>CM073571.1:190975041-192216916 GCA_037074715.1 Magnolia kwangsiensis | reverse complement strand
TTTGATACAAAATTTGTGGCCCTTAAGAAGTTTTTAATGGTGTGCATTCAATCAACACTGTCCTGTGATGTGGTCCACGTGAGATTTGGATCTATTTATTTTTTGGGCTTATACCATAAAATGATTTGGAAAACTAGATGGATGCGTCAATATGTCAGACAAGTGCCATATCCAAGCCATCAATCACCATGTATACCAATATATAGATTCCATGTCCCAAGAAAGGTGTACTTTTTTAGTTCATTAACTTTTACATGTCCTAATTATTATATGCTAGTTGCATTTGTATTATATGAACTTATTTTGATTACAATTGGAACAATTTTTTAGGGCAGCGCATGCTTTTTGGGCCCCATTAAATGAAAACTTATTATTTAATGCATTTTTTTGTAATTTTTTAATTCCTAAATATGCAAATATGTGTATTTAGGCATGCCCTAAAGTTTTACTGAAAAATTCCATCATTTTCCCCATTATTTGCCATTTTTCTTTGCATTTCGGGTTATTGGCGATAATGATATTATATCTTTATCTCCAGTCAGTGAAACTTGTAGCGTACCGACAACTCGAACACTACCTTTAACAACTCAGGTACATAAGCTGGACTATGAAGTAACATTGTGATCAAGTTGCTTTGTTCGTAAGGTTTTTTTTTTTTTTTTTTTTCCACCATAGCTTTTCACTCTATAAAACTTGCTAAGATAAAACTCGATCAGTCCAACAAGTTAATGCATGACATGGGCAAGTTTAGAGAAAACCTGACCAGTCTTGTAACAAAACTCAGGCAAGGTCTTTGTTTATGTTAGAGGTGGTGGGTTCAAACCTCTACATTCTTTTTTATCAAACCTTTGTCACTTTATAAAACTCAGCCAATAACACAAGTCAGCAGGTCCATAGTGCAAAACTCCAGCAAGTTTAGCCAAACGCAATGAGTCATGTAACAACTTGAATCATATAGGGGCTTGGCATATTTTCATGCAGATCCAAGTTGGCATAGTCGAGTTCTGAGTTGACTCACCGAGTTTCTAAACAGTGCATTAGGCTTAAGGAAAACCAATTAAAATAAAGCAGAAATATGTTTGTTGTAGGAATACTTGTGCAATTACTTTCTTGTAGCCAATTCAATTATAATATTTTATACCTAGTTTTTATTCTTTCATCTTTCCCTCCACCTTCCAGTTTTGAATGCCATTTTCATAAAGGTATGATACTATTTTACAGGGAAATGGCAGATGCTGTCATCAGTGTTCTCCTGGACAATTTGCTGTCATTAATTGAAAGTGAAGGTAGTCAACTACTTGAGTTTGATGACCAGTTTGCGGAAACAAAGAAGGAGCTAAAGTACATGCAAAGCTATCTCAAGGACGTTGATCAGGTGAAGAGAAAAGAAAGGAACGAGATTCTCAAGACAGTAATGAGCGACTTAAGAGAGTTAGTATATGATGCTGAGGATGTAATAGCAGATTGCCAGCTTCTATTCCACAAAAAACACCAAGAGTGTGCACCCGATTTTACAAGTTATTGCTCTCCTACCCTTTTGAAATCCCGTCGTCAGTTGGGAAAGCGGCTGGGGAAAATAAATCACGATGCAAGGATGGTGAAGAAGTGCATGGAGTCCTACTTGCATAAAACAACTCTCCCAATTCGCAAATATGAAGATGGTGGGAATATGCCATTGAACTACCCTATCCAAATAGATGAAGCTAAAATGATAGGATTAGAAGATGACTCAGCAAAGATTAGCAATTGGATCTTAAAAGCGCATGGATTACCAATGGTGATTGGAATAGTTGGAATGGGTGGAATCGGTAAAACCACGCTTGCTCAAAAGGTATGTAACAACGAGAGTGTGAAAAACACTTTTAAGCACTCATGTTTTGTTACTGTTTCTCAAAGTTTCAAATTGGACAAATTGTTGAAGGAGATGCTGACGAAACTAAAGGTAGAAAAGAAATCTCTGAGGGGCAAGGGCATCAATGAGCTATTGGATAGGCTTAAGACCCAGTTGGATGAAAGGTACTTGGTAGTTTTGGATGATATTTGGGGAACGGATGAAGGGATGTGGTGGGAAAGGTTGAAGTCCACTTTACCCCTACTAGAGGGTAGTTGTGTTATTGTTACAACAAGGAATGAGGATGTGGCTAGGTCAATGGGAGCTACCGACAAATGCATACATCGTTCGAACATTCTTTCCCAAGACGATAGCTGGTCCTTGTTCAGCAAAGTAGTTTTTGATAGAAATGGAGGTACATGCATGAATCTGGACTTGGAGAGAGTCGGCAGGGAGATTGTTGCAAGGTGTGGGGGGCTTCCTCTAGCAATCAAGGTTGTGGGCGGAATGATGGTGGGGAAAGGCGATTCCATCCATGAATGGAGTCGAATTTTGGAGCACCTACCAGAGGAGTTGGCAAACAGTAGGAAAGATGAGCTAGTCATTTCGAGACTAGAGTTAAGCTATGAAGAGCTCCCAACACACTTAAAACCTTGCCTCTTGTGCCTTGCCATGTTTCCGGAAGATTTTGAAATATCCGTTAGGGACATGGTTGATTGGTGGATTGGTGAGGGTTTTGTTTGTGGAAGAAATGGAAAAACAGCATTTGAGATTGGAGAAGAATGCCTTGTAGAATTATTTAATCGATTCTTGATACTTGGAGTGGCAAAAGATGCCTTCGAAAGACGCTTCCTAACATGCAAAATGCATGATATGGTTCGAGATATGGTTATAAAAATTGCAAGACAAGAGAACTTTATGAGCTTGGACCGTGGAGGTAGGCCTGAATTCAGTGACCAGTCTCGCCGTGTGGGAATAGTGAGGAATACAGTAGTGGAGAGCATCGAAAACAGTTCCAAGTTGCGAACATTGGTTGGGATGGAAATTGAGAGCAAAGAGATCATTGCAAGTGTAAAAGCAAAAGTCTGCAAAGTAAGGTGGTTGACGGTGCTATCTCTTTCATTGTCAAGCATGGAAATTGATAAAGATGTCGCGGCCAACTATTGGTCAAGTGGGATAGGGTCACTAAAGCACCTCGTTTATCTTGACATAGCGCATTCTGCCTTAAGAACACTCCCCGATTCAATCGGAAATCTTCATAATCTTCAGATTCTATGTTTATTCCACTGCCCAAATTTGGAAAGGCTTCCTATGTCAATCACAACATTGGAGAAGCTGACAGCCATTGAAATCCGTAAGTGTTGGTCTTTAGAATGCATGCCAGAAGGGCTTGGTAAGCTTTCAAAACTTGAACGGTTAATGGGGTTTAGGCCTGTGAATTTGGGTCGTAAAAATGGATCCGGGATTTCGCAGTTGAGGAACTTGACAAGTCTCAGAGAACTACAGATGGAGATAAAGGAAGAGGAACAAATTAAAGAAGAGGAATGGGATGTGTTATCAATGCTCGAGCATCTTCAGTTTCTATGGTTAAACTTTAAGGGCAGTTCTCCTAAAAGTGATGGACTGGTAAGGAAGGTAGACCGTCAGCTTTCTCCTCCTCTTAAATACCTCAGGGAGTTGCATCTTTGGCATTACCCAGGAAAAAGCACACCTGCGTGGCTCAGTCCTACTTCCCTTCCCAATCTTCAGTTTCTTTCCATTTACAAGGGAAGTATTAGGCAGATGGATCGTAGATTTTGGGGCAGTGAGAGTGCCGTATGGAAAGTGGAGGTCTTGGTGCTAGAAAACTTAGAAGAGATTGATGAGGAGTTGTCAAGGATACGAAAGGCAATGCCATCTTTAAGACTGTTCAAGTTTCGCCGGTGGAGCACATGGAGGAAAGACGAAGAAGAAGAAGGTGAGGCTCCTGTAATTCAAGTGTCACCCCCACTTCATTCCTTGCATATATTGTACCATCTGTTCCAAACAAATGCTGATGTGAACCATGTGTTGAGACATTGAAGCAAACCGTGCAAATGCCACACCACACTTGTCAGGCAGGTGCCACAGTTAATATGCAGTGGCCATGAAAAACAAGGGTCCACTTATTTTTCCTAACAGTTCATTTTTTTCCTGGTACATGCGTGACCGACTTGAGCAGTGGACTACCCCAACTTTTTGGGCATTGCCTACTCATGGTGTGCCTCACCTGATGAGTATAATAGGCTGGATCTCTCTCACATGTGTGCCGTGCTGGCAAGTGTGCCACGGATTACCCATTCAATCTCCTCTCATGAATCCTCTGCGACTTTTTAATTATACTTTTTATTCTCAAATCTTGTAATAAGATGACACATATTGCCTCCTCATGACAAGAGGTTTGCTTAATTTCACAGGGTCACATGTGAAATCTGAGTTTTTCATTAGGTTTGAAAAACTTTGGATTTTCATCCCATAAAATTAGACAACCTCACTCTTCATGTGGGCCACGCTGTCGCTGCACGAAGTAAATTTTATGGTTGAACTTTTTCTAACCATTCATTGTATTGATATGTTGTGGGCCATCTAAGTTGTGAAAAATGGCCTGACTTTTACGAGAGACAATCTAGATCTAAACACTATCACACCTGCTGGAAAGATCTCTGTCACACATGCCATACTGGTGGAATTAGCAAACCTTCGTTGTCAAACTGTCACTTTTGCAAGACCTTACATTGAGCTAATATGCTACTGGTCAAACTATTTGATACTCTAGCCATATTTGAAACTTGATACACAGGCATTTAGAAATGGTACACATGGTGTTAACTCAAATTAAATTGACTAACTAGTGGAACCAGTTTCTAAGTCAATAGCTCAAAATTTTAGATTGGTTCAGCAATCCTAAACACCAATTTGGGGACATTTGTTTGTTGAAAGAAAGAATTATTATTATTATTTTTTAATCATCCAATAAATGTCGGCCAATCTGATAGTCAAATAATCAAATAAGCTAAGTACCTGATTATCATCAATGACACTCTGCTAGAGTATCTTTTCTCAAAGCATTGTCTTTTGGAATTAGGATATAATTCTAAAGCTAATGTTCAGTTTTGGCAACTTGAAATTTGGCCAGAACCCAATTCCTGTTTTTAAGCCATTTACAATTCTTTCTGAAAGCTACTTTTCAAATTCTTAGAGATTGGATTCAAATTCCTGATTGTCAAACACAACTGACGCTGAAATTCTCAAGAATCCAATTACTAGAAGTGGATTGTTAAGTAATTTTTCAAATTTCTAGTTGCCAAATGACCCCTAAATTCCTATGAAGACATATCTAACCTCTATTCCATCTATGTCTAACTCTTTATGCTCCCTCCTTTGAAGTTGCGGGTGCTGTCAAAGGAAAAGCAGCAGCAAAAGAAGGTATGTTTTTTTTTTTTTTTTTTCAATCATCGGTCACATGCTCTTTACACAACATTTTTGGCTTTCGATACTTTCACCTAATCTTAGCTGCCGGGTGAACATCATAGATCCCACACATGTTTATATGTCCATACATCACCACTTTTGTGTCCTTTTTTGTATATACCCACTGATTTGATAAATATCCCCATCAGTTCTGCTTCTAGTCATATAATAATACTAATCATAAGTAGACATGAATGCGACCAGTTCAAATCATCATCTAAGATGCAATCAAGTGGTGGATACTGCGCCCTATGGTAACTGTGGCAGGCCACCGTATCCCATCAAAACCCTCATTGCAGTAACAGGTCGGACGATATTTCATTGCTTTCACAGTGGTTGATATGGCAGGGCTGGTGAGACTGGAATAGGATACACCGATCTTTCCAAGTACATGTGGTAGGGGTGACGTGTCATTCAGTATGTTCATTTAATTGCCCCTATTGTGGATGGAAAATTAGTAGAAATACACAAACTGGATGATCCTAGCCATCTGGTTGGCAGATTCCAAACCAAGGGACCCAAAAAGAAGAAGATTAATGGTCCATATTTGGTGAGAGGAGAAATTTAGTTTCGGATTGTCTAATTATTATTATTATTATTTTTTTTTGTAGAAGATGATTTGTGATGGGTCCTACTAGACAGACGGTCTCAATTGACACATGACCATAACCATGTACAGTAGAGAGATGGCGCTGCCACATTCCGGCTCTAATTGCTCTACTTTATCAACTTTCTTGTTTTGTCACTGTTTTCCCTTTGTGGCGGTATACCCACTAGGACCTCCTCACTTTACATATGATACAGATGAGTAATCCATCTGAAGGTTCATGTATATCTTATGACCAGAACCAAAAAATAGGTAGGTCAAATCATCAGGTGTGCCACACATTAGTGAAAATTAATAAATAAATGGTTTAAAAAATCGTAGCAATGATTCACATGCCCTACTTTTTGGCAGTTTATTCTGGTTAACCACTATCTTTGGAGTTTTCAGGTTTGAGAAATGATCTAGCTAAGTTATAGAAACTTTTACTCCAATTGGTATTTGCTCCACTTGAGTTTAATCCAACTGTTTTCTTTGTGAAGGAACATCAGGAGATTTCTTCCATGTAGGTCAAGGAAAGGCTATTTATATCAACTAGAGGCAACCCCAAATGCTTCACACTTATCATCCAAGTGTTCTCATCCAACAATGTGTACAATTGATGTGTGCTTTTTTCCTTTTAACTTCCTCTCCATTAAATCCGTGAACTCTCATTCCTGTCAGATGGGCAGTAGTCATAAACTTCCTTTTTATAATATGTTTGTAGCCAATAAACCTTTCATTGATGATGTTAGTAGATTTACATTGTATTTTACAAATATTTAAATTGAACATTGAGATCATCTCTGAATGCATAATCAAAAGTATTCAAACTAACGGTGGTAGTGAATACACAAAATCAAAATGTCTTGAACCACATGGCACTACTCACCATTTCTCGTGTCCTCATACCCATGAGCAAATGGTCTCGTTGAATGTAAACATTGCGACAAAAGTGGAATCAAGATTCTGCAGTGGTCAATGCCCCTTTCCCACCTCTTATGCCATTCAATGCTGTCATTTTTTTCATTAATTGTCTACTTTCTTCAAACACAGTAAATCTTTTTAATTCTCTTTTTTATTATCAATTTCTTAAGGTTATAGCTATGTAGTGGCCCATCCTCTACCATGTGGCATTTACATACATTTAGACCACCCAAATTGTGATTCCCATCATGGATGGAGCATCTCTAAAATCACAATAATCACCGATTAATAGCTATCGAATGGATGGCTAAAAGTAAAATATGGAGTGGTTCAAATTCGAAGGGAAAAGTCAGATGGTTAATATGATCTTCTCAAATGGTACTAAGCTGATTAAGACTGATGAAACTGCTCTTTTGATCAGATGGTATAGATAATAGATCATCCAACGAATGAGATTCATGGTCGCCTTTCCCTACAAACCAACACAATGGGAACTGTTGCTCCATAGAAACACTCTCATGAAGGAATTATACTAGGAAGAGTTCTCAAATGGAATAAAAATGCGGAATTGACACTGGCTCCCAATCTTTTCTAAGCATACATTCCTCTACTTCTAGTAAGGTTTTTTATTCCAACATATTGGTCATTACCCATTACATCGGCCCACACGTGAAGTGAACAGGATCATCCAATTGCTGTGAAAACAAGAAGTATCATACAAACAATGTACAGCTCCACCTCCAATTATACTGAATTTATCTCTTGGGATTGGGCAGGCTTATTTTTCTAGGCTAGCTCTTTTTTTTTTCTTTTTTTTTTTTCTAGGCTACCTCATGGATGGATTATGATGTGATATTTCATCAATCAGTAGCACATATAAGCCAAGTTTTATGTGGACCACCTACCTAACACAAGCCCCATTAAATTGGTTTTATCCATTTGCAATTTGTGACGCATCAATGAGAGCAAGTGCTCAAAAGTCTAATGGTTGGGTAGTTAAGGTTGACCACTGAGATTTTCGCAGTCCACATCTATAGTAAGGACCAGTGTACAGGAATTTTGAATGACCAAACATGGGCCACGGATGTTGCCTCTCCTGATGTAGAAAACCTTTTTGCCTAAAGGAGCCTTTGTGGCCAAGGAATAGCTAGTTCTCTCTTATTCATGGAAAACCCTTTTGCTTAAAGGCGCCTTTGTGGTCAAGGATAGGCTAGTTCTCTCCTATTCATGGCAAAACCTTTTGCCTAAAGGAGCCTTTGTGGCCAAGAACTGGCTAGTTCTCTCCTATTCATGGAAAACCCTTTTGCCTAAGGGAGCCTTTGTGGCCAAAGACTGGCTAGTTCTCCCCTATATATGGAAAACCCTTCTGGCTAAAGGAACCTTTTCGGCCAAGTATTGGCTAAAGGAACCTTCGTGGCCAAGGATTGGCTAATTCTCTCCTATTCATGAAAAATCTTTTTGCCTGAAGGAGACTTTGTGGCTAAGGACGGGCTAGTTCTCCCCTATTCATAGAAAACCCTTTTGCCTAAAAGAACCTTTCTTGCCAAGGATTGACTAGTTCTCTCCTATTCATGAAAAACCTTTTTGCCTAAAGGAGCCTTTGTAGCCAAGGATTGGCTACTTCTCTCCTATTCATGTAAAACCCTTTTGCCTAAAAGAACTTTTCTGGCCAAGGATTGGCTAGTTCTCTCCTATTCATGAAAAGGCCTTTTGCCTAAAGCAACCTTCATGGCCAAGGACCGGCTAATTCTCTCCTATTCATGGAAAACCCTTTTGCCGAAAGGAGCCTTTGTGGCCAAGGACTGGCTAGTTCTCTCCTATTCATAGAAAACTCTTTTGCCTAAAAGAACCTTTCTGGCCAAGGATTGGCTAGTTCTTTCCCATTCATGAAAAACCCTTTTGCCTAAAGGAACTTATGTGGCCAACGACTGGCTAGTTCTTTCTTATTCATGGTAAACCTTTTTGCCTAAAGGAACCTATGTGGCCAACGACTGGCTAGTTCTTTCTTATTCATGGTAAACCCTTTTGCCTAAAGGAGCCTTTGTGGCCAAGGATTGGCTAGTTCTCTCCTATTCATTACCACCGTGCACGTCATTAGATGATCTAGATCGTATCTGGCGGGTCCACCCTGGATGGCCATGGGGGATCTAATGGATAACCCATCAGCATACAAGCGTACAACTGAAATTGCAGCCACCGCACTACATTGCACAGTTGTTTTCTGTTTGGGTATTGTAATTACGTATGCCATTTTCTACAATTTTAAATACGTTAAATAATAAAAATTGTAGTTATTAAAATATTGAGTCAGGCCGATCAAGGACTCAGTCGAGTGTTCAAGCTGATCCAACCCAGCTAGACATAGAGTAAGTCAATTTCCAAGTTTTTGAACTATGCTTGGATGACCAACACTTGCCAGATGGCTGAGTGTGGTCTAATAACGAAACCAAGAGTCCCGATATAAATCCATCTGAAAAACATTATCTTGTAAAATCCTTTGATTTTACACGCAGCAGAATTGCATACAATACAAAATTATCGAGGATCCATTCCCAGGAATAACCATAAGAAATAACATCTGATTTCTAAATCATGTAAAGATATATAGATGGATGAGATCGAATAAGTAGTCTTGTTAATGGTGATTTGTTGATGCCACTGCAGGAATAAACTTGATGTTTTGTACCTTATACTCATCATGAAAACTTCTTATTGTGACTAGGGTTTTTGGTATGTGTAATTAAGGGGACTCGGACATTTATTTAGAAAAGGAAAAAAAAGGTTGGAGAAGCTTAACCATCATACTTCTCTCCTCTAGAGTTTTTGCACCATGGGTTTTCATATCTGTCTGAGCAACCATGTACAGGGACCGCAGTCCAAGCACTCCGCCTCAAACTTATCTGTATTGACCAAATTACAGTGGAACCATCAAATAACACAATCTGAATAATCCAACGGTCAAATAAAATATTGATGATCACACATGGCACACCCAATAGAAGCCTTATATTCTATCACTTGTATTACACTGTTCTATCAAAGAAAATAAAATTATTTTATTTTATTTTTTTTGAAAATCTTTTGTAAAACATATTAATTTTTAATATTCCTAATAAGATCCGACTAGATTTTCAAAACATCACTATTGAATAATATGAGCAACACCTCTCAAATTCAGTTCATCAAGACTACTGATACTATATCGTGGTAGTAATTACAATATTTAATCTTTTCAAAGTGAGACGAATCATGTTCATGAATACCAATAGTTTTAACGACATGGATCAAGAATATAGTGTGGTATGAAGATTACACATAAGTGTCTATCTTCAAGTGATCCTACTATACAAGCTTTTAATGAGACATGGGTCCTTACTCTTACCCAGGTGGTAGACTCCTTGGAGTTTCAACACCGGGTCAAGGGTTCGAGTACCCATGGTGGTGAAATCCCACAGTGTGCATGTGGGGTGTGTGTGCGTGTGGCGTGAGTGTGTGTAAAAAAAAAAAAAGAGAAAAAGCTTTTAATGAGACACAAATTAAAGTCTTAAAGTCTTGCTAATTCAAATTCAAATAAGTACACTGAAGAAGAAGCATAATAATAAGTTATATAATAACATTGTAAAAATAAATGAAATCTCCAAATATTTGTATATGAATCAATTAGATCAATTTGAACATTCCACTAATCAAGTATTTCTTTGGGTCAACAACTCTCATGGGAGAGATATGTCTCATTGGTAGTTAGACGGAACGATCTTTAGGGAGTAAATTCGCTATCATCTTCTTTACATGAATGAGTTCTACAAACAATAGACAGTTTTGTATTTAGTAAAATTTGAAGCCACATCTCCTTATGCGAGACTCAATCGATTCGATCACTCCCACATTTCGTATAGACCTTAGCTTTAGAAGAACTCTTCTTTGTGGGCCGAGCTAGCTCATCAATATGTAAGGTCAAGTCCATATCCATATAACCTAGTGCAAATAGAATTTGGTATGTCATTATGAAAAATTAGGTCCAGTTAATATGAGAACATTATAAGAAATTGGCGTTGGTTTAGGGCTTGCTGAGAAGATTAACATGGTCACTGATTATAAAAAAAAAAAAAAAACTAATTTGACATTCACGAATGATCCAAATAATTCTAAAAAGCATTAATAGACTTACTCTAGTGAGTAACTCCTTGCATTGCTATAATCCCTCCTTTGGGTCAAGACCACTACTTGTTATTGGTCCACTCAATGGATGAACAACATCACCCATAAGGCTACTAATTGATCATATTAAATTTGAGGAGGATTTATGCCATTGAATATTCCAACCCAAACTCAATTAGGATGATATTTCTCATTACCGTATTCCAATTTTTTAATTACTTAAAAGATTATCGTTCCTTTGGGCCACCAATTGATGATATTCAAATAGTAAAATTACAATTTAATGCTATTACTCTTGGAATTCTATTATATATGATTCTAAAGATTAATGATTTAGATTGAGGATGGTTGATCATGTTGCAATTGAGGAGGGTTTAAGCCTTTGAATATTCTAAACTAAACTCAATTAAGATGATCTTTCTCATTACCCTATTTTGATTATGCAATTACTTAAAATATTATTGTACCTTTGGACCAACAATCGATGATATCCAAATAATAAAACCATGATTTCAATCTTATTATTCTTGGAATTCTATTATAATTCTAAAGATTAAGGATTTCGATTGAATATTTATACATATTTCTAGTTGGGTCACTTTGGTGACTACCAAGCTATTCTAAGCTATGAATTTCTAATCAAAGTTAACAGCATGTACACAAATGTCCTAAAGAAGCATAAGTGATTGTTTGATCATTGTGCCACCAATGGGCCACTAAATTCGTTTTGACCAAATTTCAATGATTTGAGTAAACTACTGCTATAACATCCTGAATTTTTACTGTTATAGATTTCTAAAAATTCTTGAAATTTTTTTTAATTAACTTATATTATCACTTACTGACCATTAGTACTCAACGTTAGCTTACACACGAGTGGTTCAGTCTGGTCACAATTAGACCGTGTGCAGGCCATCAAGTCAGATGATCGGTTTGTACTCAGTAACAGCTTATGCAGGCCGTGCAGCAACCGAGGAAGGTCAAAAAAATCTAAAAATTTAGAAAAGCATAGATCTCACTAGACTTGTAGTCCATCGCTGACCACGGATCCAGTGGATACCCATAAATAAACTATTCAGGCTGTCCTAATGACACTTGCCAAATGCAACCCACCAATGCCAGAATTAGAATCTAGCACTGGTAAATAAAATTGGGATTTCAGGCATTTCAGTAGTCAGATTTCTTTCAAATTTACGGTAAAGGTCTAATGTATTTGTCTACGTTCACCCACAAAATATAGGTCCTTATCGTGGCACAGTGACCGTTGATCATGAATTGGACCCATGCGATCAAACTCTATATCCGATTGTCCCCAAATTTTGCATGACCCTTCGTCGGGCCATGAAGCACTTATTCTGTAAGTTTCATGGCCAAAGGACCACCAGAACTGCCCCATTAATCAGAATGGACCCCACAGGGTCATTTAGAGACTGGAACCATATGATCAACCCCATATCCGTTAATCCGTTTGTTCCCAAACTTTGCATCACCCCTCATCGGGCCATGAGTCACCTACCCATCAAATTTGGTAGCCAAGGGGGGTGTTAGGCCGCCCCAACACCAATAAGGAGTCCTAGAGGACCATTGTGGGTATTTTAGGAAGGGCCAATAGGTCCAATTCTAGAAAATAAACCCTAGCTCTCTCCCTCATAACTTCCACCACTCTCTCCCTCATAACATCCACCATTTTCTCTCTCATAACCTCCACCATTCTCCAACAACCAAGTTCTCTCCCTCATAACCTCCACCATTCTCTAACAACTAAGCTCTCTCCCTCATAACTTCCACCATTCTCCAACAACCAAGCTCTCCCTCGTAACTTTCACCATTCTCCAATAACTAAGGAGAGTAAAGAGAGAAAGAGAGAGTGAAGGAGAGCAAGGTGGACCGTATGTAAGACCCGTATCCTAGCCCGTACTGTTCCGTAGGCTTTCGCGGTCTTCCTGGTCTAATTCCAGGAATCCTCGACCTGTATCCAACGCTTGTACACAATCGTAAGTCGAATCCTACATACCGAAGTCGGCTTGACCTTAAACTTGTACCTTAGTGACCGTACCGTCGCTGCGATTCCAACGCCGTGACTCGCGCATCGATCCAATACCCAAGCCAGGAGATGTGGGCCCGCGTTCAATTCGAGAAAAATGCCGCGTGTTGCTAATCCCAAGAGAATGTCCCATCAATCACATCAAATGTCACATCAATCCATTACCTCAAGTCAAGTACAAGCAACCCATACCTACCCTTACCTATCTCTTACACAAGTACCCTAAAGTCAACAAGCACTTTACCACCCGTGTCACTCCACCATCCCTCTCTCCCATTACTCCTCTCTCTCTCTCTCTCTCTCTCTCTCTCTCTCTCTCTCTCTCTCTCTCTCTCTCTCTCTCTCTCTCTCTCTCTTCACTCAAGCAACTCCCAAGAGAAGCAAACGTCCAAGGCATTTCCTAGCTCCATGAGAGGCTTTGTGTGGCCACTTCCTATCTCCCATCCCCACCTTCCAAAAATAATCTCAACCATTGAATCTTGTTCCCTTGGAGATCTAGATCACATTAGTGGAAGAACAAATCAAAGATCTAAGGTGGGTGTTTCTCTCTATCTCTTTTTCATTTTTATGTGATATGTGACTCAATTGGATGGACCTCACCTTGATGTATGTCTTATCTAAACCATCCAAGTCATGTGGGCCCTACCTTATGAATGATGAGAACACACAAATATTAGACCCATCAAGTGGGCCACATTCATACGAGACTCACCTTACTAAAAGGACGTTCATGAGGGACCCACCGTGATGTTGTGTTTATCCATGCCATCCAGCGTCTCTGGGCACTCGAAGCTGGGTAACATGGAGTGCATATAGTGGCTTGGGTGTGTACTAACAGGATAAAATTATATATATATATATATATATATATATATATAACGTCAGTGTTTTTTAGATTTTTGGGTGGGTGACTCATATAGGCCCCACCTTGATGCGTTAATTTGAACACGCAATCCATTCAATTTCACTGCTCATTTTAAGAGTTGAGCAAAAAAAGAAGCTAATTCAAATCTCTAGCGGGTTATAATGTGGAAACTAGGGATTTTGAGTGATATTAATTGTTTAGGCTCGTTATGATGTTTTTATTCACCAAAATATTCGATATGGGACTTGCTAAACCCGTTCCAAGTCCAGGAATCCAACTAACGGAGTGGATTCTCCTGATAAGGGCCCCACTTTGGAAAAAGTGTGAAAAAATCAAAAATAATAAAAATAATTAATAGAGGCGCTGACGCTGCTTGCTGCAGCGTCCAGAGCTGTTTGTACGCATGAGCAGGGAGAGTGGCCCCACATCAGGCCCCCCACTTGATGTATGTGGAGCATCCACACCGTCAATTTGATGGGTTCCCTTTATTTATAGGGTTTCTCCAAAACTCATCCGTAAAAAGAACTCAGATGGTCCACATCATCTACAATCTTGTAAAGACATGCTAAGCTATATAAAAGCACTTTCTGGGCCCACCTAAAAAATTGGATGCTCCTGAAATTCTATCTGACCCCTTAAACAAGTGGGACACACTAAATGGATGGGCTGGATTTGTGAACGATAGCTCGGTGGCCCTGGTGTAGGTAGGACCTACCTTCGTAAGCAAATCGCCTGGTGTACGGTAACGTTTATAGCAGCAACTGCTGTCTTAACGCCTCCAATCTGTGGTCCCATTACGAGGCGTGGGTTAAATCCAACCGTCCGTCTGCTGAGGACGTGGAACCCACCACCATTGATACCTGTATCTCATATCCCACCACCCATCCATATTGACGTGGCCCACCGGATCTGGACCGTAGCCCTTATCTTGATGCATGTGTTCATCCATGCAATCCACCGTCCAGGGACGGTGAGACCCAAGTGATGCATGTGTCTGGCCATCCGTTCAGGGCTGGCCTGAGGACAGCGACACGTGTGGCCTTCCACGTGGGTGGGACTTGAATCCCCACTATGATGTATGTGTTACATGATCCACACCGTCCATTGATAGGGGCGGTGGGTCCCACCTACCGGCCGATGCAGCGAGTTGTGTGGGCCATTGATGTATGTGTTAAATCCTAATCGTCCATCTGTTGGGCTGTTGGGCAGCAGCCCAGTAGAAATCAGCTGCTGCACCTCACGTCAGCAACCGAGGGACCCACCTGCTGCTTATGACGTTAGCAAATTCCATGGAAACCCTCCTTGTTGTATGTTTTGTAATCCACACTATCCATTTGAATTGTGGCCCCCATGATGTATTTATTCCATACCGTATACATTGCGTTGGACGGTGCTGGACAATGTTCGGATGTCACCAATTTACCTGGATAATGTTTGGAATCATACGTGGATGATAGTGTACAGTGATACACATGTTATACATACAACTATTGAAATGATTTTTGATGTGGTCCAAGCCCAATTAAGGCCCATTGGCATGGCTCATCTATGAGGCCCATCATGATGTACTTTTGGCCTATGAACGGGGCCCACCTATTTGTATTATGGTCCACGTGACAAGGCTCACCTGCCTAGTATTTAAGATCCATATGATGGGCCCACCTGCTTGAATCTTAGGCTTATGGGCAAGGCCCATTGTAATATGTATTAGGCCTATGAGGTGTTGTATTCGCACTGTCTGACCATTTCGATGGACGTGTGGTCCGCCTTGATATATGATTTCATCCACGCCGTCTAGGGACGAGGGACTACCATGATGTATGCCTTATCCACACTTTTCGTGGGACGTGTGACCCACCTGATGTATGCATTCTATATCCACGCCGACCATCTGGTGGAGCCCATTTACTGCATGTGCAGGGCCCACCTATTGTGCATTGGCGCGGCCCATTGAGCGGCCCATTGTGATATATGTCAAGCCCATTGATGCGGCCCACTTGATGTATATTGAGGCCCATGAGTCGTAGCCCATTATGATGTATATTGGAGGCCCAGATGTGAGGCCTATTATGATGTAATTGTGACCCATAAGATGAGGCCTGATATGATGTATCTGAGACTCATTTGGTAAGGCCCAATGAGATATATTTTCGACCCATAAGATGCGGCCCATTGTGATGAATATAAACCCAAGGTATGTGGCCCGTTGTAAAGTATTTGTGGCCATTTGGCGAGGCCTGATGTGGTGTATATGTGGTCATTGCATAAGGTCCATTGCGATGTATATTAGGCCTTTGTGTGAGGTCGCGGGCACACTATATGTTTAACCCTATGTGGGCCACTCCTTGGGAGCAATGTTGGTTGAATGTCCACATTGATGGACAATGATGGTTAAATGTCCACATTGTGACCTTCCCTTAGGCCTTGATAGTCTCATTTTTTTTTATTCTCTTGTGGGTTAACCCTAATCAGTGGGCCCCATTCACCATAGACGGATGGTTTCGCACTATCGGATTTGATATAACCATGGCCGAGGGTTGATCTTTGGTTGATCATCTGTTCATCTATGGACCTTGCCCTATTTTTATGCTGATTATCGGTGCCGATTATCAATGCTGATTGTCGGTGCCGATTGTCGATACAGATCATTGGTTCCGATCAATGAAGCCGATTGATTGATTAGCGATTGAGGCCGATTGTCGAGACCTATATGGTGTATATGCGACTCGTAGTTGAGGCTCATTGTGATGCATTTGAGGGTCAGGCGATGGAGCCCATTATGATGTATGTTAGGCCCACGGGAAAGGTCTATTGTGATGTGTATTAAGATCTTGAGTGAGGCCCATGGTGTTGTATTTTTAGCCATTGCGTGAGGCGATGAGGCAACTATATGTTATGCTCTATATGGGCCATTCCTTGGGGGGGCAATGTTGGTTAAATATCCACATTGTTAAGGTAGATTGTCGATGCCGGTTATTGATACCGATTATGAGTATGTGATAACATTGCATCATGATACATGACCATACGCATCATCTGCATGTTTGTTATGAGATATGATTGACCATTGCATATGTCATAGTGCCAGTTATTTATGGGACTCCCTGATAGGCGGAGTTGCCCCACATGAGCACGCGGTACACACAAGTTTGATGCATGACTGGATGGTATGACTCATGCATCTCGCATTTTGTGATATGACCACCGTACGCCCTAACGACATCAGGGTGGAAGCCTCCACAAGCATATCGTGGATGGCCAGATGGGACACCGAAAATATGTTCTACATGGGGTGCTATAGATATCCCTGGGTGAAAGTCTCCAAACCCTCTTGATTCCAGAGGTTGCTCTAACATCTAGACCGAGTGGATGCATGAGGGTCGTATACCGTTAGGCCTCGTCTCCCACTGTGTCGTGGTCAGTTGGAAGGGAGTGCGGCCTTACCTGCTCGAGAGAAGGGGACAATGTTAGGCTGAGTCTGACCAGCTTAAGGAGTGGATCCGCTATCGACGATCCAGGCACCATATTGGCAGGCGGATAGTGAGGTCTCTTCCACTCACCTTGTTGCGCGCGATGGGGCGACAATTTGGTTTGGAGTGTAATAGACCCCGGTGATTTTTGAAAGAGTAACCGTACTGCTATGTGGACTTATTGAGCAGGAATTACATATTCATTCATTCATTTATTCACTATCCACTTAGGTTGATGGTATGTAACTTTTTGTTACGTATGTGTTAAATCCTAACCGTCCATCTGTTGGGCTGTTGGGCAGCAGCCCAGTAGAAATCAGCTGCTGCACCTCACGTCAGCAACCGTGGGACCCACCTGCTGCTTATGACGTTAGTAAATTCCGTGGAAACCCACCGTGTTGTATGTTTTGGAATCCACATTGTCCATCTGGACTGTGGACCCCCCATGATGTATTTATTCCACACCGTCCAGATTGCATTAGATGGTGCGAGACAATGTTCGGATGACACCAATTTACCTGGATAATGTTTGGACAATGTTGATCATCATACGTGGATGATAGTGTACAGTGATACACATGTTACACATACAACTATTGAAATGATTTTTGATGTGGTCCAAGCCCAATTGAGGCCCATTGGCGTGGCCCATCCATAAGGTCCATCATGATATACTTTTGGCCTATGAACAGGGCCCACCTATTTGTATTATGGTCCATGTGACAAGGCCCACCTGCCTAGTCTTTAAGGTCCATATGATGGGCCTGCCTGCTTGAATCTTAGGCTTATGGGCAAGGCCCATTGTGATATGTATTAGGCTTATGAGTTGTTGTATTCGCACTGTCTGACCATTTCGATGGACATGTGGTCCGACTTGATATATGATTTCATCCACGCCGTCTAGGGGCTGGGGACCACCATGATGTATGCCTTATCCACACTTTTTGTGGGACGTGTGACCCACCCGATGTATGCATTCTATATCCACACTGACCATCTGGTGGAGCCCATTTACTGCATGTGCAGGGCCCACCTATTGTGCATTGGCGCGGCCCATTGTGATATATGTCAAGCTCATTGATGCGGCTCACTTGATGTATATTGAGGCCCATGAGTCGTAGCCCATTATGATGTATATTGGAGGCCCAGATGTGAGGCCTATTATGATGTAATTGTGACCCATAAGATGAGGCCTGATATGATGTATCTGAGACTCATTTGATAAGGCCCAATGAGATATATTTCTGACCCATAAGATGCGGCCCATTGTGATGAATATAAGCCCAAGGTATGTGGCCTGTTATAAAGTATTTGTGGCCATTTGGCGAGGCCTGATGTGGTGTATATGTGGTCATTGTATAAGGCTCATTGCGATGTATATTAGGCCTTTATGTGAGGTCGTGGGCACACTATATGTTTAACCCTATGTGGGCCACTCCTTAGGAGCAATGTTGGTTGAATGCCCACATTGATGGGCAATGATGGTTGAATGTCCACATTGTGACCTTCCCTTAGGCCTTAATAGTCTCATTTTTTTATCATTCTCTTGTGGATTAACCCTAATCAGTGGGCCCCATTCACCATAGACGGATGGTTTCGCACTATCGGATTTGATATAACCACGACCGTGGGTCGATCTTTGGTTGATCAACTGTTCATATATGGACCTCGCCCTATTTTTATGCTAATTATCGGTGCCAATTATCGATGCTGATTGTCGGTGCCAATTGTCGATACAGATCATTGGTTCCGATCAATGAAGCCGATTGATTGATTAGCGATCGAAGCCGATTGTCGAGACCTATATGGTGTATATGCGACTCGTAGTTGAGGCCCATTGTGATGCATTTAAGGGTCAGGCGATGGAGCCTATTGTGATGTATGTTAGGCCCATGGGAAAGGTCCATCGTGATGTGTATTAAGATCTTGAGTGAGGCCCATGATGTTGTATTTTTAGCCCTTGTGTGAGGCCATGAGGCCACTATATGTTACACTCTATATGGGCCATTCTTTGGGGGGGCAATGTTGGTTAAATATCCACATTGTCGAGGTAGATTGTCGATGTCAGTTATTGATACCGATTATGAGTATGTAACAATATAACATCATGATACATGCCCATACGCATCATCTGCATGTTTGTTATGAGATATGATTGACCATTGCATATGTCATAGTGCCAGTTATTTATGGGACTCCCTGATAGGTGGAGTTGCCCCACATGAGCACGCAGTACACGCAAGTTTGATGCATGACTGGATGATATGATCATGCATTTCGCATTTTGTGATATGATCACCGCACGCCCTAGCGACATCAGGGTCGTAGCCTCCACAAGCATTTCGTAGATGGCCAGATGAGACACCAAAAATCTATTCTATATGGGGTGTTATAGATATCTCTGGGTGAAAGTTTTTAAACCCTCTTAGTTCCAGAGGTTGCTCCAATGTCTAGACCAAGTGGATGCATGAGCGTATGAGGGCTGTATACCGTTAGGCCGCATCTCCTACTGTGTCGTGGTCGGTTGGAAGAGAGTGTAGCCTTACCTGCTCGAGAGGAGGGGGCAATGCTAAGCTGAGTTTGACCAGCTCGAGGAATGGGTCTGCTATCGACGAGCCAAGCCCGATATTGGCAGACGGATAGTGAGATCTCTTCACTCACCTTGTTGCGCGCAATGGGACGACAATTTGTTTTAGAGTGTAATAGACCTCGGTGATTTTTGAAAGAGTAACCGTACTGATATGTGGACTCATTGAGCAGGAATTGCATATTCAGTCATTCATTTATTCACTATCCACTCCTGCTGGTGGTGCATAACTATTTGTTACGTATACCTTCGCAAGGCCAGGATTTCGGTTGGGCCGCGCGACTAACCTGAGATCAGGAGTTTACCATATTGAGTCTTACTATCCAAATTTAGGTATGAGACTGCTTTGGATAGAAGTCCCTTCTGATGGACCCCATAGCCTGCAATACTACGTACTATCATCTCGACTTCACACTCCAGCATAGTCATTCCATTTACACCTCATACTGCATTACATTCGCAGCATATGACATTTTGGGTTACCTGTGTTTCTGCATTTATATAGTTTAGATACAACAGCTGATATTTAACTCTTTATGACTCCTCATTTGTATAGTTGATCTGTATTACATATTCTGATATTGTTCCTCATTTGTATAGTTGATCTGTATCACGTATTCTGATATTGTTCCTCATTTGCATAGTTGATCTGTATTGTGTATTCTGATATTGTTTGACTCATGAACTTGTCAGTATTTTCACTTACTCTGATAATGTATAATTCATGACCTTGCGCC
This sequence comes from Magnolia kwangsiensis, assembly GCA_037074715.1. Lineage (NCBI taxonomy): Eukaryota > Viridiplantae > Streptophyta > Magnoliopsida > Magnoliales > Magnoliaceae > Magnolia > Magnolia kwangsiensis. Next base: position 192,196,225 of record CM073571.1, on the reverse strand, counting down.
TATTATGACATTGCGTTGAATACTTGATACTTACCTTGTGCACACACTTACACCACCCTCTAAGCTTTTTATAAGCTTATGCACGATAGATGCGTGTAAGTGATGTTAGGTGGCAGCAGCATGGAGCTTGGAGCATGTGTCTGACTTTTCGAGCTTTAATTTTTTACATATGTATTTCCCTTTCAGCATTGTATTCAAATGTTTATATTAGTGGATATGTGATAATGATGTTACCTTTGTAATTCAGGTATACTTGTGGTTATGTTTATTACGAGTTAAATGTACATTAAAAAAAAAAAATCTCCTTGTGAAATCCCAGGATCGGAATCTGGTGTATGGATGCTAGGAGCCGAAAATGGGATACTACGGAGGCTGTCGGCACTGGACTTGGCGATCAGGATTCCTGTGAATACAATTTCTGAGTTTGGGGCGTGACACCCTAGATCGAGGTGGGGCCCAAGGAAATCAAACCCCACAACTCCCTACCTCTTCTCCAAGAAGAAACCCTCATCCACGACCGCGCTTTCATTCTGTTGATTTCTAAGTAAGATCCATCACCCATTTTTCTTAAAACCCTTGTGATGAGAGGGAATTTATATTAAAATCTAATATATAAATATTTACTTTAGGGATTCCGGTCGATTAACCCCGAAATCTGTATTCTTAGGTCATTTTTCAACTCTCCGACAATTCATAAGTGTGGATTATTGCTCTTACGTGGCATAACACCAATTTTATTATGAGTTTAATGATTTTGCTTGCTTGAATGCTATATTCGCAAAATCTAGAGAAACCCTAGGAGTGGTATGTTTGTTGGAATTGTATGGATTACATGCTTAGCTCTCAAATTGGTGTTGATCTTACCTCTTACATGATATTATGTATGGATGATAGTTTGCTCATGTTTGCTTGATTCTTTTCCCTCATATGTGGTGCTGTAATGTGTATATGATTTATTACCTTTGTACTTATGATTTCTTAAGATGGAGGAAGTGCTTAGCTTCCTCACACACCCACACACTCACACGCACCTTGTTTCTTGATAATGCTCACTTGCTTAGTAGGAGTATCCATTTTGTATGGTTAAGATGCATGAGAACATGATATTGTTATATTAGTTGATAACGTGAATAGTTGGCATTTTATGGATCACCCTCACCCTCTTGGGTTGGTCAAGAACATGAGGAGAGACGGTAGTCTCATCGGTAGGACTGTGATGGCTAGACCCGTGGCTTTGGAAGGGTGTGTTCGGGTGGCTGTAGTTCGACTACATGGGTCCCTTGTGCCCGATGCCACTCGTCTCACGCTCGCCTGACTAGTGCGGTCTAGCCTACTATCTGACTAACCTTATTTGTTAACCCTATTTCCTAAAATATGTATGGAACCTAGAACACCCTATAACCGTAGTGGCCCACCAATAACCGATTGAAACTGGTCCAAAGTCTCATGAGCCGGGTATGGTGAAATGGGACACTGTGTCCGAGCTGTCGGCCTACATTGGGGTTCATGCCTCCCCGCAGTGACCACGAGCGATTATTTTCTCTCGGCACTCATCATGTGCTTGAAGTCGGGGACGAGGAACCCGATGGGATCACGGACCGCGGGGCCTCGGCCTCACATGTTGGGGGGCCTTGGCCTCGCAACCCGCTTAGGGCATTGATATGTGGGATATTTCAGATTTTCCAACCTGCTGGATAAATGGACTTAACTAATAACTCGACTAACATGATCGCATTGCATCGCATTAGTTAGGGTGGTGACTCGGAAGTCGAGGTCGCTCTGAGGGAGTGGGGTCATACACGATCGTTAGATGGAGTCGCTTGAGGGAGCGTTGTGGTGAGTGCATGCATCATATCATTCCGTATGCATGCATTTTAATAAGAGTTGCTAAGTGTTGATGATAGACTATTTTTCATTAAGATTCATATTATAATTGATGTCTGTTATAACTTAAGATTAATAGCACCCACTGAGTTGATCACTCACTCCCACTATAGGACGGTGTTTTAAAACACCAACCAGACTCTCCCGTAGCTGTAAGTGACAAGGAGTATGAGGGCCCTGGCGACACGAGCCTCGAAGAGGACGAGTTCTCCTACTTCCAATTGATGAGCAGGTCTTCACCGGCTCAATAGATGGGACGTTGGATCGCTGAGTAGTGGACTCAGCCTTATTCTTTTGGACATATCATTCTTTTTGTTGTTTTGCCGGGCAACGCCTCGCGCGACCCGTTTATATTCTTTTGGACTTATATATATATATATATATATATATATATCTTTCATTTCAGTAGACTTGTGTGATGATGCTTCATGTTACAGAAATTTTCAGATTTGCGCAACTAAACCGAATTAAACGCATATTAACAAAATCGGTTATAAGTGACCCCCGAAAACTCGGGAGTCGAGCGTATGCACGACGCCCGATTTCCAGGGTGTTACAACTGCATTTTAGCTCGTATGCCAAAACATATATGATGGGTCTAAGAAGGTGAGAATTATAATTCAAGCAAGACACTTTTTTATACATAAGATTAAAAAAATATAATTCATTGTGTAAACATGATGATTATCATTTACTTGTATATACATATCAAGAGTACAGGATTATGTCATCGAAGTGAGCCCATCGATTCTAATCAACTGGTGAACAATCACATTTGAACCCATCAAATATATTGTGTTATCAATTATTAAACTCAATAGCATGATTCTACTAATAGACCACACAATTGCATTGAACTTGGAAAATGGGCTAACTATCATTAGGTTCAATGAGCACATACGCTGAATTCAATAATAAACTTGATATGCATATTGTAGATAATATGCTAGGATGACGATCAAATCATTACATGGAGATATCACATAAATGGTTTGTCAAATACATTTGTTAGAACGCATGCTCTAATACTAAATGTTAGCAATTATGCAGTTTACAATAATATAAACTGATAGGATCTTGACTTTACCTTACACCATTGTATTGGATGAAGAAGCTTAATGGTGATAAGCCATTAGTTGCATACTTTCAGCGATCTAGATCTTCATTATATGACACCTCTAGCCTTATACAACAAATAAGATTAACTAGTTCTGATCTTTTCTCATTAACTAACTATGGTGCATGAATGGAGATGGGAGATTGACTAAAATATTGAGTTAGAAATAGAAACTAAGAGCCCTGAATTTATAGATGATTTAGTTCCAACCCATCAAAAGAACCAATTAATTATGTTACTCTATATCCACCAATTAATTAGAAAATTCAATAGCATTATAGAATTCCAAGTTTTTTATACTTAAAATAGAATCTTCGGAGAATGGAAAAAAAAAAAAAAAATCACCTCTTTAAAATGAAAAATAAATAAATCAGAATGTGAAGAGATATCTCTCGATATACGAAAAGATGTCCTCAGAATATGAGGAGTCATCTTTAAAATTTGAGAGGTGTGGAATATAAAAAGTCACTTTAGAATACAAGGAGTATGATCATGTGGGCCACTCTTTATCTATTCCAACTCCAATAGGGATAACTCCATGCTTAAGCTTGTTGTCAAATGTCTACAATTTATATATGGAATAGGGGCTCGATCGAGCAAGCCCCTAGCTCAATCGAGAACACCCATTTTTTCCACAGATTTCTCTCTGGATAATTTTATCCATGTTCGATCAATCAAACATGGTGACTCGATCAATAAAGGATTGCTCAATCGGTGTCGATCGATTGATGCTTAGATCAATGACACGCACGGTTTTGCATAATTACGTGATTTTTCTTTCCTATTCCGGTTGTAACACTATATATATGGGTGTAATGAAGGATTAGGATATTCTAAGCAGTTCTTAAGGGTTCTAAGAGGAAAAGCTAGGGTTTGGGAGAGATTTGAAGAGGGTTCTCGTCATTATAAATTGCTTTCATCTCTTATACATTGCTTTCATAGTGGATTGTCGGTCGCTTTGTACTGTGGTTTTTCCCCACGAGGGTTTTTCACATAAATTCGTGTGTCCTTTATGTGTTTGGATTACGTTTGATTTCATTTTATTTGATTTCAATTCAAGCTTGTTTCCGCACTATCCCCAACAAGTGGTATCATAAACAAGTTGAGGTTTTATGTTATGAATCTAAAAACATGTCTTCTAAGTGATCTAACGTGAAATATGAAATGAAAAAGTTTGTCAATAGAAATAATTTGAACCATGGAAGGTGGAGATGAGAGGCTTTCTTGTTCAATAACGATCACAACACACTTTGCTTAGTAAGGCGAAACATCCTGCAACTATGACTGATGAAGAGTGAGATGATCTAGATGAGAGAATCATGATGTAAGACATGTGTCCTAGTCCGTACCGTTCTGTTGACCTCCGCGGTCCTTCCGGTCGAAATTCAACAATCCTCGACCTGTATTCGACATTTATGCACGAACCTAAGCCGAGTCTTGCATATCAGAGTCGACTCGACCCGAAACCTATACCTTAGTGACCGCGCTGTCGCCGCGATTCTAACGCCGCGACTCTCGCACCGACCCGATACCCAGGGTAAAAGATGTAGGCCCACGTTCGATTCGAAAAAAACACCACATGTTGCGAATTATAAGGGAATCTCTAAGGGATGTCCCATCAATCAATCAATCAATCATGTCAAGTACAATCATACCTCAAGTACAAGCCCCATCCCTCCTTTTTCCCTCAAGTCAACTCCCTTTCCACCTCACCATCCCCCTTTACAAAATTTCAAACTAAATCATCCTTCTTTTATCCATTTTTCAAACCAACCCATACCCCATTAATTACACACACCACTCCATCCATCTCATAATATTCCATTCTCTCTCTCTCTCTCTCTCTCTCTCTCTCTCTCTCTCTCTCTCTCTCTCTCTCTCTCATTTTTTCTAATTCCCCAAGCCCCACACGTCCAAGCCTCCCCTCTTCCAACCAAATTCCATACCAAGTGTGGCCCACCCTCTCATTTCACATCTCAACCCTTCATCCATCATCTACCTCCATCAAACTTATAGGCAAGGAGCTAAGAAGGCTAGGGGAGCAAGAAGGAGGCCTAGAGGTGGGTGATTTATTGTTGATTTTCAAGTTGATGGCCCACTTATGATAGGATCCAATCTAATGTATGTGTTGTAGTCATATGAGGGGCCCATAGTGGCGGGGCCCCTCCACTATGCCGATCTCTCTATCTATCTCTCTCTTCCCTTTTTCTTGTTGATGGCCCACCTAATATGTGTGTGTGGCCCCCCATGAAGCATGCATTCTATCTAGGCCATCCACCGAGTGGTCTACATGGCCGTCCGTTTGGACGTGCTTGATCAAAGGAAAATACAAACATCGGATTGATCAAGTGGGCCACATTCATGTGGGACCCACCTTGATGTGTGGGCCACGTTCAGGTGGGACCCACCACAATGATATGTTTATCACGCTGGACGTGCTGGTGGCTAACATGGAGTGCATGTATTCACATGGGAGTGTGCTAACGTCAGCAACAAAAAAAATGGTTTTTGGGTTAAGCTACTCATGTAGACCCCACATTAATGTATGTGTCTAATCCACGTCATCCATTCCATTCCCGGACTCATTTTAGACGTTGAGTCAAAATATAAGGCCAATCTGATAATCAAGCCAGCCATACCATAGGAAATAGTGGTATTATCGTTAAAATCCATCTGGATTCTTCTATTCCTCAAAAACAGGTCACATATTGGTCTCATTTGGACGATCAGGAGCCGTAGAATCCAATAGACGGGTTGGATTTTCAGATGTGGGCCGTAGCTGCGAAAAACCACAAAAAATCATTATTTAAAAAAAAATAAAATACAACAGCAGCAGCAGACGTTGCTGATGCTGACAGTGGACGCGCAGGCAACATCCTGCGCTGGCGGGCGGACGGAAAGATAGACAGCAGGGATGGGTCCCAGCCGTGGGCCTCACCATGATGTTTGTCTACCATCAACATTGTGCATTTGATAGGTCCCCTTCGGGACAGCATACCCTCCAAAAATCAGCCGTATACGGAACTCAGGAGAGCCATACCATCTAAAATCATGTGAAGACATGCCTTAAACATATAAAATCACTTGGTGGGGCCTACCTGAATTTTTAATATGGCTGAAACTTGGTCTGGACCCTCAGCCAAGTGGGACTCACATAATGAGTGGACTGGATTTGTGAACCACATCACAGTGGGCTCCCCTGGCCCACGTAACCTTATGAATAGGTTTGACAAATAAACATTCCTGAAGGCCCCATCTGACGGCCCCACCGTGATGTGTGTGCACGGCCCCACCGTGATGTGTGTATGGTCCCACCGTGATGTGTGATGGCCCCACCATGATGTGTGTGCACGGCCCCACCATGATGTATGATTTGTATGTTCACGCAGTCCATTATGGTGAGCCCAGGCCCTTATGACCCTATGAACAGGTTTGGATAACAAATAAATATTACAGTGGGCCCAGCCCCCCTCCCTGGTCGTTGTGACCTTTCAACAGGTTGGATGATAAATAAACATTACAGTGAGCCCCTTGGTCCATGTGACCATATCAACAGGTTGGCTGGAAAATAAACATTTTAGTGGGCCCCCTATTTATGTGACCTTTTCAACAGATTGGATGGAAAAATAAACATTATGGCAGGCCTCACATGAGGCCCACTTGGATGCATATGGGCCCATGTATTTAAGCTCATCTTGGCATGTATATAGGCCTAATGTTAAGGCCCACTTTAGTATAAATATGGGCCCATATATGTAGGCCATCTTGATGTGTTTATAAGCCCATTGTTGGGGCCTATCTTGATATATATTGGGCCACGCTATGAGGCCCATTTGATGTAATTGTGGCCTATTGTTGAGGCCCACTTCGGTATATATGGGCTGATGTGTTTAGGCCCATCTTGACATGTGATTAGGCCCATCTTAATGCCTTTGTGGCCCATTGTCGAGGCCCACTTTGATATATATAGTGTAACATCTGAAAAATCAAGGGTCGACCATAAACTCCACTCTCGAGTTCCAGAACATCACTTATGTAACATTTTAAATGATGGATGAATGTTGTTCATGTTAGTGCAGAAAACATGAGTGGGATTAGACCAAAATAGCATATCATACTTCAGAGACAGTTAAATTATGCGAGCGGAAGACTGTGATAGTACATATAATGTGTATAATTGATTATAAGTCTCCAGAGTGTGAACATGTTACCAGGTTAACTAAATACATGTATACTCCAAAATGGAAAGAGAAAAATATACATAGGTATTTAAATAAAAGGCAAAATACCAAGTGTAGTGGCATCTAATCAATAACCCTATAAACCCGTCGATCAGAACCTGCATATAGGAGAAATCCTCCTCAACATCATCAAGAAAGACCGACTCTGCCTTGCAAGCATCGTCGCCATATGAAACTAAAACAGGGACTGGTTGGTGTGGCCAACACCGTCCCGTAACATGGGAGTGAGTGATCAACTCAGTGGAAGCTATATACAGCAAAGGTTAACATGTTACCAATCCAATCAAGCAGTAATGATAAGGCAGTACAATCAAACAGGTCCTAGATACTCTTGTTAATGCAAGGATGATATGAAGAATGATACATGCCCTCACCACAATCCCCTCTGCGACAACATCTAATGATCGCGGCATGACTCACTTCCTCAGTGCTCTATCACCAGCACCGTTAACACATGCAATGAGATGACATGAGCATGATTACTAAGTTCTTATTAGTCCTTTTTATACAGCAGGATTGGGAAGCTAAGGTACCTCCCTTGTATCATTACCCAACCGGTGATCCATTCTCGGGTCGTTAGTTCGAGATAATCTTATACAATGTTACGGTTCTAGGTCACTGCAAGGGCTATCAGGGTTGTTGCGTGCAATCGTTGCTCCTCTCCCCCATCACCTTATCAATACAGGCCTAGTTATATCCCACATACAGCAACAAGACTCGTCCTTTTGCACTATCAGGATATACTCGAGGTCACTGCAGAGGGCTCGTCACCAATTAATGTAAGCCGACAGCAAGAATATAGTGTCACATACCACCATAATCTGCTCACGAGTATAGGTGCTCACTGGTCACTACAAAGGTCTCGTCACCAATTAGAGTAGGCCGACAGCACGAATATAGTGTCTCATACCACCATAATCGGCTCATGAGTCTTAGTGGATCGAGTACCAAGGTTACAGGGGCTTTTCATTGGTAAGTTTGGTACCTTAGGTTCAAGCAGTAACGACCAAACTTGGTGAACAAACATAGGTCAATCAGGTTAGTTGATAAGCTCAACCAGGCCAAGCGTACGTTGAATTAAATGACATAGAATGCATAAGCACTCCGTGTGACCTAACCACTGCCGAACATTCCAAGCACAACTCAGATTCTTTAAACTCATCCTACGTGGCGAACAACCTCAACCACCATTTGGAGTACACTTACCGATTACCTGGACTGTAGCACAGCCCCAATCACATACAAATTCCATAACAGGCATATGAGGCATATCCTACTATCATGTGGACATTCATGAAGTATAACTTAAATGTAAATACAGTATATGGAAGAAATCGTATATACCTTTAACATGATTTATCTAAGTTAACCAATTCATGGAGGAAATCATATGCACAGTTAATACAAATAATTTAAGTTACACAATGCATGGAGGAAATCTTATACTCAAGTATTGTGATTGAGATTCATATCTCAACAACCTTAGCAATCACATTTTTACTAACTACTAACTTATTCAGACACTTTTACATACACTTAGTCTACATACACATTTCATCATACATATTGTGTATTCATTAGCATACGTATTAGGAAAAATCCTTTCGTCAAAGGGTTATCACCTATACAATAATCATATATCCATGACAGTTAGTCATGGTGAACATGAAAGTGAATTCCATACTCATTCAATCATTTTTACAGACACTTAGAATACATACATTATCATACATGTATATGTTGATTATACTTGCATTCAGTCAAATCCTTTCACTAGGGAGTTGCCCCATATACCACTTGCATCTACTCACGACAGATAATCATGACGTGCATGAATCCGGGTTCCGTATTCATTTACACATTTTTCCAAACACATGGGCTACACCCTTTAACGTATAAAGCATATTTCGGCCGTGGCGTGATTTAGGGCAAATCCTTTCGCTAAGGAGTTGTCACACATGTAACAAGCATATGTTCACAGTAAATAATCATGTTAAGTACAAATCCAAATTCTATATGTATACAGTATTTTCTACAAATACGAGAAATACAGTATATTCAACATAATTAACGTATAACTGAAAAACGAAACAGACAACACTTTATACATGTGAAATAATATCCTAAGCAAGAATAAATCATTACTTAACATTGAAAGTCTTGAAAACCATAACCTAAACGTATATAGTTCGCACCTTAAACCAGAAAATACGTATAAGATGTGATTCAGACGATAAGTCTTCCTCAACAGCGGATACGCTACCTAAGGCATGAAATAGATTAGCTATAACATCATTGGAACTATTTTAAGCTTCAAAATAGGTTAGGGTTAAGATTTCTTACCTAAGAACGGAGTTGGAATCGCCAGAATAGCGATGTAGAAGGATGGATGAGTCATGTAGAGAGACTGGAAGGAATCCCTGGAAGAAAACTCCAACTTCTCCCTCACTTTCTCTCTCTTTTCACTCTCTTGATTTTGGCTAGGGTTTGAAATTCGTATGGGATTTATGAGAGAGTGTTTAAGCCTTTTTTATAAGCCCAAAAGCGATGGAAATAGACTTCGGGCCAAGGTATACTTAAGTTATAACCAAATCGGGTCTGTTCTGATCCAACAGAGTACTTTTGGAGGTCCTGTTACTAAATGCGGTCGAACTTAAGCTCTCTAATATCAGATATAGGTCAAGCTAAGTTTTCAGTCCGGTCGGGTTTTCAGATCGACCGTGGCGGACCAGTTTCAGTTCAACGGTTACGGGAGCTCGATCAGAGCTATAAGTACTATGACATGTAAGGGCCACCTATCCTGATCCAAGGGTGAATTTGGGTCGAATTCTAACGGTCAGAATGCTTAAAAATAACGCACAAGTGAACCGTTCCAGATTTCATAAAAATATAATTAATTTTCTAAAAATCTTCATTTTCCTACCCTCTTTACTCCGGGCTCAATAAAATGGTCTCAGGACATCGTTTGGGCTTGATTTTCTAGGTGATTTTCAAGTCCAATTAGGTGGTCGTAATGGTCTAAATTCATAGATATCAGACTCTCGATGTGCGGTCAAGAACCAATACGAAGTTACAAAGCATTCCCGAGAGCAACTGGGTTTAAAGTTGGATCCTAGATTTCAGGGTAACGTAGCGTTAACAATTCTAGAGGTTTTGGGTCTTACAGATCGTATTTAAAGTGGCTGGTGCTAATTTGGCAGAAAATCTAGTGTAGCGCTAGTTAATACACGATAAATTTTTTAAAAAATTGGTTCTAAATGATTCCTTTGGCTTTGGAATTGGGTTCTGAGAAGTTACCAAGGTATTATGATTGACCCATTGCTTAAGGACGCCTAACTCCAGGTTGGTAAAAATTTGGGGTGTTACAATCTACTCCCCTTAAAAATAATTTTATCCCCGAAATTGGCTAAGGGTAATGAGTACAGATTTTATTATTCCTTTTACCTAAAAACTTGTTCAATGGTCGACCAATACGGAGAGACGGTTATAGTGGGCTTGATCCCGATACGTCGAATGTTCACCTGACAAAGGTAGACAACGTATATCCTTTCTTAATCCTGGTGGATCCTAGTCTTCTGCCCGGTCAAGAAGTGAGTCCATTGGTAGTTTACCAGGATTGAGAATTGGGTCAAGCCGCGAATGTTTCGCATTTGTGCATTTCAGTAACTCCATAATCCGATCACTCTAAAAGCTTAGGAAAAGCCAATCACTAAAAGGTTCAAAAGTCCTATTAATAGGGTTGAGCTTTGGGTCTTGATCATCCTATCTAGGAGAGTCCTCGTCTGAATCTATGTCCAAGGTAGGGATTAATAAACACTCTAATAGAGTGTCCTAAGAGGCTTCTAATCGTACAGAATCGGCCAAGTCTTCTATTATACTCGTATTTAACGAGTAAGCTTATGGATACACTGACCTTTGCTCGCTCCCACTGCGAGGCATATGAATTAATATGAATGGGTTCAACACTTAAGCCCTGATTGTTTTTCTGAATTTTCTTCGATCCTGGGCTAGTGGGGAAAGGGGTCAACCACGCTTCTGCTGCGCAACTCTGATTAGGCTTATAAGTTTCTACCCCCCTTAAAAATTTATGTCTACTCTCAAGGGTCAAGAACCTATGTCTCGACCGTATGTCTGAACAAGGTGTAACTTAGGGCCTATCCTTGACATGAAATGGGAATCAACCTCTCAATACATTGATCTTCCTTTGTTAATGATGCGTTCAATGACATTGGTACCTATGGTTGCAGAAAAGAGCCTAATCTCTATTGTGGTTGAGTTCAGGGACAGGTGTGAGCTTGCGACAAGATGTCTAATCTCTATTGGCTATATGTCTTCAACATTTCCCAAAGGTAAAGTAATAACTTTTGTTTGTAGGTGGTCGGGCCAACACAGAAGAAAAGTTGTGTAGTGGGTCTGAGCCGGATGCATAGACTTTCTGTCTAGCTAGGACAGAAAATTTATCATATCAATCCTTAATCCTACTCGATGCCGATCTTCTGCTTGATTAGAGCATTAGATCTATTGGTAACTACTAGGATTGAGAATTGGATTCAAACAGCGAATACTTCGCTTATGTACAATTCCTTTAGTCCGCGTTCCCAATTGTACTAAGTCTTTGGGAAGGTAATTCTAAGGAGCGTGTTGGTTTATCCTAGTGTTCATCTGAGGGATATATATAAGTTTTCCCTAAATGTGACTAGTTTTGAGTCAAGCAAGCTTCTTAAGAGTTACTAAAGGAGCCTTTGAGTATTATGGGGATCTATCGAAGGACTGACGTCCTATTCCAACCAAATCAAACCTACTATTCCTTAGTATAGTCAATCTTTACACTGTTTAATACAACTAGTAGCCTTGTCTGTAACTCACTAGCTGTAATCAAAATCTAAGCTTATATGCTAAATGATTTTATATCATTTCTACTATAGGGAATGGTCCTATCACTTAGGGTCAAGATTATCTAATTGGAATTAGATTTTCTATATTGTCAGGTCTTTTGAAATCTAAGAGTACTATCTCTAGGTCTTACCACTAGATGGTTACTTTTTATGGACTAAGCTACTGTGTTAGGTCTCGCCCGGTGGTAATTCATAAAGACCGAGAAGATGACTATAACTAGTTCAAAAAGAGCCATGAAAAATTAATGAAATGGAAGAAAAGGCTGACCTAATGGGTTTCCATAGATTTGGGTTTGAAGGAGGAGTGTAATGGGTCAAAGAAATGGAAAATAAAAGAAAGAAAAGACCAAGATAGGAGAGGTTTGAGGTTGGCACGATTTTGGAGCTCAAATGGGAGTTATGGAAGCTCTAATCGCGGAGAATGGATGAAGTAGCTACTGGATTTGATTGAAAACGGTAGAGGAATGAAGGAAATGACAGAAAATGAAAGAAGGGACGATTGGAAGGAAGGTTGGAGAGAGAAAACAGCAGTTTTAGAGGGAAATGAGAGCTTGGAGGGCTATTTTGTGAAGGAAGTATGAGGTTTCGAATGAATGGGTGGCCGAACACTGGACTAAAGGGTCCCATTTAACCCCAAAGTGCATCGGCCCGGGCAGCCCTGCCCGAATAGCCCGCCGACCGGCGAGGCCTCGCTGAACCGGCGAGGGCCTCACCACTCTCTGGATAATTTGGTGAGGCCTCGCCAAATGGGCGAGGACTTCCTGCCCCTTAGGCCCTAAAAATGTCTGGTTCCCACATTGGAACCTTCTAAAACATGTTCGTTTGGCCCCCTCTTCCGATTTGAGCCATTTTGGGTCATTTCAAAACTAATCTGATCTCTATTCACTATTACTAATTTCTAACAGCTGGAATGGGGTGGACTGCGGTCTATACCCATCAATTGACGGTCTAAAAGTGATTTGGGGTCGTTGTGTGTGATTGGGAGTGTGTACGGACTCAATCTCGGTGATCATTTTCAGTAAACTTTCGCCAACAAACAAACTGGGGGTCCTAAACTTGTTTCTATATTGTTCTCGCACCCTCCTACGATAAATTGGCATCAGCGTGCAGTGTGTGACCATAACCCAGGTCCATTTTAATCCAAATCATGCTCTAATACTATCTGTAACATCTGAAAAATCGGGGGTCGAGCATAAACTCCACTCCCAAGTTCCAGAACATCACTTATGTAATATTTTCAATGATGGATGAATGTTGTTCATGTTAGTGCAGAAAACATGAGTGGGATTAGACCAAAACAGCATATCGTACTCCAAAGACAGTTAAATTATGCGAGCGGAAGACTGTGATAGTACATATAATATATATAATTGATTGTAAGTCTCCAGAGTGTGAACATGTTACCAAGTTAACTAAATACATATATACTCCAAAATGGAAAGAGAAAAATATACATGGGTATTTAAATAAAAGGTAAAATACCAAGTGTAGTGGCATCTAATCAATAACCCTGTAAACCCGTCGATCAGAACCTGCATATAGGAGAAATCCTCCTCAACATCATCAAGAAAGATCGATTCTGACTCGCAAGCATCATCGCCATCTGAAACTAAAACAGGGACTGGTTGGTGTGGCCAACACCGTCCCGTAATGTGGGAGTGAGTGATCCACTCAGTGAAAGCTATATACAGCAAAGGTTAACATGTTATCAATCCAATCAAGCAGTAATGATAAGGAAGTACAATCAAACATGTCCTAAATACTCTTGTTAATGCAAGGATGATATGAAGAATGATGCATGCCCTCACCACAATCCCCTTTGCGACATCTAACGATCGTGGCATGACTCACTTCCTCAGTACTCTATCACCAACACCATTAGCACATGCAGTGCGATGATATGAACATGATTACCAAGTTCTTATTAGTCCTTTTTATACAGAAGGATTGGGAAGCTAAGGTACCTCCCTTGTATCATTACCCAAACGGTGATCCATTCTCGGGTCGTCAGTCCGAGATAATCTCATACGATGTTACGGTTCTAGGTCACTGCAAAGGCTGTCAGGGCTGTTGCGCGTAATCGTTGCTCCTCTCCCCCATCACCTTATCAATACAGGCCTAGTTATATCCCGCATACTGCAACAAGACTCGTCGTCCTTATGCACTATCAGGATATACTCGAGGTCACTACAGAGGGCTCGTCACCAATCAATGTAAGCCGACAACAAGAATATAGTGTCACATACCAATCTATCACCAACATTTACGAATTCACATCAGTAATCATGTAAGAGTGATGGAAATGAAATACAACATTGTGAGCATGTTAACACATGTTATAACATACAACTTAAGTAAATCATCAAGCACATGCATTTCATACATATAATGAAATCATGCATTAGCTAACATGTAGAAAATCATTTACATCAACATATTAATTGAGAATTCAATTTCAAACTAATTCATAACACCATTTAATTCAATACATACTAATACAAACATTTATACAAACACTTAGACTACACCCTTAAGTCTACATATAATATGTCGACTCAAAGTGCGCATTTAGGTGAATCTCTTTGCCAAACTAATTATGCACGCATTCCTAGTATCCTAATGCGAAAAGAAGCCATGTCAATCACATCAGCAAATTATGGATGAAAACAGTATTTCCTACAAATGACTAAAATACCCTAAATCTCATATTCTTCGTCTGTTTACGAAACAGGAAACGGACGGCATCTTGTACATGTCAAACGGCGCTGTCGTCGATAATCTACTATTAAACGACATTGAAAGTGTTGGAAACAATCAATCAAAGCGTCTAAAATCCGCACATTTTCTCTTATAGGTGTATTGATTCGAACGGAGCGTATACGCTTCGTCTACGGCGAATAGGCAACCTAATACACAAGATGCATCAGCTACTTCGCTATGAAAATTAAGGAACCTCAAATCAGCAACTATTTAGGGTATTTTCTTACCTAGAAATGCGGCAAAATCACCGGTAAAGTGATTGGAGCGTGTTGCTTAGGCACGTGCAACAGGTGGCACGAGCAGAAAGAAATTCCCTTCCTCTCTCTCTCACAATCTCTCACCTTTTCTCTCTCTCAACCTAGGGCTTTTTTTAAATTCGGATGGGAGAGATATGAGGGGGTTTCAATCCTTTTATAAGCCCAAACATGCCCAAAACAGGCTTGGGAACAAAATTTACTTGATGCCTAACCAAATCGGGGCTGTTTCGGTCCAAAAGGACATTTCTGGTGGTCCCCTGGCCGAACGCGATCGGACTTAAGTTCATGCGCGTCGGATTGCGCTCACATCTCATTTTCAGACCAGCAGTGTTCGTAGATAGCACGTGACGGTCCAGTTTCAGTTCAGCGGTCACCGCACGTAGATCAAGCCTACAAGTCTCATGATATGAAATAGAAATTTTTCCTGATCCAAGGGTGTAATTTGGCTGAATTCTGATGGTCAAAACACTTAATAATAATGCGTCAAGTCGTGTGCCAGATTTGAATTTCAAATTCCAAATCTAACCCTATTCTCACTCTCGTCAGTCCAGGATCAATGAAATAACCTGCGAATGTCGGTTGAACTTGATTTTTGAAATGATTGTCAAGTCCAGCTAAGCGGTTTTAACGGTCTAAGATTGTAGGTATCGGACTTTCGACACGCGATCTAGATCCAATACAAAGTTTCAAAGAGGTCCAGAGAACAAACCGGCTTAGAGTTTGATTCGAGGTTTTAGAGTATTATAGCGTCATTGGTTCTACTCGCTTTGGGTCTTGTAGAACGTATTTAAAGTGATCAAGGACTATTTCTCAGCTACTCTAGCATTGCGCTAGCTAACTTACACTTATTTTCTAAAGGAATTAATCCTACGCGATTTCTGGTCGAGTTAGTACTCGAGTCCAAGTACGGATTTTTTCAGGGCGTTACAAAGATGAAGTGCTGAAATTATGGGATGACAGGGCACAAGAAGAAGGATTGTCGGAATCCTAAATTATAAAGGGAGAAAAATCTGATAATGCGTCGAAGGAGGGCAATACAGCACAATCTAGCAAGGAGCTAGATGGTGGTTATGTCTTGACTACATCCAAATCTAGTTACCTCGGTAACGACTAGATTTTGGATTCAGGAGCCTCATACCACATGACTTCTTATGGAGATTAGTTCACTATTTACAACGAGTATAATGGTGAACATGTTTTTATGGAAAATGATATTGCCTTTAAGGTAATTGGTATTAGTTTGTTACGCATCAAGATGTTCGATAGGGTGAAGTATATCCGACGGATGTGAGACACATTTTTAACCTCAAGAAGAATCTGATCTCTCTTGTTGGGGCATTAAAGGCACTTAGGTGCATGTTCACTGATTTTTATCAGGTCCTTAAAATTTTCAAAGGGGCACTCATAGTGATAAAATTGCAATGGAGTAGCAACCTTTACAAGTTCATCGGGAATATAGTATCAGGTGGAGCTGCAACATCTGTAGCAGAGTCCATATCGACATATTTATGGCATGTGCACCTAAGTCACATAAGTGACCACAATATGAAGTTACTTTTTTTATCATAGTTTGATTCATATTTTTAAAAGCATTGATTTTCATATATGTGAAAATTGTATACATGGTAAACAATTACAACTGACTTTTAAAACTAGAAAGCATGTATGTAAGCGTGCTTTTGAGTGTGTGCATTTAGATGTGTGGGGCTCATTGCCCATTGTTTTTGGTGGGGGTCATCATTCTTTATCTCATTCATAAACCTATTCCAGAAAAGTGTGGGTTTAGTTCTTAAAAAATCAATTCAATGCATTCGCCACATTCAAAATATAAAAGGTAATGGTTGAGAAGCAAACATGACAGAAACTAAAAGTTTTAAGGACAGAAAATGGAGGTAAATTCACTTCAAAAGAATTCAACCAGCTTTGTATGAATGAGGGGATTGTGAAGCATTATACAGTGAGGCACCAACCTGAGCAAAATTGTGTGACAAAAGTGATGAATCAAAATCCCTTGGAGAGAGCCTGAAACATATTGAGTAATGTTTTATTGGGTAAGGAATTATGGATTGAGGCATTAACACGGCTTGTTATCTAGTGAATCGGTTCCCGTCTATGCCGATAAACTATAAAATTCATGAAAAAGTGTGGAATGGTCATGATGTTAACTACTCATAGTTGCATGTATTTAGTTATAAAGCTTACTCTCATGTATTGTCAATTGAGAGTGAAATTGCAGTAGAACCGCTATTACTAAAGTATGAAAGTATATCCAAGTATCCTAGAGGGGCGTGGATAGGACTTTTCAAAAATTATTTTTTTATTACGACAAACAATGCCTAACTTTAATCAAGATGAGTAAGGAAAAGTAACTATACGGCTTCCAAGCCAACAGAGAGTCCAAACACATAGGCTTACACACGAGTTACATGTAAGGCAACTAACCTATAAAAATAGTGTATATGATAGTGTATAGAATGTGATTCCTATCAATACTTAGACATTTATTAAATCATACGTCATGATAATCATTTGATAGACCTAAGAAAAATTAGATCAATGCACAAAGAGCAATCCCAAACACAATCATATATAGCAGTTCGGCTACTTGCCTACTCCACTCCCGGTAGATGCACTCTCTCCTAGAGTGTACTAGATTTCACTATCCAATGGTTTTAAATCAAGTTAACCATCAACTTTCACAACCTACACAAGGTTAACTAAGGAGCCTACACAAGGCAACCTTAGATGCCTACACAAGGACACACCTAAGAGCCTACACAAGACAATAAGTTCTACCCAAGAACTCTCCTGGGATCCTACACAAGGCAACCTATGCCTACACAAGAAAAACATGTCCTATACAAGAAAAATGTATTCTCCCATCGAAAGCCTTATAAAAGGTCTTAGCAAGTTTGTCACTCAAACTCTAAATCTCAATCCTACATAAGAAAATGGCTTCAAACTCAACAGACTCCTTATACTTACAAATAAGTAAGTGAGCCCCTTTCTCACAGAATCTGAAAATCTTTTATGTTGATGAAGAGCCTTTAACTCCCTTGAACTATAACCGCTTCTGATGCTTCAATCAATGCTCGGAGGTTGTGAGGTTTAGAGTTTAGAACTATCTTCTCTATTAAATGATATGAGTTAAATACCTAGAGAAGATTTCCATGAGCAAGCATTCAAGAGTTTCAGCACAATGATTTTCCTATAAAAAGTGTTACTGAAACTCAATGAATGTCAGAGTTCATAATTTAATCTAAGTAAAGAAGATGACAATAAATATTCGTGCTATGTATTGAATGATGAACTCTTATGGGAAAAGAAAGCTTGAGGATGAGAGTATAATCTGTTATAATAACTCTCTCAAGATTCCTTCAATTCTTACTTTCTTTGCTAAGAAACAACCCATCGGTATATATAAAGAAGAATACCAACGGTAAAAAAACAGACAGAAATTTGTCATTGACGATGCTATCAAGTAGTCTTCGATTCCATTGAAATTTGAACTTCGATGTTATCGAGCCTTATTCAATTGCATCAACTTCCTACACACATATATTCATTTTTGTGTAGAACAAATTCTACTCGATCTTATCGAGCACTCTTCGATTCCATCGACGTGCACTTTGATGTAATCGAGAGGTTGTTCGATCCCATCAGATTCTCTTTAAAAATTACATTTGGCTGCTGAAAGATTTAGTCCCAATTTTTGATAGTATCGATCATAATTTGATGCTATCGAATTTTGAAGTTCAATGACATCGAATGGTCTTCGTTGTAATTGAAAAAAATGGATATACCTGGATGGCTTGCTGGACAAAATCTTCCTGACGTCCGATGTAATCGAACAATCTTCGATTCCATCAAAAGCTTAATCTCGATGTGATCGAAGGTGACTCGATTATATCGATGAACCTTTAGAGAATATTTTTTGTGTCGAGGGAATGCCCTTAGTCGATGCCATCAAAGCGGGTTCGATGCTATCAAAATTTGAATTTTGATATCATCGAACTCTATTCGATATAATCGACATTTCTCAGCAGATGGTCATTTTGTTGTTGGACAGAATGGGCCTATTTCTTGATGCAATCGAACCATGTTCGATAGAATCGAAAATGTCTTCAATTGTAAATTGATGCAATCAATTTTACTTGTATAATTCATGTTTACTCATGTAATATTCTAAGTGTTCAAAACTTAAGCTTACCAAAGATTATTTTTTTAAGGGTACGACCAAATTAAATAGGGTCATATATCTCAAAGGTTTTGGTTTAGGAAAGTGAGGCTTCATTTACCTATTTGGAGCACTCGAATTTCTTCTTGGTTGAGTTCTTAATCTTATAATTATCTTCAACTTGGGGCTCATTTGTAAGACGGACTCAGCACTCACGTAATTTGACAAACCAGGGCACTTTTAGAGAGAGATAAGCTAGACCAAATGGTAAAGAACTTACCTTTATGGGCTATGGTGATGGTTTGAAAGGGTACATGTTGTATGCCCAGGTTACAAGAAAAATCACGATGAGCCAAGATGTCAGGCTTGATAATGAATTAGTGAAGAACACAAGGAATTGAAAAAAAAAAACTATTATTGACATCAAAATAGAAAAGAAAAAAAAAAGGTGAGACACGGTTTGAAGTCGAGCCACAAACAAAAGTATAGGAACAGGTGAATCAACCACCTCTCAAATCTACTGAGAGATCGTAGATTACCAGTTAAATATAGAGATAACTCGAATGTTGCATTCATTCTCATTACTGATGAGGGAGATCCGTCTACCTTCCAGGAAGTAGTTATGACTCATACAGGGTGAACATACAGGGTGATCATACAACGGCCAGTCGGGTTACTTGACGGGCTCGACTAGCACGAGCGCATCTCAAGTCGAACGACATGAAGTGCGTAAAACACCTCGTGTAGCCTAACCACTGCCGTCAACTCCAAAACACGGCTCGTGTTCATCGACGCGTCGTTCATCGCAAAGATAGGCCAACCACGAACTTGCTCGGTTGTCGACTGTCTGGATTAAGTATAGTCCCAAACATTTATAAATTCACATCAGCAATCATGTAAGAGTGATGGAAATGAAATACAACATTGTGAGCATGTTAACCATGTTACAACATACAACTTAAGTAAATCATCAAGCACATGCATTTCATACATATAATGAAATCATGCATTAGCTAACATGTAGGAAATCATTTACATCAACATATTAATTGAGAATTCAATCTCAAACTAATTCATAACACCATTTAATTCAATACATACTAATACAAACATTTATACAAACACTTAGACTACACCCTTAAGTCTACATATAATATGTCGACTCAAAGTGCGCATTTAGGCGAATCTCTTCGCCAAACTAATTATGCACGCATTCCTAGTATCCTAATGCGAAAAAAAGCCATGTCAATCACATCAGCAAATTATGGATGAAAACAGTATTTCCTACAAATGACTAAAATGCCCTAAATCTCATATTCTTCGTCTGTTTACGAAACAGGAAACGGACGGCATGTTATACATGTCAAACAGCGTTGCCGTCGATAATCTACTATTAAACGATATTGAAAGCGTTGGAAACAGTCAATCAAAGCGTCTAAAATCCGCACCTTTTCTCTTATAAGTGTATTGATTCGAACAGAGCGTATACGCTTCGTCTACGGCGAATAGGCAACCTAATACACAAGATGCTTCAGCTACTTCGCTATGAAAACTAAGGAACCTCAAATCAGTAACTATTTAGGATATTTTCTTACCTAGAAATACGGAGAAATCATCGGCAAAGTGATTGGAGCGTGTTGCTTAGGCACGTGCAACAGGTGGCACGAGCAGAAAGAAATTTCCTTCCTCTCTCTCTCACAATCTCTCACCTTTTCTCTCTCTTAACCTAGAGCTTTTTTCAAATTCGGATGGGAGAGATATGAGAGGGTTTCAAGCCCTTTTATAAGCCCAAACATGCCCAAAACAGGCTTGGGAACAAAGTTTACTTGATGCCTAACCAAATCGGGGCTGTTTCGGTCCAAAAGGACATTTCTGGTGGTCTCCTGGCCGAACGCGATCGGACTTAAGTTCATGCACGTCGGATGTCGCTCACATCCCATTTTCAGACCAGCAGTATTCGTAGATCGCACGTGGTGATCCAGTTTCAGTTCAGCGGTCACCGCACGTAGATCAGGCCTACAAGTCTCATGATATGAAATAGAAATTTTTCCTGATCCAAGGGTGTAATTTGGCTGAATTCTGACGGTCAGAACGCTTAATAATAACGCGTCAAGTCGTGTGCCAGATTTGAATTTCAAATTCCAAATCTAACCTTATTCTCACTCTCTTCAGTCTAGGCTCAATGAAATAGCCTGCGAATGTCGGTTGGACTTGATTTTCAAAATGATTGTCAAGTCCAGCTAGGCAGTTTTAACGGTCTAAGATTGTACGTATCGGACTTTCGACGCACGGTCTAGATCCAATACAAAGTTTCAAAGAGGTCCAGAGAACAAACCGGCTTAGAGTTTGATCCAAGGTTTTAGAGTATTATAGCGTCATTGGTTCTACTCGCTTTGGGTTTTGTAGAACGTATTTAAAGTGATCAGGGACTATTTCCCAGCTACTCTAGCGTTGCGCTAGCTAACTTACACTTATTTTCTAAAGGAATTAATCCTACACGATTTCTGGTCGAGTTGGTACTCGAGTCAAAGTACGGATTTTTCCAGGGCATTACAATCTACCCCTCTTAATAAATAATTTCATCCTCAAAATTTATACCTTTTCGTACTCCTCGAGAAGCTGTGGGTAGTTTTTTCTGATTTCGGCTTCTGTCTCCCATGTAGCCTCTTCCTCAGAGTGATGCGTCCACAATACTTTCACAAGGGGAATCACCTTGCTACGTAGTACCTGCTCCTTCCTGTCTAGGATACATGTCGGTCGCAGGATATATGTAACATCCTCTCCTAACTGCATCTGCTCCCATCTGATGACATGGGAAGGATCAGAAACGTACTTCTTCAGTATAAAAACATAAAATACGTTGTGAACGCTCGCGAGAGGCGTGGGTAAAGCCAAACGGTATACCACTGCTCCCACACGATCGAGGATCTAAAATGGACCAATGAATCGCGGTGCTAGCTTCCCCTTCTTCCCGAACCGAAGGACTCCCTTCATAGGGGAAACTCGTAAAAATACATGATCCCTAACTGTGAACTCTAGTTGCCACCGTCTCGTATCGGCATAACTCTTCTGTCTGCTCTGCACTGTGAGAAGCCGACGTCTAATAATATCAATCTTCTCCGACGTCGCCTGCACTAACTCTGGGCCAATCAAGCTACGCTCACAGACCTCTGCCCAGCAATGCGGTGCACAACAAGGTCGCTCATACAATGCGTCGTAAGGTGCCATACCGATACTCGCCTGAAAGCTGTTGTTGTACGCGAACTCCGCATATGCAAGACAGTCATCCTAACTGTCCTTGAAGTCTAATGCGCAAGCTCGCAACATGTCCTCTAAGATCTGGTTCACCCGCTCTGTCTGTCCGTCTGTCTGTGTGTGGAAGGCAGTAGTGAACTTCAACTTCACACCCATAGCCTCCTGAATGCGAGTCTAAAAAATAGAAGTGAACCGCGTGTCTCTGTCTGACATGATGTCCAACGAAACTCCATGCAGACGCACAATCTCTCTAATATATAGTCTAGCCAGCTCGTCTGCAGAGTTCGTAACTCTGATCGGTAGGAAGTGCACCGACTTCGTCAGACGGTCGACGATCACCCATATGAAATCATGTCCCTTCCTCGTCTTCGGCAGCCCTGAAACGAAATCCATGGAAATGAAATCCCACTTCCACTCTGCGATCGGCATAGGCTGCAAGAGTCCAGGTGGTCGGCGATGCTCTGCCTTCACCTGCTGACAAGTGAGACAACGGGACACGAACTCTGTTATGTGGGTCTTCATACCTTCCCACCAATAGGTCCTCTTCACGTCACGATACATCTTCGTACTGCCTGGGTGCATCGCGAGTCTGGTACAATGCGCAGCCTCGAGAATCTCTCATCTCAAGTCGAGGATATCTGGGACGCATAGGCGGCCACGATAACGTAAGCCCCCATCCATGCCAACTCTCCACTCGGTGTCTGCATCATCACTGGCCTGCTCTCGAAGCTCAGTTAGATGCGCATCATCCCTCTACGCCTCGATGACCCGGTCATCGATCTGAGATCTCACCTATACATGTGCGATGAACTCATACGGCTCCTCTACAGTGAGTTTCTGCTCAAAGTCTCGTAAAAATTCAACCATATCCCACTCGACAACCATCAGTGGAGCCGCAAACTCTATCGCCTTCTTGCGGCTCAACACGTCAGCCACAAGGTTCGTCTTCCCAGGATGGTAAGAGACTTCGAACTTGAAGTCCTTCAAAGTCTCCATCCATCGCCGCTGCCTCATATTCAAGTCTCGCTGCGTGAATATGTACTTGAGGCTCTTGTGGTCGCAAAAGAGCTCGAACTCCTCTCCATAAAGGTAATGTCTTCAGAGTCTCAGTGCGAATATGACGGCTGCCAACTCTAGGTCGTGTATAGGATAATTCTCCTCGTGCTTCCTTAATTGTCTCGAGGCATACGAAATTACCCTGTTCCTCTGCATAAGGACACAACCCAGACCAACGTTAGACGCGTCAGTGTATATAGTGTACCTAATCCCTTGCTCTGGCAATACTAGCACAGGGGCGGACGTAAGCCTGTCCTTCAGCTCTTGAAAAGCTGACTCCGCCTTGTCATTCCAGGCGAACTTCACGTCCTTCTGTGTCAACTGAGATAAAGGTCTCGCGATCTTCGAGAAATCCCGAATGAAGCGTCGATAATAGCCAGCGAGACCCAAGAAACTCCTCACCTCAGTGACAGAACTAGGTTGCTCCCAGTCCTGAACTGCAGCTACCTTAGAAAGGTCAACTGTCATGCCATCCTTGGACACCACGTGTCCCAGGAACTTCACTTCCTGCTTCCAGAAGTCGCACTTTTTGTACTGTGCGAACAACTGATGTTGTCTGAGCGTATCCAGGACCAAGCGCAAGTGCTCCTTATGCTCCTCTCGACTCCTGGAGTATACCAAAATGTCGTCAATGAATACAACGATGAATCGATAGAGGAAAGGCCGAAATACCCGGTTCATCAGATCCATGAACACGGCTGGTGTGTTCGTGAGACCGAACGACATCACAAGGAACTTGTAGTGGCCAAAGCTGGTCCTGAATGCTGTCTTTTGCACGTCCTCATCCCTGACGCGCAACTGATGATATCCTGACTGAAGATCAATCTTCGAGAAGTACTGCGCTCCTCTCAACTGATCAAACAAGTCATCGATCCTGGGTAAAGGGTACTTGTTCTTCACTGTGATCTGGTTCAGCCTGCGATAATCAATACACAATCGCATCGAACCATCCTTCTTCCTTACGAACAGAACTGGTGCTCCTTAAGGAGACACACTAGGCCGTATAAGGCCAAGCTTCAACAGACCATCAATCTGCGTCCTCATCTCCTCCATCTCACACGGTGCCATGTGATACGTCGGCAGTGAGACGGGCGTGGAACCAGGCACCAGATCGATAGTGAAATCAATCTCTCGTCTAGGCGGTAAACCAGGGATCTTCCTGAACAGATCCCCAAACTCGCAAACGACTGGCGTATGCTCAAGTATCTGGGCACCATCATCCCTTAGTAAAGTAGCATAGCTAAGTATGCGGAAGGAAAGATTTACCCGCACTGTGAATGTGAAGGATGCGCCCTCTGGCTCGTAGGCAGTCACTATACGAGTCTCGCAGTCAATCTCGGCCCTCGCTGCAGTCAACCAGTCCATGCCAAGAATGACGTCGAGATAAACAAGAGAGGGGTCGACGACAAGATCAAGAGCCATCATCTTGCCCCCCAGATCCACCAAACACCCCTCACACATCAGGGTGGCATCTGTAAAGGACCTTTGAACTGTATAAACTCGCACCCCATCCATCCTAATAGTTGGTAGCCCAATGCGTCTGACTATGGCACGTGATATCAATGAAATCGTGGATCCTTTGTCCACCATCACGAGAATAGGAATACCTCCGATGTGGACAGTGACCTTGAAGGCCGAATGCTGAGAAGTCTCTGTCGCAGCTGCCTCAGCTGTCAAGGCATGCACCCGTGCCTGCTGTGGCCGGTTCGGCTGCTATGCCGTGGGCCGTAGAGGCGGTCTGAACTGCGATACGGGAGGTCTGAAGGAAGGGTGCGCAGGAGCCAACCGTAAAGGCGGTGTTGATATAGCGTGTGGGCGTGTACGGTCGATATTCTGCGGCGGCGAGAACCCACTATCCCGCATCCGAGCAAAACAACTCTGTGCCAAATGGCCCGATCTCCCACAATATGTACATGATAAATCGGGGCACCGCATCGGTAGTACCGGCGTTGTAGCCCTAGAAGGAGAGTCGGCGAGGCCTCTTGCCCGAAAAGGGCCTGTCCTGCAACTCTGGTCGTGGCCTAGGAGCAATAGGGCCACAAGATCGCATAAGTCGATCCACGTCTTACTCTGCCCGCATGGACATGTGAATCAGCTATGCATAGGAGGGAATGCTCACGCAGCACATCTTCGACCGAATATCCGGTCACAGACCCTCAGAAAAGCGCTGTATGCGCATTTGCTCATCTGACAATATAGTCGGGATGTATCTGCCCAACTCAGTGAACCTATGCTCATACTCAGTGACTGTCATGCCTCCCTGTCTGAGGCGTAAAAACTCATTCTTCCGCTCATGCCTGTACGTCTGGGGATAGTATTTCTCGTGGAAGCGAAACTCGAACGCTACCCAAGTCCATATGTAATCGGTGCCAACGGTCCGCAACACACTGTCCCACCATAAGCTGGGCTCTCGCTCGAACAAGAACGTAGCCAACTCGACCTACTCAGCCTCTGAACAATGCAGCATTCGCAATATCTTCGACACACAGTCTAGCCAATACTCGGCCTCCTCGGGTCTATGAGAACCCGTAAAAGTGGGAGGCAGTAAGCACTGGAATCGCTCTAACAAGCCCTATATGTCTGCGGCATTCCCCGCAGGGTAAGAAGGTGGTACAGGATGAACCATGCCCTTATCCTGAGCATATGTATCGGCATCCTCAGCTAGATGCGCAGGTGGTGCAGGTGGAGGCACACTCCCACCCTGGGCTAGAGTCCCCACAATAGTAGTCAGGAGCTGCTGCTGCTGCTGCATCATGGCCATCATCTGCTCAAATCTATCTGGAGGTGGAGCAGGCTGTGGCATGTACTGGGTCGAAGATGACGCACGATACTGCTCTCTGACGGGCGGTGTAAAAGGCGGTGGTCCAACTGCAGGACCAGTAGTAGGCTGAGACGCACGTGCTGTCTCAGGAATCGGACCTACAGCAGGGTCCGCATGAGCATCAGATTGCGAAGGAGCCTGATCCATAGGCTCACCCAATGTAAGCCGAGCTGTGCTCCGCGTAGCCTTCGGCGACATTCCCTATATTCAAAATAGGACGCAACCTTGTCAGTCTTAATAGCACAACACACCGCAATCATTCACATAAAGAGTCAAAGGCATTCCATGCATTTCATTTAATAAAAATTATCACAATACAAGGGATATCTCCTTAGAAGCATCATGACAAGAAGTACATGGGAACTAAGACAGTTAAAGCTTCAACAGCAACACAAGTAAACTACTAGCCTTAACAGGCTTACAAAACATAAAGCAGGAAACGACAACTACTAACAACAACATCACAAATCTCATCGCTAGTCTGAGTCGGGTGATGGAGGAGGAGCACCCTTATCCTGCAAGCAGCACAGGATCGCCTTTAAGGTGCGAGTCACTTTACCGAATTTTCTCTTCATAACGGCCTTGGTATCCTCGACCTCAGCCCGAAGTTCCTGAACTTTCCTTCTCAAAGCAACCTGGCTCTCCTCAATTTGGGCAATGCGATCATCACCAATAGCCTGAGCAGAAGGAGGAGGGCTCTCATCTGTATCCTGAGCCTCCTCTTCTACCTCTTCATGGACTTCTTCCTCAACTTCTGCTCCAGGTTCTCCCTCACTTGGATCCTCTTCATTATCAAAATTGTCCTCGCTATCCTCCTCAAGCTGAGTCTCACGGTACTAAGACTCGATCTTCATCTTGACCATGGTAGACTCATCAATGCTGTGAATCGAAACTAGCAACTCCGGCCCAAGTCTGTAAGCAAACTCAAGCGCGATCTTGCATATAAGTCAGCCAAAAGGAAGCGACTCAGACGTTCTTCTTGATTTCACTATGAGGATAATCTGTTGCAAGATGAAAGTGGCCATACACACATTTTCTTCCTGGGCCACCTGATACAAGAAATTAACCATAAGGCGCGTACATTTAATGCGATTTGTTGACCTGGGATACACGTTGAACGTGCAAATGTGGTGTAACAAGTGTAAATTATCAGACATATGAGACGCCTTGAGGCTATTGTTAGGCTGCCATGGAACTAGTTTACCGCATAGGAACCTGGCACGGCGATCTCGCTCACGCCTACTCCTCAAATTCTTCGCACTGGGATGAACATCACCAAGAGGTACGTTCAGAAGTCGCGTTATCAACCGAACATCGATCGTAGCCATCCGGTCTCTACCAAAAGGAATCTTCAATTGCAATGGCTCCAGTGTAGGATTCTAAATACGAGCGTAGAAGGCACGAACGGTGCTCACATTAGCACGAGCACGAACTTCAAAGAGCGGACCTCAATGTGCAGCTTCAATGCGCTCGAATAACAGGAATTCGTCGAAGAGTCATCCTTCCACGTCCGCCTCAAATAACACCTTACGGTCAGTGTATTCGCCGTGAGGCATCTCTGCTAAAATAACTCACCCAAGTTGAGTATGGGGATCCAAATCCCGCTTTGTATGGAACTCTCGGGCTGTGCTTGGACTTGCGGCGGCGCTTGAGCTTGCGATGCCACCCCTCAGTCTTCTTGATTGCGCAAGGTGACTAGGCCCAGCCTCATCCGCTGCGGTCTTTCTCTTTCCCATCAAAGAGAGGATGGTGGAGAAAGACAAAAGACCCAAAATGGCTTCAACAAAAGCCATGGAAAGTGGGAAAAATGTAAAGAAATGACTGCCCAAAATGAAAAAGGGAGATCTAGGTGTTGTAGAGGGATGCTTCAAGCTCCCCTAGGATGGATTTTTAAAAAGAAAAGAGAATGAAAAAGGAGAATGGAGCTCCTCACAATTTCAGCTCGTTTTGGGGGTTGTAGGAGCTCCAACGGACGAGATTTGTAAGAGGGAGAGTTGCAAACTGCAATGGAGTGATGGAGTGGGGTCATTTTCAGCAAAGAATGGGTTTGGGAAGGATTTGGAGCAAGGATTTGAGAGAGGGAAGCAAAAAAACCTGAGATGGAGTTAGGGAAGGGGGCTGTTGTGAAGGAAGTACCCCATTTAGGGGTTTTCTATGGACGAACCATATGTGGGAGGGGTGTACTACCCAAAATACCCCCACGCACTAAAATTCACATCAAGTGGGGTCCACCGGGCGGCGATGCATCGCCGGATCGGTGATGGCATCGCCGACCATCTTGCACGGTGTCCAGTGGGACCATATGAGTAGGGTCCCCCCTGGCCCAGGGATTGCAAAAATATATGGGCCCCACCTTAGTTCATTGTATATTGCCCTAAGGAGGCCCAAACATCCATTCGGGGTTTTTCGGGGCCAATCAGCAAACCTGAATGCAATCTCCTATTATGCAGCATATGATTTTGGGATAGAAGGAGCTAATACATCCATCTAGCCCATTATTTGCTAAATATTGTAAACTTAAAATGGCCTAATGGCCAGTTTTCATAAAATTTTACTATTCACTGTAAAATTTTATCAAAGTATGATTTTATATCATTTTCACATTAGGATCAACACCTAACATAAAAATAATAAGAAAGAATTGAAGAATGGAGTGGTGAGAGGAAGAATTTTGAAGAATTTAGGTGAAATGGGGTTTTTAAGCCCTAGCGATTAAACGTAAGGGTCGTGGTTGTCCCACAGCCCAAGGATTTACATTTATGGGTTTAGAATCATTCAAAGAATGTTTCAACCCACCTACCTACAACATAAGAGCTACTTAGGTCGCTTCATGCGACCCTAGATGTGTTACGGACTCGATCGCGCGATCGATACCAATAGACTTCGCCTATTGGTGAATCTGCGATCTATAAGTGTTTCTAGACCCTTCTCGCACCCACCTAAGTCAAAGAAAGCGACAGAGTACGTCGCGTGACCATAACCCAGGCCCAGTATAATCTCATTCATGCTCTGATACCAACTTGTAACATCCCAAAAATTGAGGGTCGTGTATAAACTCAACTCCCGAGTTCCAGACCGTCACTTATGCAACAAAAATGATTATGATTCAATGTTGTCTAAGTTAAAGCATTCACATGAGTAAAAGTATACCAAAACTGTAATTCATACTCCAGATCCAGTGATAAAAAGAAGCGGAAGACTAAAGAATATATATATCACTGTATGGAAAAACAAAGTAGATCTCGACTGTCTCTAAAGTATAAATACATCGCTGAGTCTCATATACATGTAAATAACCAAAATTAAAATGTCAAAATAGTCCCACTGAGAAGTCCCGTCAACCCATGCCACCTAAGCAAATCCGTCGTGGTACTGCATATATGAGAACTCGTCCTGGTCCTCATCATAGTCCGGCTCTGCCTCCTGGATCGCTGCCTCACCTGCATCTAAGACAGGGTCTGGTGGGTGTTGCAAACACCATCCCGAAATGTGAGAATGAGTAGCTAACTCAGTGGAATAATAAAGTAAGGATTAACATGTTCTCAAATCAATCATGCGATAATAGTAAAGCAGTAAATCAAACAATCCTAATACTGTTGTTAATGCAATATGACATGACATGATGGATGCCCTCACCGACGTTCTTCCTCATACGGTACCATCTTACGCCCGTGGCATACTTGCATACCGCTCAGTGCTCCATATCTTCTAGGCACATGCAATGTAATGGTGATATGATTTCTGAGTTATTATTAGTCCATTCAAACAGCAGGATTGAGAAACTAAGGTACTTCCCTTATATCAATCCCAACACAGATCCTGTCTAGGATCGTCACTCCTAGTAATCTCATACAAAGTATATTTTGTAGGTCGCTGCAAGGGCTGCCAGGGCTGTTGCTCACACTCGTTGCACCGCTCTCCCATCACCTTATCAATACAGGCCTATTGTACTCTCACTGCTACGGAAGGGTCGTCGCCTCCCATAGACTCAGAATACGCTCGCGGTCACTACAAAGGACTCGTCGCCTGATCAGTGTAGGCCGACAGCAAGAATATAGTGTCCCATACCACCATAATCTGCTCACGAGTCATAGGTGCTCACTGGTCACTACGGGGAGGTTTGTGGCCCTAGGCCGAAAGCTCGACCACGGTGTCCCATACCACCATGCCCGGCTCATGAGTCTTCGTGGATCAAGGTACCATGGTTGACAGGGTTTACAATGGTAAGTTTAGTACCCTAGGTTCAAGCAGTTATGACTCATACAGGGTGAACATACAACGGCCAGTCGAGTTACTTGACGGGCTCGACTAGCACGAGCGCATCTCAAGTCGAACGACATGAAGTGCGTAAAACACCTCGTGTAGCCTAACCACTACCGTCAACTCCAAAACACGGCTTGCGTTCATCGACGCGTCGTTCATGGCAAAGATAAGCCAACCACGAACTTGCTCGGTTGCCGACTACCTGGACTAAGTTAATCCCAAACATTTATGAATTCACATCAGCAATCATGTAAGAGTGATGGAAATGAAATACAACATTGTGAGTATGTTAACACATGTTATAACATACAACTTAAGTAAATCATCAAGCACATGCATTTCATACATATAATGAAATCATGCATTAGCTAACATGTAGGAAATCATTTACATCAACATATTAATTGAGAATTCAATCTCAAACTAATTCATAACACCATTTAATTCAATACATACTAATACAAACATTTATACAAACACTTAGACTACACCCTTAAGTCTACATATAATATGTCGACTTAAAGTGCGCATTTAGGCGAATCTCTTCGCCAAACTAATTATGCACGCATTCCTAGTATCCTAATGCGAAAAGAAGCCATGTCAATCACATCAGCAAATTATGGATGAAAACAGTATTTCCTACAAATGACTAAAATGCCCTAAATCTCATATTCTTCGTCTGTTTACGAAACAGGAAACGGACGGCATGTTGTACATGTCAAACGGCGTTGTCGTCGATAATCTACTATTAAACGACATTGAAAGTGTTGAAAACAATCAATCAAAGCGTCTAAAATCCGCACCTTTTCTCTTATAGGTGTATTGATTCGAACGGAGCGTATACGCTTTGTCTACGGCGAATAGGCAACCTAATACACAAGATGCATCAGCTACTTCGCTATGAAAATTAAGGAACCTCAAATCAGCAACTATTTAGGGTATTTTCTTACCTAGAAATGCGGCGAAATCATCGGCAAAGTGATTGGAGCGTGTTGCTTAGGCACGTGCAACAGGTGGCACGAGCAGAAAGAAATTCCCTTCCTCTCTCTCTCTCACAATCTCTCACCTTTTCTCTCTCTCAACCTAGGGCTTTTTTTAAATTCAGATGGGAGAGATATGAGAGGGTTTCAAGCCTTTTATAAGCCCAAACATGCCCAAAACAGGCTTAGGAACAAAGTTTACTTGATGCCTAACCAAATCGGGGCTGTTTCGGTCCAAAAGGACATTTCTGGTGGTTCCCTGGCCGAACGCGATCGGACTTAAGTTCATGCGCGTCGGATGTCGCTCACATCCCATTTTCAGACCAAAAGTGTTCGTAGATCGCACGTGGTGGTCCAGTTTCAGTTCAGCGGTCACCGCACGTAGATCAGCCTACAAGTCTCATGATATGAAATAGAAATTTTTCCTGATCCAAGGGTGTAATTTGGCTGAATTCTGATGGTCAGAACACTTAATAATAATGCGTCAAGTCGTGTGCCAGATTTGAATTTCAAATTCCAAATCTAACCCTATTCTCACTCTCTTCAGTCCAGGCTCAATGAAATAGCCTGCGAATGTCGGTTGAACTTGATTTTTGAAATGATTGTCAAGTCCAGCTAAGCGGTTTTAATGGTCTAAGATTGTAGGTATCGGACTTTCGACACGCGGTCTAGATCCAATACAAAGTTTCAAAGAGGTCCAGAGAACAAACCGGCTTAGAGTTTGATCCGAGGTTTTAGAGTATTATAGCGTCATTGTTTCTACTCGCTTTGGGTCTTATAGAACGTATTTAAAGTGATCAAGGACTATTTCTCAGCTACTCTAGCATTGCGCTAGCTAACTTACACTTATTTTCTAAAGGAATTAATCCTACGCGATTTCTGGTCGAGTTGGTACTCGAGTCCAAGTACGGATTTTTCCAGGGCATTACAAAGATGAAGTGCTGAAATTATGGGATGACAGGGCACAAGAAGAAGGATTGTCGGAATCCTAAGTTACAAAGGGAGAAAAATCTGATAATGCGTCGAAGGAGGGCAATACAGCACAATCTAGCAAGGAGCTAGATGGTGGTTATGTCTTGACTACATCCAAATCTAGTTACCTCGGTAACGACTAGATTTTGGATTCAGGAGCCTCATACCACATGACTTCTTATGGAGATTAGTTCACTATTTACAGCGAGTATAATGGTGAACATGTTTTTATAGAAAATGATATTGCCTTTAAGGTAATTGGTATTAGTTTGTTACGCATCAAGATGTTCGATAGGGTGAAGTATATCCGATGGATGTGAGACACGTTTTTAACCTCAAGAAGAATCTGATCTCTCCTGTTGGGGCATTAAAGGCACTTAGGTGCATGTTCATTGATTTTTATCAGGTCCTTAAAATTTTCAAAGGGGCACTCATAGTGATAAAATTGCAATGGAGTAGCAACCTTTACAAGTTCATCGGGAATATAGTATCAGGTGGAGCTGCAACATCTGTAGCAGAGTCCATATCGACATATTTATGGCATGTGCACCTAAGTCACATAAGTGACCACAATATGAAGTTACTTTTTTTATCATAGTTTGATTCATATTTTTAAAAACATTGATTTTCATATATGTGAAAATTGTATACATGGTAAACAATTACAACTGACTTTTAAAACTAAAAAGCATGTATGTAAGTGTGTTTTTGAGTGTGTGCATTTAGATGTGTGGGGCTCATTGCCCATTGTTTTCGGTGGGGGTCATCATTCTTTATCTCATTCATAAACCTATTCCAGAAAAGTGTGGGTTTAGTTCTTAAAAAATCAATTCAATGCATTCGCCACATTCAAAATATAAAAGG
The DNA here is from genome assembly GCA_037074715.1 of Magnolia kwangsiensis. Taxonomy (NCBI): domain Eukaryota; kingdom Viridiplantae; phylum Streptophyta; class Magnoliopsida; order Magnoliales; family Magnoliaceae; genus Magnolia; species Magnolia kwangsiensis. Next base: position 192,162,683 of record CM073571.1, on the reverse strand, counting down.
TAATGGTTGAGAAGCAAACATGACAGAAACTAAAAGTTTTAAGGATAGAAATTGGAGGTAAATTCACTTCAAAAGAATTCAACCAGTTTTGTATGAATGAGGGGATTGTGAAGCATTATACAGTGAGGCACCAACCTGAGCAAAATTGTGTGACAAAAGTGATGAATCAAAATCCCTTGGAGAGAGCCTGAAACATATTGAGTAATGCTTTATTGGGTAAGGAATTATGGATTGAGGCATTAACACGGCTTGTTATCTAGTGAATCGGTTCCCGTCTATGCCGATAAACTATAAAATTCATGAAAAAGTGTAGAATGGTCATGATGTTAACTACTCATAGTTGCATGTATTTAGTTATAAAGCTTACTCTCATGTATTGTCAATTGAGAGTGAAATTGCAGTAGAACCGCTATTACTAAAGTATAAAAGTATGTCCAAGTATCCTAGAGGGGCGTGAATAGGACTTTTCAAAAATTATTTTTTTATTACGACAAACAATGCCTAACTTTAATCAAGATGAGTAAGGAAAAGTAACTATACGGCTTCCAAGCCAACAAAGAGTCCAAACACATAGGCTTACACACGAGTTACATGTAAGGCAACTAACCTATAAAAATAGTGTATATGATAGTGTATAGAATGTGATTCCTATCAATACTTAGACATTTACTAAATCATACGTCATGGTAATCATTTGATAGACCTAAGAAAAATTAGATCAATGCACAAAGAGCAATCCCAAACACAATCATATATAGCAGTTCGGCTACTTACCTACTCCACTCCCGGTAGACGCACTCTCTCCTAGAGTGTACTAGATTTCACTATCCAATAGTTTTAAATCAAGTTAACCATCAACTTTCACAACCTACACAAGGTTAACTAAGGAGCCTACACAAGGCAACCTTAGATGCCTACACAAGGACACACCTAAGAGCCTACACAAGGCAATAAGTTCTACCCAAGAACTCTCCTGGGATCCTACACAAGGCAACCTATGCCTACACAAGAAAAACATGTCCTATACAAGAAAAATGTATTCTCCCATCGAAAGCCTTATAAAAGGTCTTAGCAAGTTTGTCACTCAAACTCTAACTCTCAATCCTACATAAGAAAATGGCTTCAAACTCAACAGACTCCTTATACTTACAAATAAGTAAGTGAGCCCCTTTCTCACATAATCTAAAAATCTTTTATGTTGATGAAGAGCCTTTAACTCCCTTGAACCATAACCGCTTCTGATGCTTCAATCAATGCTCGGAGGTTGTGAGGTTTAGAGTTTAGAACTATCTTATCTATTAAATGATATGAGTTAAATACCTAGAGAAGATTTCCATGAGCAAGTATTCAAGAGTTTCAGCATAATGATTTTCCTATAAAAAGTGTTACTGAAACTCAATGAATGTCAGAGTTCATAATTTAATCTAAGTAAAGAAGATGACAATAAATATTCGTGCTATGTATTGAATGATGAACTCTTATGGGAAAAGAAGGCTTGAGGATGAGAGTATAATCTGTTATAATAACTCTCTCAAGATTCCTTCAATTCTTACTTTCTTTGCTAAGAAACAACCCATCGGTATATATAAAGAAGAATACCAACAGTAAAAAAATAGGCAGAAATTTGTCATTGTCAATGCTATCAAGTAGTCTTCGATTCCATTGAAATTTGAACTTCGATGTTATCGAGCCTTATTCAATTGCATCAACTTCCTACACACATATATTCATTTTTGTGTAGAACAAATTCTACTCGATCTTATCGAGCACTCTTCGATTCCATCGACGTGCACTTTGATGTAATCGAGAGGTTGTTCGATCCCATCAGATTCTCTTTAAAAATTACATTTGGCTGCTGAAAGATTTAGTCCCAATTTTTGATAGTATCGATCATAATTTGATGCTATCGAATTTTGAAGTTCAATGACATCGAATGGTCTTCATTGTAATTGAAAAAAATGGATATTCCTGGATAGCTTGCTGGACAAAATATTCCTGACGTCCGATGTAATCGAACAATCTTCGATTCCATCAAAAACTTAATCTCGATGTGATCGAAGGTGACTCGATTATATCGATGAACCTTTAGAGAATATTTTTTGTATCGAGGGAATGCCCTTAGTCGATGCCATCGAAGCGGGTTCGATGCTATCGAAATTTGAATTTTGATATCATCGAACTCTATTCGATATAATCGACATTTCTCAGCAGATGGTCATTTTGTTGTTGGACAGAATGGGCTTATTTCTTGATGCAATCGAACCATGTTCGATAGAATCGAAAATGTCTTCAATTGTAAATTGATGCAATCAATTTTACTTGTATAATTCATGTTTACTCATGTAATATTCTAAGTGTTCAAAACTTAAGCTTACCAAAGATTATTTTTTTAAGGGTACGACTAAATTAAATAGGGTCATATATCTCAAAGGTTTTGGTTTAGGAAAGTGAGGCTTCATTTACCTATTTGGAGCACTCAAATTTCTTCTTGGTTGAGTTCTTAATCTTATAATTATCTTCAACTTGGGGCTCATTTGTAAGACGGACTCAGCACTCACGTAATTTGACAAACCAGGGCACTTTTAGAGAGAGATAAGCTAGACCAAATGGTAAAGAACTTACCTTTATGGGCTATGGTGATGGTTTGAAAGGGTACATGTTGTATGCCCAGGTTACAAGGAAAATCACGATGAGCCAAGATGTCAGGCTTGATAATGAATTAGTGAAGAACACAAGGAATTGAAAAAAAAAACTATTATTGACATCAAAATAGAAAAGAAAAAAAAAAGGTGAGACACGGTTTGAAGTCGAGCCACAAACAAAAGTATAGGAACAGGTGAATCAACCACCTCTCAAATCTACTGAGAGATCGTAGATTACCAGTTAAATATAGAGATAACTCGAATGTTGCATTCATTCTCATTACTGATGAGGGAGATCCGTCTACCTTCCATGAAGCACTGAATGATCCAAATACTAAGAAGTAGATGCCGGCCATGCATGACGAGATGAACTCTCTGCATGAGAATGAGACATGGGAGCTAGTATAACTTTCAGTTAGACATAAGGCGATGGTTATAAGTGCATTTACAATAAGAAATAAGATAGATACAAAGTAAGATTGGTCACAAAAGGGTATACACAAAAAGGAGGTATCGACTTTAGTGAGATATTCGCACTAGTTGTCAAGCAGGTGTCTATTAGATTTGTATTGGCGTTGGTTGCCCAATACGACATGAAATTGGAATAAATAGATGTAAAGGCTGATTTCTTAAATGGGGAGTTGGAAGAACATATTTACATGAAGTAATTAGAGGGGTTCAAAATAAAGTAAGTAGTTAATAAAGCTTACAGGTTGAAGAGGTTATCGTATGACTTGAAATAATCATCTAGGTAGTGGTACAAAAGGTTTGATACTTTCATGACAGATCAACAATTTACCAAAAGTGGGCATGATCATTGTATCTATTATAAAACAATAAGTGATGGACAATTCATTGTAATGATTCTGTACGTAGATGGCATGCTTATCGTTAGTCATAGAATGTTTAAGATCGATACATTGAAGACTCAATTATAAAGGACATTCAAAATGAAAGATATGTGGGCTTCAAAGAAGATTATCGGTACAGATATTCATAGAGACAAAGAGATGAGAAGGCTACGGTTATTACATGAAAAATACCTTGAGAATGTATTGATAAAGTTCGGTATGGACAAGGCGAAACTGATTAAGATACTCCGTGTTACTGACTTTAGGCTTTCTTCAAGGAAATGTTCCACTACAAATGAAGAAAAGAAAGTGATGTATCGTGTGCCTAATTGAGCGTCGTTGGCAAATTGATGTATGCAATAGTCTCTATAAGATTGGATATTTCAAATGCAGTGGGTATTGTGAGCATATATATGGCAAGCTCCGGTAAGCAACATTGGGAAGCAATGAAATAGTTACTTCGTTATATACGAGGTACAATGGACTACATCTTGACATCTGAAAAGTTAGAGGACAATTTAGTAGGCTATGTAGATGTCGATTATGCACAAAATATGGATAATAGAAGGTCGACTCCTGGGCACTCATTTATATTAACGTGTAGGGCGGTCAATTAGATGTCGAAACATTAGTCTGTGGTTGCTCTTTTCACAACCGAAGCTGAGTATATAGTGCTGACAAATGCGTTCAAAGAACGTGTTTGGTTGAGAGGAATGATAAATAAGCATGGGCTTTACCAGGAAGTCGCGTCAATTAATTGTGATAGCGAAAATGCAATTAATTTGGCTAAAAACTCAATTTATCACTCTCATACTAAACATATTGATGTTCGTCATCATTTTATTTGACAGGTGCTTGAGGAAGGCGGTGTGACTCTTGAGAAGATCCACACGAGCGTAAATCTGGCTAACATGCTTACGAGGGTGGTTCCTGTAGAGAAGTTCAAGTTCTGTGCGACTAATTATCTGGGCTTGATGAAGGCTTAATAAAGATAGAGTGTGTAGAGAAGCGACGATGAAGATATGATGAAAGGAGATTAGTGATGGTGGCGACATAGTGGTAGAGAAACTCAAGTTTTGTGCGACTTATCTGGACATAATGAAGGCTTAATGAAGATAGAATATGCAGAGAAGCGATGATAAAGATATGATGGAAGACAATTAGCGATAGTGGTGGCTATTAAGACTCAAATATTGTATAATTTCTTCCATTTATATCTTCATTTTATGAACATGAATCAGCTTAATATTCTATTTTACTCATGTTTATGTCGCAAGGTGAATTTAAGAGGTTGGATTGAAAAGGGTGCTAAAAGCATGGATTTAATGCTCAAGAATCACCAAGGCAAGGGATGGATCTTAAGAGATCAAGATTAAAAAACTCACATGCTAAAGATTCAAGAAAATCAAGTAAGGACTGAAAAGAATCAAAGATTTGAAGTGAAGAAAAGGATTCCTGAAATCGTCCTGAAAAAGTATATTCTAAACCTTTGTGTCATTTTGTGAAATTGCGTAAAGTGAAGTTCATTTTGAAAAACTACTCAGAGTGAAGTCTATTTTAGCAAACTGTGTAAATTTAAGGCAGTTTCTAAAGTTTTTCAACTAAGTACGAAAGTTGAAGTTCCCCACTTATAAATAGGGCTTCCCAGGGCATTCATAAGCATCATTCAAAGCATTCAAGGGTAAGATTTAGGATTTTTAAAGATTTTTCAATTTTATTAAAGTTTTATAAGTTATTTTTTCTTTTAGATCTTTTCTATTTTCATTTATTTCTTTCTTGTTGCTTTTCTATTTTACAATTTAATTATATTTTTCTAAGTTCCCTTTAGCCCAAGTTAGAAGGGAAGCACATTGATTTAATATTTTCATAGTTATGATGATCGATTATTTTTAATGATGACAAAAATGGTGTATGCATGTTATCAATTATCTAAGTTTAGGTTTTTGATCCTCATGTGAAATCCATATGTTTCCATCATATGAGATCCATATTAACGGATAGGCTTAATCTGGATTAGTTAGATTTCCTAAATGGGAGATGTTCTCAACCTGCTACATTTCTTTAATTATTATCTCATGGATATTAAATGCTTAAAATCACTGGCGTTGTAAGACCTGTATCCTAAACTGTACCATTTCATAGACTCTCACAGTCCTCTCATTCGAATTTCAGCGATCCGTGACTTGTAGATAGCATTTGCGCGCGAAACTAAGTCGTACCATGTCAACCCGAATCGGCTCGACTCAAAACTTGTACCCTAGCGACCGCGTCGTCACTGCAGTTCCAACACTGTGTCTCCCGCGCCAATGTGATACCCAGGCCAGGAGTTGTGGGCTTGCGTATATTCTGAAGAAACGCTGCGCGTTGTGAATTTTGAAAGATTCTTTAGCATCCATCACATCAATTAATCAATCACAAGTCATGTACACAAGTTATCCCTCTCTTACCCAAGCCTTACCCAAAGTCATCTCTCTCTCTCTCTCTCTCCACCCACCCCTCTCTCATCCAAAATTGAACCAAGCCCATACCCTCCATCCGTCCCATCCCATCTCTTTTACAACACCCTCTCCTCTCTCATTTCTCTCTTCACTCCCAAGCAACTAAGGGAGGTGACCATTCAAGCTTTCTAAGAGAGAACCCCAAGTGTGGCCCACTCCCTACCACCTAATCTCACATCCTAGCTATTCATACTTCATCATCCTCCATCAAAATCAAAGTCAATGAGCTAAGGAAGCCAATGGACCAAGAAGGAGTGATATAAGTGGGTGACCTTAGGATTTTCACCATTGATTTCTGTTTGTGGGCCCACTTGTGGTGGGACCTACTTAATGTATGCATTGTATTGAGTTTAGAGAGGGCCCATAGTGGCGGGGTCCCTCCCCTTCACACATCTCTCTCTCTCTCTCTCTCTCTCTCTCTCTCTCTCTCTCTCTCTCTCTATTTTTCCTATTGCAGCCCACCTTGAAGGATGGATTAGATCCACACCATGGCCGGTGGAAACCCCACCATGATGTATTATCCACACCGCCTTCCTAAACCGCTTGGATGAAGTAAAAACACAAGTATTAGTTTGATCCAAGTGGTGGGCCATGCTGATGTGGACCCACCATGATCTACTTATTATATCCACACCGTCCGGATTGCTGGACAGTGGGTTACACCATGGTGCATGTGTTTTATCAACATTGTCCATCTGTTTCATCCAGACTGTCCAATGGTCTGGACGTGGTCATGGGCCACCATGCTGTATGTCAACTGTCCATCTGGCCAGTAGGCCAGTAGGCCACACCAGTAGCACATGCCTGCTGTTGACGCCAGCTAGTTCTGTGGTCCCACCATGAGGTATGGTGATATCCAAACCGTCCATCTTTTTAGGACGTGAGACCCACCCACACGTGCCACACGTGTGGGGTGGGCCCACCTTGATGTATGAATTCTAATCCACGTCGTCCAATGTTAGGACGATGGGTCCCACTGCTGGTTGACGTCAACAAGCTCTGTGGGCTGATATGATGTATGTGTTTTATACACACCGCCCATCTGTGTGGGCCCCTCTTCATGATGTATATGTGGTATCCGCACCGTCCAGACCTTGGACTGTGGGACCCACCATGATGTATACACTATATAAACACACCATCCAGACCTTGGACGGTGGGGATTGGATTGACTGGTGTATCTCACTCCAGCTATATAGTTGTTGTATTGACATTAACGGGTTCTGAGGATCTAATCATGAGGTATGTGTTTTATCAACACTATCCATCTGATGGGGACCTGCCCTGGTACGTGTGACCCACTGTGATATGTGTGTTACATCCAAATCATTCGTCCACTTCGCAAGCTTGTCTTAAGGGTTGAGAAGAAAAATAAGACAAATATGCCTATCAGGTGGACCACACTGAAAAAATCAGTGGAGGATTGAACGTCCACCATTGAAACCATTTGGGGTCACGGAAGTTCTGGATCAATATGAAATTTGTTTTTCCTTTTAATTCAGGCCTTTGTGACCTTCTGAATAAATTAGATGGAAAATAAACGTTATGGTGGCCCTATGAATTACTAACGGTGAAATCATTATCTCCACTGCTATTTGTGGTATGGTCCAGATAATCTTTTGATATGATTCATTTTTAGGTAATGCTCTATAATAATCTTTAAAAATAAATGTATGGTGTAGATATAATAAAATGAAAATATAGTATGTGGGTCCTACCTTGATGTGACGTATAATGGGCCCATTTAAGAGGCCTATTGTGATGTGATTGGGGCCCATGGGTTTTGACCCATTGTGATATATTTGAGGCCCATGGGACATGGCCCATTATGATGTATTTGAGGCCCAGATATGAGGCTCATTGTGATGTATTTGAGGTCCATGGGTTGTGGCCCATTGTGATGTATTCGAGGCCCATGGGATGTGACCCAATTCAATGTATATGAGGCCCTTATATAAGGCCCAATGTGATGCATGTGAGGTCCATGAGTGAGGCCCAAAGTGATGTATATGAGGACCAATGTGATGTGTGATTCCACCATGATGTATGTAATAATGTTTATGATGGGTCATACCTTGAGAGCAATGATGGTTTGATGTTCACATTGTAAGAGCAATGATAGTTAAATGTTGACATTGTAACTCTTCCTAGGGCCCATTGTTAGGCTCATTCTTATCTCCCCTTAGTGGGCTAACCCAAACAATTGGGCCCCCGAACGCGAATTGCATCCTACCCCCGCCTGGACGGTAATCCGTCCGGGTAGAGCTCTGTGGACCCCACTATTATGTTAGTATTTTATCCACACCGTTAATCGTTTTCATATGATAATTTTAATGTATGAGACAAAAATTGAAGCAGATATACAGTTCAAGGGGACCACATCAAAGGACGCTGCAGTGATAATGATACCCACCGTTGAAACCTTTCTAAGGGCCACCATGATGTTTTTTTACCAGCCAACCTATTAATAAGGTCATGCAGACTTGGATGAAGTGAAAACACATATTTCAGCTTGATCGAGCACTTCTCCAGCTCCCAAGAAGTTTTTAATGGTGGACGTTCAATCCCCACTTTGTGGTCCACTTAAGCCCTAGAACTACCTCAATTTTTGTTCCATACCTTAAAATTATCATATGAAAATGATTAACGGTGTGGATAAAATACTAACATAATGGTGGGCCTGACAGAGTCCTGCCCAGACGGATTACCGTCCGAGTGGGGGTAGGACGCAATCCGCGTCCTTGGGCCCCCATGATCGTTAGGCTCATTCTTGATATGAGTAGGCCATCAAGGTCCATCCTTAATATGAGGAGAGTTCATCATCATATAACATGCTTAGTATAGCTTCATGATCCATTCTCATGTGTATCATATGTATGCTTGATATGAGGAGTGATTGATCATAACACATGTTATTGAGTGAATTATTATGGGACTCCCTGATAGGAGAATTGCTACATGACTGGATAGTATGATTCATGCATCTTACATTTGTGTGATATGATTTTTATACGCCTTAGTGACATCAGGGTCATAGCTTCCACAGGTATGTCGTGGATGACAAGATTGGACACCAAAATACTGTTACTAGCATTGAGGCATCATAAATGTCCCTGGGTAGAAATTTCTAAACCCGATGGTACTAGAGGATGACTCTAACATCAAGACCGAGTAAGTACATGAGCACACAAGGGGCGTATACTAGTAGGCCGCAACTCTCACTGTGTCGTAGTCGGTTGGAAGGGAGTGTGACCTTACTCGCCTGAGTGAGGGGGCAATATTTAGGTTGAGTTTAATCGGCTTGAGGAATGGGTCCACTATCGACGAGTCGGGCCCGATATTGGCAGGTGGATGGTGAGGTCTCTTCCACTTACCCAGTTGTGAGCTCAGATAGGGACGACAAGCTAACGTAGATTGTACTAGACCCCAGTAATTGTCCAGAGTGAGATCTGTACTGATATTTAATGCTCTAGAGATGAGCTGTATGGTTACATAGATTCAGATGAGGACTGGCATGCGTGCGTTGTATCTCGCATATGACATTCGGCTATATAGGCCTCACATCGCATGACCTTGGTATGGCCGACATCATTCATGCCTTGCATCGTATGGCCTTGATATGGTCGATAGCATTCATGCCTTGCATCGCATAGCCTTGGTACGACTGATAGTATTCATGGACTTACAGCATATTTTCGTATTACTCTGATATTGCATACTTATATTACTATTTTGCGTACACATTTTCACCACCCTCTAAGTTTTTTATAAGCTTATGCACGATAGATGCGTGCATGTGATGTCAGGGCACAGTCGTAACTAAGCAGCAGCATTGAGATTGGAGCGTGGAGCTATCTTCTGGAGCTTCTGTTATTGATATTGTATTTTCCTTTATGCGCATTGTACTCAAGTTTTTATTATAGTGGAAATGTGATGGAGTAGTTGGTTGTTGTTTGTGGGTTATGCTTATAGTTATGCTTATTACGAATTAAATTCATGTTGAAAATCCTTCTTATGGGATCCCAGGATCAGAACCTGGTATATGGGTGCCGAGAGCCGAAAATGAGGTACTACAGAGGCTGTCAACGCCGGATTCGGTGATTGAAAATTTTGTGAGCTCGATTTCTAAGTTTAGGGCGTGACGGGCGCTTAAGAATATATATCAATAATGTTAATCCATGATTCTCTAATCTTTTATATTATTTTTTAAAATATTTAAACTGTTTTATTTTTCAATGAAGCTGACCATAGTGCTCAGATCCTAGTTGTGTTATCAAAGTCATCATGACTTATAGAACATTAACCTATGTATGGAACTTTGATGCTTGGGTATTGTTTTCAAGTTAATTGAATTTCATATATTCAAAACCTTCAAAATCATTTCATTTGTTTAGTTTCCCTTACTTATTTAATTTTGCATTTAATTTTCTCATTCTCATAAATCATCTCTCTATAGGATCGACCCTGTATTCACAGGATATTACTTATGAACATCTACACTTGGAGGTAAGCAGTCAAGTTTTTGGCGCCATTGCTGGGGAGACTGAGATAGATTAGATTTGTGCAAGATAGCTAAAGTTTTTTTTTTTCTAAGGTAATTTTTCTTCTGAACCCTCCAAAATTTCTATAGATTTTTTGTATTTCTTTGAAAGTAAATTCAGTTGGGTCTTTCAAGCACTAAATGTGACATAAGGTTACCCTACTTGAGATTTTATCACCCAAGTATTTTGGTTATCTTACACTTGCTGTTTGATCACAAAGATTATCCACTAAATCTAATTTCTAGATTAGCATAATTTAATTTCTACATTAATTTTACTTTTGTTGATTTATTTTTTATTTTTGCTTTGTAGTTTGAACCCTTATGGTCAGTTCTTCTGCCTGGGTTGTTGATTTATTTTGCTTTGTGGATTGAAGCATCATGGTCGGCTCTGCCACGTAGGTTGTTGGTTAAGTTTTTATTTTTATTTTAAGTATCATACTTGCTATTTGAATTAGTGATTTTGTTGTGTGGTGTGGATGGTTTATGTCCCGTTGGAGTATGAATCAAAACAATCGACTTTCCTCCGAAGGCGGACTAGATCTATGCATTGATTATTCAGTTAAGAGAGATACTCAACATCACTTGGATTCCATGACAGACCCAGTTGATAATCTAATTCCAAATCTATCAGATCCAAGAATAAATCAAAACAGAGAAAATCAACACAATCCTCCTCTTAAGGATGAGAAAGAAGTTCATAAGAATGCGTTACACCAACCACGGACTTTGTGTGAACATCAATAACCTCAGAGATCAACTTTACCATCTTGTATAGTGTTCCCTGTTCACACAGGGAACATTGATTTTAAACCAGGTGTGATTCAATTGATTCCAAAATTTTATGGCTTGGATTCTGAAAGCCCCTACTTGCACCTTAAGGACTTTAAAGAAGTAATTGCAACATTATAAATAAACAATGGTAATAGGGATGTACTCAAACTTAGGTTATTCTCATTTTTTCTAAAGTATCGGGCCAAAGCATGGCTCAACTCTCTAAGATCTCATACCATTACTATATGGCAAGCCCTAAGTAGAGAGTTTTTGAAAAAAAATTCTTTCTCGAGCACAAAACAAATGCATTAAAATAAGAAATCATGTCAGTCTCCCAAAAGGGGAATGAACAGTTTTTCCAAGCTTAGGAGCGCTTCAAAGACCTTCTACTCACTTGCCCACATCATGATTATGAACCATGGCACTTGATTGATGCGTTATAAAAAGGGCTCACCATGGATACCCGTCAGTTCATAGAAATTAGGTGTAGTGAAACCTTTTTTAACAAATATCATAATGAGGCTTGAAATTTTCTAAACATGTTAACAAGGATATGCAAACATGGGATGTCTCTACTAAACCAGACCAAACTAAACTCATTCTTAAAGAGAAAACAAGGATGTATGTCCTAAGAGAAGAAGACGACCTTAATGTAAAATTCGCTGCATTAGCTAGAAAGGTCGAAGCTTTGGAAATTAGGAAAGTTGATATGGTTAAAGAAAATAATTTCTTAGGTAATTTTTATAGCATTTGTGGTTGTGCAGACCATGACACAAAGGATTGTCCAATAATTCTGGTTGTACAAAATATCATACTTGAGCATGGGCAAGTAAATGCTATAAATAACTACCAAAGGTCAGTTATGCAACCAATGGGAAACACGTACAATCCAAATTGGCATAACCATCCTAATCTTAGTTGAAGGAATGGACCATAAATTAATGCGCCTAATGCACCTCAAGGCCCTCCATAAAATAACTTCTTTGGGGCACCTAATAATGCACCATATGTGCCCCCATCAAAGCAATCATCTATGAAGGATGCATTGACCGCATTCATAAACTCTCAAGCTCAAATGAATCAATATCTAAACCAATCAAATCAGGAAATAAAGACGACCGTGACTAGGATTGAGAATCAACTAAATGCTAGGAAAAAAGGCACCCTTCCTTCTCAACCTGTGTCAAATTTCAGGAATACACATTTCATTAGAGACTCAAATTCAAGCGAACTACATCATAAACATGCTAAGGCCATCATTACCTTAAGAAGTGAAAAAGAGGTTGATAACAAGATAATGCAACCAGTAGAAATACCAGAGGATGAGCTACCATCTCAAGAAAATGATAAACCGGCTATGGTTCAAGAGCCGCAAAAATAAAAAGATAAAGAGACTAAGTCGCATGAGCCTCTAGTTATGTTCTCATCTAAACATCGGAACCCGACTGTCCTCATGAAATATTAAGAGGTGTTGGATGTGTTCCAAAAGGTTACCGTTAATATTCCTCTACTTGATGTCATTAGATAAATTTCATTATATGTTAAATATCTCAAGGACTTGTGCACTATAAAGAGAAAATTAAATGTGCACAAAAAGACCTTTCTTATTGAGAGAGTGAGCACTATCATTCAACAAAGGGCCGTACCCAAATACAGAGACATAGGAAGTCTCATTATTCCTTGTATTATTGAAAATTTCCAAATTGAGCATGTATTGTTAGATTTGGGTGCAAGTGTCAACTTAGTACCTTATTCAGTTTACCAACAAATGGGGTTAGGCGAGCTTAAACCAACCACGATTACACTCCAACTCGCTGACTGCTCCATTAAGGTACTAAGAAAAATTTTAGAGGATGTGTTAGTTCAAGTGAAAAAATTCTACTTTCCCGTGAATTTTATTGTACCAGACACTGAACCATATGTAAATGCTAGCGCTCAAGTTCCCATCATTTTAGGCCGCCCATTCCTAGCAACTTTAAATACAATCATAAACTATAGGAATGGAATGATGAACTTGTCTTTTGGTAACATGACTCTAAAGCTAAATATTTTTAATCTGTGTAAGCAGCCCATTAACAATAATGAGATCCATGAGCTAAATTTCATAGACTGCTTGATAAAAGAAGAGAAATTGGAACCTAGTCTGACTAAGGAATTGATTTAAGTCTTTGGGGACTTGAAAAATTCTGATTTAGAAAAAGTGTTTGCTAAAATTTATGATAATAATGAGAGCACTACCATCCAGGACATTGGTATATACTAATGGAGACCGCGTACTCAAATTCTATCTATCAAGGACTCGCAACCTCTACCATCACCAACCAATGTTCCAAAGCTTGATTTAAAACCACTACTAAATGAGCTTAAGTATGTATACTTAGGTGAAAATAAAACTTATCCTGTAGTGATCTCTTCATTTTTAGATAAGGATCAAAAGATTAAATTGTTAAATGTTTTAAGGGACCACAAAGGAGTCTTGAGCTGAATCATTTCTGACATCAAGGGTATAAGTTCTTCCATATACACCCATCGGATCCACCTTGATGAGGACGTCAAACCAATTAAACAAGATCAAAGGCGATCAATCCAAACATGATATAAGTTATAAAAAATAAAGTGATCAAATTATTGGATGTGGGAATCATCTACTCAATATCCGATAGTGTTTGGGTGAGTCCAACTTAAGTAGTCCCAAAAAAATTTGGAATAACTATTGTGCAGAATTCTAATAATGAACTCATACCAATACGTGTCACCATAGGTTGACGTGTTTGCATTGATTATAGAAAATTGAACTAGGTCACAAAGAAAGACCATTTCCCTCTATCATTCATTAATCAAGTTTTAAAGAGGGTAGCGGGTCATTCCTTCTATGGTTTTCTTAATGGATATTCCGAATATAGCCAAATAGAGATAGCCCTAGAAGACCAAGAGAAAACTACGTTCACTTTCTATTTGGCACATTTTCTTTCAAACGGATGTTATTTGGATTGTATAACACCTCAGTAACTTTTCAACGGTATATGTTAAGTATTTTTTTCAAATATTGTTAGGAAGTTTCTTAAGATTTTCATGAACAACTTCTCTATATTTGGAAGTAATTTTAAGGAATGCCTTTATCTCTTATCTTGTCTAGGTGTGAAGAGAAGCGCATTGTCTTAAATTGAAAGAAATGTCATTTCATGGTTCAAAAATGAATTGTTTTAGGCCATGTTATCTCCAAAAATGGAATCGAGGTATATCACTCAAAATTGGACATTATAGCTAATCTACATATCTCCCAAACTGTTAGAAATATTAGATCACTTATAGGGCATGCTAGTTTTTATAGAAAATTCATTAAGGACTTTAGTGTCATTATTAGACCCTTGACTAATATTCTCCAAATAAATGTCTCATTTAAGTAGACAGATGAGTGTGCAAGTGCCTTTAATAAAATTAAATCATCCCTTACCACTGCACCTATCATGCGTCCACCAATTTGGATACTTCTTTTTGAACTAATTTACGATGCAAGTGATTATGTCATAGGGGTTATTTTGGACCAAAGGAAAGATAAACGTCCCTATGTTATTCACTATGCGAGTAAAACTCTAAATTCAACTCAATTGAACTACTCAATAACTAAAAAGAAGTTACTTGCAATAGTTTTTGCTTTAGATAAGTTTAGGTCGTACTTGCTGAGATTCAAAGTGATCATTTTCACGGACCACTCAGCTCTGAAATATTTACTATCTAAGAAGGATACAAAGCCAACATCTGAGATATATCCTCCTGCTTCAAGAATTTGACTTAAAGATAAAAGATAAGAAATTAGTAGAAAACGTAGTGGCCGATCATCTTTTCAGATTGGTGTTAGATGATTCCACTAAGGAAATGTATATTGAGGACACTTTCTTGGATGAACAATTATTTACGATCTCCAAATTGCCTTGGTATGCAGATATAGTGAATCATCTTGTAACGAAAAAAATACCATATCATTGGAAGTCACATGATAGGAAGCGTTTTGAAACCGAAGTTAGGAACTTCTTTTGGGATGACTTGTATTTATATAAATATGGGACAGATCAGATTTTTGGACATTGTGTACCAAAGGATGAAATTCAAGTGTTATTTTCTTTTGCCACATGGAAGTATGCGGTGGCCAGTTTTCTGCTAAGAAAGCGACTGCAAAAATCATGCAATGTGGTTTTTACTGGGCCGCCATGTTTAAAGACACTTATGCTTTTTATGTTGCTTGTGATAGATGTCAAAGGTTGAGAAGAGTGTCCCGGCACAATATGATGCCTTTATCCCCAATTTTACCATTAGAGATTTTCTATTGTTGAGGTATTAATTTTATGAGACCATTTCAATCTTCTTTTGGATTTTTTTATATATTGGTTGGTATGGATTATGTTTCAAAGTGGATTGAGACAGTTTCAAGTAGGATCAATAATAACAAAGTGGTCATACGATTCCTCAAGAAAAATATTTTTTCTAGATTTGGAACTCCAAAGGCTATCATTAGTGATAGCGGGTCTCACTTTTTCAATAGAACATTTGAAACTTTGATGAAAAAATATGGTATCAAGCATAAAGTGAGCACCCCATACCACCCACAAATGAGTGGGCAAGCTAAGATTTCTAATTGAAAAATCAAACACATTTTGGAAAAAACTATAAAGCCAAATAGGAAGGATTGGTCCCTCAGATTATCTGATACTTTATGGATTTATAGGATTGCTTATAAGACCCCGATAGGAATGTCCACATACAGATTAATGTGTGGGAAGGCTTGCCACTTTCCTGTGGAATTGGAATATAGAGCATACTGGGCAATAAAAAAATTTAACTTTGATATGGGCCAAGCAAGTGAACAAAGAAAATTAGAGTTGAATGAAATAAAAGAGCTGAGGAAGGACTCCTATGAAAATTCTAAAATCTACAAAGAATGGACCAAAGTTTTTTATAACAAAAATATTTTGAGAAAAAATTTTGAACATCAAAAAAACGTCTTATTGTACAATTCTCGTCTCTAGTTCTTTTCAAAAAAATTAAGATCAAAATGGACAGTCTCCTTCATTGTGAAGAATATATATACTTGTGGGGCTATTGAAATTGAGAATTCATATAATGACAATGTGTACAAGGTTAATGATCAGAGATTGAAGCCTTCTGTGGAAAACTTTCATTTGGGAGAGGAGTCTATCCCTCTTCATGAGCAAGAATATTCAGATTGATGCTCCTAGTCTGACGGAGCATTTATATATGATTTGTATCATATTCAATTTTTTTATTGTCACCTAGCAGGTGAGTTCTTCATGGTTACATTATCATTACATTGAGAACAATGTAGATTTTAGGTTGGAGGGTGTGGATAGTCATCCATGTGAGTTTTTTTTCTTAGGTTTATGGAAAAAAATTTAAAATTTTTAAAATAATATGTTTATATACAAGAATGTAAACATGATATTATACGAATTCCAAGGCCAAAGTTAACACTTAGTCTAGGTTAATAGTAGTCAAAATTCTGATAACTTAAAATTATAGACTTAAGTTCGATTATCTAATCACTAGTTTAAAATGAGTTGTAATTTGATGTACTGAATTCACAATACACTCTAGCTAACTAAGTAAAGAATATGATATGTGAACTAGAATAACAAATTTTGATTCAAACAAGGTTAAACGAACTAGTACCATTGATATATGCTTAAAAGAGAGAACGTTGAAGAAGAAAAAAAGTGATGGAAAAAAGAAAATTTTATTATAAAGCATGAATGCAATGACCATAACAATTGTGTCAGTAATTCGGAATAAGGATACCTAAGTATCCATTACTGTTATCATTACAAGTACGATACCCAAGGTTATAAAGCAAACTCAATAGGAATCTTCATCAAAGGTGGTTTATAATAATGAGGATATGATGATAAAATAAAAAATGGCATGAAGGAAATGAGATAACAGGTTTTATATTCTTAGGATGATTGAAAGGAGTTATGATAGAAAATATGCATATTTTTCAAAGTTAGACTAGCGTCACTGAGTACCTAAGTATATTGGATAAAAACTATTCTAAATTTTGATTAGGTCTCTGAACTTAAGGATATAATGGATTAGAAAATTGAGATTCTAACTAACTTTAGACTTAGGGTAAGTATTGTTTTGAAATTCATATGATAAATAGAAGCATAATTGTATAAATTTCTAAGTATTGAATTATTTTTCATGTTTTCAATGTTTGTGGGTAATATTTCTGAAAACCCTCACGAGACTATAACTCGTCTACTAGAGAAAATCTAGGGGTTTAAAGGCTCATTACATATGCTAAATGCAATTGAGATTACTTGCGAAAGTGGTGTAGTTAGAATTTTTATTTTTATTTTAATTTTATTTCTAGAATTAGTTTTTATTTTTATTTTTCTACGCTTATTTTGCTCGGGATTAACAAAATGTTGGTTAGGGAGTGTGTTAAGACTCAAATATTGTATAATTTTTCCTATTTATATCTTGATTTTATAAATATGAATCAGCTTAATATTTTATTTTACTCGTGTTTGTGTTGCAAGGTGAATTAAAGAGCTTAAATTGAAAAGGGTGCTAAAAGCATGGATTTAATGCTCAAAAATCACCAAGGCAAAGGATGAATCTTAAGAGACTAAGATTGAAGAATTCACATGCCAAAGATCTAAGAAAATCAGGTGAGGAATGAAGAGAATCAAAGATTTGAAGTGAAGAAAAAGAATCTTGAAATCGTCCTGAAAAAGCATATTCTGAAATTCTGGATCATTTTATGAAATTGTGCAAAATGAAGTCTATTTGAAAAAACTGCGCAGAGTGAAGTTTATTTTAGCACACAATGTAAATTTGAAGCGGTTTCTAGAGTTTTTCAACTAGGTGCGAAAGTTGGAGTTCCCCACTTATAAATAGGGCTTCTAAGGGCATTCATAAGCATCATTTAAAGCATTCAAGAACAATATTTGAGGTTTTTAGAGAGTTTTCAATTTTATTAAAGTTTTATAAATTATTTTTTCCTTTTAGATCTTTTCTATTTATATTTATTTATTTCTTTTTATTTTTCTATTTTACAATTTAATTATGTTTTTCTAAGTTCCTTCTATCCCAAGTTAGAAGGGAAGCACATTGGTTTAATGTTTTCATAGTTATAATGATTGATTATTTTCAATGATGAGAAAAATGGTGTATACATATTATCAATTATCAAGGTTTAGGTTTTTTATCCTCTTATGAGGTCCATATGTTTTCATCATATGAGATTCATATTGATGAATAAGCTTAACCTGAATTAGTTAAATTTCTTATATAGGAGATATTCTCAACCTGCTACATTTCTTTGATTCATTATTTATATCATTTATTAAAATATTTAAACTGTTTAATTTTTCGATTAGGCTGACCATAATGCTAAAATCCTAGTTGTGTTATCAAAGTCATCATGACTTATGGAACATTAACTTATGTGTAGAACTTTAAAGCATGGGTGTTGTTTTCAAATTAATTAAATTTCATACCTTAAAAACCTTTAAAATCATTTCATTTATTTAGTTTTCATTACTTAGTTAATTTTGTATTTGATTTTCTTATTCTCATAAATCATTTCCCTGTACAATCGACCCTATATTCACAGAATATTACTCACGAACCTCTGCACTTGCAGGCAAACAATCATTGGCATGGTGGAGCTGTGTTTTATAATGATTGAAGTCATGGTGGAGATTGTTGTCAAATGTCTTCAATCCGTACATGGAACAAGGGCTTGATCGATCAAACCCCTGGCTCAATCGATCGAGAACACCCATTTTTTCACAAATTGCTTTCTGAACAATTTTGGCCATGTTCGATCGATTGAAGATTGCTTGATCGATGTCAATTAATCAAGCTTAGATTGGTAGTATGTGTGGTTTTGCGTAATTGTGCAATTTTTTTCTTATTCCAATTGTTACATTATACATTTATATGGGTGTAATGCGGGATTAGGGTAATCTAGGACATTCCTAAAGGTTAAAAAGAGAAAAAACTAAGGTTTTGGAGATATTCGAATAGGGTTCTCATCATTGTAAGTTACTTTCATCTCTTGTACATTGCTTTCATGGTAGATTGCTAGTCGTTTTGTGTCGTGGTTTTTTCTCACAAAATTTTTTTACAAAAATTCATACAATTTCTGTGTGCTTGGATTACTTTGATTTCATTTTGTTTTATTCGAATTCAGGCTTGCTTCAACTCTATCCCCGATAGAACTTAGCTACAATTTCCTCCAATTAGTTGAAAATGTGAAAAGAATGGACTAGGAGAAGGGGGGGGGGGGTGGCAAGGCCAGATGCTTTCCACTACTACAACATCAGGCATTCAGGAAAGGCTGCTATCAGCGGTTCCCAACCACCATCACCAATCTCAATTACGCCTTCCTCCATCTCAAGCTGCAAATACCTACGTTTTTCATTGCTAGGATTCCTCGTCTCTCTTGGAAGGTTGGACCTGCTTCTGTACAGGATATCATCTCTGCCCAAGCTTCCAATGTGGACTAGACTGTTCACATATGAATTAGCCTCCCCGAGGATAAGTTTAATTTTATAATTCAACTCGAGCAATTCCAAATCTACCTCACCAACCAAATACCATATATTCCAAGGGAGAACATGAGCCGACTGAGGCCTATCAAAATTAAAATTTTGAGTAGGCCTGGCCTAATGGCTCGGCTCAAAACAGTTCAAAATCCATCCGAGGCTAATGTGGAAGAAACCACTATCATCACTTGCTTGGACAACTGGGAATCTTCTTCGGCAAGTCCGGAGGTCGCGCAGATTCCCCTCTCCCAATCAATGCGAATGGTAATCATAGCAACTACGTGTGTGGTGGAGGTGCGTACAGCCTGTCAGCCACCAAAGGTAGGGAGCGGATTGGCTGGTGCACCACACACCAGCTATATACTGTTGTAGGTACGTGTCGTGCGAGGAACGCTCCTCTAGCCCCGAGTTGTAAGAACGGTTCAAAGGATATCAAAGTTACATGGCCCTACAGTGATTTATTTATTATATCTACGCTGTTCATCTATTTTTAGAGATCATTTTACACAATCATCCAAAAAATGAATCATATTCAAGGATCATCTGGACCACACCACAAATAGCAGCAGAGTTAATGATTTTCACTGTTAAAATGATCTTTGGATATGGTCAGATGATCTGTGGATATGATTTTGTTTTGGATAATGTCTAAAATGATCTCTAAAAATAGATAAATAGCGTAGATATAATAAATACATTACTGTGGGGCCGTGTAACTTTGATCTCCTTTTAACCGTTAGTACGACTCAGAGCTCAAGGAGCGTCAGTGATTGTCTTTGCACAACAAGTACTTATAACAGTTATATGACTGGTGTGTGGTACACCAGCGAATCCGTTTCTACTCAGTATCTACCCAAGCGTACCTGGGGCGTGTTTGGCCAGCGGATTGGAATAGATTGAATGGTATTACGGTGGATTGCATCACTTTGATGGTAATGATGGCTGCATCGGTGAATTAGTGCAAGATATATGAGATTACTTCTTTTCAGGATTAGATCACTGAGTTTGTTTGGGCCGTCCATCCAATCCCGAGATTGCACCTTCCAATCCCTTCCAATCCCTCAAACCAAATACATCCAAGGAAAAATTGAAGAGGATTAGGGTGGATTGGATGGATTTTAAAGTAACGATGGTGATGTGAGTGGATTACTGGCAATCTCATGAGATTGCTATATCCCGGGATCAAAATCTCGTGTCAATTTGGCACCCCCGGCCAATCCTAAGATTTACCTTTCAATCCCCTCTAATCTTTCTCAATACGCTCGGCCAAACAGGTCCTAAGTAAAGTCTGTTGAGTCTGTGGTAATTCATTTATTTTATCAGCGCTGTTCATCTATTTTACTAGATAACTCTAAGACTTTGATGCCAAAAATGAATAATATGTAAAGCTCAAGTGCACCATACTACTTGAAACAATGTGAATTAAACATTCATTGTTAAAATATTACCAGGCCATTAAAGTTCTTTATTGAGCTGATTTTATTTTATCTTCCTTCATCCATATTTGTGTGATCTTATATCCAGGTTGCATGACAAATAAAATTTACTTTGGCCATTAAAAAGGTTTTAACAGTGGAAATTATTATTCCCACTATTTCCTATGGAATGGTCCACTTGAGCTCTGCTTCAATTTTCATCTCAACTCTGAAAATAAGCTGGAAAAACGGACGGACGAAGTTGGATAAAACCAATACATTTACGGTGGGCGCAACAGAATTTACTCAATATGATGATAAAAGCTATAACTCAGTACGCAATCGAGGTAAGGGGCAAACACTTGGGAGTTTCAGCACCGGGTCAAGGGTTTGAGTACCCATGTTGGTGAAATCCCGCGGTGTGCGTGTGGCGTGAGTGCGTGGGGGTGTGTGTGCGTGTGTAAAAAAAGAAGGAAAAAAAAAAGTGGCAAACAGAAGGACCTGGGCAGTGGAAGAAGCACACTGCCTCTCAAGTCTTCGACTCGTTAGACGAAAAGTTAAGGTCCACCCAACTGATAAATCCAATTTATAAATCGAATGTAAAATCCAACCCTTCTAATAGATTGGGCCCACCATGAGATAATATATTAAAATCTATATACATAACAGATGGATTACACTACCGAAAACAATTTCTACCATTTCTAATAAAAAGACATAATTGTGGTCCACTCAATGAGTAGATAATCTGGTTTTTTTTTTCAAAATGAAATCCTTCTGATAGTCCAACCTATTGAAAGGGTTTGGATTTGGAACAGATATGAAAGTTGGAAGTTTTCCGCAGGGGGACCATAACTCATGAGTCCAACAGGTTAGACTTAGAGCTTCTCTTGTTGATGACGTCTAGAATGCCCACCGGCGCGCGTATGGCTCAGCGAGTTATTGTGGTCAGAAGGGAAACGGAATGGCTGGTGTACCACGGAATACGTGTCGTGCGAAGACGAACATTGACTCCTCGAGCTCTGAGTTGTACGACCGGTTCAAAGGAGATCAAAGTTACATAGCCCAAAGTGATTTATTTATTACATCTATACTGTTTATTTATTTTTAGAAATCATTTTAGAGTATCATATAAAAAATTAAATCATATCCAAAGACCATATGGGAGTGGAGACGATTAGTAAGGCTTATTATAACGTTTATTTCCATCCCATCTGTTCTTAAGGTCACAATGACTTAAATTAAGAGGAAAAAGCATTTATAGTGATCCAAAACTTTTCTGACTACAAAAAGGATTTCAATAGTAGACATTCAATTCTCTTACTGTTTTTTACAGTGTGATCCACTTGATAGTTAGATCTATTTTATTTTTCGTCTCAAGCCTTAATACGAGCTCACCAAATGGATGGACGGTTTGGATATAACACATAACTCATAACTCATGATCTCACCTATAAAACTTGCTGACGTCGATACAGCAGCTGTATAGCTTGTGTGAGGTGCACTAGCCAATCCGCTTCCAATCCTATCCAAGTAAAAAAAGGTACTTTATATGCTGCCTTTGCCATTTCCAATTATTGAAGTCTCCGTGTGATTATTGCAGAAGCCATCTTCCTTATTCCTCTCTTCACGCAATTCCGGTAAGCTTCTCTCTACTACTTCAAGTATTACTCGTGAGAAAAGGATATATCATACAACGGTAATCTCTCGCCCGCAACTACATATATTTGAGAAGGGAGCGGATTACCTGTGACCCCGGGCACAGAGAGAGATATCTCTCTGTGCCCGGGGCTGTGGGGCCGTTCACTCCGTACATCTGCTTTAAAAGACCGCAATAGGACAGGAGACTAAAACTCAGGAAGATCCAAGACTCAGGTGGGCCATACCACTCGAAGCTTTGGGAACGGAAACGTCCATCATTGAAACCTTCTTGGAGCTGACCATGATGTTTATATGCCATCCAAACCGTTCATAGGGTTATTACCACTCAGATAAACTGTAGGCATGAATATCATCCTGACACAAAAATTCTGTCACCCCCAGACGTTCAATCCTCACTGTTTCATGTAGTATGGACCGCTTGAATTTTGGATCTGAGTGATTTTTAGATTTCAGCCGTATTGTCCTCTTTTAAAACATATGGACGGAGTGGATTTGTCACGAACATCTTTGTGGGCCTCACACAGCACCGGGCACAGAGATATGTCACACCTAATCCGCTCCCGTTTGAGAGAAAACCGTAGAACTAGCTGCTTGCGGGGGACTCGGATTCGGTAGTGACCTCGGTACTGGCCGGTGCTGTGGGCCCTACAATGATGTATGTGTTTTATCCGAAGGGGATTGGTTGGTGTACCACACACCACCGACCTGGCTGGTGTGGGTACGTGTCACGTGAAGACGAGCAATGACACACCTCGAGCTCCGAGTCATACAAATGGTTCAAAGGAGATCAAAGTTACATGAGCCCAAAAATGAGTCATATCCAAAGCTCAAGCATACCACACCACAAATAGTAGTAGGGACAATGATTCTCACTGCTAAAACATTTGTAGGCCCACCATAACATTTATTTTCCATCCAATATGTTCATGAAGTCACAAAGACCTAGATGAAGAGGAAAAACAAATATCATATTGGTCCAAAACTTCCATGACCCCCAAAAGGGTTTCAATGGTAGACGTTCAATCCCCCAATGCATTTTTCATTGCGGTCCACTTGATCTTTGAATCTATCTTATTTTTCAACTCAAGCCATATGACGAGCCAGGTTGGTGGTGTGTGGTGCACCAGCCAATCTGCTTCCTGTTTTATCCATGTCGTACATTCATTTTACCAGCTCATTTTAGTGCATTATCCCAAAAATGAGGCAGATTCAAATTTCAGGTGGACCCTACCATTGGAAACAATGGTGATTGAAGATCCACCAATAAAAACTTCTTAGGGGCCACAAAAGTTTTGGATCAAGCTTATATTTGCGTTTTAGCTTCATCAAGATCTATCTCACCTAATCAATAGGTTGGATGGCACATAAACATTACAGTGGGCCCGATGAACTTTTTAATGGTGGACGTTCAATCGCCACAGTTTTCCTATAGTGTGGTCCACCTGAGATTTGGATTTGCCTCATTTTCAGTTCATACCCTAAACTAGAGTCTGGCATCGAGTCGAGTTGGACCGAGTTAGGGCTGACCCGACTCAATCTGGTTTTGAAATAGGCCTGACCTAAACTCGACCCGACTTGTACCGAGTCCAGCATGCCTGACCCAATCCGAGTCCAGGTCTGGCCTGGACTAATCTGGACCGAGTCCGACCTGGTTACAAGTACTGAGTTGGGTCGAGTCGGGTCGGGTGCAACGGGTATCCACGGGCTGAAATCACAACTCAAAACCTAGATTTACTTCTAGAATTGCAACCTCTCCATCAGCTACATGGCATCCCAGATCCGAAACATCATATATGTGTGTTTTTTTTTTTTTAAAAAAAAAAAAAAAATATATATATATATATATATATATATATATATATATATATATATATATATATACAAGTTGAGTTTCGAATCGAGTCTAGTTAGTACTAAGTTGGATTTCGGGTCGGGTCGAGTTGAGTTACCGGGTGACTTGAACTCAACTCGATTTGAGTTCGGATTGGACAAAGTCAACTCGATTTAGATCGACTCACCCACTCGGTTCGGTTTGGATCGAATTGGATCCGAATGAGTCGGACGAGTCGAGTCATCTTGTGCCCAGCTCTATCCTAAACTGAGCTAGAAAATGGATGGATGGCATGGATAAAACACATACATCATGGAGGGGCCCACAAAGCTTTTCAGCACCGACCAGTACCAAGATCTCCGTATTGTAGGGGGCCAATACTTGCTATATTTAAGGAAATCCAACCCTCACAAAAGAGTTGTCCCAATGTGAAAAGGGGATGCCTCTAAAATGAGATAGTCCAATCATTAGGTGGTCTACACTCATGGACCAAAGAAAACAATGACCACCAATAAAGTTCCAAATTCATGTGGTAGCCTTGCCTGATGGTCGGATGAGCATGATGTTCTAGCCTTCCTATTTTTATGGTGGGGAAAATCTGATGAACGGGTTAAATGCCATGAACATACCACA
Organism: Magnolia kwangsiensis; assembly: GCA_037074715.1. Classification (NCBI taxonomy): domain Eukaryota; kingdom Viridiplantae; phylum Streptophyta; class Magnoliopsida; order Magnoliales; family Magnoliaceae; genus Magnolia; species Magnolia kwangsiensis. Next base: position 192,137,264 of record CM073571.1, on the reverse strand, counting down.
GTATACTAGTTGTATTGTAGGCTTATAGTATAAATGGTTGCTTTGTACACATGTGGCAATCCAAACATGCACAATGGGTTCATTCGAATCTGTTGTTCGCAAGCTACTAAGGGTTGTTTGGACAGTGACAATCCTATGATTCTTGTAGAAGTCTAATGTTGATCCTTCGACATAGGAGGTCTCTCCTCGATCTATGCCAGATGAGCGGAGCGTGGAGAAGCTACCCATGCCCGAAGTTAGTTTTGGGCTATACTCACATTGAGATTCGTCCACATATGGACCCACACATTTGCATAAGGGAGGAAAGAGAAGACTCTCTCTCTTTAACATCTCATGGGATTGGGAACACCCCCCTCCCTCTCTCTCTCTCTGCCTTAGAATAGAATCCATTTATTAGGAAGACTCATGGTTTTAGAGAAAACACATACATTGTGTTCCTCACTCCCATATGCTTTTGTATGCCCTACTATATCAAAAGTCTGAAAACCAACATTATCCATGTTGGTTGACCAAATCCTTTGAATTTTCATTGCGATGATTGTAAGACCCAAGGCCCCGACATCTAGTTCGTACACTGGATAGCTGTTGACTGCAGGTCCATTGGCCTCGAGAATATTTTGGCTTGATCATAATGGTATTCCGTTATCGAGCCGCAAGCTACATTTCAACCCGATGTCTGAATTTTAATATACGAACTTAAAATTAAACAATTTGAGAAATGACAACTATATCCTTATTTTATCTGGCGGTTGGCCATCATCGAGTTTTCAAAATTCATTAGGTCTGAGAGCCTAACCGTTGTGACCGTAGTCGAGTTACGGAATTATTGGCTAAAATGGCATGTCAATATGATACCCAGATTGTAAGTTATGAATAGATATGCACATGTATATTTTGATAAAATAACTCAAATGACCTCGATTTTTTTAAAATCCCTCGAATGCTTTATTTAAAATCACTTAAATAACATTTTTCTATTGTTAACATCAGCTTAAACTTCTCAAAAACATCACAAAACACCTCCCAACCATTTTTTTAGACAAAAGCCAATTTTAAAATTATTTTCAAGTCCATAAACATAAAAAACCTTCTTTCAACAACCCATTTCCAGCACTCTCTTCTAGCTTAAGTTTGAAGTTGAGAAGAAGAAGAAGAAGAAAAGGAAGTAAAAGCCGAGTTTGAAATCCAATCCTCTAATTGTTATAGGTGAGTGCATAAATTAGAAGCACGCATATATGTGCGTTAGATGAATTGAAAGCCCGATAGAATAATAGATTTTCTGATTTAGTTGGTTAGGTTATTGCTGGATTTTTTGATTTAGTTGGTTATGTTATTGCTGAATTTTCTTTGAAAGCCCTATAGAATAATAGATTTTTTAATTTAGTTGGTTAGGTTATTGGTGGATTTTCTAATTAAGTTGGTTAGGTTATTGGTGGATTTTCCTTGAAAGCCTTACAGAAGAATAGATTTTCTGATTTAGTTGGTTAGGTTATTGCTGGATTTTCTGATTTAGTTGGTTATATTTCCGTCAGTTTTTATCTTTGTCCCTTACAAAGTCTGTCCACTACCTGTTTGACAAAACGTTTGAAAGAGTTATCCTTCCTCCTTTTGGTGTAGTTAACTCTTGAGAAAAAGCATGCTTGTGGCATGAAGTCTTATAGCAGAATGAATCCCGGATTGGATTTAGATTGGCTAAGTCATGTGCATATCATATGCATGGTTCATAGTTATTGTATCATTGTATGATTGAGAGTGAATGATTCATACCATGGTATGGTGATTGTTATGGAGAGATCCGAGCCCGTGGCAAAACGTTAATCGAACTTGAAGGCCGAGCTGAGGCGCCCAAGGCATGATCCATCTGACCAAGACTACAGCATCGCAACAACAACACGCGAACGTCTTCGAGTCAAAGTCAGCTCGGAGTTGGTCCTAATTGTTAGATCAGATAACCCGCTACCCCCCAACTCCGAGGCGCTTAAGCCAGTCGGATCGGATTCGGTATGACTGGTCGGATGGCGTCCGACTCGGAGTGTTTTTCGATATGGCCTGGCAAGCCGAGCAGAGCCAAGCAGACCTTCTGACGTGCGTATCCCACTCGCTAAACATGAAAACTGCCATAACCTAACGTGGCCGATAACTTCGCTCGCAGACGTGCACGATCCACCAGATACGCTGCGCAATCAATAGATTGCGGGCAGTATCTCCATGATCCCAGGATCTCTCTAATCGTGCCGAGATCATCAGATCCGGACCGTCCCATAGGCAAGTATAAATAGCCCGCAGTGCTATGTTTACAGGTACGCGAAATCGAGCTCTCTTATACTCTACCTAGACTCTGATTCCCTTGTCCTGACTTAGGCATCGGAGGGTCCCCCGGCTTAGCCAGGGTCACCTTTGCCTGTTTTCGTGGTGCAGGTTTCAAGGGCGACGCATAGAGAGCGACGTGCAGAGGGCCGACCAGATTTTGACCTCAACAGTGATCATAGTGGGTTGCGTTATGACACACGATGTGTCTATGATTAGTATATGAATCGTCTAGATATAGGATGCATGAGGAGACTATATGAGGAAGGTCGTCCTATGCTTGCCTTGAAAAACATGATATGGTGCTTGTGTGTGGACTTATGCATACGGTGATTGTAAATACGATGAAACATACTTTGTTATGACTTGAGTTGGACACCACATCGGAAATGTGTAATTCAATAGGACATGATTAGAGGGTCCCTGGGTGAAAGTCCCTAAACCCCGATTGGTACCATTGGGAGCAACCAATGCTTAGATCGGGTGGAAGAACAGAGCACTGGAGTGCCGAAATACCAAAGTAAGCGGCAGCTCCCATCGACACGTATCAATTGGTTGAGAGGTTTGACTTGACCTACTTATGGGCAAGTAAAGATAGGTTGTATGTGACGAGCTCGTAAATTGTCCGTTATCATTTTACCAGGCGACTTATGACTTCTTGCTATTAGGCAAATAGTGAGGTTTAACACAAGTGGGTTAGACTAGTTCGACCCAAGAATTATGTAGTCTCACCTCTGTAGTTGACCACGGTGGAAAACTCTGTGTAAGTAGGTAGCAATCATATGCGAGTCCCACCTCTGTTTCAGACTTTGGTGATCCAATTGGGAAATGTGAAAATTTTAGAACATGGAAAGTGACATCATGCATTGTACCTTTATTTTATTGTTATTGGCCTAGTAGGCATGCGCATGATATGAGCATGATATGAAACATATATTTTCACTACACACGCACTCATTGGGCTTAGTAGCTCAAGGTTTCCTTTTTATTTTATTTTTATAGGTTAGAGTAGGGAGTTGCGGGAGTAGAGGTTACAGACTCCAGTTGTTCTTTTTGTTTTGTACATATCAGTGTATATATTTTTTTTGTAGTACCCTGTATATGTATAGTAGGTATAGTAAATGTGACATGGTTTATGTTTTGGTTTTGCCTTGATGTGCTCAGTTGTACACAGTAACACATGTTGAATATGATGAAATTTTGAGAAATGATACTTATGTATCGTCTTTATTTTCAGAAATCCTCCTTGTGGAGCCCCGCTTATGGGACTTAGTATATGATAGTTGAAAACCCCAAAATCGGAGTTCTACGGAGGCTGTCAATCAAAATTTGGTGTATAATAATCACGGATTACCGACACTAGATTTAGGGCATACAAAGGCCCCCTTTCCCTTTCTGCCTTAGAATAGAATCTATTTATAAGGAAGACTCATGGTTTTAGAGAAATTACATAAATTGTGTTCCTCACTCCCATAGGCCTTTGTATGCCCTACCATATCAATGCCAGTTCACCGAATCCTTCGAATTTCCATTGCGATGATCCTTGACCCAATCCCATTCCTGTTTAAATGATGTATCATCGGATCTCACCACTTGATGCCCCATCAAGTGTGACCAAAACAATTTAACGGTTGAACTCAAAAGATCAATGGTTAAAATCAATTAATCATTTAAAACTTTCAAAATGTGTTGACTAGCTTAAAAATACTTAATGGATGTTCCAAACATTAAGATCACTCTCTCAATATATATATATATATATATATATATATATATATATATATATATATATATAGAGAGAGAGAGAGAGAGAGAGAGAGAGAGAGAGAGAGAGAGAGAGAGAGAGAGAGAGAGAGTAAACAAGTGGATCCCATGTTGGAGCATGTGGGCTTCTGTCACATCCTAATGCATGCACCCTATGTTAGCCACTAATGTGACGTCGTAGGGTGAGTCAAGGCCCAAAACTCTAGGGCTGTGAAGTCCCAACATGAACTTAGATCTAAGGATTAGTCAAAGCTAGTACATATCAAGTCAATTTGATCAAGGCATAATGGGTCTCTCAAACCAGAGACTTAATGCAATCCACTAATGCAAGTGCTTAGCCAAGCCTAGTGCCTAGACATAAAAATCTGCTTTTTGTGAGAAGTCAATTTCCTATGTAGGGTAGGGTATAGACATCATTAGCTTGATGGTGGAGACCTTCCATCCCAACTTGTTGGTTCCCACAGACAAGATGACTACTTTTAATCTTTCATGGATTGCCCACTCCCACTACTATGGTCATGAAATGGTACTGAGATCCATGAAATACAACTCTTTTGGCCAATGAACATTGTGTTTAAACTCATCTTCCCCTAGGATCTAGAGGTGACCTTGTTCTTTAACCCACAAAATATGCACATGTTTCATTAGTTCCACATAATTAATTGAGGAAAAATAAAAACATTCGATTAATGAATGATTGATGTCATATATAAAACTTGGTTTTTCAATGCACATAATACGAACACATACAAGTGTAGCTTAAATGTATTCTGGCTTCATGGTAGGTAAAGCCACCATAGACTACCACCTCAATATGAACTAACTCTACCATCAGCCAAAGAGAAAGCATAACTAATGGTTGATCCTCTTTTATCTTGATCCTTACAAAATTTCCATATACGAACCCAAGTAATAAAATTTAGTTTTTGTAATGAATAACGGACATAGAAGTACCCTTCAAGTAATGAAGGATCCGCTTCATCGTAGTCTATTGATCTTTACTCAGATATGCCATGTATTTATTTACTGTTTTCACTGCTTATGCAATATCTAGTATGGTGCATGCTATAACAGCATAAGGCTCCTTGTTGCCAATGAATATGATGCCTGAGATATATCTACCTTTATCTTTTTGTGTTTTGAGGTTAATATGAGATAGCTTACATGCTTTAGGAATGGAATATTGATTGGATTGACATTCTCCATATTAAAGTGGCACAAGTATCTTTTAATGAAATTCCTTTTGGTTATTCAAACTTTTATGTTCTTCCTATATCTAAATACAATTATCCCAAGAATTTGATTAACAACTCTAAAATCTTTTACATAAAATTCCCTAGTCAAACAATCTTATAACATTGGAATACCATCTCTGCTAGTACCTATAATTAGCATGTCATCTACATTAACAAGATAATGAAACTGTAGGTACCATAGTCACAGACATAGGCACAATGATTGGCTTTGCATCTTGAAAATCACAAGCTCATAATGGAAGAATCAATCCGATTGTACCAACACTTGGTGCCTTTCTTAATCAATAAAATAATATATTTAGCCAACAAACTAGGTTCTTCTCAGTTTTTGAATGAAACGTTTGGGTTAAGTCATATATTTTTTCTTAAAAAGACATATTTTACACTAACTACTTAAACTCTAGGTCAAGCACAATATAATACTCAAAATTGTATGAATAGTACATAAATGAACGACTTGAGGAGATTTTTTTTTTTCTTTTCAAGTCAATACTTGATTCATGAGCATGCTCTTTTATTCCCAATAAGGCTTGGTATCTTTCAACCTTCTCATCAATATCCTTATGTCCTATAAACCCATTTGCAACTAATAGCATTTTGCCCTTTTGGTTATTTGATCAAGTCTTAAGTCTTATTTTTATGCGAATTTTTTATCTCTAGCATAGACGCTCTCTACTAGCTAACATCCATGAATTTCAACACCTCTCGGTATGAACGGTGCTCCTGCTCCCTTGTAATGTAAGCATAAGTATTCACAAAGTCTTAAAGCTTATGGGAGGTTTTGGGCCCTCCTTAGCGGGTCTTAATCACTTTGATTTTGAGTAACTAATTTTTCTTCTCCTTGTTTGTTACGAGGTACATTGTCTTTGGCTTTATCATTAACTTGTGGATTTTTTTGACCAACAAGCTAACTTTGAACCATTTTAGAAGATTCAAAATCTCTGGTGTCTCCAAGCTAGGCTTCTCATTTCCTTTATGCATTGAATCCTCGTTAAAAATACCATCTCATCTAATTAGTAACTTGCAGGCAATAGAGTCCCACAATCTGTTACCCTTTGTTCATTTACAAATACAAGGAAAATAAACCTTTTGGACCTTACATCTAGCTTAATCCTTTACCCTTTAAAAATTTAAACATAAGCATTACAACTAAAAGTTTGAAGGAATCAATAATCGACATGTTTTCTAATACACCATTTGGACCTTACATCTAGCTTAGTCCTTTATGCTTTAAAAATTCAAAGATAAGCATTACAAGCATTACAACTAAAAGTTCGAAAGAATGAATAACTAACATGTTTTCCAAACCATACCTTTTATTAGAGTTTACAATCTAACACGATTGTAGTACAACAATTTACCTAATGGGAAGTCGTATGAATGTCTTCTCTCAAAAACAATAATGAAGTCCGGTCGAATTCAATAAACTTTTAGCATGATTCATAAGCATAAGTTCATACATTCAATCATCCCATTCTAGTATGGAGTACCAAGGACCGTTGTCATGCAGTTTTTTTTTTTTTTTTTTCCAAAAAATGGTGGACTCTTGCCACGCACCATTCATTAATCCCAAAATTAGATTGTACATGTTGATTCGGGAGGGACCCTACAAAAACCTTGGGCCGCTCCTATCATATCTGTCCTACAGACAAGGTACCAAGGGAAAAGAGCCCACGTGGGGCTGGAAAAAAAAAACTACAAACAGGGAATTATCCCAAAATTAGATTGTACATGTTGATTTGGGAGGGACCCTACAAAAACCTTGGGCCGCTCCTATCATATCCGTCCTACAAGCAGGGTACGAAGGGAAAAGGGCCCACATGGGGTTGTCATGCAGTTCCTCTTAATGACTTGCTTGCAAAGCCTTTAAATTCTTGTGAGGTGTATTCTCTTATATTATTAGTTCTCTTAAACTCAATGTTTTCAAAGCTTCAAACTTCATAAATAGGGAAAAGCACCATTCTCCCTTTTGAGCATAGAAAATATATCTTTGTAGTAAAATCATCAATAAAAAATAAAATATGCCGAACATCCCAAAGCTCCCAATGACTTGCTAAGACAAATTCTTATTTCTAGTAATAGATGTGGGAAAACAAATTTTATAGAGCTTTTCAAATAAGCAATCATCACAAAAATTAAGATTAATGGATTTTAAACCTTGAAATAAATTTTGATTAAGAATTAACTTTAGTCCAAATTTGCTCATGTGGCCTAACTAGTGCTAAATTGTAGTGGACTCGGTCACAATATTGACAACAATAGCTTCACCAACCATGATATCTTAGATCAAGCGATATAAACTAACTATCAACTTTCACATTGCAATTTGCACTGTTGCTTTACAATCTTCAATTAAACCTTTTCTCCTAAATAGCAATCTACATTAAAATATTTCAATGATAAGTCCCTTCAGTGGTTTCCCACATGTGGCCCATAAAAAAATGTTTAATGGTACCATTAAACATTGTAACTATGATATCTTAAATCCCCAAAATTTTACACGTGTTGTCATCTCTCATGTAAACTATGATATCATCATATAACTAACATGTGTAAAACTAGTCCCTGTGTAGTATGACATGATAGGAAACGCCTGAATCCAAATCCATTGATGATTCATATTCTCTCATGGAATCGCCTATGACACTTCTGTTGTAAAATATTGATTTTAATAAAAAATATTTTAATAATAAAATAATATATAATATATATGAAAAGTTGGTTTTTGAAAAAACTTTTTGGGGCTTTGGGAATAGTCTCACATGGGAAAGAGAAGAGAAAGAAAAGTGGCTTAAATGATAATGGTGGGGTACTATAATATTTACTTACCTAGTCCGTGGACTATGGGACTTGCGTGTTCCAGTGCGACGCGCATGCGCACGCGCTCGCGTTCGGTCTCGGTCTCGGTCTCGGTCTCGGTCACGGGCTCGGTGCGAGGGCGTGATCATGTGAGGCAGTGTGGTTGTAGAGGCACTAGTGGCGCACTTTGCACTTCGCACGTGCGCATCGTGTCGCAGAGGGTCGCTCCCTTCGCGAACCGGAGCGAGACGTGTGCGAGTTGCGGTGCGACTAGGTGGCTAAGTCGGGTGGCTGGTTGGCAGAGAGACTAGAGAACTAAGAGAAATCTCTCAATATATATAGAGTGACTAAATAGAGCTGTTACAGCAGAAACTGTAACAGCTGAGCCATTAGTGCAGGGTCCAGCTGTAACTGCTGTATGGCTAGCCCAACAGCTAGAAAATGGCTAGCTGCTGTCTCACAACAGTCAGCATGCAGCAAAGTAATGGACCATGCACAACAGTCAAAAACGGCCATAAAACGGCTAGTTTTCCAACAGCCAGAAATGGCTTAATGGAAATTAAGTCTCTGGACCATAACCCCCTATCCACCTTAGCCTATAAAAAGAGAGCCTGGATGGGTTTCCAATCCATCTCAACTCACTCCAGCAACTCAATACGAATTCTAGAAAAACAACCTCTCCACTCATATATTCTAAGTGTTATCCAGCAACATAGCAAGGTGTCAACCTTAGCTTGAAGGACATACCAGCGGTGTGGTCTAGGACGGTTCAACCGAACCAGCGGCTGAAGATTAGAACTTAATTGAGCAGAATTCTAAACCACTTTTCTATTTTCTTCTTTTCTTCTTTTGGGATTTTTCCTTTGTATTGTAATACTGCCAGAAATAGTGAAATTGAGTTCCATTTGGTGGGCCTTCGTGTTTGCTGAACGCAGACCCACACCAGGTTCGTCGTATCCTAGAAGCAATTTGCCTGTAACCTATCAGCATACTCAATTTACTTGAGTTGGGGCAAATAACGCTTTAAGGACAGCGTTTTCAGACGTGCTTCAGCCTGTCCATATTATTTTCGGTTTCCATATTATACAGAAACTACATTAATCTGTATAAATTTCCCAACAACTTCTCCATCCTCAAATGAATTACCTCCTTTCACTAGATTTTCTTGAAATCCCTTTAAATATGATGCTTGATCATGCAAATTAAGCTTAGGATTTTCCTAATTTGCTTTTCTAAATCTATAAATCTTTTGTAAGTGGCCCCTCTTCTTCAACTCTAACACTTCCCTTTTGTCTACCATTTTATCATGGATCCTTGATTCCTCTAAGGATGGAATTACCTCCTTTCACTAGATTTTCTTGAAATCCCTTTAAATATGATGCTTGATCATGCAAATCAAGCTTAGGATTTTCCCAATTTTCTTTTCTAAATTTATAATTCTTTTGTAAGTGGCCCCTCTTCTTCAACTCTAACACTTCCCTTTTGTCTTGTCTACCATTTTATCATGGATCCTTGATTCCATTCTAATCTCTCCCACTAGTACCTATTGTAGGGATCTTCCTCCATACATCATTAAATCATTAGAGGACCCCTTGACTGTTTGTATAAGATTTTTAGGTAAGCAATTTACACATAGTCATTTCCATATTGATATCTAGACTGTTATTAAGACCTATAATAGAACCATCCAATAAATCCGATGCTTGACCAAGTAAAAAAGAGCTACATTTTGTTTATTCTTAATTTTTATATCAACTACTGCTAGTCCACTAACCAAAATATTGAACTCATTTAAATGTTCTTACAAGAATATCTTTCATATTCAAGTTGTACAACTACCATTGTAGAAAAATCTTATTCAATATAGACTTCTGTTCATACAAGTTCTGCAACTTGTCTTACAAACTTTTGACAGTGGTTTGATTACATATATTAGGAAAATTTAAATCGTCTTAGTTCAAGAAGATCTATCAAAAGCTACTGGTCTCTCTCCTAAAAAACTCCACCTTTCTTGTATGCATACTTCTTTTCCTTTCTTTTGATCGCGATTGTGCAGTCTCCTTCATTGACACCACATTCACTTCAACTTGGACAAATGTAACTCAAATTGTTCAAGTTTGACACTTTGAATATGAAAGAACATGATCCCTTCATCTAAAACATAGGCAACACCAACACCAACACCAATGTTACAAAGATGCTTCTCAACCTATATGCTCTAATACCAATTGTTGCAAAAATCTTGCACACAATCAATATAAATGAAATAAAGACAAGAAAAAACAGAGCAAAAAAAACGTGAGACAAGATAAGGATTTACATTGTTCAACAAGATTGTCTATCCATGTAGCAATAAAGAAACTTTTTTTCTTCACAAATCAAGAGAAAAATAAAGAATATCACCCACTCCAAAAAGGCACATGCACACCTCTCACACATAGGGTTTTCATATTTTATCCTATAAAGTAGGCTTCATATGTGGCTTACAAAAGGTGACTAAAAGGTAGTAGTTTCCTTTTAGGTAAAAGGAAACTACCTAAGAGTAAAAGGTAATATTTTCCTTTTACCTAAAATGAAACCACCTAAGAGTCCACCTGCTTAACATTCACAAACTTTCATTATTATTTTCTCTAGGGGGTTGTAACAATTTGGTATTAGAAACCATTATTTTCCCCAGGAAGAATAGTGTTATAGCACCATCTATGATGAAGATACTAAACAAACACCATACAATTTAACATATGGATGAACACCAGCCATATTAACAACGTATGTTTGCACTGCAACTCAGGCACATTAGGTGGGCTATGAAGTAACATTGTAATCAAGTTTCTTTCTTCATTAGTTCTTTAAAAAAAAGCAAAAAAAAAACCCACCGTAGCTTTTCACTCTACAGAATGCCTGAGTAACATAAAACTAGGTCTGTCTAACAAGTTAGTGCAAAACACAAACAAGTATATAGAGAGAAACTGGTGAGGCTTGTAACAAAACTCAGGCAAGGTCTTTGTTTATGTTAGAGTTGGTGGGTTCAAACCTTTACATTTTTTATCAAACCTTTCACTTTTATTAAACTCTGCCAAGTAATACAAAACTCACCAGGTCCACAGTCCGAAACTCTGGCAAGTTTAGGGAAAACCCAACGAGTCTTGTAACAACCTGAGTCATATAGGAACCTGGAACACTTTCATGCTGATCCAAGTTGGCATAGTCATGTTCTGAGTTGACTCACTGAGTTCCTAAATAATGCATTAGGCTTATGGAAAAATGATCGAAATAAAGTGGAAATATATTTGTTGTAGGAATACTTGTGTAATTACTTTTTGGTAGCCAATTCAATTGCAATATTTTCCATCTAGTTTTTATTTTTCCTCTTTCCCTCCACCTAGTTTTGAACTCCATTTTCATAAAGGTATGATACTGTATCACAGGGAAATGGCAGATGCTGTCGTCAGTGTTCTCCTGGATAATTTGCTGTCATTACTTGAAAGCGGAGATCGTCAACTACCTCAGTTCGGTTACCAGTTTGAGGAAACAAAGGAGAAGCTAAAGCACATGCAAAGTTATCTCAAGTATGTTGGTCAGGTGAAGAGAAAAGAAAGGAACGAGATTTTCAAGACAGTAATGAGCAAATTAAGAGAGTTGCTATACGATGTTGAGGATGTAGTAGCAGATTGTCAGCTTCTACGCCAGAAAATACACCGAGGGCGTGTACACAATTTTACAAGTCATTTCTCTCTTATCAAATCTAGTCATCAGTTGGGAAAGCAGTTGAAGAAATTAAATCAGGGTCTAAGGGAGGTAGAGGATACACAGTCCTACTTGCCTCCACGCCAAACCAGGAATGATGAAGACAGTGGGAATGTGCCATTGACCTACCCAATCCTAATAGATGAAGTTGAAATGGTGGGATTAGAAGATGACTTGGTGAAGATTAGAAAGTGGATCTTAGAAGCGGATGGACCCTCAACGGTGATTGGAATAGTTGGAATTGGGGGAATCGGTAAAACCACGCTTGCACAAAAGGTATGTAATAGTGAGAGTTTGAAAAAATCTTTTAAGCACTCATTTTTTGTTACTGTTTCTCAAAGTTTCAAATTCAGCGAATTGTTGAAGAAGATGCTAAAGAAACTTATGGTAGGAGAGGAATCTCTGAGGGGAAATGACATTGAGGAGCTATTGGAAAGGCTTAACAGCGAATTAGATGGGAAATACTTAGTAATCTTGGACGATGTTTGGGGAATGGATGAAGGGATGTGGTGGAATAGCTTGAAGTCTGCTTTGCCCCAAGTGAAGGGTAGCTGTGTCCTTGTTACAACAAGGAATGAGGAGGTTGCTAAATCAATGGGAGCTACTGATAGGCGCATACACTATCCTCAAACTCTTTCAAATGAAGATAGTTGGTCCTTATTTAGCAAAGTAGCTTTTGCAAGAAATGGAGGTAAATGCACAAATCTAGACTTGGAGGGCTTGGGAAAGGAGATCGTCGCGAAGTGTGGGGGGCTTCCTTTAACAATCAAGGTTGTGGGCGGAATGATGCTGGGGAAATGTGATTCCATCCATGATTGGAGGCGAATATCGGAGCACCTTGAGGACTTGGCAATCAGTGAGAAAGATCAGCTAGTCATTTCGAGGCTAGAGTTAAGCTACGAAGAGCTCCCAACAAACTTAAAACCTTGCTTCTTGTGCCTTGCCATGTTTCCTGAAGATTTTGAAATACCAGTTAGGGACATGGTTAACTGGTGGATTGGTGAGGGTTTTGTTGGGGGAAGAAATGGGAAAACGGCATTTGAGATCGGAGAGGAATGCCTTGCAGAATTATTTAATCGATTCTTGATATCTGGAGTGGAAAAAGATGCCTTTGAAAGACGCTTTGTATCATGCAAAATGCATGATATGGTTCGAGATACGGTTATTAAAATTGCAAGTGAAGAGAGCTTTTTTGCGAACTTGGACTGTAGAGGTATGTCAGGGTCTAGTGTGCAGCCTCGCCGCTTGGGAATTTCAATGAACACAACAACGGACAGTATCCAAAACAGTTCCTTCAAGTTGCGGACGTTGGTTGGAATGGAAATTGAGAGGAAAGTGATCATTGCTAGTGTAAAAGCAAAAATCTGCAAAGTAAGGTGGTTGAGGGTCTTATCTCTTTCATTGTCAAGCACCCGAATAGATGATGTCATGGCCAAGGAATATTGGTTGAGTGGGATAGGGTCATTGCAGCACCTCGTTTATCTTAAAATAGAGAATTCTCCCTTAAGAGCACTCCCTGATTCAATCGGAAATCTTTGTAATCTTCAGATTCTATGTTTATACGACTGCTCCAATTTGGAAAGACTTCCTGTGTCAATCGCAACATTGGAGAAGCTGACAGCCATTGAAATCCTTCGGTGTTGGTCTTTAGAATGCATGCCAGAAGGGCTTGGAAAGCTTTCATATCTTGAACGGTTAATAGGGTTTACGCCAGTGAATACAGGTCGTAAAAATGGATTCGCATTTTCACGGTTGAAGAACTTGACAAGGCTCAGAGAACTTGTAATGGAGATAAACTCAGAGGAACAAATTGAAGGGGATTGGAATGTGTTATCAATGCTCCACCATCTTCAATTTCTAGCGGTAGACTTCATTGGCAGTTCTCTTAATGGCGATGGATTTTTATGGAAGATAAACCGTCATCTTTCTCCTCCCCTAAAATCCCTCAGAGAGTTGTATCTTTGGTACTACCCAGGAGAGATCACGCCTGCATGGCTCAGTCCTACTTCCCTTCCCAATCTTCAGTTTCTTTCCATTTATAAAGGAAGTATTAGGCAGATGGACCACAGATTTTGGGGCAGTGATAGCGCGGTATGGAAAGTGGAGGTCTTGGTGCTAGCAGTATTAGAAGAGATGGATGAGGAGTGGCCGAGGATGCGAAGGGCAATGCCATCTTTAAGACTCCTCAAGGTTTGTGACTGTCCGAAGCTCAAGTCATTCCCATTCGATGCTGTCTTTGAAGATTCTATTGGTTGGAACTGGAGCGTATGGAGGAAAGAAGAAGAAGGAGGTGAGGCTATTGTAATTCATGTGTAACCTTACTTCATTTCTTTTGTATGTCTTAACCATTCGATGATGTCTTTACAGATTCTATTGGTTGGAACTGGAACAGATGGATGAAAGAAGAAGGTAAGGCTATTGTAATTCAAGGGTAAACCTAACTTAATTCCTTTTGTATATCCTACCATTTGTTTCACACAAATGCTTATGTGTGATCTTATTTTTTCATTGGGTTGGAAAAAAATATCGGATCTTCTGCCTAAAAATTCAGACAATCTCATTCTTCAGACGGGCCACACCGTACAAAATAAATTGATGGTTAAAATTTTAAACCATTCATTTGTATTGATACGTTGTGCATGGCCCATCTGAGTTGTGAATAATGGACCGATTTTTCATGTGAGGTGATCTAGATCTAAACACCGTATCACACCTGGTGGAAAGCTCATATTTCATGCATGTATCAAGTTGTGACACATGCCCACATGTGTGGAATTAGTAGACCGATATTGTGAGACAATCACTTTTGTAAGACATTGCATAGGGCTAATATGCTACTGGTCAAGCTATTTGATACTCTAGCCATGTTTGACACTTGATACATAGGCATTTAGAAATGGCACGTGGCACACCTCGGGACACTTGTTTGTGAAATAAGAAAATTGGATTATTTTTTTAATCATCCAATAAAATGTCCGCCAATCTGATGATCAGATAATCAAATAAGCTAAGTGCCAGATTGCCATCATGACACTCTACTTGAATATCTAAGATTCCCTACAAAGCATTGTCTTTTGGAATTGGAATTTAATTCTAGAGCTAATTTTCACTTTTGGCAATTTGGAATTTGATCAAAATTTAATTCCTGATTTCAAGCCATTTATGATTCTCTTTAAAAAGCTACTTTTAAAATCCTTAGGGATTGCATTCAAATTCCCGGTTGTCAAACACAACTAGACTGAAATTCTCAAGAATCCAATTACTAGATATGGATTCTTAAGTAATTTTCAAAATTTTAGTTGCCAAATGATTCCTCAATTCCTTTGAAGATGTCTCTAACCTCTGTTGCATTTCTCTCTATGTACCACTTTATGCTCCCTCCCTCTTTGAAGTTGCAGGAGCCACCAAAGAAGCAGGTACTTTCTTTGAAGTTGCAGGTGCTACCAAAGAAGAAGCAGGTATTTTCTTTTCTTCTTCTCTTTTTTTCTTCTTTCTTTTGGGTTTTTTTCAATTACCCGTCACATGCCACAACATCTTTCGCTCAAAAATATTCCCCTAATCTGAGCTGCTCAGTGAACATCATAGATCTCACACATGTAAGGAATCACCATTTTTGTATACACCCACTGATTTGATAAATACCCTCATCTGCTCTGCTTTTAATTATATAATAATACTAACAGAATGTAGACATGATGGGTGTATTTTTATTAGAGGTGGAAATGGTTGGAGTACTTTCATAGATTGATATCAACCCATCATGTTCTTACTACTATTGTATAGGCCCTACTTTCTTGTAATCGTGTGTCATTTGATGATCCTAAGCTTTGAATCTTGGATTTGAACATGCATCATTAAAAAATCACTTTTCTTATACACAACCATCCGAAACAAATTTTCTTCAAATGGCCTTTGTAGCATATAATTGAGAGCGTGAACAGTTCAAATCATCATCTAAGATGCAATCCAGTGATGGATACTGCCCCTATGGTAACTGTGGTATAGGCCCCCATACCCTATCAAAACCCTTGTTACAGTTGGACAATATTTCATTTCTTTTACTGTAGTTAATATGGCAGAGCTGGTGGGACCGGAATAGGATAAATCAATCTTTTCATTGTACATGTGGCAGGGTTGACAGTGTCACTCAGTACATTCATTCAATTGCATCTACTGTGGATGGAAAATGATTAGAAATACACAAATCAGATGATCCTAGCCATCTGGTTGGCAGATTCCAAACCAATGGTTAAAAAATGGTTAATGGCCCACATTTGGTGAGAGAAGAAATTTAGGTTTGATTATCTAATAAACTTTTTTGGAACATGGTCCGTGATGGGTCCTATTAGATGGACAATCTCAATTGACACATGACCATAAACATGTACAGTAGAGAGATGGTGCTGCCATGTTCTGTTCTAATGGCTCTACCTCATGAACTTTCTTGTTTTGTTACCATTTCCTTTTGTAGAGGTATGCCCATAAGAACCTCCCCACTTTATGCATGCTACAGACGAATGATCCATCTGATGGTTTGACCATAACAAAAACAGGCAGGGCAACCCCTTAGGTGGGCCACACGAAAATGGTTTAGAAAAGCATATTAATGGCTCACATGCCCTACTTGCAGCCAGTTTCTTCTGATTAATCACTATATTTAGAGTGTTCAGGTTTGAGAAACGATCTAGCGTAAGTGTATAGAAACCTTCAAATGCACATAGATATGTTCTGTTTGGGTCCCTTTGACCCACGTCATAGCACTGTGTGGATATTGTTGCAGCGGTGTATCTATTTTATGGTGGTTACAGTTACGAAGAAAATGAATATTTGATGTTTGGTACAACACTAACTAGTTGGTGTTTCCTTCCCTTTGAGTTTCATCCAACTGGGTTTTTTTTTTTTTTTGAAGGAACATCGAAATGGGAGATTTCTTCTGCTGATGTGGACATCATGCGCATGCCGCTTGCACGGGCACACACACCACCCCCTCTACGCACGTACATACGCAGAAGGAGGGCCCCACTATCGATCTGGTTCGATGATGACGTTCACGGAGGACCTCCTAGCTAGAAGACAAAGTTTTGGTTCAAAATGGTGGGCACAATAGTCAAGAAAAATTCATCATGAGACTTCATGATCATGGCCCACTCGTCAGATTAATGTCATATTTTAGGTTTTTCTTATTGTTATTATTTAGAAAATTGTGAACGCTTTGGATTTCTTTATTTAGTTTTTATTTTAGTTTACTTCACCGTCAAGTAATAGGTTACACACATGATGCGAGTTTTGGGGTATAAGATTTTTCCTATAAATAGGCACCTCTTATAGTTCTTTTGATTCATTCAACTTTAATAAAAATTTATGTTTTATTTTTCTGTTCTCTTCGTGAGTTGTGGAAGAATTCAAAAGTGTGTGCAAAGCCTTCCCTTCTTCGAAGGGCTAATTACCATGGTGCGAATCCACATCTATTTCCATCTGCCCCTACCCTCTTTCATCCATATCTCTCATGTTCTATTATCATTATTGCTTTGAATTTCTCAACTTTTGCGGCTATTCATCCCCCTACAGCCAGTTTTCGTCATCAAACTTAGAGGGATTGGAGGTCTCCCCTGGCCGACCAAGGCCTAGTTGCCATTTTGGGGAGGCGGGCTTCCATCACACATGGGGCCAGCCCACCTGCGCACATGCGTCAGCCCCAGGCCACCATCTGCACGAAGAAGCTTTCTCCGGGTTAAGTTTTTCTCTTTTCATTCTTGTTTCATAAACTCTAACCTTAGTTTGCATTAGCCTTAATTTATTTGTTCCTTTTTTTTCACCCTAGGATTTCTTGAATTAAAATTAGGAGATCCCTTGAATTAGGGACTGATTTTTATGCATGTGTGGTTGATTTCTATTTTCCTTTGACATCGTTTGGTTTATAATTTTTATTAGTCCAGTCCTTAGCCTCTATCGGCCTGAACCCTCATAGATTCCCCTTTTTAATTGAATGATTTGGATTGTCATGTGGGATGTAGAATTTGTGTAACTGTTTCTCAATTGATATGATTTAAGCCTGAATTCTTGCTTCTCATACTTAAATTTCATGTCCTGGATCATGTACGTAGCTCAAGGAAAGGCTATTTATATCATGTAGAGGGAACCCCAAATTCCTCACACGTGTCATCCAAGAATGTGTACAGACCATCGTGTGCTTTCTCGCTTTTAATTTCATATCACCATTAAATCTGTGAACTTCTGTTATGATGCCCAGAAGTCTTAAAGACTTCCTTTTATGATATATTTGTAACCACTGAACCTTTGGGATTAATGCTCTCTGATATATGGGGACAGACTCAGTTTCCCTATTAGATACATTTCA
This sequence comes from Magnolia kwangsiensis, assembly GCA_037074715.1. Taxonomy (NCBI): domain Eukaryota; kingdom Viridiplantae; phylum Streptophyta; class Magnoliopsida; order Magnoliales; family Magnoliaceae; genus Magnolia; species Magnolia kwangsiensis. Next base: position 192,119,033 of record CM073571.1, on the reverse strand, counting down.
TTGATGATGTTAGTAGATTTACATGGTATTTTTCGAAGATTTAAATTGAACATTGAGAATATCTTTGAGTGCATAATCAAAAGTATTCAATGCAGTGAATACACGAAATTCAAAACATTTCTTGAATTACAAGGGCATTACTTACTGTTTCTCGTCCTCAAACCCATGAGCAAACGGTCTCGCTGATTCTCTATGGTGGCCAATGCACCCGTCCCACCTTTTACACCATTCAATGCTGTTGTTTTTCTCATTAATCGTCCACCTTCTTCACGCACACAGCAAATATTTTAATTCTTTTTTTTATTATCAATTTCCTCGAGTTTTGGCTATGAATGTTTTAATTAGGTTATGGCTATGTGTTGACTCATTCTCTTCCCATGTGGCACTAACATACATCTAGACCACCCAAATTGTGGGTCCCATTGTGCATGGAGCATATCTCTAAATTACAATAATCACTGATTAATGGCTATCAAATGGGTGGTTAAAAGTAAAATATGGAGTGGTCCAAATTTGAAGTGAAAAGTCGAACGGTTAATCTTATCTTCTCCAATTTTTCACTTATGCTCCAACGACAATTGGGTCAGCAATTTGGACAGTCTGGATTGCCATACAACTCTGCCAAGTGTACAGTTGAAGAGTCACCACCATTTTTCAAATGGTACTGAGCTGAGCCTGATAAGACCTTCTCATTTGATCAGACAATATAGATAATTGATCAATGATTAATGAGATTTGGGGTCCACATGATCCCCATGCAAGAGATGGGGATTGTTGCTCCGTAGAAACACTCTCACAAAGGAACTACACGAAGAAGAGTTCTCAAATGGAATTAAAACAGGGAGATGACATTGGTTCCTATGTTTTCTGAGTATATATTCAAGGTTTTCGGTTCCAATATATACCAGCCAATATCCGCTGATGGCCCATTACATTGGCCTGATAATGGGGTGGACGGGATCATCCAATTGGTGTAAAAACAAGTACTATACCACATGCAATGTCCAGCTCATTGTCCATTTTACACTGAGCTTATCGTTTGTGATTGGGCTGGCTTATCTTGCTAGGCCACCTTATGGATGGATAATGATGCAATATTTCAACAATCAGCAATACATGTAACCCAGGAATTTTAAGTGGACCACCCATCCAACGTGAGTCCCTTTAAATTGGTTTTATCCATTTGCAAATTGCAACACACAGATGAGACTGTTCAAAAGTTGCACCACCAGTGGCCCCAGAGCAAGTGCTAAAAAATCTAATGGTTTGATAATTAAGGTGAACCAATGCATAAGATTTTGGCAGTCACACAACTATAGTAAGGACCTGCGTGTAGGCATATTCAATGACCATATATGGGGCCATGGACGTCGAGGTTGGACAGGCCACTGGTTTAAATAATTAAAGCTGCCTTCCTCGCCCGATAAGGAAAACCCTTTTGGCCAAATTACCCTTTAGTTGCTAACGACTGCGCTAGTTTTCTCGCCATCTTCACAGTGAGTCCCACCAGATGCATGTCACAGAGTGGGCCCCACCGTATGGAGGTAGATGAAAAGGACATCTAGTTTTCTTTACTTTTTTGGATCCAAAGCATCGAACAAGGAGAAGCTGAGAGTGAAATCCAGAGGCTTGCAAAGCCCACATGCACATCCACTCGCAGCCAGACGTGAACGAGAAAGCCCAGCCCCAGTGTAGATGACAACACAAATAAAGAAACAGAAAGGGAGTGAAAGACTCATCTAGTGGGCCACAAACATTAGAATGACAGATAATATAAAATTTTCCTGGGTCTGCATTCAACATAAACAAGGGCCTGCATAATTTGTTGGACCACGTCATCCATCCAGAGTGGCCCAACTGATGAAGTAGATGCATATTTATAAATTTTGGTAGGTTGATTCCAAACACAGCAAACCAACATGACACCACAGAATTTTGAGCCATAGTCCCATCGAAAGTTGCTGCCTGGCGTGACAGGGGATAAGCATTGACAAAACTCATAAAAGTTGGCTCAAAAAACTCGGCTGACTCAATACAACCAGGCATGACTCACCGAATTGCTGGCCCAGTCAGTGGGGTTTTGTTTTTTAAACTAAAGTGCATGATGCAAGAATTGAAGAAGCGACTTCAACTATCAAAGCAGGCAGATGCTATCACAGCACTAAATTGCACAGACCTGTTTGGCTAATTATCATTACTATTGCCGTTTTCTACCATTTTAAATTAATTAAATAATAAAATTTGAATTATTAAATTATTGAGTCGGGTCGATTCTTTGATCAGCCAAGTCTTCCAGTTGACCCAACCCAGCAAGACATCGAGTCAACTAGTCTAGTTTTTGAACTATGCTTGGATGCCCAACACGTGCCCGTTGGCCGACCGTGGGCTAATAACAAAAACCAAGTCCCAATATAAATCAATCTCAAAAACATTATCTCACACCCAAATAGTTCGTGATGCATCGGGAGAACGATAAAACATTCAGATAGTGTGGCTAAATGAAATCCAAATGGACATTTTGCAAATCAAACAGACAAGATGGGTGCAGCTAATTTTAATTTCAGTTATAGGCAACAATGAATCGTGACAACATTTGTATAAGCTCTTACTCTTCTTTGTCATGGGCTTCAGCAGGATCATCCCTTTTCTCTGCTGCAGATTGGCTAATGCTGGCCTTGGCATCAGCCAGGAAGGTGGGATCCGGCCGATGCTCCTTGTCCGAAGGCTCCTTCATTGCCATGATGATGTAGAACGCAATAACTAAATTCACTGATATGACAGCAAGAAATCCACTCAATAGTGTCAGCGAAGAAGACGAAAGTTGGCTCGAACCTGTTCCAAAAGAATCGCTCTTGCTTATGAAAAGAATATCCATTTTTTTGCTATTTGTCTTTTATGATCCTTGGAAACAGTATTGTGCATGATTGCCTCAGTTTGTCAATTTGTACAGGTGGGTTCAATGGCTTGATCTGACCCCAGAGTTGATGGACAGAAATTTCTCAATGGCTTATCCCAAACCGTCCATTTGAGGCCTAAAAATAGACAGGAAAAATAAATACAGAAACGGTCTGTATTCAATGGAGGAGAAAGGACAAACATGGGATATCTCCATTCTTCCTATCTGGGAGCTCTTCAGGGTATGGTCTATACATGGCAGAACCAACAAATAAATGATCTGGATGCCAGAACAATAGATCCCACCTGTACAAACTGAAAAGCTGACTATCTATGCATGTCCTTGTGTGGAGGATCATATAATCTTTGAGAAGTAAAATTGAAGTGCAAGATAAACCAAAATTCTCAACAAGTCAATCTTATGGTTAACCACAATGTCCCAAGTCATGGCCAAGACCTAAAGCTTGAAAAAAGAATGAATGTAAAGAAAAGAAAATTCATAGAAAAGAATAGAAAAGGCAGGAAGAAAAAATAGAGTGGTACACCAATGTAGAGCAGGTCGCGGATAATTTCATGTCCAAGATGGACCAGAAAAGGCCCGATCGGAGACGGAGGTGATCTGGACCGTCAGAACTTAAAACGAACGTATCTTGCAAACAGGAATGAGTTATCTGACATGCCCTATATGATTATGGAGTAGGACGAGTTCCTTTAGCCACCCAACCCCGCTATGCCGGGTTGCACACGCCGAATTTGCGAAATACGATCAGATTGACAGTCGATTTCCCATTTTATTTTCGTTTTTACTATTTATAATAAGTTTTAGTTTGATTATAACTCTTCATCCGTTGGGCTTTAGGAGTTGCACCCAACATGAAAAGTGCTTAGAATAATTAGGAGAATAGCATGGTTGAGCCAAATAGGACACTTACTATTTTTGGCCAAAAACCGTGATGTCTAATAGGAGTTTACTATTTATAGTAAGTCACGATTTCTAGGAGTTTTAGTTGTAGTTTAATTCCGAAACTTCTTCCTAGGGTTTATATTATTATTTAAGGGGTTGTAAGCTCGTTTTTCATCATCAATCAAATTATTACAAATTTTATTAGAATTATTTTCTATTTTCTATCTCTCCTCATGTATTCAAGGCATCTCTGTGAGGAGTCCAGAGAAGTTCCGTGGATTTGGAATAGTTAACCCCCCGAGGAAGACGGTGCTCGACCTCTACACGTCATACACTGTACCAGTACCAGTGTACCACAGCAATCAGTCAGCTACTGCAGCTACATATGTAACTGTTAGCCTGCATGCACCTCTAATGCAACCACAAATTCCAAGCTGGTGTGAATTTGGGACATCCACGCTGTGCACAGGTGGGTCCATGTAGATGACAGTGCCAAAGCCCACCCAACAGGCCGGGCCCACGTGTATGTCGAATTTGGAAAATTGATCCCATTTAGATCATCCTTTTTTTTTTTACGATGTGCAACCCACATAATGAATTGACCAACGTCGTCTTTGGGCAAGTCACTGACGCTGTGTGTCTGACCTGATGCATGGCTCGGATGTCCTAGAAGCATTCCAGGTCACCTATGGAAATGCACGCAGGCTTAGTGAAGGTCCCAACCTTCATCTTTGATGCATAGATGAACTCTGAAGATGCACTTGAACATCTTGTCTTCATGGAGATTGCCTTGTGTTAAAAATGAGACCCAATCCAACGTGCATGCAGTAACAGTTAGTATATGGTATCAACCGCATTACATGTAGAATTGCCAAACATGCCAATCAATCCAGACCATCTAACTGCCATTACATGGATGGACATTAAAACTTGCACCAATGGAATGTTTCTAACCGCTTTTACTAGAGATGCTATTTTTCTGGACTATCACACTTTTCTGGACCATCAAAGAAAAGCTGCGATGGTTTGCTTAGTTATGAACTTTTTTTAAGGCATTATGGCTAGTTGACCTTCCTATCAGCATGACTTTATTTTTTTCTTTTTCTTTTTCTTTTTTCTTGTTCCAAAAGATGACAGATATATATATATATATATATATATATATATATATATATATAAGGAGAATATAGAGGCGACAATCATTCAAGTTGGGCACAATAATTTAAACCAAAAAAAAAAGCAGGACATTTAGGTATGGTTCATCCACACATTGGTCAACTAATTGGATAGGCCACAATCATCACCAAAAGGCACCAATGAAGGATTTGTATGGTTGATACCATTCACTAAATAGTATAGGATGTTGGACCCTAAACCCAAAAACATATAATATCATGGTGACATCTCATTACTAAAAATTTCTAATATACGAAGTACCTCAAAATGAAATAGTTGAAGAGGTCAAACCAACAAACTTCCGAGAAAAACCTTCCCAATCTTTAATGCTCAACAACTTTGGAAGTACAGTAAGAAAAGTATTAAGCTTTCACATATAGCATTGTTTAAGTAGAAAGTACACTCATGAAACAAGGAATAGACACTTTCAATCGTAGAGAAAGAGGCATGGCCCTTGTTTAGTTCTGTAAGCCTTTGTTTCTGTGAGCTGTTTTATTCTTTCCATGCTCTACTTTTAATTGGTGGTTGCATTCCACATTATGTTGTTACTTTTACTATGTTTTACTGAGTAGGCCAACAAGCTCGGATCCTACTGGGAATTTCATGTCAAACGCATCGCAAAAGAAAAAGGCCTAGGAATAGAGACCCTCATCAAGTCAACAAATTGGCATTTTTTTTGGATCTTCCATATATTTGTATGGAAGGCAAAACAAAAGATTTTCTTCAAGAAAACAAAAGAACATTACAATAGATACATGGAGGAGCTCACAATAAGGACCCTTGGCACATGCTACAACAAATAGACCCATAGTTTAAAAACATGAAACTCAACTTGACTTGAAACTTGAGTTGAGTCGTCTAAAACTCAGGTGAGTTTCTCGAAAACTCGTGCGAGTTTTTCCAAGTTTTTTCAGTATTATTAACTATTAAATATGTGAAAGTACAAATAATACCAAGTTGTGCCTAGTAGAGTCGAGTTTCTTCAATTTTTTTCTGACTTTTAGTTGGGTAGGGGTTTTCTCGAGTATTGGAGTCATGACTAGATCAAATTTTTCTACAGTTTTGGGGAAAACTTGTTGATTCAAGTAGACTCAAGCAGGCCAAGTATTTCTGAGTTTTTAAACTATGAATCAAGGTACGCAAAATGATTACATAATGGCTGTCACGTAACAGTAACAATGGTCAACGTTATGCATTACGACTGTAACTGACATTATGGAAGAAAAAAAAAAGGCCCGAAACGGGCATAACTGCCCCATAACGGTCTGTCATGAGACCAATACAGGGTTTTTTCAAAAAAAAAAATAAATAAAGAGCCATAACAACCATTATGGCCTGTATCGTAACAGTACACCGTTACCAATGTGGAATAACATTCTAGGAATACTCAAAGAAACTACAACGATGTAAAAGGTAAATCCCTAATCTAATGGAAAGTGTTGTCACTAATATCTTTAATTTTATTTTTGCAATGACCTCCCATTCATTGCTCAAAAGCATAACAAGATTCTCCTTTTGACTTGAAGTAACAAGCATGAGTTTGGAAACTACCACAATTACCAAGGAGACAGTTGCTACCATCATCACCATCATAATATCATAGCCTTGTCCCAGCTATTTGGGGATTGGCACAACCATTTCTTCCATCTGGAAGAAGAAATCTATCACATGGCTTCATATTGGATTTGTTGATCGTATAAGAGGAAATTTTGACAAAGAAGTCAATTGCATTACATGTATTGTGCTATTGGATGAAGAATGAAAATTATCTCATCAGTTCATAAAAGACAGATAAATACTTTTTTAAGATCTGAATAGCTTAAATGAATGGTTGTTGAAATCCATTTAAGGCCTGAACTAAAATGGGTTAAGCTTAAAGATTAGCATCAGAGAGTAGTACAAGTTGCCGTCATGATGGATAGATAATGAATGTGTACCACTGTTAGTAGAACAAGAAAGCTTACCAGGAAACATATGATGGTTAAACCCATATAAGATCACAATTGGGGTTATCCACATAAACATAGATGCAAAGAAGAACTTTCTTACCACTCCTGCCATGACCACTATCTACCTGCGATGAAACAAAATAACATCATAAAAACACACATATTGTTGTATGACATTTTCAAAAGTTGTGCGTGTGTGTGTGTGTGTGTGAGAGAGAGAGAGAGAGGGAGGGAGAGAGAGAGAGAGAGAGAGAGAGAGAGAGAGAGAGAGAGAGAGAGAGAGAGAGAGAGAGAGAGCATGTGGTGCAAACAACAAAATGCGACATCAACGAAAGAAGATTGGTATTTGGGGTTAGCCTATTGTCATTGTAGCTTGGCAAAAGTTCGATGACCAATAGCCTACCTAACATCAAGCCTCCTTCACCCAGGCAAGGCACAGGGTAGTGCAGTTGCTATGAGGCAGAGTTCTAATGAGATCCATAAGCCCGATATTCAGTAGGCCTCTATAGGGAGTTAGAAGTTTGTTAGATCAACTCTATGATAATAGTGAGCATTCCCATTAACAAATATAAATCGACTGAAGAATCCTGATACAAACTTTCACGAGCTATTGTCAAATGCACCTCTGATGCGCTAGCATAGATGAAAAGCATCTGGACTGCTCGTCAGATAAGACACACCATGGATGTGCAGTCGGCCAAAAATAAAATTGATTGAATAATCCTAACCACATCAATGGAGGGCATTCATTAACACTGAATGCATACTTTCCATCTGCTTTTCTTTTAACCATCCCAAATTTTCCTTGAAATCTCATCTCTGTTCAACTATGGCTATCCACATTGGGCATGCTGGACAAGCAGTCCAGATCTCGTTCACGTGTACATGTGTCCCATGGAGGAAATGTGACAATCATGCATGATACAAGAATTCCTCAGACCTAGTTTCATCGAAAAGCAATAGCAGGGTGGCAAATGACTTGTTATTAAATCATGCATGAGCATGATTGAACTATGTCAAAAACATTAATTTACTTTAGTTCGAAGTGTGTTAAGGATGCAAATGAATAAATACAAGATCAAAGAATAATTGCTGTGAAGGAGAAACTAAACTTTGTTTCCTTTTCTTAGACTAGAAAAGCATATGATATAAACCCCAATTGGCTACATTTCCATAACATTCTCAGACCAGATCTCCTATTTGTAGAAACAAATAAGAAAAACAATTTGATACTGGATGGGGCTTCTTGGCTTAACTTCTATCAATTGGTTAAAGCAGGGGGCAATTAGAACTTGTTTGGTTGATTACAACTCTCATTGACTCATGTAACTTCTATTATGCTATTCTAGGAAAATCTATGAACTGTTCTTATAAAGCTTCCAACGTAAATGTCATATGACAAGTTACACATGTTATGCAAGTTTTTCTGAGGGAAGATCATTTTGAAAAGTAGAATTCTAATTGCAGCCCTTTGAAAATTCCAAAAACATATGCCCGACGTGTTCCAATGTGGCACACATGTGAAAGATCCATGCCATCCACCAGTAAGCCACAGTAGTGAATGATCTCCAACTCAAAAAAAAAAAAAACTCCGGTCTACTCGTTTAAGTTGGCCCAGACATACCAACAAAATGGGCATTTATAAAAAAGATTTTAAAAAATGGTACACATTCAACAAACATGTATCGCACCTGATGAGTTGATTGACTGAGATTTTGGCTGTGTCACACAATGTGGGGTCCACATGCAACCAGGATCTCACACGTGCTCTTGGCACTTCTGGGGCACTTGTGCTTGGTGTTTACAAATGGGTGCTTGTAAGTTGCATTACTCCTTTTGGGGGGGAAACGCATCAAGAAAACATGTCCTGAACATGTAATCAATCAATTATAATCACAAATATGTAGAAAATGCATCAAGAAAACCAGTCCTCAATTTCCATTTTGGGGGAATTTCTGTTGGTTTGGTGAGACAAAGCATTCCTGGTTTTGACATGCCACAAGCTTTTTGGTCTTCCATTACTTCTTTCAATCCTCTAGCCATTTTGATGTTCCAATATAGGAATAGTGAAGGTGTACCAGATAATAATATATAAAAAATGAGTTGCCTCAAATACTTCTCCAAACCTTGTCCAAAGGCAGGATCATTTGACTGTGTGAATGATGTCTAGTGTTCGAAGACTATTCCTTGAACAGGGGATATGGTTGTCTCCTTCTTTAGCCAAAGAAGAACATGACAGTCTTCTAGGAGGCCTTTGGTGATGCAAGAAGACAAGCGGCGGCTCCCATGCCCGATGGTCCCATCGAAAGGGTTCCCAGATGACACAAGGAACAGATTGCAGCAATATAAGGACTGTGCTAACTGCTAACCATATCCTCAAGGCTGCTGCAGCGATCAATAGCAATGAGCTTGACGGGATGGAGATTCCCAACATATAGTTTGAGAGTTTACCAAAGGTCTAAACACTCTATTTGGTCTCTTAATGCAAACCTCACAAGGGGATGCAAATATATCAAAGAAAAGAAAAAAGAGATTGCAGGAAAGAACCCAACAATCCTCTAGGCTCCAACCGAATGCTAGAGATCGCGATAGCCCCTTTCCAAATCTTCTACCAAATAGAACCAAAGGAATTAACCTGAAAACAGAATTTTTATTCGATAATCATCATAATAATCCCTTACACCTTCATAGCATAGCCTTATATAGATTTAAACCAACTAGAGAAGCCCTGATAACAGAAAATAACCGAACTACCCCTGGATACCATCACTACCACATGGGCCTCATGTAAATGGACCATAACTCACTCAAATGGAGTTGAATTGCATGATCTATAGCGAGTAATGCTCTCCTGAGAAACAGTTCTCACGAGAACTTTGACACATGGTGTGGCACAAAATCTAGACGGTCCACTAGATGAGTCACCTCATGAAACCCCTAGGGCTAACCTTTTGTCCTGATCTAAAAATCTAGTGGACCATAGCAAAGTGAGAGGCAAATCAAGGGACTAGAGGTTTTCACTTTGCTATGGCCCAGTAGGTTTTTAGATCGGGCAAAAAAAAAAGTTAGCTAGGGGGGTTTCATGAGGTGACTCATCCAATGGACCGTCCGGATTTTGTTCCCACATCACATGTCTAAAGTTCTCATGAAGTTCCCATGAAAACCGGTTCACAGGAGAGCATTTTTGTTATATTTAGCATAGCCTTATATAGATTTAAACTAACTAGAGCAGTCCTTATAATAAAAAATGACTGAACTACCCCTGGATATCATCACTACCACATGGACCTTATGTAAATAGACCATAACTCAGTCAAATGGAGTTAGAATTGCTTGATATTTAGCTTTTTAGGTTGTGGGTTCCCAGGCGAAAAGATTGGCGATCGAATGGGCTGTTAATGTTAAAGATCTTCTTAATTACGATTTTAGCTTTTTAGGTTGCTAGGGCCCCTCTGCTATCTCAGCAGCTTCGGCCCTCCTCTTTGCCTGTGTTTTGTTTTGTGTGTTTTTTCTCTCCTTTGTTTTCTCTTTTGTTTTAATGAAGCTTTTCCTTTTGTTGCTTTCAAAAATAAAAAATAAAAAAATGAATTGCTTGATATTGGGCTCATTTGAAAGCTAACTCAATGGGCTATCAAATAGGACCAATTTCATGTCATTTGAACATCATTTGGTGCCCAAAAATGGTCCTTACGAAAATACAAAAAGGGAAAATTTATCAAATACTCAATCAAACCCTAACAATTAACTAAAACAAATAAATCCTAGAAATATAATGAACATTCGATTAATCCTCTTAGCCCCATGATGTAATATGATTGTTGATCTCATGAGATTGATAATCAGACCACAAATTTGGTCCAAATCAGTTATCAAGACCATGGTGTGCCATAAAGGCCGTTACGTAAAGGTAACAATGGCATCCATTACACGTTATAGGGTCATAACAGCCGTAACAACCATTATGGAAAAAATGACTAGTAACCGCCATTAACGAACCATTACGCCCCATGTAAAGGTCGTAATAGCCTCATATTGGTCTGTAACTTACGGGGCAGATACAGTTTTTCGGATTTTTTTAAAAAAAGTTATGGGGCAGATATAGGTATTTTGAGTTTTTTTTTTTTTTTCAATTAAAAAAGAGACTGTAACAGCCATTACGACCAGTATTGTAAGGTAATGATGGTGGCTGTTACGGCCACCGTTACTGTTACAAAACACCTTGATCAAGACTTGAACAATTAGCTTTTTTAAATCTTAAACAATCGGCTTGTGTAGCCCTCGAGTTAAAGCCAATGGTTGTCCAACGTAACAATCCACCTTTGTAGTGTGTCTTTCTCGGCTTCGACAATGAAGGCCTACATGTTGAATTGGCACATCACTCCTGAGATGGTGCTTGTGTAATACGAATCCTTCCCTCACTTCTTTGCAATTCTCCATGTTCCGGGAGCAGGAGCTAACTTCCCCTTTTTCTGCAAGAGTTGATTTATAGACCAAGATATCTAGAACATTGATCGTCGCATCTTCTTTGTTATCGGCTTTTAATCTGTGGGCCTTGATTGACGTTGAGATGGTACCATGCTGATCGTGACACTATCCATCAAATCGTCCATATTTGTTAATCCTTCAATCTCTTCTATCGTGCCATTAGATGGTTGATCATCCATTTTCATCGGCGCCGCCTTTGATCTAGCTATTGATCCATCAATAGGCGTATCCATGGATCCATTGAGCAAGCCAACAGTGGATTCCTCTTGAGTTGCCACACTTCAAACATGCCATTCTTAGGAACTCCAAAGACAATGGATTGAACTCCATAGTGTTTTTCCTGTCCAATCAAGAGCTTGAAGCAAGCTCTTTCAACCTCCTTGAGTTCATTGAATTCTTTTTGTGATATCTTCCTTAAGCACTCTATCTCCTTCTTGAGTTCCTATATATTCTCCTCCCACCTTTTGTTTTTTGAAGGATTTCTCCTCCCGACTCTTGAACATTCTTAGACGTCACCAACATTTCCATGCAATAGGATGCTTTTGAATAGCCAATATGTAGCCACCATCATTCATAGCATGGGGAGGTGTTGACTGTTGACAGGAATCGCCATAAGGTACAAATGAAGATAGGTATGACTCAGGGTGATATAAAGGACAATCATGATCACTGAAGTGACCCATATAAGAATAGCATGACACATATGGATAGGTGTGGGAGTCAGAATAGGGATAATTGTACGCGCCATATGAACATCTTCCCATCCACGACATCTCTAAGAATGAGCATGGGCTAAACTTTAGGCTTGGAGCTTAGATCTAAGGGCTTGTTTGGCTTGGCTAAAAAAAAAAGTTTGTTGAGCTTTTGATTCTAAAAATCACTTTTTAAAACTTTAATTGTGTTTGGTTAGCCACTTGATCAATTTTAGAATATATATATATATCCAAAATTGCACTTCCTTTGCAATGCCCAGCCCCTCGTTTCCTATAGTCATTTCCACTTCTACAAACTTGCAAAAAGCACACATAACATCTAATCTATCTCTATTGTTGGTTTGTTAATTGCACACGTGTAGATCCATACACCTCCACACATGTGCCATCGTGGCACGTAGGTCCGAGATCAAATTCATCCATTGTTTGGTCTGACCATGTTTTCCTTAAAATTAATCTAGTCCACTTGGAAGGCAGGCACCAATATTGAAAACATGTGGATGGGTTAGAAAATTTCATCCAGGTGTTTTAAAGCCGTACATTTGTTTTGCAAACTATGGCCCACCTAACCAGTGGATCAACCTAATTCTTGGGCTAGGGCATCAATATAGTGATACCTTTCTAATGGATGGATTGGATCTCCAACCTATGTGCCAAGATGGCAAGCATGTGTTGTGTACGTGAGCTGCATTGCAATTTGCTCATACACGACGACTTAACAAATCTCATCTCTAGAGAAGTTGAACGGACACGACTTTCTGGTAACCCAACCCCCGCCTGCAAGGCTATGAGGCACACCGGGATGACCGTGTGACATCCACTCTGTCCATCCGTTTCGCCATATCATATTGGGGTATGACCTCGAAAATTAGGTTGATCGAAGACTTAGGTGAGCCAAGCCACAAGAAACAGTTGGGATTCAACGCTCACCATTGAAACCTTCCTAGGGAAATCGTTTTTCTTATGCATACCAAACAAACACTTTTTCACATGAGCAATTCTCAAGAAACAATTTGAGAGAATTGTTTATTGATAATCAATTTTGCAGTTTTTTTTTTTTAGAGAGATTAATCAAACATACACTTTTGCACATACACGTTTGCAGTTGCTAAATGCAATGACAAACAAACCTTAAGGGTTTTGAGATGGGTTTTGCGTAGCAAAACAGAAAAATGATTTGATGAGTTCAAAATATGGTGGGTTGGGGTTTTTGGTAGGGCTAGGGTTTGATGGGTTTTGGGTAAGGTTTAAGGGAAAGAAAGAAAATAAATGGGAAGAAAAAAGATTAAAGAAAGGGGGAAAGATGAAAGGAAAAGATTGAGATTAGAAAATTACCTTATTTTAGTTTTCCAAGAACAGAACTTGCTCCAATACCAATTGATGCAAACCCCAAAAGGGAATGCAAATAGATCAAATAAGAGGAGAAAGAGATGGTAGGATAGAACCGAACAATCCTCTAGCTAAATGCTCGAGATCGCAGTAAACCCCCTCTCTGTATCTTCTACCAAACAAAACCGAAGAAATAAACCTAAAAACTGAATTTTTATTCCATAATAATAATAATAATCCCTTACACCTTCATGGCATAGCCTTATATAGACTTAAACTAAGTAAAGAAGCCCATATAACAAAAAATGACTGAACTGCCCAGAGAAGCCCTTATAACAAAAAATGACTAAGCTGCCCCTGAAGCCCATCACTACCATATAGTCCTAGCGTATATGGGCTATAACCCATAACTCACTCGATGGAGTTAGAATTGCATGATCTTGGACTCGGAAATCTAACTCCATAGACTAACAAACGAGATTGATTTCGTATCGTTCGAACTTCATTTAGCACCCCAAAACTGGCCTTGGCGGAAATACAAAAAGGAAAAAATTATTCAATACTCAACCAAACCATAATAATACTATAACCATTCGATTGATCCTCTTAGCTCCACAATGTAATCTGATTGTTGATCTCATCATATTGATCATCAAACCACAGATCTCGCCCAGATCATCAATCAAGACAATTGAACAGTTGGATTCTTCAAATATTGATCAATCGGCTTGTGCAACCATTTGGTTGCATCATCTCTTTATATTGCTCTATATCTCATTTTTCCCACAGTAAACAGGATAACATCACAAGACTTTGGTATTGTCATGTTGGCCTTCAAGAGTAATGATTAGTGATTACAAAGGACATATTTCGAGTCAAAGGTGAAAATCTTGGGTTTATAAACAATTTTTTTGAAGCTTGAAATAGGACTTATTAAAAAGAAAAAATTAAGCAAATACAACACAAGGGCTTTGATTAATAAAAGATGAACAATCATTCATGCTCAATGGGCTTATCCAACAATGCATGCTCTAGACAGCTATCATTTGCAAAATCCCCTTTGGTGAGTAGTGTTTGTGTTGGTGTGCAGTTTGGGGCTTAAACATGTTGGCATTTGAGTCACATTAGCAATCATGTATTGGTAGGTTCCTATTTTGAGCAGCCAACTATTTGAGCATGACCCTTCATGTATGTTGGTGCTTTGCGCTTAGTGATTTTCTGGAAACTGCCCCTCCTTGATCCTAATTACTTGCTCACCCGAAGGGCCATGCATGTAATAGTTCGCTTGGGGTTCAATACCGATGGGACAATTTTGGCAAGTCAGGTCAATGTAAACCTTTGCTACTAGTACTAAGAGATAGTGTAGAAGAGGTTAATATCTAGTCGGCAGCTAATCGTAAAAAAAAAAAATGCGGCTTCACCATTTAGAAGCCCACCCAAAATTGTTTGGACAAATCATATGATGATGATGTGTGAGTATTTGAATACCCCATATGGCTTGGAGTGATTGAATAAAAACAAACATGGAGTTTGGTGGGGGGGGGGGGGGGGGTGGTTAATGTCCTGCAAAGGGAGAAATCCTTTAAAAAAACAAAAACTTTTTTTGCTTTTAAGTGTGTGATTGCAGTGTGCAAAAACCATTCTCCTGTTCTTCTTCTTCTTCTTTGTTTTTAATTAAATATTCACATGTTCTTCACATTGCTGATTGGTGGAAACTAAACATGACAGTTCCTCCCAAGCTAATCTGGGTGGGTCATGGTGGGATTGGTGTGCTTTAAGAAATGACAACAAAGAAATCTTTCCTGTTCTCCTAGCCAACTGGTGAGGAGGATGCAACAAGGGTATTGTAGATCTTCAAAAATGATCCACCGATTGTCGAAGTGACTATATGAATGTTGTTTGTTGCTTGTCAAGTGATCACTTTGAGATTTGTAAGCTTTCTTTCATCTTCAATGAGATTTGCTCCATGTATTTTTAGGTCAATGTTGGGTTGTTCCTAACCCAGCCTAGGCCCGGCATATTGACAATCTAGTTAGTGGATATTGCACGCTCTTAGAGAGGGATTGTATATCTTCAAAAATTACTCTGGCCCAATGACTGTTGAAGGTGACTACATGAACATTGCTGTTAGGTGTGTCAAGTGGTCATTTTGAGATGTGGAAGCTTCATCTTCAATGAAATTTGCTCCTTGCATTTTCAAGTCAGGGTTGGGTTGTTCCTAACCCAGCCTAGGCCTAGCACATTGACATCCCTACAATCTACTTGATGGATACTGTTAGGGGTGTACACGAACCGAGCTAGCTCGGTTAGCTCACTCGACTCAACTCAAAAAAGCTCGATTCAACTTCGTTTGAAGCTGAGTTCGAGCCAAGTTGAGCTGATTTGTTGAGCTCGAAAATGAGTTCAAGCCGAGTTCGAGCAGACCCTAGCTCCACTCAACTCGGATCAAATCCAGCTCAAATCAAACTCGGATCGAACCAGTTCGGTGACTCAGTTACTTTGTCATTGATGTTGCTCACCAACTGTTTGATAAAATGACTCAACGAAATGTGGCTGGTGGCAAGGAAGGTATGTATATGAAACAAATACCCTTTTTCTCTTTGTTTTTCTTGGTTTTTATGTTGCTTAGAAGGTGTTTGCTAAGATACCTGTAAAACCATTGCCTTTGTTTGTAAAATAGTGGGATTTTGAAGTTGCATTTCAAGTGTTTGTGGAAATGCCTCAATGGCGAACTTGGCTAGATCTTAGCTCGAACTCGGCCCGAGCCGAGCCGAGCCGAGCCGAGTTTGAGCTGAGGTCAGCCAGTGGCCGAGCCGAGTCGAGCTGAGGCCAGCTCGACTCGATTCGACTCGATGTATACCCCTGGATACTATAGGGTACTTTGGCATGGTTAAGAGCATCCAGTCAACCTTGGAATTTTAATTTTAATTTTTTGGCCAATGACTATCTAAGAGCTAGTAACTCTAACAAGCAGTGTGGACTAACAGGGACATTCAACAATGAGTTTGGGTGAAGGTTTAAGACACTTCTCAACTGGTGAAGAACAAAGCCTATATGTATATACATATATGCATCATGCATGCATAAATATATACAGACACTAACATACATAAATATGGGCCAGACTCATTAGTTTACACTGGTTTTTAAAAAAAAAAAATGATGGAGACTCTTCAACCAGCTGACCCAATTAATTGGGGTAAGGCTTAGATGATGATGATGACTCCTCAACCGTACACACAGCACAGTTATAGTGATCTATCTGAACTGCCAACCCAACATGGATGGAGCATAACATAAAAATTGAACTAAGAAGATAACATTAGCAATCTGATTTTTCCCTTCGAATTTGGACCACTTACTATTTTAACTTTTAACCATCATTTGATAGCCATTAGTTGACCATTGTGGTTTTAGTTATGTGCTCCATCACAGTGGAACCCACAATTTGGACGTTCCAGATAGTATATGAGTGCCACATGCAAGGAGGACGAGTCTCACCACAATCTTTTTATTTTCTGTTTTGCTTTTTTTTTTAAAGCTAACATAGGAGTAAACCTCATGTACAACCCACCGCCCACCCACACAACCCCAAAACACCTCCACACAAGTGACACCATCCACCCACTTAGGGGAATGATCACATGGGAGTCCACTCCACCAAAGCCTCTGGTGAACTCGAGCTGTGGTGCCCACATGATGTGTGCATGACATGCAATCCATCTAGTAAGTCTGCCCTTCTATGTTGGGAGGCCTGAGCTAAAGAATCAGGCCAATCCAACACTGAGGTGGGCCATGCCACAGGGAACTGTTAAGATATGATTCCCAACCTTTTATGTGTGGACCCCTGTGAAACGCATTAATCTTTAATTGGTGAAATCAGACAGGAAATGTGTTATAAACCAAGAAATGTGTTTCCTAAATACAAGGAACAGGTTACCTACTTTACAAGAAAGGGGTTACCCAAATACATGAAATGGTTTTCCTATTTAGGGAACTGACATACTATTTGGTAAAATCAGTGGGAAACATGTGTTATATATATATATATATATATATATATATATATATATATATATATATATATATATATATATATATATATATATATAAACAGGTTTACTGTTTTCCAGGAAAAGTGTTTTTCCCATTCTGGAAAACTCCATGAGAGATATCCTGGTAACTATGGACTGACTGTCTAAATTGATGTGCTATCATAGTACTCTATACACTTTATTCTATTAATTTCTATTGTTTTTGATGCGTAATTGATTCACCTCAGTGATGTGACTCTAAGCTTCTTGAGGTTCTCAAATTGCAACAAAACACCTGTTGTTGTAAAGAGAATAGCGATACAAGGGATTATCCTAAAGTTCAGTATCATGCTGTTTGAAGACAATATGAAGCAAAAAAGGAAATCGGGCTCACAAATTTGTAATTACTTCCAGAGGGTGTACATACCTTTCTCGAAATCCTATCTAAGGGCATAGAAGCTTGCCAGTAATAGAGCCATATCCACCAGCAGACAACAGATTGCCAGACTGATTCTCTTCTTAGGGCCTGTTTGGATGCTGTAACATTTTTAAAATGTAACAAAGTTACAGGTGAGATTGTTACAGTTGGTGTTTGGGGGAGGAAAGTTACAGGTAACTTTCACTCAACCTGTGACTTTCTTACAGGAGAAAGAGGCGAAAATGATACAGGCGCTTGAGTCGTTTTTCAAGTTATCTGTATCTTTGATACAGGTAACGGTTGGAATTTTTTAAATCAAAATTTATGGGAAGAATCGCAGCTTGCATTGAAGAGGCCTACCTACAAATTTTATGGGAAGAATCGCAGCTTGCAACTTGCATGTGTATTGAAGCCGGTTGGTGGCCCTTTTGCTATAAAAACACCTTATCCCCCTCCAATGTCCCCATCTCCATCTCCCTCTATCTCAGTCTCCGTTTCCCTCTGTCTCCTTCTCCCTCTCTATCAGTTTCCGCTTCCCTCTGTCTCCTTCTCCCTCTCCCGTCGAGCTCCAGCAAGGTTAGAGAACCCTTTCCTTCGTTTTTTTTTTCTTTTTTCTTTTTTCCCTTTCTTTTTTGCTAGGATGTGCGGGTAATGGGTGGTGGTACGTGGGCCCACATTGTATTTGTTTTATCCATGCCGTTCATCCGTTCTTTTGGAGGGCTTGATTCCAAAAATGAGGCATATCTAAATCTCAGGTGGACCACACCACAGAAAATGGTAATAAACAAAAGTCCACCATTAAAAAACTCCCCAGGCCCACTATAATGTTTATTTGATGGTCATCCTATTGATTAGGTTACAAAGACTGGATGAAGGGAAAGAAAACAAATATGGGTTTGATCCAAAACATTGGTGGCCCACCAAAAGCTTTTAATGGTGTGCATGTAATCAATTCTGTTTTCAGTGATGGGTTCCTTTTGAGATTCGAACGTACCTTATTTTTTTGCTGATGGCTAAATGGTACGAAATAACTGATAAATGGTGTGGATAAAATAAATATATTATAGTGGAGCCCACATAGCATGTGTGCAGCTAACCATAGTAGCCAACTAAGATTAGCTACTATTAATGGTGCTACGTGGGCTGTATCATGCTTTATGTGTTACCTTGAAGTTTTTTTTTTATTACAATCATTTTGAAAATGCTGGCTTACTTTTATCGTTTATTTATTAATTAGTTTAGCCTAAGAGTCAACCAAACTATTTGTTTACATAGGTTTAATAAAATGTAATAATTTTAACGAAGTTTTCTAAGAGGTCAATCTAATTTTTCAAGAGTTTTATATTTCAAACTCTATTTATTGTGAATATATAACTTATTATCTATTATAAAATTATAAGTTATTTAAACATAAAAATAAAGTTATTTATAAATAAATTACAACTTATATCCTAACAAAATTAATTTTTTTTTCACCTCTAAGTAAGTTACATTTAACTTTCTTACCCCTTAGAAACAACGCAAGCACCAAATTTTTTAAGAATTGAAGGTAAGAGTGAATAGCAGAATTGAAATTCATGCATTTTCCGGACGACAACGCACGACGAAAGTGTAAGGGGAGAACTGAACAGGGATTACCTTAGGATTTAAGGCAGACTAGTTGATGGTTTGAAATTTTTCTAAGTTTCAAATATAGATTAGGAGATGAAAAGTGAGTAGCCGCTCTCTTTTCCTTCTCTTGGGAACAGATAGGCTACTCAATGGGCCCCACCATGATGTGTGTTTCATCCATATTGTCTGCCCATTCTTCCATATCATTTTTTAGTACATGACCAAAAGTGAGGTTGATCTAAATCTCAAGTGGACCGCATAGCATTGATTGACGCCCAGCATTAAAAACTTATCAGGGCCCCACACACACACACAAGCACGCACATTTCAACAGGTTAGATGTCAACAGGTTAGATGTCAAATAAGTATTACATTGGACCTTAGGAGGTTCTTAATGGTGGACATTCAATCACAACTGTTTTCCCATGATGTGGTCCCCCGGAGATTTAGATCTACCTCATTTTTGAGATCAACCCCTAAAATTATACTTCAAAACAGATGAACGGCATGAATAAAACACATACATCATAGTGGGTCCGCATAGCACCGACCACTAGCCACCTGGCTGGTGGGTAGCAGCGTCACTAACCAAACCTCGTCCCCTTCTCTCCCTTTGTTTTAATCAGTACGGTGCAAGGCACGTGCAACACACGTGGAGAGAACCAATGTTCCAAAAATAAAAAAAGAACACTGAGAGAAAGGAAGAAAGAGATACAAAATTAAATAAAAATAAACAATAAGAAATACCAATGATCTTCTCCTCCTCCTCCTCCTCCTCCTTCACCAAAGAGAGAGAAATCTATGAGTTAAAGGCCCATTTGGCATCTCTTATCTACTTCAATAAGAGTTTTTAAATAAGAATTGCTTTAATAAGATTTTTTGCTCTAACTCATCTTTTACAGTAAGTTGGCTTGGTAAAATGACTTTTAAAGTTAATTTCTAAAAAAAAAAAAAATTGAAATAGGCACATTTTTATAAAATGTTCAAATTATAACTTTTATAAAGAATAGTTGATGTCATTCTTAAAAATTATACCTCTATAATGATCAATGTGGCGCAACTTAATTACGCATAATTTAGATTTTCCTTGCATTTGGTCATGGTCCATTTGATCCATGCATGGCCCAACAGATCAATGGTAGGGACTACTAGGTAGACAGTCTTGATTAACCCAGCCCTGCATCCCCACCATGTGTAATGAAGGGGGATGTCTGAACTACATGTAGCAAACTATAAATATATAATCAACAGGTCAAGGCAAATGAGCAGCTAAAATAAACAGACCTATCTCCTGCTTGATCATCCAGCCAACATGATGATCATGGGAAGTTCCCACGAGGTTGACTGCATTACCATTGACTGCATTACCATTTCCCCCCCCCCCCCCCCACGAGGTTGACTGCATTACCATTTCCACCCCCCCCCCACATAAAGAGATGCTCGTGTACCTACCTTCTTACCTGAGCACCCTTGTGCATCTTTGCACATGTATCATGGGCGTAAATCTAACCAGTCCATGTGATGTGGCATCCCTTGAAATTCTTCAGGCACATTGTTTCTTTTTGCCATGGCCCACCAGAGTTTTATATTGGACTCATAGATTTTCAAGTGGTGCCACATCATGTACCTTGTTCAAATTTTATGCCCATGTCACATGTGCGAAGGTGCATATGAGTGCTCATGGAAGGTGTGCTGGTGAGCATTCTTCTCAGTCTAAATGTGTATGCCAACATGTCATGCTTCTTCTTTGTTATTTATTTACTTATTTTAACATATGCACCTACCACACAATCACGCGCTGTGGTGGGATATCACCACCTATGGGTTTCGAACCCAAGACCTGTGTTGAAACTCCTTGGAGTCTACCACTCGGGCAAGGACAGGAGCCCATGTGTGTGCCATGCTTGATTCGTACGTGAGCATTGAAAAATTGGACACGTGTCATACATTAACCCAAACTAAACTGAATTGAATTCTGGAATCCACTGTCGGCTAAAATAAGATTGGATGCATGATTATAATCTCTGAATTGTGGACACTTCTTAGATGGAATGATATTTTTTTATGCCGTCCAATAAATGTCCACCAATTCACTAGTCAGATTATCTAAGTGTAATAGGTTTCTGATACATTTAAACTAGAAACCATAATTTGGACAGTTTAATTTGAATTATATAGTTATATATTAGGTATACAATTTTTAAGCAATTTATACGTGCTAGTGCATTGTCGATCACACTTCGCCCGTTTGGAATACCAACATCTACAGGCCACAAAAATGTTTCTGTGCATCACAGTTCATGGACTGTCTATACATCTCCCTCATGGTACAGGAACAAATATATACAGTGATCGGAACTGTTGATCTGGTGGGCCATGACATGGTAGGCCATAGGAGCAGCCGTCCACATTCTACAAGCTATACTAGATGCACGGTACCATGCTTCCACTTGGAGGTACCATATCTCCACTAATTGAACCAGTAAATTTTCAAACTAGAAGGCTGAAAATGTTGAGCTTTTATTATCCAAGACACAAAAAGATACTACTGTACACATGCCACACATGTACATAAATTCCAACAGTCTAATTCATTGACATTGAACCATTGACTCTTTTTTAAATTTAACTGTCACCACTAACTAAAGCTGGGCAGAAACTGACCTGATCCGATCCGAATTGAAGGCCAGGATCGGGTCAGATCAAGTAGGCCCACTCAAATCTGACCGTACATAAGATCGAGTTCGGATTAGTGGCCAATCCGCGCCGATCCAATCCGATTGGATCCAATCTAGACCGATCCGATTCAATCCGGCCAAGTCGTATGAAGTTAATATAGAGCCGTTGGATGTTTGCATCTTTAACCGCTGAGAAATAAAAGGCTAGGGTTAAACCATTTCCCAAGAAATGTGAGTCAGTGGGTGGCGAATTGATGAAGTTGCATTGGGCAGGTTTACCAGACCTTGAAACTTAGAAGCAGATTGACTGGTGTAGCACGGAAGCAGATTGGAGTAACTGGTTACATGTACCTTTGTGGGCCCAAATGTCATTCATGCAATTTATCCACTCCGTTTATCTCTTTTAATAGATAATTTTATGGCTTTATACTAAAAATGAAGTGTATCCAATCCTCAAGTGGAGCACACCACCAAAAACTATGTGAATTGAACATCTACCGTTGAAAATTTATTGCGAGCCAAAAAAGTTTTAGATTAAGCTGATATTTGTTTTTTTCCCTCATCCATGTCTTTCTGATCTTATGAACATGTTAGATGACAAATAAACATCACTGAGGCCTTATAAATTTTTCAAGGTTGGAAGTCAATAACTCTACTTTTTCCTGTGGTATGGTCCACTTGAGTTTTAGATATGCATCAATTTTGGGTTCAACTCCTAAAATAACATAGAAAAATAAATGGACAGCTAGCTTGGATAAACCACATGCATTCACGGTGGGCCCTAACAAAGTTTACTCAATACGATAAGAGTGTACTGAATTACTCATTACTACAATCCAATTTTGGGCTATGCACATCAACACAGCAGTTATATAGCTAGTGTAGATACGTGTTGTGCGAAGACGAGTGGAGATGCGCCTCGAGCCGCGAGTTGTACGAATGACTCAAATGAGATCAAAGTTACATGGGCCCCACAATGATGTATTTATTATATCCATACTATTTATGCATTTTTCAAGATCATTTTAGAGCATTTGAAAAAAAATGAATAATATTAAAAGCTTAAATGGACCACACCAAAAATAGCAGCGATGATAATGATTTTCACCATTAAAAAATTCGTAGGGCCCACCATAACGTTTATTTTCCATATAATCTATTAATAAGGCAAAAAATAAATGGATGAAGAGGAAAAACAAATTTCATATTGAACCGAAACTTCTATGATCTCCAAAAGGGTTTCAATGGTAAATGTTCAATCCCTCCCTGTTTTTTGTAGTGTGGTCCAACTGATATTTAGATGTCTTATTTTTCGGTTCAAGACTTAAAGACGAGCTCTCCAAATGGATGAATGGTTTGGATATAACACATACCTCATAGTTTGACCCACAAAATTTGTTGACGTCAATACACCCCCAGCCAATTAGCTCCGATTTTGACTTATACTCCGCGACTCCACCTACTTCAATTCTTCTATTATGCTTATTCGCCTTCCATACCCAACCCGATTTGAACCGTACCCAACTCGATCCGACTTGGTTTCCCTGACCGAGTTGGACTCGATTCGGGTCAGGCCACCAATGCATCGGATCAGATCGAATCAGCTAACCCGGACTCGTTCCTGAATCGGATCAAGTTCAGGTCAGTTAATTGAAATTTTCAAATAGAGTCGAGTTGACCCAATCCAGTCTGACTCAACTCCATGCCCATCTCTACCACTAACTACCCTCTTAGAGTTGTAATTCATTTTTTATCCAATCAATAACCAGCCGCACAATTTGAAAGGTTTCGATTGAGGTATGTCTGCCACGTGTGCAGCCTACCTGTGGTTGATGGTCCTACTCTGCCACCCATCGTATCAAATAATTCGTCTACGTGGTCACAGTGACAAATCTCATCCTCGGGCAAACTTTCAGCCAGAAAATCTTCTTCCGAGATTTTCAAATTTTGATGGTTTCCTTAAGATATTATCAAATATATTTGTTTTAAATTATTAAATAAATTTATAATTTAAAATATATAATTGAATTATAAAGTGCTTAAAATTTTATCATTTTCGAGTTACTATTGCAATATTTCAAAATCTGCCGAGATTTTGAATATATTGTCATAATATGGTCCAATGAATTAATCGTAAGATTTTCAAAATCTCAGCTATATTGTCACACTGTAACTGATCAGGATAGTTGGAAATTGAGATACGGTGATCATGTGTGTGTATATATATATATATATAGAGAGAGAGAGAGAGAGAGAGAGAGATTTGAAGCAATCTCCTTACATGAGATATCAATACATGTAACGGTCCACCCTACAACCTACGACCTTACATACAGTAAGGGGAAAAAAAGAAGGCTGGGAACAACAATGTAAGAATGCAGTACAAAAGGGGGATTATAAACAAAGATTGGATATTGGTTTTCGCATATATCCGATCATTCACCACCAATACCGATACCGGATTGTATTTCTCCGCTGTTGGGCTGGTTTATGCCAAAGTGGTCCGATCTAGGCCGATATTAATATGTATCAAGTAATCCTTACTGTCATGGCATTGTGGACAACTTAAACCTTGATTATTGCAACTCTTACGCCCATTTGGCCATGAGGGACATGCACCCTGCCCCAAGAAGAAGGGAAGCATTTACCCCCAACTGAAGCATTCCATTGCTCTGAATCCTAGGGCTCATGAAATCCGCCGCGAGTAGGTCCACCAGTGACATGTAGATCAGGATCCCTGCCGACGCTGAATTGAAAATTCCTTCCACGATCAAAGCCGTTGGGCTATTCTCATGGTAAACTGATGATACGGCGAAGCCTAAGGCGATCCCAATTGGGGTGGTCAGGGAGAAAAAGACGGCCATGAATGCCATCAATCTAACCTTGAATTTCGCCTGCAAGAATAAAAAGAAGAAATAAAAAAAAGTACAATAGCTCAATTACATGTGAAGATGTTACTATCTGCACCCACAATTTAGTTTTTTCTCAGGTGGAAGTGAGTTGAGTCAACTGAGTTTTGACTAATTTAAGCTTTTTATTTCCTCCAAGTCTTAATGAAATTTGATCGAGTCGAGTTAACTCAGTCTATAATAAAGATGAATTTTCATTAAGGGCCTATTTGGATACCACCAAATAAATTACTTTTTTTACTTACAACAGTAGATAAGTGACTTATTTTAGATAAGCGACTTTTTTTACTTGAAGGTAGTTAATCACTTTAGTTTAATAAGTAGAAATCAAGATAAACTCCTGGAGACATAAATAGCTTATCTTAATTAACTTAAGATACTTATAATTGATCATAAATCAAACTTATTTATCTCAAATAAGTTACTTATTCACTACCGTAAGTAGAAAAAAATAACTTATTTGCTCTTAATCAACATTTATTTAGATACGTTGATATTAATATTAGCCTGATAAATGCTGAAATGATCATACCTGAACAATGCATCCACCAAGTCCCATGCCCTCAAAAAACTGATGAAAGCTCAAGGCCACTAGAAGAGGCCTTATTGTAGATGGGCTTTGCGAAGCACCCAAGGAAATTCCAATTATTACGGAATGAACCACTATGCCTAATTCCAAAACCTACATCATAAAAAGAAGGTAAGATTAGAAATAGAATATTCTTTGTATAAGTGTTGAAGAATTTCTAAAAAAACTCAAAAGCAAATACCTTTACACACTAGTCAGCCTTACACCTCCACACATGTGCCATCGTTTCACTGGTTGGTCCAATCATTTTTTTTTTCCTAAATTTAATTAGGTCTACTTGGATGGTGAGTTACTGAAAAGAGTCTGAAAGCAAATCCTTTCACTGGTTAGTCTGACCATGATTTTCCTAAAATTAATTTGGTCCACTTGAAAGGAGGGTCTTTAAAAAGAGTTTGATAGGTTGAATTTAAACCAAGTGTTTTTAGAGCAGTACATTTAGGGCTGTCAATGGCCAGGTAGTACCGACGGGCCTTTGGGCTTGGCCCGTATTGGGCTGAGTTTGGGGTAGCGTATTAGGCCTGATGGTTGGGCTCAGGCTTAAATTAAGAGTCTGATTGTAAATGGGATTGGACTCAAGCTTAGCACCTAAAAAAGCCCATAAATCCAGCCTAGCCCGATAGGTCTTTTCTAAACCTAATTTTCCCTATTTTCTTTCATTCTTTCCTTCTTTCACAAATGAGACACACCCAAATATCATTTCTCAACAGAGATGTTCAGGGCTTGGGCGAACCCAGGTGATCAGGCTTTGTGTAAATGTCCTGGGTCAGACTCGAGCTGGACTATTTCAACCCGTTATGAGCCCGGGTTGGATTTGGGCTTAGGTTCAAAATTGTAGATCGAGCTTGGATAAAGCTTGGCCTGGTCCCAACCCAGCCCATTAACAGGCCTAAATACATTTGTTTTGCATACCATGGCCCACCCAGGTGTATCAATCTAATTCTTAGGCTAGAGCATCAACAAAATGCTTTTCTAAATGATGGATTAGATCTTAGACATGCCATGATGGCAAAGCATATGGCTTATATATTAGTTGTTACTCGAAGTTGTGCGTAGTGTTGTAAGGTCTATCATGATGACTTTGTAATATCTATTTTAAATATCTATTTCCTATACTATATTAGGATATGATTCTTATTAAGTGGGCCATGCCATAATAAATAATGGGGATTCAACGCTCACCATTAAAATCTTTTAAGACAAATCAATTTTATTAAACACTTCTTTACCAAATATGCACTTTTTCTGCCTAACAACTCTCATAAAATTATTCTCTTTGCAGCAGCTAGAGTAGCACCAAACAGACCTAACAGGATCTACATACGGGTAGACTCCAAACCATAAATTACAAGGCACAATCATTACACTTTTCCATAGCAGATTTTAATTTCTAATTTTGAAATCCTACCTTCTTCTTCTCAAGATAGGAATAATCATTACGGTTCCCCTTTCCACACCTTGGTTGTATCCAAGTGAGATGTGGACGACTATACAAAGGTGAGTTGGAAATTGCTTCCCAGCATTAGTCCTAACTAATATCAATGACACCTTCTTGTTGGTGGTCCATTTCGGATGGGTCCTTAAAGATTAACAATCTTAATCACCAAAATGTTCTAAATTCCATACAAAAACTCATTAGCATTTAATCAAAATTCTTCAATTAAAATACCTGTGATGCCACCCGGTGTCGAATAAGATCAGTTGAATTTGAATCAACTGACTTTGAAGCCCCACCATGCACATGCCCATGTGTAGCATGTGTATGAATATGACCCACGTAAGGGCTCATCTTCTCCACGTCCATATCACCATCATTCATCGACTGAGCCTTTTCGGAGTGCAACCGCTTAAAATAACCAGTGGCGAAAGTGTCCACCATCAACGTCGCAATCGCCGACAACATGGCAACAAACCCCGCAAATGGGAAATCACCCCATGGGTTTTCCTTCAGGCAAGGCGATGTTAGGTTATTGAATGCATCTGGTAGCACATGTATCATGCCAGTGGCTAGTATCACACCCGCTGCGAAAGCTTTGATCATGAAGAAGATATCTTTCTCAGGTTGAAGTGCCGAAATCGACTTCCCCAAGATAGGGATACATACACCAATTGCACCGGTTACAAGGATTGAAGCGAGCGCGGCCAGCTTTAAATGGAGGGCCTCAGTCCTGTTACGATCTTCAGGATCCGACTCGCATTCACAGTCTGCGGTAGCTAGCAATGGTATAAGTAGGGAGTAGGATATGAAGGTCATGAGGTAAGTTTTAAGTTGGTGCATCATGGGAAGAGTGCGGAGTAGAAAAGAAGTGTGAAAAATAGTAATAATGTTACAATGAAAAGAAATGCATGCAAGAAAGGAACATGTGATACTTTATAGATTTTGAAATTCTATTATAATCTTTTACGGTGGAAAACATTCTGGCCTCATGATGGCCCACTTTAAAGAAACTCCAAAACCTATGACAGGCTGTTACGAAAGTTTGTAATGGACAAGACGCATTGTTGGTTTTGCATCGTTTAAAAAATGACAATTCACACTGGAACTACTGTGGATTAACCAAATCTCTAAAATGGCATTGATCAAGAAATCCTAACCATTCAAATGATGAATGGTTAGAGTTAGAATTGTAAAGTTTTCAGTTTTAAAGGGAAAATTAGGTGGTTAAGTGTCATCTTCTCAGTATAGTTTTGTTACTATGCCCCACCTACAATTGGATCAGTGATTCGGACGGTCTAGATTGGTGTATAAATATTCCATGTGTAATGTTGATGAGTCACCACCATTTTTAAATGGTGGTGAACTATCATTTGCGTAGACGTCGAAAGAAGAAAGTAGTTCTGGTGACATGATGTGCTCATTTTCGTTGGCGAGTGGAGATTATCAGGGTCTAATTAACGGGAGCGAATTAGGTGCGGCACTAAATGTGGGGCCCAATTTGATCCATATTTTTCACATCCACGCCGTTCATCCGTTTTTTAAGATCATTTTAGGTCATGATCACAAAAATGAGAAATATCCAAATATCAGGTGGACCACACCATAAGAAACTGTGGTGATTGACCATTAAAAACTAATTATGGGCTACGATAGTTTTGGATCAAGATGATATTAATTTTTTACCTTCATCCAGGTCTTTGTGACCTTAAAAATAGGTTTGATGGAAAATAAAAATTATGATGGGCGTCACGGTTGGACTTAAGAATTTTTAATGGTGGGCGTTCAATCACCACTGTTTCCTATGGTGTGGTCCACCTGAGATTTGGATATGCTTTTAATACCATAGAAAGATCTGAAAAAATGAATAGACAGTATGGATATACAATACATACATCAAGGTGGGCCTCACTTTCAGGGCCGCACCGTGTTGGGTGAGGCCAGGCCGCACCGTGTTGGGTGATCTGGTCGGCAGAATCAATTCCCTGTAGAAATTGGAAGCGGATTGGCTAGTGTACCGCACACCAGCGACATCGCTGCTGTGAGTACTTGTCGTGCGAAGACGGGGCGCGGATTAGCTACTGAAAGGTTGAGCAGCGAGACTCGCTGCTGAAGTGACGTCACCAAATTCTGTGGGACTCACCATGATGTATGTTGTGTATCCACACCTTTCATCCATTTGGAGAGATCACTTTAGGGCAATATCCAAAGAACGAGTTAAATCCAAATCTCCAGTGGACCCCAGCACAAAAAACAGTAGGGACAGTGACGCCCACCATTAAAAACTTCTAAAGGCCCCGAAAGTTTTATATTAAGCTGATATTTGTTTTTTCTCTTATTTCATGTCTTTTTTAACTTTTTAACAAGTTGGATTTCAAATAAACATTATTGGGCCTTAGGATAGTTTCAACGGTGGATATCACTCTCCCCGCTGTTTTCTGTGTTGGGGTTCACTACAGATTTATATCTCTCTAATTCTTTGGCACATGACTTAAAATGATATCTCAAAATGAATGGACGGTGTGGATATAACATATACATCATATTGGGGCCCACAGAACTGGTGACGTCACCCCAGTGGCTGACTCGCTACTCGACCTGTCAGTATCTAATCCGCGTCCGCGAATACGAGCGTCGCAGCCGCTCGAGGTCCGAGTTGTACAACGGTTCAAAGGAGATCAAAGTTACGTGCCCCGAAGTGATGTATTTATTATATCCACACTGTTCATCCATTTTGTGAGATCATTTTAGAGCATTACATCAAAAATGATTCATATCCTAAGCTTAAGTGGACCACACCAGAAACAGCATTTATTTTCCATCTAATCTGCTCATAATGTCACAAAGACGTGGATGAAGAGGAAAACAAATATCATATCCATCCAAAACTTCTACGGTGGCCAAAAGAGTTTCAATAGTAAATGTTCAGTACACCACAGCTTTTTACAGTGTGGTTTACTTGATCCTTAGATCCGTCTTATTTTTCTGTTTAAGCCTTAGTACGGGACTCCAAATGAAATGACAGTAGAGCCATAAGATGGGATCCACGGAACTTCTCCATTTGTTAAATCTTAAGTCTAGAGACCGAATCTGAAATCTGAATCCTAAATCTAAATTCTAAAGCTTGAGTATGAAATTTGAAGTAAAAAAGACTTGTTTAACAACGGTAGTTCAAAAATTAAGTACTGATTCTTAAATAAATTGTTAATTAACAAACATTGTAAATGTCTGAAATATGTTAATTTGATACATTTGTCTCTATCTCTCATTTGAAAATGTTTTACATTATAAAGAAATTAATTTTTATAAAATAAAAATAAAATCATTATATTTGATTTAAATAAACTAAAATACTTGATAAAAACTAAAAATCATCATAAAGCCCTCAATTCCTCTTAGTGGGAAGATTTTATAGGATTGAACACCAGTAACAACAAAACCTTCAAATAAACCCATCTTATATTTATATGTTATTCAAACCCGAAAAAAATAAATAAAAATTCATATTGATCTAAAACTTCTGTGACTCCAAAAAGGGTTTCAATGTTAGATGTTCGATCGCTCGTCGCTTTTTACAACTTATTTTTCGTCTAAAGCTTTAATATGAGCTTGCCAAATGGATGGAAGGTTTGGATATAACACATACCTCACGATGGGACCCATAAAACTTGTTGACGTCAATACAACAAATATATAGCTGGTGTGAGGTACACCAATCAATCCGCATTGTACTTGGACGTGGATTAGCTACTTACAGGTTGAATTTGGCTACCGAAGTGACGTCATCAAGTTCTATGGATCTACTATGATGTGCTTTGTCTACACCATCCATCTATTTGGAGATCTAATTTTAGGCAGATCCAAATATGTAGTTGACCCAATGACAAGATTGATGCCTACTGTTAGAACCTTCCTAAGGCTCACTATTATTTTTATTTGAAATCCAAATCCAACCTGTTCACAAGTTAACACGGACATGAAAGAAGGGAAAAATAAATATCAACTTGATCGAAAACTTTTGTGGCCTATTTAAGTTTTTAATGGTGGGCATCACTCTTCCTACTGTTTTCTATGGTGAGGTCCACTAGAGCTTTGGATTTTACTTCGTCTTTGGATCTTTACCTAAAATTATATTTCCAAATGGATTGACGGCGTGGATACAAAACATACGTCATAATGGGGCCCATATAACTTGGTGACGTAACTTCGGTGGCAAGTCTCGCTACTCAACATGTCAGTATCCAATCCGCGTCCGCAGAAATAGATTGGCTAATCCCCTGCTACCAGCCAATGGCTGATGGTCGGTGCCATGTGGGCCTCACCATGATGTATGTTTCATTCATGCCACCCATCTATGTTTATAGATCATTTTATGGTATGAGACTAAAAATGAGGTATATCCCAATCTTAAGTGGACCACATTACAGGAAAACAGTCTTGAATGAACGTCGACCATTAAAAACTTTTTAGGAGTCATAAAAATTTTGGATCAAGCTGATCATTGTTTTTTCCATTCATCTAGGTCTATATAACCTAATCAACAGATTGGATGTCAAATAAATAGTACATTGGGCCTTAGGAGAATTTTAATGGTGCATATCCAATCACTATTGTTTTCCTGTGGTATGGTCCACTGGATATTTATATTCCTCTCATTTTTGGTGTCAATCCCTAAAATGATCTTTAAAAATGGATGAATGGAATGGATGAAACACATGCATTATGGTGGGGGCATAGTGAAGTTTCATAGATTAAAAGTTGATTTTGTATTGCACAAACAATTTAAAGTTGTCGTAGTAACTCGAAAAGGGGTAATTTTGGAAATAAAAATTTTTGTTTAATGAAAAAAAATCACTGAGCGCTTTCCGCGTTCACTATTAAGCCAGACTCCTATCACAGAAAGAATTCGGTGAAAAACCTCTTAGCGCTTTCCTTCTTACGCATTAACAATGTATTAACTAACACCACTAAACACGGAATATTTTTCCCATTCCACGTTAAGTGTAAAAATTCAGCGTTAACAAACAAGGCCTTAGTGACATCGACACACCAGCTAGATTGCTAGTGCTAATCCGCTTAGTAGATATTGTTCTTCACATCGTTTGGTAAACATGCATTTAAACAAAAAAAAAAAAAAAAAAAAACCAAATTCCCTGAAAGTGGATTGGTTGATGTAACACACACCACCGATGTGATGGGTGTGGGTACGCATCGTATAAGGATAAGAGCTTACGTTTAGTGGTTGAAAAGAGCATTTCCAAAAATGATTCATATCAAAATCTCAAGTGGATCACAGTATAAGTAACAGTGGGGATAATGATTCTCACGGTTAAAACATTCCTAGGAATTACCAATTTTTCATCCAATCTATTTATAAGGTCATGAACCGAAGAAGAGGAAAAATAAGTATCATATTGCTCTAAAAATTCTGTGACCACAAAAATATTTCAATGGTAGACATTCAATTCTCCATTGAATTTTGCAATGTGGTCCACTGGATCTTTGGATATATTTTATTTTTCAACTCAAGCCTTTTTTTTTTGTTAGCTTGTTAGTACACCCATTGCCAATGTGATTGGTAGCTTGTTAGTACACCAACTAACAGTTCACACTTCACTGTTAGCCACCTCCACTAGGAATCCATACCAAGATCCAGTGTTGAAACGAGGTATCTTTCACACAGTCTAACACTTGAGCTATGAACTGGGGTGTGACTCAAGCCTCACGGCTAGCTTGCTAAGTGGATAGACAATTTGGATATTATACTGTAATGCTCCGAAAAATCGGGGGTCGTGCATATGCTCGACTCCCAAGTTCCCGAATGTCAGTTATCATCAATTTTATGGATTTATGATTAATCAAGTTTAAATGCGCAACTTGAAATTACTTGGGGCATAAAACACACCCACAACCAGTCTTCTGGAATGAAAGAGAGATATATATATGTATAAATCCAAAAGAATATAAAGGGGTCGCCTAAGGTGTTGCCCAACAAAAATCACAAAGAGAATCATATATCCAAAGAATGGTGCGCTGAGCCCATGACTCAACGCTCCAGAATCCAATCTCCTAAGCCGATGGAGAACCGCCCATCAACTGGAAGTAGGAGAACTCGTCCTCCTCGAGGCTCGTGTCACCAATGCCCTCGCACCCTACGTCACCTACAATTATTGAAGAGTCTGGTTAGTATTTTAAAACACCGTCCCAGAGTGGGAGTGAGTGATCAACTCAGTGGGTGTTATTAATCTTAAGTTGTAACAGGCATCAATTATATTACGAATTTAATGAAAAGTAATCATTCATAAACACCTAACAAATCTTATTAATGCGCATGTATGAAGGATGATATGATGCATGCCCTCGCCACAACACTCCCTCAAGAGACTCCATTTAACGATCGCATATGACAAGACTCCCTCAGAGCGACTTCGACTGCCGAGTCACCAACCTAACTAGTGCGATGCGATGATAATGTTAGCCAAGTTCTTAGTTAATTTCATTCATCCAGCAGGTTAGAGAGACTGATACACCCCACGTATCAATGCTCTGAGCTGGTTGCGAGGCCAAGGCCCCCCAACGTGTGAAGCCGAGACCCCGCGATCCTTGATCCCATTGGGTTCCCCATCCCCGACTCCAAGCACATGGGGAGTGCCGAGAGGAAGGGATCGCTCACGGTCACTATGGGGAGGCGTGTCACCCCAGCGTAGGCCGACAGCTCGGACACAATGTCCCATTTCACCATGCACAGATCACGAGGCAGTGGATTGACTTCAAGTGATTATCAGTGGACTGCAATAGTGGTAGAGTGTTCCAGGTTCCATACATGTATGAGCAAACATGGTTAACAATCAAGATTGATAGTAAGTAAGCCAGACCGCATGAGTCAGGCGAGCACGTGACGAGTGACATCGGGTATAAGAGACCCATGTAGTCAAATTACTGCCGCTCATACACACCCGACCAACTCGTGGGTTTAGTCTTAGGGTAGTCCAACCAATGGGACTACCGTCTCACCTCAAGTTCCTGCTCAATCAAGGGTTGATAATGATTCATAGCATGCCAACATCAAGGTTATCAACTAGCCTACAATAGCATGTTGCATACATTCTATCATACAGTTCAAACATTCCTAACCAACATGTTATATTATCATAAACAAGGTGTATGTGAGTCATGTGGATTAGTGAGGAAGTGAAACACTTCCTACATTTCAAAGAATGAAAATGCACAAGGGCAAAGCATCATACATGTCATAAGCAACAACATATGAGAAGATCATGCAACACATGAGTATACAATCATCCACTACAACTTAAGCATGTGAGCGGCAAAAATAACATCATAAGAATTATACACAATATACAATTTCATACATCTCCATACAAATCACCCAAATCCTAGGGTCTTTCTAGATTCTACAAGTGCCTCATCCAAGCAAGCAAAATCATTAGATTCATAATATAAGTGGTGCTAGGCCACCTAAGATCAATAGTCCTCACCTAGGATCGTTGGAGACTTGAAAAATGACTTAGGAATGAGGGCTTGTGGTCGATCGGCTGGAATCCCTAAAACAAGCATTTGTATGTTAGAAATCCATGTTAATCCCTTCTCAATCATATGAGTTTCAACGAAAATGGGTGATGGATCTTACCTAGATGATCAACGGAATGAAAAGGGCGATCGAGGATGAGGGATTCTTCTTGGAGAAAATGTATGGAGTTGTGGGGTTCGATTTCCTTAGGCCCCACCTTGATTTAGGGCTACCTTGCTCAACTTCACTCTCTCTTCTCTCTTTTCTCTCTCTTTACTCCCTTAACAATGGTGGTGGTGGGAGAGTTATGAGATAAGGGTTAGGGATTTATTTGCTAGAGTTGGGCCCCTTGGCCTTAAGTTTCCACAAATTCTCAAAATATCTCACTAGGACCCCCAATTGATGTTGAGGCGGTCCTAACACCCCCTTGGCAATAAAATTTGGTATGTAGGTGTCTCATGGCCCGAGGAAGGGCCATGCAAAATTTGGGAACAAACAGATGAATGGATATGGGGTTTGATCATATGGTTCCGGTCTCTAAATGGCCCTGTGGGGACTATATCAGTTATTGGGGCAGTTCTGGTGGTCCCCTGACTATGAAACTTATAAGATAAGAGGTCCATGACCCGATAAAGGGCCATGCAAAATTTGGAAACGATTGGATATGGGGTTGGATCGTACGGGTCAGATTTGCGATCAATGGTTACCGGGCCACGATCGGGACCCAGATTTTGTGGACGGGCATAGGAAAATACATTAGACCTTCGCTGTAAATTTGAAAGAAATTTGACGGCTGAAAAGCCCAGAGTCTCAGTTTCATTTGCAAGTGCTAGATTCCAATTCTGGCATTGGTGAGGTGCATTTGGTAAGCGCTAGATCCCAATTCTGGGTGTCCATTGGGTTCATAATCCGCAATGGACCACAAGCCCAGTGAGATCTATGATTTCCTAATTTTTTAGATTTTTCTGACCCTCCTTGGTCGTTGGGTGGCCCACACGAGCTGTTGTTAAGTGTAAACAGGCCATCTAGCTTGGTGTGCCGCACTTGGTCCGATCATGACCAGTTGACCTACTCTAATGGGATAAATCTAAGTTAATTAACTCGTGGTACCCCACCACAAGTGGTTTAAATGAATGACCCTGTGGCAAATCATATATGGACGACCCAGGACACTGTGCTAGTTGGACGGGACGTTATAATCACCCATGTGTAAGCTAGCATTGAGTGTTAATGGTCAGTAAGTGGCCATATAAGTTAATTACAAACAAAAAATTAAAAAAAAATTAAAAATTTTTGAAAACCAAAACAGTAAAAATCCGAAATGTTACGTATACATACCTTATGATGGGACCCACAAAACTTGGTGACATCAACACACCAGTCAAGTGGGTGGTGTGTGGTACATCAACCAATCCACTTCCACCAAAGTTAATGATCACCATTGAATTCCTAATGCTTCTAGAAGCGTCGACTACTTTAGTCTCGCATCCATCTCATTTTTAGAGTTACACCTTGGACTTGAATATACTGCCAAAGCCTTTTATAGGAAGTTCTTGTATTGGAACGCAGGTGAGACCTACCATGATGTCTGTGACACATCCACCCGTTGTGAGCTCATCTTAGGACATGAGACCAAAAATGAGCCAGATCTGATGCTCAAGTGGGCCGAAAAATATAAGGATTAAACTTTCATAGTTGAAATATTCATGAGGTCATAAAAGTTTTCAATCAGGCTAATATTTGTGTTTTTAGTTCATCCTAGTAGGAATGACATTATGAACGGTATAGATGGCAAGTAAACATCACCGTCAACCCCATAAAGGTTTCAATGGTAGGAATTTCCTTACCCACCTTTTCCTTTAGTGCGGCCCACTTGAGTCTTGGATCTTGCCCAAATTTGGTCTCATGTCTTAAAATGATCTCACAAAACGGATAGACGGATTTCTCACAAACATCATGGTGGGATCCATCTAGGTTTCTAATGCAGGAACTTCATGCGAAAGGCTTCCGCAGGAAATCTGCGTCCTTAAACCTTAATATGATAAAGTGAAATGCATGGACAGAGAGAATGTCACACTATCATGTTGGAAAAAATATATTGAAAAATAAAAATAAAAATTATTTTAAAATTTAACATTAAGCTGAATCACATGTAAATATGTTGTCTTTAAAGCTTGATTCACCCCTTTTTCAATTGTTGATGGATGAGAGGCGAATTGCTTTTAAGACAAACTTTCTCTCTTAAATCCTACTTACAACAATCACAAAGGGATCTGCTTAGGAACTTGGTAAACACAGGTGATTGTCCGACAGATTTGATGATTGGTCGAACTTAGTGACTCAAACAATGTTTGAGCTACTTGACATTTTTTTTTTAAATGAGTGGACTGTTGTTAGGTTATTATCAATGATTCAGAACGATTATAAAACATTTATGATTGTTTGAATCCATACATCCAACCATTTCCAGCAACATATAAAACCCTGGCTCATCTTACACCTCTCATTTACGCCCAAGAAATGAAGTGCAAAGTGTGCCATTACAGCCTCACTACCCATGCCCATGCCCTAGCATGCATGAGTTCTAGTGCAAACAGTGCAAATCAAGTATCTCATCATCTATTTATCTGAGTAAGAATATTACCCACTCAACAACTTATAAACCACAAATTTTCTCCCACTTTTTCTAACCAGGAATAAAGAAAATATAACTTTTTATTTGAAAATTTCAAAATCATCTTAAAATGGAAAACAAAAATTTTCAAGTATATTATTTATTTTTTAAACCTAATATTTTAACATGTCATTACGATCGGCCCCACGACATTACGGGCAGGGTTAAAGGGAAGTGGCCTCCATCTAGTTTCTATGGCGATGAGATTTTCTATGCCCACAATCATGCCCAATGCAACTCATACGCACCCTACGTTTACCATAATGGAACGCAGGTCTAAGATCCAATTCATCCATAGAAAGGCATCAGGCATCATTATATTAATGGCCTAGTTCAATAAATCCATTACTTAGGTGAGATGCAATTTGCAAAACAAATGTGTGGCTCTAAAACACTTAACTGAAGTTTTCTAGTCCACCCATCTGTTTTCAATATTGGGGCCTACTTTTTCAATGGACCAAATTAATTTTAGTGAAAAAAATGATTAAATCAACGGTGAATGGATTTGATATCATACTTATATGCCATGATGGCACATCTGTGGAGGTGCATATATCTATCCTCACGTGCAAGAAGTGGGTGCTAGCTTGCTAGGCTTTGTGTGATTTTGAATATTATTTTTTAAAATTGATTAAGTAGTTAACCAAGCACACTTAAAGACTGAAAAATCGATGTTCATGATCAAATTCATGTTAAAAAAGATGAAGTTATTATTCACTGACTCTAGCTGAGCACGGTGGGGCATAGTCATGTATATGCAAGTCTGCTGTAATCGAGACCATCCAAATCATGTTTCATACGTTTTATGTGGTATAAGTGGAATTAGCACTGACTGTACAGTCTCGACCATCTGATTGACCTTTTGGAAAATTTTCAACGGTCCAATTCAATGGTTGAAATTGTATACATAGGATGGTACTACACTCCCATAAATGCTATTTTGGGGTATCCATAGTTAGTCCTACATGTTACATGGTGTGGATTAAAGTTCTTGGGTGTCATTTGTATAATCGATGTCTGCATGATTACGGTTCACCATTAGATGCTAGAGAACTATGGAGTTCTTCTCAACATGGAAAATTACGATGCCTTGGTCGTTCACAGCAGCAAGAAGAGAAACTATTTGATACACCGGCAGGTGATGGGGACGTACCGTACACTAGTCAAAATGAGTTGAGCTTGGCACAGCTCGGACAGAAGCTAACCCCAGCTCGAACTCGGCTCAGCTTGGTCCTTATGCCTCTTTGATAGCTTGGGCTAGTTTGAGCCGGTGTTCAAGCTTGTGCCATATTTCCTAAAACACAAAATATTTTTTCA
The DNA here is from genome assembly GCA_037074715.1 of Magnolia kwangsiensis. Classification (NCBI taxonomy): domain Eukaryota; kingdom Viridiplantae; phylum Streptophyta; class Magnoliopsida; order Magnoliales; family Magnoliaceae; genus Magnolia; species Magnolia kwangsiensis. The sequence goes on along the minus strand of CM073571.1, from coordinate 192,080,389 downwards.
TTTTATCATAAAATACAAAATAGTAACAATTCTTTATGGATATTTCATCATACACCTGGTGAACAAAATCAAAATCTTGATATTAGGGTAATTTTATAATGTAAATTTTTATTTTATTTTTATTTTTTTATTATAGTAATTTGTTTTATATCCCTTCCTTCCTCACACCAACTAATCCCACCAAGATTGTACATACTGTAAAAAAACACTTTGTTGAGTCATTTCATCCAACATTCAGCCAACAACATCAATATCAAAATAACAATGAACTGATTTTGATCCGAATCAATTTGAGTTGAGCTTCAATTTAAGTTGGTCGAGTCAAGAACAGGTAAGCTCAAACTTGGCTTGAATTTTTTTAAGCTCCGAAAAACCAACTTGATTCAAATTTCAAGCTCCAAAAAACCAACTTGATTCGATCCAATCCAATTTCAAGGCTGGGGTGAGTCGAGCATGCTGACCGAGCTAACTCAACTCGTGTAAAGATCTAGTGACATATATGCATGGCACGACACGTGTGGCATATAGAGATACTTCCATCAAATCCGTCCAAACGGTAGGCCCCCATTGTAGATGACCTATGTATAAAAACTAAAACTAATGATCATAACTATCTAATTGTCGGACATCAAATTTCCGGCTTAATGAAATTGACGGTCTAAATTCAACAAATGAGAGTCCATTAAAACCGGAGATTAGGAACGTCCAATCAAAACCTAATTGTTTATACTAATGATCTTGAAATAGTCCCAATATTTGGACGGTTTGGATGGGAAGCGCACAAGTGCATTGGGAAGTGTACAGACGACATTTATGACTGGTACTCTGAGAGTGCCGATAGAATGTTGTCGCCTGAGAAGAAAACAGATGATGACCTCCGTTTGTAACGGAACTGAGCGACTCAAAGCAAAGATTATGATGTGTGGTACGTGATGTGTGTGCATCAGATCCAGCCCTTCATTCGCCCCTCGTGTTCACCGTAGATTCTTAAATTAGGATCATATAAAATTCAGGTGGGCCATGTTAGAAAATGTAGATGAAGGAGACTGAAATCATAGTTCGCACTGTCCTTGTGATAGTAAAAATGTCAACAGCCCACAGAAGAATGTAAAATCATGTATGAAAATAGAGTCGGGTTGCATGTGCCACCTGGCACAGAGATATACCTGTGCCCAGGGCTGTGTGCGTCCCGCATAGATGTCCGTGACAAATCCACTCTGTCCATCTGTTTTTAAAGACCGCAATAGGATAGAATTTGAAAAATCAGGTGGGCCAATGGGACGGAAACGTCCACTGTTGAAACCTTCCTAAGATGACCATAATGTTTATATGTCATCCAAACATTATAAATATACTATATTTGACTAGGGGTACCTACTCTTCAATTCATTTGATTTCATAGTAGGCTAGACAATGTAGAAATATTAGGACAAAGAATCTAAGGATTTCCCACCCTAAGATGACTCCGTGATCTTTGGTTGAGACACAGAGTAATGAACCATATTTATAGAGATGAAAGGTATTACACATTAACTCTGCCCGTATAAATGTACTATTTTTACTTTACAAAATCTCTTAAACTTTTGATGATTGGATTAGTTCTTTCATACTAATGATGGAGAAGTGTATATAATGTTATGTTATATGCAATGCCTATAACAAACTGTAGTTTTGGCTGGATGAATCCGCTCGGACTACTCACTTGCTGAAGCAGTAAACTTACTGGACCAAGTTTTTGATAGACAAGATCCAATTAACTTGGCGGGTCACAAAGCATACGTTTGACCTAGTCGGGTGCTGAGTGTTATGTATGTGATGTAGTGTTTAGGATGCAATGTGTGATGATGTGTTAGATGCAACGCCTATGACAGACTTTATTTTGTGCTAGATAAATATGCCCTAACTCCTCAATTTTCCAAAGTGATCAGCTAATCAACATAAGTTTTTGGTAAGCCATAAAGCATATGTTTATACTGACTAGGTGTGAGATGCAATATAATGATGAATTTGATGAGCAAAGAGGTTGAGAAGGGAATAAATGTTGCACATTACTAATGTTGAGACTAAATGAAGCAGATAGTGGATTGGATGACTAGATGGCATCCAGATGGATGGTAGTGTCACAAAGACTGGGTAAACAACCATGATCGAGGTCTTGATGGCTCAAGAGGCTATAGATTTGGCTGGACTTTTTCCTACAGCTTTTTGCTTTCTTTAGTGGAGGGATGAAATGGCTAGGCTTAAGGCTTAAGGGCCTTCTTAGACTCTTGTTTCATTGGATTCGATCGTGGCTTGGGATTTGAAGAGGGTGTTGGTGTTTCTGGGATGGATTGAGGATGTTAAAGATTACCGTTGAAATGTGAATTGGGGGTTTTAACCCGATTTTCTTGTAATTCTTGTAAAGTTCAAGGTTAAAGAGGAGATGGATGGCTGGAATTTGAGATTGCTGCATAGCTAAATCTTAATGGTTGGATTGGTGGCATGGGCTTTAATTTGGGGTGTAAGAGAGGGGCATAAGAGTCCATTTACCCAGCCACATGGATGAGGTTGGAAAGGGGAATAGGCACATGTATTGGGCTCTTGCTTATGTGGATGAGCTCTCTCAAACGTGTAGAGGCTCTTCCCCAGCGGGTGCCAACTGTTATATCTCTAGGATTTTTAGATGAGCTTAACCATATGAGCTTGATTTGGGGTTGATTTGGAGTTTTTTCTAGTAAAGTGAGTTAGTTGGGTAGGTTGACTATGTGAGTTGACTGAGTGAGTCAACTTGGTGGGTTGGCTCGACAAGTCGAATTGGTGAGTTAATTGGATTTGACTAGGTTTTGGGTTTAGATTTTGTTCATGGTTTGCATTAGGTTTTAGATTTAGACTAGGGTTAGAGTTTGGAGCTCGAATTAGGGTTAGGGTTTGCATTTAACCTGATGAGCTTGTCGGCCTGCGGTTGGGTATCTATACACAGGAACAATAAGGATTAAATTCCTACTGTTAAAAAATTCCTAAGGCCCATTATTATGAGGTCACATAGATATATACCAAGGGAAAACATAAATATAAGCTTAATTCAAAACTTCTACTTGCAATGAACTTTTCTACATTAAGATTCTAATCCCTTGCTTCCTTTGGTGTGGTTCACTTGAGCCTCATCCGCCTCTTTTTTGGGTTCATGGCCTAAAATGATACGTCAACACGATGGATAAAATATATATAAATTACGATGGGTCCCACAGCTCCCTTGACAGTACCTGCCATCTCTAGCTAGGTCCCATCCGCACACCCGTTCTTTGCTGCATGAATCCGATGGTATATATATGTATATATACCCATAGGTGGGCCCCACAATAAATATGGAAGATTTTAATAAGTTAAACATCACCTCCCACAAATATTGCATGTAGTATGCCCACTTGAGTTTTCAATAAAACTGATTTTTCGGCCATGGCCTCACATCGAAGGGCGCACATACATAATAGAGGGACGTAGATTGCCTGGAGAATATCCCTTGTGAGCAGATTCTGTGGGGTCCACCGTGATGTATATGCTTTATCCATGCCATCCATCTGTTTTGCAAGATCATTTTAATTTGTGAATCCAAACTATTCTAAGCTCAAGTGGACCACACCACAGGAAAGAATGGGGATTAAACGCCTACCGTTGACAACTTCTTGGAGGACACATAAGTATTGGATCAAGCTGATGTGTGTATTTTCCTTTCATCCTGGTTTGTTTGACCTTATGAACACGTTGGATGGCAAATAAACATCAAGGTGGGCCTTATGAAAGTTTCAACGGTGGGTGTCATTATCTTCACTGCTTCCTGTGTTATGGTCCACTTGACCTCTGGATCTACCTCATTTATCACCATGCCCTAGATCTGGAAAAATGGATGGACGGTGTGGATAAAGAACATACATCACGGTAGGCCCACAACAGCTTGCCACCACCATTAACAACCGATGTACCAATACCGTGTGAGCGCCCGTCATTTGTATGTTGCACAACAATACTTAACTGAAAAGGAGTAACATGATACATGCCTGCAACTTTGTACGTTACAAACCGGTTTTCGATTTTGAAAAGTGTGGCCCATGCTTCGGTAATCCAGACCATTGATCTGTTGTCTTCAAATGTGGATTAACCGTGCTTCAGAAATCATGTTGTGGGATAATCTTAAGCCTTTTAATTTCTGTCCTAGAGTTGGACGGTTAAAGAAGAAAATTACAGTTAAGGGTACGAATTGAACTGGAAAAATAAAATCATAACGCGTGGATGATCCTAGTGGCGTATTTTTGCCCAACGTTGACGTTGACCATTCGGTTCAACCCATTATCTCAATTACTATAGTTTGTAAGATATTATTATGTATTTTCATTGATGAGAGTAACGACAATATATAAAAGGTTAGAAAAAGTGAGATTTTTATAAATACATCTTTATTCATCCACATAGCTACTTATAACATGTATAGTTGTACTTAAATATCATCTACTCTAACACTGCTTCAAACTCAAAGTGGCGCACTAATTAATTCAAAATTAAAAGAAAAAATCAATGCCGACACAGCAATGATTTAAGCTGGATAGAAACTTTAGACGACTTTTGGGTTGTGAATCATTGACACTTTCAATGGCTGATGAATGCTTTAATGATTCTTTTGATAAATATGATTTTGACCTTTATTTTTATGATAAAAATATACCTTTGGTGGTTGGGATTTCATTTTGGAGTTGTCTTGAGAGAGCTAATCTGGTCTCGGGATGTCAGAGAAATTATTTGGTGGATTTGCAGTAACAGATCTAGATGAACAAATCAGAGATGAAGGGGGGATTTTGGAGTTGCAGACAACAACATATGATGGTTCAGATTGTGTAATTGATTGTCATTTTTCCCTTATATCCATCTAGTGCAAAATATTCTAAATGAGTGGTCTAGATTATCTGAAAATTGGGCAGAAATCAAGGATATCAAGTTACATCAATTGTGGAGTTACTTGATACGCAGGCTATCATATGATCTTGATATGTAGGTACTCAAATATTGTATGTTGGGCATACATTAGTTCAATTTAGGTTTCTTGTTTCGCCGTAATGTAAATGAAATATGTTATTATTATGATTTTTTCATTGTCAAACTAAATATGGAAATCATTGGTCAAATTCATATGTATTGAAAAGATGTTTTTTTTTTATAATTATTATAATTTTTATGGTATTGTCATAAAAACTCAAATCCAAACAACAAAATTAGTGTATTTTATTGATAATTTAAAATTAATATGAAGATATGATTATTATGAGATTTTACTACCATTAAACCAAATATACGAATGTTATTTAAAGATGTAATGACCTAGGATTTTGGTACACTGTTAAGGGTCAAATATTGCATATTAGATCCCGATTATTTCCTGGATTTATGAACAAGATACTGTTTAATGGCTCGTTTAATCGTGTTTGTGATGCAGGGTGTCTTTATGAGCTTGAACTGAAAATGGGTGTTAAAAATATGGTTTTAGCGCTCAAGATGCACCAAGGCAAGTTACAGGACTCTAGGAGGCTAAGATCGACAGAATCACATGCTAGGGATTGAAGAAAACCGAGAAACTGAAGCTTAAGTGACCCAAAAATCATCCAGAGTACAAGATCACAGGGTTCCCACCATCCGTTCGGTTTGAAACTTCATACATGGTCTTAATGCCACAAATTAACCGTACATGTCAATTTTCATCCATTGGATCCCTCTAGAAATGGCCCAAAGGATAGATCAGCATATAAAACTCTGATTTGGGGCCCACCTGATATCTGGATATGCTCCAGTTTTGGTCCCAACCATTTAAATATTCCGAGGGAAGAGATGGACGGAGCGGATTTCTTACATGCAGCGAGGTGGGATCTATTTGCGTGAATGGGAGTACGCACTGGATGTGCACCCATGTCACACGCGAACCAAAAACGCAGTTTGACAGCACTTGACTCGCGCCTGCCCGACTCCTGAACAGAGACAGAAGTCTCTATTCCTTTCGCACGTCATCCGTCCGCTGCTCCACCAGAGGCCCACCTTCATCATCCTTATGACCGATCCGAGCCATCCATCATGTAGAGAGGCTCGATCTGGTCAAACCCATGCTGACCGTTGTCAGTCATGCACGTGCACGTGCCTGTCACAGCAATCACAAACATGCTATCTTACTTCATTCACAGCCGTTGGAGCGAGATTACTTGAGTGGACCGCATCAATAGACATTCAAAACTGACCCTCTCCAGCTGAAATTTTGTCACGGACCTAATAGACGGTGTGGATTTTCCAACCACCAATGATCATGGCCCCACCGACTTCAACAACAAACCCATCTTGCGCAGACCCTGTTTCAGCGTCTGAACACAGCCGGCAGTTGCGAGCTGTTCTGTGATCGCGGCCATGATCAGATGACAGATCTGATCCGTTCATCATGTAGGCCATCCAAAAAGGTCCCAAGGGACGATACCCTTTTGGACAAGAGCAAGGAAAAATGCGTTTCTTGGACTGATTCCTTGACTGCGTAACAGAGCTTACGCAGGGGATCTACGGAAGATGGTTCCGATTTTTGCTGCTGCAAAACCGACTCCATCGACAGCACTCCACCGTCTTCAGCAATTATATAATGGAGAGGGAAAAAACGTGGAGGAGCTGGGGAAAAAAGGAGAGGAGATCAGATCTTGAGGCATCTACAGCTGAAAGCTTGGATTAAAATTAAAGGAAGAGTTTTTTTATTTTTACTGTTTTTGAGATTAGCTTAGTCATGCTTGGCTAAACCTCTTAGCTAGGGCTAAGAGGTGAAGCCTGTAGTGTGATGGGAGAGACCTTGCTTGTGCTTTTTGTTTAAAAACTGAATTGAAGTTGATTATTAGTTTTGTTAATGGAATGTTTTAAGTCTTGAATGGTCTGTTGTGACTGAAATTACAATGGGTCTACAATGGCTTTGAGCATGTTATTTCCCTTTTATGTTTATGACGTCAGGAAGCCTTGTTGTTCACCATAGTCTCCTGGGCATGGTTGGATGACGGTACCCTTCCTAACCTTCATACATGTAATTGGTTGGTAATTAGTTTAATTCTGTTGTTTGCCATAGTCTCTTAGGCATGGTTTGGTGATGGAATCCATTCTAATTCATATACCTTTCATCTCTTTGAAACTATATCAATGACAGTTCAGTAAATTACATGATTCTTGAAGCTGACATAAGATCTCCCTGATCTCTACAAGTGGATCCTCTGAATCCCTAGTGTCCTTCTCTCTGAATTTTTTCTACGTTTTTGATAATTATTTCATCATTATTTCCTTAAATTCTATTTGATTTAAAGTGCATCTTAGTCTAGTTCTAGTTCTATTTAATTTTAAATAACGTACGAGTTTCAGTCCCTTAGGATTCGACCTCGGTCTTACCGAGTTATTACTACATCATAACCCTGCACTTGGGGAGTGAACAAGTTTTTGGCGCCGTTGCCGGGGACTGTCGGCTACGTTTTTCTGAAATTAATTAATTTTAGGATTAGTTTAAGATTAGATTTTCTTTTTAGAATTTTCTAATTCTAGTTTTAAAAGCTTAGTTATTTTCCTTGTTAGAAATTTTTTCCTGACTTTAGAAACTTGCTATTCTTCATTCTATCTGATTTTTAGAACTAACCCGATTTTTCTGTTTTGTAGGAAACTTCTAATTTAGTAAGATCTTTCTAATTTCTCTTTCTTTGAAATTTCTTCTTTTTTCTATAAATTAGTTTACTTTTAATTAGGATTTTCTATTATTAGAAACTAACTTGTTTTGTTTATTCTGCAGGCTCTTAACCTAGGATTTTAAATTTGGTAATTTCTTTCCATCTCTCCCCTTTATTTTCTAGAGTTCTACTTCTTCCTTTCTCTTGGGTTTAAGTTAGAATTTGAGGGCTGAGTGTGTTTTATGCCCCAGTGGGCACGCGACAACACTCGACGTCTCGTGACTGAAGGAGGATTAGTTGAGGGGTTGGCTGCCCATCGCAGGACTAGACACCACTTGAATTCTCCTGAGTTAGAGGAGGTTATGGCTGAAAATTAACCTCAAACACTATCCCAACCTAGGGTTGAGGAAGTACATGATGAGAATGAGGTGCATCAGGCACCCCCGCCTCGTACTTTACGAGATTATTTACAACCGGCGGAGGTGAGTACGCCTTCATGCATGATTTTTCCTGAGAATACAGGACATATGGACATCAAGCCAGGGGTTATCCAACTCCTTCCTAAGTTTCATGGGCTTGAGTCTGAAGAACCATACTTGCATCTGAAAGAGTTCGATGAAATCATAGGCACCTTATACTTTCCTAATGTATCTGAGGATACTATTAGGCTGAAACTCTTCTCATTTTTCTTGAAAGAGAAGGCCAAGACGTGGTTACATTCACTGCGTCCTAGATCTATTGGCACATGGAATGATATGCAGAGGGAATTTATAAAGAAATTTTTTCCACATCATAAGACAATTACCTTCAGGAGAGTAATCATGAACTTTGCCCAAAAGGAAGATGAAACATTCTTCCAATGTTGGGAAAGGTTCAAGGATCTGGTTAATGCATGCCCACAACATGGCTTTGAAATATGACGCATTATGAATTTTTTTAATGATGGGCTAACATCTTCCATGCGCCAAATGGTCGAGGCAATGTGTAACGGAGAATTCATCAATAAAAATGTCGACGAGGTATGGGATTACCTCGATAGTCTTGCTGAAAAAATACAATCATGAGACTATTACCCAAGGACGAACACTACGTCTAGGCCGACTCAATCAAGGGAAAAAGGAAGAATATATCTCCTGAAAGAGGATGATGATCTTAACGCTAAGGTGGCTAATCTGTAACATCTCGAAAATCGGGGGTCGAGTAAAAACCCAACTCCCGAGTTTCAAAATGTTATTTATGCAACATAAATATGTATGATTGAATGTTTTCTGTGTTAATGTATTAAACATGAGTGAGATTAAGCCAAAACAACATATCATACTCCAGAGACAGTTAAATTTACAAACGGAAGACTGTGATAGTATGTATAACATATATAAACTGTTGTATGTCTCCAAAGTGTGAACATGTTACCAGGTTATATACATACATGTATGCTCCAAAAGTAAACAAAAAGAATATACATGAGTACTCTAAAAATATAAAATGACAAGTGTTAAGGCAACAAATCAACCTCCCTGTAATCCCGTCAATCAGAACACACATAAAGGAGGGATCCTCCTCATCATCATCATGTCCAGCTCCGCTTCTCAAGCAGCGCCATCATCTGCAACATAAAATAGGGACTGGTGGGTGTCTGAAAACACCATCCCGTAACGTGGGAGTGAGTAGCTAACTCAGTGAAATAATAGAGAAAGGATTAACATGTTCTCAAATCAATCATGCGATAATAGTAAAGCAATGAATCAAACATTCCTAATACTGTTATTAATGCAATATGACGTGACATGGTGGATGCCCTCACCGACATTCTCCCTCATACGGTACCAACTTCGTCCGCAGCATGCTTGCGTACCGCTCAGTGCTCCACATCTTCCAGGCACATGCAATGTGATGGTGATATGATTACCGAGTTATTATTAGTCCTTTTCATACAGTAATATTGGGAAACTAAGGTATTTTCCTTATATCAATCCCAACACAGATCCTGTCTAGGGTCGTCACTTCTAGTAATCTCATACGATGTTATATTTTGTAGGTCGCTGCAAGGGCTGCCAAGGCTGTTGCTCGCACTCGTTGCACCGCTCCCCCATCACCTTATCAATACAGGCCTACTGTACTCTCACTGCTACGGAAGGGTCGTCGCCTCCCGTAGACTCAGAATACGCTCGCGGTCACTACAAAGGACTCGTCGCCTGATCAGTGTAGGCCGACAGCAAGAATATAGTGTCCCATACCACCATAATCTGCTCACGAGTCATAGGTGCTCACTGGTCACTACGGGGAGGTTTGTGGCCCCAGCGTAGGTCGACAGCTCGACCACGGTGTCCCATACCACCATGCCCGGCTCATGAGCCTTTGTGGATCAAGGTACCATGGTTGAAAGGGTTTACAGTGGAAAGTTCAGTACCCTAGGTTCAAGCAGTTATGACTCATACAAGGTGAACATACAACGGCCAGTCGGGTTACTTGACGGGCTCGACTAGCACGAGCGCATCTCAAGTTGAACGACATGAAGTGCGTAAAACACCTCGTGTGGCCCAACCACTGCCGCCAACTCCAAAAAATGGCTCGCGTTCATCGACGCGTCGTTCGTGGCAAAGATAAGCCAACCACGAATTCACTCGGTTGCTGACTGCCTGGACTAGATATAGTCCCAAACAATTATGAATCCACATCAGCAATCATATAAGAGTAATGGAAATGAAATACAACAATGTGAGTATGTTAACACATGTTATAACATACAACTTAAGTAAATCATCTAACACATGCATTTCATACATATAATGAAATCATGCATATAGCTAACATGTAGAAAATCATTTACATCGGCATATTAATTGAGAATTCAATCTCAAACTAATTCATAACACCATTTAATTCAATACATACTAATACAAGCATTTATACAAATACTTAGACTACACACTTAAGTCTACATATAGTATGTCGACTCAAAGTACGCATTTAGGCGAATCTCTTCACCAAAATGATTATGTACGCATTCCTAATATCCTAATACGACAAGAAGCCATGTCAATCACATCAGCAAAATATGGATGAAAACAGTATTTCCTACAAATAACTAAAATGCCCTAAATCTCATATTTTTCGTCTGCTTACGAAACAGGAAACGGACAGCATGTTGTACATGTCAAACGGCGTTGCCGTCGATTATCTACTATTAAACGACATTGAAAGCGTTGAAAACAGTCAATCAAAGCGTCTAAAATCCGCACCTTTCACTTTATATGTGTATCGTTTCGAACGGAGCGTATACGCCTCGTCTACGGTGAACAGGCAACCTATTTCACAAGCTACATAAGCTACACCGCTAATGGAATTGACGGAATGCTAAATCAGCAAATGGCTAGGGTTTTTCTTACCTAAAAATGCGTTGGAATTGTAGGAAAAGTGATTGAGGCGCGTTGCTTAAGCACGTGCAACATGTAGTGCAAGCAGCAGGAAAAGCTCTCCCACCTTCTCTCACAATCTCTCACTTTTTCTCTCACTCAGTTAGGGTTTCTAGCAAATTCGGATGGGTGAGAGAAGTGAGGGTTTAAGCCTCTTTTATAATATAATTTCTTCCCAAATTAGGCTTGAGAACAATGTTTACTTAATACCTAACCAAATCGGGGCTGTTTCGGTCCAAAAAGACATTTCTAGTGGTCCCCTGGCCGAACGCGATCGGACTTAAATTCATGCACGTCGGATGTCGCTCACATCCCATTTTCAGACCAATAGTGTTTGTAGATCGTACGTGGTGGTCCAGTTTCAGTTCAGCGGTCATCGCACCCAGATCAGGTCTACAAGTCCCATGATATGAAATAAAAATTATTCCTGATTCGAGGGTGTAATTTGGCTGAATTCTGACGGTCAGAATGCTTAATACTGACGTGCCAAGTCGTGTGCCAGATTTGAATTTCAAATTCCAAATCTAACCCTATTCTCACTCTCTTCACTCCAGGCTCAATGAAATAGCCTCTGAACGTCGGTTGGACTTGATTTTTGAAATGATTGTTAGGTCCAACAAGACGGTTATAACGGTCTAAGATTGTAGGTATCGGACTTTCGACGCGCGGTCTAGATCCAATTCAAAGTTTCAAAGAACAAACCGGTTTAGAGTTTGATCCGAGGTTTCAGGGTATTATAGCACCATTGATTCTACAAGTTTTGGGTCTTGTAGAACGTATTTAAAGCGGTCAGGGACAATTTCACAGCTACACCAGCGTAGCGCTAGCTAACTTATGCTTAGTTTCTAAAGGAATTAATCCTAAGTGATTTCTTTGGCTATGGAATTGGGTTCTGAGCGATTTCTCAGGTGTTTTAGTCGAACCATTGCCTAAGGACGTCTAATCCCAGGTTGGCAAAAATCCGCGGTGTTACATAATCTCATTAGAAAATTTGAGGCCATGGAAGGAAAGAAGGAAAAGGTTAATGAAAGTGTTTGCGGCATCTGTGATTGCAACATTCATACTACTGAAAATTATCCTTCAATACCTGCCTTTCGAGAAGTGTTGAATGAACAATCTAATGCCATAAATAACTATCAAAGACCTTTCAATGGACCACCCTCTAATACGTACAATCTTGGCTGGAAAAATCATCCGAATTTTAGTTGGAGGAACGGACAAACTGCTACTCCTCAAGGTTTCTTCAATCAAAATCCAAATTAGGGGAGACCTCAAGAAGAACCAGCTCAAAATTCTGTGCAAGTGCTAACGCAGATAATGCGAGATTTTATACAAAAGATAGATTCACGTATGACGGCTATAGAAAAGGGGATGCTTCTTGCACAGTCAATCCCCAATCCTAAACCGCAATACGAGCCAGGTAATCCCAGCTCTTCAAATCAAATGGGGCACGCTAAATCCATCACCACTCTTAGAAGTGGGAAGGTTATTGATAAAACCTTCCAGTTAGGCCCGAAAAGCCTCAAGAACCAGAAGAGAACAACAATGATGGATCTAGTGACGCCCCACAAAAATTTGAACCGGAACCTCTAGAAAAGCCAGTTGCTCCGTTTTCCCAACGATTGGTTGAACCAAAACATCTCTCTAACTCTCAGGATATCTTAGAGGTGTTGAAATAAGTGAAAGTCAACATTTCTCTTCTTGATGTTGTAAAACAGATTCCTTTATATGCTAAATTTCTAAAGGACTTATGCACTACCAAACGACGGAAAAGTGTTCAAAAGAAGATCTCCTTTACTGAGAAAGTGAGTGTCATCCTGAAACAAGATGTGCCGTAAAAATTCAAAGATCCCAGTTGCCCAACCATATCATGTGTAATCGGAAACTATCGAATTAATCACGCACTTCTTAACTTAGGAGCAAGCGTCAATCTGATTCCCTACTCGGTATACCAACAATTGGGTTTGGGTGAATTAAAACCCACTCGAACCATACTACAACTTGCTGATCGTTCTGTTCGTGTACTAAGAGGGATCATCGAGGATGTGTTGGTCCAGGTTGATAGATTTTACTACCCTGTTGATTTTATCATCTTGGACACCGAACCCATCAACGACACGAGTACTCAGATTCCCGTCATTCTTGGTCGCCCATTCTTGTCCACTTCAAATGCAATTATCAATTACAGGAATGGTGTCATAACTATATCCTTTGAAAATTTGACATTGGAATTGAATATCTTTTTCAATAACGGCAGCAACTCAGAAGATGATGACGACTTCCACGATGTTAACATGATTGATTCTTTTGTGGAAGATGGAACGCCTCTCACCTTATCCTCTGATCTTCTAGAGACGTGCCTAGCCCACTCTCATGATCTTGATGATGATATAATTATGGAGACATGTGCCATGTTAGATACTGCACCAGTACTTGAAGTTAACCGGTGGAGGCCACAAATTGAAGAATTGCCCCAAACTGATGTAGTGCCTCTACCGTCTAACCTCAAGCCACCAAAGCTTGACTTAAAACCTTTGCCCTCTGATTTAAAATATGTCTATTTAGGTCAAGATGAGACATACCCGGTGGTGATCTCTGCCCACCTGGAGAAAGAACAAGAGAGTATGCTCATATCTACTCTCATTGAGCATAAGGGAGCTCTTGGATGGACGATAGCGGACCTTAAAGGAATTAACCCTTCGATTTGTACTCACTGCATATATCTTGAGGATAATGCAAAGGCTGTTCGGCAATCACAACGTAGACTAAATCCAAACATGAAAGAAGTAGTTAAGGCCGAGGTACTCAAACTATTGGAAGTGGGCATCATATACCCTATATCCGATAGTCAATGGGTGAGTCCAACTCATGTGGTTCCTAAGAAGTCCGGGATCACCATCGTAGCTAATGCCAATAATGAACTCGTACCGACCAGAGTTACTACTGGTTGGAGAATGTGCATTAACTACAGGAAGCTGAATACCGTCACTAGGAAGGACCACTTTCCTTTGCCCTTTATAAATCAGATCTTGGAAAGGTTAGCTGGTCATTCCTATTACTGTTTCCTTGACGGGTATTCAGGTTATAATCAGATTGAAATCGCCCCTGAAGATCAAGAAAAGACTACATTTACATATCCTTATGGCACCTTTGCTTACAGAAGGATGCCATTCGGGCTATGTAATGCCCCTGCCACCTTTCAGCGATGCATGATGATTATATTTTCTGACATGGTGGGAAAATATCTAGAGGTCTTCATGGACGATTTCTCTGTTTTTGGCTCATCTTTCAGCGAGTGCTTAGAGAGTCTTAAATGTGTGCTGAAAAGATGTGAAAAAAAGAATCTAGTACTTAATTGAGAGAAGTGCCATTTCATGGTTCAAAAAGGAATTGTCCTTGGGCATATCATCTCGTCCAAAGGAATCGAGGTAGATAAGGCAAAAATCGATCTTATCTCTAACCTACCTCCATCCAAGAACATCAGAGACGTGCGATCCTTCTTGGGACATGCAGAGTTTTACAGAAAATTCATAAATGAATTTAGTCTCCTCTCTCGTCCTTTATGTAATCTTCTTCAAAAGGATGCACCATACGAGTGGACTGAGCAGTGCCAAGAAGCTTTCACTAAGCTTAAGGGTATGTTAACCACTGCACCGATCATGCAGCCACCCGACTGGAGTCTTCCTTTTGAACTTATGTGCGATGCCTCTGATTATGCTCTTGGATCGGTTCTAGGCCAAAGAAAAGATAAGCGGCCTTATGTTATTCATTACGCAAGTAGGACTCTAAATCCTGTCTAAGTAAACTACTCAACTACATAAAAGGAACTTTTAGCCGTAGTGTTCGCTTTGGACAAATTTAGGTCCTACCTGATCGGATTCAAGATCATTATTTATACAGATCATGCGGCACTTAAGTATCTTCTTTCTAAGAATGATTTTAAGCCCCGCTTGATACGATTGATCCTTCTACTCTAAGAATTTGATTTGAAAATTAAAGATAAAAAGAGAGTAGAGAACTTTGTGGCCGATCATCTTTCTCGCCTTAATACCTCTGATTCCCTTGAGGCGACCCATATCAATGACATGTTCCCTGATGAACAACTATTCAGAGTCTCCCATTCACCTTGGTTCACTGATATTGCTAACTATCTTGCTATAGGTTCCATACCGACATATTGGACATCACAAGATAAGAAGAAATTCTTTACCAAGGTACGTAACTTTTTTTGGGATGATCCATATTTGTTTAAATATTGTCCAGACCAAATCTTAAGGAGATGTGTGCCAGACGATGAGCATCAGAGTTTCATCTCCTTCTGTCACTCACACGCCTGTAGTGGTCACTTTTCTACTAAAAAGACTACAGGCAAGATTCTACAGTGTGGCTTTTATTGGCCCACCATGTTCAAGGACACTCATGAGTTTTGCAAGGCTTATGAGCGTTGTCAGAAATTGGGAGCATTGTCCCGTCGAAATATGATGCCCTTGAATCTCATCCTTATTATAGAAGCATTTGATTGTTGGGGCATTGATTTCATGGGACCATTCCCCCAATCATTTGAAAATTTATATATTTTGCTTGCCGTAGATTATGTCACTAAATGGGTTGAAGCAATTCTGTGTCGCAACAATGACCATCGCACGGTCATTAAGTTCTTAAAAGAAAATATCCTGTCGCAGTTCGGAACGCCTCGAGCCATCATTAGTGACGGGGGCTCACACTTTTGCAATAGATCATTTGAGAGCTTAATGAAGAAATACAGTATCTCTCATAAGGTGAGCACCCCATACCATCCACAAGCAAGTGGACAAGCTGAGATTTTCAATAGAGAGATCAAACATATCTTGGAGAAAACGGTTAACTCTAACCGTAAGGATTGGTCAATCCAATTGACCGATGCCTTATAGGCATACCGTACTGCTTTTAAAACCCCTATTGGAACATCTCCCTTCAGACTTGTCTATGGAAAAGCTTGTCACTTGCATGTGGAATTGGAACATAAAGCATACTGGGCGATCAAAAATCTGAATTTCAATCTGGACAACGCTGGCTCGCTACGCAAACTTCAATTAAATGAACTTGAAGAAATCCGGAACGATGCGTACGAAAACTCGAGAATTTATAAGGACAGGATGAAGGCGTTTCATGATCAACATATTCTACGGAAATCATTCACGCCAGGCCAGAAAGTCTTTTTGTACGATTCTTGACTACATCTCTTTCCAGGTAAGCTTTGATCTTGTTGGACCGGTCCTTACATTGTTGTTACTGCTTATCCTCATGGGGCCGTCAAGATAAGAGATCCCGACAATGGTAAGGAGTTTAAAGTAAACGGACATCGATTAAAGCCATTTGTCGAGACATTTGATTCAGAGGACATGTCCATGTCTCTGACTGCTCCTGTTTACCAGGACTGATCTCCTAATCTGATGGAGGTATAGGTAGGTTTATCGCTTTCATAGGTCTAGGATAGTTACTTTATTTGTCTGGCTGAAGACGGTAAATTTAGCGCTCCTGGGAGGCAACCCAACTTTTTTTATTCCATTTCATTTTTTTTAGTTAGTTAGTTCAATGTTTGTGGGTAATATCACTGCAAACCCTCGCAAGACTACAACTCATCCACTAGGGGTAACCTAGGGGTTTAAAGGCTTGTTGCATACGTTAAATGTAATCGAGAGCACCTGCGAAAGTGGTATAGGTAGGATTTTATTCGTTGTTATTTTTATTTTATTTTCTCTCTTGGCTGACAAGCTTCCATGCTGTGATTTTTGGAAACTCTCTCGATTTGTTATCTAGGTACTATTTTCCCATAACTTCTCATTTACTTTTGTTGTTCCATGTGCATTGCATGCTCATATCTTTTACATTGAGGACAATGTAGATGATAGGTTGGGGGTAGGAGATTAGGCTTCCTAATCAGTATTTTCTTGGTCCTGAGCAAAAAAAAAAAAAATTGTGAGAAAATTGTGAAAATTTTTAAAATTTTTTCTGAAAACTCTTGTGAATTCGAAGTGATTTTGACAATTATCCCTAATTTAGATTTTCAAGATACGTGATGTTGGTAATGCATGACTCTTGAATTCAGTTATCTATTAGATTTCACAATTAAGATCGAATTATTAATCTATAATTAGAAGTTGTGAACATTGATTGAGTCCTGATTTCACATGTCACGTCTCGCCTACACATTTAGATTTCAGTTCCATATCGAAGGATTAACTGGGTAATCACTGATCATGAAAGGAACCAGCTTGAAATATCTTGCCATCAGGGTATAAAAATTGAAAAGGTTGGGTAATTAATCTTCACCATAGGTTTGCTCCCTATAAATGTGGAGTTAATTCCCCATGAATGATATGTTAAAAAGGTCTAGGAGTACGGTCTTCACCATAGGTTTGCTCCCTATAGGTAAGGATTTGATCCCCCCTCTTGGCATTACTGTTAATGGAAAAATAAAAGGTTGAAAAGATCAAAAGATGGAATTTATGAGGCAAGTTTGGTTATATGAATTCTCTTGTCGATTACCAATGATATGATGAAATAGAGAAGTGAATTTTAATGTTGATAAGCTGAGATTACACTATACGCCCATGGAATTCAGTGTTTAGAATTATTCTAATTGATGGATTAATTCTTTGAACTTGATTATGAAGTTTACTGTGTGCTCGAGTTCAGGAGAAAGTAATACCCAACATCCATGAATCTTAGAATTCTAATGCTTGGATTATTTTTCAAATATCACTTGGGTTCATAGAAAATTCTTTTATAATTCTCAATTTATTTCTCGCATATTTTGCTCGGGACTAGCAAAATGCTGGTTGGGGGTTGTGTTGAGGGTCAAATATTGCATATTAGACCCCGATTATTTCCTGAATTTTTGAACAAGATACTGTTTAATGGCTCGTTTAATCGTGTTTGTGATGCAGGGTGTCTTTATGAGCTTGAACTGAAAATGGGTGTTAAAAACATGGTTTTAGCGCTCAAGATGCACCAAGACAAGTTACAGGACTCCAGGAGGCTAAGATCGACAGAATCACATGCTAGGGATTGAAGAAAACCGAGAAACTGAAGCTTAAGTGACCCAAAAATCATCCAGAGTACAAGATCACAGGGTTCCCACCATCTGTTCGGTTTGAAACTTCATATATGGTCTTAATACCACAAATTAACTGTACATGTCAATTTTCATCCATTGCATCCCTCTAGAAATGACCCAAAGGATAGATCAGCCTATAAAACTTTGATTTGGGGCCCACCTGATATCTGGATATGCTCCAGTTTTGGTCCCAACCATTTAAATATTCCGAGGGAAGAGATGGACGGAGCGGATTTCTTACATGCAGCGAGGTGGGATCCATTTGCATGAATGGGAGTACGCACTGGATGTGCACCCATGTCACACGGGAGCCAAAAACGCAGTTTGACTGCACTTGACTCGCGCCTGCCCGACTCCTGAACAGAGACGGAAGTCTCTGTTCCTTTCGCACGTCATCCGTCCGCTGCTCCACCAACGGCCCACCTTCATCATCCGGATGACCGATCCGAGCCGTCCATCATGTAGAGAGGCTCGATCTGGTCAAACCCATGCTGACCATTGTCAGTCATGCACGTGCACGTGCCTGTCACAGCAATCACAAACATGTTATCTTACTTCATTCACAGCCGTTGGAGCGAGATTACTTGAGTGGACCGCATCAACAGACATTCAAAACTGACCCTCTCCAGCTGAAATTTTATCACGGACCTAATAGACGGTGTGAATTTTCCAACCACCAATGATCATGGCCCCACCGACTTCAACAGCAAACCCATCTTGCGCAGACCCTGTTTCAGCGTCTGAACGCAGCCGGCAGTTGCAAGCTGTTCTGTGATCACGGCTATGATCAGATGACAGATTTGATCCGTTCATCATGTAGGCCATCCAAAAAGGTCCCAAGGGATGGTATCCTTTTGGACAAGAGCAAGGAAAAATGGCGTTTCTTGGACTGATTCCTTGACTGCGTAACAGAGCTTACGCAGGGGATATGCGGAAGATGGTTCCAATTTTTGCTGCTGCGAAACCGACTCCATCGACAACACTCCACCGTCTTCAGCAATTATATAAGGGAGAGGGAGAAAACGTGGAGGAGCTGGGGAAAAAAGGAGAGGAGATCAGATCTTGGGGCATCTACAGCTGAAAGCTTGGATTAAAATTACAGGAAGAGTTTCTTATTTTTACTGTTTTTGAGATTAGCTTAGTCATGCTTGGCTAAAGCTCTTAGCTAGGGCTAAGAGGTGAAGCCTGTAGTGTGATGGGAGAGACCTTCCTTGTGCTTTTTGTTTAAAAACTGAATTGATGTTGATTATTAGTTTTGTTAATGGAATGTTTTAAGTCTTTAATGGTCTGTTGTGACTGAAATTACAATGGGCTTTGAGCATGTTATTTCCCTTTTATGTTTATGACGTCAGGATGCCCTGTTGTTCACCATAGTCTCTTGGGCATGGTTGGATGACGGTACCCTTCCTAACCTTCATACATGTGATTGGTTGGTAATTAGTTTAATTCTGTTGTTTGCCATAGTCTCTTGGGCATGGTTTGGTGATGGAATCCATTCTAATTCATATACCTTTCATCTCTTTGAAACTATATCAACGACAGTTCAGTAAATTACATGATTCTTGAAGCTGACATAAGATCTCCCTGATCTCTACAAGTGGATCCTCTGAATCCCTAGTGTCCTTCTCTCTGATTTTTTTCTACGTTTTTGATAATTATTCCATCATTATTTCCTTAAATTCTATTTGATTTAGAGTGCATCTTAGTCTAGTTCTAGTTCTATTTAATTTTAGATAACGTATGAGTTTCAGTCCCTTGGGATTCGACCTCGGTCTTACCGAGTTATTACTACATCACAACCCTGCACTTGGGGAGTAAACATACACATGCGTAAACATACATGTATGTACAATTGCCTTCATTGGAGTATACACACATAGATCCATGCATACATCCACGCATCCATTCACACATGCATCTATCAGCCCATGCAAATTGTGACCGTTGATATGTGTGATCATTTTGTTTAATGTAAAATATTAATTAATGTCATTAATAATTACATGATTTTGGTAGAATATATATACGTTTATTTATAATACACTCTCTCAACTTATATACTTAAGACCACATGTTTAATTATTAACTAATCCAAATCTAACCAACATCAACTATTGATTGTGCACTGAGTTTAAACTGATCTTAACCACTAGATTGTTGTTAAAAAATAAAATAAAAATTGAGAACAACCCATTTTTGTAGGAACCAACCCCACCGTCCGCTTGTGTGTGACCCACCTGAGTTTTGGATCAACTTCATTTTTGACCTTATATCCTCTTATGGCCAAGCTGAGATGATGGACGGAGTAGATTTATATCATCGTTAGTGGGACCCACTATATCTTTAAAAATATAAATTTTATCTTCCGCGACCGCCTAACCCATCTTCTCCATTCTTCCTTTCTTTTCGTACGGTAATGGCCACCGAACTTGCTACGAAACAAAACTACCCACATTCCCCACTCTTCCACCTCATTCCTCACATCCATTAAAAAGGAAGGAAAGATATAAACTGTAACACCCCGAATTTTTGCCAACCTAGGATTAGACGTCCTTAGGCGATGGGTCAACCATAACACCTTGATAACCTCTCAGAACCCAATTCCAGAGCCAAAGAAATCACTTAGGATTAATTCTTTTAGAAATTAAGTGTAAATTAGCTAACGCTACGCTAGAGTAGCTGTGAAATTGACCCTGATTGCTTTAAATACGTTCTGCAAGACCCAAAACTTGAAGAATCAATGACGCTATAATATCCTGAAACCTTGGATCAAACTCTAAACCCGTTTGCTCTCAGGAATCCTTTGAAACTTTGTATTGGAGCTAGACCGCGCGTCGAAAGTCCGATACCTACAATCTTAACCGTTATGACCGCTTAACTGGACTTGACAATTATTTCGGAAATCATGGCCAATCGACGTTCAGAGGCTATTTCATTGAGCTTGGAGTGAAGAGAGTGAGAAAAGGGTTAGAATTGAAAATTTTAATCCAAATCTGGCACGTGACTTGACGCGTTATTATTAAGCGTTCTGACCGTTAGAATTCAGCCAAATTTCACCCTCGGATCAGGAAAAATTTCTCTTTCATATCACGAGACTTGTAGACCTGATTAAGGCACGATGACCGCTGAACTGAAACTGGACCGCCACGTGCGATTTGCGAATCTTGTCGGACTGAAAATTGCGTGTGAGCAACATCCAGTGACCATGAGCTTAAGTCCAATCGCGTTCGGCCAGGGGACCTCCCGAAATGCTCTTTTGGACCAGAACAGCCCCGATTTGGTTATACCTCAAGTGAACTTTATTCCCAAGCCTAATTTGGGAAGGTTTTAGCTTATAAAAAGGCTTTAAACCCTCACTTATCTCACCCATCCGAATTTGCTAGAAACCCTAGATAGAGAGAGAGAAAAAGTGAGAGATTGTGAGAGAGTGTGGGAGAGATCTTCCCGCCACTTGCTGCAGCTGCTACACGTGCCTAAGCATCGCGTTTAAATCACTTTGCCGGTGATTCCAACACATTTCTAGGTAAGGAAAATCCTAACCACTTACTGATTTAAGGTTCCGTCAATTCCAATAGCGAAGTAGCTTATACATCTTATGTATTAGGTCGTCGGTTCGCCGTAGACGAAGCGTATACGCTCCGTTCGGAACGATACACATCTAGGGTAAAAAGGTGTGGATTTTAGACGCTTTGATTGGCTTATTTCAACGCTTTCAATGTCGTTTAATAGTAGATTATCGACGGCAATGCCGTTTGACATGTACAATATGCTGTCCGTTTTCTGTTTCGTAAATGTATGAAATATATGAGATTTAGGGCATTTTAGTTATTTGTAAGAAATACTGTATACATGCATATTTTGTTGAAATGGTTGCCATGACTATTTGTCACATTAGGATATTAGGAATGCGTGCATAATTGGTTTGGCGAAGAGATTCGCCCAAATGTGCACTTTGAGTCGACATACACTATGTAGACTTAAGTGTGTAGGCTAAGTGTTTGTATAAATGTTTGTATTAGTATGTATTGAGTATATGGTATTGTGAAATAGTTTTGAGATTAAATTCTTAAGTAATATGTTGATGTAAATGATCTCCATCATGTTGGTTAGATGTATTGATTTCTTTATGTATAAGAACTGTATATGTTGGATGAATTGCTTCAGTGGTATGTTATAACATGTTTCAACATGCCTATATTGTTGTATTTCATTTCCATTACTCTTATATGATTGCTGATGTGGATTCATAAATGTTTGGGGCTATACTTAGTCCAGGCAGTCGGTAACAGAGTAAATTCGTGGTTTGCTTGTATTGACCACGAAGGACGCGTCGATGAACGCGAGTCGTGTTTGGAGTTGGCGGCAGTGGTTAGGCCACACGAAGTGTTTTACGCACTTCATGTCGTTCGACTTGCGATGCGCTCGTACTAGTTGAGCCCGTCAAGTAACCCGACTGGTCGTTGATTGTTCACCTTGTATGAATCATAACTGCTTGAACCTAGGATACTGAACTTACCATTGGAAACCCTGTTAACCATGGTACCTTGATCCATAAAGACTCATGAGCCAGGCATGGTGGTATGAGACACCGTGGTCGAGCTGTCGGCCTACGTTGGGGCCACAAACCTCCTCGTAGTGACCAGTGAGCACCCAGACTCGTGAACAGATTATGGTGGTATGGGACACTATATTCTTGCTGTCGGCCTACACTGATAAGGTGATGGGGGAGTGATGCAACGAGTGCGAGCAATAGCCCTGACAGCCCTTTGTAGTGACCTCGAGCGTATTCTGAGTCTACGGGAGGCGACGACCCTTCCGTAGCGACGAGAATACATTAGGCCCGTATCGATAAGGTGATGGGGGAGCGGTGCAACGAGTGTGAGCAACAGCCCTGGCAGCCCTTGCAGCGACCTATAAATATAACATCGTATGAGATTACTAGGAGTGACGACCCTAGACAAGATCTGTATTGCGATTGATATAAGGAAGGTACCTTAGATTTCCAATACTGCTGTATGAAAAGGAATAATAACAACTTGGTAATCATATCCACATCACATTTCATGTGCCTGGAAGATGTGGAGTACTGAGCGATACGCAAGCATGCCGCGGATGCAGATGGTGCCGCATGAGGGAGAATGTCGGTGAGGGCATCCATCATGTCATGTCATATTGCATTAACAATAGTATCTAGGAATGTGTGATTGATTGCTTTACTATTATCGCATGATTGATTTGAGAACATGCTAATGTTTGCTCTATTATTCCACTGAGTTGATCACTCACTCTCACGTTATGGGATGATGTTTCTGGACACCCACCAGTCCCTATTTTAGTTGCAGATGATGACGCTGCTTGTGAAGCGGAGCCGGACTTGATGATGATGAGGAGGATCCCTCCTTTATGCGTGATCTGATCGACGGGATTACAGGGAGGTTGATTAGATGCCTTGACACTTGTCATTTTATATTTTTGAAGCACTCATGTATATTCTTTTCTTTCCACTTTTAGAGTATACATGTATTTAATTAACCCGGTAACATGTTCACACTCTGGAGACTTACAATCAATTATATATTTTATGTATTTATCACAGTCTTCCGCTTGCTAATTTAACTGTCTCTGGAGTATAAAATGCTGTTTTGGCTTAATCTCAATCTTGTTTAATGCCATTCTACAGACAACATGCATTTATCATTATCTATGTTGCATAAGTGACGTTCTGGAACTCGGGACTTGGGTTTCTACCCGACCTTCGATTTT
Source organism: Magnolia kwangsiensis (assembly GCA_037074715.1). Lineage (NCBI taxonomy): Eukaryota > Viridiplantae > Streptophyta > Magnoliopsida > Magnoliales > Magnoliaceae > Magnolia > Magnolia kwangsiensis. Next base: position 192,056,423 of record CM073571.1, on the reverse strand, counting down.
CGGGATGTTACATAAACAAAATTTTAATCATATCGAAAGAAGAGAGAGGGAGAGAGAAAACTCTGTAGATCAAGAGAGAAAGATAGAGAGAGAGAGACTGGAGCAGGGCCGGATCATCAAATTTTTGAGGTAGGTGATCTTATCTTGACGTTTATCATTTTCAGTTAATTATGATGATTATTTATTCCAAAATTTTAATAAGAATATTATTTTCAATTGATTATTATGTGGGTAATCCTACTCATTTATAAATTTTCTTTTTTTATATATTTCTGAGAATTAAAATTTGAAATAAATTTCTTATAAATAGAATTATCAAATTCATTTATACATGATGTTTATATTTTTAAATTTAATATTAATTTAATTTTATTGATTCATAAAGTTCAATTTTATTCTAACATCAAATCTGAATTTTAGTTTTAGGTATATTAAATTAAATTCGCTAAATTTAGACTTTAATTCTAATTTAAAATATCTAATTTAAGTTTGTTTGATTAGAATAAATATTGATTGCTTTATTTCTGTCCTTTTAAAAAGAGAGAAAAATTATACAGAATAAAATATATAATTTATCTAAGTTTATATTTTAATTTATTAATTCTTATTTTTTTAAGATTAAAAATTAAATATAAATTATTCCTAAATTTTTAAAAATTAATTAATATGAAAGTAAATTATTAAAAATAAATTAAATTCAAATTAATTTATGAATTTATTTAAATTAGTAAATTTGAATTACTTTTAAAATATTTTTAATTAATGAGTATGTTAGTTATTAAATTTAATTGTGTAATTAATCTAAATTATATATATATATATATATATATATATATATATATATATATATATATATAATCAAGTAAAAAACAAAAATAAGCCAAAAATTTAAATTACTTGAAATTAATTATATAAAATATATATTTTTAAATTTAAAATGAAAAAAATAAAAATAAAAATAATAGTATCCAAAGTTCAATTAATAACTTCTTTTAACTTATTAAATTTAGATATAAAAATAAATAATAATAAAATTCTGAATTTATATTCAAAATAATTAGATTAAAATTTTTAAGATAGATTAACTTAATTATTAAATAATAATTTAATTACATTATTAATGTTATCTTATTGAAATTAGTGTAATAATTTTATTTCTGTAAAGATTAAAAATTTAAATTTTAATTCTAAAATTTTAAAGAGTTAATTAATTTAAATTTAAATGAACTTAAGTTTAAGAAATTTTTTCAAAAATTTGGAATTGAAACTAAATTGATTAGATTTCTATATTTTGGAATTCTAGTGATTAATGTATATTTAAAATTTTATTAAATTAAAATTTTAATAAAGTATAATATTAGATTTTAACTTATCAAAAAAAAAAAAAAATCTTTTCCTTATAGTTCAAATTTTTTGTTTAAATTAAAATTTAAATAATTGATCGATTAAACCTAAATATACATTCTCAATGAATTATTAAAGAGAAATTAAAATTTGTAATAAAATAATCAAGTTATTTCAATATATATACACACACACACACATACACACACAGATATATATATATATATATATATATATATATATATATATATATATATATATATATATATATTTGTTAAATTTATGTGATAAATAAAATAAAAATTTTAATTTTAGAATTTACTGAATAAAAATAATAAATATTTTTATGCTAATATTTAACATTATTTAAGTAAAGAAAATGATTTAATTAAAGTTAGAATTTAAATAAAATTTCTTGTACATTATTTCACAGTAATTCCTAAATTAAATAATAGTAAAAATAATATTTTATTTAAATATTTGAATTATTAAAGTTTCAACAAAATGATAGTTAAAATTATTAATTAGAAATAAAAATTTATATTGTTGATATTTTCGATTGTGAAATAGTAATTCATCTTACATACCATATTAGCCCAACAATATGAATAGTAACCATATCAGCCCAACAATATGAATAGTAGATAATCTTAATTGGAAACAACCATGGTAAAACGGACTAACCTGGAATCTAAACCATTCATCAAATAGACCATTTAGGTGTTATTTTCTTTTGGTAGATGGTGTCCTGAAACTCAACTTCTCATGCATCCAGCGAGTGTAGACAACAAGTTAATGTTATGTGTTGTGTCAGCGGGAGAAACTCGAAGAGAGCATAAGCGTGGGTCAGGTCTAGCATGCGACGCTAAGTAGGTCATGGGTGTATACTCTAGTCCAGAAATCGATGATTCAAATATCAGGTGGGTGATTATCCTTCATTTCTGAACTTTCTGATTTTGTGTATTTTTTTAAAATTTATTTTTTTGATATAATGACTTTAAATTAATATTGTCAAATTTCTTTTATACCTAATATATACTTTTCTAAATTTTAGCATTTATGGAATTTGATTAACTTGTAGAGTTAGATTTTAATCTAACTTTTATTTCTAAAATCAGGTGTTAAGATTTATACCTTAAATTTGTGTTAAAGTAATTGATTTAAATTATATGGTTTAAATTAATATTAATTAATTTGATTCTATTTTTTTTTTTAAAGGCAAAAAAAATAGCTTGATGTTTCAGTAAATTTCAGGAATTAAATTTTTATGGCATCGAATTTCTGTACATTTTGTATAGAACTTACATTGTTGTATGAGGATTTAAACAATTAAATTATTTCGCTACTGATTTTGGAATAATTCATGACATGCATTCATCTTTACTGATTACGGAATTATGGAAAAAAAAAGAAAAATTAGAAAATGATTGTGGTGTTAGCAAGTAGGGCAATCGTGTTCCTTGGGTGAAAGACCTCAAAACCAGTAAGTAGGACTATCGTGTCCCTTGAGTGAGAGACTTTAAAGCTAACAAGTAGGGCAATCGTGTCCCTTATATGAAAGACCCTAAAACCCGTTGGATCTTTCAGAGTCTCATTTGTGTACGACGTATGAGTACAATTGTGTGTGCGGACATACATCAGAGGTATAACTGGAGCAGTAGTCTGACCAGCTAACGTATAAATAGATCCCTCACCACGAGGTACCAGTGTGTAAGATGTGATGATTATTTAATTTTATTATTGAATTCATGATAGTGTAGCATTTAGTACATCTTTATGATTCCAACATCGTATTCATGTTATATTTAATATTCAATATTTTGATTTTTTGAATTTCAAGAAAGTACGTTTATTATTCATTTGTTTGATATAAATCTAGAAATTTTAGATTTGGTTGGATAAGATCTCACGAGCGGTTGTGCTCATACCCAAAATAACAGTGTTTCAGGGTATTAGAGTTTAGTTAAGGGCAAAGTGGAGTGAAGATTCAATTATCAATTACTTATCTTTTATTTATACCGATGGAAAAAAATTTTATAATAAGAATTTAGAAGTGAGTTTAGGCTGTAATACTTAAAGATTGTATTTAATGAACGTTGTTTACTGTAATGAGTTTTAATTAAGTGTGATTGTGAATATTTAAAATTGAATCATGTTCTAAGATTCGGAGTCGGGTCTGGCCAACTCAGGTACTGAATTTCGAGGCGTAACAGTAGTTAAATGTAGATGTTGTGAGGAGACATGGATGACCCATTTGGATAACACCAAATAAGTTACTTTTTCTACTTATAACATTAGATAAGTAAGTTTGGTTTATGATTAACAATAAGTAATACTTTTACTTGAAATTACTTAATTAGTTTGGTTAATTTTTAAAAGTTTTCTTCTTTTCATCAGTTGCTAAAGAGAGGCATTACGAGAGACAAAAGAGATAAAAAGATGATATATTTATTTGCTTAATAAGTAGAAACTAAGATAAGCTACGGGAGGAATAAGTACTCGATCTTAAATAACTTACTATCCAAATGTCCCCTTAAGGTGGATAATTGGTAAAACAAATAAGCCCTTTCTCTCTCTCTATCTAACACACTTATAATGGGCACTCGAACTCATAACCTCGATGTTGAAACTCAGCCATGAGTAGGGATATTTGTTAAAATAAGGCTTTGGATATTTTCCATTTTTAACCACAAGTCCCATATTCAAATACTCTATAGTTGTAATTTTTTGTTTGTGACTCATCCAAACTGAAGGAAATACTCGTGGTTAACTGGTTATGGATGACTATGGGCTGGGCCAGGGCCATGACACGGCCCTAATCTACTCTGACCAGAACCAGCCTTACTATGTAAAGGCTTTACCATTATATACGAATCTATTTACATATGCGAGTCATAAATGTGCCCTAATGGCCCAAAATGCCCTCAGCCTTAGCCCAGACCCTTTAACGTCAGGCCTGCTCAGGGCGCTAGATGATGGAATTAGATGGCAACAGAATAACATGGTGGATCTCATGGTCTATCTTAAAGTTTCTATGGTGTGAGTAACCCTCACCAACGTCCTCCTTGATCCAATCGGTGGGGACCACTTATATATCAGGCTGAATCTCGGTATCTAGACTTACATGGCCGGGGCCGGACGGATCCAATGGCACTCGCACATCAATGGGCCCAGTGTATAACTCATAACTAAGAGGAATTAATTGTCCATGGTTGCTTAGAAATTGTTCTATTTCAATACATATAACTTTTTTTTTTTTTTTTTAAAAGCCATCCAGATCATGAAACACATGGGTAAAGTGATCAAGTCCCAAAATCAGGCCTCCTACTCACACTGGGCCAGCGTAGCGATATTTCGGACTTGGCCCAGCCCTGCCTGGTCACCAGGCCTAGATTTCAAACCCAATCCCTGCTCTCAGGACAAGTTAGGGGCCCAGCCTAGTTGTGGTGAATTATCTGGTGGGCCATGGCATTGTAGGCCATATTGCAAGTGCAAGAGTTTAGATTGTGTTAGCCATCTGATTAGTGGCCTGAAAAATGAATGGCTGGAGAAGCCATCCACATTCAACAAGCCATACCTGCTGCTAGATGTGGCAATGGGTTGGGTTGACCTGCAGTTCAACTAGCCCGACCCGATTTCGAGGTGGGTTTGGACCGAGTTAAGGAGTTGGGCTCAGGCTAGAAATGTGACCCATTTAAGTAAATGGGTTAGGCTTTATTTTGAACGCTATTTGCCCTGACCCACCTACATAGGTTATCAATGGGTTAGGCCAGATGACCCAACCCCAAAGCCTAAAACAAAATACAGAAAAAGTATAGATGATTTTGTGTGCATGTGTGTGTGTGTGTGTGTGTGTGTGTGTGTGTTTTTGTCAAAATTTTATGTAAATCTCCATTGTCTAGGCTAGAAACATGGTGTCGTATTCCATTCTTAAACCTGAGTTATGCCATGGTGGTTTGGGTCAGGTTAGTCGAGCCCACTCATTTACAATTAAATGGGTTGGGTGGGACTTGATGAATTTTTAAGTGGGTGTGGTTGGGTCAAGGGGTAATGGGTTGGGTTTGGTAAGAATTATGCCTGTTTAGTAAATGGGTTAGGCTTGGGCGGACTTTGATCAAGTTGGAATTGGACCCATTGCCATCCCTACTTTTGCCCACTACCATACTTCCACTAATTGAACTAATAAATTTCAAAATAAAAGTTGAGAGTCTTGAATTTAAGAGAAGGAAGAAGGAGAAAGAAAGAGAGAGAAGTAAAAAAAGGAGAAATAAAAAGGAGAAAAAATTAAGAAGGAAAGATAATAAAGAAGCTGAGTCAATTCAGCGGGTCAACCCGTTGAGTCATGCTGAGTTCAGCTCAAAGCTGGGTCCGTTTGACTTAGAAACCTCACTGAACAATCAAAGACCCCACTGGAGGAGACATACATCCAGTTCAGCGCCCAATTACATTGTTTGCAAGTGACTCGCACTGAGTCATGGTGAGTTGAGTCCACTAAGGGCTGATTTTGGGTCCCGCCCTGCTAGAATTCTTAGAAAGGAAGCTGGGAGCCCAGCTGAATCGTTTAATGTCCAAAACACATGGAGTTGCATCAAATTGTAACCGCTTCACCACCGAGTCACAATTAAGTCAAGCCGAGTCGAATTGAGTCAAGTTCAAATTGAGTTGAGTTAGGGTTGAGGAATTCGACAAATCAGGTGAGTGGTTCATTGCATAAAATTTTCCTTGATATTCTTTCCGTTGTATTCAAAGTGTGTAGTCTTGAATTATAATTCAATTTACAGCTTTACATATTTCAAGTTTTTCCTGTACATGATCCCAAGTAAGGGATCATTTTCCTATTTCTCTCATTAATTAGGAAAACCAAAAACATCATTTTCAGATTGGAATCTACCCCTTTTTTTTTTTTTAGGCAAAACCCTTTTGCAATAGGTATAGTCATTTCCTTTTCCCTCTCAACTTAAGGGATTCCCTTGACCTGTCATTACCTAACTTTTAAAGGTTTGGGTATGCTATCTTCATCACCTTTCTCATTGGAATAGCCATCTTGTAGGAAAACTAGAATATTGAACATTGCCCTTATACCTTTCCTTAGTTATAGAAATTTACTCCTCAGATGGATTGATCAATTAAGAATTAATTGATGAATAACCTAATAAAGACATTACACACCTTATGTGATGCGCTTGAATTTGAATTATAGACTATATTGAATGATTGGAATATGTTTTCATATTTATAATATTCATGTCATTACTTTATTCGGATTTATTTTTGGATGGATGATGGAACGGTGATATATGATTGATTTGTTCACCAACGTGCATAATTGATTTACAACCTCACTACACCATTTAGGAGAGCATGGTTGATTTGCGATAAGTTTCTAATGTGAGAGGCATGTGAGATCTGATAATTATATTTGTTTATTGAGCATGATTGATTTGCTTGGTTAAATCGGTGATACAGGGTTTATTTTCTCATCAACGTGCATGGTTGATTTGCCACCTCATTGGACTGGTTATATGAGCATGGTTGATTTGCGATAGGTTTATAATGTCAGAACCATATGAGATCCTTTTGTACACTTTTTGTCAGATGATTAGGTGAGCATAATTGATTTGCAATAGTTTTCTTATGTCAGAGTCATGTAAGATAGTGAATATTATGAACACGTCTCACTGTACTGATTAGGTAAGAATGATTAATTTACAAAAAGTTTCTAATGCTAGAAGCATGCAAGTTTGTGTACATCTATTAATTTAAATTTATCATACATTCATTATAACATACATGACATCATGATAATCATACTTCATTAATGAGCTCTTTCTAAGGAAATCAATCTATAACATTACTCTTTAGTACATTGCCAACTCTATCTAATAGTAAATAGGATCGTATCGTATGTCAACTAAAACTTCAACTATAATAAATATAACCTCATTGGATTTCTAGTTGACCCAAATCATAATAGTTCTTATAGGTTTTCAAGAGGAGGAAAAAGTGGCAAAAGCCGTTTATTTTGACAATGATTTCTACTAGAGCATTGCATATGGATTAGGTTGATATCTCTTATTTCTTGAAATTGATGTAATAAGATATTTATTAGAGCTTCTTATTACAGCTTTCCTATAATAGAGAAATTAGTGGAAATAGTTTAGTTGGTCGTGGATTATGCAATTAAATTTAAGTCGAGTTAAAATTGATGAAATTTTATCTCAATTTGGTTTGAATGCAATGTGCGGAATAAAATATCAAAGAAGGTATGCTCAAATTTTAATTCATGACTCGCTGTACTCGGATTCCGAATTTCGAAATATAACATGGATTTTTATGAGGATTTGCTTATTTAAAAAGTTCTATAGAACTTGTTTTCCTTCGCATAGGTAATATTTCACATTTGAACTTGAACAATTCGTTCTTTAGATAAGCTATGGCTCGATGGGTATTGTCTTTTCTATAAAGCCCATCTATTTCACACTTGAAATTGATGTGCACCTTATCCAATCACATTTTATGGTGAAATCATATCACATCTTTATTTTTATTTTTTAAAATTGAGTGGGGGCTACTTGAGTTATGTCTTAGGCTGAAATTTAGTACATTTGCAGTTCCCCCACCAGATGAATGGCCTACATCTCTTACACGTGTGCTGTCTGTGCAGATATCTTCAACAGGCTTCGCCCCATCACACGGTTGATTTTCCTTGAATCAACCAAAAAAGTAGGCATGAAAACCCCTTTCTTTGAAACCTTCTTTTATTGAAATGCATCCAAATGAGGTTGGTTGAATAACCCAAACTCTTATTCAGGGACACTTTTTGTTGAATCTGAACCATTCGTTCATTTTTTACCATCCCCCAAATGTCCCCTACCCGTCCAATTAATCAAATAATTGAAATTGTTGGTTGATGATACATCTATCCTATATGCCACGTATGCATCTTCTGTAAGTAATATGTGTAACATCCATCACACTAGGCCAGAGTATAAAAAATTCTCTGGTTATATGCACTAGGACATGCTGACTGGCCTATTCAACGTTGACACCCGGGCCTAGAATTCAAACCCAATTCCTTCTCTCAGGGCAAGTTTAGGGGCCCAGCTTAATCGCGGTACAAGCAGTACATATGCGGTGATTAATCTGGTGGGCCATGGCATTTTAGGCTATAATGCAGATGCAAGAGTTTGGAATGTGTTAGCCATTTGATGGAAAATGAATGGCGGGAGCAACGATCCACATTCAACAAGCCATCTTGCTGCTAGAGGTGGCAATGGGTTGGGTTGACTTGCTGGTGAACTGCCCCAACCGGACTTTGAGTTGGGTTCTGGTCAAGCTAATGGTCCAGCGGGTCAGAGTCAGGCTAGAAAAGTGACCGTTTTAAGTAAATGCGTCTGGCTTGTTTTGAACCCTACTTGACCTGACCCACCCATATAAGTTATCAATGGATTGGGCTAGACGACCTATCTACTTAAAAAAGAATAGACGATACATATACACACACGTCTCATGAGGTGCTGCTTCACGTGCTTAACGTGGATCGTTAAGATTTTGGAGTCATATCATGTATGATCTTCTCATAAAAGTTTGCACCATGAACACACACATATATATACACCGTGCACCAGGATGCACTGACTCCTGCAAACTTTTTGGAGAACTCATCATCCGTGATGTTACTCCTAAATCTGAACGGGACGGTCCATGTGAAGCAACACCCATTTTACTTTGATCCAATACTTTGGAGACTTTGTTGGGCTATGAAAAATGAAAACCGTTTCCTCCCTTGATTTGCATTTCTCTTTGTTGTCCCACCAAAATTTTAGATCAAGGTGAAAATTTGTCCCTTGAGGTTTCATGGGATTTTGTATCACATGTACCGTTCGGATTAGACACCGATGACATGTGTGCTAAGCTACACACATGCATAGGTGCGCTGTTAAGCATGCCTATATGGAAATGGTTTTATGCGGTAAACCTCATGGGAAGTTCCCATGAGGTGGAGCTGTGTGGGACCCACTATGATGTATGTCGAAAATCAACACCGTGCATTTGATGGGTCCCCTTCACATTATGGGATATCCCAAAAATCATCTGTATAGGGAACTCAGGTGGGTCATAGTAGCTAAAATTATGTGAAGACATGCCTAAAACATATAAAAGCACATGGTGGAGTCCACATGAAACTTGGATGCATATAAAACTTGGTTTGACCCCTCATCCAAGTGGGACACACATAATGGATGGGCTGGATTTGTGAACCACATCTCGTTGGGGCCAACAAATGATTATACCGTTTAAACGGGACGGTAACCCATTTCTACTTTTGTATGTGTTTCTGTGCACACAAGTCATGGATATTTAAGCTGTGGCCCACCATGGAATGGTTTATCTTACTGATGGGGTAGATGTTCAACACACATCACAGTGGGCCCACACAGCTGGACCTCATAGAACCATTTCCACCACACACACACACATATGGAAATGGTACCATGAGGTCGAGCTGTGTGGGCCCACCGTGATGTGTGTTGAACATCTACCCCATCCGTAAGATGCACCATTCCATGGAGGGCCACGGCTTAAAAATCAAGTGAATCCATAACTTGGGTGGGCCACACCACATACAACATTTAAAGAGGAGTTACCCTCCCATTAAAAAAATCATAATCATTTATTAGGCCCACTGAGCTGTGGTTCATAAATTCAGCCCATCCATTATGTGTCGCACTTGGATGATATATAATAATAATACTAATACTAATAGTAATAATAATGGTACTATGAGGTCGACCTCACCATAACTTCCCATGAGGTCAAGCTATGCGGACCACACCGCGATGTGTGTCGAACATCAACACCGTGCATTTGATGGGTCACCTTAAAGTTATGGGATATCCCAAAAATCAGCCATATATGAAAATCAGGTGGGCCATACCATCTAAAACCATGTGAAGATGTGCCTAAAACATATAAAAGCACTTGGTGGAGCCCAACTGAGTTTTGGATGCAGCTGAAAGTTGGTTGACCCCTCATCCAAGTAGGACAAACAAAATGAATGGCCTGGATTTGTGAATCACATCTCAGTGGGCCCAATAAATGATTATGAATGTTTTAATGGAGGGTAACTCCTCTCAACTGTTGTATGTGGTGTGGCCCACTCAAGTCATGTATTGACTTGATTTTAAGCCCCGTGGCCCACCATTGAATGGTGCATCTGGCTGATGGGGTAGATGTTCAACACACATCACGGTGGGGCCACATATATAATGTATGTACATATCCTGTCTGGGCTAGAAACTTAGAGCTGTATTCCATTCTTAAACATGAGTTATGGCGTAGTGCGTTGGGTCAAGTTACTCGAGCCCGACTCATTTACAACTAATTGGGTTGGGCGGAACTAATGAATTTTTAAGTGGGTTAGGTCGGGTCAAAGGTAAATAAGTTGTGGGTCGGGTTTGCGCTACCCACCCTGTTCCAGTCCGGACCCGACCCATTACCATCCCCATTTTTTGCCGTACCATATTTCCATCTTGCACTAATTGAACTAGTAAATTTCAAAGTATAGGTTGAGAGTTGAATTTTTCTTCTCACAAATAACCAGTACGTATGCCATACATGTACATCGATGCAAACCATCTAATTGGTGGGCCCACGTCAATATAAAATATTGAATCATTGCATCTTTTTCTTTATGTCCACTTCAGCCGTCCATTCGATGGCTAATTTCGTGCTATAAGCCAATCATGTAGGATGTGTGTAGCAGACCAGTGGCTAATGGCTCTACTATGCCAACTCGTCTACCTAGTTCGAGAAGGAAATCGAGAACTGATCTAATCTCCTTGCATGAGATACTAATAAATACAACGGTCCACTCTCTTGTATACACATCCCCAAACCAAAAAGAAAAGAAAAGAAAAAAAAAACCAAAACAGGCTCAGAGCAACAATGTATGTATGCATTCCCAGTATTAGAGTAGGAAAAACAAAAGGGAAGATTACAAGTCTTAGGCCCATTTGGCCATTAGGGACATGCAACCTGCCCCAAGAAGAAGGGAAGCATTTGCCCACACCTGAAGTTTTCCATTGCTCTGCATCCTAGGGTGCATGAAATCTGCGGCGAGTAAATCCACCAGTGCCATGTAAACCAAGATCCCTGCGGAGGCCGCATTGAAGACCCCTTCCACTATCAGAGCTGTTGGGCTATTCTCGTCGTAAACCGACGATATCCCAATGCCCAAGGCGATCCCAACTGGGGTGGTCAGGGAGAAAAAGAGTGCCATGATAACCATCGCTTGGGCTTTGAATCTCGCCTGGAGGAAGAGAGAAGAAGTATGTTAATCTCAGTTACATGTTAAGATGTGACTAAAGCAATTCATTCAGTCATAAGCACATTTTATTTATATAATGGTCCACTATCTGCACCCACTCTTAACAGCTAAATAGACCTTTTTTTTTCCCCCTTTTTCTTTTATATGTTTCTCCTTATTGATTTTAATAAACCAATGTAATGTAATAGGCCATTTATATGTTAGAGTTTTGTGCTCTCATTGTCGGTCCTAAGTTGTGTCAGATTGTGAGCTGAGTATGATACTTTTGCATACCTTCAACTGCTAAATAAGGCCGCCCAGCATGATCAATTCAAAAGTCAGGACCATGCCTGTTCTGTTTCCAGGCTTAGACAATGGTTGATCTCTTTCTCTTGAATAATATTAGTCAGTTCAAGGATTGAAACCAGTAGTCCTCACTCATGCCTCAGTGGTAGACTCACAAGAGTTTCAAGACATGGATTCGAGTACCCATTGTGGTGAAATCCCACTGTGGAGTGAGTTTGTGTGTGTGAAAATGCCCAAGTGGTAGACTCACAAGAGTTTCAACACGAGGAAATAGATACGAGTACCCATTGCGGTGAAATCCCACTGTGGAGTGAGTGGGTGAAAACAAAAAAAAAAAAAAACAACTGAAACCAGTATATCAGAAAGACTCAAACAATGAACCTATCCAAGACACTCCCCACTTTTGGTTTTAAAGTGGAAAGAATGGTGCGTTTAGGAGTTAAGAGCATATCTAATCCTGGTTTTAGAACTCAAAAATTCAGCTAGAGAGTTCGTGAGCAGGTTGAGCACGCTCCTGTAACACAAGAAGAGCCCTTTTGGACACGCCATTGAAAGGGGTGCAAGTGCCGTTGTGAGCCAAGCTCTTCTTCCTGTTGTGTGTGTCGGATGCACTTTCACAAAGCCCATTTAATCAGCCACAAGTCTAAATAGGAGCTAAAAAGCCGACTTTCCAAAAATTAAGTTGAATGACAAAATCAATATGCACTTACTTTCATGAGAAACCCCTTTTGCAGAAGTTGCATCCAACTTGTAATATTTAATACTTTAAAAAATATAAACGTTGTAAATATAAGCTGAGCTTTCATGGGTTTCTTGAGTTTTCTTGGGTTGTGTTGAGTCAACTGAGTCTTGACCAATTCAATTTTTTTTTTTCTTCTTTTTCAAGTCATTCAACAAATGTGTAAATCATACCTGAACAATGCATCCACCAAGACCCATGCCTTCAAAGAACTGATGAAAGCTCAAGGCAGCTACAAGAGGCCTTATTGTAGGTGGGCTTTCCGAAGCACCCAAGGAAATTCCAATAATTACAGAATGAACCACTATGCCCAATTCCAAAACCTACATCACAAAATAAAGAAACGTGTTGAATATTCTCACTCAAAAGCAAATACCCTTGTACGCATTAGTTACCTCTCCCCATTTTAAAATAGTTAGTTGGAATCAAACAACATTTTAAAATTCTAAAGTTCAAAATCTCATTTCAAAAAGTTTGTTAAAGATTCCCACCCACCACTCATGAACAGTGGGTGATATAGGTGCATAGACTTCCAATTATGATACCATGTTATAAAAGTAATGAATTTGAGAAAATTGTATATTAGGGGAAAGAACTTTCAAACACATGTAGTGCGTCCTAACTCACCTTTTGGGGCCTGTTTGGACTCTCTCTCCAAAGGGGAAATAAGGCCTAGACGCCGTTTCAGCCATGCCCCTTTTCTATTGAGTGTTTGGATGCACTTTTTAACAAACATGTAATCCCCCACTTGTTGAAACAGGCACTAAAAGGCCTACCTGACAAATTTGGTTAGTCTCGAGAAGAAATTACACACTTCCACAAGAAAATCCCCCTGTTGTGGAAGTTTCATCCAAATAGGCACTTTGTTTGTGGCCCATTTAGGGTGGGACCCCTATAGATTAACAATCTAGATCATCACCCATCTCTCTCTCTCTCTACCTCTATATCACTGAAACCTTAAAATGCATTAAATCATGAGAAGATAAAAACTACTCTATCCATGAATCCATTAGCAGCATCCACTAACAAAAATAGACCACTTTTTTTTCTCATTTTACCATAAGTTAAATAATATATCTTAGAAACAAAAATCCCATTATTAATGAAATTCATCAAACAAACTCCACATTCTATGAAATTCCATTTAAAAAAACCCATTAAAATTCAATAAAAACCCTACAATTTTTTTTATTTAAAAAACCCAAACATACCTGCGATACGACACGATGTCGAATAAGATCGGCCGAAGAATTCAATTCATGAGACGTCGGCGCGGATCCATGTGCATGCCCATGAGTAGCATGTGTATGCATATGAATATGACCCGAATGCTCACTCATCCCCTCGACATCTACAGCATTCCCATCGCTCACCGCCCGAGCCTTATTGAAATGCGACCGCTTATAATACCCCGTCGCAAAAGCATCCACCATCAACGTCCCGATCGCCGACAACATAGCGACGAACCCCGCAAAAGGGAATTTCCCCCACGGATTCTCGTTAAGGCACGGCGACGTTAGGTTCTCAAACGCGTCCGGTAACACATGTATCATCCCAGTAGCCAGAATCACGCCGGCGGCAAATGCTTTGATGATGAAGAAGATATCCTTCTCCGGCCGAAGTGCTTCAATCGACTTCCCCAAGATCGGTAGACATACGCCGATCGCGCCTGCTACAAGGATAGAAGCGATCGCAGCCAGTTTCAATCGTAGCGCGACAGTCTTGTTACGATCTTCGGTGTCGGATTCGCATTCGCAAGCTGCTGTTGCCAGTAATGGTAAGAGTAGGAAGTAGAAAATGAAGGCCATGAGGGGAAATTGGAGCTTGTGCATGGTGGGAGATATCCAAAAGTATAAAAGGCGTGTGCGTGAAAAACGTTACAACGAAGCGAAAGAGGTGCAATGAAGAATGGAGAAGATGTGTAGACGTTTTATAGAGTTTGAAAATTATAACATTACATCATTTAGGGTATAAAATGAAAATCATCCATCGACACGTTCGAGTCATGATGGCCCACTTTTAAGAAACTCCAAACCCTATGAACAGGGTGTTTTGGAAAATTAAAAAGGGATTGGTGTCATCAGATCTTATGTTGGTTTTGCAGGATTTAAAAATGGTGGTGTCCAAAATTGTGGGCCCACTGGATTTTGTATCTCTGTAATTAATGGGCGCAGCTTTGATGGATCCGTGGATCTAACTATGTAGGTGGATCCCTGACTGTGGGGTACAGTATGATGTATGTGACTTAAATCCACGCCGTTTATCCGTTTTGAAATGTCATTTTAGGGGATTGTTTAAAAAAGGAAGCGGATCTGAATATAAGGTGGACCATACCACAGGAAACAGTGGTAATTGAGTTTCCATCATTGAAAACATCTTGGGGTTTAGTGAAATGTTTATTTTCCATCCAACCGGTTGATGAGATTACAAAGAAATGGATGAAGGGACCGTACATATATCAGATTGATACAAAGCTACTGTGGCCCACAAGAAAATTTTAATGGTAAATCACCATATTTTATTGTGTTGTGGTCCACCTGATAATTGGATATGATCCAATTTTGGGATCGTGACATAAAATGATCTGTAAAAATGGATGGACGGTGCGGATTTAAGTCTCATATATCAAGGTGGGCCCCACAGTCACGGATCCACCCAACTCGGTGGATCCGGGGATCCACCGAAGCTAAGTCCCTAATTAAAGGGCTATGAATGGATAGTTAAAATAAGATAGTGGATGGTCCAATTTCGAAGGGAAATATCAGATGGTTGATATTATCTGTTAAGTGCAATTTTCGGCTTTACTCCATCTACAGCTGGGACAGCGATTTGGGTGGTCTGGATCGATTTTTAGATTTCCGAGTAAGGATATATTAGTAATTTGGCTGTAAGACGCCCGTGCACGCATACGATAGTTCACTACTGTGGTGGTGACTCATCCTCCTCAAACGTGATATCAGGTACGCCTGTATGAACCGTTCAAACTGTGGAACTCATTGTGGATGGGCCATATCTAGTACAGAATATCCATCAATAAATCTTGATCATCCAATTGATGACTATCAAATGGATGGTTAATATTAAATTAGTGACCTATCCAATTTCCGAGGGAAAAATTAGACGTTTAATGTCATCTCTCGGTGTAATTTTATTCTTAGGCGCCACTCACAGGTAGGCCAGAAATTTGGAAGGTCTAGATTTCCTCAAAACTATGCATATCTATGGCTGAAGGGTCACCATCATTATTTATGGTGGTGAACTATCACAGAGTGTGAAGGGAACGTAGAAACGGGCTCTGGAGACATGATGTGCTCATCTTGGCTGGTTCGTTGAGATTACCAGGCTTCCATAATCACCTCTTAAATAAGAAAGTTACGAATTTATCTGGATGACCACGGTGGGGCATGCTCATGCACATGGAACTGTACTTTAATCAAGGCCGTCCAAATTAAGTTTCGCAATTTTTCATTTGGTATAAGTGGAAGTAGCAATGATATGAGAACCCCAACCTTTTTATAACGGGCGATCGGAAAAATATTTTGGAAAATTTTCAACGGTCCAAATTTAATGGTTGAATTGGATGCATAGGATGGTGCTAGAGATGCATAAGTAATATTTTAAGGATCCGTGCTCGAATCCACATTTCAAATGGTCCAGATTAAGGTATTTTTATGCCATGTCGATTTAGTATGTCTGCACGAGTATGGTGCACCAAATGCTGCTGCTGAACTATGGTCTATGCAGTGCTTTTCTAGATGGAAAACTCAAATACATGCCGACGAATTGCTTTACGATACGTCAGCTGTTTATTCATTGTATCCATACTTACTTCAATGATCCAAACCACTTGTTTTATTTTTTTCATTTTTCATAACAAATAAATTTAACCATTCAATAATTTAGATTTCAGGTGTAATGAGGATCGGCCAAAATAACTTTTAAATAATTAAAGGATAAAAACTTTCGATCATATGTTCTTCTAATATAGTAACTATAAAGAACGTACATCTCATATAAACGTCTCAGATCAATAAAAAAAATATAATCCAACGAATAAAGCATCGACGTATCGTATTATAATCCATCGTGATGTATTAGAGCAAAACCAGAGATCCCCATGCGGCAGTCTGCAGGTGTCTACAGCGGCAGGAAGAGAAATTATTACATACACACGCAGTGTGAGGATGTATGTGCATGCACATGGCCACCGTAGATATGGGATATAGATATACTTCAATCGAAGCCGTTCAAATGGTAGTTCCTATTGTCAATGTACAATATCCCAAGAACTGAAACTAATGATCACAACACTCCAATTAGTGGACATCAGACGTCTGGATAATGAAATCGACTAATAGTCAATTTTAATTAAAACTAGTGATAAGGACGGTCCGATCAAAACTTTCTTTCGTGTTACTAACAAATCCAGAAAAATTTCCAAGATTTGGACGGTCCGATCAAAACTTTCTTTCGTGTTACTAACAAATCCAGAAAAATTTCCAAGATTTGGACGGTCCGGATGGGAGATACATAATTGAATTGAGAATTGGAGATTGCGGTTTGTAACCTCGAAGTCAAATGCGGCATTTAAGAAGGGGAGTGTGGACAGAATGATGTCATTGGGGAGCATAAAAGGGAAGGTAGCCTCCGTTTGTAACGGAATTCGGCAGTAATTGGCTAAGTCAAGGCCATGATGTCGATATCTATCGTGTCCCTTCTTTCAGTGAGTCTTCCCTGTCCATCCGTATAACCCAAAAGTCAGGCCAGTGTAAAATATAGGTGGGCCATATCATAGGTCATGATGTGAAATCATACATGAAACCGATGAATTCACTTGGTGTGGCCCACCTGAGACTTGAAATGGACTGATTTCCAGAATTTTATTTCATCTTTGTGGAATATATCTGATGAATGGATTGGATGGTAAATTAATACAATGGTGGACCCGATAATAAATCTGGAAGATTTGATCTGCAGGCATCCAGTCCCAAAATTTCCCTTTGGTGTATCCCACTCAAGAGTTCGATTGTTCTGATTTTTGGTCCCATGAAATTAAATCTAAGTTAAATTATAATAGACGGCGTGGATCTGAAGAAAACTCACATGGGTCCCACAATATCGATGGCATGGTACCACGTCAGCGTGACTCTCTTTGAATTTGCGTGTTTGTAAATTGTTCGTCAAGGTTCGACGGAAAAGAGGTATCCTGATACGTAGCCTGCATCTTTGCACATTGAAACCGGCTTTCGATATCAAAAAATGGGTCCCATATTTCGTTAATCTAGACCGTTGATTTTCTGTATTTCACCTTGGATGGATATAACTGAAAAATAATCTGGATAGGATAATCTTAATATTTTGATTTATGTCCTGTAGATAGATGGTTAAGAAGGAAAATACAATAAAGGTAAGGTGTTAACTGGAAAAAGATCAAAAGTGGTCCCTGGGATCTTCTTACGCGGAATATCTTTCTAAGCCTGCTTCTCAGCCCTTCAATTTTGGGAATATACGACGAAAACTAATGGTGTCGGTTTAAAGCATGGCACACCGCTCAAAAATGAAAACGCGTCTTACCATACAAAGAGTCCGGCGCATGTGGTGCCACTAGTACACGGACGCGGATTGTGCGGTAAGGAGCTCTGCTGCCACTGGTACGGATGCGGATTGCGTCCTATCTCCGCCCGTCTCTAGCCACGAACGGGCAGTTCTGTTGGCCGGCCCACATTGATGTATCTGTTTATCCACGCCGTCCATCCATTCTATTAGATCATTCTAATGTATGCGCACAAAACTGAGGCAGATCCAACGATAAAGTAGACCACACCATAGTTGACTCTTAGATTTAATGTTAGCCGAGTAACAGCTTAGTGGTGTTACTCTAACCGTGTGGAGCCACGTAGATTTATTTTTGTATATCCACGCCATTCACCTGTTTTTCCATATTATTTTAAGGATGATATCCTAATTATAAGAAGATCCAAATCTCAGATGGACCATGCCAATTGAAATAGTGATGAATAACCATTAAAAGTTTTTATGGCTACGAAAATTTTGAATCAACCTGATATTTCTATTTTACATTCATCTAGATCTTCTTGACCTTATCAACAGGTTGGATTTCAAATAAACATTAAAAAAAACTTACGATGAGCACTTCTAATTTTTCAACGGTGAGGCACTCAATCACCACTGTTTATTGTGGTGTGGTCCAATGAGATTTTTAACTGTATAATTTTTGGTACCATATGTTAAAATAAGCTGGAAAAACGTATGAACGGCATTGATATACACCACATCTTCAAGGTGGGCCCTACGGTAGGCAGGGGTAACACCCATTTCGCTGTTACCCAGGTAACACCGAACTCGCACTCCTGGTAAATGGTCGCGGATTGTGTGGTAAGGAGCTCACCACTCTATAGCCTAGTGTGGATTTATGTGGGGTCCACCGTGATGTATGTGTTTTATCCACACCGTCCATTCATTGTTCTAGGTCATTTTAGGGTATGAACCTAAACTTGAAGCATATCCAAAGCTGAAGTGGACAGCACCACATGAAACAGTCACGTTCACTGTTCAAACCTTTCTAGGGCCCACATTAATGCTTATTTTCCATCCAAAGTGCTCTGTGGATTACACCTTGATGTATGTGTTCTATCCAATCCGTCCATCCGTTTTACCAGATCATTTTAGTACCTGATCTTAAACTTAAATCATATCTAGATCTCAAGTGGACCACACCATCCGAAAAAGTGGGAAATGAGCGCCTACAGTTGAAGACAACTTGGAGATCATATGAGTTTTGGATCAAACTCATATTTGTGTTTTCCCTTCATTCAAGTCCACGCGTGTGACCTTATGAACAGTTTGGATAACAAATAAAAAACAATGTGGGTCCTACGAAGGTTTCAACTATGGAAGTCATTATACCACTTTTTTATGTGGTGTGGTCCACTTCTGCTTTGAATATGCTTCAAGTTTGGGTTAATGTCCTAAAATGATCTGCTAAAATGGATGGACGGCGTGGATAAAACATATACGTTACAGTGTGTCCCACAGAGAATCCACACAACCTTATAGTGTGGTGACTCCGCAGTCCGCACTGCACAATACGCGTCCGTGGGACCCAGGATTTTGTACCAAGAACACCAGTTTAGTGGTCCGCGGGAGCACGTGCCTATGAAAAAAAAGGAAAACAGTAAAGGTAGCGTATCAAGCACTCTCATCTCGTACAAGTGACCACATCTATGGAATTCAGACCGTTCATCTTTTGCACCGGAAAAAATCAGAATAGTTAGATGATCCAAGCTGCAAATTGGTGGATCTTCGCCAATTGATATTGACCATTCGTTGGATCAAACCATCAATTTTAACTAGAAAAAATCGTGGGTAAGTGTAGTCTTTGGCGTGTGGCCCACACATTATAGAACACAGCAGATGAGTGGTCCAGATCTGATACACGTATGCCACATGGACAGAGATAGAATGCTTATCACAACCCTAGACATGTAAGACGGATACTTCTGTTAATCGAATGGTGGGCCCATGTCATATAACCTTATATGTCCTTCATGAATGATCATAGACGTCCAATTCAACTTCTAATAAACATGGCCCATTCTTTTTATTAGTTCCTTCTCATCATATGTAAACTATCAAGCAGGAGAGGGATTGAGCATGACCCATTTCGTGGTTGGTCCATCAGTTCATTCATCAGACGGTTGAGATGGTTTGTATACCGAGTTACTGCCGATAGTTTAATAAAGAGGTTCGTCTGATTGCTCTTTATGGTCATGATCGAAATTGTTCGTATAGAATCTCACTGGACGGATGATTGTCATTCATTTCCCATATGATCCGTGAAGAATTCTAGATAAACAGTCTAGATCATCTCGAAGTTCGACAGAATATGCAAGCATTTGAATCTCTTACCGTCGTTTTTGTTACACACGTGTCAACACGGGAAGAGGAAGTGGTACAACGATACCCAAAATTGTTACTGTGCATCGCGCTTCATAGAGGTATTATGCATCTCCTCTCACAGTATGCACGCAGATATGTGTGGTGATCATAACCATTGATATGGTGGGACCTGAAATGGTCGACTGTTACAAATTCAAAGATAGAAATTGAGTACAGTGCTATATGGGCCCCCGAGACATCAGATCGCTATCAAATATGGTTTGGTTGAATATTTATACCATATAACAATTTTCAATAATGTTTTTCATGTATAGCCTGTCATTCAATCAAATCTCAATATATTTGGAAGAGAGTTCGGTTGAAGACGGGCAATACCCAATCAACACTCTAAATTTAAGGTAGATTCACATTAGGTATTCTACGCTTCTTGTTTTCTTGATACGACGTGATATAATTGGATGGCACGTTGCTGATAGATATTAACTATTGAAACGGAAATACTGATGTAGATTGAATAAGAAATACTGATGTAGAGTGGGTTGCTTGGACTACACTCTATTGTTTTCTTGATACGACATAATATGATTGGATGGCACATTGCTGTTAGATATTAACTACTGAAACGGGAATATTGACGTAGAGGGTTGTGGGCCATTTCATTCCGAAATCGATTAGAAAAGGCTTGGTGGATGACGGAGGTGGTTTCGATCGTCAGACTATAAATTAGATCATTAAATTATAAAAAATTAGACATATTTTACAATTTGAAATGAGTTGTTAACGTAAAATATATAATTTTAAAATAGAACTAGTTATTTTAACAACCAACCTGTTATTTTAGGTTGCGCAAGTCAGGTTTACGAAATACCCCAAATAGGTAATCATTTTCTTATTTTAATTCTATTTTTAGTATAAATAATAAATTTTAATTTAATTATAACTCTTCACAAGTTGCCCCCAACGTGAAAAGAACTTATATTAATTAGGAAAACAACTTGGTAAATCCAAATATCACACTTTCTATTTTTTGCCGAAAACCTTGTGCACTAGTAGACGCAGTCACTGTCTATAAATATGATTTTGAAATTTCTCTTATTACTTGGAGCTGAGTGGACCCAATATGGGTCCATTTCAATGGCGTGCAAAAAGAATGATCATAGCACTTGTTCACATTCAGCGTACCAATGGTCCAACCGAACCATTAGTGTCCACATTTGCACTTGAAATTGGAATATCAGGCCTACACTGCTCGGCCCTCACCTACCGTATATATACTTCAGATTCATCAAATAAAAACCTCCAAACAGCTGACCTACTGTAGAATAATCTTATCCCAATCCAGAGCTTTGTCTAATGGCCCGTTTGTTAATTTATTACTTTTTCAGTTTCTACCGTACATTGGGTATCCGTACATCTACAGTAGGTCAGACTATTATGGTGGTTCCAATTTGGAGTAATGCCACGTGTACGTCATGGAGGGCCCCACCATATTAATTGTGGTACAGTGGTCCTTTCCACTTTCATCCAAACACAAGGAAGTCTCATATGGTGTGAAAAGGAGAAATCTGAATGCCAGCCATCATATATTGAGGGGAAGACTGACCGCCAACTTTGACTAAAAACCTTGGACGCGGATTGTGTCCTTCCCTTGCCTGGACGGTAATCCGGGTGGGCAGTACTCTGTGGGCCCCCCGTGATGTAAGTGTTATATCCACGCCATTCATCGCTTTTATCAGATACTTTTAAGTCATGAGCCAAAAAAAGAGGCAGGTAAAGAAATTAAGTGGACCACAACGTGGGGATTGAACGTCCACCATTAAAAACTTCTTGGGAGCTGGAGAAGTTTCGGATCAAGTTGATATTTGTTTTTTCACTTCATCCACGCCTACATGACCTTATGAATAGGTTAGATGGTAAAAAACATTACGGTGGCCCTTAGAAAGGTTTCAACGGTGGGTGTCATTATCACTTTAGCTTCCTTTGGTGTGGTCCATGGAGCTGTGGACCTTTTTCATTTTTAAGGAAATATATTAAAATGACCTGATAAAAGTGATGAACGGCGTGGATAAAACACTTACATCACGGTAGGCTCCACAGAGCCCTGCCCCTACGGATTACGGTACGGGCGGGGTAGGACGCAATCCGCGTCCAAAAACCTTATCCTTTCTTTAGATTTACGTGGTCCTGGTCCGCTGATCCATACCACACCGTTGATCTGATCGGCCTCATGGATATCCTATGCCCAAAAAAAAGTCGTAGTTGAATTGCACCATTGGTGTTATATTTTCAAAACCATCTACTTTCGAGCCACAGATCAAGCGGTTAGGATTGTCCTATTAGAGACGTGTGATTGACCACCAAAACATGGTCCCACATTGGACGGTAAGTGGGTCGAGAATCATACAAGTCTGATGCTACAGGCTAAGGGTTCTTCGCCATTCACATGCTTATCAACGAAGACTTGAGAGTCTTGGTTTTTTGTCGCTTCATGCATCATGCAACAACATTTTCTTCCTACTTTTTTTGTATTTTTGTTTTTTTCATTCATTCTTTCAATTTTTTTTATTACATAGTATTTATCTTCACCTTTTTACTTTTGTCTCTTTTTTAAGTCTTTTTTATAAGGAATATATTCCTTAGTTTGAAAAAGAAAAAAAGCTTTACTAGGGTGGACCTTGATTTATTAAAGACATGAGAGGATGAAAAGACTATGAGCAACTATTTTTCTAAAATAATATCATGTTGCCCAAAAGAGGAGGGGAATGTTGTGGGACCAGTGATCACAACAGGAGAATGCTCTTCCAATACACCAATGTAATGATCTCGATTTGCATAACCTATGTGTTGTGCATGTACACTTGATTAATTGATTTGTCATTTAAGCATATATCATGTATGCATATGAAATAAAGTTTAATGTCATATTGCCAAATTGGATCAATAAATCTTCTTTTGAGACTTTTGGAGCATCTTATGTTAACCAGATGAGGCAATGAGATGTTCCAATTAGTGTGATTTTGGTGGGGCTCAATGTAAGACTTCATTACGTGGGCCATATACACATGATTATCAATTTAGATTTGACCATTAGATTATTTAGATTGAGAAATTTAATGGGTCCTATTACAGTTGTAATAATTACAAATTGGTTTGGGACGGGACGCATTGAACCGTAATCCTTATATATGATTATTATCTTGGATATGAAAACACGCGGTATAAAGATTCTAAATGAGAGAATTATGATAGGTAAGCTTTTCTAACATTCTTTTCTATAAATACATATCGTCATTTCCTTATCCATATAAGAGAAAAAACCATAGCTCTATTGAAAGTTCTCTTAAAGTGTGAAGTGTAAATTAAAATGTTGTATTTTAAATTATTTTAAAATAATTTAGTATTTCAAAATATTGGGACGAGCTATGGTTGTGGCCATAGGTGCCCTATGAATGTGTCTTTTCATTTAAGTCTGAAAGGTTGCATCCTTTCATATTTTATTTTGAAAAGTTATGTCTTTTGAAGCCTAAGGGTCGCACCACTTGGGTTTAAACCCAATAGTCACAACCCTCTATGAAATGATGTCTCCACACCCTTAAGGGTGTCTTCACAAAGTCTATAAATAGAGTTCTAATTTTAAGTTTTAGAATGAATTAGAAAATCAGGTTTCCTCTAAAAAATGTGATTAATTATTTTCTAGTTCAGGTTAAGACTATAAGTGATTCAAGCCCGTCTACAGTGAGTGCACTGCTAGGACCAAGTTATAGTCGTTGTATCCTGGAGGTCGATTGCTTTAGAAACCTGTTGTACTTAGGACGCTAGCCAAGGAGAGCAAATTCAATTTCAAGCCGAGTGACTTCACGCCTTGACTTCTAGAAGCTAATAAGTTTTCTCTTTTTCTCAATTTATATTTATTTTATTTAAATAGTTTTTCAAACTCCATATTCTAACAATCTTGAAATCGAATTATTGAATTACATAAACTATGGGTACAGTAAAAGTAAATGAGTTAGCTAAAATCGAACCATTCGCTAGATAATGCTTTAAACAGTGAAAATAAAAATTGATGTTCGTACTGACCACCCTTTAAATTTTATACATTTTATTTGAATCATTTACTATAAATCCAACAAATCAAACTGAAGTAACAGATGAAAATAATTGTAAAAATTATATTTTAAACTCTTTATCAAATGAACTATATCACGCGTATGCTTCTTACGTATCTGCTAAAGACATATGAACTACTTTAGAAAGAAAAATATGAAAAAAATTTAAAAATGCAATGTTTTAAAGTATCTTCTAAAATGAGCTTGATAGGTCGATGATGTGGTCACTATCTCATAAATCTGCTAGTTGTTCACATGTGGATGAGTAATATTCATTGTACAGTCAACCAGATGAAGGATCTAAATCGATCATGTATGTGACAGAAATAGAATTCTTGGTATTGAAAAATGTAGTTATTAATTATGTGTCTTTACATCATTTTCAAGTTAGTGCAACCCTTAAGAAGGGTTTTAAAAAGAAGCATCCGATGGTTATAACTGTTTTATCTGAACTTGACATGTTGCATGAGAGCAAACAATATTCCGATGACCCTTGATCTCGTCCACTGATCTGATGGACCTCACATGAGAATAAAATCGTCAAATATGAAAAAAGTTGAATGTCTCAATAACGAGATTTCTTAGACAATCTCATTAAATAAATAAATAAATAAAGTGGAGATGACTCAAATCCAAAGGGGTGTAAATAAATTTTTTTTTTTAAAAAGTAATAATGAACCAATAATCTAACTACTTGTTTAGTGGGAATGAAGTGGACAGTTAGAATCATCTATCATAATTGCTCGTGGGTTTATTCTCTTTTAATTTTGTTTTCCTAGGCAACCTTTTAATACTTTAATAGAACACTATGTTTCGTACACATACAATCTATAATTCTGTATGATATATGTCTTTGGATAATCTAATTCAGACCCAATTTTGATGATTAAGACTATTCAACTAATATGCCGTGAAATAGCGGTGAAGACCGCTTAAGTTGAAGTAAGAATATGTCAATATGTCCTAGAGGGGAGTGAATAAGACTTTTTAAAATTTTATGATATATTTAAAATCCTATTGCACTAATCCTATCAGATATACAATTATCAGGATTACTCAAATGTAACTCCATTGGCTTCCAAGCCTAGTAGAGGATCCAATCATAGACTTCATGAAATTAAATAAGTTGCATAAAAGTTGTGATGGATAAGACTGTGTGTGTATATGAGGTGTGATCTTAGATAATCAGACATAAGGGCATGTAAGAAATATCACATAATGAAAAACAACAACAATACAAACACAATCATTTTTATAGTGGTTCGACTACTTGTCTACTCTACTCCCGGCTGCCGCACTCATCCCTTGAGTGTACTGAATTTCACTAAGGAGGTTTCCCTGGGTTCACCTCAAACCTAAGGTTTTAAATCAGGTTCACCTTCAACCTTTACACGGAGGTTTCTACTTGGTTCACCTCTAACCCTCGAGTTTTGCTGGTGCACTCCAACTAGATGTTTATGCCCACACAGAGCAAGGGTCCACATAACACACCCAAATATTTATGCCTACACAGAGTAAGGGTCCACACAACACACCCAGATATTTATGCCCACACAGAGCAAGGGTCCACACAACGCACCTACACGTACACTCCCACCGGAGGCTTCCTTTGAGGACTTCAAAGGGTGAGCAACACTTAAGACCTAATCGTAGAAAGGAATGATCACAAGTATCCTCTGGACTCTAGATATTTACAGATAAGTTGATGAGTCTCATTCAGCGCAATGTCGAAGATCTTTTCCTTGTTGTTGAAGAGTCTTCGGCTCCCTTAATCCGTAATACAAAATATGTACCAGTACTAGGCTTCAGGTCAGGTCAGGGTTAGGACGGAAATCCACTCTCTTAGAATTTTTCTATAAGGAAGATAGAGTGATTCCCATCATCTATTTATTCAAGGCATCCCAGCTTAATAATATGCTATTAAGATAGTTGTTGGAGGATCCTTGAATGCGGAAGTTCATTTCCCAATCCACTCTATTGAATGTCAATGGTAAGAGTGGATTAGAAGATGAACTCTCGTGAGAGAAAGGGCTTTGGGTATATGATCTGAGGGTAAGACACACAAAAGCACTCTCTTCTTTCTCTACCAGCAATATGAGTATAGGCAAAAGGTTCCAACGGATATAAAATGGTCATATTTATGATAGAGTTCGATATCGTCGAGCAGGATCGATATCGTCGAGCGTATACTCTCGATGGGATCGACTGACCGCTTGATAACATAAACTCTAATGTCATATACTTTTGAAACCTATTGCCAGCTGATCGATGGGATCGATACGTGTGTCGATGTTATCGAATTTCGAACTCCGATTCCATCGATACTTGGACCGATTTATCGACACTTGAAGAATGAGAGAAACTGATTAAAATATTTCAGGATATAAGATATGATCGAGGGTCAACCGATGTCATCCGAATTTGAATGTCGATGATATCGAGACCTTGTCGATAAGATCGATAAATCATATAGATTTACCTATAAGTACGCTGGTCAGTTTATGCCCAGACTCAATCCAATCAACGAGGACTCGATGACATCGACATAAGAATATCGATTTCCTCGAGTGGCCCCCGATCAAAGATAAGATCATCCTGAAATATTTGCTGGAAGAAATACATGCCCACTGTCGATATGATCGAGTGACTCCCGATATGATTGATATTTGAATTCAGATTGAATCGGAACAGTCATCGATATATCGAAGCTTATAGTAGTTTTCTTTAGAAAAACAGGGGCGTTGAAAAACTGCCTATCGATATTATCGACCCGCTTTCGATGGGATCGATATTTGAATATCGATGATATCGATTGAAACTTTGATATATCAATAAATCGTCTAGATGAATGTGTGGTTGCTGGATGCTTTTTGTCCTCACTCGATTGTATCGATTGAGATGCTAAGGACATCGATAGAGCAGGTCGATTGTATCGAGAGGTGAATCGATATAATCGACAGGGCAAGCAAACTTAAGAATTTTCTGTTGTTTGAAAAAGTTCACTTACCCAAAAACCCTCATATGTTCTAAGTTATTTTTAGGGTTTTAATCACCTAGTATTTTGAGACATGGGATGTGAGGATATGGTTTACCTAAGGCGAGCTTCCACACACCCAGTTGAGGCAGATGCTTGAATTGATCTTCCTGTTAGACTCTATAGTCCGACTGACTCAACTCACACCGTGATTGACAAACTAGGGCACTAGTAGGTGCACTTTCATGTCGGACCATATATAATGTGTATTACTAAATTATTCTCCCATTGAACAATCTTACATATCTAACTTATACATTGAAGTAGATGGTTTATTGTCTACTTTATGATGAAAGATTTTGAAAAGATATTTGATAGCGACTAATGGTGGGTGGCAAAAGAGTACATGGTCTGAATTGTGAAAAAATGAGGCCTATTATATTGTTGGTGCTAGAATAAATATAACATATCATTTTGATCAAATGTATGTTAAGGAATTGATTTTTGTATGATTGATGCACATAGAATGAATATCTATATTGATATTGATATTTAGAAATGCAGTAGAATGCATGGTTTTACACTAAGCCGTCACTGCACACATGTTTGTAATATGAATAGTTCATTAGTGAGTTATTCTTTGTATTTATAGTGACTTAAAAATTAAGTTATAATGTAGACTAACCATTGGTATGAATGACCTTTATGATAATGAGTGCACACAAGTAATAAATCAATATGCATATGTTTTATGTTGACATGTAGATCTCTGAGACAAGGTATCTTGAATTAAATATATTGCATGTTTTAATGGTCAAATTGGTAGCCATCAAATGAATGATTAGGAAGAATATTGTTAAAAATCTGAATTCATAAGATGATAATATTGTTATATCAATGAAATTTTTAGGCTATATTTTATTCTCATTGGATAATAGATTTAGACATTTGAGATTAGTATTCATATAAGAATATAAGTTCATTTGATGAACTATGTTGTTTTACTATCAACAAATGTATCTAATGGGAAACCTTATACACTTATGGAGCCCATTATTTAATCCGTTGATCAAGATACTTGATAATGAACTTGGATATTTCTCCTCTTGCCAAATATCCATTAATTGTATTGAATTCTAATTACTAATGATAAATTGGCCAACCTTTCATGTGTTAGGGAACATGTAATAATATGATAATGTTGCAATATGATTACATGAAGGTTATACTTTATTTTAATTGTCATATGTCTATGCATGATAGATTAATCCAGCCTCTTTGTATTGCAGATATAATAAGTTCGATTGACTTTATCATTAGTTGGTTGAATGATGGGCTAGTGAAGTTGGTTGAATAGTAAGAACATATTCAAGACTAAGAAAGTTAGTTTTATTCAGGGCTGGTGATACGACAACTATCATAATAAAAGTGATTCTTAGTATCTGTTACTTGATGAAGTCATAATTATTTACTCTGTGAAGTTAGAAATGAATTTGATATACTTTAACTTAAGATATGAATAGTCAAAGAGGATGTGGTTGACTGCCAAAGACTTGACTGAGTAAAAGGAGGAATCCGCCTAAACAGAGGCTTGTTTTTGTGTAGCTAATTGGTGAAGCAATAGCTTATTAAGGTGATGATCCCTAGCTGATCTGAAAGGATGATTAGCCACAATGGGACTAAGACATGGTCAAACTCGTATGAGAGGTAACAATGATGAATTTTTCATAATATGCGAAAGCCTGACGGATAAATGATGGGTGAAGATAAAAGGCCTATAGGTCATAAATCCTCCAACTGAATGACTATTTAAAAAATTAGTCAATGATACATCGAACGGAATGGGGCTAAGCCTAATATATGAGCTACTGGTGTTGGTAACCAAACCTATACGAGTAGAGATCCCATTAGATAGGTTCAATGGGTGAATAACAAAAAACGAGATAGACGATTATACTGAGTTATATAAGCTCCTTTTATGGTGTACAGTGCAAGCATCAGCACATAAGGATGAGTTTTTAGAACTCTTAATGGAACCATAGCCATATATTTGGTGGTGTATACAGTTGTTGCATACACTTGATGAAATTCACCTATATGGGTGTGAAGGTGGAGGCTACTACATATGAGAATCTAGGTGAATTCTCTAGAGCACCAATGAAATTTAGGTAATAGTGTATGACCAAAATGCACTGAACCGCAGAATCACTTGTAGCAAAAAAGTTGTGTGAATGACATGTACTTGCGATATACATCAAAAGGAATCGGGTTCTAGACAATAGTGTCACGTGATTCCTATAGACCTGTTATGCTTACTCTAATGTCGGTTCAAGTGTATGGTGACACCAACACCATTGCACAATTTTTCTATCTGAACTCGAAATGTCAAAAATTTTGAAACATATGGGGGATTGTTGTATTTTAAATTATTTTAAAATAATTTAGAATTTCAAAATATCCATTCAGACGGATTATGGCTGTGTTCATAGGTGCCCTATAGATGTGTCTTTTCATTTAAGTCTGAAACGTTGCATTCTTTCATATTTTATTTTGAAAAGTTGTGTCTTTTGAAGCCTAAGGGTCGCACCACTTGGGTTTAAACCCAATAGTCACAACCCTTTGTAAAAGGATATCTCCACACTCTTAAGGGTGTATTCACAAAGTATATAAATAGACTTCTGATTTTAAGTTTTGGAATGGATTAAAAAATTAAGTGTTCTCTTAAAAATGTGTTTAATTATTTTATAGTTCGGATTAAGAGTACAAGTAGTTCAACCCAGTGTACAGTGACTGCACCGTTGAGACTGGGTCATAATCGTTTTATCCTGGAGGTCAATTACTCTTAAAACCTATTGCACTTGGGACGCTGTTCAAGGGGAATAAATTCGATTTCAAGCTAAGTACTGACTCATTTCACGCCTCGACTTTTATAAATCGATAAATTTTCTCTTTTTTTCAATTTAAATTTATTTTATTTAATTTTAAACCCTATATCTCAATATTAAAATAATGAATCCATTTACTCAATACTATAATTATAGTATCAGATCAAGAGATTGCCTATAAATGGGACGGTGAGATTTGATGTAAATTCACACCGTGTGGAATAATTACATGATGCTTTGTACCACAAGGGTATAACGCATGCTCCACCTTTCCTGCATGTGATCATTGATTTTGACTTATTAATGGATGAGGAGTCAATGTGGCAGGTAAGAGAGTTATAAAATTGCCACATTCATATACCATTTTATGAAATGTTGCTAACAGCTAGGATCATCTGAGATTTTTGGGCCAGGCAACCAGAATTTGTACACGTGGGATTCATTTACTCAATCTAACCATCTAATTGTGAAATCCAGTCTTCAACTCACTATCCCAATATCAGATTGTTTCAACAATCTTAGCCTCTGATTCGTGGACCCTTGCTTACGGAAACATAAGCATTGGGTTTTTATTTTTATTTTAATTCTCAACCGTCTTATAAATGTCCAACAATCCAATAGTTAGATAATAAAAAATAAGCACTATTTTGCAGTTCATGATATCAAAACTGGGAACCATAATTTGGATGGTTTCATTTGATGCACTTGTATACCATGTATGCAGTTTCTAAGAGCCTGTATATCATCCATCAAGCTCTTCCAGAGTACCTAAGTTTTCCTAGAAAATCTCAGTTCTATATTTAATATTAAAAATAAATAATAATAATAATAATAAACATCTTTCATGCACGTGGATCATGAAACCCATTAGATAGACTTGAACCAATGCACTATCTTTTTTAGTGGACATGAAATACACATTCTAGATGGAGATTAGGTAACGGTCCAATACCGCGAGCAAATGCCTATCAATCAATGGTTAAAACTTGCCAGGTCAATATTATTTTAATTTTGAGGAAATGGACATGCTCCATGTATTTTAGAGCACTGTAAGTTATAGAGCTCCTCGTTGCATCGGTTCAGTAAGATGGTCTAATCGATTAATCTGAACCGTCCATAAAGTTAAGAAAACATTTCTCAGGCTCGCATGGTAAAATAACACTGACTGAATGATCTAATCCGTCTTTGTTTTGGCCTTATTTTCTAACCATCCTTTTTTTTTTTTTTTTCCAAGCTATGGATTAGATGGCTACGATTGCCTAACAAAAGTGATTCTTTAGAATCATACGCAATCCATCATGGTCTCTAACAAATACGTGGATGATATTGTCAATTGGACCTATTTTGTGTAAACGATCTTGACCATCGATATTAAAGACCATTGACCGAGTGGTTAATATTTGTCAGATTGGTTTGACACTTGCATAGTTCCCCATCAAATGTGAGTTGGACCTAATGAACGGTATAGATCAATGGATTGGACACTCCAAGTGTCCCAATGCAACTTGACGCACTACAATTTTTTGTGCTCGGGAGACTGAGCATTTCTCAGGAGGAAATATTCAATACTCTGGCAGAGTGTGATGGATGATACGCATGCCCTTAGAAATTGCACATGTGGCATGCATGTAACTCAAATTAAATCATCCAAAAACTGTGTAACAGTACAGTTGTATCATCAACTATAAAATTATCCTAATTTGTTGATCATCTGACTATTAGATTGGTGGAGATTTATTGGGTGGGTTAAAAATAAAAATGTCAATTGACAATGAATAAGTGTCCACTGATCCGAAGTTAAGATTATTCAACCAATCTGACTTTTGGACTATAACTCAGCCACATTTAATTTGAGCCATGTCTCATTTACTGCTAGCTGCACATCAAGCGTCATAGATAGCCAGAGTATCAACTATACCTCTCCTTGAATTTTTCATATCTACCATGGGTCCGTGATCATGAACTAGAGATAATTTCCTTTTTATAACATACTGCGTCAACATTCACATGTGAGGCTTACCTCGGTGGCCCACCTGACAAGTGGATGGTCCGTCCGTACTGTACAAAATGACACGTTGACAGAAAAGAAAGAGTTGCATGTTAAAGTTCACATACAACATTCTTGATGTAAGCTTTTATTGCACTTTCAATAGGAAAAGAGATAGAGAGTGATATTCAACAAAGTGCTCCTTCCACTTACCATTTTCAAGGAAATGAGTTTTCATTATAAACCTTCCAATTTTATTGGATTAAAAAAAAAAAGAAAACATTCCCTCACAACTGATAATCTATAGGCAAAGATTGACTGGTTGTACCACAACATCTTTCCTACCAACATGCCACTTCTTATGGGTGCATCTGATGTAGAGTGGGTCGCGGATAGTTTCATCGCCAAGATGGATCAGAAAAGGCCCGATCCCAAGTGGAAGTGATTCGGACCATCAGGACCTTAAAACGAATGTTTCTCGCATATCGAAATAAGTTATACGGCATGCCTGTATGATTTTGAGGTAGGACGAGCTACTTTAGCCACCTAACCCTGCTATGTCATGGTGAACAAACTAAATTTGTGAGATTTTGCCAGATCTATAGTCAAGTTTTCATTTTATTTTCGATTTTACTATTTATAGTTAGTTTTAGTTTGATTATAACTCTTCATCCATTGAATTTTAAGAGTTGCGTCCAACATGAAAAGTGCTTAGACTAATGAGGAGACTGGCATGGTGAAGCTAAATAGTATAGTTTTAGTTATAGTTTAATTTTGAAACTTTTTTGATGGCTTAATTAGTATTCTTATTTAAATATTTGTAAATTTATTTTTCTTCATCAATTAAATTATTTCAAAATTTTCATATTTTTCTTGTGAATTTGAGAAGTCAATGTGAGGAGTCCAAATAAACTTCGTGATTCGAAGTAGTTATCCTTGAAAAAGAGTGATTGACCTCATCACGTTCATCCATGTGTCAACATCAGTACCGTGAATACAGTGGATCTGATGCTGATTACCACCCTCCTCATAAATTGGGCTGATCCACTCATTAAGTGGGCCACACCTGTATTGTAAGACCCGTATCATAATCTGTACTGTTCCGTCGCTTCCCGCGATCCTTCTCGTCAAATTCTGACAATCCGCGACCTGTAGTTGACGTTGCGCACGACCGTAAGTCGTATCTTATTCATTTGAGCCGGCTTAATCCGAGACTTGTATCGTTGCGACCGCACCGTCGCCGCGGTTCCAACGCCGCAACTCACGCACCAATCCGATACCCAGACGATGACATGCGAACCCGCATTTAGTTCGAGGAAAAACACCGCGCGTTGCAAATCCCAAGAGAATCTCTACAAAGTGTCAAATCAATCCCATCAATCAATCACCCATCAATCACTTTATGTCAAGTACAAGCACCCATGCTTCCTTTCTCCACGAGTCAAGCAACCACCTACGTCAACTAACCTCTCACTTCACCCATCACTCACTTCACCCATCACTCGCCTACCCATCACTCACCTCACATCACTCCATCTCTCATTAATCACATCTCTCTCCCTCTCATTTCTCAACACTCCAAATCTCAAGCAAGAAAGCTCTCCCACGTCCAAGCCTTCCATGGAGAGAAAATGTGCATTTTGGTGGCCCACTTCCCATCTCCAAATCCTATCATCTTAGCCATCCATTTCCCATCTTCACCATCAAAGTGAAGCTTTAGGAGACCGGCATCTCAACGGAACAAGAAGATCAAGTGGTGGGTGTTTTTGTAGACTACTTTTTATGTTTTTAAGATGGGCCAAGTGAGGCCAACCGATCAATGGTTTGGATCTCACTTGGGATCCTAAGATGTGGCCAATGACTCATCTTGATCATCAAGATCATTCCATGATGGGGCCATCTCCATGGACCCCATCATGATGTTTACTTTCCTTGTATTGAGGAGGTCATCTAGACTGTCCATTTCTAGTGGAGTGGGATCTCTACCGTTGATCTTTTGTTGATGGTCCATATGCAAGGGGACCTTTGATGTATGAT
The DNA here is from genome assembly GCA_037074715.1 of Magnolia kwangsiensis. Lineage (NCBI taxonomy): Eukaryota > Viridiplantae > Streptophyta > Magnoliopsida > Magnoliales > Magnoliaceae > Magnolia > Magnolia kwangsiensis. The sequence goes on along the minus strand of CM073571.1, from coordinate 192,021,816 downwards.
TGGATGATTGAAACGGAGGGCCCATAGTGCCGGGGTCCCTCCATCATGCGTGTCTCACTCTATTTCTCTCTCCCTCTCTTTCCATTTACTTCCTTGTATGTGATGAAATGACCGTATGGTCCACCCTCACTCTATTTCTCTCTCCCTCTCTTTCCATTTACTTCCTTGTATGTGATGAAATGACCGTATGGTCCACTTGGGTGGACCCCACCTTGAAGTAAGTATTTTATCCAAGTCATCCATGAGTGGGCCCACCTTATATGCATTGTACCCACACCACCTATCATGTGGTGGCCCACCTAGGCAAGGCCCACTTAAAATTTGTGTTTAGTCCAAAAGAGTCCAGTGACGCTGGACGTCACTGGAATGAAAACACAAATAATGGCTTATTTCTAAGCCTTTGGGGAAGACCACCTGTATAGGCCCCATCTTCATGTATGTATTCAATCCATGTCGTCCATCCCATTTAGAGCTCCATTTTAAGCGTTGAAATGAAAGATGGGGTTGATCGGAGCATTTGGTGGGCCATAGTTTTAAAAATGGTACCATTACCATTGAACTCTACCAAAACTCTTCCTACACGTTGAAAAATGGCCGATATTGGTCTTGATGGGTGTATTTTGTGCTCGGGAATACAATGGACGGAGTGGATGCACTTCACGCGGGCCCCACACTTGAAAAACCTTGAAAATACATGTTTTCAAAAAAAAAAAAAAAAAAAAGGGAAGAAGAGCTGCAGACGCTGCTGCATGTCAGAGGAGCAGGCAGCGCCTGCGCTCACGCTAGCGGGCGGACGGGGCCGACTCACGGCTCTTGTCGTGGGCCCCACATGATGTATATGCTGTATCCACGCCGTCCATAAGGTGGCCCATCCTCTGAGGTGGGCCCTCCCCAAAAATAAGGTCCATCCAAGATTCAGGCGGCCCACACCACAAGAAACAGTGGTGATTAAATTCTACCATTGAAATCCTTTTGGGGACCATAGAAGTTTTTGATCAAGCCGAAATTTGTGTTTTCTCTGCACCCCGGGTCCCTGTGACCTTTACCAACGGTTTGGATGGCATGCAACATAATGGTGGGCCACACACGTGGATCCCACCCTTGATGTATGAGTTTAGAAACACCGTCCACAGCCGTGGACGGTGGAACCCTGTGGACGGTGGAGCCCACCTCGCTGCATGTGCCTCCTTCACACCGTCCAGTGGACGGTGTGGATGCCCACTGTGATGTATGTGACTATCCACACTGTCCACCGTTTGGACAGTGGGACCCACCATGATTTATGGTCCCATCCACTCTATCCACCATGGTGCATATAATGCACCCAAACCGTTCATTTATTTGATAAAAAACATTTCTTGACATGGACAAAAAAATAATAATAATAATAAAATAAAAATGAGGCAGATCTATGTTTCAAATGGGCCCACCTTGGTGTGTGTCTAGGGCCCACAATTTACTTAATTATGGCCATTCATTGAGGCCTACTTTGATACATATCTAAAGCCTATGGGACTAAGCCCATTTGACATATGCAAAGTCCAGGGGACTAAGCCCATTTGATACATAAAGAGCCCATGGGTTCAAGTCCATTTGATGTGCATGGGGCGCAATGGAGTGGCCCATTTGATATATTTAAAGCTCGTGTATGTAGGCCCATCTGACATATTTAAGGCCCAAGTTGTGAGGCCACTTTGATGTACTCCAAGACCCATGGTTCATGGACCATTGCAATGTACATAAGGCTCATTGGTGAGGCCCATTAACGCAGCCCATTTGATGTATCTAAGGCCCATGGGTCGAGGCCCAACGGAATGACCTTAAGGTCCATTGCAATGTGTGACTTCCCATGTTCATGTAATGATATATATGGCGGGCCGTACCTAGGGAATGATGTTGGTTTGATGTCCATATTGTATGTACAATGTTGGTTAAATGTCCGCATTGTAACTTCCCTTAGGGCCCATTGATAGGCATATACTCGTTGTTATCCATCACCTTATAACATGCTTAGTATAATCTCATGACTCATGCTCATACGCATCATATGTATGCTTGGTTTGAGTAGCGACTGATCATAGCATATGCCATTTGGTAGACCATCTATGGGACCCGTTATGAGACAGAGTGCTCCACATGATCACGCAGTATGCGCTGGATTTTCGCATGATTTGATGGCGTGATTCATGCATCTCGCGTATGTGTGATTTGATCACTACACGCCCTAGCGACATCAGGGCCGTGGCTCCACAGGTACATCATGGATGACCGTATTGGATACCGAAAATACTTATTCTAGCACTGTGGGCACTTAGGATGTCCTTGGATGAAAGTCCCAGAACCTTTTTGGTACCAGAAGATGCTCCAACGTCTAGACCGAGTGGATACACGAGCGCCCGAGTGCCGAATACCAGTAAGCCGCGTCTCCTACTGTGTCGTGGTCGGTTGGAAAGGGGTGTGGCCTTATCCACCTGAGTGAGGGGGCTATAAGCTAGGCTGAGTCTGACCAGTTCGCAAATGAGTCCGCTATCGACGAGCCGGGTAGGTATTGGCAGACTACTGGCCAGGCGGATAGTGAAGTCTATTCCGCTTGCTTGACTGTGCAGCTAGGGAGGTGGCAGTCACTGCGAGGTATATTAGACCCCGGTGATATCCAGAGAGGAACTGTACTGATATATGTACTTGACGAGTACCGACTTGCTTGGATTGCATTTCGCATATGACATTCGGCTATGTAAGTCTTGCATTGCATCGGTGTGGCCGATGGCATTCATATCTCGCATCATGCCTTGCATTACATAGCCTTGGTATATTCATGGACTTACCGCATACTTCCGCATTACCTGATCTTGTACACTCGGCGTTTGCCCTCCGCACACACTTACACCACCCTCTAAGCTTTTGTAAGCTTATGCACTATAGTTGCTTGCAGGTAGCGTTAGACGGCAGCAGCGCTGAGACAGGAGTGCATATCAGGACCTTTTGGAGCTTTTGATCACCTTGTATTTCCCTTTCCTCATTGTACTTAAGATTTTGATATAGTGGATATGTGGTGATGTTGTTTTGTGACTTGGTCATGCTTGTGATTATGCTCCATTACAAAAAAAAATTCACTCTGAAAATCTCCTTGTAGGATCCCAGGATCGGAATCTGGCATTTGATTGTCAGGAGCCGAGAATGGGGCACTACGGAGGATGTCGGCACCGGATTCGGCAATCGGGATTCATGTGAATCTGATTTTCGGATTTAGAGCGTGACATGTATGTGAGTCAGATTGTCCGTTGTCCATTGATTCCATTATTGTGAACCACCTAATGACCTTGTGCCAAGTTCTTTTCAGTGGGGCCTACCCTTTTGTCATGGATTGATGTAAGTGGATAGTTAGCTGCGAAAGATGGTATACTGTAACATCCTGAATTTTCACTACTTTGGATTTTCAAAAATCTTTAAAATATTTTTTTTATTAACTAACTTATAATATCACTTAATGATAATTAGCACTCAATGTTAGTTTATACAGGGGTAGTACTAGTAAAGAATCGTACCAGTCCAATTAATCAATCGTAGGAAGCCAACGAATCCGCTCGATCACTTAAGCATTAGGCGTAGCTTCATGATTTACTCACATAAGGCCCAAATCTAATCGACCCATCTCCAATAAATCAAGACAATCATAACTAAATTAAAGATCCAACCGAAGTCGAGTCAGACAAGGCCCAGACCTTGAATAATAGACCAAATCAACCTCGTTACTCTTTAAGCCTAAAACCGACAGTTTATAGTAATCATGATGAAATCTCTACTTTTACTAGTTATAAATAGGCCACGCTATGAACATAGTTAATCCAAACCTTAATTATTATTCACGAGAAATCTCAATACCTAATTCATTCCAAAAATGCCCCGATTTTTCGAACGAGCTCCAGACCGCTCATTGGTGGGCCACTAGTTCCAAAACTATAGAATAATGTCCGTCTTACTGGGCTTGACGTCCATCGCGGGAGTCAGACCTGGGTGCTACCCAGAACTGCTTAACTTGAGCTAAAGGATGAGTGCATGAGAAGTGCGAATACCCTAAAGGAATGAACTAAAACTTAAGTGAATTGGGTCATCCAATCTTATGCAAAGTTGATGATTTCGGACCATTGATTAAAGACCAAACTTTACCCGTGAAGTAAAGATATTTTCGTACTCATATCCGTATAGCCGCGGCTCCGATCAACCATCGATAACCGTTGAACAGACTTCTAATCATATCTGCCGATTGGCGCATCCAAATAGCGGGCCGATCATATACATACGTAGGTCATCATTAGGGCCAACTATCCTGCAGTGTATATCAATATGTATACCTCATAGTGGGCCTTAGAGCTTAGAAAGATCCTTCCATAGATCTAGTATAGTTAAAACTTAGCCCTTGAGGCTATTTACACCAAATCAGGCATTATAAAAGAGCCTCATTTGGGCACCCCCTCTCCTCATACGATTTTTCCCTAGAGAAAAGAAAGAGAGAGAGAGAAAGAGAGAAGAGAGGAAAAGGAAAAAGAATGAAGGAAGGAGAAAGGAAGGGAGAGTGAAGAAGAGAGAGAGTGTTTGTGGGTGAGAGAAATCTTGATGCTTGTGGAGTTAGTATTTCCTCAACCAAACTGGTGGCTACTACAAAACCTCCACCAAACCTACCCATACTAAGAAGCGGAGGTAAGAATAGTATATTTCCCTTCAATAGAGCAACTTAGTGTAGATTTTTAGGCATTAATGTTGTCTTTCTTGATTTTGATTTAGGAATTGGCGATTTTACTCAAATCTCCAAACCCTTGATCTCAAAGAATGGAAATCTCCTCTTAAGGTGCAGACTATTATACTTAGGTGGTCTAGCACCATTTTCATTAGGAGTTTAATGATTTTGTATGCTTGTATAATGTATTTAGAGAATCTAGAGAAAACCTAGGAATTGTTGATTTGTTTGGAATTGTATGGAATTGTATGTCTTGTTGATTTTCTCATATGATTTTATTCTTGCTTCTCACATGATTTGGTATAAATTGATGATCTCATATTTATGTCTTATTTGATTTCTCATATGATATTGCCTTATAGCATGTATGTCGTATTAATTTTGTGCAATTTAATTTTATGTGTGTAGGAAGTTCTTGGCTTCCTCACTAACCCACACAACACACTTGTACCCTTAGTTCACATTATGATTAGCTTTGCTTGGTAGAGAAATTTTAGATTCTATGTTGAAAGATATGCACGCATGCTTCTACTTGTATTATGCGATAACCTTAATTATGACATGTTATGAAATTACCCTCAACCATTAAGTTGGTTAGAAAAATTAGGAGAGTGAAGGCGGTCCCGTTGATAGGACTATCCTGAGACTAAACCCATGGGTTTGGACGAGTGCGTGTGGGCGACAGTAGTTAGACTACATGGGTCGTTTGTACCCGATGTCGTTTGTCACGTGTTTGCCTAAACTCATGCGTTCTAACCTATTTACTGTCCAACCCTGTTTGTTAACCCTATTTGCTCACATATATATAGAACGTGGAACATCCTACAACCATTGTAGCCTATCATAAACCAATTGAAACAGATCCACCAACTCGTGAGTCGGGCATGGTAGAATGAGCCACTGTGTCCGAGCTGTCGGCCTATGCTGAGGTAACGAACCTCCCTATAGTGACTGCGAGCTATCCCAGTTCTCAGTACTCCCCTTGTGCTTGAAGTCGGAGATGGAAAACCTGACGGGATCAAGGATTGTGGTGCCCTAGCCTCGCGCATTGAGGGGCCTAGGCATCGCAATAGTTCAGGGCATTGATACGTGGGGTGTATTAGATTCCTTAATCTACTGGATGAATGGACTTAACTAAGAACTCGGTTAACATGATCACATTGCATCGCACTAGTTAGGGTGGAGACTCGGCAGTCGAGGTCTCTCTGAGGGAGTGTTGGTCATACGCGATCGTTAGATGGAGTCGCTCGAGAGAGTGTTGTGGTGAGGGCATGCATCATATCATTTATCATACATATGCATTAACTAGATCAGCTAGGGATTTATGAATGATTGCTTTTCATTAAGTTCTTAATGTAATTGATGCCTATTACAACTTAATATTAATAACACCCACTAAGTTGATCACTCACTCCCATTCTGGGACAGTGTTTTAAAATATAAACCAGAACTTTTACTAGATGCAAGTGAGGCAGAGCTCAATGAGCCGAGCAAGGTGAGCAAGGATAGGGAAGAGGAGCTTCCCTGCTTCTAGACTTTCGACGGATCCTTTTAGTTGAGTTCGGGCTACCGCGGGGTATAGACCAGGGCCCTAGTCGCTTTAGGTCATGTATGGGTGAGATTAGTTCCCTATTTAGATGATTTTGGATTCATTGTCTAGATATTTTTATATTTAGTAGCAATTGATACTACTTATGACATACTTCTGCTTCATACCTTGCTAAATCCTTCATTGTTTATGAGATCATCCAAATGTAATTAAAATATGAAGCCCATTAGGGCACCCATGACACCTGAGAATTTGGGAGCCGAGTTCTTACATGACCCCTGAAAACCCGGGATGTTACATATACGGTACCACAAGTTCTCGTGGAAGATGAGTTATGGGTCAATTTTTACATTTTTGCTAAGAACGTCATGAAATTAACCATAAGTAGATTTTTCTAAGGACTGTAATTGACCGTTAAGTGAAGGGGATTGACCATAAAATGCATGGAATTGACCTTGAGGTGAAGGAAATTGTTTTTGAAATGAGTGGAATTGAACGTGACGTGAAGGGTATTATCCATGAAATGCACCGAATTGACTGTGAACTGCATGGAAATGACTGTGAAGTGAAGGGGATTGATCGTGAAGTGAAGGGGATTGACCGTGAAATGCATAGAAATGACCGTGAAGTGAAGGAAATTGACCATGAAATGCATGGAAATGACCGTGAAATGAAACAAAATCGCAGGGAAATGACCGTGAAGTGAAGGGGATTGACCGTGAAATGCATGGAAATGACCGTGAAGTGATGAGAATTGACTGTGAAATGCATGGAAATGACTGTGAATCAACACGGAATCATCGGGATTGACTGTGAAATGCAGGGAAATGACCGTGAAGTGAAGGGGATTGACCGTGAAATGCATGGAAATGACTGTGAAGTGAAGGGAATTGACCGTGAAATGCATGGAAATGACTGTGAAGTGAAGGGAATTGACCGTGAAATGCATGGAAATGACCATGGAATGAAATGGAATAATTGGGATTGACCGTGAAATGCATGGAAATGACCGTGAAGTGAAGGGGATTGATTGTGAAATGCATGAAAATGACCGTGAAATGAAGGGAATTGACCATGAAATGTATGGAAATGACCGTGAATCAACATGGAATCATCAAGATTGACCATGAAATGCATGAAAATGACCATGAAGTGAAGCGAATTGACCGTGAAATGCATGAAAATGACCGTGAGGTGAAGCAAATTGATAGTGAAATGCATGGAATTGACTGTGAACTGAAGGGGAATGATTGGAAATGAACATGAAATGATTGGAAACGACCATGAGGTGAAGGGAATTAACCGTGAAATGACAGTGAATGGCCGAAATTAAGTCAATTCATGATCAATTTAACTCAGTTCACGGTCATTTTAGCTCAGTTCACAATCATTTTGCTCAATTCACGGTCATTTTAGCTCAGTTCATGGTCATTTTAGCTTTGTTCACAATCATTTTAGCTTATGAATCAATAACTCAGTGGGTCATCGGTCTGTTAACTCAGTCGGTGCTTAGTTTCTTTCATGGTCTTCGTTTACTTTCACACCTCATTTCATTCCTTGTTTAAAAAACCCTCAATATGGGCCATTTGAGTCCTGATTTTGCTTATTTATTAGGACATGCCATACCATTAAGCATTTTTTAAAAATGAAAATGGATTGGGGACCGTGTGCATATATAGTATAATATACAGTGGGGTCCACACAAAGAAAGCTTAATATTTTTTAAAAATGAAAATGGATTGTGGACCGTGCACATATATAGTATAATATGCAATGGGGTCAACAAAACGAAAGCAGAGATTTCAATATACCTGCCATTCGAAGCTTCTTAACTGGGGGGGGGGGGGGGGACCAATTTTCACCCTATCTTGGGCTTAAAAAAGTCGAAAAAGACGTGTGCAAGGTGTGTATTCTCGACCTGATAAAGGGAAAAGAAGAAAGTAGTACAAGGAAGGTTTTACTGTTAGGGTGGAAATTCACAGAGGAGGAGTAATCAGAAAATGATAATCTACGGGTAGGATGAAGGATCAAAGAGAGGAAAGAAGAAAAACCCAGGTTTTTTTGGTGGAGACACAGCTGGCAGTGTTAACAGGGTGCGTTGGCTATACCAAGGGCATTTTCAACCTTTGGGAATGCGTCTGTACAGCTGGGGTTTATTCTGGTCAGGTAAAATGAGGTGGGCTTTGTCGGGTAAATGGGCCATAAATGGGTTGTACAGTGGTAAATTTCTCTTGAGAGACTGGAGCATTTCTCAGGAGGAAATATTCAATACTCTGGCAGAGTGTGATGGATAATACCCATGCACTTAGAAATTGCACATGTAGCATGCATGTAACTCAAATTAAATCATCCAAAAACTGTGTGACAGTTTAGTTGTATCATCAACTATAAAATTATCCTAATTTGTTGATCATCTGACTATTAGATTGGTGGAGATTTATTGGGTGGGTTAAAAATAAAAATGTCAATTGGCAAGGAATAAGTGTCCACTAATCCGAAGTTAGGATTATTCAACCAATCTGACTTTTGGACTATAACTCAGCCACATTTTATTTGAGCCATGTCTCATTTACTGCTGGCTGCACATCAAGCGTCATAGGTAGCCAGAGTATCAACTGTACCTCTCCTTGAATTTTTTATATCTACAATGGGTCCATGATTTGAACTAGAGATAATTTCCTTTTTATAACATACTGCGTCAACATTCACATGTGAGGCTTACCTCAGTGGCCCACCTAACAAGTGAATGGTCCGACCGTACTAAACAAAATGACACGTTGGCAGAAAAGAAAGAGTTGCATGTTAAAGTTCACATACAACATTCTTGATGTGAGCTTTTATCGCACTTTCAATAGGAAAAGAGATAGAGAGAGTGATATTCGACAAAGTGCTCCTTCCACTTACCATTTTCAAGGAAATGAGTTTTCATTATAAACCTTTCAATTTCATCCGATTTAAAAAATAAAAAATAAAAAATCCCTGACAACTGATAATCTGTCGGCAAAGATAGACTGTTTGTAGCACAACATCTTTCCTACCAACACGCCAGTTTTTATGGACATCTAATATAGAGCGGGTTGCGGATAGTTTCATTGCCAAGATGGATTAGGAAACACCTGATCCCAAGCAGAAGTGATTTGGACTGTCAGGACCTTAAAACGAATGTATCTCACAAAGTGAAATGAGTTATACGGCGTGCCATGTATGATTTTGAGGTAGAATGAGCTACATTAGCCACCCAACCTTGCTATGTCATGGTGTACAAACTAAATTTGAGAGATTCTGCGGGATCTATAGTTGAATTGTCATTTTATTTTCGATTTTACTATTTATAGTTAATTTTAGTTTGATTATAACTCTTTATCCATGTAACTTTAAGAGTTGCTTCCAACATAAAGAGTACTTAGAATGATGAGGAGTCTAGCATGGTCAAGCTACATAGTACAGTTTTAGCTGTAGTTTAATTTCGAAGCTTAGAATAATGAGGAGACTAGCAGGGCCAAGCCAAATACTACAGTTTTAGTTGTAGTTTAATTTTGAAACATCTTTGAAGGCTTAATATTCTTATTTAAATATTTTTAAATTTATTTTTCTTCATCACTTAAATTATTTCAAAAATTTTAAAATTTATTTATATTTTTTCTTGTGGATTTGAGAAGCCTATATGTGAGGAGTCCAAGTAAACTTTGTGCATTTGTAGTTATTCTTGAGGAAGACCTCATCGGGTTCATTCATGTGTCAACATCAGTACCCTAAATACGATAGATCTGAAGCTGATTACCACCCTCCTCATAAATCAGGCTGATCCACTCATTAAGTGGGCCACACCTGTATGTGAGTCAGACTGTCCATTGTCCATTGATTCTATTATTGTGAACCACCTAATGACCTTGTGCAGGTTCTTTTCAGTGGGGCCTACCCTTTTGTCATGGATTGATGTAAGTGGATAGTTAGCCGCGAAAGATGGTATACGGTACCACAAGTTCTCGTAAAAGATGAGTTCTATCTTGTTTTTATAGTCGTTGTTATTGCAAAAGCATGTAAAGGACGCATTATTCTAAGATACCATACGTGAGGACGCTGCATAAAGTAGAAGAATCTCTCTTCGGAAAAATACATGGTTCGAAAGCAGCTCAAAAACAAGCTTTGCACCATTTTGAAGATGGTGGTGACTCAGCATCATCACATGTGGTGCTGATGTACAATCCATGCCGTCTAAATTGTATGTCCTGTTTATAGATGGAGAATATCTCTTTCAACCCTCTAATCATGAAATCCTCATCGTCCAATCAATGGCTATTGAATTGATAGTCAAAAGTAAAAGAAGTGATTGGCCAGACTCGAATGGAAAAATCAGATGGCTAATATCATCTTGTTGGTGTAAGTTTTCATTTATGCTCTATACTCAATTGGATTGGCAATTTGAATGGTCAGAAACAACTTGCCATTGTGCGGTTGATGAGACACCACCATTTTTTAAATGGTGTAGGACTAGCATAGGAATATATGTCTAACTTCAAGGCATTGACTGAACTTTATCCTTACACTTACGATGGCAGGGAGTCGTTCTTGACTTTGACTTCCACTCTGCCGCACATTACCGTCACCACAGTATAAAGATTCTAGGCAGATTTTTTTAGCTTTTCGAGGAATCCAGTGCCATAAGGGGCTCGGTCCAGGTAAGGGCTCTATGGCCCACCGTTATGTATGTGTTTTATCCATGCCATTCATTCATTTTTTTAAAATCATACTATGGCATGAGCCCAAAAAAGATTAAGATCCAACACTCAAGTGAACCACACCACAGGAAGTATCATTGATAATGATCCTCACCGTTGAAACATTCCTAGGGTCCACCGTGATGTTTATTTGCCATCCACAAAGGTAGATGAAGAGAAGACAGAAACATCAGCGTGATAAAAACTTCCGTGCGTTCAATCCCCACTGCGTGGTCCACCTGAGCTTTGGATCTACCTCCTTTTTAGGCTCATATCTTGAGATGATAAGGAAAAACCGATTGAACGGTGTGGATAAATTCCGTACATCACGGTGGGCCCCACAGAGTCCTGCCGTGTCCCTCCCGGCAGGGGCAGCACGCAATCGGCTTCCCGAATGCATCACATGCCATAAAACACTGCCTACTCAGCATGGGATTTACATTCTGGTATCTTTAAAAAAGTATCTAGCATTTACATTCCGGTACCTTTAGTGCCTGTTTGGTTGAATGTATATTAAGAGAATTGGGGTGTATTTTATACTTTTTAATCATTAATTACATGCTTATATGAATTTGTGATGAGAGGATGGAAGGGATGCGTATGTGACATTGGCCGCACCAACTTTTAGATAGAAAAATGTGAGAGACTTTGTAGGTCTCACCATGATGTATATGTTTTATCCATGCCGTCCATTCATTTGGATAAATTATTTGAGGATATGCCTCCAAAAATGAGATAGATCCAAAGCTCTAGTAGACCATACTATGGGAAGAACATTTAAATGGTAAGCATTCAATCTACAGTATTTTATGTAGTGTGGTCTATTGGATATTTGAATCTTCCTCATTTTTAGTCCCATGCCATAAAATGATCTATACTAATGAGTGGATGGAGTGAAAATAACTCATGGTTGGGGCCTACCAACCTTTGGCTTCGAATAATCATAAAATATGGGGCAACTCCTCTGCACTTTCGAACGCATGCGTCTGTTAGATGTGCGCATTCAATGATTATTTGAAAAAATTATATGAAAATATTTCATATGTAATTACATCAAATCGGTCCTTACTCTTGCTCCAGTCGGAGACTCTCAGGAATATCAACACCGGGTCACGGTTCGAGTACCCATGTGTGGTGAAATCCAGGCCGGTGCTGAAATCCCACTAAGGTGTGAGTGCATGGGGGTGCATAAAATAATAAAAATAATAAAAAAAAGGATCAAAAATCAAATCAAACACACCCTTAAAAAGTACTTATTGGAAGCGTGGATTCTAGGATTTGAAGCTCCCTCGATCTGAAATCCTCATGGCGTGTTTGGTACCCTATACTTCTAATAAGCCCATTGAATTATATACATTGCCTAAAAATGATGAAGTTCTAAGTCTTAAGTGGGCCACAAGCATAAGATCATGTTTGAGTGACTAACCAATAATTTTTAACCATTGATTTAAATGGAAAATGTTTGGACAGCACTGATCATTGTATTAAAGTAATCATGGTGATGCAATTGATAGTCTAGTTGTTTTGAAATATTATTAGTGGGCCACGTGCCCAATGGTTTAATAATCAAGCGACACACATATTATACATGCAACTCCTGAAAGGATTTTAAATGTAATCCAAGCTCTCATTGGCTCCCTATTACTTTGTGGTGCCAAACAACTAAGGTATTTTAAATCCTCTCGAGTCCACCCAAATCCATGGTGCCAAACAACCTCTTAGAACTTAATTACCATTACCTTTTTCAAAAAGCTTACCCACTTATCCAAGTGCTTATGATGATAGTGTCATCCATCGGATTTCTAGCATATGCTCATTGTACTCACAAAGGTGTAGGCAGCTCGCGTGAGCCCACCCTAATGTTTGTGTTAAATCCGCCCTGACCAGCGGGTCAATCACCCCCTTTTTATGCCAAGGACCAAAACTCAACTTTACCGGTCATTTAAGTGGACTATATTTACAATTGGAAAAAATATAAGAGGCAACAATTACCATATAAATTGTTTCCCTTGGTTCCCTTGGCCTACCAAAATCATGGATGGTCCTGATTTTTGGATTCCAATCTTAAATTTGGCATGTCATTTAATAATTAGAGTGGATTTTATATCATCATCACAATGGATCCTAAAAAATCAAGAATAAACATCTCTCTCAATTGTTTCCTTTGGTGTAGCTCACTTGAATCATATGTCAATCTAATTTTTGGGCATTGGCGTTATCATGAGATTATACATCTAATGGTCAAAGCGGGTTCCACATGTACATCATGATGAGCTCCTAAAAAAATAAGGATAAACATATCTTTCAACTGTTTCCTTTAATGTGACTCACTTGAATCATAGGTAAACCTGATTTTTGAGTATTGATGCTACTATGAGAATATACATTTAATGGTCGAAGTAGGTTCCACATGCATAGCATGATGAGCCCATAAGAAATCAAGGATAAACATCTCTCTCAATTGTTTCCCTTGGTGTGGCTCACGTGAATCATGAGTTAGCATAATTTTTAAACAGTGATGCTATCAGAGATTATACATTTAATGGCCGGAGTGGGTTCCACATGCACATCATGATGAGCCCATAAAATATCAAGGGCGGCCTTTCTCATCTAGTCCTAAGAAATCAGAGATTTCCACTTATTTATTAAGAGAAATGAAATTTGCTCCAACACCCATTCTCATTTTTTCATGGGGTCCAATATTATGTGTGTGTGAGATGCACTCAGTCCATTAGATGTGTAATTCGAGGCTGACTAGTGATTCAAGTGAGCTGCCTCAAAGGAAACAGTTGAGAGGGATGTTCACACTTGGTTTTTATACAGCCCATTGTGATGATTTTATGAATCTTCTCCAACTGTTAGATGCAACACGGAAATTCAGCCCAGTGCCCAAAATTCAAGCCCATTTATGATTCAACTGGACCATACTAAGGGAAATATTTTGGACGGTGAGTGTTTACCTGTACACTATTTCCATTAGTGTGGTCCGCTTGAATCGATGATGGGGCTGATTTTTGGGCTGTAGGGCTAACATGGATTGACCTGCCAGTGGTCAGGGTGGATTTCACGTAAACATCACGATGCGCCCACCCAAGCCACTGACCACTTTGCTAACATCCGCTGACCCGATCATCATTAATAAATTTAATAAAAGGTACTCTAATGACTATTACTCACTGAGTCTTTGGCATCTTTACGAAGAAGGACTTATTAATTTTTTTTAAAAAAGACAAGCCTTTAGACCGTTTGATAAAAGTATACTCAAAGTGCTCATTTGTTTAGAAAATAACAAATGAACTCTGATTTTTTAAGTTGAGGAGCGGTTACTTTTTCAAACGCACCGTATTTGACTTAAGTTGGTAGGCATCTTGGACTAATAATTTTTTGGACAAAAACCCTCCTCTTCTCATTACAATTTCTTCGAGGTAGGCTTACCTGATGAATGACCCATATTAAGGTGGGCCCCACATGATAAATGGTCTACATCAAACATGGCCCCACATAATGCACAGTGACATCAAAGGTGAGCCCCACATGATGGATGGCATGCATCACAGTGTGACCTCATATGATGGATGTCCCACATCAAGGTGTAGCCTCATGTAATGGACGATTCACATCAAGTAGGCCCTACCTAATGGATGGTCCACATCAAAGGTGGGACCCACATGATGGATGGTGGACATTTAATGTGTGACCACATGATGGAAGGTTAACATTAAAGATGGGCCCATGTGATGAATGACCCATATTGAAGGTTGGCCCACACATGATGGATGGTCCACAACAAAGGTGGGACCTACATGATGGATGGTGGACATCGAAGGTGGGTCCCACATGATGGACTATCCACATCAAGTGGGCCCCACATGATAAAATGTCCATAACCAAGGTGGGACCCACATGATGGATGGTGGATATCAAAGGTGGGCGCCTTATGATGAATGACTCATATTGAAGGTGGGGCCCACATCAAGGTGGGCCCATGTAATAAATGGTTCACATCAAAGGTGGGCCCCACTTGATAAATGGCCCGTATCAAAGTGTAGCCTGGCATAAAGGAACATGCACATCAAGTAGGTCCGATTTGATGGGCAGTCCACATCAAAGGTGAGACCCACATGATGGATAATGGTCATTGAAGGTGGGTCACATGATGAACGACTCATATCAAAGGTGGGGCTTCACATAATGAATGATCCACATTAAGGTGGGCCCACATGATGAACGACCCATATCAAAGGTGGGACTTCACATAATGAATGATCCACATTAAGGTGAGCCCAAATAATGGACAAAGTGGGCTTCACATGATGGATGACTCACATCAAAGTGTAGCCCCTTATAATGGACGGTCCACATTAAGTGGGCCCCACCTAATGGATAGTCCACATCCAAGGTCTCGCATGATGGAGGGCGCATATCCAAAGTGGGCCACCTGATGGATGATCCATATAGAAGGTGGGCCCCACATGATGAATGGTGGATATCAAAAGTGGACCTCACATGATGAATGGTGGATATCGAAAGTGAGCCCCTCATGATGAACAATCCACTTCAAATGTAGGGCCCACACTATAAACACATCAAATGTGGATTCCACATGATGGCTGATTGGTAGTGGACGTGGAGGTGTCGCACATAAAAGACAATTAGCATTCATGGTGGGACCCACATGATGAATGACCTACATCAAGGTGGGCCCTAATGATGAATGATCCACATCCACGATGGGCCTTGTATGATGGATGATCCACTTTGAAGGTTTGGCTCACACTGAATGGTCCATATCAAAGGCAGGCTTCATATGATGGTTGTCTGCATCTAATTTATGACATAATAGATGACACAAATGTCTTAAAATACGAAGATTGTAGTCATTCATTCTTTTGTCATTTGGGTCATGGTTCATCTGTGATGAGATCCACCAAAAGAATCATTGGATTGCTCTTACAATAAAATTGTCATAATCTTTAAAAGTAACGTCAACTACTTCTAAAAAAAATCTCTTATTTAAAGGTTTTACTAAACATGCTATTCACTCCCCAAGTGCAGGGTTGTGATGTAGTAATAAACTCGATAAAACCGAGGTCGAATCCTAAAGGACTGATACTTGTACGTCTATTTGAAATTAAATAGAACTAAAACTAGACTAAGATGAAATCTAAATCGATTGAATTTGAAGGAATAATGGTGAAATATTAAATTAAAACTTAAGAAAAATCAGAGGTAGAGAAATTATGGATTCAGAGGATCCACTTGTAGAGATCAGAGAGATCTTATGCCTGCTTCAAAAATCATGAAAATTAACTGAACTGTCGTTGATATAGTTTTTAAGAGATGAAAGATATATGAATTAGAATAGATTCTGTCACCAAACCATGCCCAGGAGACAAAGCAAACAACAGAATTAAACTAATTACCAACAAATCAACATGCTATGAAGGTGAGGAAGAGTACCGTCATCCGACCATGCCCAGGAGACTATGGTGAACAACAGGGCTTCCTGACATCATAAACATCAAAAAGAAAAGGAAATATGTAAAGCCATCTCAGACCCATTGTAATTTCAGTCACAACAGACCATTAAAGACTAAAAATATTTCCTTAATTTAAACTAAATTCAACATCAGTCAGTTTACACAAAAGGTACAAGCCACAAGTCCTCCCATCCTGCTACAAGCTTCACCTCTTAGCCCTAGCTAAGAGGTTTAGCCGCACATGAGTGGGCTAGACATCTTAAACAAATAAAATAAAATAAAATAAAAAGAAAAGAAAAGAAAAACAACTTTCAACTCTCTCTCTTACACGTTCAAACCAAACCTCCACAGCTACTTCCCCTGATCTTTCTCTCTCCACGTCTCTTTATAGCTGATGAAGGTCGACTCAGTCCATAGTCGGTGGAGAGCTGCATATCAACCTCTTACGCAGCCAGTTCACAGCATGCGCAGGGGACCCGTATTCAATCCGCATTCGACACAATATCCGAACCTTTCCAGCCATCTAATCCATTCAAACCTCTTAGTGGTGGTCAGTTGCCCCAGGGGAGGACTTTGAACGACCAGGATCATTGGGCCGATCTTGGCCATGATCACTAAATACCCCGCAGCGTCCGGGTCTCGGACGCTCTTTAAACAGAGCCTGCGAACGCTGATGCCCGGTGGGCCCCGTTTCATTGTTATTTTGCAAAATCCATGCCGTCCGCTATGTTATACTCGAAAAACCATTCAGAGAGGGCCGGTTTTGGATCAAATTAAGTGTGACCTATTGATTTTTAAACCCGTCGTCCATTCATGAATTGGCGCTGTTTCCATTCACTCTTGTGCATGAGTCTGGAAAAATCGTCGTGTGTACGGTCGGTTTGTCATCCTGGGATGAATGGACAGTCCAGATGGACTCCATGCTGATCAATGGTAGGCCGGGGTCTGAGTCGGTGTGGACTCTGCGTACGCGAAAACGGTTATTTTCATTTTTTTTAAGGAGAGCCGGGTCAAAGGCCAGCTTGACCGTCCTGGGGTTGCAATGTACAGCCAGTGTACATGTGCAATATGCACACTCCACTCAAAGTGAGGTCCACTGTGATGGTTTTGAGAAATCTACCCCAACCATCTATTTTCTCACCTCATAAAACGGGATTAGACCAACTTTGAAGCGTATCCAGAGTTCAAGCGGGCCCCAAATCATGATTTCAGGGGCTGATCCAGCCATTGGGTCACTTTCACATAGATCCAATGGGTGAAATTCGACGTGAACGGTTAATTTAAGGTCCTCAGGCCGTGCATGAAGTTATGGGCTGAACAGAGGGTGGAAACCTTATGATCTTGCATTCTGGACACCCTTCAAGCCACTTGAGCTTCAGTTTCTCAGTTTTCTCGAATCTTTGGCATGTAAATTGGTCGATCTTGGTCCCCTGGGGTCTCGTAACTTTTCTTGGCATCATCAGAGCATTAATTTCATACTTTTATCACCCTGTTTCGGTCGAAGCTCTTAAACACACCTTGCATCACAAACACGATTAAAATAAGTCGTTAAACAGTACCATGTTCGTTAATCCAAGCAATAACTGGGGTCTAATATGCAATATTTGACCCTCAACACAACCCCCAACCAACATTTTGCTAGTCCCAAGCAAAATATGCGAAAAATAAGTTGAGAATTATAGGACGAATTCTATGAACTCGAGTGATTTTTGGAAAACAATCCAAATACGAAAATTCTAGGATTCATGAATGTTGGGTATTACTTTCTTCTGGACTTAAGCACACTGTAAACTTCATAATCAAGATCAAAGTATTAATCCATCAATTAGAAAAATGCTAAACATTAAGTTCTATGGGTGTATAGTGTAATCTTGGCTTAACAACATTAAAATTCACTTCTTTATTTCTGGATATCATTGGTAACTAACGAGAGAATTCATGATAACCAAAACCTAAACTAAAACGTGCCTCGTAGATCATCTCTTTTCTTTCTTTTAGCCTTTGATCTTCCAGTAAAAGTAATGCCAAGAAGGGGAATCAAATCCTCACCTACAGGGAGCAAACCTATGGTGAAGACTGTACACCCAACCCTTTTCTTCATATCATCCACGGGGAATTAAATCCACACCTATAGGGAGCAAACCCAGGGTGAAGATTATTCACCAGCCTTTTCCAAAGGTAACTGTTTTTTTTTTTTTTTTTCAATTGATCATGATGGGCAGATTTTTCAGGCTGGTTCCTTATATGCTTAGTGATTGCCAAGTTAGCCCTTTAATATCGAACTGAAACCTCAATGTGTAGGCGAGATGTGACATGTAAAATCTTGATTCAATCAATGTTTACAACTTCTAATTTTGAACTAACAACTTGAACTTAACTGTGAAATCTAACAAACAACTGAATCCAAGAGTCAGAAGTTACCAACATCACGTATCTTGAAATTATAAGTCACAGATGGATGACAAAATCGCTTCGAATTCACAAGAAATTTCAGAAAAATTTAAAAATTTTCACAATTTTTTCTTAAGACTAAGAAAACAATGATTAGGTTACCTAATCTCCCACCCCCAACCTAAAATCTACATTGTCCTCAATGTAAAAGATATGAGTATGCAATGCACATGGGACAACAAAAGAAAATGTGAAGTGATGGAAAGATAGTACCTGGATAACGAATTGAGAGAGATTTTTTAAGAGATCGCTAGAAGAGAGCAGGTCAACACGAGAGAGAAACTAACAAAAGTAAAACAAAAATAACAAAAATAAATTTTACTTATACCACTTTCGCAGGTGCTCTCGATTGCATTTAGCGTATGCAACAAGCCTTTAAACCCCTAGGTTACCCCTAGTGGACGAGTTGTAGTCTCGTGAGGGTTTACAGTAATGTTACCCACAAACATTGAATTAATTAACTAAAAAAAATGAAATGAAATAAAAAGTTGGATTACCTCCCAGGAGTGCTAAGTTTACCGTCTTTAGCAAGAAAAAATAAATCACTATCCTAGTCCTATGAAAGTGATAAACCTACCTATACCTCCATCAGACTAGGAGATCAGTCCTGGTAAACAGGAGCAGTCAGAGGCATGGACATGTCCTCTGAATCAAATTTCTCGACAAATAATTTTAATCGATGTCCATTTACTTTAAACTCCTTGCCATTGTCGGGATCTCTTATCTCGACGGCCACATATGGATAAGCAGTAACAACAATATAAGGGCCGATCCAACGAGATCGAAGCTTACCCAGAAAGATATGTAGTCGAGAGTCATACAAAAGGACTTTCTGACCTGGCGTGAATGATTTTCGTAAAATATGTTGATCATGAAACGCCTTCATCCTGTCCTTATAAATTCTCGAGTTCTTATATACATCATTCCGGATTTCTTTAAGTTCATTTAACTAAAGTTTGCGTAGCGGCAAGCATTGTCCAGATTGAAATTCAAATTTTTGATCACCCAGTAAGCTTTATGTTCCAACTTCACAGGCAAGTGACATGCCTTCCTATAGACAAGTCTAAAGGGAGATGTTCCAATAGGGGTTTTAAACGCAGTACGGTATGCCCATAAGGCATCGGTCAATCGGATTGACCAATCCTTACGATCAGGGTTAACCATTTTCTATAGGATATGTTTGATCTCCCTATTAGAAATCTTAACTTGTCCACTTGTCTGTAGATGGTATGAGGTGCTCACCTTATGAGAGATACCGTATTTTTTCATTAAGCTCTCGAACGGTCTATTACAAAAGTGTGAGCCCCCGTCACTAATGATGGCTCGAGGCGTTTCGAACTGCGACAGGATGTTTTCTTTTAAACATTTAATGACCGTGCGATGGTTATTGTTCCGGCACGAAATCGCTTCAACCCATTTAGTGACATAATCTACAACGAGCAAAATATACAAATTTCCAAAGGATTGGGGGAATGGTCCTATGAAATCAATACCCCAACAATCAAATGCTTCAATGATAAGGATAGGATTCAAAGATATCATATTTCGATGGGATAATGCTCCCAATTTTTGACAACACTCACAAGCCTTGCAAAACTCATGAGTGTCCCTGAACATAGTGGGCCAGTAAAAACCACACTGTAAAATCTTAGCTGTGGTCTTTTTAGTAGAAAAGTGACCACCATAGGCCTGTGAGTGACAGAAGGAGATGACACTTTGATGCTCATCGTCTGGCACACATCTCCTTAGGATTTGGTTTGGGCAATATTTAAATAAATATGGATCGTCCCAAAAAAAGTTGCGTACCTTGGTAAAGAATTTCTTCTTATCTTGTGACGTCTAGTGTGTCGGTATGGAACCTGTAGCAAGATAATTAGTAATATCAGCGAACCAAGGTGAATGGGAGACTCTGAACAATTGTTCATTAGGGAACATGTCATTGATATGGGTCACCTCAAGGGAATCAGAGCTATTAAGGCGAGAGAGATGATCGGCCACTACGTTCTTTACTCTCTTTTTATCTTTAATTTTCAAATCAAATTCTTGGAGTAAAAGGATCCATCGTATCAGGCGGGGCTTAGAATCATTCTTAGAAAGAAGATACTTAAGGGCCGCATGATCTGTGTAGATAATGATCTTGGATCCGATAAGGTAGAACCTAAATTTGTCCAAAACAAACACCACGGCTAAGAGTTCCTTTTCCATAGTCGAGTAGTTCACTTGGGTAGGATTTAGAGTCCTACTTGCATAATGAATAACGTAAGGCTGTTTATCTTTTCTTTAGCCTAGGACCGCTCCAAGAGCATAATCAGAGGCGTCGCACATGAGCTCAAAAGGAAGGCTCCAATCGGGTGGCTGCATGATAGGTGCAGTGGTTAACATGCCCTTAAGCTTGGTGAAAGCTTCCTGGCATTGCTCAATTCACTCGTATGGTGTATCCTTTTAAAGGAGATTACATAATGGACGAGAGAGGAGACTAAAGTCCTTTATGAATCGTCTGTAAAATCCTGCGTGTCCTAAAAAAAATTGCACGTTTTTGATGTTCTTGGGTGCAGGTAGGTTAGAGATAAGATCGATTTTTGCCTTATCTACCTCGATTCCTTTGGATGAGATGATATGTCCAAGGACAATTTCCTTCTGAACTATGAAATGGTACTTCCCCTAATTAAGTACCAGATTCTTTTCTTCACATCTTTTCAGCACACATTTAAGATTCTCTAAGCACTCGCTAAAAGTTGAACCGAAAATAGAGAAATCGTGCATGAAGACCTCTAGATATTTCACCACGATATCAAAAAAGATACTCATCATACATCGTTGAAATGTGGCAGGGGCATTACATAACCCGAACAACATCCTTCTGTAAGCAAAGGTTTCGTAGGGACATATAAATGTAGTCTTTTTCTGGTCCTCAAGGGCGATTTCAATCTTATTATAACCTGAATACCCGTCAAGAAAATAGTAATATGAATGACCTACTAACCTTTTTAAGATCTAATCTATAAAGGGCAAAGGAAAGTGGTCCTTCCTGATGACGGTATTTAACTTCCTATAGTCAATGCACATTTTCCAACCAGTAGTAACTCTAGTTGGCATGAGTTCATTATTGACATTGGCTACGATGGTGATCCCGAACTTCTTAGGAACCACCTGAGTTGGACTCACCCATTGACTATCAGATATGGGGTATATGATACTCACATCCAATAGTTTAAGAACCTCGGCCTTAACCACTTCCTTCATGTTTGGATTTAGTCTTTGTTGTGGTTGTCGCGCGGTCTTCGCATTATCCTCAAGATATATGTGATGAGTTCAAATCGAGGGGTCGATTCCTTTGAGGTCCGCGATAGTCCATCCCAGGGCTCCCTTATGCTCAAGGAGAGTACCTATGAGCATACTCTCCTGCTATTTCTCTAGGTGGGCAGAGATCACCACCAGGTATGTCTCATCTTGACCTAAATAGACATATTTCAAATCAGAAGGCAAAGGTTTTAGGTCAAACTTCGGTGGCTTGAGGTTAGACGGTAGAGGCACTACATCGGTTTGAGGCAACTCTTCAAATTGTGGCCTCCACCGGTTAACCTCAAGTACCGGTGCAGTATTAAGCATGGCACACATCTCCCTAATTATGTCATCATCAAAATCATGGGAGTGGGCCAGACACGTCTCTAGAGGATCGGAGGATAAGGTCAGAGGCGTTCTATCTTCCACAAAAGAATCAATCATGTTAATGTCGTGGAAATTGTCATCTTCCTCTGAGTTGCTGTCGTTATTGAAAAAGATATTTAACTCCAATGTCAAATTTCTAAAAGACATATTCATGACACCATTCCTGCAATTGATAATTGCATTTGAAGTAGAAAGGAATGGGTGACCAAGAATGACGGGAATCTGAGTGCTCATGTCATTGATGAGTTTGGTATCCAAGATGATAAAATCTACAGGATAGTAAAATCTATCGACCTAGACCAACACATCCTTGATTATCCCTCTTGGTATGCGAATAGTGCGATCAGCAAGTTGTAGTATAGTTCGGGTGGGTTTTAATTCACCCAAGCCTAACTGTTTGTATACTGAGTAGGGAATCAGATTGACGCTCGCTCCTAAGTCAAGAAGTGCGTGATCAATTCGATAGTTCTCGATTACACATGATATGGTTGGGCTACCGAGATATTTAAATTTCTGTCGCACCTCTTGTTTTAGGATGACACTCACTTTCTCAGTCAAGAAAATCTTCTTTTGAACACTTTTCCATCATTTGGTCGTGCATAAGTCATTTAAGAATTTGGCATATAAAGGTATCTGTTTTACGACATCAAGTAGAGGAATGTTGACTTTCACTTGTTTCAACACCTCTAGGATATCTTGAGAGTTAGAGAGACGTTTCGGTGCAACCAACCGTTGGGAGAGCGGAGCAACTGGCTTCTCTAGAGGTTCCGATTCTACTTTTTGTGGGGCATCATTAGATCCATCACTGTTGTCCTTTTCTAATTCTTGAGGCTTTTCGGGCCTAACCAGAAGGGTTTTATTAATAATATTTTCACTCCTAAGAGTGGTGATGGATTTAACGTGCTCCATTTGATTTGAAGAGCTTGGGTCACTAACTTCATATTGCGGTTTAGGATTGGGAAGAGGTTGAGCTGGGAAGCTCTCCTTGCTCCCAATCGTATTTTCAGCCTTAAGTCCTTGTATCACTTTTGTAAGATCTTGGAAGGCTTGTAGCATACCCTGATTGAAAAGCTCTTGCTTTTGGAAGTGTTTTAGAACCAAATCCTCTTGAGATTTCTCTTGAGTTAGAACTTGATTTAGGAAACTTGAGGTGTAGCAGTCTGTCCATTCCTCCAACTAAAATTAGGATGATTTTTCCAGCCAGGATTGTTCGTATTAGAGGTTGGTCCATTGAAAGGTCTTTGATAGTTATTTACGACATTGGATTGTTCATTCAATACTTCTCAAAAAGCAGGTATTGTAGGACAATTTTCAGTTGTATGAATATTGTAATCACAGATGCCACAAACACTTTCATTAACCTTATCCTTTTTTCCTTCCATGGCCTCAAATTTTCTTATGAGCGTAGACACTTTATACTTAAGGTCATCCTCTTCTTTCAAGAGATATACTCCACCTTTCTCCTTAGATTGAGTCGGCCTAGACGTGGTGTTCGAATTCGGGTAATAGTCCTATGCTTGTGTTTTTTCAGCAAGACTATCGAGGTAATTCATACCTCGTCAATATTTTTATTAATGAATTCTCTATTACACATTGTCTCAACCATTTGGCGCATGGAGGATGTCAGTCTATCGTAGAAAAATTTTGTAATGCGCCATGTTCCAAAGCCGTGTTGTGGGCATGAACTGACCAAATCCTTGAACCTTTCCCAACATTGGAAGAATGTTTCATCTTCCTTTTAGGCAAAGTTCATGATTATTTTTTTGAGGGTAATTGTCTTATGATGTGGGAAATTTTTTTTATAAATTCCCTCTGCATATCATTCCATGTGCCAATGGATCTACGACGCAGTGAATGTAACCACGTCTTGGCCTTCTCTTTCAAGGAAAATGGGAAGAGTTTCAGCCTAATAGTTTCCTTAGATACATTAAGGAAGTATAAAGTGGCTATGATTTCATCGAACTCTTTCAGATGCAACTATGGTTCTTCAAACTCAAGCCCATGAAACTTAGGAAGGAGTTGGATAACCCTTGGCTTGATGTCCATATGTCCTGTATTCTCAGGAAAAATCATGCATGAGGGCGTACTCACCCCCGTCGGTTGAAAATAATCTCGTAAAGTGTGAGGTGGGGGTGCCTGATGCACCTCATTCTCAACTTGTACTTCCTCTACCCTAGGTTAGGGTAGTGCTTGAGGTTGATTTTCATCCATAATCTTAACTAACTCAGGGGAATTCAAGTAGTGTCTAGTCCTGCGATGGACAGTCAGCCCCTCAACTAATCCTCCTTCGGTTAAGAGACGTTGAGTGTTATCACGGGCCCACTTGGGCATGAAACACTCACAGCCCTCAAATTCTAAACCTAATCCTAAGAGAGGAAATAAAAATCTAAAGAAAGAAGAGAGGGTTGGAAAAAAGTTACTAAATTGGAGTCTCTAAGTTAAAAACCTGCAAAACAAACAAAACAAATTAATTTTTAGAAATAAAAAGTCTAAGAATAAAAAATTCCTAATTAGAAGTAAACTAATTTCTAAATAAAAAAAAGAAATTCTTAAAAAAGAAAGTAGAAAACAAATTAGGAAAGTATTAAACTAGAAAGTAATAAAAGGAAATAGAAAGTAGAAATTAGAAGGAGCTTACTGAATTAGAAGTTTCTATCTTAAAATCCTACAAAATAAATAGGTTAGTTCCTAAACAAAAAGCCTATAGAAAAATTCTAAAAATAGAACAAGAAACAAGGTTAGGATTCCTAAAAGAATTAGAATTAGAAACTCACTAAAAAGAAGAAATAAATCTTAATCTAGAATAGAAAGGAAGAATTTAAGAAAGAATTTACCAATTTCGAAACTATCTCAGAAGCCTACAAAACAAGAAAATAGGTTAGTTTCTATAAATCAGAAAAACCTAAACCTATAGTTAGAAAAATCCTAATCTTAAACTAATTCTAAAACTGATTAATTTTAGAAACGCAACCGTCAGTCCCCGACAACGGCGCCAAAAACTTGTTCACTCCCCAAGTGCAGGGTTGTGATGTAGTAATAAACTCGGTAAGACCGAGGTCGTATCCCAAAGGACTGATACTTGTACGTCTATCTGAAATTAAATAGAACTAGAACTAGACTAAGATGAAATTTAAATCTATTGAATTTGAAGGAATAATGGTGAAATATTAAATTTAAACTTAAGAAAAATCAGAGGTAGAGAAACTAGGGATTCAGAGGATCCACTTGTAGAGATCAGAGAGATCTTATGCCTGCTTCAAAAATCATGAAAATTAACTGAACTGTCGTTAATATAGTTTTTAAGAGATGAAAGGTATATGAATTAGAATAAATTTTGTCACCAAACCATGCCCAGGAGACAAAGCAAACAACAGAATTAAACTAATTACCTACAAATCAACATGCTATGAAGGTGAGGAAGAGTACCGTCATCCGACCATGCCCAGGAGACTATGGTGAACAACAGGGCTTCCTGACATCATAAACATCAAAAGGAAAAGGAAATACGTAAAGTCATCTCAGACCCATTGTAATTTCAGTCACAACAGACCATTAAAGACTAAAAATATTCCCTTAATTTAAACTAAATTCAACATCAGTCAGTCTACACAAAAGGTACAATCTACAGGTCGTCCCATCCCGCTAAAAGCTTCACCTCTTAGCTCTAGCTAAGAGGTTTAGCCGTACATGATGGGCTAGACATCTTAAACAAATAAAATAAAATAAAAAGAAAAGAAATGAAAAGAAAAACAACTTTCAACTCTCTCTCCTGCACGTTCAAACCAAGCCTCCACAACTGCTTCCCCTGATCTTTCTCTCTCCACGTCTCTTTATAGCTGATGAAGGTCGGCTCAGTCCACAATCGGTGGAGAGCTATGTATCAACCTCTTACGCAGCCAGTTCGCAGCATGCACAGGGGACCTGTATTCAATTCGCGTTCGACAAAATATCCGATCCTTTCCAGCCATCTGATCCATTCAAACCTCTTAGTGGTGGTCGGTTGACCTAGGGGAGGACTTTGATCAACCAGGATCATTGGGCCAATCCTGGCCATGATCACTAAATGCCCCGCAGCGTCCGGGCCTCAGACGCTCTGTAAACAGAGCCTGCGGACACTGATGCCTGGTGGACCCCGTTTCATTGTTGTTTTGCAAAATCCACGCCATCCACTACGTTCTACTCGAAAAACCGTTCAGAGAGGCCGGTTTTGGATCAAATTAAGTGTGACCTATTGATTTTTAAACCCGTCGTCCATTCACAAATTGGTGTTGTTTTCGTTCACTCTTGTGTATGAGTCTGGAAAAACCGCCGTGTGTACGGTCGGTTTGTCATCCTGGGATGAATTGACAGTCCAGATGGACTCCATACTAATCAATGGTGGGCCGAGGTCTGAGTCAGTGCGGACTCTGCGTACGCGAAAATGGTTATTTTCATTTTTTTTAAGGAGAGCCGGGTCAAAGGCTAGCTTGACCGTCCTGGGGTTGCAATGTACAACCGGTGTACATGTGCAATATGCACACTCCACTCAAAGTGAGGTCCACTGTGATGGTTTTGAGAAATCTACCCCGACCATTTATTTTCTCACCTCATAAAATGGGATTAGACCAACTTTGAAGCATATCCAGAGTTCAAGCGGGCCCCAAATCATGATTTCAGGGGCTGATCCAACCTTTGGGTCACTTTCACATAGATCCAATGGATGAAATTCGACGTGAACGGTTAATTTAAGGTCCTCAGGCTGTGCATGAAGTTACGAGCTGAATAGAGGGTGAAAACCCTATGATCTTGCATTCTGGACACCCTTCAGGCCACTTGAGCTTCAGTTTCTCAGTTTTCTCAGATCTCTGGCATGTAAATTGGTCGGTCTTGGTCCCCTGGGGTCCTGTAACTTGCCTTGACATCATCAGAGCATTAATTTCATACTTTTAGCACCTTGTTTCGGTTAAAGCTCCTAAACACACCTTGCATCACAAACACGATTAAAATAGGTCGTTAAACAGTACCATGTTCGTTAATCCAAGCAATAATTGGGGTTTAATATGCAATATTTGACCCTCAACACATGCTTATTACAAATAAGAGTTTTTTTTTTTTTTTTTTTTTTTTTAAAAAAAAAAAAAACCTAAAAATTTGATTTTATCAAACTAGCTTATTTAAAACAAGTGCTAGAACAAAAAGAGCTTATTAGAATTCCTCCTAAAAAAAAAAAAACCTAAAAATTTGATTTTATCAAACTAACTTATTTAAAACAAGAGCTAGAACAAAAGGAGCTTATTAGAATTACTCCAAAAAAAAAAAAAAAAAACCTTATTGAATTAGGGTAGAGATGTCAAATGAGCCCTTAGATTAATAAGGCAGCTTATTGAAAACCTTTATGAAAAAGTACCACAATGTAAATTTTTAGGTGTTCTTTTTTAATTATCTAGATATACATGTTCATAAACAATTTTAGGTTTGCTTTGGGCTTAGCTCCTGGGCCTATTAGGCCCAGCCAACCTTATGTCAACTTCATTGGATATTTTCAAAATATAAAGTTATTTGGGTCACTATTACTTTTCTAACAAAAAAGAAGAAACAAAGAAAAAAGAATCTCTTAAAAAAGTTTATTTTCAAGTTTTAAAAAATGCATTATTTTATTATAGAAAAGGTTAAAGGCTTAGTAACCAAGGGAGAGAGAATATGATTTTGTTACATCGAGTATTTGAGATTAAGTTGGTTAAGTTGATTATTGTCATTAATTCATGACAATACCTCTTATTCAAATCAAAAGACACAAAAATATCCCTTGCTATTTGCAACATTGGTTTACCAACATAAAGGCATTTATTGCCTTAAGAACCAATATGTATGGAGGATCTAATAACTATTGGGTCTGGGTCTGGGTCTAGGTTTGCGTCCAAAATTTAGACCTATAGGACGAGTACATATCTAAAAACTTGAGCTAAATTATTAAATGAATTGAGTCCTCCCAAAATCAAACTGACCTACCTGTGCCCGGTTTTGCAATGGACCTAATTTGAGTAATATAAAAATGGGCATGATTAAGACCTAAACCTTTTAAAAAATATATTTGATTAAGTGTTTGGGGTCTTTTTACTTTCTTTTGGGCTAGGCTATAACAATAATTCATCTTCTTTTTTTTCTTTTTTTCTTTTTTTCTTTTTCTGTTTTTGTTTTTGTTTTTCTTTTTTCCTCTATAAAATGTTGTTAATCATACACTCCTTGTATGCAAATCATGGGCCCAATCGTAGGCGAGGAATATACTAGAAATAACAATACTTAAAATCTCTAACCATATCAATTTTACCTGTTGAATTTGAAGCGTTAGCTATTTTATTTTTGTACCATCAAAATTGATAGCCACAACTAATTGGATGACTTAGAATACTATGCGTGAAAAATTAATTGTAATTTTTGTATGGGACTTTAACCTACCCAAATCTACCTAAACCCAGACCAATCCAAACTTGATACATATGATAAATGGGTCAGGTCTCGACCCTCATGGTTTTGCTATTTTTAACTAGGAGCCAATGCATGTTATGCGGGATGCCTTGGATTCTGCCAATCTTAGAGTGCAGAGAAGGCCACTATATATTCGATCGGTATCCATTAGTCCAACCAAATTAGTAGGTGAATCTCAATTAGCACATTGTGTAGATTTATACATTTTCGATTCAACCAATACGTATGAGTCGGTTTGTTTCGGTCCAACCGACATGTTACACAGATTAGTGCAAATCTGGGTATTTAAGGCCTACGATTATAACTTGGTGAAATACGAATGTTTTGTCGCAAAGGGCAAGGGTTTTAGGAGATAAGAGGATTCTAAACACTTATAAGGGCTTGGAAAGATATTTTCTCAAGAGGCTATAATTTTCCTAATTGCACATCATAAGGGGAGATCAAATAATCTTATAATCAAAGAAGGTAAGTAATTTAAACTCTAAGGTTTTGATTACAGTTATGATTTTTATCGTTATGTGTCGTGATTTTTTTCGCAAGGGTTTTTCACGTAAAATAAGTGTATTCTGTGTTGCTTATTAAATTATTTTGGTTATTCTAGCTATTGTGATTGATCTGTCTGCATTGAACGTATTTTCGCAAACAACATGGATTGAAGATGGTATTATATCCAAATTTCTAATACTTGGGATCGATAGGGTTTGTTGTGGCTCAGATTACATCATAGTGGTGTGAGATAAGAGACGGAATCCAAAAAAGTGATATTAAAGCATCAAGTTTAAGGTCATTCGAGAATTCTGCAAAGATATTAAGGTCAAAGTTTGATGTATAGAAATTTGTTGGGAAAAATAATTTTAGTTTGTAGAAGCAGAAAGTTAAGGACATTTTAATATCAAAAGTATTAAGCAAGGCATTATTAGAGACTAAACTAGAGAAGATGCTTGATAATGACTAGAGGAAACTTGGGGAGAAGGTTATAAATATTTTTTTTCTGTCTATTGGATGAAATCATGTACAACATTCTGAATGAGGAATCTCTTTTAGAGATGTGGAAGAAATTAGAAGATTCATACATGGCAAAGTCCTTCAGGAATAAGTTGTTTATGAAGAAATAACTTTTTAGGCCATGAATAAAGGAATGATCCAATCTCCTAGAGCACATGAACTTTTTTATAAAGGTATGTAGCGAGTTGTTAAGGCTTAAAGTGATAATCAAGGACGTAGACAAAACAATGGTATTTCTAGTGTTGGGGGCCTTGCACAAAACCTTAGGATCTAGCCCTCCAGAACAAACCAGAATTATGGAATAACAAAGCAATGAAATAAATCAAAGCATCAATCACACACCACACAAGAGATTTTTACGTGAAAAACCCTCAAAGAGGTAAAAACCATGGGACCTCGTCCATATCAACAATCCACTATTAAGCAGAACGTTACAACCTTCTTCACTCTTGCAGGAGTAGATAAACAATAAGAGAATAAAAAATAGAGAGATCTCACAGATCATGAGGACATAGAAGCGCTGAGATGACGGCTCCCTTTCACAAGCTTCTCTCTCTTTTCTCTTACTCTCTCACCCTAAACCCTTTAGTAAACCCTTGCAAAGCTTTTAGGAAATCATTCTTGTATTTTTCTCATACACATTATACCCTAGAAAAACCCTAGGCACCCCCTTTTATAGTTTTGAAAAACTCCTTTCCACATCCTAGTTGCGAAAGGACTTGCGATAGGAAATCCGTGCAAAATCACGGAACGAATCTGTGTAACCACGACTGGTCGTACCGAGTCCACGATCGGTCGTGAGCCACCTATGACCGGTCGTGAGCCACCTACGACTGGTCGAGCACTCCGGAGAAAATAATACCCAAAGTCACTAGAATTTGAGTCATGTCACGACTCGAACCCACGACTGGTCGAGCACCACCTACGACTGGTCATGGACCACCTACGATCGGTCGAGCAACGCAGTGAATTACTCTAATTTTTCAACCTGCTGCACTGTCTCTCCCCTAAACTAAGGAGGAAAACCCCATCAAATCTCCCCCTTTACGACTCAAGAGGGATGCACCTTCTTCAAGCCAGCCTGATTTTTACAAACATCAAACTTGCCCTTGAGTAAAGCCTTGGTTATCATGTCTGACCCATCATCTGTGTGGACTTTCTCAAGCTGTAACAACTTTTGTTTCAAAGTATCCCTGATCTAGTGATACTGAATCTCTATGTGCTTTAACTTGGAATGCTGGCTTAGATTTTTGCTCAAGTGTATAACACTCTGACTATTGTAATCGACCACGTGCTCCTCCTGCTTCAAGCTAAGTTCCTATAGAAACCTCTTCATCCAAAACATCTCTTTACAAATGTACTCGGCCTCTGTCATCGATAATGCTATGACCCTCTATAACCTGCTCTGCCAAGAGACTGCTCTCCCTGTAAACGTGAACATGAACCCCGATGTAGACTTCATAGAGTTTATATCACCTGTCATATCTGCATCTGTGTAGCCCTCTAGCATAGGTTTACCGTCACCATAGCATAGGCTCAACCTGGATGAGCCTCTTAGATGCCGCAGTATCCACTTCACCACTGCCCAATGCTCTTTGTCAGGATTGACAAGATACCGGCTGACAACACCAACCGCATATACTATGTCTGGCCGTGTACACACCATAGCATACATCAAACTTCTTACGGTTGACGCGTAGGGTATTTTCTGCATCTCTTCCATCTCTACCTTCGTCTTGGGACACTGCTTGTCGCTCAATCTGAAGTGAGCATCCAGTGGAGTACTGACCGGCTTCGCTGCATTCATATTGAACTGCTCTAGGACATTCTCAATATACCGCTCTTGTGACATCTAAAGCTTCCTACTGCTTCTGTCACAGGTTATCTCCATTCCTAGGATCTGTGAACCCAAGTCTTTCATCGCAAACGACTTGCCCAACTCCTGTTCCAGCCTGTCGATCTTCTTGATGTCTTTTTCCATGATAAGCATGTCATCAATATATAACAACAGAACTAAGAAATCACCATCTGAGAACTTGCGTGTGAACACACAGTAGTCCGACTCCGTTCTGTCATACCCATGTTATAACATGAACGAATTGAATTTCTTGTACCATTACCATGGAGCTTATTTTAGCTCATACAAGCTCTTCCTCAGCCTACACACCATATGCTCTTTGCTCTTGACTTTGAACCCCTCTGGTTGATGCATGTAGATCTCTTTTTTCAGGTCACCATGGAAGAAAACTGTTTTAACGTCCAATTGCTCTATCTCCATATCCATGCTAGTCGCCAACCCAAGCAACACCCATATGGATGTCATCTTCACCATTGGTGAGAATATCTCCTTGAAGTTTATGTCTTTCCTCACCAAATCCTTTTACCACAAGTCTGGCCTTGAACCTCGTGTATCAATTCTTCTGCTCAACCTTCTTTTTGAACACTCACTTGTTACTCAAAGCTTTCTTGCCCTTAAGAAGTTTTACCATGTCGTAGGTGTGGTTCTTATGTAAGGATTCTATCTCCTCTTGCATAACTTTAAACCACTCCTCCTTATACTTATCGGCTAGGGCCTCAGAATAATCTTCTGGCTCTCCCCCATCAGTTAGCATAATGTACTCATGCAGTGAGTAACTCTTGGACGGCTGTTTGTCCCTAGATGACCACCTCACCTGTGGCTCAATAGGTGGATCAGGTGAGGGCTGCTCTCCCGGTCCATCTTCTGTAGAAATTCCCTCATCCTCTGCACCTCGCTGTACTCTCCCATCATCAGGAACCACGGGAGGAATAATCGGATCCATGTCCTCTAGCTCACCTGAACTAGGCTAGTTCTTCTCTAACTTACCAATGTGTAACGCTCTGAAAATCGGGGGTCATGCATACACTCGACTCCCAAGTTCCCGAGTGTCACTTATTATCAATTTTTATAATTTTATGATTAATCAAGTTTAATTGTGCAACTTGAAATTACTTGGAGCATGAAACATAACCACAACTAGTCTACTGGAATGGAAGAGGTTAAATATATATACAAGTTCAAAAGAATATAAATGGGTCGCACAAGGCGATGCCCAACAATCACAAAAGAATGACATCTAAAAAGAATAACATGCCGAGTCCAACACCTAGCAATCCAAAATCCTCTAACTATGGCGTTGGAGAATCGCCCATCGAATGAAAGTAAGAGAACTTGTCCTCCTCATCGTAGCTCGCCACACTAGGCTCCTCTTGTCCTGCTTCACCTGCATCTAAGCACGGGTCTAGTTGGTGTTTTAAAATTCATCTTAGAGTGGAAGTGAGTGATCAACTCAGTGGGTGCTATTAGTCTTAAGTTACAACAGGCATCAATTATAATGTGAATTTAATGAAATACAATCAAACATTAATCCCTAATAACTATCATTTAAATGCATGTATGCGGAATGATATGATGCATGCCGTCACCACAACGCTCCCTTGAGCGACTACATCTAATGATCGCGTATGTCAACACTCCCTTAGAGCGACCTCGACTTCCGAGTCGCCACCCTAACTAATGTGATACAATGCGATCGTGTTAGCCGCATTATTAGTTAAGTCCATTCATCCAGCAGGTTAGGGAATCTGATACACCCCACATATCAAATGCCCTGAACTAGTTGCGAGGCCAAGACCCCTCAACGTGTGATGCAAAGACCTCGTAATC
This sequence comes from Magnolia kwangsiensis, assembly GCA_037074715.1. Taxonomy (NCBI): domain Eukaryota; kingdom Viridiplantae; phylum Streptophyta; class Magnoliopsida; order Magnoliales; family Magnoliaceae; genus Magnolia; species Magnolia kwangsiensis. The sequence continues at coordinate 191,988,059 of CM073571.1, read as the reverse complement.
TTTGATCCCGTCGGGTTCCCCATGCCCGATTTCAAGCACATGGGAAGTGCTGAGAACTGGGATCGCTCGCACTCACTACTGGGATGCGCGTCACCTCAGCGTAGGCCTACAACTTGGACACAGTGTCCCATTCTACCATGCCCAGCTCACGAGACTGTGGATCGATATTCAATTCGCTATCGATAGGCTACAACGGTTGTAGGGTGTTTCAGGTTCCATACATATGTGAGCAAACATGGGTAACAATCAAGGTTGGTCAGTAAATAGGTTAAACCGTATGAGTTCAGGCAAGCACATGACAGACGACATTAGGTACAAGTGACCCATGTAGTCTAACTACTGTCGCCCACGCACACCCATCCAAATTCATGGGTTTAACCTCAGGATAGTCCTACCAACGGGACCGCCTTCACTCTCCTCGCATTCCTGACCAACCCAAGGGTTTGGTGGTAATGTATAGCATGCCAACTAACATGGGTTATCAACTAGCATAGGTAATAACAAGCATTTATACTTTTCATCATAGAATCTAAATTTTTACAAGACAAATGCTAACAATATCATGAAATAAAGGTGCAAGTGTTGTGTGGGTTAGTGTAGAAGGCAAGCATTTCATATATCTCCTAATACCAAAATATACACAAGGGTTAGTACAACAAATTGCTATGGGAAAAATATCATACATGAACCGAGCAAGGAAGGAACAAGCAATCATAATTAACATACCCAATTATGTTTAAGAAACAACAAACGTTCCATCATCATTGCACATTAATTTGAGGGGAATCTAAAGTATAAGGTCTTGCCTAGGTTTTGATAGATTATCCAAATACATCATCCAACAAATAAAATCATTAAATTCATATTGAAATTGGTGCTAGGCCACCTATGAGCAATAGTCCGCACCTTCGGATTCGTTGAAGGCTTGGGAACAGGAGGGTGGTTTTCAGGGGTTGATCGGTTGGAATCCCTAAAGCAACATTTGCATGTTAGAATCCCAAGCATAACCCTTCTTATCACAAGGGTTTTAAGGAGAATGAGTGTTGGATCTTACCTAGATGCTCAACGGGACGAAAGAACGGCCTTGGATGAAGGTTTCTTCTTGGAGGAGAGGTAGGAAGTTGTGGGGGTTGCTCTTCTTAGTTCCCACCTTGATCCAAGGTCCACCTTAGCTCTCCTTCACTCTCTCTTTCACTCTTTCTTCCTCTCTTTCTCTCTCTTTTTCTTTCTTTCTTTCTTTCCCTAGGGCAAAAATCATATGGGGAGAGGGGTGCCCAAAAGGTCTTATGTCAAAATTGGTGTAAATGGCCCTAAGGGCTAAGTTTTTACTATACTAGACCTATGATAGGGTTTTTCTAAGATTTAGGGCCCACTATATAGGGTACATATTGATATACACCACAGGATAGGTGCTCCATGGCCCGATGAAGGGCCATGCAAAATTTGAAAACGATCGGATATGGGGTTTAACCATATGGTCCCGATCCTTAAGTGGCCCTATGGGGTCTGTTCCAGTGATTGGAGAGGTTCTGGTGGTCTCCTGGGCATGAAACTTATAGGATAGGTGGACCATGGCCCGATGAAGGGCCATGCAAATTTTGGGGACGATCGGATATTTGGTTTGATCGTACGGGTCCAATTTATGATCAACGGTTACCGTGCCATGATCAGGTTTCAGATTTTGTGGACGAGTGTACGATACTACATTAGACCTTCACCATAAATTTTGAAGAAATTCGACAGTTGAAAAGTCTTATATATCAATTTCATTAACACATGCTAGATTTCATCCTGGCCTTGAGTGGGTTGCATTTGGCAAGTGCAGCTGGAACGGTGTGGATAATTAATTTCTAGATGTCCACTGAGTCCATGGTCAGTGATGGACTACAAGCCCGGTGAGACAGACATTACTCTATAATTTTGTAACTAGTGGCCCACCGACGAGCGGTCTAGAGCTTGTTTGGAAAATCGGGACATTTCTGATTTGAATTAGGTAGTGAGATTTCTCATGGGCGATGATTAGGGTTTGGATTAACTGTGTTCATAGTGTGGCCTATTTATAACTAGTGAAAGTGGAGATTTGGTCATGATTACTTTAAGCCGTTAGTTTTAGGCTAAAAGAGTACCGGGGTTCATTTGGTCTATTAGCCAAGATCCGGGCCTCTTCTGACTCACCTTTGGTTGGATATTTAATTTAGTTATGATGGTCTTGATTTATTAGCGATGGGTCGGTTAGATTTGGATCCTACGTGAGTAAATCATAAGGCTAAACTCAATGTTTGAGTAATCGGACAGATTCATTGGCTTCCAACGGTTGATTTATCGAATTTGTGCGGTTCTTTACTGGTACCACCCATGTATAAACTAACATTGTCACGCCCCAAACCCGAAAATCGGATTCACATAAATCCCGATTGCCGAATCTGGTGCCGACAGCCTCCGTAGTGCCCCATTCTCGACTTCTGATAATCAAATGTCAGATTCCGATCCTGGGATCCTACAAGGAGAATTTTTAGAATGAATTTTTTTTTATATAATGGAGCATAACCACAAGCATAACCAAGTCACAAAACAACATCACCACATATCTACTATATCAAAAATTTTAAGTACAATACGGAAAGGAAAATACAAGGTGATCAAAAAGCTCCAAAAGGTCCTGATATGCACTCCTGCCTCAGCGCTACTGCTGTCCAACACTACCTGCACGTAACTGTCGTGCATAAGCTTACAAAAGCTTAGAGGGTGGTGTATATGTGTGCGCAAGGCAAACGTCAAGTGTACAATATCAGAGTAGTGCGGAAGTATGTAGTAAGTCCATGAATAAAACCAATCATACTAATGCTATGTGATGCAAGACATGAATGCTATCGGCCACACCGATGCAATGCGAGGCTTACATAGCCGAATGTCATATGCGAAATGCAATCCAAGCAAGTCGGTACTCATCACGTACACATATCAGTACAATTCCTCTCTACATATCACCGGAGTCTAATACATTTCGCAGTGACTGCCACCTCCCTAGTTGCAAAGTCAAGCAAGCAAAATAGACCTCACTATCCGCCTGACCAATTGTCTGCCAATACCTAACCGGTTCGTCGATAGCGGACTCATTTGTGAGCTGGTCAAACTTAGCCTAGCTTATAATCCCCTCACTCACGCGGATAAGGCCACACCCCCTTCCAATCGACCACTACACAGTGGGAGATGCGGCCTACTAGTATTCAGCACTCGGGAGCTCGTGTATCCACTCGGTCTAGACGTTGGAGCATCTCCTGGTACTAAAAAGGTTCTGAGACTTTCACCCAAGAACATCCTAAGTGCCCACAGTGCTAGAACCAAGTATTTTCGGTATCCGATACTGCCATCCACGATATACTTATGAAGCCACGACCCTGATGTCGCTAGGGCGTGCAGTGATCAAGTCACACGTATGCGAGATGCATGAATCACACGTCAAATCATGTCGAAATCCAGCGCGTACTGCGCGATTATGTAGGGCACTCTGTCTCATAACGGGTCCCATAAGTGGTCTGCCCAATGGCATATGCTATGATCAGTCGCTACTCAAATCAAGCATACAAATGATGCGTATGGGCATGAGTCATGAGATTATACTAAGCATGTTATAAGGCGATGGATAGCAACGAGCATGAGCCTATCAATGGGCCCTAAGGGGAGTTACAATGCGGACATTTAACCAACATTGTACATACAATATGGACGTCAAACCAACATTGTTCCCTAGGCACGGCCTGCCATATATATCATTACATGAACATGGGAAGTCACACATTGCAATGGACCCTAAGGTCATCCCATTGGGCCTCGACCCATGGGCCTTAGATACATCAAATGGGCTGCGTTAATCGGCCTCACTAATGAACCTTATGTACATTGCAATGGTCCATGATCCATGGGCCTTGAAATACATCAAAGTGGGCCTCACAACTTGGGCCTTAAATATATCAGATGGGCCTACACGCATGAGCTTTAAATATATCAAATGGGCCACTCCATTTGCGCCCCATGCACATCAAATGGGCTTGAATTCCGTGGGTCTTATATAGAATAAATGGGCCGGAACCCATGGGCATTGCATATGTTAAATGACTTCAAACCCATAGGCCTTATATGTGCCAAATGGGCTTAATCTCATAGGCCTTATGCATGCCAAATGGCTTATTCCCATAGGCCTTATATATGTAAAATGGGCCTAATCCCATGGGCCTTATATATATGCACCAAGGTTGGCCCCAATGAATAGCCATAAATGAATCAACATGAGCCCTATACACATACCAAAGTGGGCCCATTTGAACCATAGATCTGGCTAATTTTTAGCTCAACCATAAAATGATTTTTTTTAAAAAAATAAATGGACAGTTTAGATGCAACACATGCATCATGGTGGGTCCCACCATCCACACCTGGATGGTGTGAATAAAACACATACACCACGGTGGGCGTCCACACCGTCCGCTGGACGCTGTGAGGAGAACACAGCTTCAAGGTGGGCTCCACCGTCCGCCTGGATGGTGGAAAAGAATACATACATCACTGTGGGTCCCATGTGGGGCCCACCATAATGTTTTCATGCCATCCAACCCGTCCATTAGGTCACGCAGACCTGAATGAAGGATAAAAATAAATTTCAGCTTGATCCAGAACTTCTGTGGACCCCAAAAAGGGTTTCAATGGTAGAATTCAATTCACACTGTTTCTTATGGTGTGGGCCACCTGATTATCATATCAAGCTGATTTTTGGGTGGGGCCTACTTAAGGTAGGGACACACCTAATGAACGGCTTAGATGGAATAAAAACATCAAGTTGGGGCCCACGGCTGGGGCCGTGGGGCCCTGCTCGTAAGCCCGCCTGCCGCTGGCCGTGCCAGCTTCCTGACAACAGCAGCTTGCTGCTGCTGTTTCAAGTATTTTTTTTTTAATCATGAAATTTCACGATTTTTCAAGTGTGCGGCCCACCCCAAGTAAATCCGCTCCATCCATTGAATTTCTCAGCCTACAACAATTCCATCGAGACCAATATTGGACCTCGTTCAACGCGTAAGAGGAATTTTATGAGATTCCAACGGTAAAGATGCAGTTTTCAACGCTATGGCCCACCGGATACTCTGATCAACATCATTTTTCAGCTCAACGCCTAAAATGAGTTGGGAAAGAGGATGAACAACATGGATTAGAGACATACATCGAGGTGGGTCCTATACAGGTGGCCCATCCCAATAGCTTGAAACAAGCCTTTTTTTTTGTGTTTTCATTCCAGTGATGTCTGGACGTCACTGGACTCTTTTGGGCTAAAAATATATATTTAAAGTGGGCCCTGCCTATGTGGGCCACCACATAATAGGTGGTGTGGGTACAATACATATAAGGTGGGCCCACTCATGGACGACTTGGATAAAATACTTACTTCAGGGTGGGGTCCATCCAAGTGGGCCATACGGCCATTTCATCACACACAAAGAAATAAAATAAATGGAAAGAGAGGGAGAGAGAGATAGAGTGGGACACGCGTGATGGAGGGACCCCGACACTATGGGCCCTCCGTTTCAATCATCCAATCATACATCAAAGGGTCTCATTGCATATGGGTCATTCAAACAAAAGATCAAAGGTGGAGATCCCTCTCCATCCAAAATAAACGGTCATATGACCTCTTAATGCAAGAAAAGTAAACATCATGAAGGGGTCCATGGAGAATGGCCCCATCATGGAATGATTTTGATGATCAAGATGGGCCATTGGCCACATCTTAGGGTCCCAAGTGAGATTCACACCATTGATCGGTTGGCCTCACTTGGCCCATCTTAAAAATATAAAAAATTAGGCTATGAAAACACCCACCACTTGATCTTCTTGGTCCGTCGGGATGCCTGTCTCCTACAGCTTCACTTTGATGGTGGAGATGGAAAATGGATGGCTAGGATGATGGGTTTTGGAGTGGGAAGTGCGCCACCAAAAATCACATTTTCTCACTTGGAGGCCTTGGACGTGGGATCTCTTGGTTTGCTTGGAATTGGTGTTGGGAAATGGGAGAGAGAGAGAGGGTTGTAAGGAGATATGAAAGATGGGTGATGGATGTGAGTGATGGGTGAGGTGATAGTGTACTTGACATGAGAGTTGACTTGGTGGTTGCTTGACTTGTGGAGAAAGAAAGCATGGTTGCTTTATACTTGACATGAAGTGATTGATGGGTGATTGATTGATGGGATTGATTTGACACATTGTATAGATTCTCTTTGAAATATAAACGCGCGGCGTTTTCTCGAAATAAACGTCGACCCACATTTCTTAGTCAAGGTATCGGATCAGTACATGAGTCGCGGTGTTGGAACCGCGGCGACGGTGCGGTCGCCATGATACAAGTCTTGGGTTAAGCTGACTCAAATGTATAGGATACGACTTACGGTCGTGCTCAACGTCGACTACAGGTCGCGGATTGCCAGAATTTGATGAGAAGGATCGTGGGAAGCGACGGAACAGTACGGATTAGGATACGAGTCTTACAAACATTGAGTGTTAATGGTTATTAAGTGACGTTATAAGTTAATTAATTAAAAAAATTTTAAGAATTTTTGGAAATCCAAAACAGTGAAAAATCTGTGATGTTACACAATGTCTTCTATACATTGATCTTTAAAGAATACCACATCTTTACTCCCGACGAGCTTCTTCTCGGTCGGCTCCAACAATCTGTAACTGAACTTTTTATCACTGTACCCTAAGAACACACACTGCTTAATTTTCATATCGAGCTTGGACCTCTCATCCTTTGGTACGTGAACGGATGCCCTGCATCCAAATACCCTAAGATGACTGTACAATAGATCTTGTCCAGTCCAAACCTTCTTAGGTACTTCTCCATTCAATGGGGCTGATGGAGACTTATTTATCAGATACACCGCCATGTGCATTACTTCTCCCCAGAATGTCTTGGGTAACTTCGCATGGGATAACATGCATCTGATTCTCTCTATAATTGTGTGATTCATTCGCTCAGCTGCACCATTATGCTGGGGGGTTTTGGGAACCGTCTATTCATGTCATATACCCAGAGACTTGCAATACTCATGAAAGTCACTAACGTATTCACCACCATTGTCAGTGCGGATGCACTTCAATGATCTACCTCTCTCTCTCGACCATAGCATGAAACAATTTAAACACACTAAAGACCTCATCCTTGGATTTCAATGCATAAACCTAAACCCTCCTAGATACATCATCTATAAAAGTAACAAAATATAATGCCTCACCCAAGGTTTTTGTCCTCATAAGACGACAAACATCAGAATAAACCAAATCTAATGCATGAACTTTATTAACATGAGAAGCAGTTTTAACAAATAAAACTCTATGTTGTTTCCCTGATAAACAATCAAGAGAGGTTTTGAGAGGCGTACCTATCACATCTGGAAGGAGCCGCTTCCTCACTAGTAGATGAAGCCCTTTTTTACTCATGTGGCCTAGACGCCTGTGCCCCATGTCAATAGCTAAATCTTTCTCTGTATTCAACCCACCCTTGCACACACTGAGACATGTCTTGTAAAGGATGCAATACTTCTTTACTCTGGCTACGATCAACGAACCCTTGATGAGCTTTCAACGCCCACCAGCAAACCGACTTTCATAGCCATCATCATCCAATCTTCCCGTCGACATCAAGTTGAGGCAAAGGTCTGGGATATGCCTCACATCCCTGAGAACCAATGTGCAACCCACATCAGTTTTCACATAAATATCACCGACCCTTACGATTTTCGATATGCCAGAATTTTTCATCTTCACAGTCCCATAGTCACCTAACTTGTAGCTTGTGAAGAAATTTCTGCATAAAGTTGCATGAAAAGAGGCTCCCGAGTCTATCACCCAGTCGATGTCCTGACTCGTAGCCATGAGGTATACATCATGATCTGCAGAAAGAATAATTACAACGTCGCCATCCGAAGCGACCGCAGTGAAATCTGATTCATCTTCTTTCTCCTTTTCTTTTCCTTTCTTATCGTTCTTAGCCTTAGGACATTCATGCTTATAGTGGCCTTTCTTGCCACAATTCTAGCATTCAACATCTTTTCTGTTATTCGACTTGCCTCTTGATTTATCTCGGGCCTTTTCGCCCTTCCTGTTCTTTTCTCTTCCCCGTTCCTGTATCACAAGAGCCTCTTACTGAGTAGACCCCTGAGACTTCCTCCTTGTCTCCTTATTGAAGAGACAGCTAGTAACTTGTTCCATGGATATCTTCCCGTCTGGCGCGGAGTTACTTAGAGACACCACTAATGTCTCCTAACTGTCAGGCAACGAACTAAGCAAAAGCAAAGCCTGCAATTCATCATCTAGGACCATCTTTATAGAGGAGAGTTGGTTCACTATATTGCTGACCTCATTCATGTGCTCGGCCACAGAATCACCATCCTTGAACTTAAGATTCACAAGTCACCTTATCAAAAAATTTTTATTACCGGTTGTCTTCCTCTCATACACCCTTCTAATTTCAGTCATAGGCTAGCGGCTGAGGTTTTCGTAGACACATGGTGGAACACAAAATCATCTAGCCATTGTCTAATAAATTCCACTGCCTTTTGGTCCATCTTCTTCCAATCATCATCAAACATATCCTTGAATTTTGCTGATATGCCTAAAATTGAAGAATATAGGTCCTTACAATAAATCAAGTCCTCCATCTTAGCCTTTCATATGGTCCAGTTAGAACCATTAAGGCTGATCATCCTTAATGAGCCACCTTCCATAATTCCAAACCGATCCTACCTGTTCAATGAACCCGGCTCTGATACTACTTTGTTGGGACTTTGCACAAAACCTTAGGATCTAACCCTCCAAAACAAACCATAATTATGGAATAACAAAGCAATAAAATAAATCAAAGCATCAATCACACACCACACAAGAGACTTTTACGTAAAAAATCTTCAAAGAGGTAAAAACCACGGGACCTCGTTCAGATCAACAATCCACTATGAAGCAGAACGTTACAACCTTCTTCACTCTCGCATGAACAGATAAATAATAAGAGAATAAAAAAATAGAGAGATCTCACCGATCACGAGGATGTAAAAGCGCTGAGACGACTTCCTTCCTTCCATAAGCTTTCTCTCTCTCTTTTCTCTCACTCTCTCACCCTAAACCCTTGCAAAGCTTTTAGGAAACTCTTCTTGTATTTTTCTCATACACATCATACCCTAAAAAACCTTAGGCACCCCCTTTTATAGTTTTAGAAAACTCCTTTCTGCATCCTAGTTGTGAAAGTACTTGCGATACGAAATCCATACAAAATCATGGAACGAATCTGCGTAACCAGGATTGATCGTGAGCCACTTACGACTGGTCGTAGACCACCTATAACCGGTTGAGCACCTCGGAGAAAATAATACCTAAAGTCGCTGGACTTTGAGTCGTGTCACGACTCGAACCTATGATTGGTCGAGCACCACCCACGATCGGTCGTGGACCACCTACGACATGTCGAGCAGCGCAGTGAATTACTTCAATTTTTCAAACCGCTACACTGTCTCTCCCCTGAACTGAGGAGGAAAACCCCATCATCTAGCACTGTCCCCCACATTTTATGATAATCTCGTCATTACTCTACTGTATGAGAAAATTACAATGAAGTTGGAAAAATCATCACTGGTCTCGTTTCCAACAATATGAGGAAGAAGTAAAATGATGAGGACTCTTAGGTAGAAGTGTTTAATTACGAAAGGGGGTCAGGAATGTGGGAGATTGATGAAGTGATCTCAATTTGACAGGAAGAAAAAACTAGATCGAAATTAAAGGCTAAGGATAGACGCTGCTTCTATTATTGCATAAAGGGGCACTTCAAAAAGAGATTTCAAAAAATGAAAGGATGACCACAAAAATAAGAGTAAAATGAACATATGTGAATCGACTAGTGTAGCAGAAGAGATCTCTCAGAGGAAGACGTCTTAGTTTTTTCAGGTACGAGTAATCTCTCAGATACAAGGATATGCGATTTAGGATGTTTGTATCATATGTGTCAGGATAGGACTTGGTTTGATTCCTACAAGTTGTATGATGATGAAAGTGTTCTGATGAGAAATGACGCAGCATGTAAGGCCTTCGGAATAGGGACCATTAATGCAATGATGTTTGATGGAGTTATACGGACTCTAGGTGATGTCAAGCATGTCTCAGATTTAAAGAAAGATTTGATATCCTTGGGGTTTTAGTTACAAACAGGTGTACATTCACCACATTTTAAGTTATAATCAAGGTTACCAAGGGTACAATGGTGTCAATGAAGGGACATAAGATGAGAGATCTATACAAGTTGGTTGGGAGCACTGTTATGTGTGAGGCCGCTATCACCTCACATGTAAAATCTCGCACAGATGATGGTAATCTATGACATATGCAGTTAGGGCATACGAGTGAGAGAGGCATGATGGAACTCCGTAAATGGAAACTGTTAAAGGGAGTTAAGGCATGCAGTGTATATTTCTGTGAGCATTGCATATATGGGAAGCAATGTAGGGCAAGGTTCAAATTAAACTATTATATATACTAGCAATAGTGTACTCAATTATATTCATTTCATTATCTGGGGGCTAGTTACAGTACTGTTTAAGGGAGGAGCAAGATACTTTTTGAGCATTACAGATGAATACTCGATGAAAGTTTAGGTCTACTTCTTAAAGCACAAGTTTGAGGTGTTCATCAAGTTTAAGGAATGTAATGCAGAGTAGATAAGCAAACCGGGAAACATGTTAAGTATTTTAGGTCAAATAATGGTACGGAGTTCAGAGAGGTGAGATTTGTGGAATTTTACAAGAAATAGGGCATCACAAGCTACTTCTTAACTCTAGGGACTCTACAAAAGAACAAGAATGATAGAGAGGAAATAATGAAATATTAATAGAAAAGGAGGACGTAAAATTCAAGGCATGACATGTAGCCAAGGGGTACTCACATAGAGGAGTAGAATACAATGAAGTTTTTTTTTCTAGTCGTGATATATACGTCAATCAGGGTGATACTGGCTATGATAGAGGAATCCAATTTAGAATTGGAGCTGCTCAATGTGAAGATGACATTCGTTCATGAAAATTCGGAGGAAACGATTTACATGAGGCAGCTTGAAGAATTTGAGGAGCTTGGTAAGGAAGGCCACATGTATAGGCTAAAAAAGTCATTAGATGAGCTGAAGCAGTTTTTGAGGCAGTGGTATAAATGGTTCGATTCTTGCATGGTCAAGATTGGGTATAGCAAATGTTAGTACAATTGCACATATATTACAAGGGACTTGAGAACAAGTCCTATATTTTACTTATGCTTTAGTTAATGATATGCTGATTGCTATTAAGGATAAGAATAAGACACTATTGTTTAATTCTCTATTAAGCAATGAGTTTGACATTAAGGATCTGGGCGTTGCGAAAAAGATCCTAGATATGGAGATTCACAAAGATATTAAAATGTTGTTAGGTGAATTCTTATATATCTCGAAAGCTTAATCAACACTGAGATCTTTTTCATGGGACATAAAGCTTCAAGTAGAGTTGTAGGCTATGTGGATTCAGATTATGTAGGTAATCTGACAATAGGAGGTCAACTACAGGATATGTTTTCACATTAATAGTCAAACTAATATATTGGAGATCTATGCTACAGTCTATGATAATATTGTCTATAAGCAAATCAAGATATATGACTTCAATAGAGGCATTAAAGGAGGCATTATGGTTGAATGGTTTGATTGGAGAACTCGAATTGAAGTAGGAGGTGATTCAGTTGCGTTACAATAGTTAGAGTGTTATTCATCTAATGATGAATCAGGTGCATCATACAAGAACTAAGCATATCAACGTGAGGTTGTATAAGATACAGGAACACATTACTTTATGAGAGATTCTGTTTCAAAAGATTCACATGTATGAGAATGTCATGGATATATTGATGAAGTCAGTGATCATAGAGAAGTTCAAGCATTGCTTGGGCTTGATCAATTTCTCCAGTCATTGATGAGATTGAGCACCCTTGGACAAGAGTGCTGATATGGAGTTGCATTCTAGGTGAAAAATACAAGGAGTAGTCTATGTCACGCTCTCAATTCGGATACAGAGTGTGCACCCTTGGACCCAAGTTATAGTCCATGATGTATACACCAAGTGTACGTATTCCACTAATCATATAGTTAATATGAGATGTATTTTAATTCATTATAGGTTTTCACCACGTTAACATCCACACAATCACATGTCTATTTTAATATTAATTCCATCACATTCAAAACTATTTAATGAAATTCAAAACTAAATTACAACCACCCATTTAAGACTTGATTCAACTAGAATATTAAATGTTATTCAAAAAAATTATAACTATAAACATTACTAAAATTTAATCTAAATATTAATAACTAAAATGAATGAAAACTAAATCCCCTATAAATCAACTCTATAAATAAATTATCCATTCAATGTGGCAAGTTCATCCGCCAGATACGACCATTGATCATGTGTTTCATCCACTAACCCGGCCTCATTTTTCGATACTTGATTTAAGTTTTTTGTTTCATTTGCCTCAGTATGGTTGTCAATCCACAATGTTAGGGCTTGTTTGGAAGCATGGATTTAGAACCCTATGGATTTGGAACCCTCAGGATTAGAAACCCCCTGGATTCGAAACCCCTAGGATTAGAAACCCCTTAATTTGCAATCCTCCCAGTGTGTTTGACACCTTAGAGTGTGAATCAACTTTAATCCAAAAGTACCTGTGGTATGTTTACAGGGGTTTGAATTTAATTACTAAATCAACTTTAATATCTCTAATTAGTGAGATATGTAATTTTTGACACAATGGTTGTGATAAGCCCGCTGAAATATATGCTTTGCCCGAAAATGATGAAATTCCAAGTCTTGGATAGGCCACAAGCACAAGATCATGTTTGAGTGACTAGCCAATGATTTTTAATCATTCATTTACATGGACAATGTTTGGACGGTGTTGGACAGTGTTTGGACAGTGCTGATCATCATTAGTGGGCCATGTGCCCAATAAAATGATAGTGTATAGTGACACACATGTTACACCTGCAACTATTGAAATGACTTTAAGTGTAATCTAAGCTCTCACTGCGGATTGCAAACCCCCTCAAAGAGGGGATTGGAAACCCCATGGATTTGAAACCCCCAGTTATTTTATACTGTTAAACAACCAGGGAATTTGAAATCCCCTCAAATCCCTTCCAATTTATGGTGCCAAACGACCCCTTAGTTGAATAGGCTAGTAAGTGAACTCATCATCGTTCATATGCAGCATAGTATAAGATAAATTAAAGCAACAATCGAATATATGTATGTGAGCATGATTGTGCATGCCGAGATGTCATGGAATGCATGTCAAGTAAGATGATCATCCACTTGCTTGGGTTGGATATCCGTCAACATGCATTTGCATTTGGCTAGCTTCTATCGAAGGTAGCCATGGGCAATGCCTGCATCTACTCCGTGAGTAGACTTCCACTAACATGTGCATTTGACAATAAATCTATCAAGTAAACCATCCAGGGAGATTCCCCAGGAACTCAGGCACGGGTTGTGCATGCAGTAATAAAGAGCGTGCCTCTAGGAATCAACGTAGGAATACTATGGCTGCATGTAATGCATGCTCAATATTTATGCGTCGCTTTACACAATCAGCATATACATCTCTTGGTGCAAGAGGAAACAATAGATATATGATTGTAATGATTTACATGTTCACATGTTCAATTGACATCAATAATTATTAGAGCATAAATTAATACAATAAGGATCATCTTAGCATGCTATCACAACAACACAATAGTTACATCAATCATGACAATCATAGCAACCATATCATCTATCTTAACCATAAATGTTTGAAACATGCTAGGATTCACTCACCTATTCTTTGTAGAGTCAAATCCGTAGAATGGGCGTATGCTTGGGAATCTAGAATTTGGTTATCTAAAAAGTAGTTTAACAATTTACAACTTTAATTTAGATATTCCACCCAGTGAGGTCTACATTTGATCAACCCAAGATGTCCCACTAGACTGATTAATCCATTATTTAATTTGAAAATTAACAAGGGATTGTCGATCAATGCAATCGATTGATCAAGCTAGCTCGACGGTTATCAATTAATCTTCTGATTAATCAACTATGGATTTTAATATTTCAAGCCTCTAGACAAATTTGGCCACCTTTAATCGATCGAACCTACCCATTGATCGATCGAAATAAGTAAGATTTAATTCCATTTGCTCGCTAGACATATTTACTATTCTCAATCGGTACCCTCGATTGATCGAACAAGGGCTTTGATCAATCAGACTACGTTATGATTTATTACTTAAATTGCTAGACAAGAGTCGACATGTTCGATCAATCGATCGAAGTCAGATAGATTTTATTACATAATCTGATTTTTAAAAAATTTAGGGTTTTGCCTTTCATGAACCCAATCAATACAAGGGTTTAGGTCCAATATCATCCACCAATTTCTCCATCAGAATTGGAAAAACACAATGGATCGATTGTATCCGAATTATTCAGGGTCTACAATCATTGGTTAAAACCATTTATAGCATCATCTATCATCATCCATACTATCTGTAGATCACTGTTCAAAATATACCAGTCAAATCACTTTAGGATTCAAGGCCCTGATACAATTCAACCTTAAGATCCTTTGATTCGAATCATTTTAGACCGATATGGCTGGATTTTCTCAAAGTTGATCTCCTACAATACGAGATCTCACGTAAAAACTGTTTTGTTTTCTTTAAAACTTCTCCATAGATCAAAACAATGGGCATAGGATTGATTCACCTTGTTCATTATTTAGATTTAGAATTTGTTTATGAAATTTTAGAAAAAAAATTAAAGAAAAATGATGGAACCTTACCGGTTCTTATATTTAAATAAAGAAAGATCTCTGGATCTAGAATAATCCACCGCATTTAGTAATTTGTTAAAAAAAGTTAATTTTTATTATATTAAGAATTGACCCACTGACCTATTCTTCCAACAAAAGTACATTTACCAATTGAACAAAGTGCTTAATTCTATTAATAATAATTAATTTAATCAGTCATGTTCTCATATGGTTTGAAAATTTTGAAAATTCATGGTAGAGGTTGTACCAGTGATCTTCAGGGTAACTTGATAGAATACAAGTTAACGTGGAGATTGTTATGAGGGATGCCTTGGATTCTACCAATATGAGAATTCAGAGAATGCCGTTATAGGTTCAACTAATATCTCATCAATCCAACCGAATTAGTGGGTAGATCTCAGTTAGCACACGGGGTAGATTTACACGTTTTTGGTTTGATCGATATGTATGAGTTGTTTTGTTTCAGTTTGCCAACAGGTTGCAGATTAGCGTAAATTGGCATATTTAAGGCCTAATATGTTCAGAGCTTAGTGAAATACGAGTGTTTGCTCTAAAGGGCAAGAGTTTTGTGAGGTGAGAGGATTCTAGACACTTGTAAGGGCTTGAGAATGGATTTTCTTAAGGGGCTAAGATTTTCCTAAGTGCTCATTTCCACGAATTTATCGTCCATCCATTTTCTACAATGGAGTGACATTTCACCTTTGGATATTGCACGAACTATGGCCATTAGTTTCGGGACCCGGTTTGGTAATCCAGACCATATATCCATGTGATGAGCCTCTCAAATTGCTAATGGGGACATTTAAAAAAAAAAATCCTGAATTTACTAATTTTCGAGAGGAAACTATCCCTAACCACACATCTACATGCCATCATCCCACACCAACATTGCACAGGTGCAAGATCCAAGCTGCCAATTAAATGGGTCTGACAATATATATATATATATATATATATATATATATATATATATATATATATATATATATATATATATATATATATATAGGGAAAAGGTATCATAAGGTCGAGTGCTGGCAGCACATTATTCGTTGGATACTAGAAGTTTTAAACAACGAGGAGATTTTATAGGAAAAGTAAAGAAACAAAGCTGATGCTATGTGGACCCCACCATGATATATATTTTCTATCCATTCTATCCATCCATTTTGAAACATAATTTAAGTTATTTGCACCAAAAATAAGTTATATCTGAATCTCAATGGACCACACCATAGGAAAACAGTTGTTATTGAATTTCTACCGTTACAAACTCCTAGGGCGCACTATAATGGTTATGTAGGGAAAAATAAGTTGTTATTGAATTTCTACCATTACAAACTCATAGGGCGCACTGTAATGGTTATGTAGGGAAAAATAAGTTGTTATTAAATTTTTACCATCCAACCTATTCATAAGGTCAAGTAGACGTGGTTGAAGTGAAAACACAAACATCAACTTGATCTCAAAATTCTCTAGCTCGTAAGAAGTTTTTAATGGTGGACGTTCAATCCTCACCTTGTGGTCCACTTAAGCCTTGGACCTGCCTCATTTTTTAGTTCATATATTAAAACGATCTGAGAAAATCGTTGAACGACATGGATATAAAATACTTAGATAACATTGGGCCCCATAGAGCCTTGCTCGGACAAATTACCGTCCGAGAGGTGGTAGGACGCAATCCGCATTCTAATGGAAGCATATTGGGATTGGCTAGTGTACCTCACACCAGCCATATAGCTGCTGTAGGTACGTGTCGTGCGAGACGAGCACTGACACTCCTCCAGCGAACAGTTTAAAGGAGATCAAAGTTACATGGGCCCACACTGATGTATTTATTATATCTACACGGTTCATCTATTTTTAGAGATCATTTTAGAGCATTATTCAAAAAAATTAATCATATCCAAAGATCATCTGGACCACACCACAAATAACAGCAGAGATAATAATTTTCACCGTTGAAAAATTTGTAGGGCCTACCATAACATTTATTTTATATCCAATCTGTTCATAAGGTCAAAAGGACCTGAATAAAGAGGGAAAAAGAAAAATTCATACTGATCCAAAACTTCTGTAACCCAAAAAGGGTTTCAATGGTAGGCGTTAGCAGTGTGGTCCAATTGATAGTTAGATCTATTTTATTTTTTGTCCAAATCCTTAAAACGAGCTCACCAAATGGAAGGACGGTTTGGACATATATAACACATACCTCATGATTAGACCAAAAAAACTTGCTAACTAGCCAATCCGCTTCCCCTTTTAATCTAAAAGTAGATGTAAGCACAGTTGAGTAGTGAGTCGACTACTAAAGCTATATCACCAAGTTCTATAAGCCCCACTATGATGTATGTTTTGTATCCACACCATCCATCCATTTTGAAATATCATTTTAGGGTATGAGTCAAAGAATGAGGCAGATAAAAATCTGTAGTGGACCCACCATAGAAAACAGTGGGGAGAGTGATTCCCACCATTGAAACTATCCCAAGGCCCACCATAATGTTTATTTGAAATCCAACCTGTTCAAAAGTTTAAAAAGACATGAAATAAGAGAAAACACAAATATCAGCTTGATCTAAAACTTCCATGGCCTTTAGAAGTTTTCAATGGTGGGCCATGTTGAGTCCACTTGAGCTTTGGATTTAACTCATTCTTTTCATATTTCCCTAAAATGATTTCTTCAGGTGGATGGAAGGTGTGGATATAAAACATACATCATGGTGGGGCCCACGGAGCTTGGTGACGTTACTTCAATAATGTTTCTAACTATTTTAATAACTAATCCATGCCGTGTTTCTTCAGTTTCCTATAAAATCTCTCCGTTGTTTAAAACTCTTACCATCCGACGAATAATGTGCTACCAGCACTCGACCTTATGGAAGGTATAATAGGGTCGAGCCTATAGTACCTTCCCCACCCCCCCCCCCCCCCCCCCCACACACACACACACACACACACACACATATATATATATATATATATATATATATATATATATATATATATATATATATATATATATATATGCCCTTTCTAAAAGATCAAGGTCTTTGCTTATCAAATGGACCACTTTGTTGCCCCAACATTTTTCCTATTCTCTTTTGAGAGCTTAAATTTGGAATAACATGGGAATGTGAATTGGAATCTCTAATTGTGTTTGGAAACTGATAATTAAAATGCATTGGAATTCAAAAATTATGTTTAGACACCTGTAATTAGGTTGCATAGGAATTATGTAATATATATATATATATATATATATATAAGGACTTAAATCAAATTTAATATCTTAAATTAGTGTACATAAGTGATATTTGACAGAACCATTGAAATATATACTCTAATAAAAAAGGAAGAAATTTTGAACCTTAACATAAGGACATGAGTAAGTGACTCACTAATGTTTTCTGTCTATGTAGATGGCCAATGTTTGGATAGTTTAGATCATTTTATCAACATGATTTGAGTGATGCGACTGTTGCTCAGATTGTTTCAAGGTATCATTAATATGTTATGTGTATGAAAAATTTGTACAACTCTTTCGTCTTTAAAAATAGAGCAATAAAAGTCATTTTCCATGCGAGGTTGTACTGGTGATGCCAACACCATGGAGCTAGTTAGCGTCAAAGCTCTTTGGCCCCATGGTGATGTACATGTTTTATTCGTGTTATCCATCTATTTTTATACTTCATTGAACATGATCCAAAAGATGAGGAAGATCTATATCTCAGGTGAATTATACGACAGAAAAAAACTTCATTACCCACTAGTAATGTTTATTTATCATCCAACCTGTTGATTAAGTCACACAACCCACGTTGAAGTGAAAATACAAATATCAGCTTGATCCAAAAGTTCTATGGCCCCCAAGAAGTTTTCAACGATAAGAGTTCAATCCCCATTGTTTCACGTGGTGTGGTCCACTTGAGCTTTGATCTGCCTTATATTTAGCTCATGCCCTAAAATGAGTTTGAAAATTGGATGGACCAACAGAGTTAAAACACATACATCATAGTGGGGCCCACAAAACTTTGACACTCTGACAAATCACATGGGGCCCACAAAGTATGGCATTGGGTGCACTTGCCGAACCACCTTTATTTCACATTTATGACACATGGACACTTGATCCCATAATCTCAATGTTCAAACAGAGTCCATCTACCAGTTAGCCATATAACCACACCCATTCCTAAAGATATTATTTTACATCTCGGGCCTAAGTCTGGCTCCAACCTAAGCAAGATCTGGGCCGTTCATTATGTGTGCCCCCACCTTACATGATGCATAACAAAAGTGCACTTGAAACCTTAAAGGGCCAACAGGCGGAGCCCCTGGTAGATGGGGTGGATCATGCACATAAAGTCCCTACACGTTAGTGCACTCACGTCCACACCCATGCCACTAGCGTTTATGATAAGAGTGTGGGCCCATATTTGGCTAATCTAAACCATTGATCTGAAGTCCCATAACTATTATTCCTACTGTTGCAGACATTCATTGTAAACTTCCATACACGATCATCAATCTAAGCCATCTAAATCATGGGCCCTATTTTAGATGGGTCACATACTCTTGTGAGCAACTGCAAGGTAGTGTAATTTTCTACTTATGTAACTTTCAAGAGCTCCACATTAGGGTTGTACACGGGTCGGGCTGGGTCGAACTGGCCTCAGCCCATTCAGGCCCGTTCAACAGCCGCACCAAGCTCGAACCCAGCCGGGCCTGGTCACCGGGCCAACATCTCCAACTCAAACTCGGCCCGACAGCAATCGAGCGAGTTTGGCCCGAGTTCGTGCCAGTTTCAAAATTTAGGCCAGTTTCGAACCTGAGTTCGGGCCAGTTTCAAACCTTATGGTAAGTTTACGGGAAGGGCTTTTGTAGGTAATCCGCGTCCCATTACAATTTACAAGTTCATGAGAGAGAGAGGATATATTATAATTGTACTATATTTACATAGATTTGACAAAGCATAAAATAAAATATTTTATACAAACTGAATACAGTCAAACACCATCTGAGCCTGAGCTGCTATCTAAATCTTCATATAAATACTCATTTACCTCTCCTTCTTCAGAAGATGGAGATAGCTTTTTATCGCCCTCTTCTTGTATAGTTTGAATTAGATTTTTTAAACTATTTTTGTGAGAAGATTTATATGTAGTTCCCAATGTCCTGTAAAACGCACCCAGACTAGAGAGAAACTTAGCTGAATTCTTACTATTTTTTTTACCCGTGCAGCTTGAATCTGCTTCAACATCATGTGGTCTTGCAGGACATCACTAATGAGTAAAAGCCTCTTCCATACTATGCTTTAAGACGAGTTGAAATTATTCTTCTTCCAATGCTAATAATTTAGCTTCCTTCTCTGTCTCAGAAAGTTTAGATTAGGAAGTGGAAGCTCTTTTGTTTGAATCAAGAACTGCTTGGAAAAGAACTTGGATTTCTTTTGAGGCTTTAGGACACGATCTTGCATCTCTACCCCGATAGGATAAGAATAATCTGAGCTGATTAGTTTTGTTAACAAACTTGGCTCCACAAAAATTACACAAAATTTTAAACTTTTCAGACTTTGGAGAATGGACTAAGGAACTATAGTCCCAAACGTTAACCAATGGTTCGCTTGAAGACATCTACATATTGTGTTGGAAAAGTATTTTAGGCTTTTTAACAATAATGAAATAATGACATTAGAGAAAAATAATTTATGGATTAAAAAATAATAAAAGTCAACATAACTGATAAATAAAAATAAAAGTCAGCAAATAGATGTAGAAATGCATTGCTCAGCTTGCATAACATCCATCAACATAATAGATAAATAAAAATAAAAGTCAGCAAACAGATGTAGAAATGCATTGCGAAACTTGCATAACATCCATTAACATAAAAGATAAATAAAAATAAAAGTCAAAAAAGTACTCATTACAACATTTGTAAATTCAAATAAACTAACAAGATTAACATCCATCCCAAACATTCATCATATTGTTGTTGTTTCATATATTGGTGTTGCGGCTTCATTCACATTCTCCTCCTCTTCCTCATTAAGATCACCTCCTAGACTCGGACGCAATCAATCTTATGTACAAATTAATGCTTCTACTGTATCTAGTGTAAGAGAACTTTTAGTTTTGCTCATGACTAAATGCAAATTTCGATGCCACTGTTGAAATATGAATTGATAAAATATCTCATGCCATCATCGATAGTGTAAGAGATTTTTCTTTACTAACTCACAATTTCCACCACTCCAAAACCTCGAACCCTGAATCCTGCTGTAGTACGACCGACTCTTTGAGATACATATTTAACTCTGATACTTTCGTGTTTATGTTTGTATTTTCTTTTATTAAAAAAGACATGAAATCAGCATCGTCGAAGCTTGAAGAAACTTGCGATCTAACTTTAGAAGCACTTGGTGTAGACACTGTGGTAGTGTACGAGTTGTACAATAGTTTGATTGCATCACGAACCTTCGAGGTTTCAGATATTGCCTTTTTAGTAGGATAAATTCTCATGAAAATGTACTTAACATAACTCATCTTGCGCTGAAGATCAGGAACAATAGCTAAGGATATTATCAGATGACAATTATCCCAGTACTTATCGAACTTCATTTGCATACCACCTGTCATGATTTGGAGAAAAAATGGACCGTCATCAGTAGCTTTCTTTAGGGAATCCTTGATCTTTCACACAGATGGAAGAAACATATTTGCTGTAGAAAATTTATTGCCAAAAAATATTTTCGTACAGTCATAAAAAAAAACCTTTAAAAATTTATGAACTTCTTTCGCATTGCTCCAATCATCATCAGTAAGCAACCAAGCATATGTTCTATCACGCACTGCATATTCTAGAAAGGCATGTTCCAATTCCAAGGCTGAATCCAACATCTCAAAAGTAAAATTTCAATATGTGCATACATCTAGGTTCAACGTTTTTGGAGATGTTAAATTCAAACGTTGGACGATGTCATTCCATATACTCAATCTTAACGGCAAGCCCCTTATGTACTTCACACTCTCCCTCACATTCTTTATAGTTTGTTCAATTGATTTCAACCCTTCTTGTATAATTAAGTTGAGAATATGTGCACAATACCGAACATGAAATATTATTTCCTCAAAGAATAAATCATCAGTTACTTTGAACTGATTATGTAAGAATTATATGACACTGTCATTTATCGAAGCATTATCTAAAGTTAATGAATTGACTTTTTTTTCAATACCTCAATCTCGTAGATAGTTGTAAATGCAATATGAAATAACCAAACCGGAATGGAGAGGTGGAAGGTAGCGAAAGTTTAATATTCTCTTGTAGAGTTTTCAATTTTCATCAATATAGTGTGCAGTCAATGAAATGTAACCTTTTCTTTGATTTTACACCGTCCAAATATCAGACGTCAAACTTACCCTTAAAATCGAATCTAAAATTGCTTTCAGCTTTATTTTCTCACCGGCATACATCTTTATGCACTCCCTCTTCACAGTAACACGAGAGACCTTCTCAAACTAAGGATTGAGGTATTTACTGTATCCCATAAATATTTCACTATCTACAATCTTAAATAGCTGCTCATCATGATAATAAGCTTTGCAAACCACTCCTTCAACTTTCCTTTTTTAAACTTATGAGTGGTAAGTGTACCTTTAGAAGTAGATGCTTTGGACTTTGTAAACGATAGCAATTGTTGACCTGAACGTGAAAATCTAGGTCTCTTTACACAACTTTGTTTATATCTGTTTAAATGAGACGTCGACCCCCGACACTTTTGGTGTATAGACTTTTACAATGCATACATCTAATCTTGGAGACATTGTTAACTGCTACTTCTTCAAAATCATCCCAGATAGCTGACCGTTTCTTTTCTTTATTTGCAGCTGAAGACCCCTCTCCCTCAACAACAAGTGGTGAGGTGGCTGACGTACCGGCACCGGCACTAAGGTTAGGTGGGACTTCATCCTCACTAGTCATATCTAAAAATATGAAACAATTTCATTTATCCTTGGACCTTAGTAAAGAATTTCCTAAGCGAATAAATCAGTTACTCATT
Source organism: Magnolia kwangsiensis (assembly GCA_037074715.1). Lineage (NCBI taxonomy): Eukaryota > Viridiplantae > Streptophyta > Magnoliopsida > Magnoliales > Magnoliaceae > Magnolia > Magnolia kwangsiensis. The sequence goes on along the minus strand of CM073571.1, from coordinate 191,965,066 downwards.
CAATGCTGGATAGATAGTAATGGTTTCATTATTCAATTTAAATGTTTCGTCAAAATTTCAGCAGTATCTCCCTTTATCTCTTCAGAATATATTAATCTTGTATTTGATTCACACGTCAACTTTCCACACAAAGTGTGGATATTTGATGAAGAAGTAAATGTAAGAAATATATCCAAAGAGAATTAGGAGAGACGAACCGAAACAAGCATGTGCATTTAAATTAGAATAAATGAAAACATTAATATCTATCCAACATTGAACTATCCAAAAAGGGATAATTTGAGAATTTCTATGCATCCATGAACTCACTTAATATATGTTTGGCAACATAAAAATTCTCAAATGGGTAACTGATTATTCTATACTACAACAAAAATATAAAAAATAATTAAATCAGTTACCCATTCAATGTTGAATAGATAGTAATGCTTTCATTATTCAATTTAAATGCCACGTCAAAATTTCAGTAGCATCTCCCCTTATCTATTCAGAATATATTAATCTTGGATTTGATTCACACGTCAACTATCCACACAAATTGTGGATATTTTATGAGAAAGTAAATGCAAGAAATATATCCAAAGAGAATTAGGAGAGACGAACCGAAACAAGCATATGCATTTAAATTAGAATAAATGAAAATATTACTGTTTATCCAACATTGAACTGTCCAAAAAGGAATAATTTGAGAATTTTTATGCATCCATGAACACACTCAATCTATATTTGGCAACATAGAAATCCTCAAATGGGCAACTGATTATCCTATGCTACAACAACAAGAAGAAAAAAATAAAAATATATCTAATAGGTAATTGATATAAGCATAGATTAAGACTAACTAACAAAAACAGAAAACAATTATGATAAAAGATTCCATGTGGAGCTTTCTAGTATATACTATATACTCATACATGAAGTCTTATTTAAAAGCAAAAGGAAGCCAATCTAAAGGCATATCAACTTATCTGAATTATCTCAAACCTGTAATAAAACCATGACAAGGTACTAGAAATTTTCTCCCAGCTTGGAAGATCTGTCAACAATTAAAAATAGAGCAACTATCCCAAAGATTGGATGGCTAGGATAAGGACTTGTAAAATTTTATTTATTTATTTATTTATTTATAAGGACTTGTAATTATTTAACAGATAATGCTGCTAGCAAGTGGCCACACACGTGCTAGCATGGCACACTTGTAAAAGATCTAGATCTTTCTTCGAGTGAAGGGGACGTTGGCCAAAAATCTGGCAGATATACTCATCACGTGGGTGGCACATGTAAATGGAATGACCATTGATATGTGGGCCATCTCCAGACGTGTGTGGCCCGTTGCCTAGTTTAGCTGGGCACTTCCAAGTGTGCCGGGCAATGGATATCATCCGTTGATTTATCATCGATCGTGTCCTATACATGTGGCACTTGTGAGTGATGATGTTGGCTTTGCCATTGATTGGGCACAAATAAAAAATTGCTTTGATCATAACCATCTAAAAAATGTACCTTGTTAGATTGAGACACTTGTTAGATCATGATAGAGGATGGTATGTATTGATTCTGATTTTGATTTTTTGATATATGGTGTGTGGACTGGATTGGATTGGACAAATGGATTCATGTAATTTTTTTTTCATGGTTTGTGTAGGGCTGTTCAAAATAGAGAGGTAAACCAGAACTGATACTCTTCGTGCTTAATGAATTAGGGTTTGAGAAATGAAAGATAATAGAAGAAAATCTCATATTCTTTTTAATTATATATTTTTGCATGCAAACACCGCGTGTACATGCAGTATTTGATCTGGACCTTAAAGAAACTGAAGTGCGAAAGCGACATAGCCGCTCAACTAGCAAAGTTTGTTTTTTCTCTCTCTTAATTCCTTTTCATATTTATATTTTCTATGCCTTTCTCTTTATACAAAGCTTATATGGGACCGACCTCGATGGTTCCTTAGTGTTTTTGTTGGCACCCCTAAATTAGGCCGATCCAAAACTTAGGTGGACCACTCCAAAAGAACAGTTGGGATGGAATGTCCACCGTTTTGACATTATGTGAGGACCCACCATTTTTTATATATTCCATACTATCCCTACTGAACATATCCTCACAAGGGTGAATGGCCCGACATGAATTCAGAGGTTTTAGATATAACTTAATCACATGGTGTGGCTCATATGAGTCGTGTAACGGCCAATTTTGGTTCCAAACAAGATGGATTCGGACTGTTTAGTGTAGCACGCAACATTTCTTTGGCACCTTTTGCTGCTGAAAAAGTTCTATGAGCCCACCATGATCTATGTGTTTTATTCACAATATCCATCCATTTTACATCTCATTTTAAGTTGTGTGTTCAAAAAATAATGAAAATCCAAATCTCAGCACAAGAAATAATAGTGATTGAACTCTCACTATTGAAATAATTTTGGATCTAACAAGTGTCTCAATCTTCCCCCCAAATGCATTAGCATAGAGCTCAAAACCAGCCCGAACCACAGAAACAAATTGATCATCAATAAAATAACCAAAATGACAAAATAAAAATAAAAAAAAAAATCCAGTACTCTTCAACAATCAGAATTTCTATCCTTGGAATGCTTTGATCTTTTCCCAAGCCACAATCTAATTGCTAGTTATCACAAGACTAAAATTCCAATTCTCACAAAATTTTCAAAGTGAAACAGCAGTCTCTTCAAATTATCAAATTCCTTCAAAATCATGATCCGATCCAAATCAAGAAAAAAAAAAGATCATCAAGTAAAAACAAATCAACAAAAATAAAAAAGAGAGACATGTTTAATGTTCAGAGCATAAACACCAAAAAGAGAGAGATTTGAAATTCAAACTGAGAGAGAGAGAGAGATCATACTCGTTGGTGGTTGGACGGACGGACGAGTAGAGAGAGGCAGACGGCCTCTGCTGGTAGGACGAGAAGAGGGAGGCGGAGGTCCTCTGGTGGTTCGACGGACGGACGAGCAAAGAGAGGAGGACGACCTCTGCTAGTCGGACGAGCAGAGAGAGGCGGAGGTCCTCTGGTGGTTGGACGGATGGACGAGCAGAGAGAGGCAGACGGCCTCTGCTGGTTGGACGAGAGAGATCTAGAGAGAGAGAGAGAGAGAGAGAGAGAGAGAGAGTTGGTGGGGTCGGGCAGGGAGAAAGTGAGCAGGGGAGAGGGTTTGGTGGGGACGGCTGGGGTCGAGCGTTTTCTCAAGAGGGAAAGGGGAAAGCGACCTACAGCTTTTTTTAAAAAGGGGAATATATACTTATGGCGAGTCGAGAAGGGTCAAGACGGGTTTCGGGCAGAGTTAGGTCAAACTTGGATGTATCCGAACTCGGCTTGAACTCAATTTCGGGCTGCAGTAACTAGCCGGGCCGGGTCGAGCGAGCTAACCGGGCTAGCCCGGTTTGTGTACACCCCTACTCCGCATGCATCACACGTGCATTTTTGTAGTAATCGAGATGTTGTGGAGATATTGGACAATTAGCCGTCCAATCCATTGATCTAGATTGTTTGTTAGGTGGAACATAAATTTCATGGGCAACCATTCAAACGTCAAACCGATGTGACAAATATTAACCATTTGATCTATAGTGTTTAGCATCAACGGTCAAGATCATGGATTACTCCTTATATAAAGAATCATCTTTGTGGGCAATCATAGCCTTCGCATCCATGGATATACCTCATAAGCATCCCATCCATGGACCATATGAGATTTTTATCATGATGATCTTTTGCATGTGCCACCTGATGGACGGAGTAGATTTGACATTTACATCATGTTGGGACCCATATAGCTGGGCTGTTTTACAATGTTGCTGTCCCACCCAAATATCTCCGAGTTTTGAAAGATTTCAGGGACAAATGAGCCTTAGATCTGGCTGTGGAGCTGGGCATTGATCGAGTCTAGTCGTACCGGGTTATGGCTCACAGGACTAAATCCGGTTTTGAAATAGGCCTGACACAACTACCCGATTCGAGTCCTAATCTAGCCTGGACTAATCCGGACTGAGCCTGACCTGGTCACAAGTACCGAATTGAGTAGAGTCGGTACCGAGGTGGGTCAGGTGCAGCAGGTATCCATGGGCTGAAATCACAACTTAAAACTTAGATGCAATTGCCGGAATTGTAGCCTCTCCATCAGTCAGATCTGATGACCCAAACTCGACTCAATTTGAGTTCAGATTGGATGAAGTCAACTTGATTTGGATTGAATCACCCACTCGGTTTAAGATCATGTCAGATCTTAAGTTAAGTTTGCCAAATCGAGTTGTCTTATGCCCAGCTCTAACTATGGATATATTTTAAAAACTTAGAAACTTTGACTCAATATCCAGTCAAGTCAGGTTAACTCAGAGATTTAACTCAATTCGGCTTGACTTGATATTTAATAATTAAAAATTAAAATTTAATTACACTGATAAAAACACTTAAAAACACTACAAATATAAAAATCAAGGCAGGCGTGTTTAGGGTGTGAGTGTTCCTCCACCCTACTGTGTTCTCTCATACGGAGTTCCACAACACATGTATCAAGTGTTGTGTTGAACTATTCCACATGCATGGTTGAAGAGTCACCATCATTTTTTAAATGGTGCTGGCTAAACATTGGAGTCCAACCCATGATGGACCTTTTCAGCTAATCATGGACTGATGGTGCGTCTCTCATACTAAGCATCTGTTGTCATACCACTAATAGAATCAAGTATATTTTTGAGGCACTCTCCATTCACGGCCAATCGCCACAGAGTATTGGTCACATATTCAATAGCTATGATTATGGTTTTTATTTATTTATTTATTTATTACTAGGCCATCCATAGTAAGTCCCATGACATGGATGGTTTTAGATTATTAAGACATGGGCCCTATTTGTTTATGGGCCTGGGCATTTATTTCGTTTGTGACTCATGGATCAAACGTTGAGATCCACGGATCAATGCAATCTGTTTCTCATGGACCGTTCAAAAGGGTACTTTCAATATTGGGCTTTTAGTTGCCAACCCCTCAATGAGTTCGTTCCTGATTACTTGCGCACCCAAAGTATGTTGAGTATGTGTAACTCTAATGTTTTGATTATAGTGAAGATTTCTATCGCTTTGGACTATGAATTTTTATTTTTATTTTCCATAGGAGTTTTTCATCTAAAATTGGTGTGTTTTATGTTTGCTTGATTGATTGTTTTTATTATTCTCATTATAATGATTGCTCAATCTTTGTTGAACATGTTTCCTCAAAATGCGTATATTGAGGATAGTATTAGATTCAAATTTTTAATACTTAGGATTAATTCAGATTTAGTATGGCTCCGGAATACATTATAGTGATGTAAGATAAGAGTCAGAGCTCCAACAATACAAATTTTAACAGATTTGGTCTTAAGTCGAAAATTCTAACGCTTTTCTTATACTGGACAGGTCTGGCTTCCCTTTGACCTGACCAGTAAGTAGGCCACGTTCTACCAATGAAGCTCAAACCTCAAAGTTGAACTGCACTGGTCTACCACTGGAACCCTGCGATTCAGACCTGTTAGGTTTGGGTACTGTGCCAATACATGATATCGTCCAAAGCATTACCGTAAACCAATCCATGTTTTTTGATAGATCTGAAAAAATGGATTCATATCCGTTTAAAATCAGGTTGGATGACAACTTACAGATGTCCCTGATGAATGAATGGTTCAAGCCATGATAGACGGCTGCTGATTACTTCACCCACACGCCTCTCTTCCCTTTAGGAGAAGGAGAAACTCTCGCTGATTCCAGCTTCTAGTTCGGTATGATATTCTGGCGGAGTATATAGATAGTGTTCATACCACATATTGTGGGTCCCACCTAATATCCATGTTGCAGATCCAAACTGTTCACCCCCTTAATAATCTGGTACATCTAATGCATTGTGTGGCCCACTATTCCTAACATGTTACACACGTTAATTCTCCCATTCTTCTTTTATTCTTATTTTTATTTTTATTTTTCATCATGGCTTCCCTGTAGAGGTATGGAACAAATGAACAAAACTCGACGATTTATGTCCCACCTCTCATTTAAAGCTTTGGGGACATTGCCAGTCATCGTTCAAACAAGCCATGCAATCATACTATTGAAAGCAATCCGTGGTGCAAAAATCATGCAGATTGGATGATCATGACAATCTTGCCATTATTATGAAAAATGGCAGTAAAGATTGAAATAGAAATAAACTTGGTCCAATAATCATTTTGAAACATCTATGGAAAATGTCCAAACGATGGGTGACTTATGATTCAAAAGAACTTTAGCTTCATGTCTTGATAATCCTAACCATCCAATTTACAGCTCATAAAAATGATAATTACAGTAAATGGCCTATATTTAAAGGGTCAGGTGCATAAGAAAATAAGGAAAGGAGAGGATAATAAAATCTAGAAAAAAGTATTTATATTGCAAATTAGAATTGATTTACAAATGTGTGTTTCGAGAAATGAAATGTTATTGAAATGTAGTGAAATGTTTCTTTAACAATTCTCCAATGGTACTCAAACTAACTCTCGCAACTACCAAATAAACTTGTAATGAACTCCAACAAACTTCTTAACTAATCTTGATTAGGCCTAATCAACTCAACTAACCATTATCTACTATGAGAAATACTCAAAATAGCCTCAACTTCCCTCCCATGCTTGAAATTTATCTGTGGCACATTGGTCGCTTGTGGCCCACCTGTAATGCATCACTTGATGACTCATCCTGATTTGTTCATGCTGGGGTGAATAAGGGGTGACCCGTGTACCAACCCGCACTGGCCTGATCGAGTTTGAGTGACAATTGATGATTATGAACAGCTGGATTGCGATAGCTAGATAGACTGCGGATTTGATAAAGACCGTTTGATCGACGAACCCGAAAGGCCCGATTTGGATAGTGGAAATGGGAACTTGAATTTGCAAATCATTCAGCTTTACATGACCATGTATATGCCTGAAATTCGGATTTGGTAAATGACCCTTAATTAATCTGCTGTTTAGCAATAAAGCTGCAAATCCATGGAATGATTTCTCATTTCTTGTGGGGTTTGGCAATAACTTTTCCAAGCAAATTTCAAAAAAAAAAAAAAAAAAAAACAGTTGATTAATGCAGCACATCATGTGGGCCCAAGACATCCCACAGGTAAGTAAAAGCCAATCTAGTTGGTGGGTCCAAGCCAATCATCATGTGGGTCCTTGATATTTACATGGTGGGCCCCATGAGGATCCGAAGTTTCAATGGGCCAGTGATGTTAATGGGCCTAATTTGAACTTATAATGGACCTAACAGGATCTATCAAACTTCTGGGGCCCGCACATGAGTGTGGTCACTGAGATAACAATCTGCGGGTCCCACCATCGTCTACTGACACTCATGTGTTAATGTGATGTCTATGGATCACAATAGGATCGAGTTTTACAATTTCGTAGGACCCACAAATGTCGATGACAGAAGGCAGGCCCTTTGAATCAGCTCAATAGCAAAGTGCCTATATAGCCCAGTGGGCCCATTTGTCGTCACACACACAAGCTCTTAGCACGATGGAGGAGAGCCGGAGAAACAACTTGCATAGTGCTCCCACGTTTTGGGAACACTCATGGGTGATGAGAACCGATCATGAGGTGTCCAACCAAGGAATATCATGATCTATGGCTGGTTCGGATCGATTCACCCATTGGGTTAGAATCGAGTCAGATATGAACGAGTTGGACGAGTCGAGTTTTCTCGTGCCCAAATAGCTGTGGATGTAGTTTAAAAACTTAGAAACTCAACTCAATGTCCATCCGGGTCGAGTTGACTCGTCAACTCGACTTACTTGATATTTAATAATTAAATTTTAAATTTTAATTAAATTGATAAAAACACCTAAAGACACTACAAATATAAAAATCAAAGCAGGCCTATCTATGGTGTGAGTGTCCTCCACGCTAATATGTTATCATGCGGAGCTCCACTCCACGTGTACTAGGTGTTGTGTTGAACTATGCCACGCGTATGGCTGAAGAGTCACCATCATTTTTTAAATGGTGCTGGCTGAATATTGGAGTCCAAGCCTTAATGGACCTTTTCAGCTAATCATAGACTGACGGTGCATCTCTTATAGTAACCGTCTGTCGTCATACCACAAATGCAATCAAGTATATTTTTGAGTCACAGTCCATTCACGGCCAATCGTCAAAGACTATTGGTCCCATATTCAATAGCTACGATTTGGGGGATTGTTTTTTTTTTTAGTGGGCCATCCATGGTAAGTCCCATGACATGGATGGTTATAGATTACTAAGACATGGGCCCCACTTGTTTATGGACTTGGGCATTTATTTCATTTGGGTCATAAGTGAGTTTGGCCTCACCTATTCACCTACAGTATTAACAACTGGAATGTAAAATAGATGGAAAAATCTGGGTTGAAAAATCCGTTTTTTGTTTTGACCACTCGTTCGTGACTCATGGATCAAACGTTGAGATCCCCAGATCGATGCTATCTGTTTCTCATGGACTATTCATAAGGGTGCTTTCAATACTGGGCTTTTAGTTGCCAACGCCTAGTGTTGTACACGGGTCTAATTGAGTCGAGCTTGGCACAACTCAACTAGGCTCGGCCACTAGCTGGCCTCAGGCCTGGTCAGCTCAACTCAGTTGATTGGTCAACAGCTCGGGCCAGTTCAAGCGAATATCGAGCCTGTGCGGCAATTTCTCAAACACATAGAGTGCACCTTCAATTTCTCAAGTATGTAAAATAGCAATAGCAATTTACAGGTATTTTATCAAACACTCAATAAGCAACATCAAAATCAAGGTACAAGATTATTTGTTTCATATTCATACCTTCCTCGCCACAAGCCAATACTTCATTAAGTCATTTCATCAAACACTAGGTGATCAACATCAATATCAAAATAATTGAGTCACTGAACTGGTTCAATCTGAGTTGGGGTTCAATCCGAGTTGATTCGAGCTCGGTCAAGCTCAATCTCGGCTCAAAATTTTTTTGAGCTATAAAAATCAGCTCAACTCAACTCAAACTCAATTTCGAACCAAGTCAAATAGAACTTTTTCAAGTCAAGTCAAGCGAGTTAACTGAGCTAACTTGATTCGTGTACAGCTCTGCCAACCCCTTAATGAGTTTGTTACCCGAGGGATGTTTCCGTTATGTGCGCACTCAAAACATGTTGGGTATGTGTAACACTTGTGAACGCTGATCAGAACAATATATTGGGTGGGCCACATGTATTGGCCTTGTCCCAAAATCAAGGGATCGATTAGTGTTACCCAACCCAATGTGGTGTGGAAACATGATGGTCGTAACTCAAAACCTATGGGCTAACTCACAACTCAGGGTTGATTCAGGGAGAATTGGGATTTTTTGTCTTTTTTTTTTGAGGGTTAGCTTGTTAGTACACACATGTCAATACACACACTCTCCGTGTTGGCCGCTTCTGATACTTAAGATAAGCTACTTATAATAATAATTAGCTTATCTTGATTTCTACTTATTAAACAAGTATGTTTGGTTAACAACATACTTATCAATAGAAAAAGTATGTTTGGTTTCCAACAACACAAGTAATTTTCCTTCAAGTTGGTTTGGTCCCCTCACATCTATCATTCATCATGTGGGGCTAACCTTTGACGTGGAACGTTCATTAGACAGTCACACCTTTAATGTGAGTCATCCATCAAGTGGGCCCTACCTTGGATATGGGTCATTCATCATTAGGAGCTAACTTTTAATGTGCACCATTCATAATATAGTGCCTATCTTTGATGGTAGTCACCATCATGTGGGGCCCATTGTCCATGTTATTGTCCATCATGTGGCTAACCTTTGATGTGGACTGTTCATTTCATAGGCCCCACCTTTGATGTGGGCCATCTATCATATGGGGTCCAACTTGATATGGGTCATTCATCATTAGGAGCTAACCTTTAATATGCACTGTTCATTATATAGGGCCCACTTTTGATGGTAGTCATCCATCATGTGGAGCCTGCTATCCATGCTATTATCCATCATGTGGGGCCAAACTTTGATGTGGACCGTTCATTACATGGGCCCCACCGCTGATGTGGGTCGTCCATCTTGAGGGGCCTACCTCGGATGTGGGCCATTAATCATTAGGTCCGACCTTTAATGTGTATTGTTCATTATATCAGGCCCACCTTTGATATTAGTTATCCGTTTTGTGGGGCCTACTATCCATGGTAGTGTCCATAATATGGGGCCAACCTTTCATGTGGACCGTTCATTACACGGGCTCCACCTTTGATGTGGGTCATCCATCATGAGGAGCCCACTTTGGATGTGGGTCATTCATCGTTAGGTCTGGCCTTTAATGTACATCATTCATTAAATAGGGCCCACCTTTAATGTTAGTCATCCATCATGTGAGGCCCACTATCCATGTTATTGTCAATCATGTGGGAGCCACCTTCAACATCAACCATCCATTGTGTGGGCCATCCATAATGCAGAGCGTACCTTTGATATGGTCCACTCATCATTAGGGCTCATTATCCATCATGTGGACCCCACCTTGATGTGGATCATCCATTATGTAGGGTCCATTATTATTAATTGCTCATCATGTGGGCCCAACCTTCAACGCAAGTTGCCATCATGGGGTCTCGCCTTGGATGTGGGCCTTTTATCATTAGGGGCCAACCTTTGATGTGAACCCTCTATCATGTTATCCACCTCAATATGGCCATCCATCAAGTGGGACCCAGCTTCAATGTCCACTGCTTATCATGTCGAGCCCACTTTTGATGTGGACTATCCATCATGTAGGCCCCTCCTTTGAAGTGGGCCTCCATCATACCAGCCCACTTTGTAAGTGGGATATTTATCATAATGAGCTGACCTTTGATGTGGACCATCTGCAGCCCACCTTCTATGTGGACTGTCAATCACATGAGCCCTACTTTCCATGTGGATCGTCCACTATGTGGACCTCCTTTGATATCGACCATGAGAAAGAGCCTCCTTTAATATGACGTTGAGAGAGAGCTTCCTTTAACATAGACCGGGGGAGAAAAAGTAGAAAAGTGGTAAGCTGAAAAGTTAAAAAAAATAATTAAATTTTTACTATGATGCTTACCAAATTAATTTATGTTAAAAAAGTAACTTACTCTAAGTTAAAAAGTAACTTTTTCGGCAATATCAAATTGGGCCATTAACTTCCACATGGTGGCCCACCACCGTACATGTTTGCCACGTGTACGATGGGTGATGGAATGATGAAGCTGCTTGCATGATAGCATCTTCAATTAGTGGTGAATCACCACAGTTAAAGGTGCATGCGGAGAGGGTGGATATGACTCTAGCAAACCTCTTTGGACCTGTGACCATGGTCTATGGGCTTGATATGCATGGCCTGACCAATTAAAGCTGGACTCGGGCTAAGGTCATTTGAGCCTGACTCAGCCTGACCCAGCCAACCCAACATCATATGTACCTCTTATATCCTACAAATATGTAGAGGTGTATGCGAACCGAGCTAGCTTGGTTAGCTCGCTCGACTCAACTCAAAAAAGCTCGATTCAGCTCATTTTTAAGCTGAGTTCAAGCCAAGTTAACTTGATTTTTTTAGCTCAAGAATGAGTTCAAGGTGGCCCCAACTCGGCTCAGCTTGACCCGACTCGGATCAAACCCAATTCGAATTGAACTCAGATCGAACTAACTCAATGACTCAGTTACTTGATATTGATATTGCTCACCAAGTGTTTGATAAAATGACTCGATGAACTGTGGCAGGTGGCAAGGAAGGTATGTATATGAAATCAATATCCTTTTTTTTCTTGATTTGTATGTTGCTTAAAAGGTGTTTGATAAAAAACTGTTAAACCATTGATAAAAAAACGTGTAAAACTATTGTTGCTGTCTCAAATACAATGAAATTTTGAAGGCACAGTTCAGGTGTTTGTGAAAATGTTGCACAGGCAAGCTCGGTCCAATCTTGACTTGAATTCAGCTCGAACTAGTCCGAGCTACTGACCGAATCGAGCTGAGCTAGCCAATCAGGCTCAAGGACCGAGCCAAGCCAAGTTCAAGCTGAGGTAGCTAGTGGCCGAGCCAAGTCGAGCTGGGGCCATCTTGACTCGGCTCAACTCGATGTACACCCCTACAAATATAAATGTTCTAACCGTTGATCAGGCAACCCATGCATCTTGAACGTACACCATTGTTTCTGTTCCTCTTGTGTAATTCTTTATGCATGTGTGGCCCACTTGATTAGAAAATACATAAGGAGAATTCAAGTAAGACCGGCACGGGCCTTGCTTGGGCTTGGCCCTCTTTGGGAGGCCAATGGCAGGCTTGGACTGAGCCTGGACATGCGATTATCAAGGTGTACATGCGATTATCAAGGTGTAGGCTGTTCTTTGCACGCATGGGACATTCTTGACATGCCGGGGTGTTACTCAGATCGTGGGGCCTACATTGATGTATAAATTTTATATCTACACCGTCCATCCATTTTTTCAGATCATTTTAGAGTGTAGTTCCAAAAATGAAGTAGAAACAAATCTCAAGTGGACCACACAGTAGGGATTGAATGCCCACTATTAAGAACTTATCTGGGTCCATAAAAGTTTTGGATGAAGTTGATATTTGTGTTTACCCTTCATTCCCTTCAGTGTAACCTTATCAGCAGATTGGATGGATGGCAAATAAATATTACGGTAGTCCCATGAATATTTTCAATGGTGGCCATTCAATCAACTCTGTTATTTTGGTGTGGTCCACCTGACATTTGGTTCTGCTTCATTTTGAATGCAAACATTAAATTTATCTAGAAAAACAGATGGACGGTGTGGATATACAATACATACATCAATGTGGGCCCCACTTTCAGTGAACACAACCGCTGACGTGTTACCCTCTCCACTTTTTTGAAAGGGAAGCGGATTGCGTGGCGTGACTTTGGTGTGTATTGACGTCATCAAGTTCTGTGGGCCCAATATGATGTATGTATAATATCCACACGGTCCATCCATTTGGTGAGATCATTTTAAGGCATGTTACAATAATTGAGGCAGATCCAAACCTTAAATTGACCACCCCATAGAAAGCAAGGAACCCAATGATTCCCACCGTTGAAGTCTTCCCACAGCCAATCAAGATGTTTATTTAGCATCCAAACTGTTCATGAAGTCACACAAAGCATGGATTGATGGTGCATCTCTTATGCTAACCGTCTCTCGTCATACCACAAATGGAATCCAGTATATTTTTTAGGCACATTCCATTAAAGGCAAATCGCCACAGACCATTGGTCCCATATTAAATAGTTACGATTTTTTATTTTTTATTTTTTATTTTTTATTTTTTAATGGGCCATCTATGGTAAGTCACATGACATGGATGGTTTTATATTTTATTAAGACATGGACCCTTGGGCCTGAGCATTTATTTAATCTAGGTCATAAATAAGTTTCGCCTCACCTATTCACCTACGATACTAACAACTGGAGTGGCTATTTGTTTGACCACTCGTTTGCGCCTCACGGATCAAACGTTGAGATCCCCGGATCGATGCAAGCTGTCTCTCATGGACCGTTCAAAAGGGTGCCCTCAATACTGGGCTTTTAGTTACCAACCCCTAGGGTCGTACATGAGTTGAACTTGGCTCGGCTGGGTCCTTGAGCCAAGATCGAGCTTTGTGGCATTTTCACAAACACATGTAGTGTACCTTCAAATTTTTCCAGTACGTAAATAGCAGCAATAGTTTATAGTTATTTCATCAAACATTTAATAGACAATATCAAAATCAAAATCAAAATACAAGGGTATTCGTTTCAAATCTATACCTTTATCACCATCAGTCAATACTTCGTTGAGTCATTTCATTAAACACTTGGTGAGCAATATCAATATCAAAATAACTGAGTCACCAAACTGGTTCGATTTAAGTTGGGGTTTGATACAAGTTGATTTGGGCTCGGACAAGCTCGATCTCGGCTCGAAATTTTTCGAGCTACAAAAATAAGCTTGACTCGGCTCAAACTTGATGTAGAGCGGGTCGCGAACAGTTTCATGGCCAAGATGGATCAGAAAAGGCCCGATCAACGACAGAAGTGATCCGGACCATTGGACCTTAGATCAGACATATCTTGCAATCCGGAATGAGTTATTTGACATAAAATATATGATTTTGGGAGTAGAACGAGCTACTTTAGCCAACCAACCCAACTACGCTGCGTTGCGCAAGTTGAATTTGCGAAAAACCCCTGGATCGATGGTCGTTTCCCTGTTTTATTTTCATTTTTACTATAAATAGTAAGTTTTTGCTTGATTATAACTCTTCATCCGTTAAGCTTTAGGAGTTGTGTCCAACACGAAAAGTTTTTGCTTGATGTCTTTCCTATTGCTTGATACTCTTATTTAAAGGGTTGCGAACTTGTTTTTATTCATTTATTAATCAATTTCAAATTTTATTAGAATTTATTTTTATTTTCTTGCTTTCTTTTCTCATGGATTCAAAAAGTCTCTACGAGGAGTCCCCCTTAATGAGTTCTCTACCTGAGGGAGGTTTTTGTTATGTTCGCAGCACCCAAAACATGTTGGGTATGTGTAACACTTGTGGATGGTGACCAGAGCAATATATTTGGTGGGCCTCATGTATTGGCCTTGTCCCAAAAATCAAGGGATTGATTAGTGTTACCCAACCAAATGCTGTGTGGAATCAGGATGGTCCTAGCTCAAAACTTATGGGCTAACTCACGACTCAGGGTTGATTTAGAGGGCATTGAAATCTTAAGTTAATTAAGATAAGCTACTTATGCTATAAGTAGCTTATCTTGATTTCTACTTATTAAGTAGATAAATATGTTTGGTTAACAACATACTTATCGTCGGAAGTATATTTGGTTTCTAACATCATGAGTAATTTTCCTTCAGTTGGTTTAGTCCCCTCACATCTACCATCTACCCTGTGGGGCCAACCTTTGATGTGAATCGTTCATTAGATAGGCCCCACTTTTGATGTGGGTCATCCATCAAGTGGGCCCTACCTTGGATATGGGGCATTCATCATTAGGAGTCAACTTTTAATGTGCACCGTTCATTATATAGTGCCCACCTTTGATGCTAGTCACCATCATGTGGGGCTAACCTTTGATGTGGACTATTCATTACATGAGCCCCGCCTTCGATGTGGGCCATCTATCATGTGGGGTCCACCTTGATATGGGTCATTCATCATTAGGAGCCTACCTTTAATGTGCATCATTCATTATATAGGGCCCACATTTGATGGTAGTCATCCATCACGTGGAACCTACTATTCAAGCTATTATCCATTATGTGAGGGCCAAACTTTGATGTGGACCGTTCATTACATGGGCCCCACCTTTGATGTGGGTTGTCCATCATAAGGGGCTCACCTTAGATTTGGGCCATTAATCATTAGGTATGACCTTTAATGTGTACCGTTCATTATATAGGGCCCACTTTTGATGTTAGTAATCCATCACGTGGAGCCTACAATCCATGCTATTGTCCATTATGTGGGGCCAAACTTTGATGTGAACCGTTCATTATATGAGCCGCACCTTTGATGTGGACCATCTGCGGCCCACCTTTGATGTGGACCATCAATCATGTGAGTCCTACCTTTTTTTGTGGACCGTCCATTAACTGAACCTCATTTGATAGAGACCCTGAGAGAGCCTCTTTTAACTTTAACGTGTACAGTGAGAGAGAGCTTCATTTGATATAGACAGAGGAGAGAGAAGTAGAAAATCGATATGCCGAAAAGCTTTTAAAAAATAAGTTATTAAAATAAGTAAATTTTAGTACAAGATACTTTTACAAAGATGCTTGCCAAATTAAGAAAAAAGTTAACTTACCGTAAGTTAAAAAGTAACTTATTCTCCAAATGGGCCCTCACCATCCACATGGTGGCCCACCACCGTACATGTTTGCCATGTGTACGATGGGTGATGGAATAATGAAGCTGCTTGCATGATAGCATCTTCAATTAGTGGCGAATCACAACAGTTATAGTTGCATGTAGAGAGGGTGGATATGACTCTAGCAAACCTCAGCAGAAATGATGGCTTTGGACCCTTTATAGCATGGTCATTGGGCTTCACATGCATTGCCCGACCAATTATTGAGGTAGACTTGGGCTGAGGTCATTTTAGCCCACCTAGCCCGGCCCAACCAACCCAAATCATACGTTCTTCTATATCCTACAAATAGGGGTGTACATGGAGTCGAACCGAGTCGAGTTGGCAACTTAACTTGGCTTGGCCACTAGCTAAGCTTAGCTCGAACTCAGCTCGGCTCAGTCCTCAAGCCTGACTGGCTAACTCGGCTCAGTTTGGTCAACAACTTGGGCCAGCTCGAACCAAGATAGAGTTGAGTTCGCCCGTGCAATATTTTCACAAACACTTAGATCGCACTTTCAAAATCTCATTGTATTTGAGATAACAGTAATGGGTTTACATGTATTTTATCTAATACCTTCTAAGCAACATAAAAATCAAGAAAAAAAAAAAAAGAGTCTTTGAGTCATTTCATCAAACACTTGGTGAGCAACATCAATATCAAAGTAACCGAGTCACCGAACTAGTTCGATTAGAATCGAGTCGAGCTGGGGACAATTTGAACTTGGCTTAAACTCATTTTCGAGCTCCAAAAATTAGCTCGACTCGTCTCGACCACAGCTTCAAACTGAGCCGAATGGAGCTTTTTCGAGTCTAGTCGAGCGAGCTAACTGAGCTAGCTCAGTTTGTGTACACCTCTACTTACAAATATGAATGTTCTAATCATTGATCAGGCAACCCATGCATCTTGAACGTACACCACTGTTTCTGTTCCTCTTGTGTAATTATTCATGCATGTGTGGCCCGCTTGATTAGAAAATAGATTAAGAGAATTCAAGTAAGCAATAGGGATTTTATTAATTTCAGACTGGCACGGGCTTGGGCCTTCCAAAAATACAGGCTTGGGCTTGGGCTTGGGCGGCTGTGGGTTTAGATTGGACCTGCGAGCATTATGGTGTAAGCTGTTCTTCGCACGCATCGGACATTCTTGACATGCCGGGCGTGTTACCCTGATCACGGGGCCACCTTGATGTATGCATTGTATATCATATACACCGTCCATCCATTTCTTCCAGCTCATTTTAGAGTGTAGTACTAAAAATGAAGCAGATACAAATCTCAAGTGGACCACACAGTGGGGATTGAATGTCCACTATTAGAAACTTCTCATGGGCCGTAATTTTTGGATTAAGGCGATATTTGTGTTTTCCCTTCATCCTCTTCAGTGCGACCTTATCAGCAGATTGGATGGATGGCAAATAAACATCACGGTAGTCCCTATAAAATTTTCAATGGTGGGCATTCAATCAACACTGATATTTTTGGTGTGGTCCACCTGAAATTTGGTTCGGCTTCAATTTTGAGCATGTCCACTAAATTTATCTGGAAAAACAGATGAACGGCGTGAATATACAATAAATACATTAATATGGCTCCACTTTCAGGGAACACAACCACTTACATGTTACCGTCCCTTATTTTTGAAGGAAACGGATTGGCTACTCCCCTGCCACCAGCCAATGGCTGGTAGTCAATACTCCGTGGCCCATCATAATGTACCTGTTTCATCCACGTTGTCCATCTATTTTTTTTAGATAATTTTATGATATGGTACCAAAAAGAGGTATATCCCAATATCAAGTGGACCACATTACAGGAAACAGTGTTGAATGAAGGTCGACCATTAAAAACTTTTTGGGGGCCATGAAAGTTTTGGATGAATCTGATATTTGTTTTTTCCCTTCATCTGGGTCTGTATGACCTAATCAACAGATTGGATTTCAAAAAAACAGTATGTTGGCCCTTAGGAGGATTTTAATGGTAGATATTGCTCCACCTGAGATTTAAGTACCTCTAATTTTTGGAATCAGGTCCTAAAATGATCTGTAAAAATGGATGAACGGAATGGATGAAACACATACATCATGGTGGGACCCACAGATCACCGACCACAGCCATCGGGCTGGTGGCAGGGGGAGTAGCCAATCCGTATCCCTTTTTGAAAGGGCATAGGATGCGTGCTGTGCCACACACCACCGACTTTGGTGTGTATTGACGTCATCACGTTCTAAGGGCCCAACACGATGTATGTATAATATCCACACCGTCCATCCATTTGGTGAGATCATTTTAGGGTACGATTCAATAATTGAAGCAATCCAAAGCTTAAATGGACCACACCATGGAAAGCAAGGGCGACAATGATTCCCACAGTTGAAATCTTCCTAAAGCCAACCAATATGTTTATTTACCATCCAACCTGTTCATGAAGTCACACAGACCTTGGTGAATGGAAGATTCATCCAAAACTTCAGTGATCCAGATAAATATAAAATCTAGGTGATCCAGTCATTGCTAGGCCACAAGCATTAAAAAAATAAAAAATAAAAAAAATAAAAAATCACTTACATCATGCAAAAGCCTAAAAATTCATGTAAGGCCCATCTGATGTTGGTCCTCATGTTTTTTAGCACACCTGATCCTGATCCTGATGATCAAGTGTACCTGTTAAACCAAATGGATAACTGTTTCAACAAAGAAACAAATACATTTGATTTGAAAAATTATCTTATTCAAACATAATAGAGAAAGAGTACTGGGAACATTCATCACATTTCATTGATACTGAGTTCATTTACATCCTCTTTACATCCCTTGATTTTAAGATAGATCATTTAGAAATAAATGACTTATGCTTTAAATATCAAAAATTCATTTCAGCAGCCTTTCGACGTCTGCTTTGATCATCTCCTAGGACTTAGGAGGAATGACGATCTGATCAACGAATCTTCAATGAAATAGAGATTTCAGCAGCATAACGGCGCCTATTTCAGCCATCCCCTAATACTTAGGAGGAATGTCGACCCGATCGACTAATCTTTCTCCTCTGAACCTGTCAATAAAAGAAGGCCCGAAGAAGGGAAGCCCTGCACATAGATTTTGGCGGCATAACGACCCCTCATCTTCATAAACTGCGGGGCAGTCTAGTTGCGCGGATCCGCACAACTGACATCTGTTGCGCGGTCCTGCGCAACTGACAAGAGATCCCTCTCCTACCTTCAGTCTTCTACTCTACTCTGCTCCTCTTGAAAACCTTCAATTACCTTAAATGAAGAAGGGGAAGGGGTATTTAAAGACCATCGCACGTGTGAAAATCCTAATCTTAGCGATATGGGACAAATCTTTTAGTGCTTTAGAACACTCTACAAAGGACCACTTCGAGAGCGTGTTTCGGGGTCCCATGCAACTGATATTTACGTTGCGCGAAGCCACGCAAGTAATATGCCTTGCGCAGTACTGCGCAACTGACATTGGTTACGCGGTCCTGCGCCAACCCTTATAAAGTCATCTCTTTCTTCTTCTTTTTAAGTATTCTTTCTATCTCCTTATCTCTTCTTGCTTCAATCTTTCTCCATTTTTTATGCCTCAACAGATGCTCCCTCGATCATTCTTTGATTGATTCTTGAAATCAAATGGAGGATCGATCTTCCTCTAGCTGAAGAACTTGAATGAACTGCAACTGAAAGAAGATTGGATGATTATACTCGCATGACAGACTTAATGATCATTCTTAACCAGAAGATTGAATGATCACGTTTAATCAGAATACTGGAATGCTCGCGCCCGAATGAAGGGCTTGAATGATTGCATTCGACCAAAAGATATAAACAATTGCCCTTGAACAGAAGATTCGATGATCGTGTTTGAACGGAAGACTTGAATGCCCCTTGCTAGTACCAAGCGGATGTTTCACTAGAAAGATAAAATTCTCTTTTCATCGAAACATGTCTTTGCAATAGCTGCGACAACTTCATCTTTGAATGATTTGATCAGAGAATTGTCTTTCAACACCGCTGCTGCTGCAATGGCTTCTTTAATCAACTCCAGCGCTCTTTCTTTGAATTCGCAACAACTTTTCAATTGTCTCCTTTATTCATGATCTGCATAATCCAAGTTTTCGAACAATAGTCTTTCCTGCCAATTTTATCAAAATTAGTATCTCAAGACATTATAATTTTTAATTTAACTTTATCAAGTATTTATAATTTTGAATATATTGAAAGCTTCTTCTCTTCTTAGGCTAATCGTAATATTTGCTCTATCATCGCGCTCCGTATTATATTCTTTGCTCATTATACTACACTTCTTGTGTTATCATTTCCAGCTCCAAAGGTTCATCCACTGAGTCTTCTTTTTGCTGAGTCTTTTCTAGCTTGTGTTTCTTGACATAAGCTTTTCCTTGGATCTTTGTGACAATGATTCCGTTTGTTCTTTGTCTCCATCGGATCTAGTACTTGGAGTCTTGTGACATAATTCTCAGCATATGAATTTCTCCATTGTGCATAAGAGATCATCAGAAAGACTAGGGCATAAATTATTTTGAAGAAATAGATCTTGCCCCCTTTTTAGGTCAATGTTGCATAAAGATTTCTTCAGAATATAATATTTCCAAAGTGAAGCCTGTTGATACCCTTGCAGGATGGATAATCTTTGCTGATTTGAACCTGGTTCGAGAGAAACACATTTTTTGCATTTTGTCTACTTAATATTTAAAATGTTCATCGGGCAATTAAACATTTGAGCATATCTAGAGTGAAATATGAATTTGCTACATTTTAAATATTACTCAGTTTATGCTTTGCATATTTGAGCATATATATAAAGTGAAATATAAATTTGCTGCATTTTGAATGTTGCACATAGTTTAACATGATATTCAATAAAAACTAATAATAAAACACCATACTTGTTAGTGTGGGATTTTCTATAGGATGATTTTATTTATATTTTATTGGCGGCGCTAAGTTTCAATTCAGTCAATTGCACACACAGTTTAAGCTCATGAATAGTGGAGCCGGGTCTCACGTGATGGCCTCTGTAACTCTTAGGTGTTCGATGAACTTCTCACTGCCTAGGGAGTTCACGAACTGCGATCCATCAGAAGGGCCCAGTGAAACTACCGGGGCGGTGAACTCGGTTGGTTTTATGCATAGGGTTGGCCACGGTAACTCTCTAAAGTTCACAGAGCTCGCAAGGCTACCTTTGGGGTACCAAATCCACGGTTGTCAATCCATCAATGAGTAGGTTTAAGCCCTTCCTCATGAGTTAGTACCGGAATCGAACCATAAATCTGGGGGGGCTTATGCATGGTTGGTCTATCTAAAGCTCACATTGCAGCCATCATTTTCTTCGTCTGCAAGGTCGGTCCCATTCACGGGAGGACATTGTCCTCCATTCCCCATGACGCTGCCGGAAAGCTATACAGACGGCATGGGGGTTACGCTGACTGACCATTTGAGGACTTTTGGCCCTTAGGCTTTTGATCGACTTTTGACCCTTAAGCTTTTGATCATTGACTCCGTCAGCTGCCCGCATTGGTATGCGTATGATGGCCTTCACGGGCTTTTTAGAGCCACTGGCTTCTCACCGCTGCCCGAATGACGATCTTGATAGGTCTTATGCACAATTGGCCATTGGCTTAATGTTGAGGGTCAAATATTGCATATCAGACCCTATTTATTTCCTGAATTTATGAGCATGATATTGTTTAACGACACGTTTTATCGTGTTTATGTTGCAAGGTGATTTTACGGGCATGAACTGTAAAAAGGTATTAAAAGCATAGATTGGACGCTCTGAAGACATCAAGGCATTGTACGAGACTCCATGGGATCAAGATCGAGGATTTACACGCCAGAGATCAGAGAAATTTCAGCCGTTCATGTCAAAGAGGCCCGAAATTGGTGAAGAACGCAAGATTGCAGAGTTCTCACCATCTGATCAGCTCCGAATTTTATACATGGCCTGAAGATCATAAATTAACCGTACACGTCGAATTTCATCCATTTGATCCATGTGGAAGTGTCTCAACGGCTAGATCAGCCCACAAATCGTCCATCTGGAGCCCACCTGATCTTTGGATTTGCCTCCATTTTGGACTCAACGCATAAAATGATATGTTGAAAAGGATGGACGGAACGGATTTCTCACAAACTTCACAGTGGACCCCACATGTACACATGCGTGAACATAGTATAGGTTCACCGGCCGTGTGCCGGTCTTCAAGAGCTCGGTCAGCAAGCACTGACCGAGGATTTCTTTAAAATCCAACAAATTTCAACAGCGTTAACGCTGCCACCATTGGTTCCCAATTGTGGGCCCCACCCTTTGTCCAAATGGAAAATCCACACGATTCATTAGATGTCCAAGGCTCATGTTACCATGACCTAGGTGTCCTTTCTCCCTCAGGCGAGCTATCGAAAGATCTAAGCCATTGAACGTAATTCGGACGATGAAGCAAGTTATTCTGTGGGCCACACCAAATCCAACATGAAACCATCCATTTTTTACTGGTTTTTCACCACGAGTTGAATGAACGGAGTGGATTTCTCAACAACCACTGATAATGGTCCCACCGGCTTTCACAGCGTAAGCGTCGCATGCTCTGTTCCAGAAACCGACCTGCGGACGTATCTTGGAAGCTGGAACGTGGAGCAAGGAAGAGAGAGAGACAGAGGTTGTTTTATTTTTTTTTCTTTTCTTTTCTTTTGAGATTTAGTTCAGCCCATTCATGGCTAGCTAATCATCTTAGCTACGGCTAAGAGGTGAAGCTTGTAGTGAGATGGGAGATTCTATGATTTTAATTTAATCTTAATGTATGAATTGAAATTGATTTTAGTTTGATTAGTATGGAAATATTTTTAGTCTTTAATGGTCTTTTGTGACTGAAATTACAGTAGGTCTACGATGGCTTTGAATATTTTCTTTTCCTTTTTATGTTTATGACGTCGGGAAGCCCTGTTGTTCACCATCGTCTCCTGGGCATGGTCGGATGACGGTACCCTTCCTAACCTTCATGGCATACTGATTGGTTAGTAATTAGTTTAATTCTATTGTTTGTCATAGTGTCTTGGGCATGATTTGGTGATGGAATCCATTCTAATTCATATATCTTTCATCTCTTGAAAACTAGATCAATGACAGTTTAGTTAATTTCCATGATCTTTGAAGCAGGCATAAGATCTCCCTGATCTCAACAAGTGGATCCTCTGGATCCATAGTTTCCTATCTCTAAATTTTCTTAAGTTTTAGATTAATTATTCCATCATTATTCCCTTAATTGAGATTACATTTCATTCTAGTTCTAGTTAGTTTTAGATAACGTACAAGTTTCAGTCCCTTGGGATTCGACCTCGGTCTTACCGAGTTTATTACTACATCACAACCCTGCACTTGGGGAGTGAACAATTTATCCATGCCATCCTTTCATTTTTACAGATTATTTCAGTGGTTGAACTCAAAATTGATGCATATCCAAAGCATAAGCGGACCATACCACAGGAGAAAGTAGAAGGATTAATAAGAACTACTTTGGATCGGCTAGGATCGGATCAGTCTAGATATATTCGGATTGGGTTTTCGGGTCGGGTCAAGTTGGATCAGGGCCAATCCGAACTCGATCCGAAAAAATTTCGGATCTGGATGGGGCTACCCGATTTGCACCGATCCAGACCATCGGTTCGGTTTTGATCGAGTAGGATCAGGTCTGATCGGGTCGAACCACCGAATCGGGTCTATTTTGCCTAGCTCTAAAAATCAATCCTTGAGGTTTTTTTTTAAAAAAAATAAAATAAAATTGGCTTAATCATTTTTGTTAGAGGAATCTTGACATTTTTAGACTTGATGACCAAATTTAATTAGTAAGTTAAGATCATATTTCTTTGAATGGATCAATTATGAGAAGTAGGTATAGTTCTAAATCACCCAAGAAAATTCTTATATTTAGAAAGCGCGAAAGATCCCTGATTAGTAAAGAAAATCAAAGAGGATTTCACCTTATGCTAAATATATCTTTTTACCTTTCATTTATCTTTTTAATTTATTTTGGCATAGTCTAGCCTAATTTTAGTACATATCATTATTGCTTAGCAGCTTCCAAAACAGTACCTTAAGAATATATTAAATATATATCCACAACCTTAAGTTGCTGGATTATGACTCAAATGTCTCTTGTGCGAAGTGACTCATATATTTATATATTTTTTATTTATTTTATTTGATTGATTAGCTATTAAAAAAATTAACATCGTTTAATAGTTTTTAATTTATTTATACATTTTTATTCTTTTGAGTAATATTGACTTCCTCAACTGCCACAAGGCAACCCCTACCCTTTCAAAATTGGACAGGGGACACTTACAATCCAATCAAACGTTTGAGTCTAGTACGTGGACCTTACCATGCTGGTGGAGCATTATTATTCACAAAAACTAAATACAATCGCTCATTCACGTGCACGACTTTAGTTGATTCACTTGACAGGAACAATCTCGGGTATATTTGAGATTTGGGTCCACCTCATTTTTGGACTTACATACACCCCACGTAATAGATTGTCTGAAAAAAAAAATCACAAATCACGGTGGGATATTACACGGAGCATTTCCAGTAGCGCACGGTACCTATGGTCGTGCTGTGTGGTGCATTACGCAATCCGAGTCCAAAGTCTACACACAACCTCTTTCTGTGATGGTTCCTCTATTCTGATGATATGATATATCAACGTGTCAAATGCATCTAGGTGGACCGCTAACTCACGTCACCGTCCAATTAAAATGTACAATTTGCAATGATTTTCGTGTGTGATAAACGCTCGACTTTCTGGCCGTTCTCAAAAAAACACTTGCGCTAAAAGTCTGAACTATAATAGATTTAAAGACTACGTTCCGAATTGTGTGTATCATTTATGGAGACGAGGAAACCATGTAAATGCACAATAATAACTGCAGTTAGGATCCTACCAGGAGAAATGCTTTGATACCCTAGAGCATTACCAGTTATAGTGCTCCTAGTTGCATCTGTTCAGTTAGACATTAAAATGGATTGATCTGAACGGTCCGTTAAGTTTAGAACATGTTTCTAATGTAACCATGCATGAATCACATTTATCCTATGATCTAATCCATCCTAATATTTACACTAATCTAATTAAGACTATACTAATCAATTTAAGAAGCTACACGTGCTTTGAATTAGATGGGTGGTTTCTATTGTTTACTATGGTGTGGCCCACGTGATGAAGAGCTAAGTCCGTTTTCTTCACTTTATTTGTTCTTGTGGCCAACTTCTTTGACTACCAGATTTTGTACGGAGTTGACTAGTTGGCCTTTAACATACAGTCAAGCCATTTGCAGGAGGCAACCGGACCATAACTTATATTCTGGAACCGCCTTTCGGCCAACATGACAGTTGTGTAGAAATCAGTTCAATCAAACGTATGGGCCCCAAAATGAAGATCCACCTTCTTGAAAATCAGGCTGCTTGGCTTACTAAGTGGGCCCCACATGTACGTTGAGCTAGAACATCGGCTGTCCATTGGTCGCAACGGAGTGGGCCACCTGATGAGCGGATCGGCATGGTGGGGCCTACTGTTTCCATCGTATTGTGATTGGAAACGGATTGGCTACTCACCCTGCTACTAGCCAATGGCTAGTGGTCGGTGCACTATGGGCCCCACCATGATTTGTGTTTCGTCCATGCCGTCCAACCATTCTTAAAGATTATTTTATTGTATGAGCCCGAAAATGAGGTTGATATAAATCTCAAGTGGACTTGGACCGCACCGTGTTGATTGAACGCCCACCATTAAAAACTTCTTGGGGCCACAAAAGTTTTGGATCAAGCTGATATATATTTTTTCCCTTAATCCAAGACCAAATGACATAATTAACAGGTTAGATGTCAAATAACCATTACAGTGGGCCCCAGGAGGTTTTTAATGGTGGACATTCAATCACGACTGTTTTCCCATGGGGTGGTCCACCTGAGATTTATATCTACCTAATTTTTGGGATCTGGCCCAAAAATTATATTTCAAAATGGATGGACTACATGGATAAAACATAGGGTCCACATAGCAGCGACCACTTGCAACCTGGCCAGTCGCAGCGTAACTAGCCAAACCGCGCCGATTCTATTCGGTGGCAACAGCTCAGTAGGTGAGTACCTGTCGTGGGACCTACCTTAATCCATTTTTTTTCATATCCAAGCCGTCCATCCATTTTTTTAAGATCATTTTACGGCATAGAGACAAAAAAGAATCAGATCCAAATCTCAAGTGGACCACGCCGCAGGGAAAAGTGATGTTTGAATGCCCACCATTGAAAACTTCCTAGGCTCCACATTACGGTTATTTCCCATACAGCCTGTTGAAAAGGCCACAACTCACAAAGACCCAGACGAAGGGAAAACATGAATATCAGCTTGATCTAAAACTTCTCTGGCCCATAAAAATTTCTTAATAGTTAAACAACACTGCTTCCTGTGGTGTAGTTCACCTGAGATTTGGATCTTCTTACTTTTTGGGTCCCAGGCCTAAATGAACGGCGTGGATATAAAGGAAACACATCGAAGTGGGCCCCACGGTCAGGGACTCACGAACTAAGCTGTTTCCGGGATTCAACGTAACGGTGCCCCTTTTCAGCAAGTGGGAACGCCAGGAAGGCACCCCTCCTTTGCGCATTATACGTGGCCGTTCAATTCTCACAACTGTGCCCATGGTTCCGAAATCTAGAGCAGTGATTTATGTTGGCCCACCGTGGATGGATCATGTCCCAAAAATATGGTAGAGGATTAGGTGTTGACCGTGTAACACCTCAGTGGGTGTTACCCTAGCCGTGTGGGGCCCACTTTGATGAATTTGTTGTTTTCCATATCATTGAGCTTGATTAAAAAATATAAGTAAATCCAAATCTCAGGTGGACCACAGCACTGGAAACAGTGGTGAATAACCATTAAAAATGTTACGAGGGTCACAAAAGTTGTGTCAAGCTCATATTTGCATTTTCTATCCTTTCAAATCTTCTTTACCTTATTAATGGGTTGAATTATAAATAAATATTAGAGGGACTCTAAAATCCTTTTAATGGTGGGCATTCAATCACCACGGTTTTTTATGTGTGGTTCGTTTGAGTTTTGAATTTACTTAGGGGGTATTTGGACGGTGGAAATAGATGAGAGTAGGTGAGAGTGGCTCTATGAAACCCATAAATTTTAACATGAGCCTATTTAGAATTGAAGTTGGAAGTGGATTTGCAGAGTCTTCTTTGAAGCAATGTTGGCCTACTTTGGATTTGGTATGGCTAGTGATCAGTAATAAGTGAACCCCATCATAATATATATTTTTATCTATGCCATCCATTCATTTTGAAATATAATTTTAAGGCTTGATCTCAAAAATGAGATAGATACAAATCTCAGGTGAACCACGTTATGGGAAAACAGTAGTGATTGAATTACACCATTAAAAACTTCCTAAGGCTAACTGTGTGGTCCACTTGAGATTTGGATCAAAATCATTTTTAAGCTCATATTATAAAATGACATAGAAGAATAGGTGGACGCCATGGAAGAAACACATATATTATAGTGGGGCCCATAGAGCACTGACTAGGCGTTGTTGAAATCCTTCCATCTCATACCATCTAAAATCCTGTAAAAATATAAAATGCATGGCATTGTAAGCTAATTATCTGGCAAAGTCCATCACTATACCTTTTAAAACGCATCTCATCTAATGCCATATATTCCTACCTTCCAAACACCCCCTTAGATTTTTTTGGAACACCTCCTAAATGGCCTGCAAAAACCGATGGTATGCGTGGATATACTTCATATCATCTAGGTGGGCCCCTGGGTAAGAATAACACGAGTCCGCTAACTTTGAAATTTAGTACCCTCGGATGTACGGCAAAGAAGAGAAATACAGCAGCTATCCACGTTCAACTAAGAAAAAGTCAAGCACTTGGGAGACGGTCAATCGGAGGTGGGACAACAGACCAATGGCCTTGATTTCCGTAGCATGGATCCCATTGTCAGAATTTGAGACCCGCCTTATATCACGGAAACACATGGGTCACGTGCCGCATAATTCGGCGGCTCGTTGTATGTGCTGTCCGCTGTGGCTCGCATGATGAGTGTTAAGATGATCGGAGCCGTCCATGATGTTTAATATATAAAACTAGGCTGAATAGGTGTGACCATCACTGTCTATGGATGAATCTGGAACAATGAAAAGAAGATTTTCAATGGCTGAAGTCAACTCCAAAAATCAAAGGCTAGGTTCATCTATGACATGTAATTATAGGATTATAGATTATTTATGGTAATAAAGAGAAAATGAACGGTTCAAATCATAGGACCATGTCATCATGTGGGACCCAGTGGGTGTAGACAAACACTAAGTCCTGACCCGCGACTAAGGTAAAACGAACTCCAGCTACTCCTGTAGACCGGCGATGTACCTAACTTGCATACTTTTCAAAGAGAAGGGAAATAGATTCGTCTCTATCACAACAAAAGAAATTCATACATTCATCGTACACGTAGCAAACTAAATTGTGTATCGGGACCGTACATCTAGTGGACCCCACCTTGAATGGTCCATGTTAAAAACTCGTCCACAGAGGGATGTTTTCAAGCATTTAACTGTAGCCTTTAAATGGACATTACGACAAAAAATGAGTTTTGCTGGTTACATTCATGTAGGAAATGAGAGCCTATTATGATAATTCTATTAGTATGGTTTTTGAATATTGGGCCACCTGAGGAAGGTCCCACTAGATGAACGGTTCTGAGTTTATGTTTCCACGTGGGCGTGTGGTAGGTGGCTCTGACACCTGATTGACCAGGATTCTGAACGAGTATGTTACGCGAAAAAGGAGCAGCAAACCCAATTTTGAAACTTTAGCTCAGATACAGCGACTGTACCAAAAGTAACGATAAGTCCATCTTTATCTGCTAAAATGTTAGAATTACATAACATCTGATCCGTGGAAAAGGTTAAAACAATGATGATCATACTAATATACTCACTGTTTCGGACATGATTTGGAAATCAGTGGACAGGCAACATTATGAGCCAGCGTACTTTTGTGGCCTACAAAATGACCGGAACAGAATGATTTTCATAAAAACGGTTCATTTTGATGTGTCCCACTTTTTGTTGGAATTGATATTCTAAATATGTAACATGTTCGTGGGAAAAAAATGGCCGTATTAGAATTTCTTGTACAAGCAGCTGTATTTGATTATTTCTAATTTTCAAAGGTAGAATTACAGTTTGTTAGGAGATTTTAGTTAGGCACCGGTCTTTTCACGTCCTGTTGTAGTCCATGCCTTTGTGTATAAAATGCATTACTTCTCCTTTGTGTTCTTTGAAAGCTTGAATAGAGCTAAAATGGGCCATCTGGTATCAAGATGTTGTTTGGTGTGGCCTTTGATCATGGGCGTATTGAGTTTTATTGTGATCCATGCTTATGGAGAGGATTGGCGAGAAGACCGTTACATTGGCGACAGTAACCTTGATGGAACGTTTCGGATGGAGCAGATCAAGGCAAGGATCCTTCTTCGTAGCAGAATTTCTCCTTCTCCTGCACCGACTTTCACACCAACGGTGATGATCGCATCTTGTTCTTGTCCTTTTCTTTTTTTTTTTTTGTTTGTGGTTGATCTTAGTAGTATTTTTATTGGTAGGCAGAGGATTATGTTGCGTTGTGTTGTTTTTCCTGTGTTATTGATCACAAATGAGTTGTATACATGTGGGGATATGTACAGTGATCCAAACCGTTTAAATGATGGCCCTCACTCGATTGGAGAAACCCAACAAATTCCCTCGTGGATCGTTGAACTATTTTTCTTTGAGCACGGACTATCAAAATCACCGTCTCTTTGTGGGCCATTGATCAAACTGCTAGGATCTTACAATCTTGAAGATCTTTGAGGAAAGCCCCATCAAGTGTTTATCTAATCCAGTCATCGGTTTGGATTACTCAGCCATGGCCCCGCATTTAGTGGCACCCTATAATTCCTCTGATGATACTGCATGGATCCAAATCCAACCGTCCACATGCCGACAAGGTACACGAGAGTCTCTGGACCGTTCATCTGATGATTCATTCTGTGAATTTGTCCAACTGATGAGTGGACTAGTTGGATGAATATCCACATGAAGAACGGCCTGGATCTTACACATGGTGAATATCATTCCTCATGTATGATAACGATAGTGATGACGATGATGGGCCATGTTACTGCCATCGATGATGACTAGGACGATTATAATGCTAATATTATCTTTGTCGATGCAGATACTTCCAAGATCACGTGTATATCATGTGACAGTATATGGCGCAGACCCCACCGGCAAGATCGATAGCACGGATGCGATCATGAGGGCCATTTCAGACGCATTTCAGGCACCTGATGAAGATAGAGTGTTGATGGAGGGAATTACCGATCTTGGTGGTGCACAGGTCCACCTTGATGGAGGGATTTACAAGATAAGCCGTCCATTGAGGCTGCCTGCTTCTGGTGGGGGAAACCTAATGGTACGTACGTATGGATGCACGTATAAGCGCACTCACGTGCGTAACAAAGAATTTACAAATTAGTAAATGTGCCAGCGTGGCACATGGACATGCTTTTCAAGCTGCCCATACAGAACTTCGGTTCCTTGGCTAAGATCATCTCTATAGGTTTGCTAATTCCACACGAGTGTGGAAGCCGTACACAACTATAGGTAAGAGTAATATTCCACCGGTCCATTTGGATAGTCACACAAGTCAAGTCAAATCCCATCGTCACCACGGAAGACCGAGTGGTATCAACAGCCCAGGAACTTCGTGGTGGGAGCTGGGTGGGGCCCATCGTGATGTTTGTGAGAAATCCATTCTATCTATTTATTTCGTGAGCTTATTTTAAAACACCCCACCAAAAATAATTAGATCTAAACTAAAGTAGGCTGCACTAGAAGACAAATCAGAGAACAAAATTTCTACCGTTAGAGCTTTTCTAAACCCTACCTTGATGTTTATATGCCATCTAAACCGTTTATAATATCATTCTCACCGAGATGAAGTGAAAACACTGAAAACTTAGCTTTGAAACAAAATTTTTACGGCCGTACCAATTTTTCAACGGTGGTTATTAAATTGCCACAGTTTCTTCTTGTGTGGCCTAATTGAGTTTTGGATCGGCTGATTTCTGGCCCGATTTCTTATGAGCTTGCAAAATGGATGGACGGAGTGGATTTCCCACAAACATCACGGTGTCCCCCGCCAGCATCCCAGCGGAGTAACTTGCTGCCAAAGACTTTCGCATGTACGCATATTTCCTGCAAAAGCCTTCGTCAGAAGCCGGCGAACTTGTTGACTTCACCAAGTTATGTGGGCCCACTATGACGTATATGTTATATATCCACACCGTCTATCTATTTTGAGATATCACTTTAGGTATCAACGCACGGCAAAGGTCCACGCAATCCGTTTCCCTTCCAACAAATTTCCACGAACCTGCTTTCGGCAGGAAGCGGATTGGCTGGTGTACCACGTATCACCGACCTGTTTGGTGGGTTGACGTGACCAACTTCTGTAACTCCATCACGAGGTATGTGTTATATCCAAACCGTCCATCCATTTAACGATCTCTTAGTAAGGCTTGATCAGTAAAATAAGACAGATCCAAAGATAAGTGAACCACACAGTGAAAATCAGTGGAGGATTGAACGTCTACCATTGAAACCATGTTGAGGTAACAGAAGTTAAACGGTGAGAATCATTGTCTCCACTGCTATTTTTGACGTGGTCCAGTTGAGATTTAGATATTATTCAATTTTGAAGCATTGCTCTAAAATGATATATCTAAGTGGCTGAACGGTGTGGATATAATAAATACATCATCGTGGGGCCATGTAACATTGATATTTTTTGAACCGTTCCTACGACTAGGAGCTCGAGGAGAGTCCGCGCTCTTCTTCGCACGACACGTACGCACTGGCCAGTTCCGTGGTGTGTGGTGCACCAGACAATCCACTTCCTGGATGGTCGTGATTTTTAGATTCCATGGTGAAGATGAGTCAGCATACTCGAGACGGTGTGGATCTCATGAAAGTTCTGTTGGA
Source organism: Magnolia kwangsiensis (assembly GCA_037074715.1). Taxonomy (NCBI): domain Eukaryota; kingdom Viridiplantae; phylum Streptophyta; class Magnoliopsida; order Magnoliales; family Magnoliaceae; genus Magnolia; species Magnolia kwangsiensis. The sequence continues at coordinate 191,933,054 of CM073571.1, read as the reverse complement.
AAATATGTTGAATTAAATAGACTGTAAAATTCAAGAACCAAAAAAGAAAATAAATTTAGAGATAGAAAAACTTATTGAATTGAGTTGAGGCGTGACTGAGTCATTCGGCTTAAAATCGAATTTGCTCCCCTTGGACAACGTCCCAAGTGCAACAGGTTTCCAGAGCACTCGACCTCCAGGATACAATGACTATAACTCGGTCCCATTGGTGCACTCACTGTACACAGGATCGAACCACTTGCAGTTTAATCCGAAAGTACTGAGTTGACTCAGCAATGAACTCAGTAACAATGGAAAAACCGTATCAGAGAGAGTTTTATAAGACAGAGTATTTTCGTATATTTTGAAACTAGAATCGGAAGTCCATATATAGACTCCGAAATGGTGCATAAGCACCCTTTACAAAAGGTTAGGTCCGTCGGGTTTAAACCCAACAGGGGCGACCAACCGGAAGGGAAGCATCTCTTTGGTTTAAACCGAAAAGGCGTAAGTGTGAGTACACTCTCGCACATAAAGTCCTACGAGTACCCATATACACACACCCACGCGAGTACACTTACACCGTAACCGCACCCACGCCCAGCCCAGCCCGTCCCGCACTCGTACACGGCTCAGCTCGGCGTGCTCATGCGTGTGGTCAATGACATAGATTAGATCTATTGAAATAGCCCCCTCCCACAGGACCAAATTCACATGTCCCCTGAAAGGAGCTCAAGCCCTAGGCAAAAAGCCTATCATATAAATAAGAGAATTTCTTTTGTCAAATCCGACGTGGGACAAAATCAACACTTCAAAAACACCAAAATTTAAATGTGGAGGGAAGACACCGAAATTTGAAAATTTAAATTTTAATATTATTTTAAAACAAAATACAACAAGTTCCACCCATGTGGCACTCTGTCCACAAGTTACTAATATATGATTAATTTTTATTTTATTTTTTGGGTGACAGATACACGGCGGATCTTTACGAGCATCTGATGATTTTCCAAAAGAACGGCACTTGATAGAGCTATGGCCATCTTCATCTACAAAGAGGGACACTGCCAACTACATTCCCATGCAAGAAGCCGTTAATGCATTCTCCTCATCCTATGAAGATATTAAACTCAAAGACCTCACGTTAGATTGCAATTATAGAGGCGGAGCCATTTTAGTCATTGACTCACTTAGAACTAGCATAGACAACTGCTACATTACACGCTTCACATCTGATGGTATCCGAGTCCAAGGTGGCCATGAAACCTACATCAGAAATTCCTTCCTCGGCCAATACATCACGTCCGGTCGTCACCCCAATGAGAAGAACTTCAAAGGTGTAGCCATCAATCTCATGGGCAACGACAACGCCCTCACCGACGTCGTCATCTTTTCTGCTGAGGTAGGCGTTCTAGTTTCCGGCCAGGCTAACGTGCTCACTGGGGTACATTGCTACAACAAAGCAACAGGTTGGGGCGGGACCGGGATTTATCTACGGCTACCCGGACTGACCCAGACCCGGATTGTGAATTGCTACATGGATTACACTGGCATCGTTGCAGAAGATCCGGTGCAACTTCACATATCTGGCACGTTCTTCCTTGGAGATGCTTTTGTGACACTTAAGTCCGTGAACGGCATCGCTCGTGGTGTCAGCATCGTCGATAACATGTTTGCTGGAGATAACAAGGGGACTCCGATCGTGAAATTGGATGGGTCCTTCACAAACATCGAACAAGTGGTCGTTGATCGGAACGATGTAAAAGGGATGGCACTTAAATCGACGGTCGCTAGAGGATCGATAGAAGGGAATAAAACAACGTGGGCCATTGATTTTTCGAGGGTTCTCTTGTTTCCTAACCTTATCAAGCATGTGCAATACACATTGCATGCGACAGCTTCGTTCCCAAATCACGCATTGCGGAACTCATCGAAGAACCTTGTTGTCATTGAGTCGGATGTGCCGGTGACTGCTACTGTGCATGTGTATGTGCAACAAACAATGGGGAGTATTTGGTGATAATGAGACTATCTCAACACTCTTGAATGAAGAGGAAGAAGTCTTGTTCTTTTGTTCTTTTATCATATATCAATTCGTTTTTTTCATGTAACGAATGTAATCAGAATCATTGACTTGGAAACTCGGGTTTTGAGCACGAGTTGACTCAGTCACTTCGGTCAGGCTATTCAAGTCTTATGATCGCATGTCCAGAATTCTTCAAACAAGAAATGAGTTTATACAATGAAATTGTTTAATGGCAGTGATTCTATGAGTGGTGGGGCATGTGTGGGGCGGAAGACTTGTGAGAGATCAGGCATATGGCACGTGTGTCAGAGATTTGGGCATTCATGGGTTAGGTAATCTATGAATATGCCATGGATAAAAAATGACGAAACAAGTAAATCGAATTTGCGTGAGAAAAATGTATTGGGACTTGTAAAAGTAGACAGATGAATCAAACAAGATAATTACAATTACACAAGCAAATTTAACAGAGAGCACTTCAAATACACAGAAAAAAACTCATGTCGAAAAAAACAATCTCACAGAGCGATAATGCACTATGAATAACAAACTCATAAGAAATGAAACCTTACCAATTCAAAGACCCAAGAAAAAACCTTAGATTTTTTTTCTCTCCAAAACTCTCTCAAACTCTTACACACGTGTAGAATTCACCCTAATCCCGGTTACACACCTATATATTTAAGCGAAAATCAAAAATAAAAACCAATTGGGCAAAATTAAGAAAAATTGCGCAACACGTTGACCGGTTGAAACGCTTCGATCAGTCGGGTCTACCTGTCGACCATAGTTTTCAACCCGTCGAAAACTCCAAATACTATTTAGAGAGTTTTGCCAAAAAATCAAATTATTTTGAGATCCTTCGACCTGTTGACCAGTCGATGGACCATGTTTTAGCATGGATTTTGGGCATTCGATTTTCAACTGCCATGACTTTAATCTTCATGTTGCAACACGCCATGTTTGATTTTTCATCTTTATTTTATCTCTATTATAGCTTTATAATAATTTATTATCATGTACAATCCGTCTTCACTCTATCTTTGTCAAACTCATAAAAGTTGTATAGAACTTAAACTTCTCTATAGAATCCTCCTTCGAAAGCATGTCAGACAGATTTAGCTTATATATATGGATCTTATCAAGTGTCACACCGCCTTTCTCTAGTACCTATCGGATGAAATGATGATGCACATCAATATGTTTGGTTCTAGAATGGCAAGCTGAGTTCTTTGTCAAGTTGATCGCTTTTTTGCTGTCACAATTAACCGGCACAACCACCTATTGAAGTCTCAACTAATTTAACATTCCCCTCAATTAAACTGTTTTCATGAATACTTTCGTCACTGTTATATACTCAGTTACCTTTCTTTGTCATCTTCAAATTGAACAATTGTAGCTTTAGATAGAAATGATTCTCAAAAGACTTATTTGCATAGATGTTCTCTAACTTCGTCCATGTATAAGCCAAAATCTTCTCTCTCACAACATTATAGATGACTTCATCCATTAAACACAACTAGATTGAGATATTAGCATTTTGATCTAACTTGTTCCAATCTTATTCTTTTATAGTTTCTAATCGCTTTTTAAGGAGTGCATTTTCCAATCATTGTTAAACTAGAAGGTCTTTCATCTTCACCTTCCACAGTTCAAAGTTGTTTTTCCTGGAATACTTCTCTACATCGAACTTTATGTTAGATGTCATGGATACCTTGCCTTCAGATTTAGTATACTTCCTAATGTTAGCTCAAATACAACTTGTTGGGACTTACAAAAGTGCATAGAGAGAAATTAAACAAGGTAATCACAATTGCACAAACAAATCCAACATAGAACACTTTAAATTTATGTGGAAAAATCCTTGCAAGAAAAAATCACAATATAAAACAATAATGCATTATCAATAACAAAGTCACAAGAGATGAAAACATTATCAATTCAAAACCCCAAAGAAAAAAAAAAAAACCTAGCTTTTCCTCTCCAAAACCCTCTCAAACCTTTAAGCATGTCTAACATTCATCTTAATCCCAATTACACCCACATATTTAAGTAAAATCAAAAATAAAAACAAATTGCACAAAAATGCGCAAAACTGCGCAACCTATCAGCCTGTCAAGTCGACTGGCCAAAACGCTTCGATCGGTTGAGTCGACCCATTGACTAGAGTTTTCTACCTATCAAAAACTCTAAAAACTATCTAGAAAATTTTACCAAAATTTTGAATTATTTGGAGATCTTTCAACCTGTTAACCAGGCTATCAACTCATCCATAGCTTCTGTTTCAACATAAATATGAGGCATTTGATTTTCAACAAAATGAGTAATTAAAAAAAAATAAAAAATCATACCATCCAAATTCAAAGTACGTATATGGCTAACTTGATGAGTATTTACTTGATTTTTGGTATTAATCATATTCTCATTACATACTTTACTGATGAAGCACTTGGATCTCTAAAAACCTATCTGTGTGCAGGGATCTCTAACATGTTTCCATCCACACATATTCACTACAAGAAAACCCAATTTTACCGACGAAACTTTTCGTCGCTAAAAGTGAATTTTTCATAGGCAAAAAGTTTTACCGACGAAACATTTCATCGGTAAAAGACCGACGGAAAAGGTTTTACCGATGAAAATTTCAATTGTCGGTAATGGGAAGATTTTTACCGAAGAATTTTTTCGTCGGTAAAAAATAAGGAAAAAACTTTTACCAATGATTTTTTTCGTAGTTACGAATATTTACAAAACTTTTACCAACGAATTTTTTCGTCAGTAAAAAATAGTTGTAAAACTTTTGCTAACGATTTTTTTTTTCGTAGGTAAAAATATTTACAAAACTTTTACTGACGAATTTTTTCGTCGGTAAAAAAATAAGAGTAAAACTTTTACCGATGATTTTTTTCATAGGTAAAAATATTTAAAAAACTTTTACCAACGTATTTTTCCGTCGGAAAAAAATAAGTAAAAAACTTTTACCGATAAATTGTTTCGTCGGTAAAAAATAGGTGAAAAACTTTTCCCGACGATCATTTTTGTAGGTAAAAATATTTTACAAACTTATACCGACAAATTTTTTCGTCGGTAAAAAATAAGTATATGAAAATGTTTGTAGGTAAAAATATTTCCCGATACTTTGACTTACAAAAATCTTCGTAGGTAAAAATATTTACAAAACTTTTACGTACGAAAATTTTCGTAAGTAAAAGTCTCTTATTTTTTATCAATATTCCAGTGCAATACACCTGTTACAATATATTTCATCATATTCTTCCTGATATACACCTGTTATATAATATATTTCATCATATTCACATTCACATCCATCTAAACCAAAACAAGTAAATCCATCCAAACATAAACTACATTTATCCAAACACAAACAATCTTATCCACATTACATTCATTCACAAGTTTAACATCATAAATAAAAATATAAAAAATCACAAAGATGAAGGCGGAGGTGCTGGGGCATCGGTGGGTAAGCATGCAGTGAGAGCCTGAAATATCTTCGTCACCCGTCGTTCATGCTCCACCCGCATCTCCTCCATCCTCCTCTCCTACTCCTCCTTCTGCCTCACTTGCTCCTCTATTCTCCTCCTCTATTGCTCCTCCCTCTACCTCGCTAGCTCGTTCATCCTCCTCTCCAGATCCTCCCTCTACATTGTCAACTCCTCCATCCTCCTTTCCTGCTCCTCCCTCTACCTCGCCAGCTCCTCCATCCTCCTCTCCTGCTCCTCCCTCTACGTTGTCTGCTCTTCCCTCTACCTCTCCAACTACTCACTCTGCCTCTCTAACTGCTCTCTTATGTCATGAATGATGACCTGTAGCTGTCAAACGTCTCTCCCTCTATGATATCAACTCGGCGTACAACGCTGTCACCAACGACAATGGATTGGCTGGAGGTAGCTCTAGCGGGTGTCATGAGCTTGGCACCATGACAAAGCCCATGCATATCTAAAACGGGTGCCAAACACCTCACTCAGGATCTCTAGCTCACTTCTCTGAGTACTATCGGGAGTGAGCTGACTGCGTAAGGTGTCCATCGTCGCTTGTAATGAAAATATATGAATTTTCATAACAAATGACATTATTATAATTCAATGCAATTAAATTTTACAATATAAGAATTTTTATCCAATTCTTACTGGCTGTAGGATGTACATAAGATCCTGTCACCTGTCGACAGTGAGTCCCTCTGTAGAGGTTTACTGGTCCGGGTTCCTGGCTAGTGACGGAATTTCACTGCGCAATCGAAAGAACAATAGGGTTAATATAAATGCATGGAAAGAATATATCAACTGATTAATTACCAGTAATTTCTTATCATGTCGTGACGAAGTCATACAAACGACTTTGAACCAGCTACGTGGTTCACCTCTAACTTTCATCTGTTATCAGAATTTATTTTGCTCCTCTTCTGAACACAGTATTCATAATACATTGTTATTATTTGTGAATTTAATTGTTGTCTTAAGATATCGTAAATATATAAATATTACCTGAAAAGACTCAGATAAAAATCTCTCATAGAGTATCTGCCAGTTGTCATGGGTCACGTACGGTGGTGCGGACTATATGCCCTCCTCGTGACTCATGCACCGCTTGTGTAAGTCATCGCGGTACTCCTTTAACCTCTCCTTTGCCATGTCATCGACGGCATGAGAAATGTGCAGAACACTCAAATTCAAGTCAAATTTATCCTACAGTTTCGTAAATAATATATTAAAATAATAAACTTATTAACAAAAAACTTAACCGTAAATGAACTTTTATAAAATAAATTTTAATTTATTAAAATTTACCTGAAGATGCTAACGAATATGAGCTGCCACACATTATCTGTCACGTCCGCCCAACGGGGGGTGGTCGGAGGGGGGATCAGAGACCGGCATAAGACACTGACCTCCGATGTAAACAACCTGGCATTATTCCCAACAAGTCTAATGCAGTCCTGTGGGAACTCTACCGTCACCCTACCCTCACGAGTAAGTCGCTCTAAAAGCAACCCACGCGTGGGTCCACGTCCTCGACGGCTGGTCCACGATGTTGTTGCAAAAGAAATATATAAGTTTAAACTTAAATAGAAGTTATTAAAAGAAATATATGTCTAAACTTACATGCAGTGCTCAATGTATGCGCGACTAAGGGATTAAACGTCTGCGATGCAACATGTGACGGCGATGCTGTCTCTATCGCATTACGGGTAGAAGGGATAGATCCAGTGCACAAACGACGTAGTCTCCCACTTGGTGACATCACTGAATATGTGCGATCTACGAACTTATAAATTTAAACAATGTCAATACAAGTAGAATATACTAAAACATTATACAAGTACTGTTGATGGTATAATGCATTTGTGCTTATGCTTGGAGAGATGATTAAAATATGATTAGACTATTACACTATAATGTAAGCAGAATAAAATAGAACTGTAAACTTTAATTTATAACCCTTGAAAATTTCATTACACATTTTCATTCTATATTAAATACACGTATTTTGTTATAATACGAAACAACTTTTAGATAAACTATCCGAAGTACTCCCTGCATAAGTTATCGTACGCTTCAGAAACATATGTAATGTTGCGTGAAGCATTCAACATTGTTATAGTCAATATGTCAATCACAATAGAAGAAATCCGGTCTCTTGGGACTCCATTCAGATGTGCAAGTGACAAAATCGCATCTTCCATAACAAGTTTTCCACGGTTATATATCTTCATCAATTTCAAAATTTGTTTGAGATGGTGTAATCTTTCATCTGAGTCATCATCGATATATTCTGTGGTACACTTATCGACCAGGCCGGATATCTCTTTGTCCTTACCAGAAAAAGATAGGTCTGGAAAGTCCATCTACAACAGCCGATGAAGTATGTTGTGTGCCTCCGCTACGCTCCGGTTTGAGGAGGACATGATCAGAAATTAACTCAATTACAAATGTGGATTATAAACAAGTCAATTAAATGAATAAATCATGACTTGTAATTTTCATGTATACATGGAATACATAAATTATTCGAATTGAAAAATGACATGTAAATCATGTATACATTTAATAATCGTCGTCTGTATCACTATCGCTTAAGACTATTTCTTCTTCACCATCGCTATCGCTGATCAGTATTTTCTCTTCATCATCTGCAACGTTGTCATCAATGAAACCGCTATCATCTCTAACAATGTCATGTATTATTGAGGCATCAATACAACCAGGTGGCACATCATCTCTTTCCAATTGCACCATATCAATATCAACACTTGAATCAGTCCCTGTGTCTCCAGATGACATGTCTTCTTGATATGCTTATTCAACCCTAGACGTTTCATTTTCTGCATCCTCACTATCTTTAATTTCTGGTATGGAAACGTCAAATACGTTCTTGGGCTTTATTTTCTACACCACGTGCTAAGAGCCGCCTAACTTGCTGTCAGCGAGGTAAAATACTTGTTCGACTTGGCTGGCGAGGACAAATAGGTCGTCCTTAAACTACTTTCGAAATAAATTTACACTCGTAAAGTAGTTGTCAGTCTGTATTCCTAACTTCTTATTTCTAATGTCCCACCAATCACATTTAAATAAGTACACCCGCTTTCTCATACAATAACTCAACTCAATAATATCCGTTAAAATGCCATAAATCATGCGTTCCCTTCACAACCACCCCACTATTTTATGTGGTCCTATACTTCTCCCGTTCTTCAGTGTGGAACCGAATCCCGTTTACAATACAACCTATATATCTAGATACACGTCTATCAGGGCCACACGCCAGTGAGTAAAGTGCATCAGACGCATCCGCAGAGTTGCTAGTGCACAATGTCTTCACTTATTATCATGTATAGAATGTAATTCTTTAGAAATTTTTTTAGGTTCAAATAATATGCAATACAATGAAAATTCTAAGTGTAGTGAGATATAATGTGAAATCTTACACATTTTACGAACCATTATAGAAACTGATCCTAATGCATTCGATCATAATTTGTCAGAAATTGGGACTTCATCTGGTCAATGTGTTCGCTACACATAAATGACACGTCATCAGTAAGAAACTTTAAGATCATCGTATGTAGAGAAAACAATAATCGAGTGAAAACTTACTCTAAGTACGACTCTATTTCTTCACAATTATGCAACATATACCACGGCACCTTTGCTAGATCCCCAAGATCCATATCCTGAAACGTCGGGGATCGTAAAGGACGAACATTATGTGCGAATAAAGATATGAGTCCTTATTCATGCTCCTACCCTTCATCGACATTCCGATATTCTCGGTTGAATCTATTCTCTATGTCACGAAGATACATGGAGAAAAATATTAGGCATTGATTATCAATGTACACTTCAGCAGTGGATCTCTCTAGTCGTGCTTTATTCCTCACAAATCGTTTTAGTGTGTGAAGGTATCTATAGACAAAACTACTATGTTATACGTATAAAAATATGAATATATATAGTTTATGAAATGAATAAAAATTTTAATAGGTTCTACCACCTTTCGATTGGATACATCCAACGATATTGTACTGGGCCTGCAAGCTTTGCCTCATGCGGTAAGGAATCGTTAAGTGTCTCATGACATCGAAAAAAGCGGGTGAAAATATTCTTTCAAGTTTACAAAGGATTACGACAATGTCCCTCTCCAGTCATTTAATAACATCTACATTCAACGATTTCGAATACAAATCGTTAAAGAATATTTCCAACTCAATCAGCGCTGCACTGATATCCTTACTTATGAATTCATGAATCGCAATTGGTAGTAGGTGTTGCAGAAAGACATGGTAATCATGACTTTTCATTCCTATTACCTTACAGTCCGTAACGGTAACGCACTGAGATATGTTTGATGCATACCCATCAAGAAACTTCACCGATCTCAACCATTCACATAACGTTTTTGCTCTAGTTTTGTCAATGTGTAGCAGGCTACTGGTATAGTATGCAAATTTTCATGTGGTTGCAAGTGCAACTCTTTCCTTAAACCCATTGCTTATAGATCTAATCGACCCTTGAAACTGTCTTTTATTTTCTTTTCTATGTTCATCAATGTTCCGAAGACATTATCACATATATTTTTCTCAATATGCATGACATCCAAGTTGTGTCGCAATTTTAAATCACTTCAATAGGGCAACTCAAAAAAAAATATTATTCTTCCTCCAGTTATAGTCCAATATTGTACGTTTCTTCTTCTTCAAGTGCGATGCCTTACCAAATCTAACTTCTCCAATGTTACTCAGTTGTTGTATCACATTTTTTTCAAATAGCTCTTTCGGGGGTAGCCTATGATCTTATTTGCCATTAAAGATCATCGTCTTCCTGCGCCAACTATGATTGCTCGGAAGGAAGCGACGATGGCCCATATAACACATTTTTCTACCATGCTTCAATGACAATGAACAAGTCTCAATATCATATGTAGGACAAGCCAACATTCCCTTCGCGCTCCACCCAGACAAATTCTCATACGCGAAAAAGTCATTTATTGTCCACAAGCCCGCTGCATGCAATCGAAATGTCTGTCTTACAAATGTGACATTTATACACCTTGACTTTACAACTCATTTAACTAATCTACTAATTGTCGCAAATACACATCAATGTCATTTTCAGATGACTTGGGTCCAAGAATAAGCAATGATATCATGAAAAATGACTCCTTCATACAAATCAAGGAGGTAAATTATAGGGCATAAGTATCACTGGCCACATACTGTACGAGCTACTCATATTACCAAATAGATTAAAATCATCACTTGAAAGACCTAGTCGAACATTGCGAGAATCTTCTTCAAACTAGTCATATTGCTTGTCAAAATTTTATCAGGCTTCAGAGTCTGCAGGATGCATCAATGTACTATCATCATGAACACGTTTTTCCTTATGCCACCTCATATCTTCAGCCGTCTTGTGAGGCATAAACAATCTTTACAATCTGGATTTCAATGGAAAGTACCTTAACAACCTTTGTGGGATTTTCTTACGCTTGACTTCATCATACTTCCACCTAGACTCTCCACATTCTGGACACTTTTCAATATTTTCATGCTCTTTTCAATACAATAAATAATCATTTATACATGCATGTATGGGAATGTAACCAAGGCCCAAGTCTCGCATTAAGGATTTTACCTCGTAATGAGACTTAGGCAATATCTCATTGTCCGGTAATGCTTATTTCAACAAGTCAAGTAACATGTCGAACGATTTGTTACTCCAATAATTTATTGTCTTCAAATGAAGTATCCTTGTAAGAAAATTTAACACGGAGAAGTTCTCACACTTCAGATAAAGTAGACGTTGCACATCCCTCAACAACCTACTAAATTTCTTTGATTCGATATCACCTATAGGAGGAATATCTTGGCTACTGCTGGTCGCTGCAAAATCGGTATCTACAATTGTTCCCCTGAACACATCCCCTATGATATCTTGCATTTCGTCAATGTCTTCATCCTCGTCATACGACACAATTGGCTCAACAAAGACTTCAGTGGCCTCAATTCTATGATGGATATCTTCACCATGATGGATCCACCAAGTGTAACCCTGGTCAGTCTCAACTATGAACAAATCGTCTTTTACTTTGTCCAAAGTTTTATAAATCATGTTCTTACGTTTTCGACATGGACACCTAATCCTATTCCCTAAATCTGCTCAATTTCGGATAAATTCTATGAACTCTTGAACCCCTTGTTTATACTCTGGGCTAAACCTGTTCTTAGCTCGCATTCAACTCTTATTCATCTCTACAATAAAAAGACTAGAGTCAGTTTATGGAAATAGGTTTAAGATTAGGCTAGGTTATACGTTTAGGTTATATGTTTAGGTTTAGAGAATTGAGAATAGGTATAAGTTTAGGTTTAGGTTATGTTAGGGAGTTAAGATTAGGATTAGGTGTAGGTTTAGGTTTAAGGACTTGAGAATACGTTAAGGTTTAGATTAAGGTTATAGGTTTCGGGTTCGGAATCGGGTTTACGTTTAGGTTTTAAGTTTAGGTTTAGGTTATAGGTTATAAGTGTAGGTTTAGGTTTAGGTTTTAGGTTTAAGTTATAAGTTATAGGTTTAGGTTATAGGTTATAGGTTTAGGTTATAAGTGTCGGTTATAGGTTTAGGTTTAGGTTAAGGTTTAGAAAATCGGGTTCGGGTTCAAGATCGGGATCGGGTTTACGTTTCGGTTTTCAAGTTTAGGTTTAGGTTTAGGAAATCGGGTTCAGGTTCAAGATTGGAGTTAAGTTTGGGTTTTAGGTTTAGGTTTAGGTTATAGGTTTAAGTTATAGGTTATAAGTGTAGGTTTAGGTTTAGGTTATAGGTTTTGAGATTTGATAATAGGTTTAGGTTATAAGTATAGATTTAGTTTAATGTTGTAGGTTATAGTAGGGAATTGAGAATACATTTATGTTTTAGGTTTAGGTTTAGGTTTTATCTTTAGGTTAAGGTTATAGGTTTGTGGTTTAGGTGTAGGTTATAAGTGTAGGTTATAGGTTTAAGTTTAGGAAATTGAGTTTAGGTTATAGGTTATAGGTTTTGGGATTTTGAGAATGGGTTTAGGTTATAAGAATAGGTTTAGGTTATAAGTATAGGTTTAAGTTTAGGTTTTATGTTTAGGTTAAGGTTATAGGTTTAAGTTTAAGTTATAAGTGTAGGTTATAGGTTTAGGTTTAGGTTTAGGTTATAAGTGTAGGTTATAGGTTTAGGTTAGGTTATAGGTTAAGGTTTAGGGAATTGAGTTTAATTAGGTTATATGTTTAGGTTATAAGTTAAGGTTATAGGTTTAGGTTATAAGTATAGGTTTAGGTTATAAGAATAGGTTTAGGTTTGGGTTTTATGTTTAGGTTAAAGTTATAGGTTTAGATTTAGGGTTTAGGTGTAGGTTATAAGTGTAGGTTATAGGTTTAGGTTTAGATTAGGTTATAGGTTAAGGTTTAGGGAATTGAGTTTAGGTTATAAGTTTAGGTTATAGGCTATAGGTTATAGGTTTCGGTTATAAGTTATAGGTTTTGGGATTTGAGAATAGGTTTAAGTTATAAGAATATGGGTCATTTATCATTCACAGCCGACCTTTAATGTGGACCGTTCATTATATAGGGCCCACTTTTGATGGTAGTCATCCATCATGTGGAGCATACTATCCATGCTATTGTCCATCATGTGAGGCCAAACTTTGATGTAGACCATTGATTACATGGGCCCCACCTTTGATGTGGGTTGTCCATCATGAGGGGCTCACCTTGGATGTGGGCCATTAATCATTAGGTCTGACCTTTAATGTGTACCGTTCTTTATATAGAGCCCACTTTTGATGTTAGTCATCCATAATGTGGGGCCTACTATCCATGCTATTGACCATCATATGCGGCCAACCTTTGATGCGGACTGTTCATTACATGGGTCTAACCTTTGATGTGGGTCATCCATCATGAGGAGCCCACCTTGGCTGTGGGTCATTCATCGTTAGGTCTGACCTTTAATGTGCATCGTTCATTATATAGGGCCCACCTTTGATGTTAGTCATCCGTCATGTGGGCCCCACCATCCATGTTATTGTCCATCATGTGGGAACCACCTTCAACATCAACAACCCATTGTGTGGGCCCCGCCTTTGATGTGAGGCATCCATAATGCGGTGCCCACCCTTGATATGGTCCACTCATCATTAAGGCCGCCCTTTGATATGAATTGTCCATCATGTGGACCCCACGTTGATGTGGATCATCCATTATGTAGGGTCCACTATTATTAATTGCCCATCATGTGGGCCCAACCTTCAACCCAAGTTGCCCATCATTCAAGGCTCGCCTTGGATGTGGGCCTTTTATCATTAGGGGTCAACCTTTGATGTGAACCATCTATCATGTTATCCACCTTAATATGGTCATCCATCAAGTGGGACTCAGCTTCAATGTCCACTACTTATCATGTCAAGCCCACCTTTGATGTGGACTATCCATCATCTACGTCCCACCTTCGAAGCGGGCCTGCATCATACTAGCCTACTTTGTATGTGGGATATTTACCATGATGGGCCAACCTTTGATGTGGACCATCTACAACCCACCTTCGATATGGACCACCAATCATGTGAGCCCTACCTTTGATGTGAACCGTGCATTAAGTGAGCCTCCTTTCATATAGATTCCAGGAGAGCCTCCTTTAACATAGACGGAGAGAAAGGGCTTCCTTTGCCGTAGCAAGGGTAGAGAGAAGTAGAAAAGTGACATGCTGAAAAGCTTTTAAAAAATTTAGTTACTAAAATAAGTAAATCTTAGTACAATATACTTTTACAAAGATGCTTGCCAAATTAACTTATATGAAAAAAGTAACTTACCCTACGTTAAAAAGTAATTTATTCGGCGGTATCCAAATGGGCCCTTAGCATCCACATGGTGGCCCACCACTGTACATGTTTGCCACGTGTACGATGGGTGATGGAATGATGAAGCTGCTTGCATGACAGTATCATCAATTAGTGGTGAATGACCACAGTTAAAGGTGCATGTGGCGAGGGTACTGGATATGACTCTAGCACCTTTCTCAGCCCAACCCAACATCATATGTACCTCTTTTATCCTACAAATATGTAGAGGGTGTAATAACACGAGGGAAAAAAAACAATGGTATTGAATCGTACACCATTGTTTCTGTTTCTCTTGTGTAATTCTTCATGCATGTGTGGCCCACTTGATTAGAAAATATATAAGGGGAATTCAAGTAGGCAATAGGGATTTTATCAATTTCAGATTGGCATGGGCCTGGCTTGGGCTTGGGCCGCTTTGGGAGGCCAATGGCAGGCTTGGACTGAGCTTGGACCTGCGATCATCAAGGTGTAGACTGTTCTTTGCACGCATGGGACATTCCTGACATGCCGTGATGTTACCCGGATCGTGGGGCCCATATTGATGTATGCATTTTATAACTACAATGTCCATCCATTTTTCCAGATCATTTTGGACTGTAGTGCCAAAAATCAAGCAGATACAAATCTCAAGTGGACCACACAGCAGGGATTGAATGCCCACTATTTAAAACGTCTTGGGGGCCATGAAAGTTTTGGATTAAGTTGATATTTGTGTTTAGTTTTCATTCTCTTCAGTGTAACCTTATCAGCAGATTGGATAGATGGCAAATAAATATTACGGTAGTCCCTAGAAAATTTTCAATGGTGGGCATTCAATCAACTCTGTTTTTTTGGTGTGTTCAACCTGACATTTGGTTCTGCTTCAATTTTGAGTGCATGCATTATATTTATCTGGGAAAACAGATGGACGGCGTGGATATACAATACATACAACAATGTGGGCCCTACTTTCAGTGAACACAACCGCTTACTAGTTACCCTCTCCTTTTGAAAGGGTAGCGGATTGCGTGGCGTGCCACACACCACCGACTTTGGTGTGTATTGACGTCGTCAAGTTCTGCGGGCCCAACATGATGTAGGTATAATATCCACACCGTCCATCCATTTGGAGAGATCATTTAAAGACACGATACAATAATTGAGGCAGATCCAAGTATAAAATGGACCACACCACAGTAAGAAAGGGGGCCACTAATTCCCACCGTTGAAATCTTCCTAAGTCAATCAAGATGTTTATTTACCATCCAACCTGTTTATAAAGTCAGAAAGACCCTGATGAATGGAAAAAACAAATATCAGATTCATCCAAAACTTCTGTGGCCACCAAAAAGTTTTTCAATGGTAGACGTTCAATCCACATTGTTTTATGTAGTGGTGCATTCGAGCTTTATATCTGTCTCATTTTTGAGCACAAACCCTAAAAACGATATCACCGAATGAACGGACAGTTTGGATATAGAACATACATCATGGTGGAGCCCAAAGAACTTAGTGACGTCAAAACACCGCGGGAGGTCGGTGGTGTGTAGTTCACTAGGGAGTCAGCTTCTTTTTTAAAGCACCCGAACAGGGAAGTTGAAATGACAAAAATCTCCTCATCATGTTGTGGGGTCCATGTGGTGTTTGTATAACATCCAACCCTTTCAACAGGTGTATCCTCTTACGATGATTAGAGAAATAAAAAATCAAGGTGATATAGTCATTGGTAAGCCACAAGCATTAAAAAAAAAAACACTTACACCATTCAAAAACTAAAAATTCACGTACGGCCCACCCGATGTTGGTCCTTACGTTTTTTTTTTAGCACACCTGATGATGATCAGGTGTACCTGCTGAACTGGGTGGATAACACAAGCAACGTGGGCAGATTTTAGGTTTGAGATCAGCCCATGAGGTTCCCATATTTTAGCTTTGCCATCTTTATTAGGGGAATCTTGATATTTCCAGGCGTGATGACTAAATTCAATTAGTAGGTTAAGGACATCTCTCAAAGAAACTATGAAAAAAAAGATTTACCATCAACAAGAAAACCCAATTAGGGTTTTACTGCTTTCACAATTTATAAAAAGAGCAAAATAATAATAATAATAATAATAATAATAATAATAATGAGATCATAAAGGTACAAAATTTTTTATTTTCTATTTATCTTTTTCCATTTATTTTAACATATCAAATCCTAATTCTAACATATATTATTATTACTTAATGGCTTTCACAACAGTACTTTAAGAGTAGATTAAATATCTATAATTTTAAGTTGCAGCATCATGATCAACTAAACTATAATTTAGTTGATCATAACCCAAGTTTAAATTTAGTTAATCATAAATCATTTGGTTATATCATGCTAACCACTCATCTCAAATGTTTGTTACGTGAGATGACTTAGATATTTCTCATTTTCTTATTTATTTCATTTGATTGATTAACTATTAATAAGATAAATATTGTTTAATATTTTTTAATTTATTTATACAATTTTGTTCTTTTGACGTCAACTGTCACAAGGCAACCACTGCCCTTTCGAAAAATGGGGAGGGAACACATCACACATGCGATTCAGTCAAACGTTCAGTCCTGGTCGAGCATAATCATATACAAAAACAAAATACAAGTATTCATTAACATACTTGATTTTATTTATTTATTTATTTATATTGAATTGGCACCAGCTATGTGGACTTGAGATCTAGATCTACTTCCTTTTTTCGGCTTATACCCTAAAATATACGAGGTAACAGATGACCAGTGTTGATGAAATTCACAAATCTTGGTTGGATCCACGGAGCATTTCAAATAGCACACGGTACCTATGGTCGTGCGGTGTGGTGCACTACGCCATCCGAGTCCAAAGTCTACACACAGCCTCTTTCTGCGATGGTTCCTCTATTACGATGATATGATAAATCAACGTGTCAAATACACCTATGTGGACCGCTAAGTCACGTCGCCTTCCAATTAAAATGTACAATTTCCAACGATTTTGGTGTGTGATTAACACTCGATTTTCTGGCCGTTCACAAAAAACACGTGCGCTAAAAGTCTGAGCTATGATAGATTTAAAGACTTTCTGAATTGTGTGTAGTGTATCATTCATGGAGACGAGGAAACCCTGTATATTCACAGTAACTGAAACTAATATCCTACAAGGAGAGATGCTTTGATGTTTTATAGCATTATCACTTATATAGTGCTCGTAGTTGCATCTGTTCAGTTAGACATTAGAATGGATTAATCTGAACCGTCCATTAAGTTTAGAACATATTTCTAAGGTAACCATCAAGATTTACACTTATCCATTGATCTAATCCATCCTTTTTTTTGGCCTTATTATCTCTACTCGTACTATTTTCAAGCCGTAGAGGGGATGGCTACGATTGCCTAATAAAAGCGATTCTTTACAACCATAAGCGATTCATGATGGTTTCAAACAAATGGATAGAACAAATTGATGATTAGACTTACGTTTGTGAAAATGATCTTGACCATTCATATTAAAAAAAAAATTGATGAATGGTTAATATTTGTTAGATTGATGTTATGCTTGCATGGTTGCTAATGAAATGGGCATCAGACCTGGTGAACAGTCCGTATAAATGGATTGGATAGTCCAAGCATTCGAATGCAACTAAATGCAGCTAGGAACTCTGGAACTTACTTCTCATGAATGTATACGAGATACACAAATAATTAAAATTATCTTAATCTAATATTTACACTAATCTAATTAAGACTACACTAATCAATTTAACAAGAAGCACATGATTTGAATTGGATGGGTGGTTTCTATTGTTTATTATGCTGTGGCCCACATGATGAATGCTTAAGTCCGTTTTCTTGACTTTATTTGTTTTTGAGGCCAATTTCTTTGACGATTGGATTTTGTACGAAGTTGACTGGTTAGCCTTTAACCTCAACCAATTTGCATGGCTACCTACAGGCAACCGGACCACAACTTATAGTGTAGTACCGCCTTTCGGCCAACATGACAGTTGTGTAGAAATCGGTACAATTAAAAGTATGGGCCTGAAAATGAAGATCAACCTTGTTGAAAATCAGGTTGATTGGCTTAATAGGTGGGCCCCACATGTACGTTAAGATAGACCATCGGCTGTCCATTGGTTCCAATGGAGTGGGCCACCTGATGAGCGGATCGGCATGGTGGGGCCTACTGTTTCCATCGTATTGTGACTGGAAACGGATTGGCAACTCATCCTGCCACTAGCCAATGGCTAGTGACCGGTGCTCTATGGGCTCCACCACGATTTGTTTTTCATCCATGCCGTCCACCCATTCTTAAAGATCATATTTTTGCATGAGCCCAAAAATGAGGTTGATCCAAATCTCAATTGGACCACACCGTGTTGATTGAACGGCCACCATTAAAAAGTTCTTGGGGTCCACCAAAGTTTTGGATCAAGCTGGTGTGTGTGTGTGTGTGTGTGTGTGTGTATATATATATATATATAAAATCCAAGTATGTATGACATAATCGGCAGGTTAGATGACAAATAACCACTACAATGGACCTTAGGAGGTTTTTAATTAATGGTGGGCATTCAATCACTACTGTTTTCCCATGGGGTGGTCCACTTGAGATTTATAACTACCTAATATTTGGGATCAGGCTCAAAAATTATATTTCAAAATAGATGGACCAAGTGAATAAAACACATACATCATGGGTTCACATAGCACCGACCACTAGCGACCTCGGCGTCCATTGTATTCGGTGGCAACAACTCAGTAGGTGAGTACCTGTCGTGGAACCCACCTTGATGCTTTTTTTACGTATTCAAGCTGTCTATCTACTTTTTACAGTATAGTGTCGACTGACGGTGGGGTGTATTAATAAGCTAACATTTTTTATTTTTATTTTTAAAAGCCGTCTATCCATTTTTCCAGAGCATTTGAAGGCATGTATAGAAACATCAATGTATCAGATCTAAATCTCAAGTGGACCACACCACAGAGAAAAGTAATTTTTGAACGCCCACCATTGAAAACTTCCTAGGCTCCACATTACGGTTATTTGCCATACAGCCTGTTGAAAAGGTCACAACTCACGGAGCCCTGGATGAAGGGAAAACACGAATATCAGCTTGATCTACAATTTCCCTGGCCCATAAAAAATTCTCACTGGTCAAACAACGCTGTTTCCTGTGGTGCAGTTCACCTGAGATTTGGATCTTCTTACTTTTTGGGCCACAGGCCTAAATGAACGGCGTGGATATAAAGGAAACACATCGAGGTGGGTCCCACGGTCAGGGACTCACGAACTAAGCTGTTTCCGGGATACAATGTAACGGTGCCCCTTTCCAGCAAGTGGGAACGCCAGGAAGGCACCCCTCCTTTGCGCATTATACGTGGCCGTTCAATTCTTACAACTGTGCCCATGGTTCTGAAATCTAGACCAGTGATTTATGTTGGTCCACTGTGGATGGATCATGTCCCAAAAATATGGTTGAGGATTAGGTGTCACCCGTGTAACACCTTAGTGGGTGTTACCCTGGCCGTGTGGGGCCCACTTTGATGAATTTGTTGTTTTCCAAATCATTGAGCTTGATTAAAAAAATATATTTTAAATAAAAATCTCAGGTGGACCACACCACTGGAAACAATGGTGAATAACCATTAAAAACGTTTTAAGGGCCACAATAGTTTTGTATCAAGCTGATATTTGTATTTTTCATTCTTTTAGATCTTCTTTACCTTATGAACAGGTTTGATTATAAATAAACATTATAGTGGGCCCTAACAATCTTCTAACGGTGTGCATTCAATCACCACTGTTTCCTATGTGTGGTTCATCCGAGTTTCGAATTTACATAGATTTTTGGGAACACCTCCTAAATGGCCTGCAAAAACTGATGGCATGCGTGGATATACAGCATATCATCAAGGTGGGCCCCACTGTAAGGGTAACACTGAATCCGCTAACCTTGAAATTTAGTAGCCTTGGATGGACGGCTAAGAAGAGAAATACATCAGCGATCCACGTTCAACTAATGAAAAATCAAGTATTTGGGAGACGGTCAATCGGGGATGGGACAGCAGACCAATGGCCTGAATTTCCGTAGCATGGATCTCATTGTCAGAATTTGAAACCCGCCTTAAATCACGGAAACACATGGGTTACGTGCCATATAATTTGGCGGCTCGTTTTATGTGCGGTCCACTGAGGCTCACATGATGAGTGATCAGATGATCGGAACCGTCCATGATATTTAATATATAAAACTAGGCTGAATAGGTGATTGTGACCATCACCGTCTATGGATGAATTTGGAACAATGAAAATAAGATTTTCAATGGCTGCAACTCAACTCCAAAAATCAAAGGCTAAGTTTATCTATGACACGTCATTATAGGATTATAGAGGTAAAATGGACGGTTCAAATCATAGGACCATATCAGCGTGTTGGACCCAGTGGGTACACTAAGTCCTGACTCGCGACTAAGGTACAACGAACTCTAGCTACTCCTGTGGACCGTAGAGGTACCTAACTTGCATACTTTTCAAAGAGAAGGAAAACAGATTCGTCTCTATCACAACTCGAGAAATTCACACATTCATCTTACACGTAGAAAAATAAATTGTGTATCGGGACGGTACATCTAGTGGACCCCAACTTGAATGGCCCATATTTAAAAACTCATCCACAAAGGGATGTTTCTAAGCATTTAACTGTGACCTTCAAATGGGTACGTTCAGGTATGAAATGAGAGCCTATTATGATAATTCTATTAGTATGGTTTTTGAATAATGGGCCACCTAAGGAAGGTCCTATTCGATGAACGGTTCTGAATTTATGTTTCCACATGGGCGTGTGGTAGATGAGAACGGATTGTCCACTCTCGCTGCCAGTAGCCGGTGGTCGGTGATATATGGGCTCCAACCCGATGTATGTGTTTCATCTATTTTTACTGATACTTTCAGGGCTTGGTATAAAAAATGAGAGGAATATAAATCTCAGATGGACCACACCATAGCAAAACAATAATGACTGAACATCCACCATTAAAATTCTCTTAAGGTTCAATGTACTGTTTATTTAACATCTAATATGTTGATTAGGTAATACAAACCTAGATGAAAGGAAAAAAGCAAAGATCAGCTTTATCCAAAACTTTTATGGCCCCAAAATGTTTTTAATGGCCGAAGTACATTCAACGTTGTTTCCTGTGATGTGGTCCACTTGAGATTGGGATATACTAATATTTAGTCTTATTTCATAAAATGATCTAGCTAAATATAAGGACGGCATGGATGAAATACATATATCATGGTGGGGCTCACAGAGCACCTAACACCAGCCATTGGATGGTGGATGGGGGAGCAGCCAATCCGTTTCCGTGGTAGGTTTTCTCTCACCCATGATTGACTAGGACTCCGAACGAGTATTTTACGTGACAAAGAAGCAGCGAAGGTTTACTACGTGTGTGGCCCAAGTTTGAAACGTTAGATTAGATACAGCGACTGTACCAAAAGTAACGATACATCCATCTTTTCCCGCTAACATGTTAGAAGTACAGAACATTTGATCCGTGGAAAAGGTTAACACGATGATGATCAGACTAATATACTTACTGTTTCGGACACGATGTGGAAATCAGTGGACAGAAAACATTATGAGCCAGCGTACTTTTGTGGCCTAAAAAATGATAAGATCGGACTGATTTTCATAACAACGGTTCATTTTGATGTGACCCACATTTTTCGTGGAATGGATCTTCCACAGATATAATGTATTTGTGGGAAAAAAATGGCCGTATTAGAATTTCTGATACAAGCAGCTGTATTTGATTATTTCTAATTTTCAAAGGTAGAATTCCAGTTTGCCAGGAGATTTTAGTTAGGCACCGGTCTTTTCACGTCCTGTTGTATTCCATGCCTTAGCGTATAAAATGCATTACTTCTCCTTTGGGTTCTTTGAAAGCTTGAATAGAGCTAAAATGGGCCATCTGGCATCAAGATGTTGTTTGGAGTGGCCTTTGATCATGGGCGTATTGAGTTTTATTGTGATACATGCTTGTGGAGAGGATTGGCGAGAAGACCGCTACATTGGCGACAGTAAACTTGATGGAACGTTTCGGATGGAGCAGATCAAGGCAAGGATCCTTCTTCATAGCAGAATTTCTCCTTCTCCTACACCGACCTTCACACCAACGGTGATGATCGCATCTTGTTCTTGTCCTTTTTTTTTTTTTTTTTTTTTTTTTTGTGGTTGATCTTAGTAGTATTTTTATTGGTAGGCAGAGGATTATGTTGCGTTGTGTTGTTTTTCCTGTGTTATTGATCACAAATGAGTTGTATACATGTGGGGATATGTACAGTGATCCAAACCGTTTAAATGATGGCCCTCACTCGATTGGAGAAACCCAATAAATTCCCTCGTGGATCGTTGAACTATTTTTCTTTGAGCACGGACTATCAAAATCACCGTCTCTTTGTGGGCCATTGATCAAACTGCTAGGATCTTACAATCTTGAAAATCTTTGAGGAAAGCCCCTTCAAGTGTTTATCTAATCCAGTCACCGGTTTGGATTACTCAGCCATGGCCCCGCATTTAGTGGCACCCTATAATTCCTCTGATGATACTGCATGGATCCAAATCCAACCGTCCACATGCCGACAAGGTACACGAGAGTCTCTGGACCGTTCATCTGATGATTCATTCTGTGAATTTGTCCAACTGATGAGTGGACTGGTTGGATGAATATCCACATGAAGAACGGCCTGGATCTTACACATGGTGAATATCATTCCTCATGTATGATAACGATAGTGATGACGATGATGGGCCATGTTACTGCCATCGATGATGACTAGGACGATTATAATGCTAATATTATCTTTGTCGATGCAGATACTTCCAAGATCACGTGTATATCATGTGCCCGTATATGGCGCGGACCCCACCGGCAAGATCGATAGCACGGATGCGATCATGAGGGCCATTTCAGACGCATTTCAGGCACCTGATGAAGATAGAGTGTTGATGGAGGGAATTACCGATCTTGGTGGTGCACAGGTCCACCTTGATGGAGGGATTTACAAGATAAGCCGTCCATTGAGGCTGCCTGCTTCTGGTGGGGGAAACCTAATGGTACGTACGTATGGATGCACGTATAAGCGCACTCACGTGCGTAACAAAGAATTTACAAATTAGTAAATGTGCCAGCGTGGCACATGGACATGCTTTTCAAGCTGCCCATACAGAACTTCGGTTCCTTGGCTAAGATCATCTCTATAGGTTTGCTAATTCCACACGAGTGTGGAAGCCGTACACAACTATAGGTGAGAGTAATATTCCACCGGTCCATTTGGATAGTCACACAAGTCAAGTCAAATCCCATCGTCACCACGGAAGACCTAGTGGTATCAACAGCCCAGGAACTTCGTGGTGGGAGCTGGGTGGGGCCCATCGTGATGTTTGTGAGAAATCCATTCCTTTCTATTTATTTTGTGAGCTTATTTTAAAACACCCCACCAAAAATAATTAGATCTAAAACTCAAGTAGGCTGCAAAACGGATGGACGGAGTGGATTTCCCACAAACATCACGGTGGCCCCATCCATCGACCCAGCGAGGTAACTTGCTGCCAAATGCTTCCGCATGTACGCATATTTCCTGAGAAAGCCTTCGTAGAAGCTGGAAAAACTTGTTGACTTCACCAAGTTATGTGGGCCCAATAATTATGATGTATATGTTATATCTACACCGTCTATTCATTTTTAGATATCATTTTAGGTTATGAGCTCAAAATTGAAACATATTCAAAGATCAAGTACACCATACTACAGAAAGCAGTGGGGATTGAGATGCCCACCGTTGAAACCATCCATCCCCTGCGCTTTTTTTGTTACGGTACATTTGAGTTTCGAATTACATCATTTTTTTTGACTCATATGCCCTAGAATAATCTCTCCATATGGACAGACGTACGTTTTTAGATATAATAAATACATCATGGTGGGGCCCACATCAACAGGCAGTATCAACGCACCGCAAAGGTCCACGCAATCCGTTTCCCTTCCAACAAATTTCCACGAGCCTGCTTTCGGCAGGAAGTGGACTGGCTGGTGTACCACGTATCACCGACTTGTTTGGTGTGTTTACGTCACCAACTTCTGTGAGTCCATCACGAGGTATGTGTTATATCCAAACCGTCCATCCATTCAACGATCTCTTAGTAAGGCTTGATCGGCAAAATAAGACAGATCCAAAGATAAGTGGACCATACAGTGAAAAGCAGTGGGGGATTGAACGTCTACCATTGAAACCATGTTGAGGTAACAGAAGTTATAGATCAATTTTTTTTCCCTTTTCATCTCGGTGTGTGTGACCTTACTAACAGTTTGGATGGAAAATAAACGTTATAGTAGGCTATACGAGTGTTTTAACGGTGAGAATCATTGTATCCACTGCTATTTGTGACGTGGTCCAGTCGAGATTTAGATATTATTCATTTTTGAAATATTGCTCTAAAATGATATCTCTAAGTGGATGAACGGTGTGGATATAATAAATACATCATCATGGGACCATGTAACTTTGATCTTTTTTAACCGTTCCTACAACCGAGGAGAGTCCGCGCTCTTCTTCGCACGACACGTACACACTAGCCAGTTCTGTGGTGTGTGGTGAAACAGCCAATCCACTTCCTGGATGGTCGTGATTTTTAGATTCCATGGTGAAGATGAGTCAGCATACCCGATGGACGGTGTGGATCTCATGAAAGTTCCACCCACGTGGCACTCAGTCCACAAGTTACTAATATGATTTATTTTAATTTTTTTGGGTGACAGATACACGGCGGATCTTTACGAGCATCTGATGATTTTCCAAAAGACCGGCACTTGATAGAACTATGGCCATCTTCATCTACAAAGATGGACACTGCCAACTACATTCCCATGCAAGAAGCCGTTAATGCATTCTCCTCATCCTATGAAGATATTAAACTCAAAGACCTCACGTTAGATTGCAATCTTAGAGGTGGGGGCATTTTAGTCATTAACTCTCTCAGAACTACCATAGACAACTGCTACATTGCACGCTTCACATCTGATGGTATCCGAGTCCAAGGTGGCCATGAAACCTACATCAGAAACTCCTTCCTCGGCCAATACATCACATCCGGTCGTCACCCCAATGAGAAGAACTTCAAAGGTGTAGCCATCAATCTCATGGGCAACGACAACGCCGTCACCGACGTCGTCATCTTTTCTGCTGAGGTAGGCGTTCTAGTTTCCGGCCAGGCTAACGTGCTCACTGGGGTACATTGTTACAACAAAGCAACAGGTTGGGGTGGGACCGGGATTTATCTACGGCTACCCGGACTGACCCAGACCCGGATTGTGAATTGCTACATGGATTACACTGGGATCGTTGCAGAAGATCCGGTGCAACTTCATATATCTGGCACGTTCTTTCTTGGAGATGCTTTTGTGACACTTAAGTCCGTGAACGGCATCGCTCGTGGTGTCAGCATCGTCGATAACATGTTTGCTGGAGATAACAAGGGGACTCCGATCGTGAAATTGGATGGGTCCTTCACAAACATCGATCAAGTGGTCGTTGATCGGAACGATGTTAAAGGGATGGCACTTAAATCGACGGTTGCTAGAGGATCGATAGAAGGGAATAAAACGACGTGGGCCATTGATTTTTCGAGGGTTCTCTTGTTTCCTAACCTTATCAAGCATGTGCAATACACATTGCATGCGACCGCTTCGTTCCCAAATCACGCGTTGCGGAACTCATTGATGAACCGTATCGTCATTGAGTCGGATGTGCCGGTGACTGCTACTGTGCATGTGTATGTGCAACAAACAATGGGGAGTATTGGATGATAATGAGACTATCTCAACACTCTTGAATGAAGAGGAAGAAGTCTTGTTCTTTTGTTATTTTATCATATATAAATTCGTTATTTTCATGTAACCAATGTAATCAGAATCATTGTTAAAAGACTCGGCAACTCGGGTTTTGAGTACGAGTTGACTCAGTCACTTCGGTCAGGCTATTCAAGTCTTAAGACCGCATGTCCAGAATTCTTCAAACAAGAAATGAGTTTATACAATGAAATTGTTTAATGGCAGTGATTCTATGAGCAGTGGGGCATGTGTGGGGGCAGAAGACTTGTGATGGATCCAGGCATGTGGCATGTGTTTCAGAGATCCAGGCATTCATGGGTTAGGTAATCTATGAACATGCCACGGACAAAAAATGATGAATCCAGTAAGTCAAATTTGCGTAAGAAAAATGTATTGGAACTTGTAAAAGTACACATAGATGAATCAAACAAGATCATCACAACTGCACAAGCAAATCTAATGGATAACACTTTAAATATACGGGAAAACAACCTACGTGTAAAAAAAACCGTGGCACAAAGCGATAATACATTATAAATAACAAACTTATAAGAGATGAAAGCTTGTTAATTCGAAGCCTTAAGAAAAAACCCTAGCTTTTTCTATTTCCAAACCCTCTCAAACTCTC
Organism: Magnolia kwangsiensis; assembly: GCA_037074715.1. Lineage (NCBI taxonomy): Eukaryota > Viridiplantae > Streptophyta > Magnoliopsida > Magnoliales > Magnoliaceae > Magnolia > Magnolia kwangsiensis. Next base: position 191,906,157 of record CM073571.1, on the reverse strand, counting down.
ACACATGTCTAGCATTCACCCTAATCCCGATTACACACTCATATATTTAAGAAAAAACTGGAAATAGAAACCAATTGGGCAAAAATACGCATAATTGCGCAACCCGTCGACTGGTCAAAACACTTTGATCAGTCAGGTTGACCTGTCGATCAGAGTTTTCAACCCGTCGAAAACTCCAAAAACTATCCAAAGAGTTTTGGACTCGTCGAATTATTTTAAGATCCTTCGACCTGTCGACCGATCGATGGACCATGTTTTAACATAGATTTTAGGCATCCGATTTTCAACCACTATGACTCTAACCTTCATGATGCAACACGCCATGTTCGATCTTCCATCTTTATTTTATCTCTATTATAGCTCCATAACCATCGATTATCGTGTACAATTCATTTCACTCTATCTTTGTCAGACTCATAAAAGTCACACAAAACTTAAACTTCCCTATAGGAACCACATTTAAAAACATGGCAGGAGGATTTACGCTTGTATGGATCTCATCAAAAGTCACACTGCCTTTCTCTAACACCTATCAGATGAAATGATGATGCACATCAATATATTTAGTTTTAGAATGATAATCCGAGTTCTTTGCCAAATTGATCATTGTTTTATTGTCACAATTAACTGGCACAACCACCTACTGAAGTCGCAATTGATTTATTATTCCCCTCAACTAAATCATGTTTATGAATGCTTTATACTGAGCCACCTATCTTTGTCATCTTCGGATTGAACAACTGTAGCTCTAGATAGAAACGATTCTCAAGAGACTTATTCGCATAGATGTTCTCTAACTTTGTCCATATACAAGACGAAATCTTCTCTCTCGTAAAATTGTAGATGACTTCATCCATTAAACACAAATGGATTAAGATATTGGACTTTGATCTAACTTGTTCCAATCTTATCCTTTTATAGTTTCTGATCACTTTTTAAGGAGTGCATTTTTCAATCATTGTTAAACTAGAAGGTCCTTCATTTTCACCTTTCATAGTTTAAAGTTGTTATTCCTATAATGCTTCTCTACATTGAACTTCATATTAGATGTCATGGATACCTTGTCTTCAAATTTAGTATACTTCCCAATGTTAGCTCGGATACAACTTGTTGGGACTTACGAAACCATGCAGAGAGAAATCAAACAAGGTTATTTCACAATTACACAAGCAGATCCAACATAGAACACTTCAAATTTATATGGAAAAATCCTTACAAGAAAAAATCACAGCACAAAGTCATAATACATTATCAATAACAAAGTTACAAGAAATGAAAACCTTATTGATTCAAAACTCCAAGAGAAAAAAAAAAAAAAAAAAAAAAAAACCCTAGCTTTTCCTCTCTCTAAAACCTTCTCAAACCTTTAAGCACGTCTAACATTCATTCTAATCCTAATTACACCCATATATTTAAGTAAAACTAAAAATAGAAACAAATCGCACACAAATGTACAAACTACGCAACCTGTCAACCGGCCGAAACGCTTCAATCAGTTGAGTCGACCTGTTGACCAGAGCTTTCGACCTATCAAAAACTCTAGAAACTATCAAAAAATTTTGCCAAAAATTTAAATTATTTTGAGATCCTTCGACCTGTCAACCAAACTATCAACTCATTGATAGCTTCTGTTTCAACATAAATTTAAGGCATTCGATTTTCAACAAAGTGAGTGATTAAAAAAATAAAAAATCATACCATCCAAATTCAAAGTACATATATGGCTAACTTGATGAGTGTGTTACCTGATTTTTGGTATTAATCATTTTCTCATTACATACTATACTGATGAAGCGCTTAGATCTCTAAACAGGATCTCTAACATGTTTCCGTCCACACACATTAGCGGCCCCACACTGAATCATTGCCCTTGGTTTAATTGCAAAATATATTGTTTAGAACTTTGCTAAGCTCACACACGTGTACAGTAAAGCTCATGTACGTGGCACACATGTGAGAGCATGGCACATTGGTGCGAGTCCTATCCATCTACCAGGTTGGTCCGACCTTCTACAATTTTTCTTAAGAATAAATCTGGTCCACCGATCATGTGGCCCCAATATTGTAAACAAGAGAATGGGTTAGAAAACTTCAACCAAAATTTCATAGCTGAACTTTTATTTTGAAAACTGTGGCCCACCTGACTGGTACTACATCATTCTCATTTTTGGGCCGGAGTTGTGGTTTCTTTTGTGATGGATCGATTGGATCCCAAACCTACCGTTCCATGCTGTCATGTAAGTGCGCTTAGCAATGCTCTCTTGTTTAACATGGGCTAGATTCCCATGCTAGTTTTAAACGAAAAATGGTGCTGGCTCATTCTCCTCACACGTGCAGATGTCGTCAACACATGCACCACCTGATCAGGCCATTTTCAACTATTTGTATCATAAGCGTTGTCAAAAAATTTGTACTACAGAATTCTATGGACGTGTGTGTGTATATATGGGAAATGGAATTATGATGTTGACCTATGGGGACCACCGTGATGTGCATCGGAAATCTGTCCCATCAGTCAGATGCACCATTCCATGGTGGGCCACAGGCTTAAAAATCAAGTCAGTCCATTACTTCGGTGGGCCACACTAATGGTTGAGAGGGCCGGGGTTACCCTCCTATTAAAACATTCATAATTATTTATTGGGCCCACCAAGATGTGGTTCACAAATGCAGACCATTCATTGTGTGTGTCCCACTTGGATGAGGGGCAAAACTAAGCTGCCCATCAAGTACTTTTATATGTTTTGGGTTTGTCTTCACATGGTTGTAGATGATATGGCCCACTTGAGTTCCGTATACGGTTCATTTTTGGGCTATCCCATAACTCAAAGGGGACCCATACACAGTGTTAATGTTCAACACACATCATGATAGGGTCAACACAGCTTGACCTCATAGCAAGTTCCAATGAGGTCGACCTATAATACCATTTCAATATATATATGGGAAATTGTTCCCATGAGGTCGAGCTGTGCGAGCTCATCATGATGTGTTTTGAACATCAACACCGTACATATATGAGTCCTCTTTAGGTTATGAGATATCCCAAAAATAGCTGTATACTGAACTCAAGCGGGCTATACCATCTAAAACCATGAGTAGGCATGCCTAAAACATATAAAAGTACTTAGTGGGGCCCACTTGAGTTTCGGATGCAGCTGAAACTTGGTCTAACGCCTTGTCCAAGTGGGACACACATAATGAATGGTCTGGATTTGTGAACCACATCTCAGTGGGCCCAATAAATAATTATGAATGTTTTAATGGGAGAGTAACCCCTCTTAACTGTTGTATGTGGTGTGGCCCACCTAAGTCATAAATTGACTTGATTTTTTATCCCACAGCCCACATGGAATGGTGCATCTAACTGAAGGGGTAGATGTTCGAAACACATCATAGTGGCTCCACACAGCTCGACCTCATAGAACCATGTCAACTGACAGTGGGTGTCGCTTAGTGTATGTGTGTGTGTGTAGACAAGCCTGATGTTTGGACTGATCAAAGAGAAGGAACCACACGTATGAGATGTAAAAGAAAAAAGAAGAAGATTAATTAAAAGGTACAATACACATTCGAGCTTTCTCTATATTTGAAGACTCTCTCAACCATTATTAATTTGACATAATTCTATGCGTCATACTCCATGTGCAAGTAATTTCTAAGTTCCTGAGTATAACCCATCACACCTGCAAGATTCAATCAAGCTAAATGCAGGTGTCCATTTCCAATATTTCTTAAACTAAAAAGCGACCATCCTCCATACACGTGTGTCATACATGCACATCATTCCAGACCATCTAATATTTAGACAATCGTTCTCATCTAGTGATCCTAACCATCCAGTTGGGGACCATCAAATGGCCAGGTTCTAGATTCAACGGTCGATATCAGATGGTTAAGATAGTCTACAGGTGGTATAATATAGTCCAATCACTGCATTTTTGAACTATTCTCCAGAACCCGCTCGTTCCCGTAGTAAAACATGGATTTTCCCCCTGCCCTCCACAAAAACCCAAACCCTAGAAACAAACTCTCAACCGTTTTTCAATAACCCCTCGTAAAAAACCCTATAAATGCCCTTCTAACCCCACCTTCCCTCCTCAGGTTTGCTAAAGAAGAAGAAGTAAAAGGACTGAGAAATCACAGCCATTCAAATTCTTCCGGCAGCTTTTGCTTGATCTTTCTCTCACTCCCACTCTCCATCATGGACATGAGAAAGATCTCCTGCGCCATCATCATCGCTGCTGCCTCAGCAAGCGCAGTCCTTGCTGCCGAGGAGAGCTTGGCCCCAGCACCTGGGCCCGCCATGCACAGTGGGTCTGTTGCGGTTGCACCAGCCCTCGGGCTAGTTGGGGCCTCGATCTTGTCCTTCTTCGCCTTTTACTTGCAGTAGGCCTCACGAGAAAAAGAAGAAAGAAGACTCTAAGGGAGGATAAGAAGAGAAAGGCATGCTGGTTGGATTTTTCTTTTTATTTTTCCTTTTATTTATTTCTTCTTTTTTCTCTTACATTGATCTGGATCATCAACTGTCCGATCAGACTTGTATCCGTTCATTTTTGTGAAGAATGGGAATGCAATAAAGAAGCATTGTTCTAAAAATTTAGTGCGCTTTGGTGATGAGGCAAGATCACCTACAACCTCCTGCATGGGAATTTCACATGACAATGTACCAAGTAATGTCTGTGGGGCATCCAAGCTGTTCAGAAGGTGGGACCAACACCATGAATATCTTGTTATTTAAATAATTTTGAAGGTAACTTTGATGGACTAAATAATAAAGGAAATGACTTCAGAAATAAGAATATTGCTGCATGACAAGTAAATCAATTGTAAAAGAAAAAATAGAATAGAAAAATAAAAATAGAATTTGAAATAGAGAGAGAAATAATCTTAAATTGAAAGAACTGAGGCATGTTAAGCCCCCACTAGACATATACATATATGTTTAAACATTTATATATATATATATATATAGAGAGAGAGAGAGAGAGAGAGAGAGAGAGAGAGAGAATGCTCCCCTACGCACCTACGCATGTGCGTACCTTTGCACACGTGTCACGGGAGTCGAATCCGAACGGTCCATAAGATGCGGAATCCCATGAAACCTTAGGAAGTAAATTTTCACCCTCATCTAAGATTCTGGTTGGCCATAGCAAAGAGAAATGCAAATCAAGGGAGGAAACTGTTTCATTTTTTATGGCCCATCAAAGTTTTAGGTCAAAGTAAAACTTGATCCCGGGATGTTTCACGAGGTGCTGCTTCACATGAACGGTTCAGATTTTGGATCCACATCACGTATGATGGGTTCCAAAAAAGTTAGTACTACGTACGTACGAACTGGTTCGCAGGTGAGCGTTTCCCCGTGTATGTGTGTGTATATATATATATATATATATATATATATATATATATATATGCCCTCACATATTGCAATGAATCAAAGATGCACTGGGTCCTAATTCTATACCTTTGGGATACAACAGCTCTTTGAGAACAATTGGCTCAAATCCGGTGCATACATGATCTAAACCACTCAAATCTATATATATATATATATATATATATATATATATATATATATATATATATATATATATATATATATATATATATCCGAATGCTCACCTGTAAAGGACTATATATGAGCTTTTTTGAAAACTCATCATATCTGATGAGTCTCGAAAATCTGAACGGTGCACATGAAAGCGGGAAACGGATTGGCTACTCCCCTTACACCAGCCCCGTGGTTGGTGGTCGGTGCTCTGTGGGCCCCAACATGATGTATGTGTTTCATCCATTCCGTTCATTCATTTTTAGAGATAATTTTGGTGCTTGATACAAAAAATGATAAGAATATAATTCTTAATTGGGCCACACCACAGGACAAAAATAATGAATGGATATTCACAATTAAAATCCTCCTAAGGCCCACTGTACTGTTTATTTGACATCCAACCTGTTGATTTGGTCATACAGACCCAGATGAAGGGAAACAATAAATATCAGCTTCATCCAAAACTTTAATGGCCTCCAAAATGTTTTTAATGGTCAAAATTCATTCAACATTGTTTCCTATAATGTGGTGCAATTGAGATAGAGATATACTTTATGTTTTTATTGTACCATAAAATGATATATAAAAATACCTGGATGGCATGGATGACACACATACATCATTGTGGGCCCCACAGAGCACCGACCACCAGCCAATGGCTGGTGTCAGGGGGAGTAGCCAATCCGTTCCCATGAAGCAGAACCTCTTGAAACCCCTTCATACCAATCTTTACTTTGAACCAAAACTTCGGTGGGCCATGAAAAATGCAAACAGTTTCTTCCCTTGATTTGAATTTCTCTTTGCTATGGTCCACCAGAATCTTAGATCAGGGTAAACATTCACCCCTTAAGGTTTCATGGGATTCCGCATCTTATGGACCGTTCGGATTCGACACCCATGACACTTGTACAGAGGTGCGCACGTGCGCAGGTGAGTATGCCTCTCTCTCTCTCTCTCTCTCTCTCTCTCTCTCTCTCTCTCTCTCTCTCTCTCTCTCTCTCTCTCTCTCTATATATATATATATATATATATATATATATATATAGGTAAAGGTTCTATATGGTCAAGCTCACGGGAAATTCCCATGAGGTTGAGCTGTTTGGGCCCCACCATGATGTGTGTTAAACATCTACCCCATTAGTCAGATGAACCATTCCATGGCAAGCCTCGGGCTTAAAATTCAAGTCAATCCGTGACTTGTGTGGGCCACACCACATACAAAAGTTGAGAGGGGCTACCCTTCCATTAAAACATTCATAATCATTTGTTGGGCCCATCAAGATGTAGTTCACAAATCCAGCCCATCCATTATGTGTGTTGGATGAGGGGTCAGACCAAGTTTCATATGCATATCCAAATTTCAGGCAGGCCCCACCATGTGCTTTTATATGTTTTAGGCATGTCTTCATATGATTTTAGATGAAACGGCCCACCTGAGTTCTATATACCGTTGATTTTTGGGATTTCCCATAATTTAAAGGGGACCCATCAAATGCACAGTGTTAATGTTCGACATCCATAATGGTGGAGCCCATATATATATATATATATATATATATATATATATATATATATATATATATATTGATTTGAGTGGTTTAGATCATGTATGCACTGGCTTTGACCCAATTGTTCTCTAAAGAGCTGGTGTATCCCAAAGGTATAGAATTACGACCCGGTGCATCTTTGATCCACTGCAATCTTTGGTGAGGGCGCGCACACACACGCGTGTGTGTATACATATACATACAAATGTACGTATATTTATGTCTAGTGGGGGCTTATTTGTCTTTAAGACCTAGTTTCCATAACATGCCTCAGTTCTTTCAATTTAAGTGCCTGTTTGGCCAGGCAGATCCCACGGTATTAGGAGGGATGGGATCGGCAATATCCTTGGATAGGCATGACGAGCCAAACAGATCCGGTGAACATGTCCCCGGATATAAGCCATCCCATGGATCTTAAGACAATCCGCTGACATCACCATCATTACCTTAAAATTGATCCTATCCCTTGGTTGAATAGATCGGAAGGGAAAATCCCGGGATATGCTGGGCATGCCAAACAGACCCAGTGAACTTGTCCCGGGATATAAACAATCCCATGGATCTTAAGACAATCCACTAACACCACCATCATTACCTTAAAATTGATCCCATCCCTCCTAATACCATGGGATCTGCCCGGCCAAACAGGCCCTAAGATTATTACTCTCTTTATTTCAAATTCTATTTTTATTCTTCCTTGCTATTTTTTCTTTTACAATTGATTTACTTGTCACGCAGCAATATTCTTATTTCTAAGTCATTTTCTTTATTATTTAGTCCATCAAAGTTACCTTCAAAATTATTTAAATAATGTGTGTGTGTGTGTGTGTGGGTGGGTGGGGGGCGGGTAAATGGTTCTATGCTGTCGAGGTCGAGCTGTGTGGGCCCTACCATGATGTGTGTTGAACATCAACACCGTGCATTGAATTGGCCCCCTTTAGGCTACTGGATATCCTAAAAATCAACTATATGTGGAACTCAAGTGGGTCATACCATCTAAAATCATGTGAAGACATGCCTAAAATATATATATAAGCACTTGGTGGGGCCTACTTGAGTTTTGGATGTGGCTGAAATAGTACTTATGTGGTCGACGTCAAATCTATATATATATATATATATATATATATATAGTATTATGATGTCAAGCTATGTGGACCCATCGTGATGTGTATTGTACATTTCACTCTATGCATTTGGTAGGTCTCTTCTAGGTTGTAAGATGTACCAAAAATCAGCCGTGTTCAAAACTCATGTGGGTCATACCATTTGAAAACATGAAAAATCATTCCTAAACATCTAAAAGCACTTGGTGGGACCGACCTGAGTTTTGGAATGCCTAAAATCTGGTGTGAACCCTCGTCCAAGTGGGACACACACAATGTATGGGCTAGATGTCAAAACCACATCTCAGTGGGCCTATGTACAATCTGGAAGGTTTAATGGGTGGGCATCGTGGTGTGGCCCACCTAATTCATGAATTGGCCATATTTTTTGGCAGTTTACATAATAGAATAGATATCCCTCACACATTATGGTGGGGCCCACACAACTCAAACTCATGGGAAGCTTCCCATGAGGCTCAAGATCTTGCACATGCATACTATTTTGGTGCAGTGCTAGCTTGTAACCAAAGAAAAAGAGAATGTAAGACTAACCATCACCATAAAAACATACAATCGAATCAAGAAATTAAAAAGAAGAGTAGCCTTATTAAAAGCTTTTTCAACATCTCTACATATATGCATAGAAAATAAAGAAACCCAAAACAATATTGCATGCAGGTCCCACATCTTAACTACCATGCAGGCACCTCTTTCTGATGAATAGTCAGTATATCCAAATCCCATCTAAACCTTACTCAAATAGACATTTCTCTCCAGGCAATGTATTCTGATCAACCGTAACAAAAACAGTCCCTTGGACCTCTCGATCAGCCTCCACCACCACAACATTGCTGCTCACATTGGTCAACTTATGCGATGGAAATCTACACAGTCCGTTCACATAAAATGAGTATTGCAAGTGATTTATCCGGTTAGGAAACACAAGATCTGATGAGAAATCAACAACCCACCGGGTACCATTCGCTGTAACAGACCGCTTTCCTATGGTCGACTTCAGTTTCATCGCCAGCACGTTGTTCCTATCAACGACCACCTGATCAACGGTCGTGAATGGCCCATCCAACTTTACAATTGGGGTCCCCCGACCACTCCCAGAGAACATGTTGTCAACGATGTTAAGACCTGATATCTGTCCCTTAACAGATTTTAAGGTGATATAAGCATCTCCTAAGAAGAATGCATTAGTAATATGGACTTGAACTGGGTCTTCAAGTACAATGCCAGTGTAGTCCATGTAGCTATTATCTATCCTCGTTTGGCCTAAGCCAGGTAGCTTAACATACACCCCTACACCACCCCAATATGTGGCCTTGTTATAACAATGTACCCCAGTGAGTATGTTAGCCTGTCCACGTAGCATAATGCCGATCGCTGCGGAGAAGATGACGACATCGGTGATGGCATTGTCGTTGCTAGCAAGGTCGATAGCAACGCCGGAGAAGTTACGTTCACGTGGGTCGCCGCCAGCTGTTAGATGTTGTCCTAGGAAGGAGCTCGAGATGAAGGTTTCATGACCTCTCTCGACGAGGAGTCCTTGGGTGGTGAAATGGATGAAGAAGCAGTTGTCGATGCGAGTGCGGACAGAGTCGACGACGAGGACACCACCGCCACGGAAGCTTGAATCGAAAAGGATGTCTTGAAAGGTGATGTCTTCGTAGTAATATCCTGGTGGAGCTAGTACAGAATTGGTAGGTTGGATGGAAGATGACTGGAGAGGTCTTGCAAGGGAGGAGTTTGACAGAAGCTCAATAAGAAATCCGTCTGTTGGGAAATTCAGTGATGCACGTAGAGTTCCTCCATGTATCTGAAAAAGACATGACAATGCAACTGAACATGTGGATTATGTTTGTTGTGAAGGTATATCAATAACTAGAAACCATGTATGGAGAGAGAGAGAGAAAGAGAGAGAGAGAGAGAGAGAGAGAGAGAGAGACACTTACAACCACATTGCCGTTGCCGGACGGCAAACGAATGGGCTTGCTGATTTTGTAGTTGCCTCCTTGTAAATCGATGACCACACCACCCAAGTCATTCACTCCTGCCAACAGGTTCAACCCCTGTTGCACTGAGAAGGCATCATGTACGGCCCTTGTGATGGCATGGGTGCTGTCTTCTTCTCCAGTTGGGTCAGCTCCATACCTTACCGGATAGAACACTCTCCTCTTCTACACACACCATAAACAATTCAAGAAAACCATCGTCTGAAAACGAGTTTTTGTTTCGGTCTAAGAGCCACACTAATGCACATATGGCACGATATTAGATGGACTTGCATTTTGTCCCGCTCATTGGGGAGGACTGGAAGGGTTTAGTTTATAGTGTAGAGGGTCGTAAACACTTGCATGGCAAAGATGGACTAGAGAAGGCCCAAATGGAAGGGGGAAATAATCCGGACCGTCAGAATCTTAAAACAATCATATCTCAAAAATCAGAATCACAAACGGGGATGAGTTTTCTGACATATTATATAGGAGAAGTACATAAAGCTTTGTGGATTTATAGTAGATATCCCTCGAGGAAGACGGTAATCAACCTCAACACGTTCCTCCCCGTTTCAAATTAGGTAGGAAATGACGCAGGGATGAACGTGATGAGGTCGATCACCGTCTTCCTCAAGGATAACTACTCCGAATCCACGGAGCTTCTCTGGACTCCTCACAGAGACTTCTCGAATCCACGAGGAAAGAAAGCAGGAAAATAGAAATAATTCTAATAAATTCGAAATTGATTGATGAATAATAAAAACGAGTTTACACCCCTTTAAATAAGGGAACCAAGCAACATGAAAGAAATAAGACTCATACTACAACTAAAACTCCTAGAATTCGCAACTTACTATAAATAGTAAACTTACTATTTATAGACGGTCACGATGTCTACTAGTGCGCAAGGTTTTCGGCCAAAAATAGTAAGTGTCCTATTTGGCTTCACCAAACCGTTCTCCTAATTATCCTAAGCACTTTTCATGTTGGACACAACTCCTAAAGTCCAACGGATGAAAAGTTATACTCAAACTAAAACTTACTATTTATAGTAAAAACAAAATTAAAACGAGGAAACGACCGTCGATCAGGGGGTTTTTCGCAAATCCGGGCTGCGCAACCCGGCGTAGCAGGGTTGGTTGGCTAAAGTAGCTCGTTCTACCCCAAAATCATATATTTTACATCGGATAACTCATTCCGGATTGTGAGATACGCCCGATCTAAGGTCCGATGGTCCGGATCACTTCTGTCGCCGACCGTGCCTTTTCTGATCCATCTTAGCCATGAAATTGTCTGCGACCCGCTCTACATCAGGAAAGAAATGCATTTGGTCTACAAAATTTTCATGAATTTTGAAATCCACTACACATGTAGGCTCCACGACCATCCATATACATCCTTTATACCTAACATTTTGGTTATACACGCGAACAAATGTCTGACATCCCTTGCGAATTTGGTTTGTTGATTACAATTCCATGGTCTACTAAACAAGTTTTGCTATAAAAAAAAATCTGTTTTCCTATACCAATAATTTTATCCTAAACATGGGAATTGGATAACCAAAAATACAATGGTATTTTCAGACTTGCAATCCTATCTAATACAATTCTATATCAGGTGGGATGAACCAAAGGATGAAAATGGGTTAGGTCACCCAATGGGTCGTATGTCACCTGACAATTATTGGATCTGGGTCCATATTTTGGGCTTATAAGATAAGTCTACGTACAAAGTTTAACCTGAATTATTACATAGGTCGGGTTGGTTGGCCTCTCAAATCATCGTAGCCTGGCCTAACCCATGCCCACTTTTTAAATTGGTCTCATTTGTGCCCTAGCAAAATGGACCTGACCCAGATTCAAGAAAAAGTAATTAATGATTACAAACATATATACATCTCTAAGACATGAATGATAACATTAATTCATATGTACGGTAATTATTGTACATTTTAGTTATGTGGAGTCCACCATAACGTGAGAATTCATCCATTTGAATTTCATTTAACTTAAAATTAGAACATTAGTGTAAAAATCTAACTTTTGTAATTATTTTTGAAGATTTGGTCATTGCAAATACGTGTGTGAGAGAATGACACACGTCCACACGTGTGTAACATCTGAGCTTTCCATCAAGTGAGTTGTACTGTCTAGATCTTCTACCATAAAAAATATTTGGGCAATTTTCACCCCTTAGGCGGACCACAACATATAATTTTATAAAAAAAAAAAAAAAGGAAAAAAAAAGTCATAAAAAACAATTTATTTGGTAGGAAACCTATGACTTAGTGGTAGACCATGCGTACAGATAGATAGAAATGTTCACCTGCGCACCTTCTTAGGCGAGCACCGTGAACGCATTTGTACGGTGCCATGGGTACAAAATCCAAACTGTCCATGTGAGGCAGCACCATATGAAATCTTAAAGGCCTAACTTTCAGCCTAATCCAAAACTCCAGTGGGCATAATAAAGAGAGAGCCAAATCAAAGGAGAAACTCTTTTCCTTTTTCCAAGGCTTACCAGAGTTTTGAACCAGGGTGAACGTTGGGCACTAGAGGTTTCATGGGTGCCGCATCATGTGGACCGTTCGAATTTTATAGCCATGACACTTGTAACAGTCATGAACAATAGGAACATGCTCAGTCCACTCAAAATCAGGACAGTTGATTTTGGGCACTGTTGATGTAGAGAACCACAGTATGGGTAGTTCTTGTCACAAAAATCAATCTGCCTCCACGGTCACAGCCATACGCTCGGTGGCCGAGACAAGCAATGGTGGCCCACCCAATCAACCGTCCTAATAAACAGACATACTTACCACATGCACTCCTCAAACCCATGTGGATAATATACATTGGCCGTTACAAGGACAATGCTTAAACCATGGTTCCATCCACATATGTGGTCCACATGATCATTCCACCAATTGAATTATGGACGATGGCATATAACACAATGGGTCCACCTGATGCATGCATGAATGTAGCACATTAAGCCGCCACACACATACAACTACATAAAGTTAGTAGAACTTACCATACTAGCAGCATGATCTGAACCATCCAAACCTGCTGATCGACTGGCCGCAGCCTTCCGGAACCTCTCCTGGTATTCCGAAGCTGTCCGACGTAGCAGGGCACTGCTTGAAACATGGGCTACTTCTAACCACAACACTAAAAGGAAACAATACAAGATTTTAATGGATGGCATTGGAGTTTGTATGGAGAGAAAGCCCGCTCATAAATCGTCCTTGATGGGGCAGAGAGAATTGCAATGCGAGAGGGAGAGTTTGTTAGTAGTATTTATAAACATGGGACTGAGATATCTGAGAATCTAATATTTTTGGCTTTTGAATTTGAAAGATCAATGATTTGATTACTATTGATCATTTATCAATTAGTCCGTTATCTTGTTTTAACTAACCACTCTTTTGGTGGCCCAGCATTTTTGTGCCCTCTGATCATGTACATATTCATGACACGTGTTATAATCAAAACCACACATCCACAAGGTTGGATATTGAGTGGACACTAATGAAGACTTTCTTTGATTCGAATCTTCTAGCCATCAAATGGATACTTACAACATTGAATTTGAGCCATTGCTGGTTTCTTCTTTTTTTCTTTTAGTGTGAATATGTCACTGATTAAAGTGTTATGATCTTTCAAATGGTGTGAACTTTTCTCTTTGGACTACTTACTATTTGATCTATTAAATGAACGGTTTCGATTAACTCAATGTAGTCCACGTGTGTAGTAATAACATGTAGGCCTGGTAACTTTCATGCAACTGACAACTCGAATATTTGAAGGATTCTGTTTTATGCTAGCTAATGTGCAGGCAATAAAAGGTTCGCTACAGCACCTATACTTGCATATGTGATAGGATATGTCGTGAGTGAGCATTGGATATGAGGATATGTTAGGTGATCCAAACGGTTGATTTTATATGGTTGATGATGGATTTCACAAATATTCAATGTTGGAAGATTTTTTTTAACTTTAGATCAATGGCACACAAAACAATGTTTAAGCAAATGGTTCATATCGAAAAGAAAAGATTTAAATAATCGTAGGGTTCAAATATTCCCTGAGAGTTTTTCTTTTCTTTTCCTTTTTTTTTTCTCTCCCATACACTATACACTGAAAGTCCCATCAAATGAACGGTTTTCATACAATGAAACATGATATGTGATCCAACGGCTAATATTACAATAGATAGGAATGTACTGTCACGAACCTGTTAAACATTTAAAAAATCGAATCATGCGTAGTGTAGAGCAAAGCACCAAGTTTGGAACCGTCCATCTCAGTGTGTGTGTATATATGCTCTCACCTACGCACCTATGCACGTGCGCACCTTTGCACACTATCATAGATATCGAATCCGAACAGTCCATAAGATGCGGAATCCCATGAAACCATAGGGGGTGAATTTTCACCCTAATCTAAGATTCTAGTGGACCATAGCAAAGAGAAATTCAAATCAAGGGAAGAAACTGTTTGCATTTTTCATGGCTCACCTAAGTTTTGGTAAAAGTAAAAATGAGTACTAAGAGGTTTCAAGAGGTTCTGCTTTATGTGGACCGTTCAGATTTTCGAGACTCACCAGATATGATGAGTTCTTCAAAAAGTTCATATGCAGTCCATCGCAGGTAAGCGTTCCGATATATATATATATATATATATATATATATATATATATATATATATATATATATATATATATATATATATATAGGAAAAAGGTACTGGGCGCTCGACCTCACGAGTCCGTCCCATGAGGTCGACCTGTGTGGGCCTTACCGTGATGATTTTCGAATATCTACCCTATCAGTCAGATGCACCATTCCATCGTGGACTTAGGTCTAAAAAATCAAGTCAATCAGTGACTTTTATGGGCCATACAACATACAGAAGTGGAGAGGGGCCGTACACCATTAAAACATTCATAATAATTTTTTGAGCCTATCTAGATGTGGTTTGAAAATCCAGCCCATCCATTATGTGTTTCCCACTTGGATTAGGATTCAGACCAAGTTTCAGATGCATGAAAATTTCAAGTACGCCTCACCAAGTGCTTTTATATGTTTTAACGGTGTCTTCATATGATTTTAGATGGTACAGCCCACCTGAGTTCCGTATACGGATGATTTTTGAAACATCCCATAATTTAAAGGGGACCCATCAAATGCACGGTGTTGATGGTTGACACGCATCACGGTGGGACCCACACAGCTCGACCTCATGAGAGCTTATCGGGAGGTCTAGGACATAGTACCTTTTCCCATATATATATATATATATATATATATATATATATATATATATATATATATATATAAAAAGCTCAAGTGGACCACGACGTAGAAAAGCAATGGTAATTTACCTTCCAACCTGTTAATAATGTTAAAACAGATCTGAATGGTAAGCTTTCAAACCTCACTGCTTTATCTGTTGTGGTCCACTTGAGCATGGGATCTATTTCATTTTTAAGTTCATGGTTTAAATTGATCTTCAAAATTGATAGAGGGTGTTGATATAACACGTAACTTTGCCACGTCCAGCACACTACCCGTGCACTTAGAAAGTATACATTTGTTTATGAAAGACCCCGCAATGGACTCGGAATACCTAGTGTGGCACGTGGCACGGACGCGGATGGGCGCGAATTAGGTACTTCCCCCGCCTGTTCGGAGCTCGGGATAGGCGGACTGAAGGCAACTGAGGGTCCACCATGATGTTTTTATTTTATCAACACTGACTATCCATTTCTCCGTATCATTTTAAATTATTAAAACAAAAATGAAGAACATCAAAGCTTAAATGTACCACAAGGTGGGGATTAGATTTCTACCGTTTAAAAATTCTTGGGGACCACAACAGTTTTGGATCAAGATGATATTTATTTTTTTTAAACTCACCCAGATGTATATGACCGTATCAACAGGTTGGATGGCAAATAAAAGGCACGGTGGACCCTATGAAGGTTTCAACGGTGGGCATCCTTAGCAATGCTGCTTCCTGTGGTGTGGTGCAATTGAGCGTTGGATCTGTTTTATTTTTGATTTAATACTCTCAAATGATATAGAAAAATAAATGGACGGTTTGGATAAAATAAAAACATCACGGTAGACCCTCAATGGCCCTCAAAGCCTCCGCTTGTCCCAGCTCCGAACAGGCGAGGGAAGTACCTAACCCGCGCCGGACGCGAATTGTTTGTGACGGAAGCGGATTGGCTGGTGTACCTCGCACCGGCTATATAGCTGTGTATTGACGTTCAGAAAGTTCCGTAGGTCTAATCATGAGGTATCTAATCACAAGGTACGTGTTATTTCTAAACTCTCCGTCCATTTAACGAGCTCTTCTTAAGGCTTGAGATAAAAAATAAAGCAGATCTAACAACCAAGTGGACCACGTTGCAAAAAGTAATGAAGGATTGAATGTCTACCATTAAAACCTTTTTTGGGGTTACAAAAGTTTTGGATCAATATAAAATTTATTTTTCCTCTTAATTTAGGTCCTTGTGAGGTTATAAATAAATTGAATGTAAAATAAACGTTATGGTGGGCCCTACGAATTTTTTAACGGTGAAAATCATTATCTCTACTGCTATTTGTGGTGTGGTCCAGATGATCTTTGGATATGATTCATTTTTTAGATAATGCTCTAAAATGATCTCTAAAAATAGATGAACCGTGTAGATATAATAAATACATCACTGTGGGGCCCATGTAACTTTGATCTCCTTTGAACCGTTCATACAACTCGGAGCGTCAGTGCTCGTCTTCGCATGACATGTACCTACAATAGTTATATATCTGGTGTGAGGTACACTAGCTAATCCGCTTCTGTCTGCGACAGACTGTACCTGGAAGCTAGGTGGGCCACCATTTTGCCGAATCATTTTAATGTATAGACTAAAAAAAACAAGGCATATTCAAAACTCAAGTTGGTTGCATGACGGTAAGCAGTGAGAATTTAGTGTCTACCATTTAAATGTTCGTGGGGTTATAGAACAATTGTATCGGGCTAATATATTTGTGTTTTCAGTTTATTTTAATAAGGATGAACTTATATAACATCTCATATTTTTGTTATTTTGGATTTTTTACACACAAAAAAATGAAAATTTTTGTTATAATTAGATCACGTTGTCACTAACTGACCATTAACGCTCAAGGTGAGCCTATACGCAGGTGGTACCGATAAAAAATCACACAAATCAGAATAATCAATTATAGGAAGCTAACGAATCCATCCGATCACTTAAACATCGAGTTTAGCCTTATGATTTGTTTATCTATGGCCCAAATCTAATCGACCTATCACTAACTAAGTAAGATAACTGCAACTAAATAAAGACCTACTGAAAGCCGAGACAATTGGGAGTCATATCATAATTAACAAACAAAATTGACCTAGTTACTCCTTTAACTTAAGAACTAATAGTTTAAGGTTATTAGGATTGAATCACCATTTTCGCTAATTATAAATGTCACACTATAAACCTAACTAATCTAAACTTTAATCATCGGATACAAGAAATCTCACTATCCAATTCATTTAAGAAATACTCCAATTTTTCAAACAAGCTCTAAACCCCTCGTTAGTGGGCCACTAAACCCGATATTATAGAAAGATATTCGTCGTAGTAAGCTTGACGTCTATCACAGGACATTGATCTGAGATTACATCTCAAATCGCTAAACTTAGACTTGCAAGGCTAATATATGAGATGTGTGAATATTTATAAAATTAATCAAGAACTTAAGTTAGTTGTCTCTATCCAGTCTTATCCAAAGTTGTGGCTTTCGAACCGTTAAATCGTGACCAAATTTAGGACAACAACCTAAGTTAATACTGCACATATTCATATAGTTGCGGTCCCGATTGACCATCAATGATCATTTAGCTGACTTCTGATCATATTTATCAATTGGTGCATCCAAATGTCAGTCTAATTGTATCCATACGCAGATCATCATTAAGGTCAACTATCCTACGATATATATCGACCCCTACACCCCAGAGTAGACCCCAAAGGTTAGAAACACACTCCTTATAAAATTAATATAGTAAAAACTTAGCCCTTAAGGCCATTTGCACAAAATTTAGTGTTGTAAATAGGAATTTTGGAGGCATCCCTTGTCCCCATCCGATTTTGCTCTAGAACAAGAGAAAAATGGAGAGAGAAGAAAAAGAGGAGAAATGAGAAGAGAGAAAGCTTGGAAGAGTGAGTATTGGTGCACCTCCATGTAAGAACTCAATTTAGTGGGCCTCCAACTGTTTTTGGTTAATTATTTGGATATTTTCTTAAAAGATCAAAACTTGTTTTCAAAATAATTCTATATGACAATTATTGACGTTGCTCAATGAGGCCCAAGTGGGAGAATGTAAGAACTCTATTTAGTGGGCCTCACTGATCATCGGTCTGGATTGTCATAAAGTTGGACTGGATGATTGAGTAGACCAGTGGGCCCCACTTCAGGTGATACGCTCTGCAGTCTATCTGTGCAGCTCTGCGTACTGGGGCTGGAATGTTGTAGCTGTCTTACGCAGATAGCAGTTTGAGTTGAACTGAGATACTACAATGTGGAGCGTGGGAGGGAGAGTTTTGATAGGTTTCAAACTCTCTCTTCATAGTCTCTATAAAAGAGAGCTGGGTCCCCGATCCTACACCACAGTAAAATTCGAGTCCCATCTATTGTATTGCAGAAAGGGTGTGAAGAAATAGAAGATCCTAAGCTCTACAGGAATTCTAGTTTTCTTATCCGGCTTACATGGCGGCATCTCAGCTAGGTAAGCTATCCGACCCCTGATCACCATGTCCCATGCACAGACAGATCCGTGGGCCTATTCCGCTTGTAGATTAAGTCCCACAATTGGTATCAAAGCGATCTGTGCATAGGTATGGTTGATCCTCTTCATCAATTAGGGCTTTCAAATTCGAAACCCATACAGCAATTAGGGCTTTTGAATTCGAATTCCATATCAGATCAGTATCAGGGATTTTCAAATCCCTGGATCCAAAAACATAATAGATTAGGGATTTCGAATCCCAAAAGTGAAATTGGGATTTTTCAAAAATAAAAACCTAAATCCAGTTAATTAGGGAGTATTTGAAACCCTAATCCAGTCAATTAGAGGTTTCTAAATCCCTCAATTCGAAAAATTTTATTTAGTGTATCACGTCCAGATTCGAATTTGGGATTTCAAATCTCAAATTCGAATATTGGGGATCCAGATCTTATAACCCCAAAACGGTGATATTAGGGATTTCAGATCCTACACTAGATAAATTTGGGGATTTTGTAGTACTCGAATCACATATTGTCAAATTGGGGAATTTTTTTAAAACCCCAAATCCAGATGCCAATTAGGGAATTTCGAACCCCAAACCCAGAGATTAGAGATTTGGAATCCCATAATCAGATTGGGGATTTCAGTAATATAACCCCAAATCCAGTTGTCATTAGGGTTTACGAAATCTCAAATCAGGTATTATAGATTCCCTGAATACAGTTGTTACAGATTCAGTGATTAGGGTTTTTCAATTCCAAACCCACGTCACATGAGAGATTTCAATCTCAAATCAGCAATTGGAGATTTTACATAACCTTACCTATGTTGTCGATGGAGGCAGCCATGGATGCTCTGTCCACCACCAACATTGTGTAAAATCTTCGATTCCGCTTAATACGTTTATCTACCTCCACACATGGCTAAATAACCCTTGTCACCCACATCCTCTTCATCTTCATCTTCAGCCGTGGCAGCCATTGTCGTGGTTGCAGGTGTATGCTACTTCACTCAGCCGTGAGGAAGAAACCATCTATTTCAGATTCGAAAAGGATGCCAGCGACGAGAAATCCAAACTCGGCCATGGTCCCTAGCAGCGGAGAAAATATCGGTTTCATCCGATTACGCTTCATCCAAGGTTACTCGCTTTAACAGGTTACTCTCAGACCCGATTATATGCATTCGGGTCTGTTATCTGAACCTGCCATGTGAACGGGATTTGTAGACTCAAGTAATGAACTGTGATCAGGATCACTGTTTGATGGTCAGCCCTGATTTCATTCTGGGCCCACTTATCTACTCATTCACATTCCTAAACCTTGAAATGGGTTTTTCATGTCTGGGCTTTCCTTTAAGCCCCTATTTTGGATCCACTAACTAGATCTAAGTCATTAGCTTACATTAAAATGAGTGTGCAATCTAGAAACATTTTCCCGATGGGCAAATATTAGGGTAAGGAACCATCATCAAGTATTAGATCTAACATGTCCATCTAATGGACACAAATGTTAGGATCTAAGTATCCAATTTTAGATCGTCCAATACCATTTATCCATCATGTGAATACTATAGAATAGACTTATTATACTCATTAATAATAACCAGATAATGTAGAGTCTTGACTCGGCCCAACAGTAGGCCCATTACCCATCTTTAAAGGTCTTATGTAGACCATTGGATCATAGAAAGTGAAACATATCTGACAGTTTCTCTCTAAAGTTCATCTATTTTCCAAAGGTCAATACCGACCATCTTGTGGGCCATATTAGACTGATTAAGATATAATCCATTAAGAGGCAGGATTATAATCACAATCCTAAGTCTGTATTTGTAATATTGGATTTGGTTGTATTAGCCACCATAGTGACCTCAATCAATGAAAATTTTATAAGTACGGACTTTTAACATTGGGATAAAGCAGATTACATACAGTTGCGTTCATTTTTCATGCGTACAGCAATGAAAACACAGACGATTACCATTTGGCAGTCATATGAACGGGTGAAGTACATGGTGCTGGTGATGTAAAGCTAAAAGACTCATCTCACCCGCAAGTGTTGAGTGTCTCAGATTTACATGAATAACATCACTTAGCTTCATGTTCAGGAGGATCACTAGCATGTTATTGTTACCACCCACAGGAGGAATGATGATGATGTAACAGATTCTCACCAGGATGTGATGGTTGGGCCCATCTTCATCCTGGATGATTCAGTTGATGCTTCCCTTAGCAACTGAATAGATTAACTTTGCCTGATATTTGTTTACATTCACTAAATTGCTTTGTGAAATTATGAACTAATGTGAGTATAAATGCATATCTTTTATTTCAGTCTCAATTCCAACTAATCAGTATCAAGTCCTTGCCCTAAATGGGTCTAACTATGCTCAATGGAAGAACGTTATTGAAGTTGTATTGGGGTGTCTACAATTAGATCTTGCCCTGATAACACCAAAACCGCTAGAACCATCTGATAATGCCACTGAAGCTGAATATAATCGATGGGTTGCATGGTTTAGGTCAAATGATACATGCCTAAAAGTCATTAAGTATTCGATTTCTAAATCTATGAAAGGCGCCATGCTTGAAACAGATAAGGCCAAAGTTTTCCTGACTGAAATGGAAAAAAGGTTTAAGAAATCTGACAAGTCTGAGGTGGGCATTCTTCTGAATAAGTTGACTCGCTCGTCTTACGATGGAAAAGGCAACATCCATGAATACATTGTAGAGCAGATCGAGGTTGTTTCTAAGATTCATGCTCTAAGGCTTATACTCACTGATGATCAGCTGGTTCATTTGATCATAAATAACCTACCTCCCCAATTCGGTACATTCCTGGTGAACTATAATACTTTGAAGGACGTGGACATTGGATGAATTTATCATCCAGTGTGTCCAAGAAGAAGATAGAATCAGGCAGATGGTTAAAGTTCAAAATGTAAATATGGTGACCTCAGGTTATGGGCAAGGGCAAAGGAATAAAAGTAAAAGAAAAAGGAACAAGGTTCTAATGATGGATTCTCTGGTCCTCCATCTGAAAACCCTGAGAATCAATCTGGATATGGATCTGAACGAAAACAGATTAAGGGTAAGTCGTGCTTCTTTTGCAAAAAGGCGGGCCATCTAAAAAAAGACTGCGAAGGTTTTCAGAATTGACTCATAAAGAAAGGTAATCATTCTGTTCTTGTCTGTTTTGAATCTAATCTAACCGATGTATCAGCGGATTCCTGGTGGATAGATTCAGGAACTATTATTCACATATGCACTTATATGCAGGAATTACTAGAGGTCAGGCCACCAACTGATATGGAGCGCTTAGTATACGTAGGCAATGATGTCAAGGTTGACGTGGAGGTAATAGGAGTCTATAGGCTTAAGCTAAAGTCTGGTCATTTTTTGAATTTAATAGGTACATTCTGTGTGCCTTCTATAAAGCGCAATTTAGTTTCAATTTTCTGTTTAGATAAGTTGGGATATTCATTCCACTTTGAAAATAAAAGTTTTAGTATTTACTTTAATTCGATTAAAGTTGAAACTGACTCTATAGTAAACAACTTATACCAATTAGACTTGATTGCCTCTCACGTTAATAATATTAATTCCTTGCATGAAAATAAAGTGGGATCCAAGCGAAGACTAGACTATGAGAATTTCTCTATGTTGTGACACAGGCGACTATGCCATATATCTCATGAGAGATTAGATAGGCTTGTGCGAGAAGAAATTTTACATTCTCTAGACTTCTCTGACTATAAAGTATGCATTAATTGCATAAAAGGGAAACAGACTAGAACGAGAAAGAAAGGTGCAACTAGGAATATAGGTCTATTAGAGGTTATACATACAGATATCTATGGACCATTCCCTACAGCCTCATGGAGTGGCCACAAATATTTCATTACCTTTATAGATGACTACTCTCGCTTCGGGAACCTATACCTTATCAGTGAGAAATCAGATGCTCTGGATGCTTTTAAAATTTATAAGGTCGAGGTTGAAAATCAACTCGATAAGAGAGTTAAAGTTGTCAGATCTAACTGTGGTGGAGAATACTATGGCAAATATGACGAATCAGGACGTAATCCAGGGCCATTCGTTAAATACCTACAGGATTGTGGCATTGTTGCTCAATACACTATGCATGGTACTCCAGAGCAGAATGGTGCAGCTGAGAGACGTAATCACACCCTTATGGATATGGTGTGAAGCATGGTCAGCAATTTGACATTGTCAGAATCTCTGTGGGGTGATGCAATCAAAACAGCGGTTCATATACTAAATAGGGTTCCCAGCAAAGCAATAAGCAAAACTCCTTTTGAGTTGTGGAATGGGAGAAAACTAAGTCTCCGATATCTACATATTTAGAGTTGTCCTGCCAAGGCCAAAGTTTGTAACCCGCATGAAAAGAAGCTTGATCTAGATCGTAAGTTGTTTCTTCATTGGATACCCAGAAAGATCAAAAGGCTATCGATTCTACTGTCCTTCCCACTCTATCAGGATTGTTGAGACTGGTAATGCCAGATTCATTGAGGATACTGAAAACAGTGGGAGCACAAACATAAAAAATTTTGTGTTTGAAGAACAAAAGACTGTGACTCCAGTCATAGTGAATCCAGTTCACGTGGACATTAATGGTGCAATCAATTCTGCAGTCACTACAGAACACCACATAGAACCTCAAATACATACCACTGATGAGGAAAATCAAGATCAGACCCAACAAACTAAACCATTGAGAAGATCTGAAAGAGAGAGAAGGCCTGTAAATCGAGACGATTACATTGTATACCTACAGGAGCACGACTTTGACATAGGGGTGAAAAAGGATCATGAATCCTTTACACAAGTCAAACAAAGTGTTGATCCTTCTCGTTGGTTTGATGCCATGAAAGAGTTAAAATCCATACAGGACAATAAAGTATGGGATCTTGTAGAATTACCTACTGGAATAATGCCGATTGGTTCTAAATGAATATTTAAAACTAAAGGGGACTCCAAGGATAATGTTGAAAGATATAAAGCCCGACTTGTTGCCAAGAGTTTTAACCAACGTGAGGGCATTGACTTTAAGGAGACTGTCTCTCCAGTATCTAAGAAAGACTCATTCAGGATCATAATGGCTCTTGTAGCTCATATAGATTTAGAGTTACATCAGATGGATGTAAAGACTGCATTTCTCAATGGAAATTTAAATGAGAATGTACACATGTTGCAGTCCGAAGGTTTTGTAGCTACTGGCTCAGAACATTTGGTTTGCAAACTTAAGAAGTCCATCTATGGGTTGAAACAAGCATCGCAGTAGTGGTACCTTAAGTTTCATAAAGTAATTTTCTCATATGGATTTGTAGAGAACACTACAGATGAATGCATCTACATTAAAACCAGTAGGAGTAAGTTCGTTATGATGATTTTGTATGTTGATGACATTCTATTGGCTAGCAGTGATACCAAGATGTTGAGCGACACCAAGAAATTCTTATCTCAAAGGTTTGAAATGAGAGACCTTGGTGAAGCTTCTTACGTCATCGGCATTGAGATTCGTCGTGACAGAACACTTGGACTGCTCACACTATCATAGAGGGCCTATATTATCAGGGTACTCGAAAGGTATGGCATACAAAATTGTGCTTCAAGAAAGTCGCCCATTGTGAAGGATGACAAATTTAGTCTATTTCAGTGTCCAAAGAATGATTTAGAAAAAATCAAATGAAAGAATTTTCATACGCATCAGTAGTAGGGAGCATCATGTATGCTTAAGTCTGTACGTGACCAGACATTGCCTTTGTCACTGGAATGTTGGGAAGATATCTATCTAATCCAGAAATACAACATTGGGTAGCTGCAAAGAAAGTGTTACGGTATCTTCAGAGAACAAAAGATTTCAGACTCACATACAGAAGATCTGATCAGTTGGAGTTAGTCGAATATTCAGACGCAGATTTCACAGGCTGCGTTGACACTAAGAAGTCTACTTTAGGATACATCTTCATGATGGTGAGAGGAGCTATGTCGTAGAAAAGTGTGAAATAATTTACCACAGCCTCATCCACTATGAAAGTTGAATTTATTGTTTGTCATAAGGCATCTAATCAAGCACTATGGTTACAGAGTTTCTTCTCAAGTTTGCGGGTACTGGAGCATATCCCAAAACCATTGAGAATATTTTACGATAATTTGACTGTTATTTCCTTCTCTAGTAACAACAAGCATCCGTCAAGGTCGAGGCATATCGACATCAATTACCTTGTTGTAAAGAAAAGGGTTAAGAATCATCAAGTGTCCATGAAATTCATCAGCACTAAGCAGATGATTGCAGATCCGCTCACTAAAGAGCTCTCTATCACGCCATTTCAGGAGTATATGACATCCATGGGAGTCATTGATCCCACAAATGTTTTCAGTTAGTGGGAGTTGAGCGTATTTTGATTTTCACAGACATTTAGAGATCTCATTTTATGCAGTTTATTTTTGGATGATTTTGATATAAAGATTTATCTCTACTTCTCTATATATATGCGCAGATTTTGAGTAAGTAAAACTACAGTCGTGTCTCGTTGGAGACATGTAAAAGTTTCAAGACCTCTTAAGGATAGGCACATATCATCACAGTAAACTGTGTAATCCTTATACCACATTTCCTAGTTCGTGATCTATGTCGTTAAGATTGAAAATATTTGTGATCGCGCTTAGACTTACTTCGCCTAAATTAAATGTTGTGATGATTACCGCGTTTCGATACAGACTGTCTTGAAGGACCAAATTGAATAACATTACTCATATTATCCAACTGTTTTTGGTTAACCATTTGGATATTTTCTTAAAAGATCAAAACTTGTTTTCAAAATAATTCTATATGACAATTATTGACGTTGTTCAATGAGGCCCAAGTGGGAGAATGTAAGAACTATATTTGGTGGGCCTCACTGATGATCGGTCTGGATTGTCATAAAGTTTGACTGGATGATTTAGTAGACCAGTGGGCCCCACTTCAGGTGATACGCTGTGCAGTCTATCTACACAGCTCTGCATACTGGGGCTGGAATGCTATAGTTGTCTTACGCAGATAGCAGTTTGAGTTGAACTAGGATACTACAATGTAGAGCGTGAGAGGGAGAGTTTTGATGGGTTTCAAACTCTCTCTCCACAGTCTCTATAAAAGAGAACTGGGTCCCCGATCCTACACCACAGCAAAATTCGAGTCTCATCTACTGTATTGAAGAAAGGGTGTGAAGGAGAGGAAGATACTAAGCTCTATAGGAATTTTGGTTTTCTTATCCGGCTTACATAGCGGCATCTCAGTTAGGTAAGCTATCCGACCCCTGATCGCCATGTCTCATGCACAGACAGATCCGTGGGCCTATTTCGCTTGTAGATTAAGTCCCACACTCCATCCTCTCATCCCTTCTCTAGTTGTCTTGTCATAACTGGAGCTATCATTGAAACTTTTTCAATAACATTTAGAAATAAGTGTTGAATCTCACTTGTAATCTAGGGTTTCAGTAATGGTTGCCCATAATCTCATAAGCTTTTATGCTTGTTCAAGTCTCTCAACAATTTTCTCTAAAACCCTAACCCTATAAGCATAGTAAATCGGGTGAATCGTCACAAAGTGTGAACCATTATCTCTAGGTTATCTTTTATCAACCCTTGAGTGTCTCAGTTACTGATTAGTTGCTTGTAGATTAATTTGTGTATGCTAATATGTTCACATTTTGATTTAGCTATAATTCATGCTATTAGTTGGATATGAATGTTCACATGTTTGATGAAATGTCCAAGTGGTGGAATATGTTATTTTTTCAATGATCACATGCTTGATTTAATGCTTAAGTGATTTTACTACTCTATGCATGCTCACATGTTTAATTTAATGCATTAGTGAACATATTACCTTATGGATGCTCACATGTTCAATAAAATGCATAAGTTGTTATATAGTGGAATCTATGATATGATTGCATGACGTGGTGTTTAGTTCGTAACGATACCTAGGATTGTTACGATATTGGGTCCGTTGGCTAACCACCATAACTAAGGAGGTGGCCCTAGTTAAGTCATCCACCCCAGACTTGTTCGGTCAACCCGGGTCGAACACGGATGACCGACAGTAGTTAGGCTATATAGGATGCTCGCACTCAATGCCAGTCGAGCCAGAGTTTCCCAAGTCAATCGAACAATCTTAAGAGTCGACTAACTGCTTTATGTTTGTGATGTATGACAACAATGAATAGAATTTATGTTTGTATGTGCATTTAATAGTAGTACTTATGAAGTGATTGATATCTTGTTTTATCATTACATACGCCGATTGGGTTGATAACATGCATAACTTAGAAGTAATAGAACCACTGAGTTAGTTACTCACTCTGACCTGAGACCGTATTTTAAAACACCAAACAGGCATTATTGTTGATGCAGGTTTTATCAATGCCTCCGGCAAGTAGGCTTAGATTGGCTTACACTTAGTCGTAATGTCTTGAGAGTATTGGCAAAACTAGTAGACCTTGCATTTATTTAACTTTGTGGTTGTATATGTTACAGTCCCTGACTAGGTGTGCTCCATATATTAATTTTGTTGTATATTTATTGCGGCATGTATAATCCCGGTTTTGGATAATCACCCCTATTGGAATTGTGTACTCGGGATCAAAATCTCTGTACTCGGGTGTTGATTTTTGAGACATGACACCTTATGAACAGTTTAAATAGCATATAACATCATGGTGGATCCTGAATAGGTTTAAATAGTAGGTATTTTTCTATCCATGTTTCTTGTCGTGGGACTCAATTAAATATTCTACCTACAATGCTTTTAATTTGAAGTTTTAACATGCTTGGGCAAAAATGGATATAAGGAGTGAATTTCTCACAAACATAAAGGCAGGCCAGCCTAGCTTCTACCAGGCAATGTGCATCCATGGACTCAGGTTCCTACTCACGGCTCAGTAGTAAACTTTGTGAGTTTTAATTCAACACCAAGATGAAGTACCCACGTGGCGTGTGAGCTTGTGTAAAAAATAAAAATATAATTAAATAATAATAGAAACCACATTGACTCCTCCAGTACTAGGTCGTTACTGGTCCACGGTGGTTAGTGCCCCCCATCATGATTAGAGGTGTACACAAACCGAGCTAGCTCGGTTAGCTCGTTCGAGCTTAGTCGAGCTGATTTTTTGAGCTCAAAAATGAGTTTGAGTGTATGTGAAACCAACCTCCTTTTTTTTTTTGATTTTTATATTGTTTAGGTGTTTAATAAATACCTGTAAAACCATCCTTTTTTTTCTTGATTTTTATATTGGTTAGGTGTTTAATAAATACCTGTAAAACCATTGTCGCTGTCTCAAATAGAGATTTTGAAAGTGCAGCAACGGTGAACTTGGCTTGACTTGATATACACCCCTAATCATGATGCGGAGTTTTATCCTCACCATTCATCCAATTTTCTAAGCACATTTTGGTGATTGGATACATAACTACTATTAAAAACACGCACGCCGTAGTGAGATTTAACTACCAATGGGTTTCGAACCAAAGACCTCAGATTGAAAAACCAGGAGTCTGCGACTTGGGCAAGGACGGGAACCACCATCTACGGTATGTTCACATGACATTTATACCTCCTATAAGGTCATTCCTATGGGGATGAACAAAAAAACAAAAAATATTAGCCTGATGCAAAATTTCTGTGGCCCACGAATGTTTCAACGTGTATGTTCAATTTTCACTTTTTCCTATATGGTGCGGCCCACTTGGGTTTTGGATCTGCCTCACTCTTACATGATCCGGCAAAACGTATAGTTGAAGTGAATTTGTCACAAATATTGTGGTGGGACCCACCTAGCTTCTGTGGCATGAAGTTCAGGGGAAGGAAAGGCATTTGCAGGCAATCCAAGGTGGTATCTTGAAGTGGCAAAGTTTTGTGGTCTCACTGTGATGTATGTGTTATATCCAAGCCACTAATCCATTTTGCCAGATCATTTTAGGGCATGAGCCTAAAAAATGAGGCAGATCCAAAGTTTAAGTGAACCACACCACTAAAAAGAGCGGAAATAAGACACCAACCGTTGAAAACTTCCTAGGGCCAACTTTTTTTTCCATCCAACCTGTTCATAAGGTCACATAGACCTAAACTAAGGGAAAACACAAATATCAGGTAAATCCAAAATTCCGTGGCGCCCAAGAAGTTTTCAACGGTAGGTGTTCAATCTCCACTATTTTCTATGATGTGGTCCACTTGAGCTTCGGATCTACCACATTTCTACGCTCTGAAATGATCCGGTAAAATGGGTGGATGGTGTGGATATAACACATACATCAGAACTTTGCCACGTCAGCACATCATACAGGTCGGTGGTGTGGGCCACGCTAACCAATCCGAGTCCCCCGGAAAACAGCACACAGGCGTGAAACCCTTACCGTACAGCCCACCTTGATACATATGTTTTTTATCCACGCTGTCCATCCATTTTTCAAGCTCATTTTAGGGCATGATCCCAAGGTTGAAGCAGATCTAAATATCAAGCGGACCACACCATTGGAAACATTAGTCATTGAACACCCACCATTGAAAGCTCTCTATGACCGACCGTAATATTTATTTGCCATTCAACCTCTTGGATATCAAGTCGCACAAATGCGGATGACGGGAAAGCATAAATATCAGCTTAATCAGAAACTTTTGTGGCCCCAAAAGTTTTTAATGGTGGTTATTCAATCTCTACTATATGATCCAGTTGTGATTTGGATCTGCTTCATTTTTGGGAACATGCCCTAAAATGAATGAAAAATCTTATGGACGGTGTGGATTTACAATGCATCCATCAAGGTGGGCTCCACAGTCACGGCCTCACCCACTAAGCTATTACGTGGGCCTCACCCAATCCGCTCCCTAATTAGACGGTCCAAATAATGGGCCCACGTAAGATAGATCACAATCCCAAGATCAGATTGACATTTATCCGTTGAATAGGGCCATTCGATATTTTCATTTTTTTACCATTTATTTAGTCCATTGATCCCCATTAAAGGACATCTTTTTATGTTTTTTTATTTTTTCGTTTTATGAGATATCTAAAGCAAGGACCACGATATGGACGGTTTAAATAATTACATGGGTGTCACTTATATAATTCTAGTAAATTACGCGTGGATGCTGTGGACACTTAATACTCGGCTTAGAAGTATTGCCTGATTGATGAGATATTGTATCATTATCCATCCATTAGGTGGCCATCCCAATCCCAAATGATAAGTGAAATGGACAATGAGTTGTACATTGTATGTTTTTTAATACTTCTTGCTTTTACAGAAATAGGACGATCCTGTTCGTCCCATGTGTGGGCCGATGTAATGGACCATCAGTTTCGATCAACAACTGATACATCGGAACCAAAAACCTTGACCAAAAGCAGAGGAGACTGTATCATTTCCCTATTTTTATTCCATTTGATCATAACTCTTCCTCGTGTAATTGCTTTACGAGAATGTTTCTAAGGAACAACATTCCTCAATAATAATTTGGAGCTGTACACGAGTTGAGCTTGGCACGGCTAGGCTCGGCTCAGCCAGCAGCTAATCCCAGCTAGAAATCAGCTTGCCGTGGTCCTCGAGCCTTACTGGCCAGCTTGGCTCGGTTCTGTCAGCAACTCAGGTCATTTCGAATCGAGTTCAAGCCTATGCGCCATTTTTTCAAATGCACTTTCAATCCATCACATAATGCAAAACAGTAACAACATTTTACAAGTATTTCATCAAACACTCAGTGACCTACATAAAAAACAAGATATGAGGCAGTCTTATAATGTAAAGTTTGTTTTTTTTATAGTGATTTATTTCGTATCCATTCCTTCCTCGCCACCAGCCGATTTTGCAAATAATGTACGCACCCGAAACAACACTTCCTTAAGTCATTTCATCAAACACTTGGCAAGCAGTATCAAGATAAAAATAACCAAGTCACCAAGCCGATTCGAGTTTAGGTTCGAGCCGCTCGAACTCGACTCGAAATTTTTTCAAGCTCCTAAAACCAGCTCGACTCGTTTTAAATCCAATTTCGAGCTGAGACAAGTCAAGTTTTTCCAAGCAAGTCGAGCAAGCTGACCAGGCTAACTCGACTCATGTACAGCTCTAAATTCCCCATCATATACATTCTAACTCTTGCACGGGGATCATGTTGGTTCCTAGGAATGGACGACACTGAATCTCATTCGTCGGATCATCTATTATCTATACCATCTAATCAAATGAGAGGGTCTCATCAGTCTTATCTTGGTACCATTTGAAAAATGGTGGCGACTCTTCAACTGTAAACTTAGCATAGTTGTAAGGCAATCTCGACTGTCAATTGGGCACAAGTGAAAAATTGAACTGAGAAGATAATAAAATATTGACCGTCGATCCGACTTTTCCCTTCAAATTTGGACCACTCCATAGTTTACTTTTAGCCATCCAATTGATAGCCATTAATATGTGATTACTGTGATTTTAAAGATATGCTCCATCCACAATGACATCCACAGATTGGGTGATCTAGATATACATTACTGCTACATATGAGGAGAATGAATCACTACATGCCCATAACCCAACTAAAACATTCTTAGCCAAAACCTTAAGAAATTGATAAAAGAGAATTAAAAAGATTTGCTGTGCGTGTGAAGAAAGTAGATGGTTAATGAGAAAAAGAACAAATTGAATGGTGTAACAGGCAGGGGGGGCATTGGCCACCATAGTGAATCAACGAGACCAGTTGTTTATGGGTATGAGGGCAAGAAAAACGGCGAGTAATGCCATGTGTTTCAAGAAAGGTTTTCAATTTCCTGTATTCACTCAAAATAGAGTGTCCTAAGGTTGGCTAGCGTTTGTTGGATAATGCCTAGCTCCGTCGATAGCTTGTTCTGCTCTTGGCATGCTGAACAAGGCGGGGCTATAGGCAAAAGAAGAAGGCACGTTATTCTATTGGCAGTTATGTGGTCTCTTTGGGCTGAAAGAAGCAACCAGTGCTTCAAGAACACCGGGGTTTCCGAGGCGGCCATATTCTCTTGGGTCCTTGTTTGCTTTAGGGACTGGGCTCCATAAACTCTTTTTTCGGTTTGGGCTGCCTTTTGGGGTGGGGCGTGTGTCCAGAGAGGTGTCTCGCGTTGTAATTTTCTCCTTTTCGTTTTTTTTTAAAAAAATATATATTTTTTTTTTCTTCGTTTTTAATAAAATCGCCTTGTTTCTCTTTTCTTCCCTGATAAAATCTTCAATTTTCAAAAAAAAATAAAAAATAAAAAAAATCCTGTATTCACTGCCACCATTACTTGAATACTTTTGATTATTCACTCAAAGATATTCTCAATGTTCAATTTAAATATTCGAAAAAAACACTCAATGCATAACAAGGAAAAATACCACGTAAATCTACAAACATCATTAATGAAATGTATCTAATAGTGAAACTGAGTACATCCCTATATATCAGAAAGTACTAATTCCAAAGGTTGGTTGGCTACAAATATAGCATAAAAAGGAACAAAAGTTCACAGATTTATTAGTGGAGATAGGAATTTAAAAGTGAGAAATCACTTGACGAACCGTACACATTGTTTGGACGACAAGAATTGGATCACAAGCGCCGGGAATTTGGGGTTGCCTCTACATGATATAAATCCCCTTTACTCGAGCTACACAGAAGAAATCTCCCGTATCTCCTGTATCTCCTGTATCTCCTTTATCGATGTCCCTTCACAGAGAAAACAGTTGGATGAAACTCAAAGTGAAGCAAATACCAATTAGCTAGATAGGGGGGCTAGGATGCCAAATGTATCTATGTGCATGTGAAGGTTTACCAACTAGATCATTTCTCAAACCTGAAAACTACAAAGTGACTAAACAGAAGAAACTGCCGACAAGTAGTGCATGTGGGCCATTGCTGTGCTTTCTAAATCATTTATATATATATATAAATGTGTGGCCCACCTGATGAGTTGCCCTACCTGTTTTTTTATGGTCATACATGCACTGGAACCATCAGATGGATCGCCCATCTGTACCATACATTAAGTGAGGAGGTCCTTGTAGACATACTACAAAAGGAAATGGTAAAAAAACAAGAAGTTGATGAGGTAGAGACAGTAGAACTGGAATGTGGCGGTGGCTTCTCTCTAGGGTGTGTTTGATTTTCTAAACCATCGGTAAATACAGTGCAAATGGGTAATGATTATTTCCTTTGGTAATTGTGGTTAACGATGTTTGATTTGACAGTTACTTTTTCAGCTTCAAAACTGAGGACACTGAAATATATTTGGGGCCCACCTTGATGTATATGGCTTATCCACACTGTCCATCTCTTATGCCAGCTGAATTTAGTGCTTGACCAAAAAAATGAGGCTGATACAAAGTTCAAATGGACCACACCATAGGATTTAGAGAATTGAACGTCTACTGTTAAAGACTTATGGGTGCCACTATTTCCTTTAGTGTGGGCCACTTGAGTGTTGGATCAGCCTCATTTTTTGGCTCATGCCACAAAATGTTACGCTAGAATGGATGGATGGCGCAGATATATCATATATATCAGGTTGGGGCCCAAAAATTTAAACCAATCTTTTTAACTCGGTTTTTGAAATTGAAATGTAAGTGCATTTTCAAACGGAGTGGAGGAATAATAATTACTAACTCACAGGGCATTTACATGGGATTTGGAAAATCAAAGAGGCCCTTACTGTACATGGGTTATGGTCATGTGTCAATTGAGACCAGCTATCTAATAGGACCCATCACGGATCAATAAAAAAAACATCAGGGTACGGTGGCCTACCACAGTTACAACAAGGGGCGGTATCCACCACTGGATTGCATCTTAAATGATGATCTGAACCATCACGTTCTAAATTATATGTTACAAGGGCCATTTGAAGAAAATTTGTTTTGGATGATTGTGCATAGAGATGAATATGGAATATTGAAAAGCAATTTTTTTAATAACTCATGTTCAAATCCAAGATTCAAAGGTTAGTATCATCAATTATGCATGATTACAAGAAAGTACAGTCTATTCGGTAGTAGTAAGAACATGAACTGTTAAGATCAATCCAAGAAAGTAACCTGACTGTTGACACTGCCTATAAAAATATATCCATCTTGTCTATTTTCTATTAGTATTATTATATGACTAAAAGCAGAACGGATGGGGGTATTTATCAAATCAGTGGGTGTATACAAAAATGGTGATTCCCTACACGTGTGGACATACAAAAATGTGTGGGATCTGTGATGTTCAGCAAGCAGCTAAGATTAGGTGAATGTATTCGAGCCAAAAATGTTGTGCAAAGAGCATGTGACTGACAAGTGAAAAAAAGGGAGAAAAAAGAAAAAGAAAAACATACCTTCTTCCTCTTCTTCTTCTTCTTCTACAGTGGAATGTGCACCTTCAAAGGGAGAAGCACCTGCAACTTCAAAGATGGAGGGCGCATAAATTAAAGAGGTAGGTAAAGAGAGATGAAAGAGAGGTGAAAGATGACATCAAAGGAAATTGGGGGTCATTTGGCAACTAGGAATTTGAAAATTACTTGAGAATCCAATTCTAGTAATTGGGTTCTTGTGTTTGACAACCTGAAATTTGAATCCAATCTCTAAGAATTTGAAAAGTAGCTTTCCAGAAAGAATCATAAAGGGCATAAGATCAGGAAATGAATTGCAGCCAAATTCTAAAATGCCAAAAGTGAAGATTAACTCAAGAATTAAATTCTAATTACAAAAGACAATGCTTTGAGAAAAAATTAGATACGCTGACACAGTGACATCGATGATAATCAGACACTTAGCTCATTTGATTATCTAACTATCACATTGGCAGACATTTATTGGATGATTAAAATTAAAAATAAAAAAATCCAATGTTCTTATTTCAATGTAGTGTCCCCAAATTGGAGTTTAGGATTGTTGGACAAATCTAATTTTTGGGCTATAACTAAGAGAGTGATTCCACTAGTCTGTTTAATTTGAGTTAAGCCACGTGTACCATTTCCAAATGCCTGTATCAAGTGTCAAATGTGACTAAAATATCCAATAGCTTGACCAGTAGCATATTTGCCCTATAAAGGTTTGTCGAATGTGATAGTCTGACAATGGAGGTTTTCTCATTCCACACGTGTGTGGGCATGTGAGACGTGTGACATCTGAGCTTTCCATCTGGTGTGATATGGTGTTTAGATTGCCTCACATAAAACTCAGGCCATTTTTCACAACTCAAATGATCCACAATGTATCAATACAATTGAATGGTTAGAAAAAATTTAACAATCACTTTACATTGTATGGTGTGGCACACCTGAGGAGTGAGGTTGTCTGATTTTTTAGGCAAAAAATCCAGTAACTTTTTCCATACTAATGAAAAAGTCAAATCTCGCACATGTTTGAAATTTTCAGGTGGGTCCGCATGTTGGATGTATATAGCTTGGCTCTACATGGGCATGAAATTAGAAAACCTCCGGACCATGAGGACATAATATCTATCAATTTCAATGTCTCAACACACTGTGGAACAAATGGTTGGATATACAAAAGGAATGAAGTGAGGGTTACACTTGAATTACAGTAGCCTCACCTTTTTCTTCTACTTCCCTCCATATTCTCCATTTCCGATCATCAACTGTAACATCAAATGGGAATGACTTAAGCTTCGGACACCGGTAAACCTTGAGGAGCCTTAAAGACGGCATTGCCTTTCGTATCCTCGACCACTCCTCATCCATCTCTTCTAATACTTGTAGCACCAAGACCTCCACTTTCCATACCCCCCTCTCACTGTCCAAAAATCCGGGACCCATCTGCCTAATCGTTCCCCCGTAAATGTAAAGAAACTGAAGATTGGGAAGGGAAATAGGATTGAGCCACACGGGTGTCCTTTCTCCCATGTAGTACCCAAGCCGCAACTCCCTGAGGGATTTTAGGGGAGGAGAAAGATGACAGTCTATCTTCCTTACAAGTGCATCATTTTTAAGAGAAGTGACATCAAACTTCAACCATAGAATTTGCAGATGTTGGAGCATTGATAACTCATTCCATTCCCCTTCTTCAATTTGTTCCTCTGACTTTATGTCCATCCAAAGTTGTCCGAGTCTTTTCAAGTTCTTCAACTGTGAAATCCCAGATCCATTTTTATGACCTGAATTCACAGGCCTAAACCCTAATAACTGTTCCAGATTTGAAAGCTTTTCAAGCCCTTTTGGCATGCATTCTAAAGATGCACAGTCAATGATTTTGATGGCTGTCAGCTTCTCCAATGTCATGATTGATGGTGGAAACCCTAACAAATTGTTGCAGTGGCATAAGCTTAGAATCTGAAGATTACGAAGATTTCCAATTGAATTGGGGAGTTTTCTCAAGGCAGAACCATGTATTCGAAGATAAACGAGGTGCTGAAATGACCCTATCCTGCTCAACCAATCGTTGTCCA
This sequence comes from Magnolia kwangsiensis, assembly GCA_037074715.1. NCBI lineage: Eukaryota > Viridiplantae > Streptophyta > Magnoliopsida > Magnoliales > Magnoliaceae > Magnolia > Magnolia kwangsiensis. Next base: position 191,869,702 of record CM073571.1, on the reverse strand, counting down.
TTTCCATGCCTGACAATGAAAGAGATAACACCCTCAACCACCTTCCTTTGCAGCGTTTTGCTTTTACACTTACAATGATGTCCGTGCTCTTTATTTTCACCCCAACCAACGTCCGCAAACTGGTGGAACTGTTTTCGATGCTTCCCACTACTGTATTCCTCACAATTCCCACACGGCGAGATGACACACTGACTTCAGGCCTACCACCTCCATGGTCCAAGCTCACAATAAAGCTCTCTTCTCTTGCAATTTTTATAACCATTTCTCGAACCATATCATGCATTTTGCAACGAATGAAGCGTCTTTCAAACTCATCTTTATGCACTCCAAGTATCAAAAATCGATTAAATAATTCCGTAAAGCATTCTTCTCCATTCTCAAATGCCGTTTTTCCATTTCTTCCCCAAACAAAACCCTCACCAATCCACCAGTCAACCATGTCTGCTACTGATATTTCAAAATCCTCAGGAAACATAGCCAGGCACAAGAAGCAAGGTTTCAAGTGTGTTGGAAGCTCTTCATAGCTTAACTCTAGCCTTGAAATGACTAGCTCATCTTTCTTAGTGATTGCCAACTCCTCCTTTAGGTGCTCCGATATTCGCCTCCATTCATGGATGGAATCACCTTTCCCCAACATCATTCCACCCACAACCTTGATTGTTAAAGGAAGCCCCATGCACCTCGAAACAATCTCCTTGCCAACTTCCACCAAGTCCGGCTTCATGCACTCACCTCCATTTCTTGCAAAAGCTACTTTGCTGAATAAGGACCAAACTATCTGTATCTGAAAGAATTTGCGGATAATGTATGTGCTCGTCTGTAGCCCCCATAGATTTAGCAACCTCCTCATTCCTAGTTGTAACAATGACACAACTACCTGACACTCCAGGCAAAGCAGACTTCAAGCTATCCCACCACATCCCTTCATCCATTCTCCAAACATCATCCAAAACTACCAAGTACTTCTCATTTAACTTGCTCTTAAGCTTTTCCAATAGATCATGGCCATCATTTCCCCTCACAGATTCATCTTCTACATTTAGTTTCCTAAGAATCGTCTTCACCAATTTGTCAAATTTCAAATTTTGAGAAATAGTAACAAAAAACGAGTGCTTAAAAGAGTTTTTCACACTCGCACTATCACATATTTTTTGAGCAAGTGTAGTTTTACCGATTCCCCCCATTCCAACTATTCCGATCACCGTTGAGGGTCCATTCGCTTCTAAGATCCAATTTTTAATCTTCGTCGAGTCATCTTCTAATCCTACCAATTCAGCTTCATCTATTAGGATTGGGTACGGCAATTGCACATTCCCACGATCATCATCTTTGCCAGTTTGGCGAGGAACTGTTTGCAAGTAGGACTGCATATTCTCCTTCACCTTCATTGCCTCTTGATTTATTTTCCTCAACCGCTCTCCCAACTGATGATGAGATTTCAAAAGGGTAGGAAAGCAATAACTTGTAAAATTGGGTGCACACTCTTGGCGTTTTTTCTGGAATAGTAATTGGCAATCTGCTATTACATCCTCAGCATTGTACACCAACTCTCTTAAGTTGCTCATTACCGTCTTGAGAGTCTCACTCCTATCTTTTCTCTTCACCTGATCAGCATCCTTGAGATAACTCTGCATGTACTTTAGCTCCTTCTTTGTTTCTTCAAACTGGTCGTCAAACTTAAGTAGTTGACGACCTTCACTTTCAAGTAATGACACCAACTTCTCCAAGAGAACACTGATGACAGCATCTGCCATTTTCCTGTGACATGGTATCATGATGAAAATCAAAACTAGAAGGTGAAGCGAGAGAGGAAAGAATGAAAACTAGATAGAAAATATTGTAATTGAATTGGCTACGAAAAGTAATTGCACGAGTATTCCTACAACAAACATATTTCCCCTTCATTTCAATCATTTTTCCTTAAAACTTAATGCATCGTTTAGAAACTCAACAAGTCGACTCGGAACTAGACCATGTCAACTCGGATCAGCATGAAAATGTGCCAAGTTCCTATATGACAGAGGTTGTTATAAGATTCATTGGGTTTTGCCTAAACTTGCCTGGGTTTTGCACTAACTCTGTGGACTTGCCGAGTTTCATGTTATTGGCCAAGTTTTATAGAGTGACAAGGTTTCAATAAAAATAAAATAAAAATGTAGAGGTCTGAACCCACACCACCTTTAACATAAACAAAGACCTTGCCTGAGTTTTATTACAAGACTCACCAGGTTTTCTTTAAACACGCTCATGTTATGCACTAACTTGTTGGACCAATCGATTTTTATGTTACTTGGGTGAGTTCTATGGAGTTTAAAGTTGTGGTGGAAAAAGAAAAACTTACAAACAAAGCAACTTAATCACAGTGTTATTTCATCATCCACCTAATGTACCCGAGTTGTTATACGAACATATGTTGTTAATGTGGCTGGCATTCATCCATATACTAAATTGTATGGTGTTCGCTTAGTATCTTAACAATAGATGGTGTTATGCTACTATTCTGCCCAGGGAAAATCATTGTTTGGAGTATCCCCAATATTATCCGCATCTCTAGCTTGGCAAATACCGATAACACTGGTAGCGATACAGATAACACTGGTAGCATCAGAAATTCCAGCTATCGGCGATGTATCGCTAAGTATCGCCAACATATCAATGTTGCCAATGTATTGCCAACATTTTTTACTGTGTAAATTCCAGGTGTTGCTTGTATCAGCAATGTATCGGTATCGTCAATATTTTCGACTATAAATTCCAGGTGTCGCTTGTATCGCCAATGTATCAATATCACCAATATTTTCGATTGTGTAAATTCCAGGTGTCACTTGTATCATCAGTGTATCAAAGCTATTTCAATAATATCGCCAATGTATTGATATCGCTGAAAATATGTTTGTTAACAAAATGTTCCATTTCAAAAAAAAATTATGGGCGCATGGTTGTATGCAGTGTTTAAATTGTTGACAATAATATCGCAATAATATCGTTAGCACAACATGTGCAATATTGAGACCATAATCTTTCATTTTCTTTCCAGTTGTCGATGATTTCTCGGCGAAATATCATGCCTTGTCGATATTCTGAAATATCAATGGATGTTTGGATGGAAGGTTGAATGGATGGGATTGATGGAATAAGTTGAACTGATTTCTTACGATATCACATGCTTTTAGGCCCCCCCATTAAAAAGAAAACTTATTATGTTAGCATTTTTTACAATTTTTTCATTCCTAAATATGCAAATATGTGTATTTTAGTATCTCTCAAAGTTTCACCGAAAAATTCCACTGTTTTCCCCATGTTTCCCTGCATTTCCGGTTATTGGCGGAATCGATATTGTTTCCATATCCCCGACCAATGAAACTTGTTGTGATATTGATACTTCGTACCCTAGGGAAAATAACAAACCCAATTTTAGTCAATGCCCCATGAACTGAAACTGAGGCTAGAAAAAATTGATGAAGTTACATACCAACCATTGTAATGACAGTGCTGCATTGCATCACATATGCATGTTCGTAAGCTCCACCATTTCCCAATTGGGAGTATTTCTATATCTCTTATATTGGTTGGCACAAAAGGTCCACCACAAAACCTCTTACTTATCAAAACAAGGAAACTCAATTTTAATGTCTCATCCACCTGATCGGTCCTCCCATATGTCCTTTGGATGCAACTATGACACATTCCAATTGGCAACATAATTTGTCTCTCTTCGCCTGTTCGCTAATGCAAAGTTTTTATGACTATTGAGTTGGACCATTTGATATCATGGATAATAGTTTGTCACTCAACAACAAATCCAACTTAGACTTGATGCCCACCTTAAGACATTGTTATCTTTCAGTTATTCTGTAGAATCTCTATCGCTCTCATTAAATCTTGATCATGGTCTCCAACTGCTTAAAGAGCATTGCTCTAATACTAAATTGTTACAACCCCCTTGAGAAAATCATGATGAAAGGTTGCGAACGTTAAGTTGGTGGACTCTTAGGTAGTTTCATTTTAGCTAAAAGTTAGTGAGCTACATATGAAGCATTCATTCTAGGATTTTTGTGCAAAACATTTTATGGGAAGTGTTTATACACATGAAAGGGAAAATATGAAAACCCTAAGTGTGAGAGGTGTGCATGTGCCTTGTTGGAGAAGGTGAGAAACAATTCTTATATTACCTATTTTTCCCTTGATTAGTGAAGCAAAAAGGCTCTTTATTGTTACGTGGATAGACAATCTTGCCGAACAATGTAAATAATTATCTTGTCTTATGCTTTTTTTGCTCTCATCTTTCCGTCCTTTATTTCATCTACATTGATTGTGTGAAAGATTTTGCAACAATGGGTGCCAAAGTATACAAGTTGAGAGACATATTCACAACATCAGTGTTGTTGTTTGTGTTGCCTATGTTTTAGATGAAGGGATCAAGTTCTTCTAGTTCCAAAGTATCAAACTTCAACAGTTTGAGTTGCATATTGTCCAAGTTGAAGTAAATGTCGTGTCAGTGAAGGACGGCTGCACAATTGCAACAGAAAGAAAGGAAAAACCAGTAGGCTATTGCAAATCTTCCTCTTGCATTAGATGATTTAACTTCGTTTATGTAATCAAAACATTGCCAAAGGTTTGTGGGAGAAGTCGCGGAACTTGTACAAAGGAAAGTATATATCAAATAGGATTTTTTCTAATGGTAGTTGTATAGCTTGAATATGAAAGATCTTCTTTGTAATAACATTTGAATGAGTTCAAAACTTTGGTTAGTGGTCTCACAACAATTGATATAAAATTGACAACAAAGAAGATGTAGCTCTTTTGCTTTGTCAAATGTTAGATTTGTTGGTTGGTTCCATTATGAATCTTAGCAACAATCTAGATCTCAATATGAAAACCGCTATGTGTGCATTGCTTACTGAAGAATCTTATAGAAATAGACAAGGGGCCTCTAGTGATGCAATGATGTCTTGAGAAAGATCCACTGTGATAGGTGCCAGTGGAAGAGATTAGATAAGATCCACGACAAAAGGGCAGTGTTAGAACTGAAGCAAAGAATTATAGATTTAGAAAAGCAAATAAGTCTTAAGCCTGATTTGCTTGATCAAGCATCATATTTAAAGAGTTACCAAGGAAATATAGTGAAAGTAGAGTTGTACACGAGTCGAGTTAGCTCGATCAGCTCGCTCGACTCGACTCGGAAAAGCTCGACTCACCTCGGCTCAAAATTGGATTCAAACCAAGTCGAGCTGGTTTTTTAGAGCTCGAAAAAATTTTGAGCCGAGTTCAAGCTTGCCCAAGCTCGACTCCGACTCAGATCGAACCTCAACTCAACTCGACCCAAATCGAATCAACTCCATGACTCAGTTATTTTGATATTGATGTTGCTCGTCAAGTGTTTGATAAAATGACTCAACGAAGTGTTGTTTCGGGTGCATACATTCTCCACGAGATCGACTAGTGGCGAGGAAGGGATGGATACGAAACGAATCACTACAAAAAAAAAAAAAAACTTTACAACCCTCATATCTTGATTTTGATGCGGCTCACCGAGTGTTTGATGAAATACCTGTAACATGCTGTTACTGTTTTGCATCCTGTGAGAAATTGAAGATGCACTTTATGTGTTTGAGAAAATTTCGCACAGGCTCGAACTCAGCTCAAACTAGCCCAAGCTGCTGACCGAACCGAGCCGAGCTGGTCAGTCAAGCTTGAGGACCAAGTTTAGTTTGAGCTGGGGTTAGCTACTAGCCAAGCCGAGCCGAGCTGAGCCAAGCTCGACTCCGTTCAACTCGTGTATAGCTCTAAGTGAAAGGGGATAGTCCATCCAAGGATGGAGAAGTGTTGTAGTGATTCCATGAGAAAATATGAAGCATCAATGGACTTTGGATTTGGGCATTTCATTTCATATCATGCTGCATAGGGAATACTTGTACACATATTGATTATGTGATGATAACATAGTTTACATGAGTGATAACAACACATAAATTTTAGGAATTGGAGATATCATAGTTATAATGTTTGATGGTATCATTGAACAATTTTTGGTGGGCCACATGTGGGAAACCCATGGAAGAGACTTCTATCATTGAAAATTTGTAAGGCAAAATTATTTGGAGAAAAGGTTCAATTGAAGATTGTAAATCAACAGTCGTAGTTGCAATGGGAGATTTGATTAGTAGTTTACATCGTTTGATTGTAAATATCATAGTTGGTGATGTTATTATTGTTGATATCGTTGAAAGTGCCCTGGTTTGTCAAGTTACGTAAATGTTGAGTCTGTCTTTAAGTAAGTCTTAAGACAAAGATTTCAAGATGAAGACCTCAACAAGAAAGAAGTCTGAGTGTTCCAAACAGGTAATGAAGCCTCACTTTCCTAAACCAAACCCTAAGGTATATGACCCTCATCCAACTTATAACGTACTTCAATTCATAGAAAATCATCTTTGGTAAGTTTAAGTATTGAACACTTAGAATGATAGAGTTAAAAATGAACTAAACAGATAAACTCGATTATATCGATTTGCAATCGAAGTCATTTTCGATTGCATCGAACAATATGCCCATTCTGTCCAGCAACAACATAATCATCTGCTGGGAAATCTCGATTAATCGAATATAGCTCAATCTTATCGAAATTCAAAATTCGATAGAATCGAGCTTGGGCACTCCTTCTATATAGAATCATTCTCAAAAGTGTTCATCGATCAAATCGAGTTACCATCGATTACATCGAGAGTAAGTTTTCGATTGCATCGAATTACACTCGATTCCATCGAACTTGAGGAACATTTTGTCCAGCAAACTTTCGAAGAAATTATATATATCTTCGTTCGCATCGAACTTGTAGACAAAATCCTCCAGCAACCAAAGGTAATTTTCTGAAGAAATTCTAATAGGATCGAACTACCCCTTGATGACATCGAAGTGCAAGTCGATAGAATCGAATGGTATTCGATAAAATCGAGCAGAGTCTATTCTACACAAAAACGAACATGTATTCGATAAAATCGAGCAGAGTCTGTTTTACACAAAAACGAACATGTGTATAATGTTGATACAATCGAATGAGACTCGATATCATCGAAATTCAATTTTTGATAATATCGAAGACCATTCGATAGTATCAACAATGACAGATTTCTGCCCCTTTTTTAACCGTTAGGATTCTTCTTCTATAAATACCTCAAGTTGCTCTTCAATAAAATGAGCTAGAATCCAAGAGAGTTTGAGCCTGTTATTCCAAGATCTACCTATCCTTTTACTCACTCTCTCTTTCCCATTAGAGTTCATCATTCAATCATTTGTTTAAACATTAACTCACATCTTATATGCTTGGATTGAATTATGAACTCTAGCATTCATGAAGTTTCCAACTAATCATACTATCTTTGGAACTTCTGAATGCCAGACTCATGGGAACCTTCTCTATTGATTTAAATCTTATCATTTGAATAGATAAGATCAAAAAACCCTAAACCTCATAACCTCAGGGACTTCGTGAAAGCATCATCAACAGGTTGCAGTTCAAGGGAGCTGAAGTTTCTTCGTCATCATTGAAGATCTTCACACTGTGCGAGAACGGGACTCACCAACTTACTTTGTGGGTATTTAGAGTCTTAAGTGTCTGAAGCTCTCTCCTTGTGTAGGATTGAGATTCAGAGTTTGAGTGTCAAACTTGCCAAGTCCTAGTTGTAGGCCTCCGACGGAAGAATACATTTGTGTCCTTGTGTAGGTCGGTTAGCCTTATGTAAGATGTGCCTTGTGTAGGCTCCCTGTGTTGTGTCCTTAGGTAGGACGTGTCACCTTGTGTAGGCATTTAGGAACCTTGTGTAGGTGTCTTAGTTTAACCTTATGTAGGTTGTGAGGATTCATGGTTAACCTGATTTAAAACCATTGAATAGTGAAATCCGGTACACTCTAGGAGAGTGCGCCCGTCGGGAGTGGAGTAGGCAAGTAGCCGAACCACTACACATGATTGTGTTTGGGATTGTTTTGAGTACATTTATCTAATTATGCCCATGTTCATCATATGTTCACAATGATGCATGATTTAGTTAATGCATAAGTATTGATAGATTTAACATCCCACACACAATATACACTATCCTTTATAGGCTTTGCTTTTACAAATTGCATCTTGTATAAGCTTATGTGAATTGGACCCTCTATTGGCTTGGAAGCCATAGAGTTACTTTGCCTTACTTCTGTCTTCTAAAAGTTAGGCATAGGTTGTAATTAAAAGATAATAAATTTTGAAAAAGTCTTATTCACTCCCCTCTACAACAATTAGTCATACTTCATACTTCAGTAACTAGCAATTCTACCACAATTTCAATTGGCATCAGAGCGGGTTCCTCTTGAAGGGTTTAACAACCTAGAGGGAGATCCTTAAACCGAAGTTAGAATTATGGCTAAAGGAGAGGCAACAGCAGTCTCTCGTCCTCCTATTTTCAATGGTTCAAAGTATGCCTATTGGAAGGCAAGAATGAGCTACTTTTTGCATTCCTTGGATCATGAAGTTTGGGAAATAGTTGAGAATGGATATATGCTACCAACTGAACAAATTGTATTAGATAATAGCATAACCATCACCAAACCCAAACCAAAAGAGAAATGGACAGCTTTTAAGAAAGAAACTAAAACATATGAAGCAAGAGCTATGAATGCCATTTACTGTGCAGTTTCTTAGGAAGTATTCAATCAAATCAGTATGAGTAAAACCTCAAAAGAAGCATGGGATCTATTGGAAACAACCCATGAAGGAACCAGCACAGTAAAAAGATCGAGGTTGTAGTTCTTGACGACTCAATTTGAACAGTTGAAAATGGAGGAAGATGAGACCTTCATTGAGTTCTTTGCTAAGCTAAATATCATATGCAACCCCATGGGTGGACTTAGAGAAACAGTTCCTGTACCTAAAATTTATAGAAAAATCCTAGGATCACTTCCTGAATGGTTTAACTCTAAAGTAACCACCATAGAAGAATGTAGGAACATTGATGAGATGAAAGTATAAGAACTAGTTGGTTCTCTACAAACATTTGAACTACATCCTAAAACACCCATAAAATTCAAAAATAATGTTCTCAAAACCTCTAAAAACATGAATATAATAGAGGAAGAAGACAGTGAGAATGAAGATGGAGATGAGGAGGTTACCTTTCTAGCTAAAAAATTTAAAAGATTCTTTAATAGGAACTGTGGGAGATCATACAATAACAAAGGAGTTCAACTGGACCATAAGCACCAAACTGACAAAACCTTCAACAAGTCCAAAGAACTTCAATGCTACAACTGTAGAACATATGGTCATATCTCTACAGAATGCCCTACTAAGAAGTCTAACGGAAAAGCTATGGCAGCCACTTGGGATGATACTGACAAATCAAATTCAGATTCAAGTGAGTCAGAAAGTAATAGAGACAAAAAATCATTGAAGATACTCATGGCCTCCACCATTTAAGTCATTCCCAAGGAATTAGAAGAGGAAGATGAACTCGTTATTGAGAGAATTAAAAATGAAAGAAGATCTGCTATTAGAAGTATTACCTTTGATGATCTAATCAAGAAAATTGAGCTTCTAGAGTAGAAAATTGAGAAATTAAAAAGAGAAAACAAAATTTTAAAACTAGAAGTAAAAAAATTCTGACAAATAGCAGAACTAACTCGTAAATTCACTCAAAGCAATGAAAAGTTTGAGAAACTTCTAAGCATGGGAAGAAAACATAAAAACATGAAAGGCCAGGATATGAATCAGATAAATCAGACTCTTCCTCTCCCCCATCAAAGATGACAAATTCAACTACTCCAAACCAGAAAAATTCAGTCTAATTGTCATCCCATCACTGTGGAAAGATAGGACACTACAAATGGGAACGTCCTATATCCAGAAATCCTCGTGTTGCTTCCAAGACGAATCCCAAGACATCCAAATTATCTAGAAGTAACCCTGAGAAACATTCCTCCAGCTCAAAAAGGTTTGTTACCAAATGGGTAACACACAACAAATACAAGTGCCCTGAAAATGAAGTGATTAATTTAGGCACTTGCAACAATCTCCCCAATTAAAACAATTTATTATCTTAACCCATATTTTGATAATTATTGTAATGGGTTAGGCACTTGATAAGGGAGATGTTGAAAGTAAAAGTGAGCCATAGAAATTTCTGAGGATTGATTAATAATATTGGCAAGAAGCATTTCACTGTCATATAAAATTGATTCAAGAACATTAAAAAGCATGGATATGTAATTCTTTTTTGAATCAATTTTCAATCTATCTCTTGACTAATACTTTCATTATATATAGAGTTTGTTGACATTCATACATTTCAATAAAAGCGCCTTCATGATATAAGATATCCATATAAACCTGGTATCATGCATATTCTAAACCAATACTGAAAAATGTTACATGTCTTGATACCTATCTGGACCTGAATATGTTAATCTTCATGCAATTATCCATAAATTTTTGGATCAACAACTACTAAATGAAAAATCATGAAATACTCTTTATGGTCCATTGTCTTCAATGATGATATTTGAGGAAATATAGCCTCATCTTTTTGTTTAATACATGTAATTACTTTTATGTGTCTATTGGATGTACAAAGTTCTATATCATTGATATATATGTTTATGTACATCACTTAGAAGTATCAGTTCAAGCTGAAATAGGTATAGTCTATGACAGAACAGTTTCGATAACATTGATGACTACTCAATATCATCGAACATACTTCGATGATATCGACTACTACTCAATGATATTGAACATCTTACCAAAGTGACTAACCTATCTGGACAATTGCTCGATAATATCGAATATATTCGATGATATCGAAGACCCATCTTCAATAATATCGAACTTACCTCGATGGTATCAAGAAATCAAGGTTATAAAAATCGTGCGGGCGAGATTTTTCTCTGTTTCACTTTCTACCAGCAACCATTCGTCTTTCAACCTCCCTAAAGGTCCAGAAGCAAACCATCTTGCATGTTTTTCTCTTCATCTTCTCTGGACTCCGTGTGAGGTAAGATTATCAACCCTTGATTCTCCATTCCTTGTGATATTCTGCGAGTGCTACAACCGATTTGGGGATTTTTTGTATTTTCTTGTTCCATCCCTTTTGAAAATCCTGTCCAATTGTCCTAATGCCAAGAGAGAAAGGGAAAAATCATGTTCAAAGGGACAAATCTCGTCCCACACGGTATAAAATTTGTACACAGCGATCAAAAGCTAAAGTCCATGCACCTTCATCAACATCTTCGTCCCCTGGTTTACCTCAAGAAAGACGGTCCCAAGCGAATACACAAGATGAAGTTTAGACATTTCCACCCCCAAGTGAAACTCTACTACATAAGTTCAGGGGTCGTCCAATTGTGCAAGAAAGACAAGTCAATAGGGACTGCATTGAAGAATTTGGGACTCAACCACTCCTTGAAGCAGTTGGCTAGTCCAAACTTCTTTCATTTGGTGGACCGATCAAAGATGAGCAAATACATCAATTTTTGGCATACTGTAACACGCCTGTATTGGTTCCTCCATCTATCTCAGTCACGATTGGATCAGTCACTCATGTCATCACTGCTGAAATAGTTGCACAACTGTTAGGGATCCAAATCTATCCTGCAGGCCTGGGAGACCTTAACACTGATTCCCCTAACGTTCGTGCAACCATGACTAAGACCCTATGTAATAGAATTGAAGCGCCATGGCGTAATGGTAATGCCTTACGTTCAAAGGATTTGGAAGTTAAATATAAAATTCTCCACACAATTTTCATGACAAATGTGTACCCCTGGGGGACTAATCGTGGAGATTTAACACCATTTATGGTCGGAATCCTTTACTCTATTGCAATGAGCCATCGTTTGTGCCTCTCTTCAATCATACTGCATCACGCTGCAATCCTGGTCTGGAGTACTCGTTCCACCAGTATCTCGTTTCCGTATCTTCTATGCCTTCTTTCTGGGAAATTTGGAATGCCAACCACTGACGAACAGCCTCAGTTAGCTCCCCAGTTCTCTAAACTCAACATTCTTCGAATGAAACTAACTGAGGGGTTTGATACGAATGCAGACACACATCATCGGGATGACGCAGTAGACCATGGTGAATCTGAAGGAGCAAATCTAGAAAAACAGTCAGATACTCACACATACTCTCCAAACTCGGCTCGCTCTCAAAAGCATCATCGATATCACAATCGAATTAACTCCATTCTCAGCGGTCAGTCAAAACTAGAAGCGAGGCTTGGTCAATGTGAATCTTGGCTATCGGCAAGGGAAAGACTATTGGAATCACTACAACACACCGCTCAACAAATCGTAAACCTGATGTCTTGCCAGCAGAATGATACCACACCACTAGAGGGTGGTCTGTCCAGTTAGTTATTAGTTCAGCTTGCGCATGGTTAGGAATAATGGCTTGGGCATCGAATATCTTTTTGGGATGCCAAGTCAGTCTGATCTAATTCCAATCTTACTCTATGATCAGCCTTAGCCATGTTCGGATATTTCTTTTGGTTTTGTGTTGTTAGTGCCCAGCTTGGGCTAATATGTTGTGTTTTGGATATTTTATGCACTTTAAGGGCTTATGTTTTGGATAATTATACTACCCAAGCTTGGGGTAGTCATTTTGGTTATTTGGTGAATGAATGATGATGTCTAATCACCTTCTTTTTTTATAATACCGATGCCATTCATAGTTTATCTTGATATATTTCCATAAGACATGCTTAAATTCACATTTAGTTCTTATGCTTCATTCTTTTATTATGAACTTATGTGATTTTTATAATTCTCTCCCTCTAGCTTTGAATGTAAACATACTTAAGTTGTATTGCTTTATTACTTAACCTTTGCCAATCACTGATAAAAAGGGGGAGAACCATATGCTCCCAAGTTTACTGTTGTTTTGTGTTTCTTAAATCTTATGTAGGAACGTAGGGGGAGCATGAACAACTCAAGAGTAGATTTATTTCACAAAATATCATGTACTAAGTTGATTGTAATATCCTAGGGTTAGTTTATTTTTGTCATGTAATTGACAAAGGGGGAGATTGAAAGTGCCCCGGTTTGTCAAGTTACGTGATGTTGAGTCTGTCTTTAAGTGAGTCTCAAGACAGATTTCAAGATGAAGACCTCAACAAGAAAGAAGTCTAAGTGCTCCAAACAAGTAATGAAGCCTTACTTCCCTAAACCAAACCCTAAGGTATATGACCCCCATCCAACTTATAACTTACTTCAATTCATTGAAAATATCTTTGGTAAGTTTAAGTATTGAACACTTAGAATGACAGAGGAGTTAAAAATGAACTGAACAAATACACTCGATTGCATCGATTTGCAATCGAAGTCATTTTCAATTGCATTGAACAATATACCCATTCTGTCAAGCAACAACATAACCATCTGCTAGGAAATCTCGATTAATCGAATATAGCTCAATCTTTTCGAAATTCAAATTTCAATAGAATCGAGCTTGGGCACTCCTATATAGAATCATTCTCAAAAGTGTTCATGGATCGAATCAAGTCACCATCAATTACATCGAGAGTAAGTTCTCGATTGCATCGAATCACACTCGATTCCATCGAACTTGATGAACATTTTGTCCAACAAGCTTTCAAGGAAATTATACATATCTTCGATCGCACCGAATGATGATCAATTACATCGAACTTATGGACAAAATCGTCCAGCAACCAAAGGTAATTTTCTGAAGAAATTCCAAGAGGATCGAACTACCCATCGATGACATCGAAGTGCACGTCGATGGAATCGAATGGTATTCAACAAAATAGAGTAAAGACTGTTCTACACAAAAACAAACATGTGTAGAATGTCGATACAATCGAATGAGACTCGATATCATCGAAATTCAATTTTCGATAATATCGAAGACCATTCGATAGTATCAATAATGACATATTTTTACCCCTTTTTTTACCGTTAGGATTCTTCTTCTATAAATACCTCAAGTTGCTCCTCAATAAAATGAGCTAGAATCCAAGAGAGTTTGAGCCTGTTATTCCAAGATCTACCTATCCTTTTACTCACTCTCTCTTTCCCATCAGAGTTCATCATTCAATCCTTTGCTTGAGCATTAACTCATATCTTATATGCTTGGATTGAATTATGAACTCTAGCATTCATGAAGTTTCCAACTAATCATACTATCTTTGGAACTTCTGAATGCCTAGCTCATAGGAACCTTCTCTATTGATTTAAATCTTATCATTTGAATAGAGAAGATCAAAAAACCGTAAACCTCATAACCTCAGAGACTTCGTGAAAGCATCATCAATAGGTTACAGTTCAAGGGAGCTGAAGTTTCTTCGTCATCATTGAAGATCTTCACATTGTGCGAGAACGGGACTCACCAACTTACTTTGTAAGTATTTAGAGTCTAAAGTGTCTGAAGCTCTCTCCTTATGTAGGATTGAGATTTAGAGTTTGAGTGTCAAACTCGCCAAGTCCTAGTTGTAGGCCTCCGACGGGAGAATACATTTGTGTAATTGTGTAGGACGGTTAGCCTTGTGTAGGTTGTGCCTTGCGTAGGCTCGTGTTGCCTTGTGTAGGCTCCCTGTGTTGTGTCCTTAGGTAGGACGTGTTGCCTTGTGTAGGCATTTAGGAACCTTGTGTAGGTGTCCTAGTTTAACCTTATGTAGGTTGTGAAGGTTCATGGTTAACCTGATTTAAAACCATTGGATAGTGAAATCCGGTACACTCTAGGAAAGAGTGCATCCGCCGGGAGTGGAGTAGGCAAGTAGCCGAACCACTATACATGATTGTGTTTGGGATTGTTTTGAGTATATTTATCTAATTATGCCTATGTTCATCATATGTTCACAATGATGCATGATTTAGTTAATGTACAAGTATTGACAGATTTCACATCCCACACACAATATACACTATCCTTTATAAGCTTTGCTTTTACATACTGTATCTTGTATAAGCCTATGTGAATTGGACCCTCTATTGGTTTGGAAGCCATAGAATTACTTTGCCTTACTTCTGTTTTTTAAAAGTTAGGCATAGGTTGTTATCAAAAGATAATACATTTTGAAAAAGTCCTATTCACCCCCCTCTAGGACACTTAGTCATACTTCATACTTCAGTAACTAGCAGTTCTACCGCAATTTCAATCGTGATGGAGTCCACTATGATCTAGCACAGCTAGTTAGGCCACATGAGCAAGTTCGGGCTGAAGTTAATGCTTGATCAAAATTTGCTTCGAGTTTAAAAATCTATTAATCTTAATTTTTGTGAGAATTGCTTATTTGAAAAGCTCCATACAACTTATTTTCCTTCATCTACTCCTATGAGTAAGAATGCCTGAGATCTAATTCATTTTGAAACTCAAGAAGCTTTAGCCAAGTCATTGGAAGGTTTGATGTATTTTATTTTTTTTTATTTTTTTTTTGGTGATTTTGCTAGAAAGGTATAATTTCTATGCGAGGGAGAACGGTGCTTTTCCCTATTTTTGAAGTTTGAAGCTTTGGTTGAAAATAAAAGGAGAAAAGATAATGTTTACGAGAACTAATTATGAAGGAGAATACACCTCAAATGAATTTAAGGAATTCACAAGCACGCCAGTAAGGGATCTATATGGTCCTTGATACTCCATACTAGAACAAGTTGGTTAAGTGTATGAACTTAAGCTTATGAATCATACAAAAAACATGTTGAATTCAACATGGCTTGAATATTGTTATACCATCAATCTGCCTAGGGTAAATAATCAGCCCAATGTTTTGATTGATGCCCCATTACACCCTAAATGGATGGTTGTAGGCTCCACCATTTCCCAATTTGGAGTATTACTTTATCACTTATATCCACCCTGTCCATCAGGTTGTGCCACCCCATGTTAGGTCTTGATAGCAAATATCACACTGGTCCAAAACTAAGGTGGGCTTCACTATAGGAAACAATGTAAAATCTGCCTGAAATCTCAAAATGCAAGTGATGTGGTTTTCACAATACTGTGATTTTTAGAGAGTACTTTCATCTTGTTGAGAAGAGTCATATGAATGGATTGGATGGCATATATAAAATAAAAAGGGCACCATAGAACTGAGCGTGAGCATCCCATCCTAACTCATCCTTATAGTCTGGCCTACCCGAGTTTTGGACAGACCCCATTTTTGGTTTCCAAGGTGAAAATGAGGCAAAGAACATGATAGACGGCGTGGATCTCATGCACATTCTCCCCGTACATGGTGCTCAGTTAGTTAGTAGGCACACCCCCTTACAACAACCCCTAGTCAGGCTAGCTGCTCATTTTTTGTTTGAAGGGGACCGAAATCGTTTAGAAAACCTGTTTCAAACAACACATGGAACACCCAAGTTGTTTGGGGCCAATTGATTGTATATGTGAAATCCATTCCATCCATCAGGTGATGACCCTCATGTTCATCGCATAAACAAAAGAACAACACAATGAAAAACTAAGAGGGCAACAAGATGGAACAATGTAAAATTATCCTTAAAACACATGAGTTCATGCTTTGTGGTTCCCTTGAGTTTTAGACCAGGCCCCTTCATCTTGGTGAGTCACACTTTGATGGATGGCTTTGATGAATTATAGACACGATGGTGGCCCCACATGCAAACCTATGGTTGGCCCCATCCCCATTATCCCTGTGGTATGGCCCACCTGAGCCATGGATCTAAGGAGTGCACCTCTGATGGATGGATTGGATTGGATTTCACATATACAGCACGTTCGGCTCCAAAGAGTTTAGGTGTTTTAGGCACCATGTAAAACAGGTGTTGTAGAGATTCAGTGTGATTATGGGAGCACATTCCATGCCTTTAGAGAGACCAAAATCCTCTTGAACAACGATTATATGCAGGTGTACAACACAAGCTTTGTGGGTCCACCATGTTGTTTATAGGAAATCCCCTCCGTCAATAAAGTGTGCCCCTCAAAGCTTGGTATGTGGCAAAAAACCAACCAAAACCGTAAGTAATGTGGGCCACACCTCAGAGAACAATAGGTTTGCAGACTCTAACCGTAAGCTTCTTCTTGGGGCCACCATGGTGTCTGTATTTAATCAAACCTGATCATTAGTTGTAAACCATTAGGATGAATGGGGGTAAAAAATCAGCCTGATTTAAAACTCAGACAGGACACACCGTGTGAACTTTATAGGTTTTAGGTGTAATTTTACATTGTTCCTAGTGGCTTGGCCCATCTGAATTTTCTATTAGGCCAATTTCTTGGATATGGTGAACATAAAGGTTATCAAATGATGGATGCATTGGATTTAAACATACAACATGATGTGCCACATAAAAAGTTTTTTTTTTTTTTTAAAAAAAAAAAGATGAAGCTGCATACAAACGGGGAACTTGGGTGAGTTTATTTAGTTTTTAATTAAAAGGGTATTCTGGTTAAATGAAGTTTTTTTTTTTGTTAACTATTTGACCAAGTGTATAAAACAAAGTGTTACAAAATTCTTAGGGTATAAATGTAATTAGATAAATAATAGGTGGATAATTGTAACTATACCATAAATATAGGTATTTGGCTAAAATTTTCCAAAAAGAAAATCCTGTATTCTTTGCTTTTCTCTTGATTATGAAGAATAAAGCCACATGTGTTACGAATGGACAATAGACAATCTTGTCAAACTTCGTAAATCCTTGTTTTGTTTCTGCTCCTTTTGCTCTATCCTTTTGTGATTTTGTTTCAAATGCACCAATTGCATGCAAGATTTTTGTAATAATGAAGTGGGAAAAAATTTTAAGCCCAAGGCCCATTTTCACTTAGGCCCAAGCCCAAATTTGAGCAGGATATAGTCTATTGCTAATGTACGTCTTTAACCAGCCATAACTTCTTTGTTGGGAATCAAATTTTCAAGTATTGCATAGTCGACACATGAGGACTACTAACCTCAAGCAGTCGGTAAACAAAACTTGTTGTCTCTAAGCAGGAGAACACACTGTTAGTCAAGCTAAACCCACTAAAGCTTTATTTCTACTTCGTGTAATGGGCCTGTTTGATTTGTCTCAACCCTTAGTGTATAGGCTATAATTTTTTGGCCTAATTCTAAATTTTGGGAGCCTGGATAAAGGTAAATGTATGCCCATCTCTAGCCATGCATGTACAACATCGATCATGAGTTGGCATGGTCTCAATGCTCCTAAAAAAAGGGTGGTGGTTTTGGCCCTTAACACTGAACATGTTGATGAAACTGTTGAGCTTCATGGTTTGGACCATTTACTGTAGCTAGCTTATGATATGATGGTGGACCTAGCACCCACAGATCCCATGGACAGGGCCACGAGGTGTAATCCATAAGCCACGAGTCTAATGGACCTAGTTCTAATATTAAAGCCGATATTATAAGTCCTGGGCAGTTTCACCTTATTTGTCTCTACGTATATGGTTCGGCACACACTCGATGGATCTCTCATCTTCTAATGAGTATAGGCCTATAGGGCAAGAACATGAATGCAGACCCATGATGTTTAATCTACAAAATTTTGGGCATTATTCTATGAATTATGCCATGAGTGAATGCTATGCATGATGTTTTTATTTAACTAATCTGATAAATCACATGATGCAATGCGATGACATGGTAATGCAGGGGTATTTTCACGCTGGGCTCGAGTGGAGTAGCCCGTGGGATGCAGGGACACACTCGGCGTAGGTGACCCATGTGATTTGGGGCCCACGGGGGAGATCTCATGTTCGAGACTCCTCACCAGGGGTGATTAATGCGCATTTCACACCGGGCTCGAGTGGGGTAGCCCGTGAGATGCGGGGACACGCTCGGGGTGGGCGGCCCATGTAATTTGGGGGCCAGGGGGTTCGGTCGAGGTCCTAACCCATGCGATGTGGGGCCTGGGCTATGAGATAAAGGGATTAATTCGCCATACTCTAACAGTTCGAGCTTTTAGAGCAAGTGGTTAATTGTTTTACATCACATGCGCCCCTTAGAACCGATCATATTAGTAAATGCTAGGCCTGTCAAAGAAACCATTAAATGTTGGAAAGCATGATACAAGTGCATGGACCAGATTTCTGACCAAGTGAATGGCTCCACTCACATTTTCTCATTGGCATCCGCCTCGGTGGACTTATGATTAGGACATTAAGAAATCAACAATTGGATAAAATGTTCAACAGCATATCAGACAGATCAATGATCTAACAGTTAAATTGCTTACTCACATCTTCAATTCCTTAGGACAGAAGATAGACATGACGATTTCTCATCACTCGTATGTCGTATAATCCATCTATTGCTCATAATCAGTTTTTTAAATAGCAATAGTGTGTTGCATAGAGCTCAACCCTTTGTAGCATGTAGCGTAAGCTACACAATACTTCTATTTTTTTAATTAAAATATGAAACATAGTAAGAATATATATATATATATAGGGAAAAGGTTCTATGTGGTCGAGCTCATGGGAACTTCCCAGGAGGTCGAGTTGTGTGGGCCCACTGTGATGCGTGTCGAACATCTACCCCATCAGTCAGATGCACCATTCCATGGTGGGCCTAGGGCTTAAAAATCAAGTCAATCGGTGACTTGTGCGGGCCACACCACATACAAAAGTTGAGAGGGGTTACCCTCCATTAAAACATTCATAATCATTGGTTGGGCCCACTGAGATGTGGTTCACAAATCCAGCCCATCCATTATGTGTGTCCCACTTGGATGAGGGGTCAGACCAAGTTTCAGACGCATCCAAATTTCAGGTGGGCCCCACAAAGTGCTTTTATATGTTTTAGGGATGTTTTTACATGATTTTAGATGGTATGGCCCACCTGAGTTCCGTATACAGCTGATTTTTGGGATATCCCATAATTTAAAGGGGACCCATCAAATTCACAGTGTTGATGTTCAACATACATCATGGCGAGGCCCACACAGCTCAACCTCATGGGAAGTTCCCATGAGCTTGACCACATAGAACCTTTTCCCATATACATATATATAGATAGCGGAATGCTCGGCTGCGAACCAGTTCGCACGGACTACCTACGAACTTTTTTGAGAACTCATCATACGTGATGAGTCTCAAAAATCTGAACAGTCCACATGATGCAGAACCTCATGAAACCTCCTAGTACCAATTTTTATTGTGAACCAAAACTTTGGTGGGCCATGAAAAATGAAAACAGTTTCTTCCCTTGATTTGCATTTGTCTTTGCTATGGCCCACCAGAATATTAGATCAGGGTGAAAATTCATCCCCTGGGGTTTCATGGGATTCCGCATCTTATTGACCGTTCGGATTAGACGCCCATGACACATGTGCAAAGGTGTGCACGTGCGTAGGTGAGCATGCCTCTCTCTCTCTCTCTCTCTCTCTCTCTCTCTCTCTCTCTCTCTCTCTCTCTCTCTCTCTCTATATATATATATATATATATATATGCCTAAAAGATGATTCATTTTTTTAAGTATAAGCATGCTTAAGCAATTTATTAATTATCATTTATCAAAAGCCAATCCACATAAATAAACCAAATCAAATTATTATCACATCAACAACTTTCTATGCAAACCACTTTAATTAATAATGTCTAATTGAAACCACAAGTCACAAGTATAATCCCACAGGCTGAGAGTATTAAGTACAAAATACAATTATCATTATAAAAAAAGCATAGCTTGCGCTACACACGCTATGCATACGCTACAACACTAAGGGCACTACACATACGCTACACATGCTACAACCACTGTAGTGCATGCTATAGGGGATTTACACTATTTGCCAACGCTATGTAGCATCATAGCTAAGTTATGTTACAGTCGCTATTCAAAACATTGCTCATAATAGAGGCCGGTTACACCTTTATGTATCCTCTCTTGCACATTCAAGGTTGGTCTATTTATGCGAGTGGGTGACCAGCATACCAATAATGGTAGAGATCCCTCAAGATCTCAATACAAATGCTAATAATCTAACACACATAGTCAATAATAATGCTCAATACGAAAAAAGAAATGCTAATTCATTGATGAGAAATAAAAGGTACATCATATATATATACAACTTCATCACTCAAGCTCTGCTCAATCTCATATGCCTAACGTGAACCTGAAATAGGTCTTTAGATATAGGTTTCAAACTTAAGCTTTACTCAATCTCATCTACTTGACGTGAACCTAAAATAGGTCTTTAGCTATAGGTTTCATCATGGGGTCTATCAACGTCTATTTAGTGGGAATGTGGTCGAGGATAACTTTTTTATCTCTCACCTTATCACGAACATAATGATACTTTATCTCAATGTGCTTAGGCTTCTAATAGTTTTTAAGGTATTTTACAAAGTTAATGGTAGAGGTGTCATCTATCCTCAATGATACAAACTCATGAATGCCCAGTGCAACATCTAGACCTTGTAAAAATCTTTAGATCCATACACACTCGTGAATAGTAGCACGACATGCAATATACTCGGCCTCAAGCAATAAAATTGCAACGGATGTCTGTTTTTTATTTGACCGTGAGATAAGACACCCTCCAATTAAGAATATATAGCCTGAAGTTGACTTTCCATCATTGGGATCATTACCTCAAGTGGCATCTAAAAATCTTTGAAGCTCGGGATTCATGCCTCCATAACATAACATCGTGTTCTTGGTTCATCTGAGATAACGAAATATACGTTTGACGACTTGTCAATAACATTGTCCTTGGTTACTTTAGTCATAGCTAATTATGCCAACTACATAAGTAATGTCCGATCTAATGTAAAGCATGGCATACATTAAGTTACTACACTTGCATAGGGTACTGAGGACATGGTCAATTTCTCAGCATCATTTTGGAGACACTACCTATCTAGCTATATAGTTTTTTTCCATAGGATTTCAACTCCTAAATTTTTCATCTTGAACTACTGTAAGATTTTATTTATTAGGTAGCTTAAGACAAGCCCAAGAACCTCTTAAGATGATCTCTAACAATCTTTAGCGTGAGAATAAAGTTGGCTTCACCAAGATTTTTTATCTCAAAGTTCAAGAAAAATCAATCTTTAGTCATCATTGACAATCATGTAACATTATTAGCTAGTAGGATATTGTCTACATAAAGAGGTTACAAAAGATATTTTAGACAGTTTCACATATACACAATGACCTTTTTGACTCATTGTGAACCTGACGGTGATGGTAGGCAAGTAGAACTTCATGTAACACTACCTTAAAAATTACTTTAGCCCACAGATAAATTTCAATAATTTGCATATATATTTCTTCATCTAAATCAACATTAGAAATATCTTTGAGGAATTAATCCTCTTTCACTACGATGCAATTGAGGAACTTGCTGAGACGAACTATGGGAAAATCTCTATTCTGAGAAACAAAGCTCTCACTCTCTTACCTACACCAATAGTTTCCTATTGCACCAATAGTTTCGTACCTGCAAAACTCTCACTATTCGGCAACTCTATAGCTCTTCTGGTCTTTCCAGATGATCTTCCTTTCACATACATAGGAAAGCAAACCCACGAGGAACTACAGACCCCCAATGGCAAGGGATCACCACCTCCATAACCTTACCAGTATGCCCAAAAACCCTAGAGAAGTTGATAGGTAGACACCCTTCCGGGAAGCCCTTAGAGTAAAGGGTTGGGAGTCCCATGGAAGCTCTTCTAAGAGGCATTTTGCCTCACCTTTTCGACCGACCCCAGACCCCCCCTTCTTCCAACCCAAACCCATTCACCCTCGTCCTCCCCCCCCCCCCAATAATCTTCTTACTGGAATTGAGATGTTCCTTCACTTGGCCATTTCTCCTATATCTCCCCCTCCCCACAAGATGCTAATGAACCCCTCCTCAACTTCTTCAATTAGCCTTCCGATGCCCTCTCTCTGGAGTTCTTCATCTCTCAAGCACCCTGCTTTTCACCGTCGACCTACTTCTCAAGGATTCTCTTCTTGCCCTTGTCAATCCATGCGAAGCTCTTGTAAAATCTCGTGATGCCCACGCATTCAGCATCGTCAATCGGGTCTGCCAAACACCAAGAAAAATCATTTTTAAGGTGCCTCATCCAACCCAATATATGTCCTTAATATGTTGATCTGCAGCAATGAGAACATGTCCTGATTGGTGACACAAACCATCTCATCCATCATCTGCTCTCTAATTAAAAGATTTTACAAACACTAAGTTGGGTAGTCCATGTCATGTGCTCCCTTCTCTCACTGATGTAACTCAGCCTTGATGCTTGCTGCAAGTCACTCCATCGTGGCTTGTTGGTGCTTCTTTGTACCCTATTGCAATAACTTTATCTAAGATTCTACCTGCTTAAAACCCATCCTGTCAACCATGCTCTAATAACAAAGTTTTATGACAATCTCAAGAAAATTATCATGAAAAGATGTCAACTAGAAAAAGTAGAAAAGGTTAAGGCAAAAAAAAAAAAAACAAGAAGAAGATGATCTATTAGATGGAAGGCCCTCCATCTTAAGCCAATACTTATTTTTTGGTACATGTTCCATTAGCAGTAAATGAATTCATCCCTTGAAGGTGGATCTATGTCTCCATTTATATTCCCTATATAGCCAATTCGAGGGTTACAGTAGGGGCTGCTCTGGCTAGGTGTATTTGATTTTATTTTTTATCAATATGCACCTCTGTGGCACTGATTCATCCACCTTTCTCAAAAAAAAAAAAAAAAAATCATTACTCCTTTTTCCAACCATTACAATTCCTTAATAGTTCCATGTACCCAATAAAAAGGAACCTACATATCTCTTGTACTTACCAAATCTTTATTATTTAAATCGAATCCAGTCCTAGTCATTAAAATAAAATAAAATAAAAACAATTTAATAAAATCTAAATCATAGAACCACGCATTTTATCACAACAACTTTCACCATTTAAATACCTATTGAGAAATGATCTAGTGGGATTTATGCATGGAAACCTTGCCATGCACATACTTGCACTTGGAATTGTTGGCATCCACATCAACTATCCAGACCCTCCATTGGGTCTAGCCTGCTCTTCATGGGCAGCCTTGAAAAAAATCATAATGATCAAATGATTTAAACTGTCCATTCAGTGGCTTGCAGAAATTGATGGGCGAGATTGTTCATTAAAAATGATAGAGTAATGGATGTTTAGGACCACCTGATTGTTTGTAGTTTTTTATAGTGATGACAAAAGAGTAGACTAGATCTAATGGAATTAACAACTTTGGACACGTCAGATGGTCGAAAATAAACAACACCAGCTAAAGATGCAAGAATCACATCAATAAAATGATTGAACCTTCTGATCAATAGCATTTAAGATTGGAAGGTCAAGATCGAGCAAAGAAAAATAGATCTAAGCAAAGAAAAATAGGTCCAATTATAAACTTGATGCATGTACGAAAGGAGAGCTCCCTAGGATTGTTTATGTTTCTAAAGAAGCACTTTGGTCAGATGATGTGATACAACTATATCGAGGAAGAAACTAATTGCAATGAGAATCAATGTACAGGATTGAAGTTCAAACCATAAAAGAGAAAGAATGCAAGACTATGAGCAAGATCAACAGACCCCTAGTCTTGAACTTGAGATCGCATCCCTCCCTTTAGCAACTACCGTAGAGAAAATAAGAGGATTTTCATAAAATAAAAAAATAAAAAAATAGAATATCATTCGAGTACCTTATTCCATAGGCCTAAGCGTTATTTATAATCAATCCTTACAATCTGCAATAAAATCCATAGAGTCTAAAAATAGAATTACCGGCTAGCAAAGATTTAAAAAATAAGAAACTACCTAGATAAGAAATCACTTAACTAACAAAATACTTAAATAAGAATATTTTAATGTTACTTCTTGCCTAATATAAAGATATCAAAGGAAATTACCTAATGTAGAGATTTGCCTAAAAATGGAAAGTGGGCCCTTTCCTGTGCACGCATGTGGAGCATGCATGTGTGGGGTGTGGAGCAATTGCATCAATTCCCCCTAGCTTGAAAACACTAGGCACCATCGAGTTAATGTCAATGTACTCCTTATAGAGTTCCAAGTTGATGCGCTTGAAATCATCTGCCAAATCCATGTGTTGTTGGATCTCAGTCAGCCCTTCCATTTAACAAGAAATTTCTGATACCCTCATTGGCATATCGAAACTATCTGACATATCTTCAATGATTTCTTCGAGCTGACGTGGTACCTTGGGTATCTGGATAGCTTGTTTTTTCGTGTTCTCGTTTTCATGATATCCTAGATAAATTGTAAGGTCTTCCACATTAAAAATGGGGTTGATCTTCATTTCGGGTAGAAGCTCGATTAGGTATGCATTATCAGCTAGCTTCTTCAAAATATCGTTAAGGACCTGGAACTTTGTATAAGATCCTACTGGAACCCTCTCAGGCTTGAACCACACCCGACTCTATCTCCTTCTTGGAATTGTGCAAAACATCGTCGAACATCCACATGTCCCTTATAATTTTCATTATTAAGGATGATCTTTTGCCTGACCTCCTCATGTATCTCCTTAACATGCTGCAAAAGCTTCAACATCCCGTCTCAATTGAGTTGCGATGGAATGTGGGTGGGACTAAATCAGCAAGTTGTCAAGGTCGCATACCCATTACAATTTCGAAAGGAGAGTGTCCCATAGTGTGGTTCACAAAACTGTTAAAAGCAAACTCGGCTTATGGTAACACAATGTCCCATGAGCTTATATGATCACCAACTAGACATCGAAGTAGATTCCCAAGATTGCGGTTGACGACTTCAATCTGCCCATCTATTTGCGGATGATAAGCACTTGATAACTTCAATTTAGTTCCCATCTTAGACCACAAGGTGCACCAAAAGTAGCTCATAAACTCAACATCACAATCATATACAATCGTTTCGGGAACACCATGTAGACGAACCACCTCTTTGAAGAAAACATTGGTGATGTACATCTTCGAGCCATCTTCGAGAACTTATCAACCACAAAATAAATAGAGTCGTAACCACGTTGAGTCTTAGGTAATCCTAAGACAAAATCCATATTGATGTCTTCCCATGGAGCATTTGGCACAAGGAATGGGGTATAAAGACTAATATTTTGCTTGCTACCATTACTCGGTTGGCGCACTCAACATTGACGAATAACAATTCTGACATCTTTCTTCAAACCCGACCGATAGAAACAACCCTCAACCAAGGTTATCATTTTATCGATCCCAAAGTGAGCACAGAAGCCACCTGAATCTTGGGTACATCGTGCCTGTGCCGGCAATGAGGGTTGAAAATGCCTTCCAAAATTCATCTTTTACGGCATGGTCCCTTTTAAGTTCTTCAAACCCAACAACAAAAACTGATAAGGTTGACAAATAGGTGTGATTTTTAGCTAAGGGCTTCCAATGGCTTATTTTCAATGTTGACACGATGTTTTAGGTTGAATGTGAACTCTTAAATATAAGCACTCCACTTGGCATGCCTTGTGCTCAACTTATCTGCGAATTCAAATAACGTAATGCCTCATGATCAAAATAAAGCACAAACTCCCGATGAATGATGTAATGACGCCAACGTTTCAGAGGTTGTACAATAGCATAAAACTCCACGCCTTCTGTAAAATACTTCTTTTGTGCCTCATTGAGATTTTCAACGAAAAAGGCCACCAAATGTCCTTCCAAGATGAGGACACCTCATATACCTATGTGGGATGCATCACAGACAACTTTGAACGCCTTTTCGAAATCAAGAAGTCTAAGAATTGGAGCTTCTGTCATTTATTTCTTGATTTCTTAAAATGTCTTTGTTGCTGCTTTTAGACCACTCAAATGGATTGGCCTTCATACATTTAGTAATGGGTGTCATGATGGAACTAAGGTTTGAAATAAACCTTCAAAAAAACGTCACAAGCCCGTGAAAACTACGAACATCATGAATGTTTATAAGAGTAGGCCATTCAACAATGGACCTTATCTTTCAGAATCAGCCTTCACGCCTTCTGTTGAAACGACGAATCCCAGAAAAACTATGTTAGAACTCATGAAGGTACACTTCTTCAAATTGATGTAGAGTTTCTCACGCCGTAATATTCTCATCGCTTGGCGAAAATGGTTAAAATGATCTTCTCATGAACGGCAATAGATGAGGATATCACTAAAGTATGAGATGACAAACTTGCCAATGAATGGCTGTAGAATTTGCATCATCACCAGCATGAACGTACTAGGTGTGTTTGTCAAGCCAAAAGGCATGACTAGCCATTCATACAATCCATCATTTGTCTTGAAAGCAGTTTTCCATTTATCTCCAGGACAAATTCTTATCTAGCGGTACCCTCTTCGCAAATCAATCTTCGAAAAGATTGTAACATTCGCCATAATGTCTAGCAGGTCATCTACTTGTGGAATGGAAAAATGGTACTTCATTGTTATCTTGTTGATGGTGGGACTGTCAACACACATTCACTAGCTGACATCATTCTTTGGTGTTAACAACACCAGCACGACACACAGGTTGAGGCTATCACAAATGAAACCGTTGTTAACAATTCTTCCACCTGTCAACAAAGCTCTGCATGCGTTGTCGAGTTCATTCAATATGCTAGAAGATTTGGTAATGGCGCTTTATGTATCAAATCGATCGCATGTTGGATGTCACACATGGGTGGAAGCTCACTTCGTAATTCACTAGGGACCAAATCCTAAAATTGGGACAGAATGTTTTGAATCTCAAGTGGTTGAACAGCGATGTCACTAGCTAGATCGGTCTTAGATCTTACCAAAGTATGCATGGTTCCCATTCACGACTCTCCTCCATGAATCGGGCCACATTCAACACTGTGGAAGCCGGCTTTGCCTCTTCGGATTCGTCTTCCTTCATAGGGTTAAAAGCAATGGGCTTTTCTTTGTACATAAAGTTGTACGTGTTCTACCACTATGAGTTACATCCCTGTCATATATTCACAGGAGCTCCAATAATATGTGTGACCTTCACTGAAATAATGTCACACCAAAGTGATTCTTCATAATGACCCAGAGATAAGTTCACTAAGCACCTCTTAGTCACAGGGATGAACGTGTCATTCAGCCACAATTTTGTATGGCTTGGGATGCCTTTGAGGTTTCAGTTTCAATTTTTTCACCATGCTTTGTGAGGCCACATTCAAGCTGCTACCAGCCGACCTTGACAACCTTTCTACCACACGATACTCGTGTATGTAAGATATTGGTTCTCAACTAGACTTCTTGACCCTCCTCTTTTGGTGCTATCAGAATCCTTCTAACCACCAATGAAAACATGTTTTCGTTAAGGCCATCTAGGCCTTCTTTAGGTTCCTGCTTGTCATCTTTTGGATTCTTTTCATGTATATCTCCCACTTGGTCTACAATGAAGTTTTTTGCTGCGCAAAACTAGAGATTGAGAAAGAGACACTCTACCTTGTAATGTCCACAACCACCAAACTTGAAGCAAGTGTTGGTCGACCTCCCCTGCGTTGTTGCAACCAATGTTATCAAAATCATATGATTCATATTGTATTGTATGGGTGTACGATTTGAATCATATACCCAAATCGTAAATCCCTAATAATCGTACCATAATCATATGAATTGTACAATAACTATAGATTACATAAATGGGCTAAAAAAATTACTTTAAAATCCAAATTTTAATTTTTTATTCAATTTTTTCTTCCTTCTTTGTACCCTTCTGCTCATAAAAAATGAAAAAGGCCTCCCCTATTAAATATATCATCTCTTTTTTTTTCTTCTGAGAAAGAAAGAGAGAGAGAGGCAAGAGGAGATTTAGGGATTTTGATATTCAAAAACCCAAAACAAAGAAATCAAGATACTATTCACAATAGATTCGAATGCCATTTTTTCTAACATGATTCTACACTTAAGAAAGATACAAAAGAACAAAATCATTAAATGACTCTTGCATGTTTTTTAAGGTAAATTTTTCAAAAGACAACAAAAGAAAACAAAGGAAAAAAGACAAGAATCCTTTAATATCATGATATGTATACCATATACATTTTCTCAATTGATAATATCATGATGTGTTACTTTTTTGGTACATGTTGATGGGAAATGGATGATTAATGAGTTTTTAATATTTTCTGATTTACTTATATTTTTCATTTGTTTTTTATATGTATATGTTTAAAATGTGGAAAAAAAAAATTATTACGATTTACGATATGATTTGTGATTCGATACGATTCAACCACTCTTACGATTTGCAATACGATAAAAATATTGACAACATTGGTCGCAACAGACTTTCTCTGTATCATCATTTCAAGAAAAAGGATTGGAGGCAAAGTTCCGATCAATTTTGTAATCCCAAAACAAGTTACTGGAAGGCATGAATGATTATAGACACAAAGTGAAGCCACTAGTAGTAGTACAGGTGGATGCATAGCCCCTACCTTAAGGGCTACCACGTCTTATCACCAACTTCTACTTCTGCACTTTTCGGGCCATCTGATATGCTTCGTCTACATTATTAAGCCAAACGGTTGTATTCGAGATCCAAAACGTTCACGAAACTGGGTTTTTTTTCCCTCTCCAAGGTGTGTTTTTGTGTAACCATTAGACCATCCTAGGTCCACTTTCCAACCATGGGTTATCCACCCTTTAGATGTAGATGGCCTGCCTAGGTTGTAGTTCACTTCGATTTTTTATCTACTCTTTGAATATCTAATCGTAGTCCATTGTAATAACGCGTCACTTGTTATCTTCCAAGTTCTATTAGGTGGCAATGAATAACTAGTCATAATAATGTTTTGTGTATTCCTCCACAGTCAAATTGTCATGTCGAAGTGTGAGTAGCTCTTGAAAAGAAGTCTCATAATCTAGCAACAAAAACCTCCGCTTCAATCTTGCCTTCATTTCCTCCCAATTGCTTACAGGAGGAAGGTCAACCGTCATAAATCTTCTTTGATGGCATAACACCAATCTTAAGTTGTGCCCTTAACTTCCAGGGCAGCAAAACGTAACTTGGTGACTTCTTCAATTTCGTACCAACCAAAATATCACTCTATTGACTTTAGCCAGTCATCGAATACCTTGGGATCCAAAATACCATCATAATCCGGAATGTCGATCTTGACATGTTTAGTGGGGATCCGAAGTGCAAACATTCCTTCCTCCCTCTGCATAAATTAGATAGACTCATCGGGGGTTGTTCATCCCTCTGGCTCTTGGTTGCATATAATGATGTTGTTGGACCCCGTAGCCAAGCTTATATTCTCCTTCTTGGAGATCACCATTCCGGCTAGGATGCCTGGAGTCAACGTTCCCAAACCCCAAATCTCCTTCAAGGCCATCCATAGAGGTTTGGCGGTCTTGATCGATCCCGTTGTTTGCATCTTCAAGAACAGTAACACGTCCTTCCAAAGTATTCATTTTGACCGTGAAATGGATCTCTAGATCATCCAACCGTTTCGTAATCAAATTGGCCACTTGTTGCAATCCCGGGATTGTAAGTCATCCCTCTTCCAGTGCTCATAAGACAACAAGCTTTTCACAAAGCATGCGAGCTGGGTTGTTTTTTTTCTTCTCCCCCTTTTTTTTATGCAATGAATGGGAAAGGTTTTTTTTTCTGGAAGGTTGGGACTTGGGTGGAAGATAGGGTATGGGCTGTTTACCAGTGAAATTTGGAGCAGAGATAGGATGATAGTTTGGGTAGGATGGAGAATATAAATGGTTTTTTGGTAGAAAGGTCGCCGCCGGGGGGGGGGGGGGGGGGGGGGGGGTGTTGTTTGGATTTTGGGAAGGTAAAAGGGAAAGAAAAGAAAATGGAAGATGAAGGATAGGATTGAGATGAAAAAAGTACCTTCTTTAAGTTTTCCAAGAGCAGAACTTGCTCTGATACCAAATTGATACAACTAGAACAAGGAAGAAACCAATTGCAATGAGAATCAATGGATTGAAGTTCAAATCATAAAAGAGAAAGAATGCAAGACGGTGAGCAAGTTAAGCAGTCCTCTAGTCTTGAACTAGATCACTCCCCCCCTTCAACAACTACCATAGAGAAAATAAGAGAATTTTCATAAAAAGAGAATATCATCCAACTATCTTATTCCATAGGCCTGAGCTTTATTTATAATAAGCCCTTGTCATCTGCAATAAAATCTATGGAATCTATAAACAGAATTTCTAGCTATCAAAGATCTGAAAAATAGGAAATTACCTAGATGAGAAATCACTTAAATAAGAAAGTACTTAAATAAGAAAATCCTAAGGTGACTTATTGGCTTATCAAAGGAAATACCTAATGTAGAGATTTAAAAGAAATGAAAAGTAAAGCATTTCCTAATGTAGAGCTTTGCCTAAAAATGAAAAGTGGGCCGTTTTGTAGTGCACTCGTGCGGAGCATGCACGTGTGGGATGTGGGGCGATTGCATCACGATGCTAACTACGCAATATTCAGCGCCTTGTAAGGCATGATAAAGTGGTAGAAATAAGCATACCGGAATGAATGGAGAGCTTGTAAAAAGAGAAAGAAGGAAGATGGCTTCTGCAATCAGTCAAAACTCATAGAGAATGGAAATAGACAAGGCAGCATATAAAGCACTTTTTACTTCGAAAAAAAAAAAAGAGAGAGAAGAAGAAAAGAAAAAACGTACCGGAATGAATGGCGAGCTTGTAAAAAGAGGAAGATGGAAGATATCTTCTGCAATCAGTCGGAACTCGAAGAGATTGGAAACGGCCAACGCAGCATAGAAAGCACTTTTTACTTTCAAAAAAAAAAAAAAAAAAGAAGAAAGAAAGAAAGAAACGTACGGGAACGAATGGAGAGTAGTAAAAAGAGGAAGATAGCTTCTGAAAGTAGTAGACTCAAAAGAGATTGGAAATGTAAGGCAGCAGAAAAAGCACTACTTTTTGCTATTTTAGAAAAGGATAGAAGAAAAGGAAACCGCGTGTAGGTTAGATATGAAAATGATTTGTGGGAGCGCGTTAGGTGCCTCGCCTCGCCCAAGACGGCGCGTAGACCACCTTGAGGTATGTATGAATTCTATATCCACGCCATCCATTCGTCTTTCCATATCATCTTAGGGCTGGGACGATGCTAAAAATGAACCAGATCCAAATCCCTGGTCGACCAAATTATAAGAAAGAGTAGTGAGTGTACGGCCACCATTAAAAACTTCATCCAAAATAATTATAGGAAACGGTAGTGAGTGTAAGGTCACACAAGGACGCATGGAGATATATATATATATATAAGCTTGATCCAAAAAATAATTTGTAACCCAAGAAAAGAATTTAATGGTCAATCACTATTGTTTCCTATGGCATGGCCAAGCTGAGATTAGGATTCAGTTCATTTCTTTTTAGATCATGCTCTAAAATGATATGACAAAATAGGTGAACCGTGTGGATGTATTTATTGTAGAATAAATATACCGTGGTAAGCCCCACCGTAAGGGCTCATGTCTTGGCGAGGCAGGGCCCCTACGGCTCCTTGACCTGTGTGTGAGGGAGGAACCGAAATCAAACAAAATGGGAAGATTTCACAGACTTTCAGGCACCTATCAATCAGATATGGCCTTCAAACTTTTTTTATCGAATTTGGTTGGCATGATATCGTTGTCAACTTTCTAGCAAACTATTTTCATAACACAACAAATCTCGGTGATTATGCGTGCAACGACCATGAAGAGTCTGTAGCAAAAAGTTAGTATGTAGTTTGCAATTTTAGTAGACTGTGTATTGAGAAAAACAAATCTACTTGCTTTTAAGAAAACATAGGAAGATTTTTCGTATAATTGTTCACCTTTACGGCCATTGACATATAATTGCACGATTTTAAAATATTTAAATTAACACACTTATACTTTATTAATATGAAAAAATAGCCACACGTTAGACTTTGACTATCATTAAATGTTGGAAAAACAGTGTCAAGATGAGTTCACTACTGTTGATGCAGTTCTTTGAGAATCCTCCTTAGACCTTCATGCACCTGCATATAAGAAAAGAAAGACAAAAGGAAGACCCTTGCTAAAGCAGAATACCTCCAATGCCAAAGTTAAGGATTTAAGTTTCCGTGGAAAATGATTCAAGGGAAAAGAGTTGCTAATCTTTTTGAATTTATGAGTTTGTATCCCTTTCACTTTCTAGAGCTTACCTTATTTATATGAGAGAGAAGATCGCACGAGTGGAAAATCTTCTCTATTCAGAGAGAAGATCACGTCGTTGGAGATTTCGCCACCGTTTTGGTAGATGCGGATTGAGCTGGAATCCCTAAGGGACCGGGATCTCCCCGTGATCCTTGAGATCTTGGTCTTATCCCTCCTGGATGATTAGAGGGAATCTCGGAACTTTTTGTTGGATAGGCCCGATTGTCAGTCGTATAGAGTACGTAGGTCGGGATGAGGAGGCGGCAGCTCCTTAAAGATGAGTTGGCTGAGCTATTAAAGGATCGGCTCAACACGTGTGTGGTCAAACACAAAGGTTGAGACTAATGACATAGCCCTCATGTAACCAAATTCACATACTCCCGAAAGGAGCTCTAACCCTACTAAAAAATCCCCTCTTATAAACTTAAAATTTTCCATACTCGATTTTATGTGAAACAGAGAAACACTAAAAGACTTCTTTTTTAAGCAAAAGATACGAGAGGGAAATTTGAAACATATTTTTTTATTTAAAGATCTCTTTTAAATACAACAAAGAGTAGCCACTTCAAAAACTATTTCAATGCCTCTATAATTCTCTATAGGAATATAGGAAATTTGAAAGAACAACTTTTGATATGCGTCATAACTACCATGTACCACATTGTTTCCACCACTGGAATGTAGTCAAGCTAAAGATCCAGATTTCTCATGAAGTAGTGTATAATGTGACCATGTGCCACGTATTATTAGTTGTGATGTGGGGCCTGCACTACTCTATCAGAGCCCTTACATGAATAGACCCTTCTCTCCTGCGAGAGCATTCTGATCAACCATAACAAAAACAGCCCCATTAACCACCTCTTCGGTCTTCACCACCACCACATTGTTACTCGCATTCGTAACTGCATGTGTAGGAAATCTTAACTGACTGTTCACGTAAAATGAATACTGTTAGTGATTTATCCGGTTGGGAAACACCAGTTCCAATGAGAAATCGGCGATCCACTGGGTATCCTTTGTTTACCTACCGTCGACTTCAGTTTCATCCCCCGCACATTATTCCGATCAACAACCACCTGATCAACGGTCGTGAATGGCCTATCCAACTTTACGATCGGGGTGCCCCGACCACTCAGAGGGAACATATTGTCAGCGATTTTGAGACCTGATATTTGTCCCTTGATCGATTTTAAGGTGATATAAGCCTCACCTAGGAAGAATCCATTAGTAATATGGACTTGAAGTGGGTCTTCAAGTACAATGCCAGTGTAGTCCATGTAGCTATTATCAATCCTTGTTTGGCCTAAGCCAGGTAGCATAACATACACTCCTACACCACCCCAATATGTAGCCTTGTTATAACAATGTACCCCAGTAAGTATCTTAGCTTGTCCACGTAGGATAGTGCTGGTGACCGCAGAGAAGATAGCGACATCAGTGATGACATTATCGTTGCTAGCAAGGTCGATCGCGATGCCTGAGAAGTTACGTTCTAGTGGGTCCCCACCAGCTGTTAGATGTTGTCCCAAGAATGAGCTTGAAATGAAGGTCTCATGGCCCCTCTCAACGAGGAGTCCTACATGTTGGGGGCCTTGCACAAAACCTTAGGATATAGCCCTCCAAAACAAACCAGAATTACGGGATAATAAAAGCAATGAAATAAATCAAAGCATCAATCACACACCACATAAGATATTTTTACGTGAAAAATCCTTAATGAGGTAAAAACCACGAGACCTTGTCCAGATCAATAATCGACTATGAAGCAGAACGTTACAACCGATCACAAGCACTCTCTGCTATGATCGAACCTTCATCACTCATGCAGGAGTAGATAAACAGTAAGAGAACAAAGAAAACTGAGAGATCTCACTGATTACGAGGACGTAAAAGCACTGAGATGTTGATAACACAGTAAATCACCTCCACGAGCATAACCTCTCTTGTACAAGCTTTCTCTCTCTCTTTCTCTCTCTATCTCACACCTTTGATATCTCTCTTGTATTTTTCTCATACACACCATCCTAAAAAAATCCTAAAGACCCATTTTTATAGTTTTAGGAAACTCCCTTCTACATTCCAGTTATGAAAGGACCTGCGACACGAAATCCGTGCAAAATTACGGAATGAATCTGCATAACCACGACCGGTCGTGTGCCACCCACGACCGGTCGAGCGCCACCTACGACCGGTCATGCACCTCCCACGACCGATCAAGTATCCCAAAGAAAAATATCCAGACCTCGCTAGACTTTGAGTCGTGCAACTCACGACTGGTGCAGTACCAGCCCACGATCAGTCGTGCAGGGCTTCCGATCGGTCGAGCACAGGACAAAAAAATCTCATCACTACAGTGGTGAAATATATAAAGAAGCAATTATCAATCGACGGAGTCAACAACAAGGACACCGCTGCCACGGAAGCTAGAATCAAGAAGGAGGTCCTGGAGGGTAATGCCTTCATCGAAATATGATGGTTTCCCTAATTTCATATCAGCGAATTCAGCAGGTTGGATGGATGATGTCTTGAGGTTTCTCGTGTAGGAGGAGGTCAAGCTTAGCTCAATGAGATATCTGTTTGTTGGGAAAGCCATTGATGCTCGTAGTGTTCCTCCATGTATCTAAAAAATTCATGAAAATGCATGTGAGCCAAAAAAAAAAAAAC
The DNA here is from genome assembly GCA_037074715.1 of Magnolia kwangsiensis. Taxonomy (NCBI): domain Eukaryota; kingdom Viridiplantae; phylum Streptophyta; class Magnoliopsida; order Magnoliales; family Magnoliaceae; genus Magnolia; species Magnolia kwangsiensis. The sequence continues at coordinate 191,833,972 of CM073571.1, read as the reverse complement.
TCAAGCTACAAAGCATGTTAGCTGAGAAAGAGAGAGTGTGTGTCTGGCTAAGTATAAAGGTACCCATACCCATGGCGTGAAATGAACATCTGCACCCGTACATGAATTGGGAAATTGGGAACATGTCTCGTAGAATTTGGGAAAACTTCTTAGGGCCCGTTTGGCCGGTCGGATTGGAAGGGATTGAAGAGTACTGGAAGGGATTGGAAGTTGAATCCCTGGAATGGCCGTGCAACCCAAACGGAGACGGTGATCGGATCCCAATCCCATGGATCACAAGACAATCCACTGACAACACCATCATTACCTTTAAATCTCATCCAATCCATCCTAATCCGTTCAAAGTTGCCCGGGACGTGTTTGGTTCGTGGGATTGAAAGGGATGGGAAGGTTTAATCCCCGAATTGACCGGGCGTGCCAAACGGTCTGGATATAGCATTCAGGGATATAATAATCCCATAGATCTGAAGACAATCCATTGACGACAACATTATTACCTAGAAATCCACGCTATCCACCCTAATACCATTCAATCCCTTCCAATCCACCCGGCCAAACGGGCCCTTATATATATTCATGTGCACTTCTCAACCATTTTCAATTTCTTTTGTAGCCATACATGATGTTGCATTTCTAAATGAGGCCCACTTGCAATACCAAATCACTGATCATAACCGTCCATCTGCTTGACAGTTACATGAATTGGTCCATGGTAATAACTCCATGCAGAAGGTATGACCCCATTTACTGGTAGAACTCAGATAAAAACCGTTGAAAACAATAATAGCTAATGGTGAACACTCAAGTCCACTAGTTCAATTTTTTTCATGGAAAGAGATGAACTTACAAGGACGTTGCCGTTGCCGTTGCCGGCCGGCAGACGGATGGGGTTGCTGATTTTGTAGTTGCCACCTTGCAAATCAATTACTACTCCACCCAAGCCATTCACTCCTGGCATCAGGTCTGAGCCATGTTGCACTGCAAAAGCATCCTCAACAGCTCTTGTTATGGCATTGCTGCTGTCTTTTACTCCACTTGGGTCAGCTCCATACTTCACCGGATAGAAGACTCTCCCACTCTACACACACCTCACAAAAGGAATGGTTAGTGCAGCTTTCCACATTCAACTCGCAAAACATCACAGCAACCTTATAATCACTGCGATTTTTGGATAATAATCTATCCACATGGTGGTCCACCTAATCAACAGTCCCAATAAACTGACAGGTTTGCCACTTGCACAGTGATCATCATGATCATTAATTAGCCTGATTATGGACGATGGAATCCATACGGTGGACCCCACAAAAAATTAGGCGAGCTTGGACCTATTAGCTTGGGTTGTAGGCTAGGTTCAGTCCAGCATGTATGGCCCGTTGGATTTTTGGGCCGGTCTTGGGCTGAAATCATTTTAGCCCGACCCTGTTCTAAAAATCGGTTAGGCAACACATGCATCTTTTATGACCCACTTATAATGGATGGACTAGGACTATTCATTCAGACGGGGCTGGGACCCATTCACTTTCTTGGGCTTGGGCTCAGACCTTGACCCTTTAGTGTCATTATGGTAGCCCAGACCAAGCCCAACCCATTTTGACTCTAGTCCCTCCTGATGCATGGCAGGGATGTGGCACATATATGCCACATTGCTGCATGGAGGGAAGCATGCACATGGTGGGCCATGCATGTAGAGTTAGCAAACCTTCTGTCAGCGAGCCGAACCCGCGGGTCGACTGGCTGCAGCCTGCAGGAACCTCTCATGATAGTCACAAAACGTCCAACGTACGTGGCGGGATATGGCTCCAACCATGGGCTTCTTCTAACCACAACACTAGAAGAAAACAACAGAAGATTTTAATGGATGACATTAGTGTTTGGGTGGAGAAAATACCCTTTACAAGTTTTCCTTAATGGGTTAGAGAGAATTGCAACTGAGGGAGCGTTTGGTAGTAGCATTTATACAAGAGTAACTTCTCGTATTTTGGTTTTAAAAAACAGCAGCAATGAGCTGTCTGAGAATTGAAACATCATTGACTGATTTGTTACTCTGTTATCTTGTTTTATCCAACCGAGTTGATACACTGCTGCTGGTGGCTCGCCATTTTTGTGCCTTCTAATCATGTACCATATTCATGACACGGGTGTTATAATCAAAGCCATACATCTGTTGGACTACCCTAACCATCTAATAAAAGGACCTATGCCGCATATTTGTATGCCACTGATTAAAGAGTTATGGTCGTCCAAAGAGTGTGACTTTTTTTTACTGTGGCCCATTTTCTATTTAACCTATCAAATAAATGGTTTTGATCTAGTCCATTTATTCTATGTGTTGCGGCAATAACATGGAGGCGCAGTGGCTTTCATGCCTCTAGAAGTATTGGATTAGGTCCTATCAATCTAACAACTCTGAAAATTTTAGGGGTTCTGTTTTGTGACAGCTGATTAGTATTCATACAGGTAATTTAAATTTAGGTTCACCCAAATACGCCCTGACACCTGTTATATGGTAAGGTGAGACTGCTGTTGGAAAATTATACAAATTAATGTAATTTTTGTATAATATGAAAATCGAAAATAATTAGAAATAAGGACAGGCTGAAGCACGTCTGAAAACGCTGTCCTTAAGGCGTAATTTGCCCCTACTCAGGTGAACTGAGTATGCTGATAGGTTACAGACAAATCGCTTCTAGGATACGACGAGCCTGGTGTGGGTATGTGTTCAGCAAACACGAAGGCCCATCAAATGGAACTCTTATACACACTATCTGGCAGAATTATAACAAAAAAGAAAAAAGAAAAATCCTAAAGAAAAAGAAGAGAAGATTTTGTGATTTGAGACCATTACACTGGTCAGATTCTTCAGCCCCCTGGTTCAGTTAAACCGTTCTTAGACCACACCTTTGGTCAATTCTTCAAGCAATGGTTCTGATTCACTTATTATACTGCTGATGTTTTTTTTTTGGGTCTGTAAGAGAGAAACTGTTGTAATTCGCATTGAGATTACTGGAGTGCTGTGAGATGGATTGTAAACCCATCCAGGGCCTCTTTTTATAGGCTTAAGATGGCTGGGAGTTATGGTCCAGGGACATAAATCCCACTAGCCGTTTTATGGCTGTTGGAAACTAGCCGTTTTATGGCTGTTGGATACTAGCCCTTTTATGGTTGTTGTGAGAGAACTGGTTAGTTGTTTTATAGCTCTTGGGCTAGCCGTTTTCTAGCTGTTGGCAACAGTTTATGCAATAAAGGTTATAGTTGTTACACTTTTGTGCAACAGCTATATTTCCAACCGCTATATAATTAGAGGGACTCTCATTCAGTCCTCTAATTTTCATCCAACCACCTATCTGCCTTAGCCTCTTTGTCGCACCACGACTCGTACCCGTCTCGCTCCAGTTCGTGAAAGGAGAGACCCTCTGCGACACGAGCGAAGTGCAAAGTGCGCCACTAAAGCCTCTACAGCCACACTGCCTCACATGCCCACGCCCTCGCACCGAGTCCGAGTCCGAGCCCGAGCGCGAGCGCAGTGTTCCAGTGCTACGCACTGGAACACGCAAGTTTCATTCTCCTTTGGACCATGTGTGTAAGTATTATAATACTCCACACCTTTCATATAAATCACTTTTTCTTTTTTTCTTTTTTCAATGTGGGACTATTCCCAAAAACCCACAAAAGGTGTTTTTCAAACAACTTTTATATATTATATTATTTTATTATTAAAATATATTTTATAAAAATTAATATTTTTGTAACAATCCCCCACTTGATTTTATAAAAATATTTCTCGGTTAAACATTTCTGCTAGAATAATCAACTTATATACATAAAGAAAAATATCTTTCGATTTTAATCTTCCCTTAGTGTAAGTATCTCAAAACTCTATCGAAATGACTGGTACCGCAGCTTTGAACCAGTTTTTCTTTGATAACAGAGTTGAAGAAACCACACACATATTCGCTATGTGTTGTTAGAGTTCCCACAATCTTGCTCAGCACAATTAATGGTCATGTGCTTATTATAATTCGTGAACGGTCCTGAGAGAAAACTCCTAACTCTCGTGAGAAACGTCACCATCTCTACGTTCATATAGGTGAAATTCTTCCAGTGTCTCCATTATTATAAGACACTTGTTCTAAAGACTGAATTTCATTAAGAGTTTTAAGACTCAACCCTCTTTCGTAACGATCAGCACTTATCTATTGTGGATGAGGTTATATAATTTAGTGCTGAAAACTTTCCACTTATCAGTGACTTGTTCTTACCCATTAAACCCAAGATTAGAGATTTTCTGACTTTAGGTTGGGTTACCATTACTGGTGGAACTTTGGTTGAAGAGTTTCAACCTCATCCCTCTAGATGTAGCCTTTATTACCTCTCTCGGTAGAGGTTTAGTGAAAGGATCTGTCAAGTTATTGCTTGATTTTACATAGGAAATAGCAATGATTTCATCTTGAATCAATTGTCTAACATAATCATGTTGAAGATTGATATGTCTAGATTTACCATTATAAGTGCCGCTATAAGCTCTAGCTAATGTGGCTTCACTATCACAATGTAGTGACATAGCCGATATAGGCTTTACACAAAAAGAAATTTTTAATAGAAGATCCCTTAGCCACTCAGCATCTTTGTTTGTTGCAACTAGGGCTATGAATTCAGACTCCATAGTCGAGTGCGTTATGCAAGTCAGTTTCTTGGATCCCCAAGATACAGCTGTACCTTCTAGGGTGAAAACCCACCCTGTAGTAGACTTGTTGTCCCTTGTACTCGATATCCAGCTCGCATCGGTATATCCTTCCAATACGGTAGAAAATTCTGAATAAAATAGTCCTAAATCTTTGGTTGCTTTTAAGTAACCAAGGACTCTACTGATTGCAATCCAGTGTTCATTACTGGAGTTACTAGTAAACCTACTAAGTTTACTCACAGCATATGCTATCTCAGATCTAGTGCATTGCATTACATATATAAGATTTCCTATAACACTTGCATATTCTAATTGTGCAATTGTTCTTTCAGTATTTTCTTTTAGTTTGATACTTGGATCAAATGGAATTTTTGCTTCTTTTATATTTAGATGGTTAAACTTATTTAGTATCTTTTCAATATAATGAGATTGACACAAAGCATAACCCCCATGATGTTTTTAACTTTGATACCAAGGATGGTATCAACTTGTCCAAGATCCTTCATTTTAAATACTGAAGAAAGAAACCTCTTTGTTTTAGTCACACCTTCCATTTTATTACTTATTATTAACATGTCATCAACATACAGACAGATAATAACAATATAACTACCATCTACTTTAGAATATATGCATTTGTCAGGTACATTATGCATAAAACCATGAGAAAGTATTTTGGAATCAAACTTCTCATGCCACTGTTTTGGTGCTTATTTTAATCCATACAATGATTTGACTAATCTACATACTTTGTTTTCATTTTCTAGTAGAACGAAACCTTCAGGTTGTTCCATGTATACCTCCTCATTGAGGTCACCATTCAGGAATGCGGTCTTTACATCCATTTACTGGATGTGAAGATGATGTATGGAAGCAAGCGCAAATAATATCCTAATGGATGTTATCCTAGCTACAGGTGAGTATGTATCAAAGTAGTCTATCCCTTCTTTTTGTCTAAAACCCTTAGCTAATAGTCGAGCTTTAAAGGTTTGGATAGTCCCATCAGTGTGATATTTCTTCCTTAATATCCACTTACAACCTATGGGTCTAGAACCTGGAAGTAAGTTTACTAGTTCTCATGTTTGATTTGATAGTATGGATTCCATTTCATCATTTATAACTTCTTTCCAAAAAGCTGAGTCTCTAGATGATACAGCTTCCTTATATGTTTTATGATCATCTTCTATAGTCATTACTATAGGTATTTGTCTTATAACATTTTCTCTATCTGCTTCTACTACATGAAAAATGATGCGTTGTGAGTCTATGTAGTCATCTCCAAGACTCTTCTCTATTCTTGTTCTTTGACTCCTACAGGGTTCAATAGGAGCTTCCAGTATATGTGGAGCTGTGTTATCAGGTTCTCTATTAGGAGTTTGGATTTCATTATCCTTTGACTCCAAGGATAGTGAGTTCTCAAAGAATTCAACGTCTCTTGATTTTATAATTGTATTAGACTCTATGTCTAGAAGTCTATAAGCTTTACTATTTTGTGCATACCCTACGAAGGCGCACTTAATAACTCTTGATCCTAACTTAGTTCTTTTTGGATCAGAGGTTCTACAGTATGCAAGACACCCCCACACTTTAAGATATCCTAGGTTAGGTTTTTTATCTCTCCATGTTTCATATGGAGATATTTTATATTTTTTAGACAGAATTCTGTTTATTATATGGCATGCTGCAAACAGTGCCTCACCCCATAGACTTAGTGGCAACTTTGCTCTTATTAGCATTGAGTTGATCATTTCTACTAATGTTTTATTCTTTCTTTCAGCTATTCCATTTTGTTGAAGTGTGTATGGAGCTGTACATTGATGTACCAGTCCATGTTCTTCACAGAAGTTATCAAATTCATTCGAGAAGTATTCTCCTCCTCTATCGCTACGGAGAATTTTTATCTTCTTACTTAGTTGATTCTCTACTTCTGCTTTATATATCTTAAACATGTTCAATGCTTCATCTTTACTCTTTAATAGATAAACATACACATATCTAGAGCAATCATCTATAAAGGTTATGAAGTATCGTTTACCTTCACAAGTAAGAATGCCGTTTAACTCACAGATATCATTGTGTACAAGATTCAAAATTTGAGACGATCTTTCAACACTTGAAAAAGGTTTTTTCGTCATTTTGGATCGTATGCACACTTCACATTTATCAGTTTTATTATCTGTGTATGAGATTAAACCATTCTTAGTCATGAACTTCAAGGTACTATACCCTATATGGGCTAGTCTATCATGCCACAGTCCAGCAGATTCAACCATATACGCAGAAGTGCTACTTTTATTTAGAGAAAACTTAACCATCTCATTACAAGCATATCCCTTTCCAACAAAATTCTCATTCTTGAACAGAATCAGTTTTCCTTACTCGTACACCACCCTTATACCTGGTTTTCCCAAAAGGCCCCCAGAAACTAAGTTTCGCCTCATGTCTGGGACGTGCAGTACATTAGTTAGAATCACTTTCTTCCCAGAAGTGAATATCAGTTCGATAGTTCCTTTGCTGACGACCTTCGATCGGACTTCATTACTCATTTGGACTTCTTGACCATCGATCAATTCCTCATAGGTTTTGAAGGCTGATTTGTCGTAGCACACATGTACTGTGGTGGCAGTATCATACCACCAGCCTGGAACTTTGCCTTGGATGGTATTCACCTCAGTGATCATAGCCACGATATCGCCTTCTTCTACTGCACTTGCTTCTTTTTTAGATTTGCGATATCGGCACACTCGAGCATAGTGTCCGATTTTTCTACAAACATGGCATGGGCCTTTGAACTTTTCGTTCTTTTTTTGGACATTTTTCTTGAATTTTCCTTTATTGGGTTTTAGAGAATCGTCCTTCTCGGGATTCTTGTTATTTGCGTTTTCTATTGCATGTACCTTAGATGAGGCATTCCCGTTATCATTCTTTTTGTCACGGTTACGAGATTCTTCCTCAATCCTGAGGTGTTTCTGAATTTGTTCCAGTGTGTAGTCCTCGATTTTATGTAGCAACTTCTTTCTATAGTCTTTCTACATCGGTGACAATTTAGCGATTACAGCCCCGACTTGGAATGATTCAGGAAGATCGATTTTGATCGCTTTGATTTTGTTTACTATTAGCTACAGTTCTTGGATTTGGGGCAGCAGCGATTTATTATCTACCATACTAAAGTCAAAATACCTGACAATGAGAAATTTGTTAGTCCCTTCTTCTTCAGCCTTGTACTTGAACTCCAGTGCGGCCCAAATCTCTTTTGCTGATGATGTCTGTTGGTACAGATCGTATAGGTGGTCGGAGAGTGCGTTTAGAATGTGTCCACGACACAAGAGTTCGTCTTCAGCTCTTTTAGCACAGGCAGTCACCTGCTCAGGTGTGTCGTTGTCGGTTGTTTCAGGCATCGCTTGCAGATTTGGATCTAGTATGTAGTAGATCTTCAGCGCCGTTAGGAGAAATTTCAGCTTATCTTACCATCTTATAAAATTGGTTCCATCGAACCGATCAAGACGTATCAAGTCCTGATTCATCAACTTAATAGATGAAACGTTGTCGGCTTCCATCTTAGTAAATTACGATTTAAGATTGTTGGAAAATTATACAGATTAATGTAATTTCTGTATAATATGGAAATCGAAAATAATTAGAAATAAGGACAGGCTGAAGCACGTCTGAAAACGTTGTCCTTAAAGCGTAATTTACCCCTACTCAGGTGAACTGAGTATGCTGATAGGTTACAGACAAATCGTTTCTAGAATACGACGAGCCTGGTGTGGGTCTGCGTTCAGCAAACACGAAGGCCCACCAAATGGAACTCTTATACACACTATCTGGCAGAATTATAACAAAAAAGAAAAAAGAAAAATTCAAAAAAAAAGAAGAGAAGATTTTGTGACTTGAGACCACTGCACTGGTCAAATTTTCAGCCCCCTGGTTTAGTTGAACCATTCTTAGACCACACCTTTGGTCAATTCTTCAAGCAATGGTTCTGATTCACTTATTATACTGCTGATGTTTTTTTTTTTTGTCTGTAGGAGAGAAATTGTTGTAATTCGTATTGAGATTGCTGGAGTGTTGTGAGATGGATTGTAAACCCATCCAGGGCCTCTTTTTATAGGCTTAAGATGACTGAGAGTTATGGTCTAGGGACATAAATCCCACTAGCCGTTTTATGGCTGTTGGAAACTAACTGTTTTATGACTGTTGGATACTAGCCGTTTTATGACTGTTGTGAGAGAACTGGCTAGCCGTTTTATAGTTGTTGGGCTAGCCATTTTCTAGCTGTTGGCAACAATTTATGCAATAAAGGTTATAGCTGTTACACTTTTGTGCAACAGGTATATTTCCAACCACTATATAATCAGAGGGACTCTCATTCAGTCCTCTAGTTTTCGTCCAACTACCTATCTGTCTTAGCCTCTTTGTCGCACCATGACTCACACTCGTCTTGCTCCAGTTCGTGAAAGGAGCGACCCTCTGCGACACGATGCGCACGTGCGAAGTGCAAAGTGCGCCACTAGCGCCTCTACAGCCACACTGCCTCACATGCCCATGCCCTCGCACCAAGTCCGAGACCGAGCCCGAGCCCGAGCGCGTGAACACACAAGTTTCATTCTCCTTTGGACCATGTGTGTAAGTGTTATAATACTCCACACCTTTCATATAAAGCATCTTTTCTTTTCTTCTTTTTCCAATGTGGGACTATTCCCAAAAACCCACAAAAGGTATTTTTCAAACAACTTTTATATATTATATTATTTTATTATTAAAATATATTTTATAAAAATCAATATTTTTGCAACAACTGCAGCCATTGGATATGGGATCAAGTCAGGTGATCCAGACAGATGATCTTACACCATGCATGGCTGATGTTGGCTTCCTCAAAAAGAGTCATATCTTCTGTAGCTGGAAACAGGAAATTCTCGTTCATTTTATTGGGCCATGTCATTATTGATGTCATCACTGATGACATGATGAAAATGCAAGAAATTTTTATTCCCTATTTAGTAAAGATTCAAATTTCCTCAAAAATATTCAAGATTGAAATATCTAAACTTTAGATCCATGGTCTATATAAAGTAATGATTAGACTCTCGTGATTCAAAAGAAAAGAGCCAAACAATCCAAGGGTAAGAAATATTTTAATCTAAAGAGTATTTTACTTGTCCCTCTTTCGAAGATGATTTAGGTCATTGAAAAATGACCTCTCCGATTCAATAGCTACAGTTCCAAAGAAGGTTAGGACTATACTAAACATTTTATAGGATGATTCTAAGGGCTCATATGGTGGTGCAATGGATAAATATCTTATTTGAGATAAGTAAGTTTGGTTTAAGATCAATTATAAGTAACTTTTTTACTTAAAATTATTTAATCACTTCAGCTTAGTAAGTAGAAACCAAGACAAGTCACTTAAGGAAGCTTATCTTACAATCCAAACGCCCCTTAACTATTTGATTTAGGTTTGGGTCATTAAACATGAGCTCAAATTCAATTTTGAATTTTGCTTGAATTAGGTCTCTCAGATGACCTTTGGATTTGGTAAACTCAAGCTTAAAGGCCTGTTTGGATCATTAGTCATTTTGCTTAAGTACATATGCCATGATTAGCTTATCCTGGTTTTTGCTTACTTCGTAGATAAATATGTTAGATAGACAAAATACTTATTAGTAAAAAGTTATATATATATATATATATATATATATATATATATATAGAGAGAGAGAGAGAGAGAGAGAGAGAGAGAGAGAGAGAGGGGCATGCTCACCTTTGCACACGTGTCGTGAGACTAAAATCCAAACGATTCATGTGATGTGGCACCCCATGAAACCCTCAGGGCCCAACTTTCAACTTGATCCAAAACTCTAGTGGGCCATAGCAAAGAGAGATGTAAATCAAGGGAGAAAATTATTTCCTTTTGTCGTGGCCAACCAAAGTAGGGTAAAATTTGGGCCCTGGGTGTTTCATGGGCTGTTGCATCATGTGGACCATTCAAGTTTGGGGCTCACATCACATGAGATGAGTCCTCGACATCACTCAGGTGAGTGTGTGTATAAGCGCTCCGGTCCAAGCAGTTGGATTATAAATTACAACTCACCCATCAAATTACTTCAAACCTATGATATGTGTACAATATCCAACTTTTCTAATAGGTTGGCCCTATAATGAGAATCACATTAAGCAAAAATCAACTACATCTACTTTTCAAACTTTGATGTGGATTGTTCATTATTTGGAGCCCACGTTAATGTTAGTCATCTATCATGGAAGCCACCATCAATTTGAATTATCCATCATGTGGAGCCCACCTTCAATGTACACAGCCCATCATGTGGCGCTTACTTTGGTATAGACTGTCCATCATGTGGGCCCCACTTTTGAATTGAGCAATCCATCATGTGAGGCCCGCCTTAGATGTGAGCCATTCATCACCAAGAGCCAACCTTTGACATTGATTGTCCATTATGTGGGGTCCACCATAGTGTGTGCCATCAGGACGCATATTGGGTACTACCCCCACTAGGACCTAACCAGAGATAAATGGTCTTGTTAGGGGCTCTATGGGGCCCACCATGATATACGTGTTTTATCAAAGTTGTCCATTAATTCTGACAAATCATTTTAGGTCATGAACCCAAAAAGAAGTAGATGGAAGGCTTGAGTAGACCACACCACAAAAAGTAGTTATGATAATGACCCCCAACATTAAAACCTTATTAGGGCCCACTATAATATTTATTTGTCATCCAACTTGTTTGTCAGGTTAGGTAAATATAGATGAAGGGAAAACATAACTATAAAACTTTTTTTTTGTGTTGTAGTCCACTTTAGCATTTGATCTACCTCATTTTTAGCTCATCACCTAAAATGATTTGTTAAAATGGATGTAAAGCATGGATAAAATACATACATCATGGTGGGTCCCATAAAGCCTTCATAAGAGAACCCATCTTTAGTTCAGTCCTGGTGGAGCAGTACCCAATCGACACCCATGCCATACATCATTTGGGGCCCACCACGGATAGTAATTGTCCATCATGTGTGGATCATGTTTAATGTCCACTACCATCACGCGAAGCCCACTTTCGATGTGGGTCATCTATCATGTAGGGCAACGTTTGATATAGATTGTTCATCAATTGGAAAGATGAGAATGAGAAAGATGAGTGATAGAGGATAAAGAAAAGTAAAAACGGCAAATCTTTTCCAAGCTATGTAACTACTCTTAAGAATGTGATTACTATTTTTTTATTAATAAGAATTATATGTCAATAAAAAAAAAATACTTACGGAATCGTATCAAACCCAACACCACTTTCACAAGTGTTTTCCCACAAGTCTTTTTAGCACCAACTTTGGCAAGTAGAGGACCATAGGGTGTTTGGAAAAGCACATCCAAATGCACAATTATGGTGGGGGGGGGGGGGGGAGGTCCTGGGCTTGAGTATAATTTGCAAATTATGTCTTAAAAGGGCTTTCATGCAATAAGGGCTTGTTATAAATGCATATAAAGAGCATCAAATAAGTAATTATTAATAAAAAATAAAAAATACCTGCTATTCAATTTAAAGATCAAATTATACCTCAAAAAGTGGGTAAAACTAAACATTGTAATGGACCAGTCCCACCATGATATATGTGTTGTATTTATGTTGTTCATTCATTTATTCGTATCATTTTAAGACATAAGTCGAAAGATGAGGCAGATCCAAAACTTAACTGGACCACACCACAAAAAACAACAAGAATTGAATACCTATCATTGAACACTTTTGTGGGCTACATAAGTTTTGGATTCACCTCATTCTAGGGCTCATGCCCTTAATTGATCTAGTAAAATGAATGGACTACATTGACAAAATACATAAATCAAGGTGGGGCTTTTTGAGTTTACATGGGTCTTTGATTGACATCTTTACTTTGTTAAACCCAAAGGTAAATCATCATCATGCATTTACCACCATTTGCATGCAATTATTCATGTTAGAGATCTACTCCACGTTAAGTCCGTAGCATACAAATGCAACGTAATATAGTATAATACAATTTGATCATGAAATGATTTCAAGAATCTCTGTTTGCAATAACATCAAAATTTTATAATATAACAATATCTAAATGGTGAATCTCATATTTCCATTTGATGTTCAGGAAAAAAATGTTTGTAATACTAATCTATTGATGTTAATCTCTTAAACCAAGGAGTCTCTTTCTGATTGGAAATTTGAGATAGCCAAATGTTAATTTTCTAATAGGTGTTGACAAAAACGTATTTCATCCACACATGAGGATAGTAGAAGAAGATGAAGTTGATATTCACTATTTCACATTTTTTCTTTTTTAACTTTTCCTCGTATTTACATGTTCCACAGGGTGTGGACGTTTAAGGCTAGACATACCTCTCTTACGGAATAAAATCATATAACTAAGGATGGATTAAGGTTTAAGGGGTGCATTTAGTATTGTGATCCACCACCCTATGGACGCCAGTGTAAACTATTGTGAAGGAAGCCCGTCAATTTGTTTTATCCATGCATATACCCATAATTCAATCATTCCACTACCATGGTGTATATGACATGCTAATTAAAAGTGGACCATCAAATCTGGACTATCAGGCTATTGTCAAGTGTGATTAAATCAATTTTTACCATTAAATTATAACTTTAACGATTAAAACTTTTGAAAAACTGATTAAATCATTGAGTCTAGTAAAAAATTACCCGGTGAATCTCTAATTTATCAAGATTAAAGCTATAAATATATTCATAGACAAACCAATGAATCCTTTATTGACTCGTGCAAAAATCAATGACTCTTGATGGAAGTACCCAGTTACGTTCACTTTATTGACCCATGCATTGACCTCGAGCCAAAGCCAATCAATCAAGATCACAAGCCTCACACTTTCTTAGGTATAAGGATCAAGCAATCTTTAATTCATCAAGTCATGATTTCACGATCACAATCTAAGCTAATGGGCCTCCTGACCGTTGACTGGATCTCGTTCCACCTATTAAGTTACCAATGGTCTAAAATTAAATCCTTTATATATGACACACTCACACTCGTGTAGAGTACGAGCAATGTATAAACCAATATGAAATCGGCTCCCATTAGCGGAGACTATACATCTTGACATAAGTTAATCCCCTTACATAAGATAAATGTAAATCTCATAAACTGATGTCCATGGTTGTGTCTCATGCACCTGTGATGATGTTTATGGTCTAACAAGGTACTGTGATCCACTTATCACAACTCTTGTAAGTCGATGAACGTCATATACATGTCCAATCTCAAGTTTTTAAGGGCTATAAGAGGAATCACTTTTCAATAAATTCAATTAGTTTTAGATTAGAGCAACATCAAATCTTTCCAAAGCATATCACATGTTAATTTTAAGACCATAGTCACCAAAATCAATAGTTAACATCTACCCAATCACATCCAAACAGCAAGTGAACAAGGGCATGAACAGTTTTCGAAGGCACTGCCTCCAACACTCCCAAAAGAACAGGTTGGCCACGCCACGCCACAGGGAAAAGCAAGAATGGAATGCCCACCATTAATTGTGTGGGGACAAACCACTATGTTGACATGCCATCCAATCCATTCACTTGATGCACCTTACAAAAGGATACACGAAAAAAAACGCCATGACAAGATTCAGGGTTACACCATGTGATTATAAGAACTGCTAGACTAATTTCACACTGTTCCCTGCATTGTGGCACATACAAGTTTTGGATCGCCTTCATTTTATAAATCAAGGTCAAACATGAGGTGGGCCACCTAATGGACGGGGAATATGGAAAAGAATTGGCTGCTCCCCTTGCCACCGGCCAATGGTTGGTGGTCGGTGCACTGTGGGCCCCACTATAATGTGTATGTTTCATTCATCTATTTTTTTAAGATCATTTTAGGGTACGAGACTAAAAATTAAGTATATCGCAATCTCAAGTGGATTACATTATAGGAAACAGTGATTGAATGTTGACTAATAAAAAAATTTTTGGGGGTGATAAAAGTTTTGATTCAAGCTTATATTTGTTTTTTCCCTTCATCTGGATCTGTATGACCTGTTCAACAAATTGGATGTCAAATAAAAAGTATAGTGGGCCTTAGGAGTATTTTAATGGTGTATATCCAATCACTATAGTTTTCCTGTGGTGTTCTCCACTTGATATATATATCCCTCTGGTTTTTGGGATCAAGTTTAAAATGATCGGTAAAATTGGAAGAACGGAGTGGATGAAACATATACATCATGGAGAGGCCCACAGAGCACCAGTGACAGGTGGCAGGGGAGTAGGCAGTCCGTTTCCCCGTCCCTGCAGCTCCTCCTGACACCAGCTAATGGCAGACGGATTTGCTGGTCCCTCTGGCACCAGCCAATGGCTGATGGTTAGTTCTCTTTGACCCCACCGTGATGTATGAGTTTAATCCATTCCGTCCATCTCTCATTTTTTTTTTTTTTTTTTCAGATCATTTCATGGTGTAATATCAAAAATTAGTTATATTCAAATATCAAGTGGCCCACATTACAGGAAAAGTGTTAAATGAGTGTCGACCGTTAGAAGCCTTTTGGGGGCTATAAAAGTTTTAGATCGAGCTGATCTTTGTTTTTTACCTTCATATGGGCCTGTATGACCTGATAAAAAGATTGGATATCAAATAAACAGTACAGTGGCATTAGGAGGATTTTAATGGTGGATATTCAATCACTATTGTTTTCCTGTGGTGTGATCCACTTGAGATTTATATCCCTGTAATTTTTGGGATATACACTAAAATGTTCTGTAAAAATTGATGAACGGAATGGATGAAACAAATACATCATGGTGGGGCCCAATCCGTTTCCAGGAACGGCCACCGTGTAAATACCCGCGCCACGCTAGCCTATTTAAAGCTTTCGACAGCAGGAAGGGCAAGGGCACATTTTTCCAGCTATGGGAAGAACCTCTCTCGTCCGGCCTTCTCGCCTCCTACCTCTCCTCCGTCACAACAACCCACTCCAAACATCTTCCCGAAATGCCCCTCCTCTTTCCTCCCTTATTAAAACCCCAATTTCCCGAACTACCCCTTCATTTCTTTCTCCCCTCTCTGCTTCCATCTTTCTTTTCTCTTCCGAAGCCTCCACTCTTCGTACCTTCTCCTCATCTGCAGGTTTTCTCTTTCACTCTCTCTATTCATGCATTTCAATCCAGACCGTTGAAATCATCGGTGCCATTCTGGATGGAAAGTAGTGTGGCAATCACACCGATTGAAGGATCCAAAACATGGCTAAAAGGCTGGGAGATTCGGAACGACTCGTTCGGACCTGAGTCGAATCGTAGCAGGCGAGTCGGACTGAGTCGGCCCCTGTTTGTAATTCTGGGGCCCACCGTGATGTCTGTGACATCCACTCTGTCCATCTGTTGCGCCAGCTCATGTTTGGACGTGAACAGGCAGATCCAAAATTCAAGTGGGGATTGAACGCCTACACTTGAAATCATCTTGGGTCCTGTAGAAGTTTGAAATCAGACTGGTGTTTTTGTTTCCATTTATCCTGGCGGGAATCACCTTATGAACGGGTTGGATGACATATAAGCATCACGGTGGCACAGGAGGGTTTCAATGGTGGGCATTTCATTTCCCATTGTTTCATATGGTGTGGCCCACTTGAGTTTTGGATCTGACTCATTTTTAGGCTGGTGTCCTAACACGAGCTGGTGAAACTTATGGACTGGATTTCACATGGGCATCACAGGTGGGCCTCAGAGAGCTTTTGGTTACATGGGCTCCGTGTCACAGGCCGTAAAAGAGGGAAACTTTGATACTCTAGCAGAGTGTGGTGGATGATACGCAGACACTTAGAAATTACTATGGATTTAACATGTGTCATACAAGCCATACAAGCCATACAAATTAAACCGTCCAAATTATGGAACCCTGTTTATATGTATGATGACTCAAATAATTAAGCTTATTTGATCACTCGACTGTTAGATAGGGGTACCTTATTCAACGGCCTTATTTCAACAAACAAATGTCCTTTATATATATATATATATATATAGAGAGAGAGAGAGAGAGAGAGAGAGAGAGAGAGAGAGAGAGAGAGAGAGAGAGAGAGAGAGAGAGAGAGAGAGAGAGAGAGAGAGAGAGAGAGAGAGAGAGAGAGAGAGAGGCATGCTCACCTACGCATGTGCGCACCTTTGCACGTGTCACGGGTGTCGAATCCGAATGGTCCATAAGATGCGGAATCCCATGAAACATCAGGGGTTGAATTTTCACCATGATTTAAGATTTTGGTGGGCCATAGCAAAGAGAAATTCAAATCAAGGGAAGAAACTGTTTGCATTTATCATGGCCCACTGAAGTTTTGGATCAAAGTAAAAATGCGTATCAGGGGGTTTCATGAGGTTCTGCTTCATGTGGACCGTTCAGATTTGCAAGACTCATCAGATACGAAAAAAGTTCGTATGTAGTACTTACGAACTGGTTCGTAGGTGAGTGTTTCCATATATATATATATATATATATATATATATATATATATATATATATATATATATATATAAAAGATACAAACAAGTGTCCATGAATCAGAGGTTGGGATTATTCAAACAATCTGATTTAAAGGTTAGGGTTATTCAAACAATATGATTAAGAAGTTAGGGTCATTCGAACAATATAATTTTGGGACTGGGACTTAGCGACAATGGTATCGAAAATCTAATCTTTTAATTTGAGTTAATGCATATGCACACCATATGTATAATTTTTAAGTGGCTGTGTATTGAGTGTTAGAAACAGGGAGATGTCAAGAAGCTCCCCTTTCTGAAATTGGAATTTGCAATGAGAAAAACTTTGATACTCTAGCGGAGTGTGATTGATGATACACAAGCACCTAATAATTACTTAGAAATTTCATATGTAGCATGGAATTAAATTAGCTAGTGGAGACAGTGTAGTGTGTGTGAGTGATCCAGGGTTCAATCCATGGTAATGTTACCTTTCAAAAAAGTAAAAAAAGTAATTTAAACTAAACAACCCAAATTATGGGCCCCAATGTAGATGGGCCATGAACAAAAAATTAGGCTTATTTGATTATATGACTATCAGATTGGGGGACCAATCTGATTTTGGGATTGTGATTTAATGAAAGTGTGTACTAAAATTTATTTATTTTAGTTTGTAGTTGTTATATGCCCATTTCAACCATTTTCAAGTGTCTGCATGGTAAATGCCATACACAGCTGGAGTATCAATACCTCCCTGCTTCTTTATAGCAGCATGGAGAGTCGCTGTCACCAGATTGGCATATGACAACGCACACCTTTGAATTGTGTGTGACAATGCACGTGACAGAGTTAGCCACAACGGGACGAATCATCTGAGTTGATTTGGTTAGACACAACCGTATTGCCTGAGGCAGGATGAGTCACCCTACATCCACCCCCTAATAACCAAACCGTAGTATTGAACTAGATTGGGTCCAATCGAGTTTGAGTTGGCTCGGAGGGGTCTATGAAGGCCATGGTTTCTAGCCAAGTTTCTATCATTTCAATAATTTTTTCAAAAGTTTTGGAAATGAAATTCAACTATCTAAATTAAAGTAAGGCATTGTGATTTTAGTGGTGTTCAATATACATTTGGTGGGTTGCCTTCTAGTCTTTGAACCAACTACTCATTCGACCTTTGGTTTGATGGTGGTATATGTGCATGGCCTTGGTGCGGACTTGTGTGTGTCCATTTATTACCTGATACGAGGAAAATTTTGGGATGTGCGTATCCTGTGCTCGGTGGTATGTCTGGAAACTTCCACTCTACGATCATCCCTTATTTGCCTAGTGTGCATGTATTTGTTGGGTTGGGGATTAGTACTTGGGACCTTGTTGTCATCAGACTGTTGTCAAGGTGAATCTCTACCATGGCTAGTTCCAGAACCTGAGTAAAAGAGGAAGGTTGATGTCTAAAGGCCACCCAATCATAAAACTTTTGGCAATAAAACATTTAAAAGTTGACCCCAATTGCTAGTAGGAAGGGTAATATAATAATGTTATAAAATTTAGAAATAATTTGTGATGTAGATTATGTAATGTTTTATATTAGCCGTGGTTTGTTGGACATACCTATATTTAGAGTCTCTTATATTTTTCTCAATATATATTTTTTTTTCTTGGAAACTCCAGCTAGCAGTGATGTGCTAGCTAATCTGAAGCTCAAGTAAAGGAGTATGGTTGATGTTAGGTGACTAGTGTCGGTCATAGAACTTTGCAATTATGAGAATTCCCCTTTTAAATATGATCGGCAAAGTAGGACTTGTACAGCCGGTCCCAAATAGTTGGGACAAGACTATGATGACAATGGCAGTGGTGGTAGTGTTGACAAAGATAATGACACGATGGGTATGATGGCCATAACAGGGATGAGTATGATGATGAGGATGATAAGGATGGTGATGGTGGTGTTGATGTAGATTATGTTGGCGATGAAATTTTATCACAAAAGGAGATTTTACAATTTAAGGAAGAAGTTACAAGTTTCTAAGGCCAATCAACCCTCTTGTCACTCCATCCCTAGGTAAGGGATACACAACTTTATGTGCCTTCCCAAAACGTGGTAGAAAGATGCATTCAGGAGGGAAGAAATGATGATGATCTCTATAATAAGTGTAGAGTTTCCAAGGCCTCTCATTGAAGCCTTTCAGAAAACATGACAGAAAGATGTATTAAGGAGGGAAGAGATACTTTTGGTTGCTATAACAATAACTGTAGAGTTTCCAAGGCTTCTTATCTAAGGAGTGGATGTATTTAATAACAATGGACGAATCTCCTTCCATACTTGAAGGCTCTAAAAGAAGAAAAAAGTCATAGGCTGGTGTGAAGAGCCATTAATTTAGGCATATTGGATTTTGGATCTCTAAGTGTTTATGCCATAACAATATAGTCCCATTCGTTTCAACTTAGTTCCACCCAGTAGCCTCGATTTACAATTGAATTTAAGCTAATTTTAATCTATGACATATAAGCTTAAAACCACAGTGGGTTTGTTTGGCTTGGTATTAGAATCTCCTGTGTTGATTAGACTAGTTATTGTCAAGGTGGCTATGACAACTTTTCTCTTGCTATAGCAAGACATGGTTCACACAGTTTCCATCCTCTAGCGAGGATATATAGGTAGGGTTTTAGTCTCTTAACTTGGACTACTTGAAGCTTATACAATGGAATCAACAAGGGTAGTACAAAGCATTTCCAATTTGTGGTTCCATTCATGAGTAAGAGTTGTGGGTCACATAATCTTCAAAAAGTTAAAGGGTACGTCATTAGTATGTTGTGGTACTTGGACAATAATAAGTGATTTCCCTTCCCTAAAGACCTGTTTGGTTGTAACAAAAGTTTGGTCCTCGATAGTCTGTTTAGGTTAGACTCGTCGTTGTCTTGTTTGACCCGGTCTTATTGTCTTAAACTAGTTGTTCTCATGTTGTTGTTAAGCACTTGGAATAAGGATTATTTGGCATATATGATGCATGCGTATATTGAAAAATTGACAGATATGACGAATGGATGGTGCTTGAAAATGTATAGTGACATATGTAGTAAATATAAGGTATTTGGAGATGTATGGTGGCACATGACTGTCATGAGAATGTAAGATGGCACACGTGATACATGCGTTGCATGTACAACTTAGCACATGTGGTAAATGTGGCATATGAAGTGAATGAAAGGTTTAATGTAGCATATTTGCAGCACTTGAAGGCACATATAGCATATTGGACATGTGTCACTTGTGTATCATAAGAAAATAGTTTGTAATGTTGTACCATAATAGGGATTAGTGGGCTTATAGTTTTCTTTTTAGGAACAAGGAAAGTCCTCAAATGGTAAAAAAAACTTTGGACAATTTGTCATTTTTTGGGTTGTGCAAATTAGTAGACAAACCATGGACAAAATGCTTGTCTCGAACTAACTAGTCAAAGACTGAACTTTATTGCTATCAAATGATCGTAAGTATTTAACTAATCACTTACCAGGTTGAACTCTAAGCATACTATTTATGTAGGATTTAAGGAACCCTACAGTTAGCCAAAAACTCAACTTTTGGATATTGATGGGGAATGGTTTAATGTTGCTGTACTTGTATGAGTTGTATCAACACTTGTTATACCTGTGCTCTAAGTCGGGGTTTGATCCACTATACCTGATCTTTGCCACACTTGATAGTTGTACTTGTAAGTGCTTGACATAGTGTCGAAGAGTTGTTTTTGACTGTACAAATGGCTTGCATGATGGGCTTGGTGATTGCAGACCTGACTCAAAAATAGCACTCTCATTGCTGTTGTTAAGACTATCTTTTATACAAATGTAATTGATTTGGATGATTATAGGATGTTCATATAGCATGAGATGATTGAGATCTTTGTTGAGGAACTTCATAACTTAAGAGCCATGTAGTAGTAGCAAAGGTTCAATACCAGACTAGTTAGTCAAGGACAAGCACATTTTCCTTGGTTTGTCAGCCATTTTTCTGCACATAACCCAATAAAAACAAGGACTGCTTGTCCAAGTTTTTTCTTACAGTTAAAGGGCTTATCTTGTTCCTACAAAAACTAGAGATCACCTTGTCTCGTTATGATACAAGGTAGACCATTTTATTGTAGTACACATGTGTCACACATGCCACATGTGCCATCATGCCAATGTACCAAAAGTGCCACTGTTCATCTTTAGGCACTGCAAATGTGCCCCATACAGCCCTTTGTATCCTTCATGTGCCCACATTTGTTATATGGGCCAAGTTGTACATGTGATGCACGTTCCCCATGTATGCCACTGTATACATCTTTAAGCACCCTGGATGTGCCAAATGTGCCACTTTATATCTTCAAGCACTCCACATGTATAACATATGCCACCATACATTTTCAAACACCATACATGCGTCATATGTGCCAAGTTTTCAATGTGCACATGTGCCAAGTTTTCAATGTGCACATGTGCCATATGTGTCAAATAATCTTTCTTTTTTCTAAGTGCTTGACAAATAGTGTGAGAATAACTAGTCCAGGACAACATGACTGGACCAGACAAGACTTGGACGAGCCTAACCTGGGCAGGCTGTCTAGGACTAAACTTTTGTTGCTACCAAACGGGCCCTTAGGTTCAACTCAATACAAAAGTCATGTCTACGAGGAAGCAAGTCATATGATTGATAAACTAGTTATCTATGATAGACTGTGTACAAGGAAGCAAGCCAAATAAAGAGGTGTTGAGCTGGCTATTGCCATTCTTATTCCTTTAGTTTTTGCTTTGTTTTATTTATTTATTTATGAAAGGTGACAATAATTTTATTAGGTAGGCGCCGAATAGGCAATCTTGTGATTCTTATCCTTTTTCATCTATTGATAATTTCTACATTTCTGTTTCACTACTAGTAGAAAATAATGTAACCCTAACAATGTGTATGAAAGCTGTCTTTACTTAATGGCTGGTTAATGAAGCTGTCTTTTCAATTCTTCAACAGTTTGATTGTTTTATCAATGATATTAGTATCTTTTAGGCTTGGGAACTTAATTAGCAAAATTGAGGGCAACTCGAGATGTAATTATATGTGGTTCAGAAACATGTATTACATGCAGCTCCCTCTATCAATGCCTAAAACTAAATTAAACTCTGATTATCCAATATAATCTGAGTTTAATTTAGGTTTAGGCATTGATAATTACAAATATTAAGAAATCATACTGGTTGATACATATCAAGTTTCACTTTTTAATCGTTCCATATTCAATGGTTCATGATGGTTTATTTAAGTTTGGTGTCTATAAATAACAAAGTTTGCAGGCATCACAGATTTAATTGCATCCGTTGGATACATTTATTAGATATATAGCCTTCCAATTTGATTTGATTTATTTTTCGCAGGTTCAAACTTCAGACACTAACTATTAGAAACTTCCCCTCATGTTCTTTCACCTCATTAGAGGGAACTGAATGATAGACACGTTTGGTGCTAATTGCACTGTTATTCCTTCAGTTGACAAAATTGATTTGCCTTATTGTTCATATCATTGTACCTTTATGCATATTGGTATGCTTTTGTAGATCTTTGAAGAGCTAGGTATCTGAAGACATTCTGAATCTTGTTTGTGCACAGCTTTGTGCTTTACATATTGCATAGTTGCATGCAAGTTGTGCTCATGGTTTTAAGACTCGGGCAAGTCTGGTAAGACTCATCCGAGTCGACTTGGATTCGGTGGCTCCTGATCCAGTTCCCCAGAAGTCGGGCCAATTTAACCCCCCACTTGGATGAGTCGCGGCCCGACTCAGGGCCAAACAAGTCAATCGAGGTCCCAAATCTAAAGACCATGGTTGTGCTGCACCTTTTACTCGAATAATTTTGCAACCAGTATTGATACTGAAATTTTACTTGTATAATAATTTAGAATGTATTTAAACTGTTCTCTGTGGTTCATGTTTTATAGATTTGGAATCAAAGAATCCTTTATATACATGTACTTAGATATGTATACGTGTGCATGCAGCAATTAACTTGGATTTAGAGATAGCAAACATAATCGTTTTTATTTAGTCAACCATGATGCATCCTCTGCTAATCCAGTAAACAGTTGCAGGTCCCTCAAACATTGTTCTTATTGAGTCTGAAGAAGAACTGAACAGCTCACTGAATAAGGTTCAAGGTAAATTCAGTAGATTTACCATACACAGTCATGATAGAACGCATTGTTGAGGAGTTCATGAAATTTCTAGCTCCTTGTTCTCTTCCCATTTGAGAATTTGATGCTTTACATACATATTTATTGAAAATTCTCAGGTAACAGCTTGCCTGCAGTTTTCTACTTCACAGCAGTATGGTGTGGACCTTGTGAGATTCTTTCAGATCCTAAAACGTCATTTATCCGTATGCATGTTATGCACACAGTTTAACCTCTTTTGCATGTTTAACATAGAACACTTCAATGAGAATATATGTTTGAACTTGAATTTTATGTAGCTTTCGAAATAAATAAACACTTTGATTGATCTCGGCACTAGGAAAATTCAAGGCACTAGGCGATGTCCAGGCACTCACCTGGAGAAAGACAATTTTTATTTTAATGTATTTTATATTAGACATGATACATATAGATACTCGAGTGTTTATAATAGTTTTTGCTCTAGAACTAATTTTAGAACTAGGAAATAGAACTATTAGATACTGGGATATGAAAATCACATCCAGTCAAACATTCATATGAAGCAAGAATTCATTCCAATTAAATGATTCAAATTCTGCAAAACTATTAAAGGGAATCAAATTATAATTCAAAATGATTACCAAACCATGATAACAAGTCTATGAGTATTCAGATGAACCAAATCATATTTCCTGACCGTTCATTTAATTGTTCAAAACCCAAAGTTAAAACTAAGGCAATTAAGCAAGTTATCCAAAAACCATCTAGTCATTAAATTATTAATCAACTTATAATGTAATGATCTTCCAATACCAATATAAGAAGAAATCAAGAAGAAAATGATTTCTGTACTTTATGAAAATCTTAGTAGTTTTGGAAGAAGAGGTATTTTCGGCTTTGATCCAAATAAAGAGAGCAAAAGTGTTAAAGGTTGTTTAGATGATCCCTTTAATTGTTTCCACCCTTAAGGTGATTAAAATGTCCCAGACATCCCCTATTTGAGGTTTCAATAGAAGGGTACTTCCCATCTCTTCTTGGAGATGTTAGTTTCTAGTCAATGAAGGTTGCTTGGTTAGAGATATTGAGAAAGCCATTACCTGGATGGTGCTTCTTCATACCGTATTATATCTTAAAGTTTCTGCTCAAAGTTCCTCTTTTACCAGTCCAAATTTAACCTACAGGTTGATAGGTGAAGGTGGAAATTTGAAACAAACCGAGCAGCTTAAAATACCTATCTACCCCTTCTCTTCTTGGAAATGTTAGTTTCTAGTCAATGAACTTTGCTTGGTTAGAGATATTGGGAAAGCCATTATCTGGATGGTGCTTCTTCATACCGTATTATATCTTAAAGTTTCTGCTCAAAGTTCCACTTTTACTAGTCCAAATTTAACCCTACAGGTTGATAGGTGAAGGTGGAAATTTGAAACAGACTGAGCAGCTTAAAATAGCTATGGAGATATCCTACTTAAGCACACTAAAAGCAATTTCATTGTCTCTCCAAATGCTGATGACTTCATTGCACTATCTGTATCTTACAATGAACAATCCTATGCCATGTTGTTGTTCCTTTCTACTTTAGGATTAGCCCGGATTCAGTTTAGTTTAGGGTTGTTAATGGGCCGAGCATGGGCCAGATTAGGGTCAGCCCCCATCTCATGACATGAAAATTTATCCAAACCAGTGATGGCCATTTCTATCATCGAGTCCCCATAAAAAATCTCATCTATTGGTTGATCATAACCCTCAGATTGAATGTGAATGGATGCAAGCACATTGGTAAGAAGGCAAACCATGTTCAAATGGAAAATATTTCCAAACATGCTGGGTTGGCTACTTCCAATTTGCAAGATTTTTAGGGCTTCATTTGTGGTGGGTCCCATTAGATTATGCATGTTCGTATTGGTCGAGAGAGAGGGAAACAGTCCAACATTCAGAGGATCTTTCAATTTGCAAGATTTGGGGACTCACGGCCCTCACCTAAGGTGGCCCCCATCTAATTGACACACAACCTCGCTTCCAGCAAACTCATGTTGATTGGAATAGGGGAATGATAAATACAAAGAAATAATACAATGTACTTGCATTGGCCTATTTGCTTTAACCTATCTAATTTTTTCACTTATGGAGCAGATAGGCCCATTTTTGGGTCAACCAGTGCAGTCCACCTTGCTGAGTGCCATAGATGGGTTGAATCATTGTATTATGTGGCCAATGTGTACATATTCTCTTTGCCAGAATATAAACCTCCACACACATCCAGAGTTTAGACTGTAATCTATGATAAGTACCAGCGCCTAGACTCTCAATTCTTGAGTTCCAGCTGAGAGAATCAGGAGAAGATTTCCTTAAATCTTCTCCATCCCCAAACAATGAAAGCCATCTTGTCAAGGGGAAAATCACTTTTTATTTCCTCTGAATTCAATGAATTCCACTGACATCAAACCTGGGCCAACCCACCAAATCATGCTTGATTTGTGTTCAATTAGGGCCCATTTGGTCAAGTTGATAGACAACATTCTTATCAAAGAATGGTCTGATACACCATTTTATACATGTCCAAATAAAAAACTGAAATAAAATAAGATGGATTCTTGAGTTTCTCCTTTCTTTCCTAGTCTGATATTTTTCCTTAAATCTTTGCTTTAGAAAAATTTTTTGACTGGTAGGAGACAGTGCAAGCCAATACGGATGCAATACACCCGTATCATATTGATTTTTTCCCATTCAGAACCACGAAGACAACCATACCATTCATATCTATTACCTAGATATGGATGGAGCATCATCCAAAAATTACACAAGTAGATGATATTAACCAACTAATTTTGCTTGGATTTTGCGGCAACTCATGATTCTACCTTTTTTTTTTTCCCCTTAATCATCCATTCGGCAACATTAATTGGATAATTGTGATTTCCAGAGATGTTCCATCTACAATGTTCCTCACAATGTGAGTGGTCTGGATAGATGTACGTGAGTGCCACATTTCAGAAGGATGAGTTGCCACCATTTTCGAAATGGTGGTAACTATCATGGGAATCTAGCCTGTCCCAAGGCGAAAGTGACTTTAAAAAGAAAAACATTCATCTTCTTAAGGATGTTGATGATCCATCTACATGCACACAAGGGACATTTATTTCAATTTAATCAGTACAAATTGTGGGTCTCACTAAATATATTAATGGGGACAGTGATTGCTTGGATGAATATAGTCAACGCTCTAAGTTAATCAATCAAATGTCCAATGATCTGTTCTTAGGATTGTCTTATCAGTCTCATTTAATAGCTATGCCCCATTTAGATCAGGCCCTGTTCTCGTACAATTTGGATTTGTTATATGTATGTGATGCATGTGATTTAACTACTTGGATGCGGGAGATTATTAATAGATTAATCACAGTAAGTCAAATATGATAACATGTTGTCCAACCATGATCTAAAGAGTACCAAAAAAGGCAATAAAATTTAGATTTATAATAAAATCACAATCCCACATAAGTATGAATCATATAAACATGAAAACCTTAAGTCCCATGAGAGATTGGTACTTTCACACTTAGTATAGGCATAGTTCAAGTTCAAAGGTCAGATTTGGTGCAATTCAAGGATTAGGAATTGGAGAAATAAATTTTGGTTTTCAGATTTGGGAATTTAGGGTTAGGGATGTAGGGATTTAGGATTAGGGATTTAGGAATTAGGGTTTGTGGGGAAGTAGGGTTTTGAGAACTAGGAAATTGGGTTAGGGTTTTAGACTTAGGACTAGGGATTTTAAAGGGGAAAAGGAGTGAGGATTAAGAGAGAGAGAGAGAGGGAGGGCTGGCCCTACAGATGGTCGTACGGTCACATTAGTACGGACATAAGATCTATTATTTGGTCTGTACGGTCGTATGGTGTGAATAGGTTAGGTTTAGGTGGGTTTTGGATCTAATGGGAATGCATTCTGTTTGAGAACAAATGGAAGAAGAAGAGGTATAGATAAGTAAAGAGGAATTGAGAGAAATGGAGAAGAAGAAAATCGAAAATATCTTCATTGTAGAGAATAATGGACTTCACACCAAAATAACCTATTTTCACAGGAGGATCTCACTTCACATGAGACAAGATGCTTTTTCTGAGTAAAAGAGAGCTTTTCATTCCATTTTCTAAGAGCTAGGGCTAGACATCCCCCCTTTAGAGTCTCAAAAAGGTCTTTTTACAAAAAGACACTCCCAGGCAAGATTTCTTTTTTTTTTTTTAAAACCCTCAAATAAAAATGTCTCACTTGTCCTATGACGCCATAAAACATAAATATGCTAATCCTAAGTTATGAATAAAAAAAATATATATAAAATATGCTATCCAAACACTTATGATCACATGTGATCAATGATCACAATGATCCAACCGTTCGATCGAAGGATCCACACAATCTAACGGTCTGATCGTTGTATCATCGCAATCCTACGGTCAATACTTCTCAACTAAGCAGCTCACATGCATCTTTGTAGCGTAGGGTCTTTGAAGATGCACAATCATGCAAGTATGGCCCACCCGGGCCCATGTACAAGTCATCGAGCCAAAGTGAAGGTTGGGCCGATCTCCTCATCCTCTAGTATGCTCTAAATCGTCGAATGTCTTTATCAACTCTCTTCGATTGAGAAGATTTCGCCTCTCGTGAAATAAAGCTACAATGCCGCTCCAAAAGATCCGAGTCGAAATGTTGAAAATCCACACCTGTGATCCATGTGCAATCTGATATTGGTCGATGTTTTCACTTGACTAAATATTTCTAAAAGCTCCCATGTCAAGTGGAAACAACATACTTGTCCAAAATATCCTCGTATCTCCTCTCTACTTGTAGGTATGGATGGTAAAGGTGGTAGAGGCCGAGAAGAAGGGTTAGGTAAGGTCCATTGGTGATGGGACAAGTCGAGTATGTTATCATCTGAGTCAAGAGAGGGGTTCTGGAAAGGCATTAGATCTTCCACATTGAATGTAACACTAATACCCATACTAGATGGAAGATCTACCAAGTACGTATTGGGACCTAAACGTTTCAAAATCTTATATGGTTCAGCACTACGGGCTTGTAATTTCTTGAAGGTTCCTTGTGGAAATCATTCAGGCCTTATTCTTATCATCACTTTATCGCCTACCTGATATTCCTTGAATCTACGATGAGAGTCATCAACTTTCTTATATTTTTTTATTTCTGATGTTAATTCGTTTTCTAATATCCGTATGCAAGTCATGAATGTCGTGTGCAGATGCTTCCGCAGACTTTGATGGCCTATGGGAAACTGACATGGGAATAAGGTTTATAGGCTTTTTAGGCTTATAAGTAGACACAACTTCAAAGGGACTCATGCCTATTAACCTATTGATTGAACTCTTATATGCAAACTCGGCTACAAGTAATATTGTGTCCCAAGTCCTACTATGGTCACCCACGAGACACCGTAGCAGGTTTTCGAAACTCCTATTGACCACTTGTCTAACCATCAGTATGAGGATGGTATGCTGATGAAAGTTGTAATATTGTGCCCCATCATATGCCAATGTGTCTTCCAAAAATAACACATAAATCTAACATCCCTATTAGACACGATGGTTTTCAGCAAATTATGTAAATGAACCACCTCCACAAAGAATAGCTTCATGATGTTGGAGGCATCGGACGACTTAGAGCACAGTAGGAAATGGGTCATTTTAGAAAAAAATGGTCCACTACCACGAAAATGGAATCGTGCTTCTTGATTGTCTTGGAAAGCCAAAGCAGGAAGTCCATACTAAGGTCTTTCCACGAAGCGCGTAATATTGGCAAAGGTGTATATAAACCCGTGTTCTACTTCTTCTTCTTTGTCTGTTGACATGTTCGATATTGTCCTATAATTTTGGCTACATCTCGCTTAAGACTTAGCCCATAAAACCTGTCCTCTACAAGGGCAATAGTCTTATTACGACCAAAATGACCGGCTACTCCACCGGCACGAAGCTCCCAAACAAGGAAACCAGTAGAGATGTGTGGGGAATGCAGAGTCTGTCTCCTTTGAATAGAAAGCTATCGTCCAGGACAAACCCACTATCATTCCTCTGACCATCCAACAATGACGTATATACTTTCTCGAAGTTTGGACGCATGGGATATTCGTCCTTCAAACTCTTGAATCCAGTGACTTCAACGCTTATAGATTGAAGTAACGTCACTCTATGGCTGAGGGCGTTAGCAAGTTTGTTCTCGACCCCGGCCTCGTGTTTCATAACAAACCAAGGAATGCCAAATCGGTTACGTATCGGCTGATACGTAACGGAAACGGTGGTGACCGTTACACGTTACGGGGTCGTATCGGCCGATACGGTTTTTTGTAGCCGTATCGGCCGATACGGGGCCGATACGGGGCGTATCGGCCGATACGCCCCCGTATCGGCCGTTACGGGCCCGTTACGGGCCGTTATAGGCCCGTAACAGGCCCGTATCGACCTTTTTCCATTTTAAGCTTTGTTTTTGCTGTTTTTTTGAAACTTCTTGCTTCCAAACTGTTTCTTACTCCTTTTACTACTAATTTCGACTAACTTTGGCTGAGTATTTGAGATAAAAATACATTATATTATGAATTTTCTTGAATCAAAGCTCGATGGGACATTTTTCAGAAATTTGTCAAAAATATGTATTTATATATTTTTAATACGTTTTGTTGTTTTAATCATACCATATGATGTGTTAATCATAGTAAAACATGTTAATGTGCATTTTACAGATTTTGGGTGTCATTTAATATTTTTTTTATATTTTTTTCTATTTACGCATGAATTTTGGCCCCCTTTTTAAAAATTTGAAAAATCAATTTTTAATGGTTGTATTGTTGTTTTAATTATGCCATTTGATGTGTTAATCATAGTAGGACATGTTAATGTGCATTTTACAGATTTTGGGTGCCATTTTATATTTTTTTTAATATTTTTTTTCTATTTACGCATTTATTTTGGCCCTTTTTTTGAAAATTCGAAAAATCATTTTTTAATGATTCTTTTGCTATTTTAATGATGCTATATGATGTGTTAATCATAGTAGAACATGTTAATGTGCATTTTACAGATTTGGGGTACCATTTTATATATTTTTTTATATTTTTTTCTATTTACGCATGAATTTTGGCCCTTTTTTATTAAATTCGAAAAATCAATTTTTAATAGTTGTTTTGTTGTTTTAATCATGCCATATGATGTGTTAATTATAGTAGAACATGTTAATGTGCATTTTATAGATTTGGGGTGCCATTTTATATTTTTTTTTATATTTTTTTCTATTTACGCATTTATTTTGGCCCTTTTTTTGAAAATTCGAAAAATCATTTTTTAATGATTCTTTTGCTGTTTTAATGATGTCATATGATATGTTAATCATAGTAGAACATTTTAATGTGCATTTTACAAATTTGGGGTGCCATTTTATATTTTTTTTTTTATTTTTTTCTATTTACGCATTTATTTTGACCCTTTTTTTGAAAATTTGAAAAATCATTTTTTAATGATTCTTTTGCTGTTTTAATGATGCCATGTGATGTGTTAATCATAGTAGAACATGTTAATGTGCATTTTATATATTTGGGGTGCCATTTTATTTTTTATTTTTACATTTTTTCTATTTATGCATGAATTTTGGCCCTCAAAAATAATTGCAAACACCTAAATGTAAGATATTTTCATATTACATTCATTCTAATATATCTATCATTGATAGTAGATAGTTAGAAAATTAAATACATAAATTTTGTAGTCAAATTCAGGTTATCTGGTTCATAAATTCATCAGACAATCCGATACAACTTCTGACCAAAGAGTGGACCGTTACACCACCATAAACATGTTCCAATTTATAAATGAATGCATATTTGGAATGCTTAGAATATTTCGGATTTAATCCATATTTTTTCATATTTTTTTGGAAAAAAAAAAATTTTGCGCCGTTATGGGCCGTTACGCCCCCGTATCGCCGTTACGCCCCCGTATCCGTATCGGTTTCAGAGGGCACCGTTACGCCAACCGATACCGATACGGGACACCTTGTAACAAACGAATACTCTTGAAGAAACTCAACCCACTTGGCATGCCTTGTGTTTAATTTCTTTTGAGAGTTAATATAACGTAAGGCCTCGTGGACTGAGAATAAGATGAACTCTTGCGGTAGTAAATAATGTTGCTAATGACATAAGGATTGGACTACCACGTAGAATTCCTTGTCATAAGTAGAGTACCGTTGCTTTGCTTCATTCAACTTCCATTAAAGAAAGCAACATGGTGTCCCTCTTGGCTAAGTACTTCACTTACACCTACCCTAGAGGCGTCATAAGCAACCTCAAAGACTTTAGAAAAGTCAGGAAGGCGCATGACATGAGCCTCTCATCTTGCCATTGATCTCCTTAAATGCTTTTGATGCAACAGTGTTACTCTATTTGAACTCCCATTTCTTTATGCAATCTGTGATGAGGACTATAATGGAACTAAAGTCTCTGATATACCACCTATAGAAGGTAGCTAAGCCGTGAAAGCTATGTACCTCATGGATGTTCCGCGGTTTAGGCCAACTCACAATGGCCTTGATTTTCTCGGGATTTGCAGACATGCCTTCTGATAAAATTATGAGACCTAAGAAGATAATTCTATTTGACATGAATAAACACCTTTTCAAGTTTGCATATAGTTTCTCTTCCCTAAGGATCACACAAACTTGCCTTAGATAGTGGAGGTGTAATTCTTTGGAGGTACTATAGATGAGGCTATTGTCAAAGTAGACTACCAAGAACTTTCCTATAATGGGCCTCTACACCTGGGTCATCACATACATTAAAATACTAGGAGAATTAGTCAAACCAAAAGGCATGACCAACCACTCATAGAGCCCATCATTCGTTTCGAATGTCGTTTTCCATTCATCCCCTAGGCGAATGTATATTTGGTAATATCCACTCTTGAGGTCTATCTTTGAGAAAATTGTAGCACCTGTCATCATCTCTAACATATCATCAAGTCACGCTATGAGAAATCGATACTTGACCGTGATTTTGTTGATGGCTCGACTGTCCACGCACATATGCCAAGTGCCATCATTCTTAGGCTTGAGAAGCGCTGGCATGACACATTGACTCAAACTCTCCTGAATGAAACCCTTCCTTAGGAGCTCATCTACCTGCTTCTTCAGCTTCACGTGCTCCATAGGTTTCTTTCAATAATAAGGAAGGTTTGGTAAAGTCGACCCAGGGAAAAGATCAATGACATGCTAAGTGTCCCTTATGGGCAACAACTCATCCGGTAAATCCTCGGGAAAAACATCACTAAATTCCTCCAGTACCGGACTCACCTCAGGTGACAACTCTACTCTAACTTCGGGTATAGCCTCTTTAGCCACGAGAGCATACAACATCGAATCTGCCTTAGTCTTCTGCTCAAACTCTTTGGTGTTTAATATGTGGAGAGACTTGGGCTGTGATTTCCTCACATCCTTTGGTCCACCATTTTTAATGTCCTCCTTAACTTCTGGGGTACTCTTGGGTGGAAGAGGATTTAATCCAAGACCTACCCAAGATGATGTGGCCTACATCCATAGGCAAAACATCATACTACAACAAATCTTTATAAGATGCAAACTGGATGTGAATAAGACAACGCTGGGAGATTGGCATAAAGGATGCATCAACCCATGAAACTCTATGGGGCTGAGGGTGAGGACTGGGCTTCACGCCCAAACGAGAAATGGTGTTTTCGAAGACCACATTTGTACAATTGCCATTGTCGACGATTACTTTGCAGTTTTTTTCACCACATTTGCCATCAGTATAGAAAATGGTATTCCTGTGGCAATCATCAATTCCCTTAGCCTGAGCTAAGGCACACCTGACAACTGCAAGTGGTATGGTCTCCTCTTCTTCTTCATCACAAGCACTAATGATAGCGTGATATTCTTCTTCTTCATAGTCACCGTTGTTATCTTCATGTTGCTCGTGCTCTTCAATCACGAGGGCCTTAGGTCGCTCTTTTATGGGTCACTTATAAGCGAAATGGCCATACCCTTGGCAATTATAGCACCGACTGAGTTTGCCTCATGGCAAATTGGTACTGGCGACTCATTTGCCCTTAAGGTCCTTTTGGTTACTTTGAGTGCTGGTAAAGGGTTTGGGTTGACTCCCAAAGTTAGACATAGTTCCCTGTGGAGTACATTGGACTCACGAGAGTGAAATCATCTCCCAAATTGTGGTTTTGAGTACTGCTCAAGTTCTTACACCAACTGATGGGCATGCTCAAGGGTGCTAACATCATGAGAGAGTTGCTCGCGTTGAAAATTGGATCGGTGGCCCATCCTAAAATGAGAAAGATTCATTATTGGGTCATCGACGTTACATCGCATTATATACTCATCAAATTTGGTAATGTAATCCTTCACGGGGCATTGTTCCCTAGTGAAGGGCTTGCCATTGATCTAGTAATTTATGGCAATATGAAAGATAAGGATCTTTTCCCTTCAGTGCTTCCTTCATCTTGACTCAATTTACAATTGGGTATGGTCCAGAACTTTCTAATTTGCAATCAATATTGGTCCAAAACAATTTAGCCTGGCCCACCAACTTCATCTTGGCGAACCTCACAAGATAGCAATCAAGTATCTTATACCACTCAAAGTAATTGTCCATGTCCGCAAGCCAGTCAAGAAAAGCCTTTGAGTTCATATGACCATCAAAGCTAGGGGCCTCGATCTTGATGCTTTTCATCACACGATCATTAGTATCATGGTCGTCTAGATACTCTCCACGGGATGGTTGGGCACGCACCTTATTATGGCCAACACCTCGGCCACGATCTCTTCTACGTCCTCCAACGTGACCTCCTATGTGAGCTTTCTCTGCACCTCCCACTTGGGATTGACCATCTTCCCCGTTGTCATAGTTTGCCTAAAGGGAAGTCTCCAACTGAGCTATACGATTATTAGTCGTTGTCAGTTGGTTATTGGTTAAGGCCTCCAGTCGCCTAGCTATGACATTAAGAGTTTCAAGAATATGATTTTAGCTCAGAGGAGTAGGGCGAAGACCAAAACCTCGCTCAGAACGCGTGGGCATAAACAAGGGACAAACTAAGGAACCTAAGACTTGAGACTCTAGGTGCTATGTTATGACCAAGGAAAAGTGACTAACCTGGACGCCGCAATATGCAAGCCTAAACTCTATATGCAATGAATGCATTAACAAGACCCTAGATGTGATGAATGTGTTGACCCTATGTAAACCTATGCTAAAATCCTAAGCTCTGATACTAAAATTTGATGCGGGTTGTGTGATTTAACTACTTGGATGCAGGAGATTATTAACAAATTAATCACAATAAATCAAAATCAAATATAATAACATGTTGTCCAATCATGATCTAAAGAGTACCAAAAAAGGCAATAAAATTCAGATTTATGATAAAATCACAATCCCACATAAGTATGAATCATATAAACATGAAAACCTTAGGTCCCATGAGAGATTGAAACTCTCACACTTAGCATGGGCATGGATCAAGTTTAAAGGGTAGATTTGGCGCAATTCAAGGGTTAGGAAATTGAGGAAATAAATTTTGGTTTTCAGATTTCGGAATTTAGGGTTATGGATATAGGGATTTAGGAATTAGGGTTAGTATGGTTTTGAAAACTAGGAAATTGGATTTGGGTTTTAGGCCTAGGACTAGGGATCTTAAAGGGGAAAAGGAGCAAGGATTAGGAGGGAAAGAGAGAGGGGGAGGGCTGGCCATACGGACTTACGGTCTAGGGTTTGCTCCGTACGGTTGTATGGTGTGAATATGTTAGGTTTAGGTGGGTTTTGTATGTGATGGGGATAGGTTTTGGTTGAGAACAAAAGAAAGAATAAGAGGTATAGAGAAGTAAAGAGGGATTGAGAGAGATGGAGAAGGAGAAAGTAGAAGAAAATACATCAATTTTAGAGAATGAAAGAAAATAATATGATAATGGGCTTCACACAAAAATAACCTCTTTTCACAAGAGGATCTCACTTCACATGAGAGAATGTGCTTTTTCTAAGCAAAAGAGAACTTTTCATTCCATTTTCTAAGGACTAGGGTTGGACTAGTCTCAAAAAGGTCTTTTTACAAAAAGATGCTCTCAGGAAGGATTTATTAAAAAACCCCTTCACTTAAATAAAAATGTCTCACTTGTCCTATGATGCCATAAAATATAAACCTGCTTAAGTTATGAATAATCAACAAAAACATAAAATATGCTAATCCAAAGGCATGATGACAATGATCCAACCGTCTGATTGAAGGATCCATACAATCTAACGGTCTAATTGTCATATCGTCGTGATCTGATAGTCAAGACTCTTCTACTAAGCAGCCCACATGCATCAAGGATCACAATGATCCAATCGTCTGATTGAAGCATCCATACAATCTAACGGTCTGATTGTCATATCGTCGTGATCCAATGGTCAAGACTCTTCTACTAAGCAGCCCACATGCATCTTCCTAATGTAGGGTCTTCGAAGATGCACGATCATGCATGTGGGGTCTTCAAGGCCTCAGTGCGGCCCACCCGGGCTATGTACAAGTCATCGAGCCAAAGCAAAGGCTAGGCCGATCTCCTCATCTGGTACACTCTAAATTGTCGGATGCCCTCATGAATATGACATGTGTACTATTTCTAAGTGTGTGTGCATGGGGCTCCCGAACTCTTTCAACCTATCAAAGAATTCCCCTTGCTAACCACATAACTTAGCATATATTTATTTGGAAAGGCAATGGAATTTTTCTCTAAAAGAGCACCGAAAGTTTCAAAGCAAAATACGACAGCTAAATCCCATACTTAGACATAGCATTTAAACACATGTTAATGTTTGAAGTCCAGACCAGCAATAAAGAGTTGTTACCAATAACCCTTCTATTAATGAGTTGACTCAATTACCACAATCCCTTAGATTTAATCTTGCGGCCACAGTTTTACTTGGATCATTTCCCAGTATGTGTGTATACTACAGTAATATGAAATGCCCTTGAAAACCTGAAATGGGTTGGGCCAACAGGCTTTTAGACACAGCCTGAGCCTGGCCAGGTTGATAAATGGGCTGGAACTTTATGGCTGGGCCAAGTCTTTGGGCTTGGTACATGAGCCCAAGCCTGGCCCAGAGCAATCTAGGGCCCATTGACAGCCCTACTCATGTCCTAGCATGAACTTGTAACATTCCTGTTGGAATTGAGGATTAGAGAAATATACTTGCCAACTTTATTCCATTCCATTTTATTTAACACTTTGTTCTTATCTTTCTAGGCAAGTTCATATATCCTTTCATCGAGGAATTGAGCAAGAAATACCCTCATGTCACCACATATAAGATTGATATTGATAAGGTAAGAAGGGTTTGGATACGCTTTCGTTTTTCTTTTCCTGAATATTTGGAAAGAAACAATTTCAGCCGACCTTCAGTCTAGTCCTCGCCATTCATTCCAACTACAGACTTGCACCATTTCCTCTAATGATAACTGTTATGTGTTGGTGAAGCAAAAAAGGGAACAGCAGCTTTTGTTTGTATGATTCATTACTCAACTGCATGATGGAAGTGATTCATATTATATCATATTATGTTGGTGAAGCAATACTGCAGCTTGATGAGTCGCATTTTGTTGCTTGATCACTTATATATTGATTATAATATATGCCCTTTTATTGTATTTATTCTATAACACATGCAATGTTCACCATTTAAATTAGGGTAATTTTCTTCTAAGTTCATTTTAACTCTTATCTTCTCATTTAAAAATTTATTTACATGGTATTTGCAGGAGGGTCTTGGAAGCTCACTGAGCAAGTTGCAAATCTGTTCTGTGGTACAATGACTTGATCCCTAACTTGAAAATAGATTTAAGTTTTTTTTTTTTTTTTAAATTAATTAATTTAAAGAATATGAAAGGATAGATGAGCTGGTAGAGAGTGTAGTGTGTGTGAGTGATCCAAAGTTCAATCCCTGGTAGTGTTACCTTTCAAAAACAATATACATTCATATCATGTTATGTAGCTACTAGTTCTTCCAATAACATTTTACTGCAATCGAATTTTTCATGGTCATTAATTAAGAGAATATTCTTAAAAAAGCTCTATTTGAGCTGTTGTATTGTGTGATTACTGGAAAATTAAGTAGCCATAGTATGTTGAAAAATATTTCACAAAGAGGCTGCTTTAATAACCATAATGATTTTTTCCTTCCAATGTACGTGTATTGGAATATCAAGTTTTCGCGTCGCCTACTGTTTCTCTTTCATGGAAAACAAGATCGTGTGGAAAGTGGACTGTAGGAGGAATCTCCAGGATTGGGAAGTCGAAGAGTTCGTGGGTCTTCTCGAGCGTATATACAGGAGTAGGCCAGATATCCATAGCCCAGACAATCTATTTTGGAAGGTGGATAAATCCGGCAGATTTTCAGTCAAATCATTCTATTACCAGTTGGG
Organism: Magnolia kwangsiensis; assembly: GCA_037074715.1. Classification (NCBI taxonomy): domain Eukaryota; kingdom Viridiplantae; phylum Streptophyta; class Magnoliopsida; order Magnoliales; family Magnoliaceae; genus Magnolia; species Magnolia kwangsiensis. Next base: position 191,796,134 of record CM073571.1, on the reverse strand, counting down.
CCACAGGTCGAATCCCCTTGTGAACCATCCTCCCTTCAAATTCTGGAAATACCCTGTCCCCCCTAAACACGCAGCCTTTGCCTGGCTGGTGGGGACCAAAAAGATCCTCACGATTGATAATCTGAGAAAAAGGGGCATGCCCATCATCAACATCTGTCTCTGCTGCATGAAGAACGAAGAATCTGTCGACCACCTCCTGCTTTTCTGCCCGTTTATCTCATCAATCTGGTCAGAATTGCTCATCCGTTTCAATTTAAAGTGGTGTTTCCCTGGTTCAGTCAGCGTCCTTCTCAAAGCTTGGCATGGGATTAGTCTCGGTAAGCACAAGACGCGGATTTGGTGTATGGCAATCATTGCCATCTGGTGGTCGGTTTGGGAAGAAAGAAACGGATGTTTCAGAGACATGTCAAACCCAGTTAAGGTTATCGCCAGCAAGGCTAAGCACCTTTTGATCTAATGGGCTGTTTACGTTGTAGGCATGAAAGATGTAGATTTTCTTTTTCTTGGAGTATAGTTGTTGATTGCCTCCTCGGCGATCTCCCTATTCTCCTCTGTTTTGTATTGCTCTCCCCTTTTTCTCCTCTTTTAATATATATTCAGTGATCTTTCAAAAAAAAAGTTTTTGCCACATGCCATTTGATAGCTTTGGTGGTCATCAGGTTTCCTTTGTTGTTGGCACCATATGCCATTTGATTGCTTTGTAGTGGTCATCAGGTTTCCTTTATTGTTGGAGCTTGATCTAGTGAGACGGGCATAAAAATGGAAAATCTATTGGGTGTTGTCTTTTGTCTTTTAATTACTTAAGAAACTATAGTGTACATTGCATAGGACAATGTCTCCTAAGATTTTGTTTTTAGCATAGTGACCAATATCAGCGGAATGGAACATTGCTGACAAACATGTCCTGAATGAAGCTCAGTGTTTTAAAGATAAATCTCTGGGGATATGAGGTGGTATCTCAGCTCAGGATTAATTTGTCCCAGAGCAGCATTTCTCAGATAAATCTGGAGGGTCTTGAAGTCATAATTATAGCTGAATCAGTGGGTTGCAGTCATAATCAGCTGAATGGAGGGTCTTGAAGTCATAATCAGCAGAATGGAACATTGCTGACAAACATGTCCTGAATGAAGCTCAGTGTTTTAAAGATAAATCTCTGGGGATATGAGGTGGTATCTCATCTCAGGATTAATTTGTCCCAGAGCAGCATTTCTCAGATAAATCTGGAGGGTCTTGAAGTCATAATTATAGCTGAATCAGTGGGTTGCAGTCTGTTAATCTCCCCAGGAAGCTGTTGGGCATGCCTCTGGGGTTGCAAAACCAGCGTAGAAGCTTGTGATGTTGGGATCGAGCAGTGCAACTTCAAGCTCGCGATTTGGAACAGCAACTTCCTGTCACTGAGTGGAAGGATATCTTTAATTAAAGCAGCCTTCAAAAACATGCCTAATCTTCTCCTGTTTCACATCCATCCAAAGTTGCCAAAATTGAATCCATCCAAAAGTTCTTCCTATGGAATAGGAGGGAAGATAGCCTGCTTGTCAAATGGTGGGGGATCGGCAACGATGAATCTCTTCTTAAACTGATTCTCACAGCCAACTATGGCTAAGTATTTAATCATGTTTCTTTCAACATCTCCTGAAGTGTCATTAAAAAATTCCATCATTTTCCCAATATTTCCCTCATACTACCAGTAGAGTCTTAAAATCAATGTCCACCAATCCCTGGTTGGCATCACTTATGGTTGAGATTGGGACAGTATCTGATTGTCTTCGTGTCCCCAACTTACATTCCCGATACATGTGATATTTTATATGCAATACCGATGTGTTTCTGTTTCCCAAGGGTGTGATACATGCACTGATGCCGATACTGGAGACATTGGTCTTGACAAAGAATGGTGTCTCTTGATGTTTTCTTTGTACAAGGAGTCCATTCTCTCTCTACTAATTTAGTTTTCTCTTTGCTGAAGTTCTGTCAGTTCTCATAAATAAAAGAGTTTAACTTCTCTTATATTTTATACGATATGAAACCCTTTTTATTTAATGTTGCCTTAACAACTTTTCAACCGTCATGCTCAGTACTATTAACTAGATCTTCACTATGGCTTCCACTTTGATGCAAGACATGAAAATTAAATATGATATGCGAGATTTCAGGCTTAAGATCTCGTTAGTTCAAAAACAATTACACAAATTCCATATCCCACATAAAAGTCCAAACATTCAATTAAGGGGAATCTATGCGGGTCCAGGCTTACACATGATAGGGTTGGATCAATAAAAATTATGAACCAAACGATACTCAAAGATAAGAAATAATCACCCACACATGCATAGGAATCAGTCCATAATCCAAGGGATTCAGAAATTACAATTTGGAGAACCCTAGGGTAAGAAAATTGGCAAATAACTTAGGAAAAACGTAATCTAGGGCTAGGATTCATGAAAAACAGATATGAGAGGATAAAAGAAGATAAAAACCTAAACCAAAAGACGATCCCGCGTGTGAACAGCAACAATGGCCCAGACGGACGTACGTGTAATCCCAGCTGCACGTGTGTGGGGCCCACTATTCAGAAAAAGGTCACCTTGGCCCTGGTTGGCCAGGGATGGATTCTAAAACCCCCAAATCTCAGCTCAATCTGATGTATGGTTTGTGCGTGGTGCTCTGCCGAAGTTTCAGCTCGCCTGCGGGCCAAAATCTGAAAATCTGCTGTAATGAAGAAATCTGATACAACAAAAGGAACGAATTCGAAGTATGGATGGTGGTGGAAGATGGAAAAGAAGATGATAGAGGATGGAGGTGAATCGGGGTTGATGTGGCTTCGCACCACGGTAGTTAGCCCTTCGAAAAGGGAGGGCTTCGCACCCACTTTTGAATTCTTCCACAACTCACGAAAAGAGCAGAAAAATAAAGCAAGAATTTTTTTATTAACTTCAATCAATAATTAAAAAAAACTACAATAGGTGCCTATTTATAGGGAAAATCCTATAGCTCAAAACTCGCACTATGTGCACAACCTATTATTTAGCGATGAAGTAAACTAAAATAAAAACCAAACAAAGAAATATAAAGCGTTCACAATGTTCTAAATAATAACAATAAGTAAAACTTAAAATATGAAATCAATCCAACGAGTGGGCCACGATCATGAGATCCTATGATGGGCTTTTCTTGACTATCGGGCCCCCACTTTTTTGAACCAAAACTTGTCTTCTACCTAGGAGGCCCTCCCTGGACGTCGTCATCGAGCCAGATCGATGGTGGGGTCCTCCTTTTGCGTATGTACTTGTGTAGGGGTAGTGGTGTGCGGGCGTGCGTGCACATGATGTCCCCATCACGCTTCCACTTGAAAAATGCAAATGCTTTGTCATATATTTACTTATCCTTTACATACAAACCATAGTTGTGAACCATTGATTCTTCATGGTTGATTTCATGTAGCTTCTATTTCCATTTAACATCAATCTTATACTGTCATTGGTCTTGTTGCAGCCAACATTCCACTTCTTCCAAAATGGGGAAAAGGCTGCTGAAATAGTCGGTGCTGATGCTACGCAGCTGAAGAATACCATGGAAAAGCTTTACAAGTAAATCAGTTCGTGGGTCACCAAGTTTTGAAATTATTCATGGTGAGTAATGAATTCAGTCAGATGTGCACATGCATGTGTTCCCATAGGTATGTGTTAGCCTGCAAATTATGTTCTACTGAGCACATGTAAGAGTGCATGATTTGTGGGACAAGTATGACAGTGGATAACAGAATTATGTAGGTCCAAGATGGATGTAAACAGTTTTTTTTTTTTCCTTGAGTTGGCAGATTAAATGCACACATGTTTCTAACAAAGAATCTCCTCTAAAAAAGAAGTGCCTTTTTCATTGCACTGTATACTAATCTGTCTAAGCAACACATGTACTGAACTACTGTTTACAGGCAGGAATAATCCAATGAACTACAATCCCAATGTGATAAATTACAATCAAGCGAGAGACAGCGATTGGGGAGGTCCGCTGAGGACAGTTGTTGCAGTGAGGTAGCCTATGGCTCTAGCCTTGTCAAAGATCCTGCCATCTATGGACCCCCTTTGGTTTTCATAATGATATTCGCCGGTCTTCTCAACCTCGGAAATTTGCGAGGTTTGTTCAATCTGTTTATCCCTTCCACCCCACCGTCTGATGATTGGGACTGTTCCTCTAGAAGCCCAAAGCATGTGGCCAACATGGACAGAATCTCACTGATTGTAGATAATCATCATTCATGCAAAAGGTGAGTTACAAATTGCTTTCTTGGACCCTTTGTTAATTCACATTGTCTGGATGATGAGATCTTTGATGAGTAAGAATCTTTTTTTTTTTATTTTTTTATTTTCTTCATGAAATTGCTGAACAGATGGGACTGGCAGATTGAGGCCTAAAATACAGTTCGGCACTTACATGAGATGCATGTTGAATATCCTCTCCTGTACCCTTATTTTCAAGCCCCCTCTTTCACAGTAGGGAATGTCAAGAGAAACCCTCTCAAATGCAATCTTTAAGTGAATTCACTCAAGTGATTGGATCTGCTTGTCAAACAAGTGCCACCGTTTGGATGCCCTTGTAAAAAATTGGCTCGATATGATCATCAGTTGGGTCATATTTTACATATATGGACTGTTGAGTAGTCCTTCTTGGCCATACCTTTGTTATGTATGCAGCTCACCTTATCATGTTGGCTTTATCTTTTAGATGAGGCATCTACCTGGTGATGCTTTTGATGAGCGGATCTAATAGTGCCGGACTTGCTTAGCGCTAACACTGCTGGGCTGAGCTCTGTCCAAGTACCTCTCACAAAGCTAAACATGGGCCCACATTAACTTGGTATAAGACGGGCCATTACAAATACGGGAGTAGATTAGGTGAGACCCCAGGCTCACCCAAGATGGTGCGACCCTTACCGTGGGGCCCATCTTGATGTATGCACCAAATTTTTTTAATGGTCCATTACCTTTGTTTTTGTATTATGGTCAACTTGAGATTTGAATCTGCTTCATGTTTTGAGATTATGCCTTAAAATGAGTTTTCAAAATGGATAGACACGTGGATCCATCCAAGCCCCACCCCCCTTCATCTAAGTTTGAATGACTTTATCAAGGGTTGGATAACAAATAAACATTACAGTGGCCCTAGAAAGGTTTCACTTTCATTATTCCACTATTTCAATGTGCTGTAGGTTACTTGAGCTTGGTGTTTGCTTTATTTTTTAGTTCATGCCCTAAAATGAGTAGAGAAAAAGGATGGATCACATGGATATAAAACACATACATCTCGTTGGTCCCCACAGTGCCCAACAAATCAACACTACCTGATCCACGTTCATCATTTGCTGAGCAGCTTAGGTTGCATAAAAATAAAACAGTGGGCTGCAGCATAGAAAAAAATGAACAATCACCCAAAAACCTGGTGGCCTACGTGATCTTGCATTAGCCTGATTTTTGGGTCTTTTCAATTATGCAGTGAGGCAACCTTTTTAAACAGCCAGATTGTGGTAAGACTCACAAGAGTTTCAACGTGTGGTAATGGATTCAAGTAAAATGTGGTAAGACTCATAAAGGCTTGTTTGGAAGTGTGGATTTGAAGGCTTCTTATTATGTTTGCACCTTGGATTGGGAATCAACTTTAGTACAAAAGTAATCATGTATAGTATATTTACATGGGTTTGAATTTAATTACTAAATCAACTTTAATATCTCAAATTAGTGAATGTATGTAATGTTAGACACAATAGTTGTAATAAGCCCACTAATATATGCTTTGCCTGAAAATGATGAAATTCCAACTCTCAGATGGGCCACAAGCACAAGATTATATTCGAGTGACTGACCAATGATTTTTAACTATTGATTTACATGGAAAATGTTTAGAGGTGCTGATCATCATATTAAAGTAGTTATAGTGATGCAATTGATAATCTAATTGTTTTGGGATATCATTATCAGCCATGTGCCTAATAGGCTAATAGCCTGGTGACACACGTTATGCATGTAACTCTTGGAAGGATTATAGATGTAATCCAAGCTTTTGCTGTGAATTTCAAAACCCCCCTCTTTGAAGGAATTTGAAACTCCTATATTTAAAACCCCATTTACTTTGGTGCCAAATGGTGCCAAGCAATAGGGGATTCAAAATCAGATCAAATCCCCCCAAATCCATGTTGTCAAACGACCCTAAGAGTTTCAGCACGAGGTCATGGCTTCAAGTACCCAATGTGGTGAGAACCGACTGTGGTTTGAGTCACTGGATGTGTGTGAGTGTGACTTGTGAGTGACCGTCTAAAAAAAGAAAACAAAAACAGTTCGGTCTAACCACCTACCTTTCACGTTATTCACAAATAAATGCATGGTTTTTAAATATTTAAAGCAAAACACCTGAGCATTCTTTCACACCTTTACTGAAACGGAAAAACAGATTTGTGCCATTGGTGTGTTTAAATGACGGATTTGCCCTTACACCTTTTCTCTTTACGGTAATACCTTGTTGAAGGGGCACGCGTGCCGCAGATTTCAAGGGGTCTACTTAACGTACATGTGTGATTGACACCATCCATCCATTTTGTGATCTCATTTTAAGCCATAAGCACAAAAACAAGTTAGATCTGACGCACAAGTGGACCCCACCACAGGAAACGCTGGGGATAAAACGCCTACCATTAAAAACAGGTTGGAGGTATAGAAGTTTGGATGAAGCTGATTTTGTATCTTTCATTCGTCCATATCTGCGTGGCCTTGTCAACTCGTTAGATAATGAGGGTGGGGAGTAGGAAGTTTCCAACAGCGAGTGTAAAACGTGCTGGGGCTGTAGAATTTCTGGTTGCTGATAACGGCGAATAACTTGGCAGCAGCCCCGGAAACAGCGATGTGGGTACGACCACGGAAGTTACAGACGTCAACACTACCGGTTTTCTTCTCTCCCTGAACGTGCTGCACCATTGCATGCAGCGGCATTTCTTGACGAGTGAAATTTATGTGGGCCCTACGATAATATATTTCTCATATCTACACTATTCATTCATTTCCTCAGGACATCTGTAGTATAAGTTAAAAAAAAAAGATAGATTTAAAGCTCAAAGCAGACCACACCACATCTACAGTATAAGTCCAAAAAAAGGCAGATTTAAACCTCAAAGTAGACCACACCACTTAAAATAGTAGGAATTGACATCTAGCATTAAAAACTTTTTGAGCTAAAGAAGGCTCTGATGAAGGTGATATTTGTGTTTTCTCCTTGTTGGTTAAATGGCAAATAAACTTCATGGTTAACCCTAAGAAGAGTTCGATGGTAGAATTTTTAATCACCACTGCTTTATGTGGTGTGGTCCACTTGAGCTTTGGATGTACTTATTTTTGGACTCACGCTTTCTACTAATCTGAAAATTTATTTCCTAGTATGGATTTAACAAGTAAATCATGTTTGAGAGAATATGGGTGTGTTTTGTGACCTGTTGTCTTGGGGGCAATGACGTGGACAAATGAGAAATGATGGCACCGGAGCTGCCTCCATGTATATTTCCAAGGCATTCGAAAGTCTGCCATACGAAAGTAGGTGGGGGCACCGTGATGTTTGTAAGAAATCCACCCCATACATTCATTTGTAAGCTCTTTTTAAGACATGCAACAAAAAATTGGGATGCAAAACTAATAGAGGCCATCTATAGGTAAAAATGGGAAAGAAATGCCCTCGGTTGATGTACAGTGTGAATAAACAAAAACATCATGGTGGGCCTCCATTTAGAGTTGCCCATTCATGGCAGAGTAGGATGCAATCGGTGTTCATTTATAAGGTCATTTTCACTTGAATGAACTAAAAATACAAATAATAATAATAATAATAATAATAAATCCTAGTACAAGACTTTTGTGGTTATTGTTATGGGAAGATCCGAGCTAACTATTCCGAGCTGATTCAGTGCCATTACGACTGAGGCACGACCCATTCAAGCTGGACTCAGCGCCAACATCACGCAAGCTTAGTGTAAAGTTCAGTTCGGAGGGTGGTTACATCCGATCGGACCACAATATACCCTCAACCGACCACATGAACTCAGACTTGCAGGAGGGTCGGATGCTGAGACTCCGGTTGAACTGGCCGAACCGAGGTGATGATCAGAGGCGCATGCCCCACTCGCTAAACATGAAAACTGCCATAACCTAACGTGGAAGATAACTTCGCTCGCAGATGTGCACGATCCACCAGAAACGCTGCGTAATCAGTAGATTGCGGGCAGTATCTCCATGATCCTAGAATCCCTTTGATCGTGCCGAGATTATCGGACTCAGACCGCCCCACGGGCAAGTATAAATTGCACGCATCGCTGCATCTACAGGTACGTGAAATCGAGCTCTCCTCTACTCTCTACCCAGACCCTGATTCCCTTGTCCTGACTTAGGCATCGGAGGGTCCCTCGGCTTAGCCAGGGTCACCTTTGCTTGCTTTTCTGGTGCAGGTTACAGGGATAGCACGCTGTGGGTGAAATGGAGGGAGGCCCCACCAGATTTTGGCAGCAACATTTTTTGGCGCCATCTGTGGGAACCTGAAACTAGAAGTCAGGTTCTTATTTTTTCAAACAATGACGAGGAAGAAGAAAGCTACAGTGGTCCAGCCATAACTTAATGAGCAGACTCGGTGGTCATCACCACTTCATGCCGAGTCCGCACCAGGGCCTTCCCAGCATTCATGCAATCGGTCTAGTAAGTATCGTGCCATGCAGAATGAAATTCAGGCACTGCGCGACGAAATAATCAGAATGAAACAACAGAGAGAGCCAAAGCTACGCCTGGTTCAAGAACAACCCGTTCTCGAGCCGGTGGGGTTGTTTGTAAAAACTCGCTCTGTACCGACGAGTACGAGACTCGAAGCCCCCCGACACTCGGGGGTGTAGCGTTCGAGTCAAAATCCTCCTGCCGTACACGTCGAGGCATCCGCTCGGAATGCCACCGCTCGGGCCCCGACAACCGTTCATTCAGCCACTTCCGCCCTGCCACCCACAGACCTCCGTCATCAGTTAGAAAGAAGAAGAGAAAGGAGAACACCAGAGGTCGAGGGTGCCCCAGAGATCCTCGCGGAGAACGGGGACCCGTGGGAGGCACGATTTGCGGAACTAAATGACAAGTTCCTGACATTGGAGAAAAAACAGCAGCAATCTACAATCCCGGCCACGATCCAAGCAATGATGGAAAAGACCAAGCCTCCCTTTACCCCGGCCATCATGGTTGAAGTGATGCCGCAGAGGTTTCAGATGCCTCCTGTCATCCAGTATTCAGGATCCGGGGATCCATCTGAATACCTGGAGTCCTACCGATAGTGGATGTAGATCCAAACGGCGACGGACGCGATGATGTGTAGGGGGTTTTCTATCACCCTCACAGGATCTTCTCGGATTTGGTATCGCCAGCTCAAACCCAACTCCGTAGGCTCTTTCGCGGAGCTGAGTCGACTATTCCTTACGCAGTTTATAAGCGGTAACAGAAGTCGGAAGTTCAACACTCACCTGCTCACCATCAAGGAGGCTCCAAAAGAGTCGTTGAAGGATTAAATCGCTCGCTTTAATGAAGAAGCGTTGCATGTTGAGGACTACGACTATAAGATGGCCCTCACCGCCATTCTGAGTGGACTAAAAGAAGGAAAGTTCGCCTTCTCTATCAGGAAGAATCCGCCAAAGACGCTAGCGGACTTCATGGCAAAAGCCCAGAAGTACACTAATGCCGAGGAGTTCATTAACGCTCGAAAAGGCGCACAAGTGTCCGACTCGAGAAATAAAGGGAAGAGACCTCGGAACGAAGACTCCCAGCCGACTGGTAAAGGGACCAATGACTGCGCTTCCCGCGATCGTCGACCAAGCCGCAGGCCGAAAGGAAAATTCCGTTCCTATACCCCACTCAATACATCCGCCAAGCAAATCCTGCTGGATATCCGAGGAGACAGACTGCTTAATTGGCCGATCTGCATGAGGGCTGGGATAAACGGAAATACTACCGTTTCCACCGGGACCACGGTCACAATACGGACGATTGTGTGGATCTGAAAGACGAGATTGAGTCCCTCATCCGCAAGGGACATCTACGTCGTTACACTAAAAAGGAAAAGTCCGCTAGGAGAGAGGAACAGCCGCGAGAGCAATCAAACAATCCCTCAAAGGAACCCACTGAAATTCGTACCATCTTCGGGGAGTCAGCTGCGGGAAGGGATTCAAACAGGGCTCGAAAAGCCCACTCCCGAAGGTCCGAGTCGGAACACCATGTTCACCTGACAAAACGTCCCAGCAAGGAACTCCAGGTTACTCCATGTAGCCTAACCTTCACGGAAGATGATGCACGCGGGATCCAGCATCCACACAATGATGTGCTAGTGGTTACCATAACCATAACCAATCACAAAGTGTACCGCATCTTGGTCGACACCGAGAGTTCAGCTGATGTTATGTATTCCGAAGCATTCGAAAAGATGTAAATTTCACGGTCCAAGCTCCAGCCCGTGAAGACTCCCTTGCACGGCTTTGCCGGAGAGAGAGTCATCTCCGAGTGCCATCTCCCTCCCAGTAACAGCAGGAGAAGGGTAACATCAAGTCACACTTTTGGTGGACTTCTTAGTTGTCAATGTTTCATCGGTCCACAACGTGATCCTGGGCCGACCATCCCTCAACGCAATGAGAGCGGTCGTCTCAACTTACCATCTGATGATGAAGTTTCAGGCTGAAGGTGGGATCAGTTATCTTCGAGGCGATCAACGTGAGGCCCGGAGGTGTTATGCGATAACCGTGAGAAAAGGAGCTGCCAAACAAACACTCGTCGTGGACGCCTTGGACCCTCGGGGACCGACGAAAGAAAGCTCCTCAGTTGAAGACCTGATAAGAGTGCTGCTCGATGAATCAGACCCGAGCAAAACTGTTCAGCTCAGATCATCATTGAATCCCAAGCGGAGGAACGAGTTACTGATCTTCTTAAAGCAACACCGAGACATCTTCGCATGGTCACATGCGGATATGCCGGGGATCTCACCCGATGTGCTGGTCCACAGGCTGAACGTGGACCCAAACCACCGGCCAGTTAAGCAAAAAAGAAGACCGTTCGATACCGAACGGTATGAAGCCATTGCCGAGGAGGTCTCACTCCTACTAAATGTCGGCTTCATAGAAGAAGTGTACTATCCTGAATGGATAGCAAATGTTGTGCTCGTCAGGAAGTCCAACGGAAAGTGGCAGGTCTGTGTAGACTATTCCGATCTGAATAAGGCGTGTCCTAAAGACAGCTTTCCGTTACCTCGGATCGACCAACTGGTGGACAGCACAGCCGGACATGAGTTACTCTCGTTCCTGGACGTTTACTCCGGGTACAACCAGATCGCTATGCATCCCCCAAACAGGCAGAAGACTACCTTTGTCATGGACAGGGGGCTCTACTGTTACCGGGTCATGCGATTTGGCCTGAAAAATGTCGGGGTAACGTATCAGAGACTGGTGAATCAGATGTTCGCCAGCCAGATTGGGCGCACCATGGAGGTGTATGTGGATGACATGTTAGTGAAAAGTACTCAAGCCTCCAACCACCTTGCCGACCTCGAGAAAACATTCAGCATCCTCCGAGAGTATCAGATGAAATTGAACTCCGCTAAATGTGCGTTTGGAGTTGAGTCAGGAAAGTTCCTCGGCTTTTAAGTCAGTTAGAGGGGTATCGAGGCCAATCCAGATAAGATCAAGGCCCTTCTTGACATGAACTCGCCTCGGACTTTTAAGGAGATTCAGTGCCTCACGGGAAGGGTTGCCGCCCTCGGACGCTTTATATCTAGGGCTATGGATAAATGCCTTCCCTTCTTCCAGTAACTGAAGGGCCACAAGAAGGCGGACTAGACGCCAGAGTGTGAGCATGCCTTCCAACAATTGAAACACTACTTGGGTTCTCCACCCCTATTGTCCAAGCCCGAAGATGGGGAGCCTCTGCTCTTCTACCTCGCTGTCTCGGCTTCAGCTGTCAGTTCGGCTCTGATCAGAGAAGTAGGAGACAAGCAGTACCCCGTGTATTATGTAAGTAAAGCCATGGTACCATCTGAAACAAGGTACCAGTCCTTAGAAAAACTGGCACTCTACCTCGTCGTCTCGGCCAGAAGACTCCGGCCATATTTCTAAGCCCACTCCATAGTTGTACTGACAGACTCTCCTCTGAGGCAGGTCCTCCAGAGACCCGAAGTGTTAGGTCGGATGACCAAATGGGCCGTAGAGCTCAGAGAATTTGACATTCAATTCCGCCCCAGGACAACACTCAAGGGTCAAGCATGGCCGACTTTATCGCCGAGTTCACAACTCCGGACGAAGAGCAAGTCAGAAAGGAAGTTGAAATGACACCGTCTATCTCGCTGAGCGATCAAGAGGCAGCATCGGATCCGGGGCGGGTCCTTTATGTTGATGGGTCTTCCAACATTAAAGGAGCAGGAGGCGGTGTTGTCCTGGTTACACCTGATTCAGTGACAATCCAATATGCGATTAGGCTCGGATTCAAAGCTTCAAACAACGAGGCTGAGTACGAAGAGTTGTTGGCTGGGCTCAGGCTAGCAACAAGCCTAGGTGTTCAAACCCTGCAAGTCTGCTGCGACTCGCAGCTGGTAGTGAACCACATCTCTTCGGAGTATGAAGCTAAGGAAGTCAGAATGATCGCATATCTCGAGGAAGCAAGGAAATTGATTGAAAAATTTTGGAGCTTCACCATCCGGCAGATCCCTAGGGCCGAGAACTCATGTGCCAATGCCTTAGCCAAACTCGCTTCGGCCTCCGAGAAAAAGATTCTGCGTTTTGTTCCGGTCGAGTTTATTGAACACCCGAGCATCGACTAGTCGGAGAAGGTCAATCTCGTCCAGTCCATCCCTAGTTGGATGGATTCGATCTTCAATTACCTGTCAACCAGCAAAATCCCTCGGATAAGCTAGAAGCGAGGGGACTTAGGGTCAGAACAGCTCGGTATGCTATATTGGACGGAGTGCTGTATAAGAAGGGTCATTCTCAGTCTTACCTTAGATGCCTCCGACCGGAGGAGGCCGACTACGTGATTCGGGAGATTCACGAGGGAATCTGCGGAAACCATTCTGGCAGCCGCACCTTAGCCATGAAGATACTGCGTCAAGGGTATTTCTGGCCGACTCTTAAGAAAGACTCCAAGGATTTTTTTTGGAAGTGTGACAAGTGTCAGCGTTTTGCTGTCGTGCCAAGGCAACCGGCAAAAGAAATGACCCCCATGAGTGAGTTATGGCCATTCGCTCAATGGGGGATCGACATCATCGGTCCCTTGCCCACTGGGAAGGGACAGGTCAAGTTCGCTATAGTCGCGGTCGACTACTTCACCAAGTGGACCGAGGCCGAGTCAGTTGCAAAGATCACCGAGTAGAAGGTAATCGACTTTGTGTGGAAAAATATCATTTACCGATTCGGGATTTCGAGAACCATCATTTTTTATAACGGCCGTCAATTCGATAATGGCAAGTTCCGTTGTATGTGTCAAGGGCTTGGCATTGTGAACGCTTACTCATCGCCTCGGCACCCACTGTCGAACGGACAGGTAGAGGCGGTCAACAAGATCATCAAGCACCATCTCAAGACAAAGTTGGAAAAAGCAAAGAAAAATTGGGTCGAAGAGCTCCCCTTCGTCCTCTAGGCTTACAGGACCACAGCCCAGACCTCGACAAGTGAAATCCCATTTTCCTTATCTTATGGATCGGAGGCAATGGTGCCAGTAGAGATCGGACTCCCTACGGCGCAAGTAAGGAGCTTCGAAGAAAGTCAGAACTCCGAGCAGATCGCTGTTAATCTGGATCTGCTCGAAGAGCTCAGAGAGGTTTTCAAGCTCCGAACAGCAGCTCGGCACCATCAGGTAGCGCTCTTCTACAATTCCAAAGTCAAAGTCAGGCGCTTCCGACCAGGGGACCTAGTCCTCCGACGGGTTTTCTAGAACACGGCCGAGCCAGGGGCAGGAGCGCTCGGACCCAATTGGAAAAGTCCATATCGTGTGGTCAGATCTGCCAAACTGGGCTCGTACCACCTGAAAGACCTCGAAGGCCGTCATCTCCCTCATCCTTGGAACGCCGAGCACTTGAAAATCTACTACCCGTGAAGAACTAGCCTTTAAGGCTCATAATAAAATGTACGCCTCTGAGCGACTAGCCTTTAAGGCTCTTAATAAAAGATCAATTCTACCTTTGAATGCTTGTCTGATTATCCTATCCGCACAAGCACGAGTTAAATGGTCTGATCCTTTAAGGGATCGGAACCCAACCTTACGAAAGATCGACAAGGCATCCCTTCCAAGGGAAAAAGCCTAATAATGACCCAACCCTCAGGTTAAGTGTTCAGTTCGGCATACAACAAAACAAAGGCGACGAGCCGACCATCCTAAGAGAACGGACCCAACTAAAACTTGGGTCGAGGAGGCTCGGAGAACCGACTCTAAGAACTAACTAAATGGCAGCGGATTAAACCCATAAAGAAATCAGCTCGACATCTCACAAGCAAGTTGACAATGTAAAAAGAATGTTTTTCATTGAATTCCCTCGGATGGGCAAAAGTACATGGTTAAAAGTATATTGATAGTTTCAAAAAAAATAAAATGATAAAATGTCCTCAGGCTGGAAGAGGAACTTGGGCTTCGGGGCTGGATCCGAGCGAACGACTTCGGTCGGGGCATCTTTGGAGTCATCGGGTAGGAGGGAATCAAGGTCGAGGTCTGGGTATAAATCCAGAACTGCCTCGAGGCAAGCGTCGAAGCCGCGGTTGTAGAACGTTGCAGCTTCGGCGTCCCTCTCCTTAGAAGTCTTGAAGCTTTCGACTGCAGCAACAACCGCTGCGGCCAAAGAAGTTTCGTCCTTTGCTCGCTGGGCTTCCACGGCCTGATTCACGGCTAGTGTCTGTTCTTCAGTCGCCTCGGCCTTGGCTTGGTTCAGAGCTTCACCGAGCCGAGCGGTCTCCATGGCCAAAGAGTCCGCGTGGGCCCTGACACGGGTCAGCTCAGCGGTCGCTGCATCGCCACTCTTCTTAAAGTTATCTGCCTTGTCTTGCAGATGCAGCTCCCTGGTCTCCAAGCCAATGACCACTCCCTGCAGTCCCCTAACCCTAGCCCTCTCTTCCTTGAGCTGTTGGCGCAGGCTGGTCTGCTCAGCCTTCATGACCGCTGCCTTGGCCTGCAGGGCCTCCAACCCTGCCTCCCTCTTCTTATGCTCCCGCACTCTTTGCCGGATAGAAAGCAGCACCGGGACGGCCTGAACAGAAAATAAAAGTCAGAATCCGTAAAACATATACAGCGATGTAAAAAAAAAAAGTCTTCTCGGAGACATACCATGTAGCACACGGAGGCGAAGTCGTTAAGGAAGCCGCCCTCCGATCGCTCTAGGTTCTGAGTGATATCCTCCTCCTTAGCATGCTTGACAGTCCATTAAGCCAAGCACGCCATATGATACATGAGCTCAAACCTCCCACCGCTTGTGCCCGCCTGAGCCGAGGCCTCAGCCCCCTCGGCCCCTACCCTGCTACCGGCCGAGTTTTGACCCTCAGCGCGGACCTCTCCCCCGACCTCGGGGGGGGGGGGGAGGGGGAGTGTATTTTCAGCCATCTTATTAGCCTCCTCACGTTCGGAGGAGGAGGGGACAACGATGGGGGGCTCGGGGGCTGTGGCAGGAACTGCGGTGGGGGGAACGGCGATGGCAGGGGCACGAGCAACAATGCTCGGCAAGGCTGGGGTGTCGGCCTCGGTCACTCGGACGACCCCAGGAGGAGGACGTACCACCGGACGCAGGACTACCGGGGGAGCAGCGGCAGTGCTAGGGAGCGCCGGAGTCGGTGGCACGAAGGAAGAGCCGACTGGCTTCAGTGTTGGGGCTTCTGGGGTCGGCGTAGTGGAAGATTCCCCCACACAGGGGGAGCCGCCTTCTTTCGAGTGATCTTCACTTGGGAGGCTACCTTTAGCAGCTCCACCGCTCTCGGAGCTGCCTTCCTCTTCCCCGCCCCGGACGCCTCAGCCATGCCTGCGAAAGAGAAGATTGTCAGCTACTAAATAACCAAAGGAAAGTTCATCGAAGAGATCAGGGCAGCTTACTGAGGGATGAGAGCAGAGGCTGGAATTTGAAGAGCCCGGACCAGTGGAGGTTGGCCACAGTGATCAGATCGGCCCAAGAGCGAAGAAACTCCGACAGCGCTCTGGCCTTTGCAATCTGATTTTTCTGGTCCGAGTCGAGGAGCAGCAGCCCCTTTTGAAAAGCTACAAAAGGAGAATGAAATGTTACTTCGACTAAAGCAGGTAAAAATCAAAGTAACAACTCGGATATAAAATGAAGTCCGACCTGATTTGGTAAAATGGGTCAGAACCCGAGCTGTTGGGGTCCTAAGCTCAGCCGCCGGTGCCTCCCAATCACCCGCCACCCAGAACCACTTATTCTTCCAGTCTTTGTTGGAAGACAACAAGTGCATCACCAATCCCGACCCTTTGCTCCCCCGAGTCACAAAATAGTACCATGGGTTATTGCTATCATGTTTGACCAGGTACAGGTTCAGCAGCTCCTCTAGGGTCAGTTCGGAGTTCCCAACTTGCTTCCAAATTATGTAGGCTGAATCATCACCCTCCATGCATTCGGAGCGAACTGTCCAGGGGCCAATCCGAGGTAGGTCGCTACCTTCCGGATAAATGGATGTAGTGGGAGTCAGACCCCGCACTGCAACGTACAGAGGAAGATGGCCACCTCTCCTTTAGCTGGAGCACCAGCGACGTCCAAGGGACCGGGAGCCCTTATCTGAACGGAGTCTGGGACATGGAACTTTGAGCGAATCCACTCCATTTGAGATTCTGACATGACAGAACCTTCGGAGACTACCTCTGCGGTTCATAGACTCGCAGGTATTTCGGTGGTGGCAGCGGTCTCGGCTCGGCGGGCTCGGTAGGCTGTCTTCTTGCTGAGTTACTTAATCTTAGAACCCAACGTCTTTTGCTTCCGAGGCGGGGGGTACAGGGAGAGTGGCCTCAAAAGGGCCTTCGGAAGACCCACTTCCGCTCTCAGTACTCCCCGGCTAGGAGTCATCGCCGTAATCGCGAACCATCTCCAGATCAGAAGACATAGCAGAAAGAAGGGCGTAGGACAACAAGACTCACCGGGTGATTGCCGAAAATCGCTTCTTGCCGAAAGCTTTAAATTCAGCCGGAATCGCCTCTTGTCGGAAATCGCCTCTCCGGTGTGCTCTTACAAATCAGAACGTAAAATGGCAAACGATAGTCCGGGGCACCTTATATAGGTAGCGAAGGATTTTCGCATTAATGGCAAGCTTTGATGGCAGCAGCCGAATCGGCACAAGTCGATCTCCGTGTACACATGGCAGCACTGCATTGGATGAGTACCGAACCGTCGGTACGGCTCTAACATCGGGCAGTGTGCCTTGACACGCGAAGCGACGCCACAGCAGTCGGAGTCATCATAAACACACTGTATCAAACCCGCGTGGCAACTTCTCATAGGCTGAGAAGAGATCCGGGATCGCAACCGTCGCCACGCGTTAGCCAAAACGACCGGCACGCGTGATTCGAGACCCGTCATCATTGCGATAAGGGCAGGAGATCTGTATAACTACTCTCCGAGCCCGCAGGCGAGCTCGAAGAGTAGGGGGCTTTTGTTATGGGAAGATCTAAGCTAACTATTCCGAGCCGATTCAGGGCCATTACGATTGAGGTACGACCCATTCAAGCTGGACTCAGCGCCAACATCACGCAAGCCTAGTGCAAAGTTCAGTTCGGAGGGTGGTTACATCCGATCGGACCACAATATACCCTCAACCGGCCACATGAACTCAGACTTGCGGGAGGGTCGGATGCTGAGACTCCGGTCGGACTGGCCAAGCCGAGGTGATGATCAGAGGCGCACGCCCCACTCGCTAAACATGGAAACTGCCATAACCTAACGTGGCAGATAACTTCGCTCGCAGATGTGCACGATCCACCAGATACGCTGCGTAATCAGTAGATTGCGGGTAGTATTTCCATGATCCTAAAATCCCTTTGATCGTGCCGAGATTATCAGACTCAGACCGCCCCACGGGCAAGTATAAATTGCACGCATCGCTGCATCTACTTGTACGCGAGATCGAGCTCTCCTCTACTCTCTACCCAGACCCTGATTCCCTTGTCCTGACTTAGGCATCGGAGGGTCCCCCGGCTTAGCCAGGGTCACCTTTGCTTGCTTTTCTGGTGCAGGTTACAGGGATAGCATGCGGTGGGTGACGTGGAGGGAGGGCCGACCAGATTTTGGCATCAACAGTTATACTAATGTTTCATTGGGAGTGGATCAATCCCTGCTGTGTTGGCTTGTGCGGCCAACCCAACTTTTGAATCTAACTCATTGTTGGCCGCATGTGTTAAAATAAGTTCGCAAAATGGATAAACATATTGGAATTATCAAAAAAACATCAAGGTGGCCCCAACTAGCTTCGTTGATCCCCAACTAGCTTCCTTGATAAGAAATCCGCCACCTTGCCCCTTGAAGAAATTAAGGCATCAACGCTCAATGAGGAGATAGCTCGGTCCAATGAGAGAGAATAAAAGCAATTTTGTCATTTTGAAAAATGTTCCTCATGACCTTCGGGCTGTTTGATTTTCCATGATACATGTAAATCAGAGTAAACAAGTAATTATTACTTGGTGTTAACTTAAATGTGTGAACCCCATTGTAAAGTATATGATATATCCACACCATCCATTTATTTTATTAAAACATTTTGGAACATGAATTGAAAAATGAGGCAAATCCAACACTCAAATGGCCCACACTAAAGGAAACAGCGGCCCTAATTCGTCTACCATTGAAAATTATTTTCTTTGTTGGGCCCACATTGAGGTTTTTTCATCATCTAACCCGTTCATAGGGTCACACAGGCATGGATAAGGGGAAAACACAAATATCAGCTTGATCCAAAACTTTTAAGGACCCCAAGAAGATTTTAATGGTAGGCGTTTAATTCCCATTATTTCTTGTGATGTGGCCCACTTGACCTTTGGATCTGCCTCATTTTTTTGCTCATGCCATAAATTCGGCTGGCATAACAAATGAGCAATGTGGATAAGTAACATACATCATGCAAGCCCCACATTGATGTTGTAAATTTTTTGATTAAAGTGTAAAAAAAGTAAGTTGTCACAACTAAATTGAGAAAGATGTGGTAATTATCCAGGTAAATTATTATTACCCATTTAAATATTTTGAACAAAGGACGAGTGTAAGACCCGTATCTTAGTCCGTACCGTTCCGTAGACTTTTGCGGTCTTACCGGTCAAATTCTGACAACCTTCGACCCTTAATTAATATTTACGTGCGACCCTGATTCGTATACCGTCAACCCGCATCGACTCAACCCAAGACCTTTACCATAGCGACTGCGCCGTCGTTACGATTCCGATATCGCGACTCGCGCGCCGGGGCGATACCCTGGTCAATAGATGTGGGTCAGCGTTTGGTGCGAGGAAAACGCCGCCCATTGAGAAACCCAAAAGATTCTCTACGAGGTGTCACATCAATCCCATCAATCAATCAAATTCCATCACGTCTCATGTCAAGTATACATCACCTTTCACCTATACCCAAGCAACCACAAAAGTCAAACGTTTCTTACAAAGCCCATGCTTTTCTTACACAAAAGGCCACCAAAGTCAAAAAGTATCTTACACACCCATCACCACCACATCCATCACCCATCACTCTCTCTCTTTACTACTCTCTTTCTCATTTTTTTCAAACCATTCCCAAGCAACTAAAATCCCATACGTATGAGTCTCTCCCTCTCTCCCAAAACTCCAAGTGTGGTCCACCTTTCCTACCCCTTCATCTCTCATCTCAACCATCCATTCCTCATCTCCTCCATTGGAATCAAAGCTAAGGTGCTAAGGAACCCATAAGAGCAAGAAAATCGGACGGTGGGTGCTTGATAATATTAGTTTTTCATATTTTTAAGATGGGTCCAGTGAGGTCAACCGATCAATGGTTTGGATCTCATTTGGGACCCTAAGTTGTGGCTGATGGCCCACTTTGATCATCCATGATGGGGCCATTCTCTATGGACCCCATCATTATGTTTATTTCATTACATTAGGAAGGTCATTTAGATCGTCCATATTGGTGGGGAGAGGATCTCCACCATTGACTTTCGATTTTGATAAATCCATGTGTAGAGGGATCCATTGATGTATGATTTCATATAAAGAGGGCTCATAGTGGCGGAGCCCTCCATCACACGTGTGTCCCACTCTCCATCTCTCTCTCTCCCTTTTTATTTCATTTTTTTATTATTATTTTATGAGATTATAATAGGGTTGTGTGGCCTATTTGAATGGACCCCACCATGAGGTTTATATTCTATCCAAATCAGCAAGTGTGGCCCACTTTGTGTGTGATGTATCCATACTATTCTCCATGAAGTGGCCCACCTAATCAGGGCCCACCTCAATGCTCAAGTCCAACCGTCCAGCGTCTGGGACGCTGGACGTCTCTGTTAAAGGAAATCACAAATATAAGCTTGGTTCAAAGCTTTAGGGGTGGACCGTTGTGTAGGCCCCACCTTGTTGTATGTATTCAATCCACGCCATCCATCTCCTTCCCTGGGTCAATTTAGGCGTTGAGCCAAGTGTTGGGGTTGGTTGGAAGATCTCGTGGGCCATAGCGTTGGAGATTGCATCATTACTATTCAAAGATCATTTTCTTATTTTATTTTATTTTCTAAACATTAAAAATACCCTATATTAGACTCATTGGATTTGTTACGAGCCAGGGAAGCTAATGGACGGGGTGGATCTACTTGTTGCGGGCCCTATATACGAAAAATCCCAGAAAATGGGTTTTCCAAGTTTTTTAAAAATATATATATATAAGAGGCAGTGCCTCTGCCTCTTACACCGCAGCAGCAGCAGCAGCAGCACGCTGCTGGGTGTAGCGGGTGGGTGGGCAGTGTCCCATGGCTACTGTCGTGGGCCCCATCATGATGTATATGTGAAATCCAAGCCGTTCATGAGGTGGGCCCCCTCCTCAGGTGGGCCCCCTCCAAGTTTCAATCGAATCCAAAACTCAGGCGGCCCACACCACACGAAACAGTGGGATTGAACCTCTACCATTGAAACTTTCTTTTGAGCCCATGGAAATTTTGAATCAATCTGAAATTAATGTTTTCTCTTCATCCAGGTCTGAGTGACCTTATGAACAGTTTGGATGGCATTTAAACATTATAGTGGGCCCCACATGGGAACCCACAGTGATGCATGTGCTTTACCTCCACCGTCCAGGCGGACGGTGGAGCCCACCCTGATGCATGCGTTTTATTAGTGTCGTCCAGCAGCAGCTGGACGACTAGTGGATCCCAGCCCCACCGTGATGTGTATGGCCCCACCGTGATGCATGCTGGCCCATATTACAGGTGGTAGTGTTGAATAAACACCCACCGTTTAAAATAAAATAAAATATAAACATTTCAGTAGGCCTCTAGGCCCATGGGAGTGGACCCATTTATTGTGTTCCAAGGCCCATGGGATTAGGCCCATTTGATGTAATTTAAGGCCCATGGGATTGGATCCATTTGATGTGTTCCAAGGCCCATGGGATTAGGCCCATTTAATATAATTTAAGGCCCATGGGAGTGGACCCATTTGATGTGTTCCAAGGCCCATGAGATTAGACCCATTTGATGTAATTTAAGGCCCATGGGAGTGGACCCATTTGATGTATTCCAAGGTTCATGGGATTGGACCCATTTGATGTATTTTAAAGCCCATGGGAGTAGGCCCATTTGATATGTATAAGGCCCATGGGTCGAGAACCATTTGATGCATTCTAAGGCCCACGGGTTATGACCCATTGCAATGCACATAAGGCCCATTGGTGCGGCCCATTTATGTAGCCCATTTGATGAATAAAAGGCCCATATGATATGGCCTATTTGATGCATTTAAGGCCCAATGGGACGTACCTAAAGTCCATTGCAATGTGTGATCCCAATACGGATTATGTAACGACGTTTATGACGATCGTGCCTTGGGAGCAATATTGGTTTGACGTCCACATTGCAAGTATAATGTTGGTTGGATGTCCACATTACGACTCTCCCTAGGGCCCATTGATAGGCAGTACTTGTTGTGTGTCGGCCGTCTAGGCCACCTGCGTTGTAAGGATATTTCATTACTTTATTACATGTTTAGTATAGTTCCATGACTCATGATCATACGCATCATATGTATGCTTGATATGAGAGGTGACTGATCATAGCATATGCCTTCGGGCAGGTTGTTTATGGGCTCCCGATTAGGTAGTGTTACCCTACATGAGCGCACGTTATGTGAAAGGATTTGCTGCATGATTGGATAGTGTGATTCATGCATCTCGCATTGTGTGATATGGTTACTGTACGCCCTAGCGACATCAGGGTCGTAGCCTCCACAGACGCATCGTGGTTGGCAGGATTGGACACCGGAAATCTTGTTCTACATGAGGTGCTATAAATATCCCTGGATGAAAGTCCCTAAACCCTTATGGTACCAAGAGGTTGCTCCAACGTCTAGACCGAGTAGGTAGATGAGCGTTGAGTGCCAATTACCAGATGGTTGCGCTCTCCACTGTGTCGTGGTCGGTTGAAAGGGGGTGCGGCCTTACCCGCCCGAGAGTAGGAGGCAAAGCTAGGCTGAGTTTGACCAGCTCGAGGAATGGGTCCGCTATCAACGAGTCGAGCCCGATATTGGCAGACGAATAGTGAGGTCTCTTCCACTTACCTTATTCCACGCGATGGGACTGTGATCTGGTTTAGAGTGTACTAGACCCTGGTGATATCCTAGATTTGAGCTGTATTGATATATGGACTTGGATGAGGATTGTATGCTTGACTTGCATCTTATATCGCATAGCCTTGGTACGACTCATGATATTTATGGATCCATCTGCATATTCCGCATTACTCTGATATTGCATAATCATTACTATATTACGCACACACTCTCACCACCCTCTAAGTTTTCTATAAGCTTATGCACAACCATTGCGTGCAGGTGACGTTGGCTCGCAGCAGCGTTGAGGCAGGAGCGCTTAGCAGATCGTTTTGGAGTTTTTGTTCATCATCATTGTATTTTTCATTTATGCTCATTGTACTTGTAAAGTTTTTTATCATAGTTGAAATGTAATTGAGTTTTTGGTTGTTGTTGTTTGTGGGTTATGCCTTTAGTTATGATTATTACGAATCAAACTGATGTTGAAAATCCTCCTCGTAGCATCCTAGGATCAGAACCTGGCGAATGGGCGCTAGGAGCGGAGAATGGGGTTTTACGGAGGCTGTTGGCGCCGAATTCGGTGATCGGGAATTTTGTAAGCCTGGTTTCTGAGTTTGGGGCGTGACAACGAGAAATAGCCTAAAAGATATGCAGCTATACGAAAAATTTCCTCTCACAAAAAATAAAATAAAATAATTAAAAAACCGAATCGGATTCAGTTAAAACAACACTTTGCCTTAGGATCATAAAATAGTGGGCGAGGTGGCTTCGGTGTATACCGGAATCACTTAGGTAGGTGTATCTATGAATGCGGGGCCTACTTAGATGCAGTGTTCGAGTTGTTGGTATCGCTACAAGTTTCGCTGGTTGGAGATAAATATATAATATCGTTATCGTCGATAATATCGCTGATAACAGAAAATGTAGGAAAAAAGGGATAAACATGGAGAAAATGGTGGAAATTTTCAGTAAAACTTCAGGACATGCCTAAATATACATATTTACATATTCAGGAATGAAAATTTTATAAAAAGAATGCATTAAATTAGAAATTTTCATTTAATGGGGGCTAAAAGGCATGCATTGTTGTAAGAAATCACTCGAATAGTAACCAAAATGAGTTTATATAATAAAAATGCAAGCTTATAATAATTATGATATGCAAAAGTAAATGAATTTTTTTTAAAAAATACACATTTATACAATGTTTCATCCTCACATAGAATGACGAGGTGGCTCGTAATCATTATTCGAATCCCATGGCATTTGAGAGTAGTACTGTTACCCAACATGTTGGCAGTACTGTTCCCAGGTCATTCTCTGCTCGTACCAATTGAGAAACTCTCTTATGTACCTTTGATAGTCATCCTTCCCAAACTGTATGAGTATGCCTAGATGTGGGAATTGAGTGACATACATAAACGGCACTTGCTGAGGAGCGTACTGAGGGAATAGATTAAGTCCAACTCCAACCCCGACTCCTTGATAATATTGCTGTCAGTCATATAGGTACCTCGAATATCTTTCTATCAAAGGGTTATGACTCGAAGAACTATCTTTCAACTGCATTTCGCAGGAAGTTCCTACGCTCGAAACTTAGGTGGGCCCCACTGTGATATTTGTGAGAAATCAACCCGGTCCATCCGTTTTTTGAACTCATTTTAGGGGTTGTTTGATTTTTAAATTTCCCATGTAAATACACGGAATTACCTAATTATTACTTACTACACTTGTTTGGAAGTCGCATGAATATTACGTTTCGAAAATCGGTTCATACAAACATTTTTATTACTGATTTAAATATGTGGGCCCCACCATGATATATATGAGTTATCCACACCATCCATCCTTTTAAAAAATATATTTTAAGGTATGAGCCCAAAAATGAGGAAAATTAAAAGCTCAAGTGGACCACACTTTAGGAAATAAGGATCATTAAAACGTCAATGGTTGAAAGTTATTTTCTCCCTAGGGCCCAAAGTGATGTTTATTTGTCATCCAACTCGTTAATAAGGTCACACGGTCATGAATAAAGGGGAAAAAAATATCAGTTTGATCCAAAACTTCAGAGTCTTCAAGAAGCTTTCAATGGTAGGAGTTCAATTCCCATTGTTTCCAGTAGTATGGTCCACTTGATCTTTAGATCTGCCTCTTTTTTTGGATCATGCCCTAAAATGAGTTGGCTAAAGGGATGGACGGTGTGGATAATACACAAACATCAAGGTGGGCCTCACAATTTTACTTGTTGTTTCTTCGGGTGATGTGAGGAGTGCAATAAATGAAAGGGGGCGGTCAAATCACCTTAAAATTCAACCAGAAACACGGAGGTAAGTAATTATTATCCATTTACGTGGAATTGTAATTAAAAAATCAAACAGGCCCTTAAAGCGTGGAATAAAAAATGAACTAGATCTATGACTCAAATGTGCTAAAAATATGAGGATTGAACGTCCACAGTTGACATATTTATGGGGCCACGGAAGTGTTGAATCAGGATAATATTTATGCTTTCAGTTCATCCTAGCAGGAATGATGTCATGAATGGTTGAAATTTCCTTACCCACCTTTTCCTTTAATGCGGTCTACTTGAGTCATGGATCTTGCTCACTTTTTGTCTCAAGTCCTAAATTAAGCTCAAAAAACGGATGAACGAGATAGATTTCTCACAAACATCAGGAGGAGCCCCACTTAGGTTTCAATGAAATCCGCGCCCGTTTCAAGCAGGGCGTTCAATCCTCCAATGCTTTTCACAGTGTGGTCCACTTGATTTTTGGATGTCTTATGTTTCAGATCAAGACTTAGGACGAGCTCACCAAGTTGATGGACGGTTTGGATATAACTCATACCTCGTGGTGGGACCCACAGAAATTGGTGACGTCAACGCACCAGTCTGTGGTGCAGTAGCCAATCCGCTTCCGGTGAGTCCGGCATCTCACCGTATCTCGTACCGAGGATTAAGGGGGGAGGATCGTATGGCCACTAAGGGGCCACCGTGATGTATGAAATTTATCCATACCATCCATTCATTTATTAATATTATTTTAAATATTATCCAAAAAAAATATAAGATCTAAATCTCAAATGGGCCACACGGTGGTAATTAAACTACTACCGTTGAAAAATTCTTAGGGACCATGGAAGTTTTATATCAAGATTATATTTGTTTTTTCATTCCATCCAGGCGTATATGACCATATCAAGGGGTCGGATGTAAAATAAACAATACAGTGGGCCCTAGGAAGTTTTCAACGGTGGCCGTCCTTAGCATCATTGCTTCTTATAGCGTGGTCCACTTTATATTTGGATATACTTCAATTTTGGGCTCAAGCCCTTAAATTAGATGGAAAAACAGATGAACGGCGTAGATGGACTACATATATTCAAGGTGGGCCCAACTGAATTTAGTCAGTAAGATAGGAGAGCACCGAGTAAGCCGCTGCGAAATCCGATTTCACAGAAACGGACGGGTTGACGTTACCAAGCTCTGTGGACCCCACCATGGTCCATGATGCATGTGTTGTATCCATACCGTCCAACCATTTGGAGAGACCGTTTTATGGCATATAAAAACAAAGAAGTATATAGATCTAAAGTTAAAGTGGACCCACCACAAAAAACCGTGGGAGAAATCACACTCACTATTTTATTTTCTAGGGTCCACCGTGACGTATTTTTCAGATCCAACTTATTCATAAGTTAAACATATAGATATATGAAGTCAAAAAAAATTATCAGCCCGATCGGAAACGTCTGTAGCCCCTAAGAAGTTTTGAACAGTGAATGACCACTGTTTTCTATGGTGGGGTCTACTTCAACTTTAGATCTATCTCCTTTTTTTTTTTTTTTTTCTCATGACATAAAACGATCTCTCCAAATTAATGGACGGGATGGATACAACACATGCATATAAACATCAAGATGGTGCCAGGAGGTTTCAACGGTGGAAAAATCTCTCCAATTTTCATTCAGTATGGCCACATTGAGTTTTGGGTCCACCTGATTTTTAGTGTCATCGCCTAGAATGATCTGAAAAAAATAGATGAACAAGTTGAATTTTAATAAACAACATGGTGGCCCTGTGTAGCAATAACTTCGTGTAAAAGGCTTAATCAGGAATTATAAATTGACTACTGAGTTAGTAGTGAGCCTCAGTACGTTCTTATCGCACTGAGTAAACTCATTTGGGCCCGCCTTGAATATATGTGGTCTATCCAGGCCATTCATCCATTTTTTTTTATCTAATTTAAGGTGTTGAGTCCAAAATTGATGCATATCCAAAGATTAAGTAGATCATACCATCATAAACAATGAGGATAATGATTTCCACCGTTGAAACCTTTCTAGGCCTTGCAGTGATATTTATTTTTCATCCAAACTGTTCATAAGATTATAAAAACATGGACGAAATGAAAAGACAAATATATGCTTGATCCAAAACTTTTGTAGCTCTCCAAGTATTTTTCAATGGTAGACATTCAATTTAACTGTTTGTGGTTGTGTGGTCCATTTGAACATTGGATATGCCTCATTTTTTGGTTTAAGCCCTAAAATTATCCGCTAAAATGTATAGACGGAGTGGATAACATAAATAAATCATTGCAGACCTCATAGAGTTTACTAAGTTTCGCTCAAATTACTTACTACGCTACCTCAAACGGATTGGATACTCCTGCGACTAACAAATGGCTAGTAGTCGGTGCTCCGTGGACCTCAAAAATAATGTATGTGCATCATCTATGACGTCTAATCCATTTTAAAGATAATTTTATGATAAGAACTCAAAACTGAAGTGGATCAAAATTTCAAATAGACCACACAGCGTTGATTGAACTGTCACCATTAAAAACTTCTTGGGGCTACAACAGTTTTGGATCAAGCTGATATTTGTTTTTTCCCCTTCATCCGGGTCGTATGACCTAATATATGGGTTAGATGTCAAATAAACGTTGCAGTGTGCCTAAGAGATTTTTAATGGTAGATGTTCAATCATTATTGTTATACCTTGGTGTGGTCCACTTAAGATTCTGATCAACCTCATTTATTAGGAAAAATATTAAACTAACGTGTAAAAATGAATGGACGGTGTTGATAAAACACTTAGATCATGGTAAGACCCACATAACACTTACGACCAGCCACCTACAGTGTCACCAGCGAAATTGCATCCCGTGCGCTGGTCACGCACTCGCGGTGTCACTAAAATGATGAGGAAAGGTTTTTCTTAAAAAAAAAAAAAAAACCCTAAAATCTCGACGAAGAGAATTTGCCGCCAAAAAAAGGAAGTTTTCGAAGTAAGGTTGTCGCCGAAGAAAGGATGATTTTTTTACCTGTAAGTCTGAACGGAATCTGCTGTTGATCGAGGCGGTCTTCCACTGTTGATTGAGGCATTCTTCTGAACTCCGACTTCCTATCAATAAGTATGAGATCTTCTTAATTTTGATATTTTTTTCAATTTTTTAAAAGAAAAATTTTCTTATCTATTTATAAGGTTTATGGGTTGTTGGCTACAATTTTTCCCCGATATCGCAGTTGCTAGCTATATTGCGAAGATATCAATATTTATCAGTTATTTAGTGTCGCTAGTCTGGCGACTCCAATATTATCGACGATAATATTGATTTCTCGTCCACAATGTGAACCCGCTTAGATGGATCTATCTTATATCCACACTGTCTATTTGTTTTGACAGATTATTTTAGGCCATAATATCAAAAATAAAGAAGATCTAAATCTCAGGTGGACTACATCATGAGAAATAATGGTGATTAAATAATCACCATTAAATACTCCCTGGGCTACCGGAATGTTTATTTGCCATCCGATAAAGCCACAACAACGTTTACGAAGGAACCACATAAGTATTGATCCAAAATTGTGGCCGACAACAAATTTTTAATGGTATCACAACTTTTTCCTATGGTGTGGCCCACCTTAGATTTGGATCTACTTCCTTTTTGGTATCATTCCAAAAAATGAGCTGTTAAAACTTACGGACAGCGTGGATTTAAGACAAATACATTCCAGTGGGCCCCACAGTCAGGGATCCACCGAAGCGGCACCCAGTAGACGATCCGTAAAAAAACAGGAAAACAAAAAAAGAACCTGCTACTTTCTTCTTCTCGGCTGCAAATCTCTCTCTCTAATTGAAGCAAGGAGCTGCAAATCTCCCTCTCTCTGATTGAAGCAAGGAGAAGATGGCATTTCTACTCTCGAAGGCCTCCCCATTTTCCCGTTTCCAAATCCATTCTCAGGTCCTCTCTCTCTCTCTCTCTCTCTCTCTCTCTCTCTCCCTCTCTCTCTTCTCTCTCTCTCTCTCTGACCGCTGGATTTCGATTCTTCAGCCAAACAAGATCGAAGATCCTTTTCTTCTCTCTCGCCGTCGTTTCCACCTCGAACTTGGAGCTCGCGAGAAAGCGGTAAAAGAAATTTCCATTTCTTTGCTTCTCCCTTTCTGTTTTCATTTTCTTTATTAGGGAATTTTTTTTTTCCTGTTCTCTGTGGATTTTATTCGAGCATTGAAACTTCGATTCTTCATATTTCGTATTGAATATCTGATTTTTGTGCGCACGGTGTGTGGAGTCGTTGTGCAAGTATCTCCCTATATCCAGTAATGAATGTTGGGAATCTTAACACGCATCTCAAAACGGGTTCTTGAAATTACGCATATGAAAAGCTTGCCATCTTTTGGTGAAAGATGGAGGCACTCATTCTCGGTGCTCACTTCTCGTGCTCTTTTTTTTTTCCCACTGTTTCCTTCTTTTTCTTTAGTGATGTGAAGAAAAAGAATCTAGTCTTATAATTACATAAGTTTGATGAGGAATTATAGGATCGTTGATCAGACACTTTGGGTTCTCAGTTCTGACAATTGAGGCCCACAGTTCACTAATCCAAACCATCAATCTGTTGCATCCGCTGTGGGTGGAGCATGCCCCCAAACTCTCCAGATTGGAAGATCATTGCCACTGATATTTGGACTTCATTTCGGTTGAAGATGTTCATCATGTATTTCTCTTCTTGACTGTCTACTTGTAGCCCACAATTTGATAGGTTACTTATTCAGAATAGAGGAGATTTTTGCGGGGCATCACCCATTGAAGGTGGGGCCTCACAGATCAATGGTCCGGATAATCGAACCATCAAGCCTGCTTGTGGAAACTGAATAGAGATCATTGCTTGTCATAGTGGGCCTACACAGTTTTCCAGTCTGTGGAATCTCCAATTTGGGTATTGCAAACTACCTTCTATTCTTGCTGAAGCCGCCAGCCTCCTTCAGGCTACTAAAGTATTAGTAGAATTCAACTTGTACCCGACCATTGTAGGAGACTTGTGAAATGCTATTGGTTGGGCCATTTCCAGAATTAACACATGGAAAACAGCTGATTTAATAGACAAGGCTTCGGGGAATTGTAGAAATTATCAAGTTCAGGCTTTTGGCGAGAGAGGCCAACAAGGTTGAAGATCTGGTGAGAGAAGCCAACAAGGTTGAAGATCAGTTAGTGAAAGTTGGCACATTGAGAATAGTGTTTTAAATAGTGAATGGTGTGTTGCGTACCATTCACCACTCTAAAGCGTGAGGTGTAAGCTACATAACATATAGCATAAACTACATGCTACATCTAGATTTTTAATTGAGGTTTATGCATGGTCACACTAAATATTATGAAACTCGTGATATTTTGCACTAAACTAAATTGATCAATAATGAAGTTTCATAACATTTGGTGCAACAAAAAAAAAACCCTTAAGGAAAAAAGGGTAAAGATCAAGTATGAAGATAAAAAAGGGCAATAGAACTTATTTAATGTTGTTACTTATATTATTTTACTAAAATCATTGAAAAGATTAACTAATTTTTATTGAAAATAAAAATATAACAAATCATTAAAAACATTAATTAATTTTGTTTAACCGCACAGGGTTTTGGGCAAATGGCAAGCATCGTGGGTGTGCTCCCCATAGATGTGAGTTCGATTACCCTTCCCGAGATTACTCGATGCACGTGGTTTGCGGGTGATTGCATGCATTTGCAGGGAATAGTCTTGCCTCAAAAGGGTTGGGGACACCTTGACGGTATTATTATATCTTTTTATTTTTAGTGTTTTGGTGAAAAATATTTTTAATGTAAGCTACATAGCGTGTAAAGTAGGTTACGTAGCGTGTGTTATATGAAAATTAGCGTGTAGTGTATGCTACATGTGACTTATTAAGAGAACCATGTAGCATAAGCTACACACTAGATGGCATAAGCTATTCAATGGCTAGTTGAGAATTGATCAGGTCGTTCATGATAAGAGAGGCTGTTGAGCCCTTATTCAGTCCTCTTGGGTTGCATTTTCCTTTTCCTTTTTGTTTTTGTTTTGTTTTGTAGGGTGTAAGTTTTGGGGTGTGCATGATAGGACTCCTATAACACGTCCGCAATTTTTGGATGACACTCTTCTATTTTGCAACATAGATGTAGCAATGGTAGATAATCTCAGGAAGATGGTGGGGTGTTATGAAGAGGTTTCAGGGATGAAGATGAATGTCAGGAAGATTGAGATGCTAGGCATTGGGTAATCTATTGAAGAGGTATATCCATCTTCGTGGGGATCCTTGGATGTGATGTTGCTTCTTTACCTTCTTCCTATTTGGGACTGCCACTTTGTTAAGGGAAGCCCTCCAAACACTCCTTGAATGAGGCGATTGAAAGGTTTGAGAGGAAGTTATCTAAATGGAAGAGCAGGCACTTGTCTGTGGCGGGATACATTACTCTCATCAAATCGGGTCTCTCCAATCTTCCTATCTATTTTTTGTCATTAACCAAAAGTAGTCTTGGATAAGCTCGAGAATCTTCAAAGGGATTTCTTATGGCAAGAGGCGGTAGACAGGTATAAGTTTTATTTGTTGAAGTGGGAAGATGTGTGCAAATTCTTAGCCAAAGGGGGTGTGGGCTTAAGAGAGTTGGAGTCCATGAATGTGGCTTTATTGGAAGTGGCAATGGAGATTTGGATTCAAAGAGGGCAAGCTCTAGAGAGAAGTTGTTGCTTCTAAGAATGGTGTCCAAGAGGGGAGTTGGGAGATTAAGAAGTCTTCACATATAGAGATTCAAGGATTTGAAAGGCCATTATTTCAGTAGCACCCTTGCTTAAAACTGGCGGTGAGGTATCTTCTAGGTAATTGTAGTAGAATTTGCTTTTGGGAGGACCCTTGGTACAGTACTAGATTGTTGGCGGTGGAATTTCCATCCTTGGCAAGGTTATCTCCTTTGGAATTTATATTAGTGGCTTCTTCTTTTTCCGTCTCTCACGGGAAAGGGGTGTGGTGCCCTCCTTGTCGTAGGAACCTATCCGATGAGGAGGCGAAGGAATATGCTAAGCTTCTAGAGAAACTTCAGATCATCCAGCCTATACGGGATTCTGAGGACTATGGTTTGGCATGCTATCCCATCCGACTCCTCGATTAAGTCATTCCACCTCATGCTTTGGGAGCTGGCTAGTTCTTGTGATCAAGAATTCTTCCACACGTTTTGGTTCTATGGTGCCCCCTTGGCCTCTTTTGTCTGGTTGTTTGGTAGGAAACATATCCTAACCATTTGGCAATATCCAAAAGAGGGCCATGGTTCTTCCTAATATCACTTGCTTTCTATGAGTTATGCGGAGTCGATCGACCATCTCTTCATCCATTGGTTGTTCGTGCGTCAAGTGTGATGATCCTTCCTACAATTTTTTGGTGTGGATTGGGTGATGCCACTATCATTAGTGAATGTGCTTTGGTCAGGCATGCATTTTGCTCGATAAGCGGAGGCTTTATGATGCAGAGACATGTGATGAACTAATTCTAGATGCATGTATAATCAGGTTAAACAATGTTCAAGTAAATACACGAATTAACTTACCATTTCCAATCAAAAGGATTAGGTAAATTTCAACACAAAGATGAGGTCATTCTGTCAGGATTATACCCCTTAGCATTAAATCACGTAAACAGTAAAAAGGGAGGACCTAGGGATATGAGGATATCCCAGATCTAGCATAAGTCAGTCCATGATCAAGTTTGGATATGATTCTACTAACCAACCATCCCTCTTATCCGTTTAAACTAGAAAGGGGCTATCCGGAGAGGAACGAAAGGGGTGAAGAATGAAGGGTTCGAGATGAAGGAAATACGAGTCCTTTTGTCTTCAAAAGAAAAGAAGGAGGATGATTCTTACCTTTTCTTGCACCTCGAAGATCTGGAAAGAAGGAAACTTGAAATTGGGGTGGAATCCTCAACACCCAAGAGCCAATCCTGAAACCCTAATCTCTTAAATAAAGAGGAAGAAAAATATGAATTTTTATTCATTCAATAATAATGAAAATAAGGTTCTCACAACGTATATATAAACTATGAAAAAAGTAAAAGTGCACTAAAACCCCCGAAAACAAGAAAAATAACAAAAAAAGATGAAAAATTAAAGAAAGTGCAATAAAGCTCCTTAAACAAGAAAAAAGAACAAAAATGCCTAAAACTAAAGCAACCGTGTGGTAGGGTGTGAAATCCGACCCATGGATCTATGGTCAGGGTGCAATCATGTCGCTTTTGCACTCGTAGCGCATCAGAAAATGGGTCCGATGGACCCAATGTTCATCCACATCAACTCCTCCGCACTGGTACTCTGTCAGCGACGCCTCCTCCTCTGATACACTCTAAAGGGTGCACCACTGATGTTCGCATCACTTTAAATGTGTCATTTGGTCATTCTTGCAATTTTATGGAACATTTGGTTAGAGTGCAGTAGATGGTGCTTCTGCAACATGTAGGGTCCATGGGAAGTGGTGTGGAAGTCTAAGAGGGATATTATAGATTGGGCTTCCGGGGTTAAATATGTAGATAGTCATGATGTCTCATCTATGTTTGGGTTATAACACTTTTGCATTTCCCTTGTTTGGGTTGTACTCTTTTTTGACTTGGTTTTTTCAAGTATATTTTCAATAAAAGTTACTAATTATCCTTCAAAAAGAAAAGTTTGTTTCTTTTTGCTAGTTAATCTGGTTGCTAGCTTCTCTCTTGGCTGTTGTTTTTGTCTCTTTTGACAAAAATATGATTCCCCCCTCCCTTGCAAAAAAAAAGAAAAAAAGAAAAAAAAAAAGAAAAAAAAAAAAGAAGAACTACCTTTCGTATTTTGAAAGAATTAAATAAGAACTCATTAGTGTGGTACAATTTTGCAAATTAAGGAGTTGATTTTCAAATCAGACCTCTAATTTGTGCATGACCCACAGGCGACCCCACTTGAGCCCAGTGTGAAAATGCCCTTGCATTAATCACCCCCAGTGAAGAGTTTCGAACACGAGATCTCTCGCTCTGATACCAATTTGATGCAGGACAATTAACCACTTGCTCTAAAAGCTCAAACTGTTAGAGTATGACGAATTAATCCCATTATCTCATAGCCTAGGCCCCACATCTCATGTGTTTAGGACCTTAGCCGAACCCCCTTCGTGGGCCCCAAATCACATGGGATGCCCACCCCGAGTGTGTCCCCGCATCCCACGAGGTACCCCACTCGAGCCCGGTGTGAAATGCATATTAATCACCCCTTGTGAGGAGTCTTGAACACAAGACCTCCCCCGTGGGCCCCAAATCACATGGGTCACCCACCTTGAGTGTGCCCCTGCATCCCACAGGCGACCCCACTCGAGCCTAGTGTGAAAATGCCCCTACATTAAAGGAAACATTGAAGATGGAAAGACGGTTGCTGGAGGAAGATCTTTTTTCTTTTTCTTTATTTATTTCTTCTTTTTTGGTTAGGCTACTGGAGAAAATATAGTTTGATAAATCATACCCAAAATGTCAGAAAATACTCATCTCAAGTAATTTTAGCAAGAAAAAATTTCAATAGCATAAAGAAAATCTCTTTTTACAAGGCACAAAAACACTAATGGCAAGAACATGACAAAACCCTATACTTAATCTCAACCTCGGTTCTCACTAAAACTCGATGTTGGTTTGACTCTAAACATAGCCTTTGAAATGCCATGCAACCTGCTATATTAAATGCTAAAACATGTTCATAGAAATAAAGCCTAAGACAGAATCTTCACTAACCCACGAGTGAGTGTCCAAAAGTGTGAACCTAACTCTTTTAATAATAATCAATGAACATTCTCGAAAAGACTTTAATTGCATAATGCGCCCTTCGTACCAGATTGGAAGATTGGATTAGGTGGACTTCATGAATAGGGGTGTAGTGTGTACACGAGTCGAACTGAGTCGAGCTTGGCATAGCTCGACTCGGCTCGGCTCGGCCACTAGCTGCCCCTAGCTCGAACTCGGCTTGGCTAGGTCCTCGAGCCTGACTGGTCATCTCGGCTCGGTTCGATCAACAGCTCGGGCCAGTTCGAGCCAAGATTGAGCCGAGCTCGCCTATGCAACATTTTTACAAACACATGGATTGCGCCTTCAAATTCTCACTGTATGTAAAACAACAGCAACGGTTTCACAAGTATTTCAACAAACACCTTGTAGGCAACATCAAAATCAAGAGAAAAAAAAGGTATTTGTTTCATATACATACCTTTCTTGCCACCAACCGACACTTCGTTTAGTCATTTCATCAAACACTTGGTGAGCAACATCAATATCAAAGTAACTGAGTCACCGAATTGGTTCGATCCGAGTTCGATTCGAGTTGGGGTTCAATCCTAGTTGAGTCGAGCTTGGGTAAGCTCGAACTCGGTTCAAAATTTTTTCGAGCTAAAAAAATCAGCTCGACTCGGCTCGAACTCAGTTTCAAATTGAGTCAAATTGAGCCTTTTCGAGTCAAGTCGAGCGAGCTAACTGAGCTAACTCGGTTCATGTACAGCCCTATTCATGAGAATAATTCAGCCCCCAAATGAGAGATAAGATCTCCTCCATGATGCTAGTTTCTTTTGAAACTTTCAAACAACCAGATCCTACATAGAAAGAAGCCTGTGATTGGCACCAAGGGGAACACCAAGATGTGTCATTCAATCAACAAATACTGTCATTTTACCTTTTTAAACATTGTAATTTTCTAGTTGCTTTTCTTTGATTAATTTTGATGTATGAGCATTTATCAAGGTCCAGATTCATGTTAAAAGGAAAGGGTTCCTTATCATTAATTATTATGTCAAGCAGGGTGCATATCTTTGTCAAAGCTACTTGTTTTCAATGGACAAGTTAGGTCCAATCTCTTGCATGTTTGTAGTGTACTCATCTTGGTGACATTTCAACCACAATTAGCTGGTCTGTTCATATACTGATGTATTGGTTCATGTTTCATGATTCACTAGCAGTGGCCTGAACCTATCAAGTTAGACTATGCTTTTTTAGTTTGCTTTTGGATTGTTTGGTTCATTAATTTGGCACTCCTGGTTCTATTCGCATTTAATCACTTTCGTTTTGATTTTTATTAGCTATAATTTGTTACAATGGCAAGTCTCTGTGAGCACATCCAACCACTGAAATAGGGTCCAAGTGGATCCCATAGCCTTCATGATTGACATACCAGGCCATCTGATCTATCCAGGGGACGATCAACAGTTTTTATCACTTTCTTGTGCCTGATCTCTCTCTCTCTCTCTCTCTCTCTCTCTCTCTCTCCCTCTCTCATCGCTTTCTTGGGCCCATATTTGCAACTGGATGCCCCAAACATCATTTAGATCAATTGTTGGGAATCACATCCGATCCCATGCATGCAATTAAAGTTAGGCCAAACTGTAGGCTTCTAAAGGCTGTACAGTTAAATTGAGGAGACTTATTTGCTTTTCTTTTGGCAGCAAGTTATGGCATAAGTTTGACTCAGGCTCCAACTTGACTCAACCCTCCTTTATCAGAACTTGGGACTGGCGATGAGAGCACAAAAATCCCTTTAGTACAATGTAATAGACGATTACATGGGTTGATTACAATCAAGCACTATCTAATATCTAGTACATATGTTGATTACAATCAACGATGATGATGCTATTGGCAGCAAGTTATTTTCTTGGAATAGGTTTCTTCATTTTGCAAGAGTCCCAACTCGGAACTAGATTTACTCCCTTGTACACAATTCCCCCCCTCCCCCCCCCCCCAAGAATGTGCATCTTGGTGTGGGGCAGTGATTCTCCCATACTGGTGTGAGTCAGCTAGAAATGTGTAGGATTGGAGAGATTTTAATTATAATTTTCAAATTTGTGCTATGTTGTTGCTTCGGAGGGTGTGTGGCTGCTCGTGGATCTATAACCACGTCTATCAAAACCAATAGGAATTTTTTATCTTTCAATATCCGTTTTGAGATCTAATTTATCTGCTGTTGTCAAGAAAATCATCCTGTTCTTTCAGTTTAGGTTTCCAAGATCTTAACTAATATGCTGCTGTAAAGATACTCCATCCCTTGACCATGGTTGCTTTTAGAGCCTGGGTAAAAGTGGAAGGTTGATGTCTGTTAGCCAGTTGATCATGAAACTTCTGCCAACCTACCATTTAAGAGCCGACCCCAAATTGCTGGGAGAAAGTTTAAGATGATGGTGTTGATATTCTATTACAACAATTGAGTTATAATAACATGGTATGTTGACATATGCTAGAATTATTTAACAGCATTATAGTATTGAGGATATAATCCAACATTAATATATAATAAAAGGTGTTTGCTCTTTATAACAACCAAGCATCTTCAGTGAATTAGTTAAAAGTATCAAGAGTTGTTATCTCATCAAATGTTAACCTCCCAAAAGTTTCAAAGCATCCTCTTACAAGTAGTAATAATATTTAACATAGTTCTAAAACTCGGTGAGTTGACTCAAAACTTGGCCAAGTCAAATCGACTGCACAGGATTTCGAGCCCAGTCTTAAGGAAACCCACTGTGGGGCATAACTTGGGCAGGTCTCAACAAGACTAGTTGATTTGTCTCAAAAACTCAGCTGACTTGCTACGACTTGACATGACTCAACTGAGATACTGGCCATAATTTTATTTTAAAATAAAAAATGCTTGGGTTGAGAATCAAGGAGGCAACCTCTTTTATAAAAGCAAAACATGCTACTGCAGCTACACAATGCACATTTGTGTATTGTTTTAGTACTTTAATTACTTATCTAGCTTGTTTACAACAGTTTTAAATGCATTAAATAATAAAATTCAGTTATTAAAATATGAATCGAGTTGATTAAAGAGAGATCAAGTCTTCAAGTTGACCCGACCTGGCTAGACATCGAGTTTTCGAGTTTTTGAACCATGATATTTTAATTTAGAACAATTGTTTGCTTGGTTGAGCAGTTTCTTACAATGTTTTGAAAACTGGATTTGACAAATTGTTTGTCTCCAGTTCAACCACTGCTCCAACCGGGATGAACCACTCCAACCTGGGGTATTGACTTGTAGTAGAGTAAGTTAAAAATGCCTCTGGCTTAGTGGATGATACCTTGGCATTGCATTTGAAGGGTGACATGGGTTTGAGTTTCACTGATGTCATCATCATCATCTAAGCCTTGTCCCAACTAATTGGGGTTGGCTACATGAATCCTTTTCCACCATTCCACTCTATCAATGGGCATAACTTCAGTCGGACCATAGGTAATCAAGTCTTTTCTTACTACCTCCACCTAAGTTTTTTTGGGCTTTCCCCTTGTCCTTTTAGATCCTTTAACTTGTACCTGCTTACTTCTCCTAACTGGTGCAATTCGTGGTCTCCATTGCACATTACCAAACCATCTACATCTACTTTCCCTCATCTTATCACCTATTGGTACTACTAAATTCTCTCAAATGTATCCATGTCTTGCCACTCATCCATCTCAACATCCTCATATCAGCTACATTCATCCTATGAACATGATGTTCCTTAACTGCCCAACATGCTGTCCCGTAAAGCATGGCTGGTCTTATAGCCATGTTATAAAATTTCTCTTTCAGTTTTACGGACGTAAATGTACAATATTTTATGGAAATGATCAGTCATTGACCCAGGATTTGAGTGAACCAGACCCTTTCAGTGTCCAGTTTTCCAAAGCATAATTTTTTCTTTCTTTAAAATCTTTGTTCAATTGGTTCAGGTAGGGGTTCTTTTTCCTATATATATATATATATATATATATATATATATATATATATATATATATATATATATATATTTGTTTTATTTTTGAGAAGTGTATTTTTAGTTGAGCTGTGATTATCTTCATTTGATTGGTTTAATGAACTCAACCTGAGGTAAATCAAATGGTTACCACATTTTTAGGATGATATGTACTGTTTCATAATTTGGTGCCTGTTAGATTGAACCAAGAAGCCTGGTCTCGATGCCACTGCAATAACATTGTTACTTGTAGCCATGTTTTCTGCTTAAGGAAGGCCCTGGCTAGCTTTATTCTCTCAAGTTCATAGGGACATTGTTGAAGAGATATTTCCTTGGTTCAATTTTCAATTGAAATCTGTGGCTCAAATGACTGGTACTTTTGATGACTTATCGATGGTGCACCTGTCTTTAATGGTGATAAAATTGACAATGAATGCGATTGTCCACCACTGATGTTCCTAGCATTCTAGCAAAAGTATTACACTAATCACATCAGCATCCTTCTCTAGACATGCAATATCATTTTGCTTTTCAGCAGGGTAATGTTGATGTAGTCCTCAATGACTTCAGAGAGTTAAGCATGCAGCTCTGTGCTTTGTTTCATATACCTATTCAAAATCAATCTTGTAAGTCCCTCTTGGTCCCTGCCATTGACAACTCAAAGGGGGTTGTCGCCTTTTCCAAGACTTCTTTTCTCATTTGCAACATGCAATGCTGGGAGAACTGGTTGATATTTCTACAGGTGAAAAGCTTGTGGGTGATTACCCTAAAAAAGTTGTCATTGATCTTCAAAAGTAAGTGGAAGCATGTTGTGGCGCACAAAGCTATGAGATCGATTTAGTCGATGTGCGTACAGTGAATAGTTGGGATTAGTTTTGATCATATCTCCATTCTTTTTATGCAATGTTGCTTGTTTGACTTAAATACCAAATCACACCAAACATACATCCACTCTATAAACTGAAACTTGGCAGGAAACAATGATGCAAAGTGCCTAACTATTTCTTCAGTCTGAGAAGTTGAAATTTATAGTAAAATTGATACTCACTTCCAGAAATGTCTTAGTGCTTAATGTTGAAACCATCCCATCAAGTTTTCTAGTGTATGTGTGACGGCCACCATTATCTTCTGCAGAAGGTTATTCATCCCGTAAATTTTCATACAGCTGATTTGAGGCGCTCTTTATCACTTGCAATGAATTCACGTCCTGCCTTCTGTAACATATTCTTTTCAATGTGAAGTCATGTTGTTTTGCACCACAATATTTTATAGGGTATTATTTTGTGAGCACCGGTGCTTTTGTTTTGGTTCCGAATGCTTTTGTTTCATTTATATACAGAGGAATCTGATGGATTTGTTTGTCATAACTAATTACAAAAGCATCAGGTCCTTGAACCAGTACTTGTGAACTGCATTGTCTCTTTCCGGCAAGACTTAAGTGAAGCTGGTGTTCAAGTGTAGATAAATTCCTGTTTTGGTATAACAAGGCTCTCATTCGGGTTTCCTAGTTGTATTACACTAATTATGTTATTCTTGAACTGAGTCTTTCTTTTAATCTTAATAGCTTTTGGAAGAAGACCCTGCATTAAAGAAGTTCAAATCATACAAGAAGAGTGTATGGAGGCTCAAAAGAGTTGGAGATGTCCTAACAATTATTGTTGTTGCTGGTATGTTGATCCACTCCTTATAAAACTAGTTATCTAGAATTGATTCATATTACACTGGTGGGTTTTTCCTGCTTTTTCAAAAATCTATGCTGATGTTGTTGAAGCATTCAATTCTCATCTAAAATGCAATTTTCCTTTACGCTGAACACAATTTGGATCTTTGGTAGGTTGTTTGTTTTCACCAAGGGCACAATGTTATCATGACTATGGCAAAAGCTTTTCGCACAATGCTAATATCATTTTTCCTATTACTAATTTCGTAATATGGGAACTCATTTGCTGTGTAATTCTTTTGCTATATACTGTCCAAATGGTAAATGAGAGTTCTCTAACAATTAAAGTGCGTTAACTATAAACAAATTTGGATAGTTGATAATTAAGCATCAATATATCGTACTCTTCCAAAAAAAAAAGAGGCATCTATATATCACCATGAATATTGTTCATTACCTACTATATTATGGGCTATGTTACATGATTACTTGTAAATGGAGAAAATTCCCTTGACTTTTCTAGTGAGCATAGCTATTCGTCACTTTTACCTAAATTTGGCTGGACACATCTGACGTGGGCCATGAAAGTTAAGAACTCAACTTCATCATCACTCAGATTTCGTCTGAAGGTTAGTGTCAAGACAACCTGCTCATGCCTATACTTGGAACAACAACAACACAACAACAACAAGAAGAAGAAGTAAAAAGAAAAACTTGCGGGTGCATACCTTCCCATGCCTTAAAATTGAAACTCACGCCTTTACTTGGAACCCCTAGACTAAATATATTTAAATCCGCTAGCCAAACAATGAAATAGATTGGTAGATTGGTCAGCATAATTCAGCTCCCTATCAACATCCCATAGGCTTTTACCAGCTTTGCCATGCATGGCGGGAGACGGAGATAGGTTGAGGGGAGTTTTTTTAATGTAACATACAAATATCTTGATTAGAGCTGATACGACCCCGTCTTCCAATCTCGCCCTACAACCCGTTCTTGTGGAGATTAAGCTTTTCTCTTGGCACAGCTCCCAAACACCCTAAAAGTCTTTCTCAGGTTACACTTGATTGTAATTTGCATTGCAAAAGTGGAGTACCATCAGCATACTGTGGGCGAGATGCATGAACTCAACTTTCCACCCTAAAGAGACCTTGACATGATCCGTTAACCAAAACTTAGTGTGCAAAGCCCACACACTAAATCATCCACTTCATCTCATGCCAAAAGCCCTTCCTTGTTGACATGTATTATGGCATATGACCCCTAGCCTTTCTTTCCTTTAACTCAAATCGATGCGGTCCGTGTGAAATCTTTAAAGTCTTCTACTTTTTTTTTAAAAAAAATAAAATTATTTATTTATTTATTTTTATTTTTGGGGATCAAAGCAATAAATGAACAAATTATGTTCCTCTCATAAATTCAGATATAAATTTGAGAATATCCCCTCCTGCCTCCTAAAGGACATGAAATTTCGTTATTCAACTTCTGTCAAGTCCAGGGTCTTCTGCTTTTCCCGGATCAAAAAAATTAATAGCAATGATTCAACAAAAATAATGAAGGGCAAAAGATATGGGGAAGAATGGGTAATGAGGAAGGATGAGAGAAGAAACCCAAGGAGAAGAATTTTTGAGATGTGAGGAGCTTAATACGTACATGCCTTCCTCAGGTAATGGAATGAGAATCAGGTTCTGGGAAGACCAGTGGATAGGCAATTACACCCTTAGTAGTAGATTTCCGGGAATCTTTAGAATTGCCGCCAATAAAGACAGCATGATAGCCAGCAATTATTCCTAGTCGGGAAACACTGGGGTTTGGGAAATCAACTGTATCAGAAATCTAAGGGATCGGGAGGTGATCGAATATGTCGAACTGCTTCACTGTCTCTCTTCTGTTTAGTTGGACGCTTCCTCTCTCAACAAACTCATCTGGAATTGCCATAGGTCTGGCAACTTTTCGGTAAAATCATTAGACGCGCTTCTGAATCTCTACTCTCCCTCCTTGTCGCAGATCTCCCCTGGATTATGGAAAACAGCAGCTCCTCCCAAGTTCATTTCTTGTCTGGCTTGTAGCTATGATCCGGATCCTTACGACCGACAATCTCAGGAAGCGTGGGATGCAACTTGTCAATATTTGCCGCTGCTGCATGCATGATGAAGAGACAGTAGACCATCTTTTGGTCCATTGTCCTTTTATCTCTCACATTTGGTGGGATTTTTGGCCTAGATTCAATTTTGTTGGCTGCATTCCTTCCTCAGCCGCGTCCTTGCTCGCAGTTTGGCACAGCCACAAACTCGATAAAGTGAAAACCAGAATTTGGAGAACGGCGATAATTGCAATTTGGTGGGCTGTTTGGACGGAAAGGAATGAGAGAGTGTACAATGACTCTCAGGCTACGGCTAACTATGTGGGCTCCTTTGCCAAAAACTTGGTTTTT
The DNA here is from genome assembly GCA_037074715.1 of Magnolia kwangsiensis. Taxonomy (NCBI): domain Eukaryota; kingdom Viridiplantae; phylum Streptophyta; class Magnoliopsida; order Magnoliales; family Magnoliaceae; genus Magnolia; species Magnolia kwangsiensis. Next base: position 191,753,225 of record CM073571.1, on the reverse strand, counting down.
GAATGGGTGACGAATGTAATGGGATTAAAAGACTATAATCTTGTTTTTTTAGGCTCTTAGTTTGCCTTGGGTCTGCTATCTCAGCAGTCTTTTTTGTATGCTTCTTTCTTTTAATATATTTTTCGTTACCTTTAAAAAAATAAAATAAAAAAATACATACATGCCTTTGTGTTGATAGAGTTTCAATATCCTTGAGAGGATTCAGATTTACAAGATCTTAGTCAGAAATCAGAGGTTCATAGAGTGATCTCTTATCTAAATGAACAATAGATTGGTGGATCAAAGACACTGGTTCAGGAAGCCAGGTACCCCTGGAAAATGGAAATTGCAAATTGCAAATTGATTCTATCTCACATGGACAATTGTAGAGGTTCTGTCATCCTTGCTTCTATATGGTCATCTTTTATTCTTCCCAAATATCCACAACTATTCTCCTAAAAAAAAAATGAATGTTTGAAATACTTGATTTTTTTTTTTTTAAAAATTATTATTATTATTTTTCAAGTGTTTAGGGTGATTTTTTTTTTTTTCCCCCGTGAAATGTTTTCTGTTAGTTCCAGTTAAAACTTCAGTTTCATCAAATAGCCTTTATTTTTTCTGGTTTCATCAATAGCCTACATGACACTAAGCAGTTTCCCCCGGGTCATAAAAAGCACCATAAAAATCTTGTATGACGAGGGTGCTTCAACTGACAGCAGCATATCCCTTCTTTCATTGCATGACACCCATAAAGCTGCTCCCATCTGATGTAAATCATATGATCAATAACAGAAGTCTTGTAGGCAGTCAAGCATGAATAATATGACGGGTTGATCTTTGTGTTTTTTTTTTAGGATGGCTTTTATTAAGAGAACAAAAATAAGATTACAACAAGAAGTTAGCCTGCCAACAAAATCAAGGCAATCTTAACACAAAACTGCTTCACATCAAGCAGAGCACACTACACGACACAAGTTTCCCTGAAATTGAACACCATAAGAGATTGTCTCAAAGCTCCCTGCTTGGCATACATGTCTTCTGTATCGTAGGCAGTGTTTTAAATAGTGGTAGCTTGTTGCGTGGTGTTCAGCCCTATGTAGCGTGTAACGCAAGTAGTGTAGTGTATAGCATAAGCTTCACAATACTTCTATTTTTTAATTTAAAATAGAAAAAAATATGATAAATTGTAAGAATATATATATATATATATATATGCCTAAGAGATGATTCATTTTTTCAAGTATAAGCATGTTCAAACAAGTTATTAATCATCTTTTATTATTAATGTCTAATACATAATGCCTAATTGAAGCCACATACATTAACCAAATCAAATACATAAATCAAATCACATTATTATCACATCAACAACTTTTTAAGCAAATTATAATTAATAATGTCTAATTGAAACCACTAGTCACAAGTATGAAAAGAAATTAAAATCCCACCTGTTGGGAGTATTAAGTACAAAATATAAAATATAATTACCTTTTAAAAAAATACAAAATATAATTACCATTTATTAAAAAAAAGGCGTAGTGTACGCTACATATGCTACACGCACGCCACCTACACTATGCATGCTACACATATGCTACATACACTACGACCCCTATAACGTACGCTACAGGGGATTTACGCTATTTGCAAAAGGCTACGTAGCATCGTATGTACACTACGCTACGGGAGCTATTCAAAACACTGATTGTAGGCATCTTTACCAACATGAGGGCTGATGTTTTTCCAAATGTCCCATGAAATTTAGAGATGGTCAAGAGAGAAGTAAACCTTTGCCTTTAAAAAACAATCAAAATAAATAAAAGAGAAGAAGAATAAGAACAAGGAAAGCACTGATTCCCAACCATCTAGCTATCGTCATCATATGCAGCAAGGCTCTGCAGAATTCAATTCTCTAGGATCTGCTGAGCTGGCACGTGTGTATGGTTCTGCCTACCTATGTGCCAGCACATGTGCCAGATCTGAGTGGTCCATTAGGTGTCCACACTTTTAGATGTGGCTCAAAAATCAGGCTGGTCAGCTTGTCAGATAGCCAGTGTATGAAGTAAATAGGCAGCCAAATTGAATTTTTTTATCTCTACCTATTTGGTTTGTGTATGGTGGCCCAATGTATTACTGAACCCGCCTGATTTTGGGCCAGGGCATCTGCATAGTGTGGCTGACCTGATGGACCTCTTGGATCCTGCACACGTGCCACATTGGGTGGGTAGATGGAGAGGGTATACCTGATGGTCACACTTTTGGAAGCATGGGAAGGTAGTCCAGTCCGAGAAATGTAGGAAATCTGTGAAATTTTCTCCTTCTTAGCCACACGGAATTGAGTGCCTGATCTCTAGTTTTGTTCTGGGCTAAATTCTTTAATGAGCCTGTATTTGTAACTCTGCTGAAGCTTGGTCAGTGGCAGAAAGCAATCTTGATGTAAGGTAAGCCTGAGGTGCTATGGTGTGACTTCTCTTTTAATATTATTAGTTTTCCTTTTGGGACCTTCATAATAAACCTCTTACCACTCAGAGAGAGAGAGAGAGAGAGAGAGAGCGTGGGGGGGGGGGATGGGCATGGCTATTCACGGGCGTGGTCTTTACCAAACTGCTCCCCACCCCTAGAGATGGAGCCAAGGAACTCTCTCAGCTTCTTTCCCATGATCCATGCAGTCAACTGGTTGAACTACGCTTAAGAGTTGGAGTGTCTATGGTAGAACCATAGAAGTAATCCTTAGTCTTGTGGTTTCTAGAGTAGAAGAAAGATGCATCGATGATAGCTGTAAGTATGGGGCATGCACTTTGAAAACCACTTGAGTTACTAAATTTTCAAGCTGATACAACTCGTCCAAGTTGATTTTTCCCCCCTTTTGAGAGAGTTCAATAATAAGTTAATTGGTGTATCCAACAAATCTGTTACTGTGAATTACTGTCCCTCTCAGTGATTCTAATGGTTGAATAGACAATTATATATATATATATATATATATATATATATATATAGAGAGAGAGAGAGAGAGAGAGAGAGAGAGAGAGAGAGAGAGAGAGAGAGATCCTGAATAGCTGGGATAAAGCAATAGCGATGATTCACTTTATTGCCGTTTTTATTCTTTAAATACATGCATGCATGTGAACGTCATTATTATATGTTTTCATGTGATATTCTTGATTTTTTCCCTTATTTTCTAATTTTTATATTATCATTTCTTTCTACTTTGTTTTGCAATATACCAATTATTAAAACATTTCTTGGTGCTCTTTCACTAGTTTTATCAATTGATGAAGGCAGTATGCATTTGTTTATGCTTGTTATAGCTGAGGCTCTGATAATTTATTGTTTTTGTTGCCGGTTTTATTTCAGGCTGTTGTTATGAGATTTATGTTAAAACAGTAATGAAGAAAGCAGCGGTTGAAGAGGCAAAGGATAAAACCAGTGGAGCATAAAACAGATGCATACATGGTGCAGTTCCAAGACATTCTAATAACAGTTGCAAACCCACCATCTCTTTTTCCTTAAATAGGAGATTTCGAAGGGGAAACTTTGTCTGTGTTCTTTTTTCTTTTTCTTTTTTTGTGGTGTAGCTGATTCCTCTTTACTCTTGGAACTAAAAAAAAAAAGAAAAAAGATACCCATTTTAAAAGTCTCTTTAACCTTGTACCAGTTTCAGCCAGCTAATTAGGTTGCACCGGTAGCTTCATTATACCTTTGAATAAAGAAATCACAAAGACATTAAACAGTGCACTGAATTGAGTATCGATGATATTTTGTCCACCATTCGTGGGCCGTCAAATGACACCGCAGAGCAAGAACCGTTTGAGAAGCCGAAAACGAACCTATGGGAACATGCGTGCTATTTCTGCTCTGTTGAAGTGATTCTTCTCTCCCAGGGGGCATTGTTAGACCACGGCCAAATTTCATGAAATAGACGAATGTATGTTTTTTGAGTTAAAAAAATTAAACATCCAACTGGTGTTTGAATTGTTGGTATCGCTACAAGTTTTGTTATCCAGGGATACAGAAACAATATTGATATCACCGATAATATTACTGATAACCGGAAATGCGGGAAAACATGAGAAAATGGTTTTAGTGAAACTTCATTTGATGTTAAAATACACATTCTCATATTTATGAATAAAAGAAATTTACAAAAAAAATAAAAAATGCATACATAATAAGTTTCTCTTACTGGGGCCTAAAAGCATGTGTTGTTATGAGAAATTAGTCCAACCATCTCATACAATTCATTTTTCCATCCAAACATCTATTATTATTTCAGAATATTGGCAGCACATGATATTACCCAACAAATCATTGACAACTAGAAAATAAAGGAAAGATTGCAATCTTGATATTGACATGTTGTGATAATGATAACATCAATATTATCATTGATAAATTAAACACTGCATACAACCATGTGCCCGCAAAAAAAAAAATGAAATGAGATTTTTTTAAGATACAGATTTTTGGCGATATTTACACATTGGTAATGTTATTGAAACATTGCAAATACATTGGCGATACAAGTGACACTTGGAATTAAACACTACATACAACCACGTGCCTGCAAAAAAAAAAAAAAATGAAATGAGATTTTTTTAATATACCGATTTTTGGCGATATTTATACATTGGAAATATTATCGAAACATCCCAGATATATTGGCGATATTTAGTAATACATTACCGATACCTAGAATTTTTTATACAGCATTGTTATCGGTATTGCTATTAGTGTTATCGGTATTGCCAATCTAGAGATACAAATAATATCGGGAATATTTTGATAATACCGGAGATAATTGAAACAATGCATCCAACACACCCTTGCAGTGCCTGGTATATGAATTCAAGCCGTCATGCATGTATTAATATACATGGAATAATAGGTGTCTGTTGGGTTATCTTAATTTTCTTTGTTAATTGACAATCTTATTAAGGTCAAAACCAAAAGAATTATAATTCATCTCCCGATATGGTGGTATCACTTTTCCTTTCTTTATAGCTGTCCCCCCCCCCCCCCCCCTTCAAACAGAGAATGGAGTCTCCATTAATGAATGATTGTTGGGTGGTAATGCGTATGGACCCTTGCTTGATGATTTTAACAGCTGATCAGATAACAGGTCCATAGATGGTGATGGGAGTTTTGGACACGTTTTTTCTTTTTTTTTTTTACACACGCACACACACCCTACACACGCACACCGTGGGATTTCACCACCATGGGTACTCGAGAGTTTTGGACACGTGCTTTTGATGTATCAGTCTAATGCCAGCATTAGATGGGCCACTACACCCTTATTCGATTCTTCTTCAATCCACGTGCCAGCTATTAATCAAATGGTTGGTGTTGGACCATTGGCCAATTCACATTGTGCCCATGGTAACGATCAAAACCGTTGATCTTATCTATCCCCTCAAATACACCTATATTCAGGGATCCAAATACTTCTTTGAGCAGGTTCGCTAAGCCCACAAGCACCTCGAACCCCACAACCTACATTGAACCACACATGCCAATATGGCACCCCTGTGCAGGATCCGATCATTCAGGTGAGCTACAGTCTACAAAATAATCAAATAGCCAAGGAAAAAAAAAAAAACATTTCTAGCGATCCATTTGTGTTTGGATTGGCAGATACAGATGGGTAAACGTATGTCAAAATATCACTACGTCATGCATAAGGCGTTCTATAAATGTTGTGTGTGTTGTTTTTGAGAAACGATACGTGTGGTTGGATCTTTCTAAAGGGGCTTATCTTGGTTTCTATTTAACCAGCAGTAAATTATGTTTCATAAACAATATACTTATCATCCAAAAAGTAGAAAAACATATTTCAGTGAGTCATCTATCATGTGGGGCCAACATCAATGTTATTGCGCATCGTGTGGGCCCACCTTCAATATCCAGCACCCATCATGTGGTGCCCACCTTTGATGTGGATTGTCCATTATGTGGAGCCCCACCTCCCATTAAGCCATCCATCATGTGGGGCCTACCTTGGATATGGGTCACTCATCAATAGGGCAACCTTTGATGTGTATCATCCATCATGTGGGGCCCACCTTGATGTGAATCATTCATCATGTGAGACCCACATTCAATGTGGGTTGTCTATCATGTGGGGCCCTTGGATGTCGGCCATCTATCATTGGGGGTTGACCTTTGATGTGGATTGTCCATCATGTTGGGCCACCTCAATATAGCCCACATCATGAGGGGCCCAACTTCAATGTCCACTACCCATCATGTGGAGCAAACCCTTCATGTGGACAGTCTATCGTGGTAGGTGCTACCTTTAAAGTGGGTTGTCCATTATACCAACCCACTTTGAATTAGGGATGTACACGAGCCAAGCTAGCTTGAAAAGCTCGCTCGGCTTGGCTTTAATGACGACTCGAGGTGAGCCAAGCTTCATATAACCTAGCTCGTTTTGAAAATAAGTCAAGTTTGATAATAGAGGATCTTGACTCAACTAGGCGTAGCTCGACTCGACTCGAATATATATATATATATATATATATATATATATATATATATATAAGAAGAAGTTAAAACTTAAACTCTACCTGTCCATCCCTTTCTTACCATTTCCCTTCCTTATTCAACTCGCCACACCCGAGCTCCACAATCTCTCTCTCTCTCTCTCTCTCTCTCTCTCTCTCTCTCTCTCTCTCTCTCTCTCTGTCCACCACCAATAAGGTACCTTTATGGCTTTATCTAATATTATATATATTATTAATTGAATATTTGATTTGGGAGTTAGGTCAGGTGCGTGTTGAGTCAGTCGGGTCGAGGTGGCTGGGTTGAATCAGGTGTGGGTTGGGTCGGGTTGTGAGCAGGCTCGACTTGATTCAAGGTAAGCTCGTCTCGACTCGATCCACTAGCTCGCCTCAAACTTGACTCGAAAGGTTTGACAAACAAGCCAAGCTCCAATGGTAAACCCGAGACCGACCTCAAACTCAAGGAAAGAACAGACAAATCAAGCCAATCTTGGCTCACCTCGACTCAACTCGGCTCGATGTACATCCCTACTTTGAATGTGGGCTAGTTATCGTTATGGGCCAACCTTTGATGTGACTTATCCATTACGTGAGTCCATAATAATATGTGGGTCATCCATCATGTAAATTCCATCTTTGATATAAACTATTCATCGTGAGATCCCCCCCTTTGATACAATCAATCCTGTATAGCTCCTCTGATATGGACCATAAGAGAGGACCTCCTTTGAAATGGATCATAAGATATAGGTAAAAAGGTAGTAAGCAAAAAGCCTAAAAAAAAAAAAAAAAACTTAATCATAAGTAGCTTTTAGTAGGTAAGTTATATTTACAATCATACTTGTCAAACTAATTAAAGTGAAAAAAAGAAGAAGAGTAAATAACATAACAAAAGTTAAAAAGTAACATATTTGGCAATATCTAAACATGCCCTAATAATAGACAGGGTACCTTATGTTCATTCTTATTGTCGCCAATTCTTACGAAAACTAATTAGAACAAGTTAGGTGTGATTTGGAGATTTTTAAGGATATACCAAGAGGATTCTACAATAATATTGTTGGAATGTATCGAGCGACACTATGTCATCTATTAAGTGATCGATTGAAGAGCGATCGTGTAGAAGTGGTTACAAGTAGAGCTGGGCATCGGTCTGGATCAGAACAGATTATGTCCAACCTGATCGTATCTGAAATCCCAAAGGCTTGATTCGAACCCGATCTGATCCGACACCTAATCCAGGTCACCGGACTCGGACAGATCCGATGCATGATTGGACAGACCCGAACCGAGTCTGACTCGATCAGGGAAACCGAGTCGGATCGGGTTGGGTATGATTTGCATCGTATGAACATTACTTTAACTGTTTCATGTGGTGTAGTCCACTTTAATCTTTAATATACCAATTTTTTGTGCCCATAGTCTAAAATAATATTTCAAAATGAATAAACGGCTTAGATAAAAATGCATACATCAGGGTGGGCCCCACATGGCTCTGGAAGATTTCAATCTACCGTATACATACTTTTACTGGAATTTGACTTATGATGTGCACGGTGGACTGAACGAAATGGCACTAGCTTGCTTTTCACGCAAGCACAGTGTCCACATCATGAATATTTTACTAATGTTTGTAAGTTTTGTGGGTCTGATCATAAGGTATATGTTATATCCAAACCGTCCATCCATTTGGCGAGCACTTCTTAAGGCTCAAGACGAAAAATAAGAGAGATCTAACTATCAACTGGACCACATGAATTGTTTAACAGTGAAAATCATTCTTTGTTGTTATTTGTGGTGTGGTTTAGATGATCTTTGGATATTGTTTATTTTTTGGATAATTCTCTATAATTTTCTCTAAAAACATATAAACGGTGTAAATATAATAAATACATCACTGTGGGGCCCATATTACTTTGATCTCCTTTGAACCGTTCGTACAACTCGGAGCTCGAGGAGCACCAGACGCTGGTACCTGTACTAGAAACGGACTGGCTACTCCCCTTGCCACCGGCCACTGGATGGTGGTCGGTGCTCTGTGGGCCCCACCATGATGTATGTGTTTCATCCATGCCCTCTATCTATTTTTATAAATCATTTTATTTATGTGAAAAAAAAAAGAGGTATATCGAAATCTCAAGCGAACCACATTATAGGAAACAGTGTTGAATGAAACGTTAACCATTAAAAACATTTTGGAGGCCATAAAAGTTTTTGATCAAGCTGATATTTATTGTTTCCCTTCATCTGGGTCCTTATAACCTAATCAACAGATTAGATGTTAAATAAATAGTACAATGGGCCTTAGGAGGATTATAATGGTGGATATCAAATCATTATTGTTTTCCTGTGGTGTGGTCGACTTGATATTTATATTCCTATAATTTTTTTGTATAAAGCTCTGGAATGATCCGTAAAATGGATGAATGGAATGGTTAAAACACATATATCTCCGGATCGGGTCGGATCAGATCGAATCGGATCCAATCGGATCGGATTACGGATCGAGTTGGTTCGAAACCAGGACTATCCAGATCCGACCCGAAAATATTTCAGATCTGTCTTATGCTACTTGATCCTAACCATCGATTTTGTTCGAATCGAGTCGGATCAGGTTGAATCCACTGGTTTGGATATGAAATGCCTAGCTCTAGTTACAAGACAAATGTCAAGAGTAGAAGCAAGAAGAGTTAAGACGTGTTAAACCGTTATAGCAACTGTCAGAATGTGAGCAACATCCATATACTTGGATTAAGGTTATAAATAGTAAATGAATTTAATAGAAATATTTGTCTCATACCAACCCAATCAAATCCAATATATCTTTCAATTATCTTATCAATTACCGTCATTTTCATTCTTTAGTGTACTTACTTTACTTTTCGCTTGCCAATTAACTACATTTCTTAGTGTAATTCATTCTTTTTCGCTTGTTGTTTACATTTTATAATAAAATCAGTTGTGTTAATTAACTGATAATCTTAACTATAATTTGGGACTACGCTTACACTTTGGATTCAGTAATCTATTTAAGAAAGTGTTTGCAATTACTCTTCGTGCCTAGCCGTAAAATTTTCTTTCTTGTTTTTTTTTTTTTTTTTTTTAATTGAAAAATCCTTTTATATGGAAGGCATAATTATAACCTATCATTAGACGACGAATCCTAACCTTTGAGTATTGCCTTATCCTATTTATATACCAAGAGAGTGGCTGAATCAGTGTCATATAGATTACGTGTATGCCTATCTTAACACCTAGGGTCATAGTTATTTGGTTTGAATTAAACTGCAATTCAATTCTATCACATCTACCCTTGTCATGTGATTAAAATAAAAAGTTGAATGTCTAACAGATTTTTTGGCACACTTGGGAGACACTAAACTAGTGTGTGATCATAAATATTCATTATGCATTGGGAGTTATAAACACCTTATACATTACATTACACGAACCCAATTCAATTGCCGTAAGTCGGAACTGGCCACAGGTACATCAAATCCGATCAGGTACATCAAATCCGAGCCAAGACCATAGAAAGCAAAAATCTTATAAATGTAATGGACGGTGCATATTAGATTCATACATACATAGCGCATTGGGTGGACAGAAATGGTTTTACATCAAAGGATACCCGTAGACGATGGACGTACCCGACCAGATTTTTACGGTCTAATTTTTCAACTTGTTTGCAAATCTGGTTGGGTCCGCTGTTTTGGAGTCGATTAAAGTAGGATAATGTATTAATTATTATTTTATTATAACAATGAAATCTCCTAAAGCCACACACATGTAAGACAGCTCGTTTACACACCAGGCATGCGTCAAAATGACCTATTCCATCCATCAGTTGGGCCCCACCATCTAATGCTACCCAAACCAATAGGAACCCGGCTCAAAACCAAGGCCCAAAAACCGGGCGGGCAACGTAACTAATCGATTCAAGGTCCGGTCCTGAAATTACGAGAGGTTGTGCCGGAAATACCCGATCCCGTTCTTCCCGGGTACTGGCAGACCCGACCCGAGGGCGACCGTTGACAGACCTAGACGAGAGAGAGAGAGAGAGAGAGAGAGAGAGAGAGAGAGAGGAGGGAATGGAGGGAATCGTGGTAATAGAGAAAGTCGGAGGGAAATCAAAGGCAACTCGATGCTTTTCCAAATACCCTCTCAAATTCATCGTCCCTTCTAAGGTATCTTCTTTCCATACACATCCATCCATCCATCATCAGCATGCATGAATCCTCACCAACCATCTCATGTCATCATGCAGGTGGCCTCCTCCAAAACAGATGCCGTTTGGATTTACAGCGTCTCCTATGGTGGAGGCATTGTTTCGGTATGTATCTATATATCTATGTATGTGTGTATCCATGTAGAAGGGATAGACACCTGTAATTGTTCAACGCCATTTTTAAAATGGTGGTGACTCTTCATCCGTCCACAGCATAGTTGTACTCGCTATCCAGATCGTCCAAGTCTCTGAGACAATCGTGGATGGATAATATCTCAAAAAGTTACACGAGGAAGATGATAGCAACTGTCTGACTTTGCCCTTCGAATTTGGACCACACGCTATTTTATTTCTAACCATTCGTTCAAATAGCCATGAATTCAATGGTTAGGATTTCTTGATCAGTGTGATTTTTCGAGGTATGCTTCATCTGACCAGTGTGCCCTACAATTTTGATGGTTTGAGTAGCTGTAGACAGTGCCAAATGTGAGGTGGATGAGTCAACACCATTTTCAAAATGGTGCTGAACTATCACAATAGTCTTGCCTGTGAATGTATGCATCTACACATTGGATGCACCCAATGAAAAGTGCCACTTCTACGTGTTTGGTGTGGGACCCTAATGCAGGGGCATTTTCACACCGTGTTCGAGTGGGGTTGCTTTTGGGATGTAGGGGCACACTCGGGGTGGGCGGCCCGTGTGAGGCGGGTGGCTCGTGTGAAACAGAACCCATGTGAAGTGGGGCCCACGAGGGGGTTTCGCTGGAGGTCTTAACCCATGCGATGTGGGGCCTGGGCTATGAGATAAAGGGATTGATTCGCCATGCACTATCAGTTCGAGCTTTTAGAGCAAGTGGTTAATTGTCCTACATCAAAGTGGTATGAGCCATGCTCTATCAGTTCGAGCTTTTAGAACAAGTGGTTAATTGTCCTACATTAGACCCACAATGAAAAAATAAAGATTCCTTGCTCCAAATGATGATTTTTCCCGTTGTGGGTTCATGAGCACATGGTGCCTTTTAATTGGTGCTGAACGGAGCAATCCGCGTCCCTATGACCCTTGTTTCTACTTTGGGTCATACAGCAGTACAATTTGCACTGCTGTATGACCAAAAGTGGAAATGTTGGGTGTATTTGGCAGTCAGATTGGGTGTCAAATAGCCTTTTGCAATCATTGTTAACAATTTCTTTCTTTTTTCCTTCTAGAATTTTTTTTACATAAATGTAATTTTCTTTTCCATTATTATATTATATAACATTATGTATAAATGTCGTTGGATGTATCTTATTGCTGTTGAATTTAACTATATACATTCCTAAATGCATTCAGATCTTATCGATATTGGTATAATATTGAATTTCACTAAAAATTATTTGGGGAGGAAGGTATTGACGGCATTTGTATCTGAACGTGCCAAGATACAAACAGATAGGAATGGTACTTCTGTTATTGCAATTCAGATTTTTTATTGGATTTCCCAATGAATTTATTGGTGTTTACCGATCAAATATATATTTTCACGATGGGTGTGTTTGATGCATGGCTTTAAAGTCTAACACATCACGGTGGGCCCTACACACAATCTACCATATCATACAGTTACAGTCGACTGCACTGGATCATTCCCCATACACGTGTTTATGAATGTATATCACCATCATCTAAGCCTTATCTGAATTAATCGGGATCACCATATGAAACCTTTTATGCTATTGCACTCTGTCAAGGACCAGACCCTTGGTTAAACCATAGGTCATCAAATCTTTTCTTAGAGTCTTTGACTTGCATAAACTCATTTCTTCTAAGAGTCCGGATCCTCTGTTTGCCAAAAGCACGACTTTCCTGCTTTTTTCCTCGTTTGTTGAATAGTGATCGGTCCATCTCAGTCACCGATGCAATTACACAATCACACAGTCCAATGAGATTGCAACAACCACAATTTTGCTGCTTGACGCAAACAGAGGATCTGTATTCTTCTTCTAATCGGTGTAGTTTTGGTTTTTGTTGCACATGGCCAATTCATGGAAGTCTACTTTCCCTCTATCAGTGCTATGAATAAGTTTCCTCAGATGCATTAATTTTCAATTCTATCCTTCCTCTTGCCACTCATCCATCTCAACATGTTCATTTCAACTAAACTCATCTTATGAACATATTCCTCGACTGCCCAAAAAATCTGTCCCATAAAGCATGCTAATCTTATAGGTATCCTAAGAAATATCCCCTTCAGTCTGATTGATACTTATCCTATATATTATTATTTGTATTTCGATACATTCTCAAATCTCAATAGATAAGATACTTTCAATATTTTGAGCCTTGGCATGTATGTGGGGCACAGGGAGATTGCATTAGTTGCAAGGTAAGTGTGGGAGAGAGCTGCACTGCAGTCTTGACCACTCAGGCTTCCACAAAGGTTAGTTTGCCTTTTCCTGTGTTAACATTTCTCTCATTTCTTTCCTTCTTTCTTTTTTATTTTAACGTATTTTTCTTTTAGAGATAAATGTTAGATTTCATGTTGGGGGGAAACGCTTTATTGTGAAACACTGGGGATGAATCTTACCACAGTAGGGTATAGGGTATACAAACTGAACCAATATACTATAATGCTTAATTCAAAATTTTGAGTTTGAAGTCACATCGAAGCTCAAACTTTGGGTTGAATGACACCACCTATAGGAGCATCACAACACCAAAATGAACCCAAATGCAGGATTAGCAAAGTTTTTTTTTTTTTTTCCTTTATGCACTATTCACCAATTGGCTATAATACTTCACCTACAAATTATGAACGCATAAAGATTTTTTTTTTCTTTATGCACTATTCACCAATTGGCTATACTTGACCTACAAATTATGAACATATAAAGACTCCGTTTCTAATCTAATCATAGAAATCGTCCAAATCTAATGCTATCTATCTGTCTTAATAAATTTTAATAGTACTAAAATTTCTCTAAAGCCTGTCACAACCACACAACTCTTCTGTAAATCAGTCTTAACTCAATTCATGCCAGAGTAGCATGGACTGGTTTGGAAATTCTGTAGGTTTTCAAACTGGACTAATTTCTTAGCATTTAGAAGTCGTTTATTACCCAAAAAGTGGCCTGGAAAATAAGTGACAAGAGCAAGGGTTTATTAACTCATCCTTTTTTAAATAGGTTACTTTGAGTCATACATAACTCTTTCGAGGCTTCTCTTGTTATGCTTACCAATTATAGAGGGAGGGAGGGAGGGAGGGAGAAAGATTTTCTGCTTGGTCGAGCATCATTTAACATCTCTTTCTCACTTTTTAGCTGGAGGTGTTTCAGTGATTAGAGGTGTCCTAGTGGGTTCAAAGATTTTCCTTATTTTTCAAGCCATTGTTGCACAGGTCTACAAATCAGTGGGATCAAAGTGCTCGGAACAATTCCTAGAGGTATCATCTTTCATTAACCTAATGAAATATAAAACAAACATTTTCCACAAAAATGTGAAGAAATCAATCGCTCAGTTTGATGTTTTTTTTTCCAAGAACTCCTAAGATACTCATCATAGATATAAAGATAATATACCAAGAAAAAAAAAAAAACTGAGTATTTTGATTTTCCCAGTTAACTATTGATTGTTGTAGTTGTTAAAAATTGTTCCAAGTAACGGTGGCAAGTTTATGCCTTGCAGTAGGCTACAGTTGGATTGCATGCTCTTTTGGTGATAATTCCAGACCCAGTGACGTGTTTTTCCACCGCAAGGTACTCTCAGAAGCAAATCTTCAGAGTTGCTTCTGATTCAAGTTTGGTCATTGTAGATTGGCTTACCAGTGGGCGTCATGAAAGTGGAGAAAAATGGGATTTTGAACTCTACAAGAGCACTAATAACATCTTCTTGGATGGCAATGAGCCTCTCTTTCTTGATTCGGTACATCCTTTTCTTTTCCTATGCATTTGTCGTGGGAGAATAGGAGGTCATGATGATGATGTTCCCTTAGGAGGTTACATTTTGTATTTTACCTTTTGGATTTTTGTTCTGGAAATTTCCCTTTTTTGTATCAATTGAACTACTTTGGTTGCTTGTAATTACCATAAAATTATACTTCCTCATACAAATAGTAAGTAAAGATTGTTCTGTTTTCTAGCTTCTCTTCATGCTTTCAATGCTACAGGTTGTTGCAACAATTTTACCAGATGTCATTAAGATGTGTTTTAATTGTTTGGCTCGTACCACTCAAATAATAATAATAATAATAATTTTGTTTGGCTCGTTTATGTTAAGGGATGATATGAAATTCTTTGATTACAAAACCTCCATAGCTTGGGATCATGACATCTGTTCTAGGTCTGACACTGAGGACGTTGAGCTGAGCACATTGGGTTTCAAACTGGAAAAACCTTAAATTTATAGCAGGTAGTATGTGAGCACATTGGGTTCAGACTCGAAAAACCTTAAATTTATAACAGGTAGTATGTGTTTAAACTGTTTGGCTTGTACCACTCAAAAAAATAAAATAAAATTTGTTTGGCTTGTTTATGTTAGGAGATGATATGAAATTCTTTCATTACAAAACCTGCTTAGCTTGGGACATGACATCTGTTCTAGGTCTGACACTGAGGACATTGAGCTGAGCACATTGGGTTTCAGACTCGAAAAACCTTAAATTTATAGCAGGTAGTATGTGAACAGGAAAGTATAGATAAGAGTCCTGAATGATTATCGGAAGTTAGTTTTCCTTACAACTCTGCAAGCTGATTTACAATGTTATTATGAATGCATTAATTCACATGAAATACAGAGAAAACCCCATTTGTTGGAATTTGGGATTGGATCAAAAGTCACCCTTTATGATGATTTTGTTAATTCCAATTCCCAAGATCTGATTCCCATCAAGGGTGGGATTCAACCAAAATCGGACAAGCCCTTGCAACCCATTCCTACTTGGCCAGGTCAGCCCACGCCTTGTCTGTATTTGTATGTCTCCCATTCAATACGAGTATATAACTAAAGGGGAATCTTACAATCTAGAAACAGAAAACAGAAAAGAGAAGCAGGTAAAAACAGTCGCAAATAATGGATCCTCGACATCCATGGATCTATAGTGATTTTGCAAGAGAATATTCATTTGGCATCCAAACTGGTTGAGAAAGAAACCATCAGAGGATTTTATTGTGGAGTTTTAGATAATTATTTTGATTATGTAGAATGTATGAATCCATGTATTGCCAACCAATTATGTTATCAACAGTTTTCAAAAGTTATGGGTGGATGCCTGCTGTGGCTATTCCTAAACTAACTTTCCATGCATTTTTATTCGGGTGCTAGCTGACAGTAGCCATATAAATCCTACCTTCCCCAATGTGCCAAGGTGGCACATGTGCAAGATTGGGGCCATACATCAGGTGGCAAGAGAAGGAAAGTCCTTCAGTGGAACTCTTCGCATGCCGTTTTATGGTCAGTGTGGCACGAAAGTCACAACTGGGTCTTCAGCAATTCAGGAAGCCACCCTGGGATGGTCTTTCTAAAAGCAAAATGCTTTGCATTGGCTGTTTTTATCCAGATGGTGTCAGTCTTCCTTTTATGGAATAAAGCTTGGTATCTTTTTATTTATTTATTTATTTTATTTTAAAAGAGGGAGAGAGAAGAAAAAAAATAGGTGCCACCACCATGTATGTTCTCAGGCTGGAAATCGGGCTGCT
Organism: Magnolia kwangsiensis; assembly: GCA_037074715.1. Classification (NCBI taxonomy): domain Eukaryota; kingdom Viridiplantae; phylum Streptophyta; class Magnoliopsida; order Magnoliales; family Magnoliaceae; genus Magnolia; species Magnolia kwangsiensis. The sequence goes on along the minus strand of CM073571.1, from coordinate 191,736,845 downwards.
TCATTCATTATCTGGGCAAAGGGATGGATTGGGGTTGGCAGGGATTGAAGTTGCTTTCATAGCAGTTTCTTCTACGTATACCGCTCCCCATGTCTGAAATCAACAACATTAAGGGGATTCATATGAGTCCCTCTGGTGGGGTCCTCCCAAAATCCCACTGTAGGATGAACAGAGAGGGGGTTTCTTTGATTCAGAAGCACGTGCAATGTACTTATTGCTATTGCTATTTCTATTTAGAATGGGCTTTGAGAGAATTGCTTCTGTTTTCTATATAGAATAGCAGTGGAGCACCATGATAGATAGGGGCAGTACATGTTTGCTTGGCTATTTTTGGTACCTTTGCTCCGAGCATTGTATAATACCTATTCATGAAAAGAAGTGGCTGCATTCTGTTTCTAGCAACACGTTTTGCTATGAAGTGCATCTTCAGCACACTTCTAAAATGGGTTTTATTTGATTACGCAGGTACTACTAGAGCAAGGATCTAGCACCAGTATTGCCAACCGCATGCAGGACTACCAAGTCATTGCCATGGTCATACTCGTGGGGTATGTTTCATTTGTTTCCTCAAGTAAAATTCCTCAGTTTCATATCATTTTTATTCAATGCATTAGTTTGTTCAATATTCGGATATAGGCCAAAGTTAAAGCATATCCAAAACCAAGTACAAGAAGACGTGAAGAAAATGATGACCGAGCGATTTTATGCACCTGCCTCACCACGCGGAACGAAAATTGAGTCTGAGTATGGCCTACCCAAACCAGCTCTAATAGCTTCTTGCAGCTTGTTTGGTCCTAAGGTAACCCATTTATCGGTCTATTGGTTTCTTTGTCCTTCGCAACTATTATATTAGACAGTATGCATCTGATCTCAGTTGTACTTGTTTCTGGTTCTTTATATACAGGCTCTGGGTGTGGTTGTTCGGATATCTGCAGTTACAACTGAATCCGTATATGAGTTTTTACGGCATCATTTGGCTAGCATGGAGTCGCTTCTTGGGGCGTCTCCATATTGCCGAACATGAGTAGGGAACCATGTTTCACAACGAGCTAAATTTGGAGGACATCATGTGAACTGTTTTTTCTGATAAGGAATTGCGATCTGTTGGTCATCCACAAACATGTGCCATATCTGACCTAAGCACTTCATGAAAACACATGGCACTGACATTGGCCTTCATTATTTTCGTCCAAGAAACTTGCAAGTTGCATCCAATGAATTGATCCTCTCTCTCAACCCACCTGCAAAGGCATGAGTGACTTTGGGTGACAAAAATTAAAAAAAAAAGGAAAAAAAGAAAAAGAAAAAAAGAGCTGTTAATTGTTGTCGATGCAGGTGACAAAAATACCAGCTACATAGGTTTTTTCATTAGTCAAAAAGACCTTAGAGGTTTTTTCATTAGTCAAAAAGACCTTAGTTCGTGCGGTCATTGGAAGCTCAAAAGCCTTTGATTTTTAGTGAATCCCAGCAATGTAAAATCTTATTCAAAACTTTTGTTAGTCCATGTTGGGCATTCTACACCTGTGCTTTCATGGGGTTTTGAGCTGCCTAAATTCCCTCTTGGGTTTTGCTGAGTTTTGAAAAATCCCAAATTTCACCAGTTCATGGTATCTTCAAGCTGCCCTCTAAGAGTGATTTGGTCCAAGAGTCCAAGAGCTTAGTGTTGACATTGAATGTGATAATGAAGGGCATGCCAGATTCTCTCGTATACATCCTAAAGTAATCTATTATTGGAAGGGATAGAGGGGTCGATGGAGATGTTTCAGACAGAATTCAAGTTGGTTGATGAAGCGAGATGTGGTTCTGTAGTGTTGTTTGATCTCACATTCTTATAAAACTTAAAAATGATTATTTCACAGGAGGCATTCAACCGCAGGATAGGTTAAATGGGGTTGGTCTTGGGCAGCAGTTGGAAGGCAAAATGAGCTAAATAGAGTTTCAGGGATGAGGATGTTGAGTGGATGCTGGGAAGACTAAGGGTAGAATTAAGGGTTTTTCTTCATATAACTGCCTGACCTTTTTTGGGTCTGGCTCCATGGCTGAGTGGTAGATAGACTCTGTTTCAACACTGAGATCATGGGACGGAGTGCTCATGTGGTGTTGGGTGTGTAAAAAAAAAAAAAAGAAGAAAAAAAGCCCACCCTTCGGGCCTATTGTTTGCAAATATGGTGGAAAAATGCTGCATTGATTTTGAATGACCATGCATAACAGAAAAGGCCGTTCGCATGTGAAAAATCATATTTACCTTCATGACTTTCACCGTTTTCATCGGGTCACATTTAATGTTAGGAGTGCTAAAGATTTGCTGGGGCCATCTTGATGTATGTGTTTTATTTACCCTATGAGCCAAAAAACAAAGCGATCTGAAATTCAAAGTGGACCACACCACAAGAAACAGTGGGAATTGATCTTGTGTCATTGAAAATTTCTGGGGGCCACAAAAGTGTTGGATCAAGCTGATATTTGTGTTTACCCTTTATCCAGGTTTGTGTTGCCTGGTCCATAAGTTCAATAGTAGATAAACATTACAGTGGGCCTCAGGAAGTTTTTAATGGTGGTTGTTCATTCACCACTATTTCTTGTGGTGTAGTCCACCTAAGGTTCAGATTTGCCCTATTTTTGGGCATGCCAAAGTGAGCTGGAAAAATGGGTGATGGATGGTGTAGATAAAAACATGTACATCATGATGGAACCACAAAGCGTTTCCAGCACCGATGTGGGCACTGGAGGTGTCACCATTGAATTGGAGTCCTGTCATCTTGACAATCACGGTCACTAATGATGGGGCGAATGTATAGCTGTCAATAATTTCTTGCTACCCTTATTTACAGAGGAGACATTCAATTAGTTAAGAACTATATATTCAGAAAATAGTGTTAAATCTCAGACAACATATATATTGCATAGAGAATAACCTATATACACTATAATACTGAACTGTCATACTTTGGACAATTTAAAAATTCATACAAAATAAGCATTTTCAATCCAATTACTATAATAAAATGTACTTGTTAAATGTATTTACTTTAGTTATGTAAGCTTGTTATAGAGATTAGACGCCACATGCTGTTCTGTATGAATTTTTAAACGGGTAGATAGATTGTTAAATGTTAATAAGCCTATAAAGACATCCAGACCTATCAGTGTTAATATTGTAGTAAATATGGGGGAAAAAATAAAATGAAATGTTAGTTTCAAGTTGAGTAAAGTAAGAATAAGTAGAAAGAAAACTAGTTAAATGTTAGCATTAAATGCAAGAAATTAAAGATAAGTAGGCTTGAATAATGCATATTTTTGATGCAAAAATCTAGTCCATCTTTTTTAGACATTCGAGTACTTGAACAGGAAGAAGACAAATGAGACCTGGCTAGAGCAGGAGACCATCTAATGCCAAAGGAATCTGAATCTAGTAGAAGTAGTTTAAGGGTAGAGATAGTGTGTGTGTGTGTGTATATGTGTGTACCTTTTCACCATTAGAGATGCCTTTATTTATATTCGACGAAAGGTCATAATGTAGAGAAAACCTCCCTATTTAATAGGTGTGTGTTGTACATGGATTCAGGTTCCTAACGTTTGGGGAGTCTCCCAAGATCCTCCGCAGAGATCTTGGGATCCCGAGCTAATCGCAGATTAACCTCTGCGATTTTTAGAGAGAACTTCGGACTGCTCCCTCGGATAAGGTCGAACCACAGACTTGGATAAGGTCGGACGCCAGTAGAGGATCGAGGTGGATTTGTCCAGCCTTCGGATAAGGTCGAACGATAGAGGTAACATCTCATAAGGTTGGATAAGCTCATCCCCGCCTGCCGACTTGTCATTTCAATTGAAAAGAACATCTTTGTGATGTTCAATTTTTGTAGCTTTTAACTTCTTCATGAGTCTTGATAGCCTCTTCGAGTTGTCCATTCTAATTATTGTTGACCTTTAGGCTGACCTTCCTCCTTAATCCGGCGGTCAGGTTTCTCATCCTCTATTGTGCATCGGGGTGTGCTAGGTCTCAACCTAATCTACCTTTACAGGTCGGCCCATTTTTCCCCATAACACATATCATGGTCACAACAAATTGCACACATATGCATAGCTAGCAAACATTGCATATATGTAGTCACCAAACATATATACAATGACATTCATTCTCACCACGTGGGTCTAACATTTCAGGAAGATCAAGTGAACCCTACAGCACAACACTCATCCATTTGGCGAAATAGCCAGATTCAAAGCTCAATTGAACCCTACAGTAGAAAGCAGTGGGGACAGTGTAGATGTTTATTTGTCATCTAACCTGTTGATAAGGTCACATGCTGGATGAACAGAAAACACAAATATCAGCTTAATCCAAAACTTCTATGGCCCTAAGAAGCTTTCAAAAGCCACTGCCTTTTGTGGTGTGGTCATCCGTCTCATCTTTGTGTCCATGCCCTAAAATAATTTCATAAAATGGTTGGACGGTCTAGATATAACACATATATCATGGTGTGTCCCACAAAACTTGGTGACGTCAACACACTGCCAGCATCGGTGGTGTTTGGTAGACCCAGCAATAGGCTTCCTTCTCCCACGGGAGAGGATTAGGTGCGGCCCTTACTTTGGGCTACTTTGATGAATGTATTTTATATCTACGCCATCCATCCGTTTTGACATATCATTTTAAGGGCATAATCTTAAAAATGAAGCAGATCTAAATCTCAGGTGGACCATACCATAGGAAACAATGGTGATTGATCATTAACAATATATACCAGGCCACAAAAGTTTTGGATAAATTTGATATTTGTTTTTTTCCTTTTAATCCAGATTTATGTGACATTCTCAACAGTCTGGATGGTAAATAAACAATACATTGGGCTCAAGAAAGTTTTTAATGGCGGGATGTTCATTCGCCACTATTTACTATAGTGTGATCGACCTGAGATTTGGATCTGCTTCAATTTTTTGGCTCATGACCTAGAATGATCGAGCAAAACGGATGGACGGAATAGATATAAACTACATGCATCAAGGTGGAGGCTGGTCCACCTAATCCGCTCCAAGATTTGAGTCATTAACAAGGTAAAGTAGACTGTATTAGATGCCACGGACAGATGGTTATGTCTGCACTGTCTGAAGTGGGATTTGAGTGGCCGATTAGGATCTTGATGGAAGCGGATTGCTTGTGACGCCGGGCACAGGGGGGCGGATTGGATACTGAACACTTCAGTAGCCAAAACGCTACTGGAGTGACGTGGTGAAATACATTTGGTTGAATATTAACAGCATGCTCCCTTACAATTAATGCTTTTTTCCTTGAGTTCCGTTAGACGACTCTCTCCGTTTGCCGGTGCACGCACTCGACCGCATGATGGCAAACTTTATTTTCCAGTCGTTTTTTGTCTTTGCTCTCCCGTTGAAGTGACGTCACTACTTTTCATGGGCACCACCATAATGTATGTATTGTATCCACACCATCCATCCATTTCGTGATATCATTTTAGGGCATAATCTAAAGATAGAGAAAGATCCAAATTTCAAGTGCACCCCACTGTAGAAAACAATGGAGATTGAACGCCTACCATTAAAACCTCTCTAGGCCACAGAAGCTTTGAATTAAGTTAATATTTATGCTTTACCTTATTCCATGTCTTTTTTAACTTATAAAAAGGTTGGATCTCAAATAAATATCATGGTCAGCTCTCGGAAAGTTTCAACGGTGGCTGTCACCTCTTACTGTTTTCTGTGGTGGGCTCCACTTAAACTTTGGATCTGCCTAATTCTTTTGCTTACTCTCTAAAATGATCTCTCCAAATGGATGGATGGTGTGGATACAACACATACATCATGGTGGGCCCAAAGACATTGGCGATGTAACATTCGTCTGTTACATAAGCCAGCCCGCTTCCGTTTCCAATTGCGGCCAAAGCCGTCCGCATGAACTTCCTTCGACGGCAAGCTAGGTGGGGCACACAATTATATCTGTATAAATTCAGTCTGTCCATCATGTCTTCAATTTCATTTGATAATGTAGGCTAAAAAATAAGGCAGATGTAAAACTCATGTGGGCCGTATGGCTTGGAAACAGTAAGTGGGGGAATTCCTGTGGTTGAAAATTTCCTAGGTCCACCATGATGTATATATGTCATATGAGGTCATTTCTACCGGGACGAATTGAAATTATAAAAACATTAACATAATTTAAAACTTTTGTGGCCACTTGAATATTTCAACGGTGGAAGCTTAATCCTCACCTTTTCCTATTGCGTGGCCTACTAAAAGTTTGGATCAATATCATTGCTAGGTCATGTTGTAACATAATCTAGAAAAACTGATGGTCAGGATAGATTTATCAAAAACATTCCGGTGGGTACCGCTTAGACATGTTACTACTTCCAGCACTCATGTGACTGCATTTTTGTAATTTGCAGAGGATGGGACTTTTAATTCTTTAAATTAAATAAGGTTGGGGCGCCGGCTGGCTACTGATCCAGACGGTAGCTAGTGTTGCTACCGATGTCACGTCAATGCGTTCTTTGAACCCACCACGATGTGTGTTGTATCCCGAATATCCTTACATTTGGGGAGATCATTTTAGTGAGTGAGCAAAAGGAATAGGCAGATGAAAGTTAAGTAAACCCCACCACTGAAAACTGTACGAGGTAATGGCTATCATTGAAACTTTTAGGAGGCGCACCATAATGTTTATTTGAGATCCAACCTTTTTACAAGTTAAAAAAGATAAGGAATAAGGTAAAGCATAAATATTAGCTTGATCGAAAGCTTATGTGGCTCAAAGAGATTTTAATGGTAGGCATTTAATTTCTATTGTTTTCTTTGGTGGGGTGCACTTTAAATTTGTATCTTTCTCACTCTTTGCAGTATGCCCTTAAATGATATCGCGAAATGGATGGACGGTGTTGATATAATACATACATCATGGTGGTGCCCATAGAAAGTGGTGATATTACTTCATCAGGGGGGCGAAGAAAAGGAATGAGTTGAAAATAACGGTTAGCCCTGTCCACGGGCAGACGGAGAGAGACGCCAAATGGAACTCCACGGAAAAGAGCATTAATTGTGAGGGAACACCATCATGGCATTCAACCAATTGTATTTCACCACGTCACTTCAGTAGCGTTTTGGCTACTGAAGCGTTCATTATCCAATCCGCTCCCCGGGCACAGGGGCTGTGTGGGCCCACAGAAATGTCCGCGTTTCTCTGCGCTGGGGCTGTGTGGGACCCACAGAGATGTCCGTGACAAACCCCACCCCGTCATTCTGTTTCGAAAGGCAACAATAGGACAGGAGTACATCCGTCCATCCGGGGCTGTGGGGCCCACCTTGATGATGAGTTGTATATCCACGCCATCCATCCGTTTTCCCAACGCATTTTAGCATATATTTCCAAACATTAAGCAGATCCAAATCTCAGGTGGACCACGCCATAGGAAGCAGTGGTGATTGAACCTTCACCATTAAAAACTTCCTATGGCCCACCCTAAGAAAATTTGTAATGTTTATCTACCATCCAATCCGTTGATAAGGTCAAGAAGACCTAGATGAAGGGAAATACAAAGATCAACTTCATCCAAAACTTTCGTGGCCTACACAGCTTTTCATGTTCATTCGCCACTTTTTTGTGGTGTGGTCCACCTGAGATTTGGATATTCTTAAATTTTGGGATAAAGTACTAAAATAAGCTGAGAAAAAGGATCATCAAGGTGGGCCTCACAGGGTAAGGGTAAAATTCACTAACGTGTTACCCGGTTAATACCTAATCCGCTCCCAAAGCTCATGCATCCACCACCTCGGATTGCGCAGTAACTCACTACGCTTAGCGTACTGAGGACACTCTGGGAGGTCCACCATGATTTATGTATTTTATCCACTCCGTCCATCCATTTTACCAGATAATATTATTGCTTGAGCCCAAAAATGAAGCATGTTACAATGTTCAAATGGACCACACCACAGGAAAAAGTTGAATTCAATGTCTACCGTTGAAAAGTTCTTGGGGGCCAAAGAAGTTTTGGATCGAACTTATATTTGTGTTTTCCCTTCATCCATGTCGGTATGATCTTATGAACTGGTTGGATGACAAATAAACATCACTGTGGGGCGTAGCAAAGTTTCAACGGTGGAAATGATTATCCCCACTGTTTCCTGTGGTGTGATCCACTTGATCTTTGGATATACTTCAATTTCGGAGCCAACTCCTTAAATTAGATGGAAAAACGGATGGACGGTGTGGATAGACCATATACATTCAAGGTGGGCCCAACTGAGTTTACTCAGTAGGATAAAAGCGTCCCATTTCCTGCCATACGTGTACGTTGACATAGTTCACTCACAAAATATCCATTTCATGAACGTGCTTTCCCAGGCAATTAGAAAATTCACTCATCCGGCTGACGATCCATGATCCAGAAATTTCATCAGGACGGTCCCACATTAAATGGACCCCTTTTGTAAATTATCATGCATTGGAGCAACCAACCCCCTTCTAAAGGATGGATCTATTCCTGTCAAATCTAACATTGCCAATATTTCCTTGCAGTGCACCTGTCACCAGTCAAGATCATCAAATCAATCACTTCCTAACTTTATTAGCACATGGTGGGACCCACTTAGAGAACGGCCCAGATCATCGGACTGTTTTTCTACACCTAGCCAATTTGAAACACTGGATTGGGCCCGTTGAGCTAAGCCTATTCAAAACTAGCATTTCCCTCACCCAGGGATTCTGCCTATTCACACCCATCCACTCCTTTTGTTATTCTTCCACAGTCGGCCTACCATTATTCTCGTGCAACACGGTGGGTGAAATGGAAGTGCTATTTATTGTTCATGGCATATCATTTCTCTGCATGGATGGGGTTGTGGCTCCAAGAAAAACATGTTCGCCATGACCATTAGATGCTGTCTTGGTTGTTATAACAATCCTTCAAACACCTGGGTCGGATCAACTCAACAGCTTGGACGAGCCTTTACCTGACTCGGCTCAACAATTTATAATTACATTAATATTTATAAATTCATAAAGAAACATATATGATAGTAGGAAAAGGAAAAAAAAAAAAAAACTGACATAAAGCTCATGGTACTCTGGTTAGAGAGATTAATCCATCTAGCAGAGTTTCGGGGTCAAAACACGCCTCTTAGTTTGTATGCATAAGATATTCCAGTTTTGAGTGACTCTGATTGACTCAACAACTCACGCCGAGTCAAGGCCAAATCATACTGTGGATTATGTTTTCGTGGCGACTTGGCTCGAATTTTCTTCAAGTTGTTTGACTGGGCTGAGTTTCAAGTCGAGTCATGGAGTTTTGCCTACTGATTGTTCATTCTCTCCAAGATGAAAGAACGCTGAGAATTACAAATAACAGGGCCTGCAACCCCCAGGAAGGCCAATACAATTAGTAGTGAAATCCCAATTTGTATTTCTATCTATTGGTGAGAGTTGCACACAACAAACAGTTACATAATGTTGCAAAAACAAACATTTCAGAACTGTAATTATAAAAAACTCAAGCATCTATACTTTTCTTTCCTATGCAGGAGGACACCTCCCTCCAAATGTAATAAATATATTACTACAGGCACACATCTTCACAGCATGCAATTGGAAAATGAATAAATCAACACGTCAAAGTAGCCATGTACAAATTTAGGGGATTTGACAATCGTATCATTTGGTTCCCTGATTTTGTGCCTTGCTTTGTGTGGCTGTAGACATTAGACGAAAACGGCTGACTATCTCCGTGAACGACGGCCGAGCCATGGGATCCGGGGCCCAACATTGCTCCATTAGCCTCCTCCACTCAGGGTCACAGAAATTTGGAACAGGTGGCCTCAGCGTGTTACTCACAATACCTCCTGCATGTGTTTGTAAACAAGTCTTTCATATTCGTGATGTTGCAGTTTTCAAGTCAGGCATGATGATTTTTATTATGAAAAAAGACATGCTATGGCTATATCAGGGTCAGATTTTCAATGTTCTCCATATGTGCTACTATGCCATGTGGGGGAGATCTGGGCAATTCAGCAGGTGAGGCACACTGTCATGTGTCGTGCCCTGAAACACAGGCATGTCTGTTTCTGGTGGGCCACGTGCACAAGGAAGTGAGACTATGGGTCAATTCTAATCATAGTCCATCTTTTCCTGTGCATGCAGACCAACTAATGATTGGACTGGCCTGGAGCTCAGGCCATGGCTAGGGCTGTCATTGGGTACCTGGACCTGCAGGTGCCTAATGGAACTGACCCAAGTTTAACGGACCCAATGGACCAGACCCAAGTTTAATGGAACCGGGTACCATTTACTGGACCCATTAAGAAATTGGGTCAGATTTGAGTCCCACCATTTGGAGCCAGATAAAAATCAGGTCTAGCTGGGTTTGGGTCCCGGTTCAAGTTGGGTTGGGTCTAGTTAGTTTTAATAGTAAAATTTATATTTTTTTTTTATATGTATATTTATTATTCTAGCAAAAGAAATGAGGTTTCCTCAAACACACATGTAAGAGAGCCCGTTTGCACACCATGCGTGTCAAAGTGGCACGTGTGTGATCCAATCCATCCATCGAGTGGGCTCAACCATGTAAATGATCTATTTGTCTTGAACCCAACTCAAAATCTAGATGCAAATATGGGTACCTGAAGGGAACCCGAACTGGATAGAATCCAGGTCCAGGTCCTCAAGAACTAGACCTAGACCAGAGATGACCAGACGTGGTACGACCCGGACCCAGTTAGTCGGGGTACAGGTACTACAGGACCTGACCTGAACACGACCTGTTGACAGCCCTAGCCATGGCATATACACGGTGGAAGTACATTGATGCAGGACAATTAACCACTTGCTTTAAAAGCTTGAATTGTTAGAGTACGATAAATTAATCCCTTTATCTCATAGCCTAGGCCCCACATCTCATGGGTTAGGACCTCGGCCGAACCCTTCTCGTGGGCTCGTGGGCCCCAAATCACATAGGCCACCCACACCGAGTATATCCCCGCATCCCACGGGCTACCCCACTCGAGTCTAGTGTGAAATGCCCCTGCATTATACATGTAAGATAAAACGGAGATCTCACAACTCATGTTTCTCTAATTACAAAGAACCCATATGTTGATAGAATTGAAAGAATCCAGTTTCACTGACTTCCTCAATTCAGGAGAAGAAATGAATACTTCGAAACATACCTATGATTGCGCCATAATGCATGTTGGCATAAGGTTCCTCTCCCGTGAGAATTTCCCACATGACAATGCCAAATGAGAATACATCAACCTGCAATTTAGGATAAGTCAGTACTCCAACCAGCTCAATTAAATTAAGCCCTTACGACTTGAGGGGAATATGATAGAGAAAAACACCTATAAGCCCTTCTGCATTATCTGGCTCATCTAAACATAAAGATGGGGCTGATTTTCATGTTTTACAATTGATTGCCAAAACACCAATGTGTGTGTCCATGTTTATTTGTTGTGCCTTATTAAGCTTAACAAAATAAAGTGTTTGTTACTTTCAAGTTTTTAATGGAATTAAGAAAGACGGAAGAAAATGATGAACTTCCTACATATTAGTTGCAGGAAGAGATAGATCATGCTCTTCTTTTTTCTTTATTTTCTTCTTCTTCTTTTTTTAATTTTTTAATTTTTTTGGGGAGTGTATAAGAAACATTGATCCACATAGAACTTTTTTAATTTATTTATTTTTCTTGTGCCATGTGGAGTATAATTTAAAGGATGGTGGCTTACCTTTTCAGAGACCTTGCTACTACTGCCATTTAAAAGCTCCGGAGCCATCCATGGCAGAGTTCCCCTTACACCACCCGAAACCAGGGTATTTCTCTTAATTTTTGACAGGCCAAAATCACCTACCTGGATCAAACAACATTACCCTCTTCTTTACTTGATGGTTTACATCAATATCAGTCAAGTCTTAAAATGAAAATATAAAAAGGAAACAGAACCCAGAATGAGAAAATTTAGGAAATTTTGCACAAAGAGCAGACAGAAGTGGCAACAAATTCAGGTGCAGGAGGTGGGAAGCATTGATTTCAAAATCCCAGCAGGTACAAACGGCAATGAAACAGGAGCGGGAGAGCAAGCCGAAGTGCAAGCAGCACCTGGGTAGAAGGTTCATGCAACTGAAAATAACAAAAAATTGACTTGGGGCAGAATAGAAACCTGCTTAATAAGGTTTCATTTTTTCTACACCCCAAACATAGCACTGATTGATTTCAGGGCCGGCATACCAATAAGCACCCAAGAGAAAAAAGAAGAGGGGGTAGATCCAAGTGCAGCAATAGCAACACTTTAAATGCACTGCTGACTTCATAAGAAATAATAATAATAAATAAATGGCATTCCTGTAAAAAAAAATATTATTTATGTAAATACCTTGCAAATCGGTCGCAACGGATCCTTCAAGTTGACAAGCAAATTATCACACTTCAAATCGAAATGCACAATATTCTTAGAGTGTAAATATTCCATCCCAAAAGCTGCATCCATTGCAATGATGAGCCGCTTACGGCGATCAAGATACCTGATAATTGTAATTGCAAGTAAACTTTAGTTCTCAAAATGGAAACTTAATGTTGAGAAGGAACAGGAAGAAGACTTACTTGTCCTTGCGTAGCAAAACATGTCTAAGTGAACCATTCACCATGAACTCTGCTACAGTGGCTAATGTTCCCCCTGGTCCATCTTGTACAACCCCATAAAAGGCCACAACATTTGGATGGTGAAGCCTTGAGATAATTTCAGCTTCCCGCCAAAAGTCCACTGTCTGGAAAAAAAAATGCACTTTGGTTATCTGTATAGCATTGGAGAACTAAGAGAACACATAAACCCATCACTGCTCAGCAAATATTACTAAAGAGTTATCCTAAGCCCAAATGTGGCTCTCCACGCAACTCTACAAATACGCACACCTACCAACCTGGCATGTGTTAGCTTTCCATGTTGTGAATCAGGAAGGCCCACTTTCAACATCAAACATGAACCCTTGAAAACCATTTTTAAACTATTCATTACTTTTGCGCATGTAAGGCACACTAGATGCATCTGCCTGATGCTTGGGTTGGGTAATTTACACCATATGGAACATCTGACGCACAGTTGGGGTGTACAACATGAGCCAGGTTAGCATGCATGTGTACACATACAGGTGTGTCATACGTGTGAGCGTAGAAAAGCTCAAGCAGTAAGGAGGAAACAGGTTGCAAAATCAGCTTGCTGTAGTGGCAAAAAGGTCCGCACAACCAGTTGGGTTGCTTCTTTTCAAACAGGATGAATTGTGGTTTCAATGTCCTTAATGATCAGTTTCCAGCACAAAACAGAAAATAAAAGGGCAAAAATAAATCGACAGTATGTTTTTAAAGTTGGAAATCTCACCAATCTCTCTTGCTCAGATGATCGACCTGCAAAGCAGCTCTTCTTTATTCTTTTAATGGCGACATCTGTGCCCCTCCATTTTCCATGATATACAGTACCAAATGTGCCAGAACCCAATTCTTTCAGCTCTTCAAGGTCCTCATTCTTTATGATCTGTTTATAAGCATTCAATAAAATATTAACACCAAAATGAAGGAAGAATGTCCAAACTTCTGAAAAAATTTCAACAAACAACAGTCCGAGGCTGTTGGCAAAGGAAGCAGACCCAAGAAAAGAAGCAAACAAGGAATATAAAATCAACTAATCTGATACAAATCCAGAGACTCCCCTAGAGCTAGAAATGATGATAGAAATATAACTTCCAGAGCGGTTGCATAAATCTCCAAGTATCGTGTCTGCCGTACACTGTTATACTTCCAATCTAACATTTTTTTTTTTTTTTTTGGGTAAGCTCGGATTTAATCCAAGACCTCAGTGTTGAAGTGAGGTTGTGTTCCATTGAGCTACTGGCTTGAATCCATGTCCAAGGATATATAGAAGATATTTGTATTTCTAAAAATACCTTGCATGTAAACAAGAAAACATGTTCCTGAAATTTTAGATCTTATTTCCTAATTGAAAGGCATGTCCAAACACATCTTAAATGAAACTAATCTAGAATGCAGCTTATACAAAAGTCATGACATAACATAATTGCAATCAAACAAGCTTTATATCTATCAACTAAAGAAAGCTCTTTTAAGTTAATTGACTTACAAGTAAGTATTTGGAAATGGTTACCTCTTTGGACAAATCAATCCATTTCTGTCGTTTGGATAGGCAAAACTAGTACATATTTCATCTCAGCAACTTAACGATCTATAGGTTATTTCTTAGCGCTGAAACTTATCAATGAGAAAAGAGCTGCAACTTATATAATGAATGATGTACAAGCCATTACAGTTGATACGACTATCACAACAAATGTTTCCAACTCTCTTTGGTTCAGGATATGTGGGAATTTCCTGAAAAACAAAGGGATAAAACTGCAGTAGCCATCAAATCAGTGGCTTGAGAAAGGGACAACCATTAGATAAATGGGCAACATTCAGCATTCAATGGGCAGAACTCATAATAATTGAGTGGTCATCACAGTTGTCTAACCACTGACTTTTGCTCTAAAATCCATCATGTAGTGACCCAGCTGATCAACAATGCCAATCACTTTGCATGTTTGGCACATGTGAGAAGGGGATGGCACTTCATAAAATTTCTTTGAATTACACATCATAAAACTTAAATACAAGCCAATATTCTACATAACGTATAAGACATAATTTTGCCTGTGTATATAAATTATGTGGTTTTAGATCTTGCATATAGATATGCAATACAAGGGCATGCATACACACACATGGGAGTGTGTGTGTGTGTGTGCGCACGCGCGCGCACGCACACGCATGTGTGTGCATGCATGTGTGCGGATGGGTGTTACTGGCTGAGTTACCATACACCTGCTCAGGCAAGGTGAGGGTTAGGCTTCCTGGGCTGCTGCATACTCTTTTGATACTCATTCATATGGAAATAAAAGAGTGGTAACTGGTAAATACCTTATCTATGATCTCTACACCTGATTTAAGTTCCAGTCCATTTTCCTTGTATCTATTTAGCAGTTGGCACATGCCATTGCATCTTTTGGTTTTTCAGGTAAGACTTCAAGTAAATCTTCCTGTGTTTTGATTCTTGAGCTTCTGACAATATATGATAGGACCCTGAAAAAATCCTGTCAGATTACTCCAGTAATTATAATACTATTGAATGGTATTAATCTCCACTCTGCTACTTGGTTACTATCTGCAACTCCATTTAAACACTGCACTTCTGTTTGGCCAATGTGTTCTATGTTGCCCAATTTTTTATTCCTTCTTTTGCCGAAAACCTTGTTTCCTTCCTCCAGTTGATGAGACAGAGACAAATCATTTCTCAGAAATTAGCACTCTAGTTTACGACATCCAAGTTCTGATAGGCTTACATCTATTTTGGGTTCCAGTATAGTTTCTTTGAGGGCTCACTGACAGTACTTGTGAAAGTCGTAAACATGCCAAACATGTTTCCCTTCCCTTCTATGTGAATATTGATTTGGATGTTTGGGTCCGCCTCCATATCTTTCATGAGATGGTTCCTTAATTATGTTTCATTTATTAATGATTTTTCCGATATGCATGGATTTACTTCATTGTTTTGAATTTTGAAATCAAATGTGCCAAGTATTTTCAGACTGTTTAATCTTCAGGTCAATATCAATACCAGAAAAGAAGTGAAATTCTACACTACTTATTCAAGAGAAGTTACACACCTCATGAGTTTTTGGAGTTCTTTGCTAGTTGGTGAACCTCTTTTTTTCCTTTTCCTTTTTTGAGAAGCAACCAAATTTTATTAAAAGAGCGCTGAGATAGCACACCAAACTACAAGCCAAGCCAGAAAAAAAAAATAAAAAACCTACTAAGAACCATTTCCCATGTAGAGTTCTCGTTTCGGAATTATCCTCCATTTCTCCCTCCCAAAATAGGCCACAGGCCTCCCAATAAGCCAAGTCTCCAAAGACTCCTAACCTGCATCTGCAAGAAAACCCCATGCCACGCAAGAAGAAGATCACCCACCGACCCTAGCATGACCCAACCCATATTAAAACTCCTAAGGATTTTGTTCCGCATGCTAAATGCAATGGGGCAACGAATAAAGAGATGATTCACTGACTCTGGATTTGCCATACACACGATACAAACATTCAGAATCATCATAGACTGCCTCCAAAGATTGTCTATTGTTAGAATTTTTCCTTGCCAACCAGCCATCCAAACACCGCAACTTTTGGCGGGCCCCCATAGGACCACACATATCTAGTCTGATTCATATAGGACAAAATAGAATGATCAAACTGAGAACAAACCGGATTTATCCTTATGCCACATCAATTTATGCACAACACCCAGCTAAGGGTGCAAACTTTATTCTTATGCATCCTGGGGAAATGATCAATATGAAAGCAAAGTCTACTTTGGGTTATATGTTTATACTTAATGGAGGAGCTGTTTTATGAAACAACAAGAAACAACCTTCGACCACGCTTTCAACTATGGAAGTTATATATGCTGCTTGTTGTGCAACAGTTTAAGAATGTGTGTGGATTATGAGATTTTTTAGAGCCTTGGGTGTTCCTACTGCTAAAGGACCACTCTTGATAAGATGAACAACAGATTGGCCATCGACCTCGCGAGGGATCCAAAACACCACAAGAAATCCAAGCATATCTAGATTAAGTATCACTACATTAGAGATTAGGTGAGAGATGGGCAAGTCGTACTTTATATTCCCACTAAAGAGACGTTAGCTAATCCCATGCCAAAACCAATTGCTAGAGATATATTTGAAATACATGTTAGGCATATGGGATTCGAGAGAGTTTGATGTATTTTGTAAAAGTGGGAGTATTGCAATTTTATGTGAGTTTTTCAATTGTATATCCCCACTAATTATGATGGTAGAGATCTCATTATGCAGTATTTGACACTTGCACATGTGTTGGGATATAGTCCATGTACTCCCGAAAGTGAATGATGTAAATTATTGATGTTTTGTATCCAAAATTATTATTATTATTATTTTATGACGATAGGGTGTCCCCACCCCTTTTTAAGGCAAGACTAATCCCTACGGATGCATGCAATCACCCGCAAACCATGTGCATCGGGTAAAGCATGGGGAGGGGAATTGAACTCATATCTAAAATTATTTATAAAATGAATCTCTTAAATACCCCATACATTGATTAAATATTCACGCGCAGTTAATTTTTTATAAGCCTTAAAATCATCAATGGTGGACCATGTACTTTGGGTTGATTTTTTGCTTAGTTTTTCATCAGCAGGCTGGTCTTCCCCACTCGCACAGGATTTAACCACCCTTGGGGCATGTTTAGGATGAGAAAGCATGCTAAGGTACAACCACCTTTTATAGCAATACAAAAGATGAGGAAGCTTGAGTTAAGGCACGACCACCTCCGGTCATAGTTATACGTTCCTTGACATGCTGGAAATGTTTAGATGCATTTTGCACGTGTTAGTGCTAATCAACCTATGCCACTATATAGTGAATAGCTTTAAGAGACTGGAAATAACACTCTAAGGGTCGAATGACCAGTGTTGTCATGTGCGACCGTATATGCGCATATCCATATGCAAATTGCATATGCGATCATGGCACATATGCGATTGCATATGTGAAAATATTTGATCGCGCCATGGCACATTGAATTATTTTATTTATTTATTTTGAAAAAAAACAATACTTTTCCTATAAAAAGACTTCCAAATCTCCTCCATTTGCAATATTCTCACTCTAAAACTTTCTTACTCTCTTCTTCTCTTACATTTCCTAATTAGAACCCCTACATTCCCTCTCTCTGGGAAGTTGGAAGATCAAGATTCAAGCACTTTCAAGTTTCAAGGAAGAAATCTTGTTGACTTTCTACAATAATAAATAAATAGCTCATTCATTTTGTTGTTACTTCTTGTTAATTATATTGTTGAATGTCGATGACTTGATGTTTAATTCATTGTTTAATTGATTTTATCTCTCTCAAATGTATTTTGATTGTGTAAAATTAGTAATCTATTAACTTAGAAAAGTTTCCCTTGGTTTCTTATAAAAAATTTTTAAAAATTTTTCCCTATATATATATATATATATATATATATATATATATATATATATATATATATGACATTCAGCGTTAGGGGTTGCTAAGCCAGCTCTCACACGCTTTAGACAGGACTTTTCTCCTAGTGATATCACGGCTAGAGTGTAGCTAGGTTAGGAGTTTTTGAGCCAGCACTCACGGCTTTCAGGTGGCAACTCCATTTGATAAGGTTAGGAATTGCTGGAAGAAATCTTGTTGACTTTCTACAATAATAAATAAATAGCTCATTCATTTTGTTGTTACTTCTTGTTAATTATATTGTTGAATGTCGATGACTTGATGTTTAATTCATTGTTTAATTGATTTTATCTCTCTCAAATGTATTTTGATTGTGTAAAATTAGTAATCTATTAACTTAGAAAAGTTTCCCTTGGTTTCTTATAAATTTTTTTAAAATTTTTTTCCCTATATATATATATATATATATATATATATATATATATATATATATATATATATATATATATATATATGTGACATTCAGCGTTAGGGGTTGCTAAGCCAGCTCTCAAACGCTTTAGGCAGGACATTTTTCTCCTAGTGATATCACGGCTAGAGTGTAGCTAGGTTAGGAGTTTTTGAGCCAGCACTCACGGCTTTCAGGTGGCAACTCCATTTGATAAGGTTAGGAATTGCTGAGCCAGTATTCATGTGCTTTAGGCAAGACCTGTGCATGGTAGACTTGACATAAGCATAGTAATCTCTACATTGTGGTGTGGGTGAGCAACCACATGCTTGGAGCATTGAGTTTGACTCTACTCTACTCTACGACCAATCTATCTATTGGTGCCTAGTTCGATATAATTAGTCCATTATGCGAGAAGGCTAGTCTTGTAAGTGACCCTTGTACGCTCATCTGCTTGTCCTTATGTACAGATGGATGAGATTGAGTGTCACTACTCTAGCATGCAGTACAATGATAATGATTGATTCGACCAAGGATATAATAGTAGGAAAGTGGCTTAATTGATTCTAAATTGCGTAGTTGTGTAGAAAGACCCCTTAGCAGCGACACCAAATTCTCAGGACCATAATTACATACTTTAAAACATCCACCACGACATTATCAAGTTTTGTGGGATGATAATTTGCAAATTGTTTCTTAAAATTATTTGTATAAATAGTTTATTTTTTAAAACCTCAAAGAACACTTAAAAAAGGATTTGTGATTTGAACTCAATAAAATGATAAGTGTGTATGCTAGCAAAGGGATCCTAGAACGAGGGTTGCCACCATCCGTTGTGGTCAAGCAATTCTAGGGCAAACCACTGGAGAGCTTGGGACGTTTGCACTAATGTCGTGGTCACTTAGCATACAAAACCTATGGATAGAGATACCGGAATCCCGACTGGTCCCACTTTCCTGATTTTTGCTCCTTGTATGCAATCTCGATGAATCTTGTTAGAGCGGACCCTATAACCATGGTTCTAAATGTCGGTGTCGGTCGGCGTATTGACCCGAAGGAAAAATGATACAATACGGCTTTGCATATCGATATCAGGGTCATATCAATCTATACCGATCAATTTTTCAAAAAGCAAATATATATATATATATATATATATATATATATATATATATATATATATATATATATATATGAAAAAAAATTAGAAAAATAGGAAAAAATGATATCCAAGAATCTATAATTTTTTTGTGTGTGTTTTGACCACGTATTCAATGGTGTATCAGACAGTATACCGGACCATTCTTTGATGAGAATGTTGCATGTCAATTTGACTTGTTAAAGGTCAACTAAATGAGACCTAATTGAACACAAATCAAGCATAATTTGGTGAACTAGGGCCCATTACATTGAAATCCAACAAAAATAAGATGAAAATATAAAAAAGAAAGTGAAAGTTTACCCTTCTTTCCGATTTTTCCCGTAATGGTCCACTTTGCTACGATTTGTTGAATCCCATTCAAATCATTTGTTTTGATCTCAAAATAGGTCTAGATCTAGCCTAAAATGAGTTTTAAGCTTCTTTCATGGTTTAAATGAAAAAAGAAGAAGAAGAGACGAGTGAAATTTTGAAAAAAAATAAATAAATCAAATTAGGCTTTTATGGGTGTATTGGCCAAATCGGCCTTGTATAGGTGCCGATACATCTCGTATTGGCCAACACGAGCCGATACAAGCCAATACGGGTCAATATTTTTTTTTGGGATTGGGTCGAAGATCCCGTATTGCGTATTGTCTCGTGCCGATACGAATTTGATACAGCCGTATCAGTCAATACAATACTAACATATCTATGCCTATAACATTGTATCCCCACTATAGGGTTGAGCAGGAGATGCCGGACGCATGCATGCTAGACGTGTTAGCATGCATGCATGTTAGATGCCGGATGCATACATGCTGCACACATGTTAACAACATGTATGCTAGACACATGTTTGGAAACTGGCCACCGCTAGTAGGGCCCACCAACACATGGCAGCAAGTGCCACTGCCTCTCCCTTCTTTATTTAAAGAAAGGGAGAGGGTACAACATAGGGGGGAGAGAGAGAGAGAGAAGTGTGTGTGAGCGTGCGCAGTGCATATGCAAAATAGTGAAACATATAAAAGAAGGGCATGCTCTTGTGCTTGCTCGAGGTTGCATATATTGGCATCCCATCGTAATCATCGGATTGGCCAAAATAAATGGATGTATGTTTTTGTGTTCCACCTAGCCATGATGCATTACAGGAGAGCAACCAGACCCTCTTATCTGATCTAAGGGAAAATGGGCTAAGGTCCGAGAAGTATAAAGAAGTACATCTAAGTTAAGTGAATTGGCTCGTCTTTCCCTTAAATGGTTGATTTGAGTAGGAGTTGATCTTCGTGTTTCAGCTCCTCGATTCAGTCTTGTAACCACATCCCTTGATCCATAATAATAATTTAACTATAACCTACCAAGTTGTCTGCGTGCACCCGACAACACACATTGCCATGGGCCACAAACCCAAACTTTATAGAAAGAAGCCTCACTTATAACATTTTAATGGTAATGATACCTTAAATTACTTAAATAAGCCCATACACAAGGGCACTTTTGTGTTAAGGCCTAAGGGTATTTTTGTAATTACATGGGGCCCCCTAGAGGCTTTGTTTACACGAGCTCCCTGTAATCCGGTTATGGCGAATAGGCTCCCTACAACACTGGTTTTACATGGGCCCACAGAGCTTTTATTTACATGAGCACCTTACAACTATAGTGTGTAAAACACCCAAGCACTCTAGGGCTTACATGTTCTATATGTAAAATCCACTCCGTCCATTAGGTTCTATCCCTGAGTCTAGGTTGTGGGGCCAAAAATTAGTCAATGATCATAGGCTTGTCTGGTGGCACCATCATATCTTTCATCAAACCCGTTAATCAGGTGTAACTAATGTTTTAAATATCGTTATCATGTAATGTATCACACCCTTGGGATATGGATACGTATCGGTTATCGCATGGGATATATAGGTTGTATCGCGTAATGTATCGCTGTTGTTGGGAAACATTGGAACATTGAAAAATTGGTCAAATTTTTCAATGAAACTTCAAGGATTGTTGAAAAAGACATTAATACACACTTAAAAATCAAAATATTACAAGAAAAAAAAAAAAAGTGCACATAATAAGGGTTTCCTTTGTATGGGGTCCTAATATATGCACTTTCGAACTGAACTAATGCAAGTATATTCATATAATTTATAAACATTAGAAGACATGTATGGAAACACAAGCAATACATTCAAAAGCAAAAGAAGAATCAGTAGATTAGGTTACATACATGTTTAGTTTTTTGTTTGGATACAAAGATTGCAACTAATTTGCGAGAAAGTGAGAAATTTTGATTTTTCTCAATTTTCTACAACTTGACCCATCTCCCCCAAATTTCAAAATCGAAGATCCAAATCCATGATTTTCATGGAAGGGATGAAGAATCATAGATTTGTAACCATTTGACACTGATTTAATGTGATTTACAATAAAAACATGGTTCGAAAATAACAAATGCTCATTAGGGGCCTGTTTGGATTCGTGTATTGTATTGTATTGTATTGTATTCGGGTACTGTTCATGTATACATTTGACGGTTTTCAGAATACATCCAAATCAATCAGATACTAATCAATGTTTGGATAGGAGGTATTGTTTGGCATAGTATACAATACGTTATACAGATCAATGTTTGGATAGGACGTATTATGTCTGCGTATTGTACAATCTTAATGTTGTCCCTAATACTATGATTCTCATCTTAATGAAACATAACAATGCAAATCTCCACTGCATAGGTACTAGATATCTTGTAATCGTACAAATGAACGGCCCTGATCTTACACTGCATAGGTACCAGATATCTTGTAATCATACGAATTTCAAACTTTCATCCGTTGTCGAATACAGCGCAATGAATACGAAGTATTGACGGCAACAGAACCCACTGACAATACTCTACCGTCGGTTCGAAAATTTGGCTGGAGTTTGTATTTGCATGCATGGGATTCAACTCCTATTCACTCCAATCCAAATGCGGTAAACGTCAAATCATAACTTTTAATATGATACAATACATCCCAAAACGCATATCCAAACAGGCCCTAGATTGAATAGGTGGGATATATCGGCACTACCTGTGCGTTTCGCATCACACAAGTGGGATACAAGATATATCGTGGGATATATCGGCTGATATCGTTGATATATAAAACACTGGGTGTAATTAACCAAAATGAAGTGAATGTACAAAAATCGGCATGATACAAAACTCAAGTGGCTTATGCCATTTGTACTTGAGAGGTTTTTAGAGAAATTTTGACATTGTCCCACTATTGTGGACCATAACATTTCTTTAACAGGCTGATATTTTGTATGTGTGGTTCAAACTAGACAGAGTGGATTTACGTGTGTGTGTGTGTGTGTGTGTGTGTGTGTGTGTCTGTTGTGGGGGGGAGAGTAGGGCTGGAGCGCAAGGTGCACTCTCAAGCAAGGTTCACCCAAATTTTGGAAAAACAGGAGGCCCTTTAGGCATCTTGATTCTTGAATCTTAAGCATAGTTAAGGCAACTTGAAAGAATATGACTTCGAATCCTACTAAGACATTACAGTAACACCTGTGTTCAACATCTGAGATGTTCATCAGCCAGGCCACACTGTATTTGTTGTTAAGGCCAGATAATCAGGCTGGTTGGACATTAGGTCACATGGACGTCGAATGAGAAATGTTGACGTATTTTCCTTCCAATCGTCCCCATACATGCTGATGATTGGCCAGCCAGACTTTCAGGCCGCAGCACATATCTAATGGGGTCCACCTGATGAATGGACTGGATCTTCCAAATGGTGAAAGTAGGATCCAAAATCCTAATATCTCAATTATCCTTATTATAAAGCTTCCATCATATTAAAGAAGGTATACAACTAAGAAATAATGGTGCACCTGATGGACAGTAGTAAAAATCAAATCATATGATGGGGATTTTACATCATCATGCTGCACAAGCAGATGAAGAAAATATTCTGTAGGCATCATACCATACCTGCAAGTCACTGAAACCAATATCAACCAGAGAAGAATCAACAACACGTCCATCATTATGCTCGGCTTCCAACCTCCCTTCCTACAGGCATCAGTTTGATTAGGCAAAGCAACCAAAATCGGCTAAAAGTAAATGAATGGCATCAAACCATCCCACTTGAGAAGAAAGATACCTCGTACTCTGAGTCTGGAGTTTTTTGGTTTCCCCCTATATTTGAAAATGAGGTATCCTCTACCTGCAGGCCATGACTGCCCTTATCCCCTAAATGGGAATGGATGACCTGAGAATAGATAAAATCTGGGTGCAAACCACTGGTGTCAGCTTTAATAATACCTTCTGGTTGTTGCATAATTTCCTCATTGAGATCAACTTGAGATTCCAAATGACCTAAGGTAACTCCCTCACTCTTTAAAGGTGAAAATCTATAGGTTTGAGCAGCACCCTCATCGACCATTCTGTGTGGAGAGTGAAAAACAATATGATCCTGATCCATGAGAGAAACATCTTTCCAGCCAAATTCATCTGGTGCCAAATTTCGAAAGAATGACCAGTTCTGAGGTTCATGGTTCTGCATGTTTAGGCTCAAGCCAGCTTCATCTTTGTTCAGGGGACTCATAACTGTGGGATCATCGGAAATTCTTGCCTTGGAAAATATATCAGAAAGTAAATCAAGGGGGAACCGATCGTTGATATCAATAAGAATATCCCCTTGATCTGGCAGACCTGAAGCAGGATCTTCCTGCAACTTTACCCCAGCCCCTGGGCCCGCAGAAGGTATTTCTGGTCCAGCTACCTTATCGGCACGTGGTTCTTTAAGATGAGCTTTGACCCTGGTCATTTCACCATCATTCGAGTCTTCCTCCAGCCCATGATGAACAAATTGCAGAGAATCCATCCCCTCCTGTGCAAAGATGGGTTTATTCTGATTCATATGCGTAATTGCATTAGCCAATTCTTTATATTTTTCAAACTCCGTCAGTCCGTCTTCAATGGTAGGAGGATTTGCATACAATGGTTTTTCTGGAATAAAGGATTGATCAGCATGGGAAACCAGGTTCCCTTCATGCAATGGTTCAACAGATTCAGTGATAGATTCTTCTGGCACTAGACTATGACGCAAGTGAGTTTTAAGATACTGAGAACCAATGTTATCATCAGATTTCGATAACCGATTTAGCGACTCCATCTGCTCCCGAGGAATACTCTCAGATTGAAAGACACGCTGAGTATGCAAAGGTGGCTCGTAGGAACTAAAATCAGCTGGGTCACCCTCAGATGTGATGTAATGGTCATCATCATTAGAATAAAGACTTTGGCTTGCATTCACAGCATCAGGTGGTGTTGACACCCGTACAGGCTCCAGGATGTCACCATTATATAGGGAAGGCAATAAAGATGTTCCTCTCTCAGGTGGAGGTGTGGACAAGGACACTTCAGCTGGAATGTTCTTTGGAACAGAACTAGCATGCTGCTGCATGGAAGAAACAACTTCCTTCTGTAGAAATTGATTTTGTGCGACTTCATTCTTTTGCTGGATTGGACCTTCAACTTTCAATGTCACCTCGTTAGCTGATACTTCTAAATCCTTTGGTCTAAGACCACTGTTTAACCCTTCAGACAAACCTCCCTGTGGCAGAGACACAGGCTCGTGGAGGCGCAACGGAACTGTACTTTCCCCAAACAGTGCATAATGTGAATTGTAGCCATATTGTAAAGGCGTGAATGAAGAAATTGAAGCCCCGCCATGCACATCACTATAGCAGTCAGGAGGGTGGACACCCAAAATTGGGTAGTGCCCACCCTCTGCATAATGTGTTATTTGGCCCTGATAAGGTTGCACTTGGGTTCCGTAATAGTTCAATGAACTTTCTTGCATTGGTGTAGAAGATGGAGGTAACAGAATGCCTGTGAAAGGTGGAGCAACTGATTCTGTCTCAAATCTGCTTGCCTCCTGAGCACCACCAATGTTAGGAGTGTATAACCGATCCAAATCATTTGCCGACATGCTTCCTAAACCATTACCATTCTTTTCTTGTTCTGTATCCATGCCATTGACAGCAACTAAATACTGTATTTCAGAATTTCCATCCAGGCTGCCAACACTGGAATGAGCATCATCCAATTCAATTGCAGAAAACAGAAACATCCGGAGTTTTTGTGATCCCTTGCTGCCTTCTAGCACGCTACATTCCTCCATCATGTTCTGCAGATCTTCATCACAAGACACAGATACCAACGCATCGAGATCCTCCCCAGGCAGCTGATATTTGATGGTATGAGCTTGGCTGTAAGTCTTCGAGGCCTTCTGCATGAGTTCTTGCCAAGAGATGTCCTTGCTTATTCTAATAATCCGTGTATCACCTCCCACATACCTAAGTTTCCCATCACTTGGACGGGGTAGGATTTTACCACCAAAGCTGCAGAGGATCTTTAGCTTTGCCGACGAGCTATCAGAGGCCCCTGAAGAGATGTAACCATGAACGGCTCCTCGACTGCTGCCATCACCCGATGGAGAACGCAGTACTGACTGTGCAGATTCATGGTAAGCCTTTTCTTCAGATTGATAATGATAAGAGCCTTTCTTCTCAAACTCCTTACCTGGACCTTTTTCTCCCCTAATAAGCATCGAAGCATCTGATCCACATTCTGACCCTATGTGGGTAATGCCCAGAATTCCCTTCAGATCCGTATAAGTAGTGATATTCTCCTGATCTCCAGCTGCATTTGGGATGGGGGGTTTTCTGGAATTTGCCCGTTCCTGCATAAATTCAAGAGCAAACTCCTCTCCTGTCTGAATAGAGTAATTCAACACAGGTTTATTTGTACCTGATACATTCAACTCTGGAGGTCTGGCAATGGTACCCACGGTACTCGATGGGACCTGCAAGAGCCTCTGATTTGCAGGGCCAAGTCCCTCACTTCTAGTCACCATGGAGTCGTACTTATATTGTTCATAATTTTTTGATCGCTCAGCCAGCCTCTCTAATTTTCTTTCCATTTATCTCTATTTGATGAGGATGCACCCCCCCGAAGTGAGAAAAACCAAGAGGATTAAATGTGTTTCAAATGCAATTCCCAATCCCTCTGATCATGCAGAGAGCTCGAGTTTCTCAAACAGGGTTTGGAAACAGGAAATAAGCTCTTGCTGATTTCCTATTCCAGTGACCCTGCTTGAGCCCTCTGCTCGATCAAAATCAAGGTCAAAGATCAAGGACGTATATAACATGATAGTGATCAGGCGATAGCAAGTTTACTCCGAGAAGCAAAGATCTTCAAATAGAATTATACTGTCGTAAAAGGGGAAAAAGAAACCGTGTTAGTTAAATGTTAGATAATCTTTACAACAGATGAAAACAAAGTCATGAATGATAAACCAAAGAGGACATCATAAAATCAATCATTTATTTGGGCTCAGAAAGGAGAAGCCCAAATTCACTAATAATCATTCAACAGAAATGAAGAGATTAGATGACCTATTTTCAGAATCTTGAGCAAATCATGAGGAAAAAAATGCAGGCAATTGTTCCTGCTCACTATCTAAAATTTTTGTCACCCTTTTCATCAAATGAAGAATCTCATGACTTCATAGGAAGAGATTAGATGTTCCTTGTCTCGAGTAGTAACAATCTTATATGACTAACTGATTTATTTACTAATGTTGCACATGTATGAGAGCTGCACCAAAAATCTTTTGGTGAATACCATGGATGCAGGTGTACCCCAAAAATCGCAACAATCAGGTGATCCAACCTCATTGGATTGAAGAATTGTTAATGGGAGAATATGAAAGGTCCAACCAATGTTCAACATTCAATGTGACGGATGGCTAGGAGCATCTTACCAGTGCAATTTTTGGCCTATGGTCTACCCATAATAGTGTTCAAAGCATTGGTATCACTAAAAGTTTCACTGGCCGGGGATACATAAATAATATCGATATCGCCGATAACCGGAAATTTGGGAAAACATGGGGAAAATAGTGAATTTTTTTAGTGAAACTTCAGGATATGCTAAAATACACATATTTGCATATTTAGGAATAAAAAATTTGCAAAAAAAATGCATACATAATAAGCTTCTATTAATGTGGGCCTAAAAGCATGTGTTGTCATAAGAAATCAGTCCCAACATTCCATCCATCCCATCTAACCATCCAACCTTTCATCTAAACATCCATCAATATTTCATAATATCGACAACACAAAATATTTTGCCAAGGAATCGTCAACAACTAGAAAGGAAATGAAATGTTGTGGTCTCGATATCGCCCATGTTGCGACAACGATATTTTCGATATTATCGTCGACAAATTGAACAGTAAATACAATCATGCTCCCATTAATTTTTTATTTATTTTTATTTTTTTAAAATGAATTGGAATTTTTTCAATAAACAGATTTTTAGCGATATCGATACACCGGTGATATTATCAAAATATCGAGATCAACTGACAAAATAAGCGGCACCTGGAACTTACACCGTCAAAAATATTGGCGATACATCGCTGATGCCTGGAATTTTTTTATACTACCTGTGTTACCAGTATCACTGAGCTGGAGATACAGATGATATCAGGGATATTTCGATAATATTAGAGATACTTCGGACAATGATCCATAATAGGGCACAATAAATGAAGTTTGGACCTTGATACTGTACATACATGCCCCTTGCACATAGATTGGATGATTGATAACTAAGATATTAGTGTTTTTTGTTGCATCAAATAGCATAGACATCAAAGACATTTAAATAAGTGGTTGAAACAATATCAAGGACCTCAATTAAGTAAATACATCCCTAGCCGTTGAGATGGAGAAAGAAAGCAAGGCAGAATGCCATCACCTTGACTCGAACCACTGATACTGAGATGGTAAATACAAGACTAGCAGCAAGATGTTACTTCAAAAACGAAAAAAGAAAAAGAAGAGAGAAGAAAAAAGAAAGATACTCCATAACATAATCCCTATCAAGCAATGGAGTTAATCATTTTTCTGTTAGTGAGTCTGTGCCAGCCATAAACCTATGGAGTGTGTAGCTTACACTATGTAGCGTAGCATAGCCTTAACACTATGTAGCTCATGAAAATAGCTTAAGTTGCATGTAGCCTATGCTGCATGATAATTTGCATACACCACACGCTACATAGACTACGCTACACGCTACGTAACTAACATTACGAGCTATTTTTCATTAAAATCAACTAATATTTTCAATGATTTTTTACATTTTTCTATTTTCAATAAAATATATGTAATCTTTTTAATGTTTTAGTAAAATAATATAGTTAACAGTATTAAATCAGTTTTGTTGCTCTTTCTTTACTTTCATACTTGATCATTACCCTTTCCTATTACTTTAGATTGCCTTTGGTTGCACCATATATCGTGAAATGTTGTTAGATTTCATTATCAATTGGTCTAATTTGGTGCAGAAATCATGAAATTGGTGCAACCAAGAGCAACCTTGATTAAAAATCTGAAAGTAGCTTGTAGCTTACGCTACACGCTCTGGTCGCTCGGGCCATTGTACCTTTTCATTCCACCTAGTTTTAGTGTGTTTCATTCCAATCATTGCATTCAATAAGAAATCCAGATATAGAAGGAGATGTAGCTTATGCCTTACGCTTCAGAGGGGTGTACACTACGCTACACACTATTTGCTATTTAAAACACTGGTATAGAATTACAAAAAGGGTTTCTACGACAGGATCAGGAAGAAACAGGAGTCCAAGTCAAAGAACTAAGTGCAACTGCTGTAGTTCACTCAAATTTAAATAACTAGCATGTCTAGAGCTCAAGTCTCAATGAAGAACAATATCTAGTCCTTACAATTGGGTATCTAAGTCAGGTATTGCAGTTTATTGATGGAATAAAATGCCACTGCTACATGGAAACCTCATGAATCTGATCACCATTATCACCGTCATCTTAGTCATTCTTTGACGTCAGCTTTTAAACAGTAGATTGGGAAAGGTGCCCGCTGGAGGTGGACATCAACCTTTTGCTTCTACCTGGGCTCTGGAATCGCCATGGCAGAGGCTCCATGGATCCTATGATTTGCAAAAAGGCAGCATAGGTTACAACTATAGAAGAGGACAAGGAAAAATGGGACCTGTATGATGTAGGAGAAAATTTCTCCGGTGCAAGGGTTTCATGCAGAAACACCAATTGAAACAGAATTCGTGGTCTTGCTTCTGAAGTCCTTAGCTTTGCATATTTTCTGAATTGATTTAATGGCCTCTTGTTTGTGGGAAGAGACCCAGAAACATGAGCTCTGGCCCCTATCCAAGCCTCGAGGGTAGGGGCACAAATGGGACAAGTTGACTTCATGGGTTGGTTGTTGGACCTGACCCGACCCAACAATAAACAAGTCTACGTCCAAAAGTTTGACATGATTACTAGATGGGTCAGGCCTCGGACCTCTCAAAATCAGTCCAATTTGGCCTGCCAGTCCCCACCCTAGAACTTGGGTCTGAATGGTGAGATTTGGAGCATCTAAAAGTGGCCCAACCCAGGCCCAGATCTGACCCAGATCCAGAAGATTAGTTATTAATGTCTTGGGAAATCCAAATGTATAACAAAATTAACACTACCAAGGAAAGTGGGAATTAGAAAAATCACATAAGATTAATGGCCATTATTAAACCCAGCTTAAGGTGAAAATTGGAATACATGTTTTGGAGCTCATGTGATTTAAACCTTTTACACAACCAACATTTGGGGCATTATCTGCATAAAACCCAACTGTAACATTTATACCTGTCCAAGACAACCCAGGCAAGACGCAAATCACAACCATGAGATAATCCTACATCTAGACCCAACCCACTAAAAAAATGGGTTGGCTTCATATCTTGTACCATATTTGGGAGTTGTCGTCCCCTTTCTAGGTTGCCTTTGCCCCCATTCAATATCAACATGACCTAATGCCTGACCAACCTGATCATTGAGCCATAACAACAAACACGGTGTGGCCAAAGTGATGAACATCCCAGATCTTGCACAAAGGCACCATTGCCACGTGCAGTTCGGATTGCAAGCTGCACCGCCTGAATGAAGCCTGTCAAAGATAGACAAAATAGCAGGTCATTCATTGTTGTCGATTCTATTCCAAATGG
Organism: Magnolia kwangsiensis; assembly: GCA_037074715.1. Lineage (NCBI taxonomy): Eukaryota > Viridiplantae > Streptophyta > Magnoliopsida > Magnoliales > Magnoliaceae > Magnolia > Magnolia kwangsiensis. Next base: position 191,706,090 of record CM073571.1, on the reverse strand, counting down.
TTGAGAGGGGTCCTCGTTGGTGTCTTCCAACGGTTGTATGGCCCTAAAGATACTTATTTTAGGACAACTTTCTGGTTGAAGCTAGCTGGAAGTCCAAGTAGATAGTGGGTACCATCAAGGTGTGCAAAAACGGTTACGTATCGGCCGCAATGGCCGATACATAATGGTAACGGCTGGTACCATTACGCGTTATGGGGTCGTAACGGTGACCCCCCAAATTTCAATCCATAATGGCCGTTACGGGGCCGTAACGGCCAGGGCGTAACGATTATAAAACGGTCATATTTTTTTGGCTTTTAAGTTCCAATTATTCATGTTTTTTATACTTTTCTTTTCCAAATTCTTCTTCAACCATTCTATTGCAAATTCCAACCACTCTTAACTTGAAATTGAGGAACAAAACAAGTTATTTTAAGGATTTTGTTGATTCGAAGTTCCGTGAGCGATTTTCCGGAATATCTTCAAAAATAGGTATTTATACATTTTCTTTCAATGTATTTTTATTTTAATTGTTGAATATGATGTGTTAATCATAGTAGAACATATTAATATGCATTTAACAGATAATACTAGTGATTTTATTTTATTTTCATTTTCAGACTATTTTCGGCCGATTTTTAAAATTTATGAAAAATCATTTTTTTTTCAATGTATTTTTGTTTTAATGGTTGAATGTGATGTATTAATCATATTAGAACATATTAATGTGCATTTAACAAATTATGCTAGTGATTTTATATATATATATATATATATATATATATATATATATATATATATTCGGATTAGTGACTTTATGTTTATATTTTCTTATTTTGGACAGGTTTTGGAGCTTGTTAGGGTTTAGAACATAAATTCATCTTTATTGATTAGATTCAGAAGTTCGAACTTTATGTTATTAATTTATTTACATTAGGTTTCAAGATTTGAATCAATTAATTCATTCTCCTATAAAAAGTAAAAACTGTATACAAACTTAGAGAATCGAGTAGACTCTCACATGGGTCATATTTACCTAAGGAAATGTCTGGGTCTGGCCAATAAGGAAGTGAGGATATATTGGATGATAACATTGTTAGAAGGTAGATGGTACCCAGCACCAAATGAAGTGCAACTATTGTGAGAGACCAATGACTGGTGGAATTACGCGACTCAAACAACATTTGTCACATCAAAAGAGTCAAGTTGCGGGATGAACTAGAGTACCAAAAGAGATAATGATCTTAATACAAGCCAGTTTGGATGAGTCGAAGGGTAAACGTGCTACTGGACAGAAGAAGAAAGATGAGATTTTGGACGTGGCCCGACAGAAGGTGTTTGGTCTTCAATATATTGACATTCGTGATGAAAATATTATTGATTCTAACGAAGATTCAGATCGGGAAATAACTATAATTAGGAGAGAGAGCTTACGTCTTGCTTGTGAAGAGGAAGAACGTCGGCGCATGTTTGGCGCAAGGGGGTCAATACGTGATACAATGGGGCAGTGGAAGTGAGAGTGCAGCTTGTAGTGCGACTGCATTTGCAAGTGAGGTGGGGTGGAGGAGAGGGGTAAGTTGAGTGGATTACGACGTATGTTTGGGAGCCGACGAGAGTCATCTTCACGTGACGCACCTATATATTTGGACGAAGAAGTAAATGAGCTCAAAAGACCCTCTATTGATCCAATCCTGTTTAGGAAAGAATCAACTAAACGGAAGAAGATAAAACAAATATAGAGTAGAACTTCCATTGAGAAACTAAGTAGGGCAACAACGAAATTATTTATACATGCCAACATACCTCCTAACATGGTCAATTCTCCATATTGGCAAGTGGTAATTGATGCAGCAGCAGAAGCAGGTGAAGCAATTAAAGCTCCCACGACTAGGGAGATTAGGGAGAAATGGATAGATGTAAAGTATGCGGATGTGAAAGCATATATGGCTACCTTTAGACCCATATGCCAAGCCAGAGAATGAACAATCATGTGCGATGATTGGACCGGCCCAACCAGACAGCATGATCAACTTCATGGTGTACTGCCACTTGGGAACTATGTACCATAAGTCAATTGATGCCTCAGCCGAAACAAAAAATTCTAATTATATTTTTGGACTAATGGATAAAGTGGTGGATGAGATTGAAGAAGAAAATGTGGTGCAAATTGTGACAGATAATGAAGCATCATATAAGGTTGCAGGACAAAAATTGATGATAAAGAGACCACATATATTTTGGTCATCATATGCTGCCCATTGTATTGATCTTATATTGAAAAATATTAGGAAAAAAAAAGTGTTAGGGAAATGCTCAAAAAGGCAAGACAATTGAAGACATTTATTTACAACCATAATCAAGTAGTGGCAATAATGAGGAAGTTCATGAAGGGACGAGAGTTGTTAAGGCCTGTGGCGACTAGATTCGTAACAAACTTTATAACCTTGGAGAGTTTATACCAGCATAAGGGAGAGTTGAGTGAGATGTACGCTTCCCTAGATTGGCTCAACACAAAACATGGGAAAAAAACATCAGTGACATCGGTTAAAGTTATCAACACCATACGGGACAATAAATATTGGAAGAAGGTCAAGAGGATCCTAACAGTGATGTTGAAACCGACAAAGCACGTACTATGGGCTTCCTCTACGACGTCATAAATGAGGCAAAGTTTGCAATTCAACGTGATTGTACAAGCTGAGAATCTTATTGAAAGATGATAGACAAGAAATAAACAACACAACTCCGCCATGGTCTTCATGTAACAGGTTACTACCTAAATCCTAGGTACAGATATGCTCAGTCATTTGTTGCGGATAATGAAGTTCGTGTTGGGCTAAAGAATGTGATAAAGAGATTAGAACCCGACTTAAATATGCAAATAAATGTATTGAATGAAGTAGATACATTTGAAAATCGCCAGGGTAGCTTTGAAGATGCTCTAACACAACATGCAGTATATAGGTTACAACCGGCTAAATAGTGGATAAATTTCGAAGAGAGTACGAAGTATCTTCAAAAAAATACAGTAAAAGTTTTGAGACAAACAACATATTCTTCTAGCTACGAAAGGAATTAGAGTTATTTTGTACTTATTCATTTAAAGAATAGGAATAGATTGCAAACTAGGACGCTGGATAGATTTATCTTTATGCACTACAACATAAGGCTAAGAATGCGACGACATCATAGGAGCATTATAGGCGCCGGTAACACGGACTGCTGTCTAATAAACTTGGACAATATTTATGACGAGGATGACTCACTTCTACCTTGGTTGGAAGCAAGGGAAAAACATATTGAAGAAGATAGTGAAGAATTAAAAGTTGATAACCCAATAATATGCACGGCGTAGCAAGAATCGTGCAGCTGTGTTGGGCCTAGAAAGAGGGACAACTTTAATGCAAAATTCGGTTGAAGTTCGACGGAAGAGTACGAGTAGTAGAAGCAGTGAGACCAAGTCGAATGATCATGCTGGTGATGGTGATGACGCCCCTGATGTTGGCAGTTCTGGTATTGCTTAGCACACCTGTAACACCCCGGATTTTGGCCAATCTGGGATTTGACGTCCTTAGGCAGTGGGTCAATTAAAACACCTGAAAAATCGTTCAGAACCCAATTCCATAGCCAAAGAAACCACTTACGATTAATTCCTTTAGAAATTAAGCGTAAGTTAGCTAGCGCAACGCTGGAGTAGCTGGAAAATAGTCCCTGATCACTTTAAATACGTTCTACAAGACCCAAATCGAGTAGAACCAATGACTCTATAATACTCTATAACCTCGGACCAAACTCTGAGCAGGTTTGTTCTCTGGACCACTTTGAATCTTTGTATTGGATCTAGACCGCGCGTCGAAAGTCCGATACCTCCTATCTTAGACCGTTAGGACCGCCTAGCTGGACTTGACAATCATTTCGAAAATCAAGTCCAACCGATAATCACAGGCTATTTCATTGAGCCCGGACTGAAGAGAGTGCGAATAGGGACAGAATTGGAATTTGAAATTCAAATCTGGCACACGACTTGACGTGTCAGTATTAAGCGTTCTGACCGTCAGAATTCAGCCAAATTACACCCTCGGATCAAGAAAAATTTCTATTTCATATCATGAGATTTGCAGGCCTGATCTACGTGCGGTGACTGCTGAACTGAAACTGGACCGCCACGGGCGATCTGCGAACCCTGCCGGACTGAAAACTTGATGTATGCTAGATCCAGTATGCATGAGCTTAAGTCCGATCGCGTTCGGCCAGGGGACCACCAGAAATGTCCTTTTGGACTGAAACAGCCCCGATTTGGTTACCCCTCAAGTGAAACTTGTTCCGGAGCCTATTTCGGGCAAGTTTGGGCTTATAAAAGGGGTTGAAACCCTCACTCCTCTCACCCATCCGAATTTGCAAAAATCCCTAGATTGGGAGAGAGAAAAGGTGAGAGTTTGTGAGAGAAGGTGGGAGAGAATTCTCTGCTGCTTGTGCCACGTGCTGTACGTGCTTAGGCAACGCACTCCGATCACTTTCCCGGCGATTCCTCCACGTTTTCAGGTAAGAAAATACCTTAGAAGTTGCTGATTTGAGGTTCCTTTCGTTTCCTAGCGAAGTAGCTAATAGAACTTGTGTATTAGGTTCTCTAATCGCCGTAGACGAAGCGTATACGCTCCGTTCAAACTCACACCCCTAAAAGGGAAAAGGTGCGGATTTTAGACGCTTTGATTGACTGTTTCCAAAGCTTTCGATGTCGTTTAATAGTAGATTATCGACGGCAACGCCGTTTGACATGTACAACATGCTGTCCGTTTCTTGTTTCGTAAATCAACGAAGAATATGAGATTTAGGGCATTTTAGTCATTTGTAGGAAGTACAGATTTCATTCATATTTTGCTGATGCGATTGACATGATTTGTTGTCGCATTAGAATGTTATGAATGCGTGCATAATTAGTTTGGCGAAGAGATTCGCCTAAATGCGCACTTCGGGTCGACATACTATATGTAGACTTAAGTGTGTAGTGTAAGTGTTTGTATAAATGCTTGTATTAGTATGTATTGAATTAAATGATGTTATGGATTAGTTTGAGATTGGTTTCTCAATTAATATGTTGGTGAAGAGATTCGCCTAAATGCGCACTTCGGGTCGACATACTATATGTAGACTTAAGTGTGTAGTGTAAGTGTTTGTATAAATGCTTGTATTAGTATGTATTGAATTAAATGATGTTATGGATTAGTTTGAGATTGGTTTCTCAATTAATATGTTGGTGTAAATGGTTTCCTACATGTTAGCCATATGCATGATTTCATTATATGAATGAAATGCATGTGCTTGATGATTCACGTAAGTTGTATGTTATGACATGTGCTTGATGATTTCATTATGATTTAGTTTGAGATTGAATTCTCAATTAATTTGCTGATGGAAATGATTTCCTATATGTTGGCGATATGTATAATTTCCTTATATGTATGAAAGGCATGTATCAGGTGATTTGCTTAAGTTGTATGTTACAACATGTGTTAACATGCTCACATGATTGTATTTCAACTCCAATACCCTTGCACGAATTGCTGATGTGAATTCACATGTGTTTGGGACTATACTTAGTCCAGGCAGTCGGTAACCGAGCGAATTCGTGGTTAGCTAATCTTCGCCACGAACGACGCGTCGATGAACGCGAGCCGTGTTTTGGAGTTGGCGGCAGTGGTTAGGCCACACGAAGTGTTTTACGCACTTCATGTCGTTCGACTTGATATGCGATCGCGCTAGTCGAGCCCGTCAAGTAACCCGACTGGCCGTTGTATGTTCACCCTGCATGAGTCATAACTGCTTGAACCTAGGGTACTGAACTTACCATTGTAAACCCTGTTAACCATGGTACCTTGATCCACGAAGACTCATGAGCCGGGCATGGTGGTATGGGACACCGCGGTCGAGCTGTCGGCCTACGCTGGGGCCACAAACCTCCCCGTAGTGACCAGTGAGCACCTATGACTCGTGAGCAGATTATGGTGGTATGGGATACTATATTCTTGCTGTCGGCCTACATTGATAAGGTGATGGGGGAGCGGTGCAACGAGTGCGAGCAACAGCCCTGGCAGCCCTTTGTAGTGACCGCGAGTGTATTCTGAGTCTACGGGAGGCGACGACCCTTCCGTGGCAGTAGAGTACAGTAGGCCTGTATTGATAAGGTGATAGGGAAGCAGTGCAACGAGTGCGAGCAACAGTCCTGGCAGCCCTTGCAGCGACCTACAAAATATACATCGTATGAGATTACTAGGAGTGACGACCCTAGACAGGATCTGTGTTGGGATTGATATAAGGGAGGTACCTTAGTTTCCCAATCCTGCTGTTTGAATGGACTAATAACAACTCGGAAATCATATCACCATACCATTGCATGTGCCTGGAAGATGTGGAGCACTTGAGGGTCGATTGCATGCCGCGGTCGTAAGATGGTGCCGTATGAGGGAGATCGTCGGTGAGGGCATACATCACGTCATGTCATATTGCATTAACAACAGTTTTAGGATTGTTTGATTTACTGCTTTACTATTATCGCATGATTAATTTGAGAACATGTTAATCCTTGCTCTATTATTGCACTGAGTTAGCTACTCACTCCCACGTTACGGGATGGTGTTTCCTGGACACCCACCAGACTTTTTTGTGATTGCAGATGATGGGGCGGCCTGCGAGGCGGAGCTGGACTTGATGACGATGAGGAGGATTCCTCCTTTATGCGTGTTCTGATTGACGGGATTACAGGGAGGTTGATTAGATACTTTGACATTTGTCATTTTATATTTTTAGCGCACTCATGTATATTCGTTTCGTCTACTTTTGGAGTATACATGTATGTGTATAACCTGGTAACATGTTCACACTCTGGAAATATACAACAGTTCATATATGTTATACATACTGTCATAGTCTTCCGCTTGTTAATTTAACTGTCTCTGGAGTATGATATGTTGTTCTAGCTTAATCTCACTCATGTTTAATGCGTTATCACAGACAACATTCAATCATACATATCTATGTTGCATAAATAATATTTTGAAACTCGGGAGTTGGGTTTTTGCTCGACCCCCCCGATTTTTGGGATGTTACAGATGGTATCAGAACATGATTTGGATTAAACCGGGCCTGGGTTATGGTCACGCGACTTACGCTGTCGCTTCCTTTGACTTAGGTGGGTGCGAGAAGGGTCTAGAAACACTTATAGGATCCCAGATTCGCCAATAGGCGAAGTCTATTCATTTCGATCGCGTGATCGAGTCCGTAACGCATCTAGGGTCGCGTGAAGCAACCTGAATAGCTTCTAGGTTGTAAGTGGGTTGAGGCGTTCTTTGAACGATTCTAAACCCATAAATGTGAATCCTTGGGCCGTGGGACAACCACGACTCCTGTATTCAATCGTCAGGGCTTAAAAACCTCGTTTCACCAAAAATCTTCAAAATTCTTCCTCCCACCACTCCAATCTTCAATTCCTTCTGATCCTTTTCATGTTAGGCATCAATCCTAATATGAAAATAACATAAAATCATACTTTCACAAAATTTTACAGTGAATAGTAAAATTTCATGAAAAATGGCCATAAGACCATTCTAACTTCGCTTTCTTTAGTAACTAATGGGCTAGATAGATGTACTAGCTCCTTCTACCCCAAAATCATATGCTGCATGATAGGGGTTTGTATTCGGGTTTGCAGATTGGCCCCGGAAAGCCCCGAATGCATCTTTGGACCCATATAGGGCAATCTAGAATGAACCAAGGTGGGGACCATACATTTTTGGGGTCCCTGGACCATGGGGGACCAGACCCATGTGGTCCCACCGGCCACCGTGCAAGATGGCCGGCGATGCCATCGCCGGTTCGGCGATACATCGCCGACCGGTGGGGCCCACTTGAGGTAATCTCTGGGCGCACGCCCTATTTTGGGTGGTGTACCCCTCCCATGTATGGTCTGTCCGAAGAAAACCCCAAATATGGGTACTTCCTTCACAAACAGCCCCTTCCCTAGCCCCATTTTCGTTTTCAGCTGCCCTATCCCAAAAATCGTGATTTCAAATCACTCCCAAATCCTTCCTTGGCCAAAAACGACCACTCTCCATCACTTCATTGCTGTTTGCAGCCCTCCCTCTTACAAATTTCATCATTTGGAGCTCTTACGACCTCCAGAACGAGCTGAAATCGTGAGGAGCTCCCTTCCCCTTTTTCCTTCTCTTTTCTTTTTGAAAATCCAGCCTTTGGGAGCTTGAAGCATCCCTCTACAGGGCCTAGATTTCATTCTGTCCATTTGGACAACCATTTCTCCGCATTTCCTCCGCTTTCCATGGCTATTGTTAAGGTTGTTTAGCTCTTTTTCTCCATTTCCACCATCCTCCTTCTCATGTCCCTTTTATTTGAGCCTTTACCCTCTTTTTGGGTCTCAAAAATCGTGCTAACCTCAAATCCCATTTCTCAATTTTTTTCGTTTGAGAAGTATTGAAAATACCTGGCCGATAGAGCTCTAATGGGCAACAGACAGTACTAAACTAGATTGTATTCAAGAAGGTTAGTTGGGACCATGGTAGAAGTCCTTTGGTAGAATTAGGCATCTATGCCGTTGCCCTGTAGATTGTTTGATTTTTGTTTTAAGAATTTCTGTGTTTTGTTGTTATTGGGTCTAGTGATGTCACCGGTAGACAATGTGTTTGCGTTAGTGGTTTGGGCTTAGCATAGCCGAATGCATCTCTGTCATAATCCATGTGAAACTTTATTCCATGTATTGTGACGAAATTTGGTTAGATGGAGTGCATGCCGTTCGTTTGTTGTTAGGTATTGTCCCTAGATTGGGAGTATTATAACTCCCGAGATTCAGCCTACAAATTAATTTTTGTCCCAACCCACCCTCCTACCAAGCATGCCACTTCCAATCTCGCCATGGGACTAGGAATGCAGTTCCATTTGATACAACTAAACGCTACTGGCCACATAGGCCCTTGGCGTTTTGGACCTAGTGTTAGCACTCCTAGATTTGAAGGATCTGACGATATAGGAAATCCAATTCTATTTAGATAATCTTGACTCTAAGCAATAGAACAATTCCCTGTAGTAGAAATGGTATGGAACCATGTACCGTATAAACTTAGGCTTTAGATTATAGCTACTGAGTTACGGACAAGCCTACTAGTTACATTAAGTAATGTAAAGCCTATATATGCTAAGGAATTGTAGGTTAGATTTGGTTGAAGTAGAACCTTATTCCTTTGATAGATCCCCTTATGACTTATAGACTTCTGTTGTTGCCCATAGGAAGGAACCATTCACTCTCAGGGAACATTTATAAATCCCTCAGATTGAACTTAGTATGTACTAGTATGCCCCTTAGAATTGCCTTCTCCAAGGGCTTATTGCATTCGGGAACGCGGAATAAAGGAAATGCAATTATCAGCGAAGTATTCGCGGTTTGAGTCGACTTCTTAATCCTAGTAGTTACCACTAAATCCAATGCTCTGATCAAGCAGAAGATCGGCATCGACTAGGATTGAGGACTGATACAACAACTTTTCTGTCATCGCGGGGCAGAAGGTTTGTGTATCCGGCTCAGACCCATTATACAACTATTCTTCTGTGTTGGCCCGACCATCTACAACCACAAGTTATTGCTTTGCCCTTGGTAAATGTTAAGGACTTCAAGCCAGTAGAGGATTCGACATCTTGCCACCAACTCATACCTGCCCCTGAACTTAACCACAATAGAGATTAGGCTCATCTTTATGATCATAGGTACCAATGCCATAGAACGCATCATTAGTAAGGAAAACCCTGTAGAGAAAGGTTGTTTCCATTTTAGGTTAAGGATAGCCCCTAAGTTGCGCCTTGTTCCGATATACAGATTAATGCAACGATTCTTCAACCTTAAATAAAACCAAGTTTTAAGGGGGGTAGAACGAATTAAGTCCAATCCAGATAGGTTAGTCAACGCTACCGTTCGATCAGAGTGGCGCAGCGGAAGCGTGGTTAGGCCCTTCCCCACTGGCCCAAGATCGAAACATTTGATTTAGGTTATATGTACGGTTAGGTTATTAAATAGGATTTGAACCTTCCTTAAAAAAAAGTACTCCTTGCCCTTCGCCAATTTCGGGGACGAAATTTTGTTTTAAGGGGGGTAGATTGTAACACCCCGAATTTTGGCCAATCTGGGATTTGACGTCCTTAGGCAGTGGGTCAATTAAAACACCTGGAAAATCGTTCAGAACCCAATTCCATAGCCAAAGAAACTACTTAGGATTAATTCCTTTAGAAATTAAGCGTAAGTTAGCTAGCGCAACGCTGGAGTAGCTCGGAAATAGTCCCTGATCACTTTAAATACGTTCTACAAGACCCAAATCGAGTAGAACCAATGACTCTATAATACTCTATAACCTCGGACCAAACTCTGAGCAGGTTTGTTCTCTGGACCACTTTGAATCTTTGTATTGGATCTAGACCGCGCGTCGAAAGTCCGATACCTCCTATCTTAGACCGTTAGGACCGCCTAGCTGGACTTGACAATCATTTCGAAAATCAAGTCCAACCGATAATCACAGGCTATTTCATTGAGCCCGGACTGAAGAGAGTGCGAATAGAGACAGAATTGGAATTTGAAATTCAAATCTGGCACACGACTTGACGTGTCAGTATTAAGCGTTCTGACCGTCAGAATTCAGCCAAATTACACCCTCGGATCAAGAAAAATTTCTATTTCATATCATGAGATTTGCAGGCTTGATCTACGTGCGGTGACCGCTGAACTGAAACTGGACCGCCACGGACGATCTGCGAACCCTGCCGGACTGAAAACTTGATGTATGCTAGATCCAGTATGCATGAGCTTAAGTCCGATCGCGTTCGGCCAGGGGACCACCAGAAATGTCCTTTTGGACTGAAACAGCCCCGATTTGGTTACCCCTCAAGTGAAACGTGTTCCGGAGCCTATTTCGGGCAAGTTTGGGCTTATAAAAGGGGTAGAAACCCTCACTCCTCTCTCCCATCCGAATTTGCAAAAATCCCTAGATTGGGAGAGAGAAAAGGTGAGAGTTTGTGAGAGAAGGTGGGAGAGAATTCCCTGCTGCTTGTGCCACGTGCTGTACGTGCTTAGGCAACGCACTCCGATCACTTTCCCGGCGATTCCTCCACGTTTTCAGGTAAGAAAATACCTTAGAAGTTGCTGATTTGAGGTTCCTTTCGTTTCCTAGCGAAGTAGCTAATAGAACTTGTGTATTAGGTTCTCTAATCGCCGTAGACGAAGCGTATATGCTCCGTTCAAACTCACACCCCTAAAAGGGAAAAGGTGCGGATTTTAGACGCTTTGATTGACTGTTTCCAAAGCTTTCAATGTCGTTTAATAGTAGATTATCGACGGCAACGCCGTTTGACATGTACAACATGCTGTCCGTTTCCTGTTTCGTAAATCAACGAAGAATATGAGATTTAGGGCATTTTAGTCATTTGTAGGAAGTACAGATTTCATTCATATTTTGCTGATGCGATTGACATGATTTGTTGTCGCATTAGAATGTTATGAATGCGTGCATAATTAGTTTGGCGAAGAGATTCGCCTAAATGCGCACTTCGGGTCGACATACTATATGTAGACTTAAGTGTGTAGTGTAAGTGTTTGTATAAATGCTTGTATTAGTATGTATTGAATTAAATGATGTTATGGATTAGTTTGAGATTGGTTTCTCAATTAATATGTTGGTGTAAATAGTTTCCTACATGTTAGCCATATGCATGATTTCATTATATGAATGAAATGCATGTGCTTGATGATTCACGTAAGTTGTATGTTATGACATGTGCTTGATGATTTCATTATGATTTAGTTTGAGATTGAATTCTCAATTAATTTGCTGATGGAAATGATTTCCTATATGTTGGCGATATGTATAATTTCCTTATATGTATGAAAGGCATGTATCAGGTGATTTGCTTAAGTTGTATGTTACAACATGTGTTAACATGCTCACATGATTGTATTTCAATTCCAATACCCTTGCACGAATTGCTGATGTGAATTCACATGTGTTTAGGACTATACTTAGTCCAGGCAGTCGGTAATCGAGCGAATTCGTGGTTAGCTTATCTTCGCCACGAACGACGCGTCGATTAACGCGAGCCGTGTTTTGGAGTTGGCGGCAGTGGTTAGGCCACACGAAGTGTTTTACGCACTTCATGTCGTTCGACGTGAGATGCGATCGCGCTAGTCGAGCCCGTCAAGTAACCCGACTGGCCGTTGTATGTTCACCCTGCATGAGTCATAACTGCTTGAACCTAGGGTACTGAACTTACCATTGTAAACCCTGTTAACCATGGTACCTTGATCCACGAAGACTCATGAGCCGGGCATGGTGGTATGGGACACCGTGGTCGAGCTGTCGGCCTACGCTAGGGCCACAAACCTCCCCGTAGTGACCAGTGAGCACCTATGACTCGTGAGCAGATTATGGTGGTATGGGACACTATATTCTTGCTGTCGGCCTACATTGATAAGGTGATGGGGGAGCGGTGCAACGAGTGCGAGCAACAGCCCTGACAGCCCTTTGTAGTGACCGCGAGTGTATTCTGAGTCTACGGGAGGCGACGACCCTTCCGTAGCAGTAGAGTACAGTAGGCCTGTATTGATAAGGTGATGGGGGAGCGGTGCAACGAGTGCGAGCAACAGCCCTGGCAGCCCTTGCAGCGACCTACAAAATATACATCGTATGAGATTACTAGGAGTGACGACCCTAGACAGGATCTGTGTTGGGATTGATATAAGGGAGGTACCTTAGTTTCCCAATCCTGCTGTTTGAATGGACTAATAACAACTCGGAAATCATATCACCATACCATTGCATGTGCCTGGAAGATGTGGAGCACTTGAGGGTCGATTGCATGCCGCGGTCGTAAGATGGTGCCGTATGAGGGAGATCGTCGGTGAGGGCATACATCACGTCATGTCATATTGCATTAACAACAGTTTTAGGATTGTTTGATTTACTGCTTTACTACTATCGCATGATTGATTTGAGAACATGTTAATCCTTGCTCTATTATTCCACTGAGTTAGCTACTCACTCCCACGTTACGGGATGGTGTTTCCTGTACACCCACCAGACTTTTTTGTGATTGCAGATGATGGCGCGGCCTGCGAGGCGGAGCTGGACTTGATGATGAGGAGGAGGATTCCTCCTTTATGCGTGTTCTGATTGACGGGATTACAGGGAGGTTGATTAGATACTTTGACATTTGTCATTTTATATTTTTAGCGCACTCATGTATATTCGTTTCGTCTACTTTTGGAGTATACATGTATGTGTATAACCTGGTAACATGTTCACACTCTGGAGATATACAACAGTTTATATATGTTATACATACTATCACAGTCTTCCGCTTGTTAATTTAACTGTCTCTGGAGTATGATATGTTGTTTTAGCTTAATCTCACTCATGTTTAATGCGTTATCACAGACAACATTCAATCATACATATCTATGTTGCATAAATAACATTTTGGAACTCAGGAGTTGGGTTTTTGCTCGACCCCCCCGATTTTCGGGATGTTACAACACCATACAGCCGTCTACAAATTGCAAGGCCGATGAACATCGACAAGGAGGTACACGAGGTCAGACTTATGAGTGTACTGAGTCACAATATAGTTAGCAGGAGGAGGCTAAGTCTAGTTAGAGGTATACACGAACCAGGCTAGCCCGGTTAGCTCGCTCGACTCGGCCCGACCCGGAACTGAGTTCGGTCAGAGACGGGCCATTTTTTTCAGCCTGAAACCGAGTTCGGGCCGAGTTCGAACAAATCCCAGTTTGGCCTGAATTGGTCTGAAACCTGACTTAGCCGTTTATATATATATATATATATATATATATATATATATATATATATATATATATATATATATATATATATATATATATCCTAAATCCTTACCCTAACCATTTGAACTTGTCAAAGCCCTTCCTATTAACTTGTTGTAAGGTCCAAAACTGGCCCGAACTCACCCCATTGTTGACTGGGCCAAGTTCGGGCCGGATATGTTGGCCCTGTGACCGGGTAGGGCAGGATTTACTGGTGACCAGGCCGGGCCGGGTTGAGCCCAGTTCGACTCGGTTCGGCCCGATGTACACCCCTAAGTCTAGTGGTGCACTGGGACGTCCGGAACATCAGTAAGCACATGGTCTTGGGCATTATGATGGATATTCTCATAACCAATGGGATTATGGTTATAATGAGCCTGTTCCATCACATTCATGCTGGAGTAGTCCTCCTAATCCATATCCATATTATTATAGATATCCAGATCCTTCTCAATCTCAGGATTCCCAATAGCCTAAGTACGAGCACCAGTACGGCTATTCAACGGACACTGGTGGATATCCTTACTCGGGGTTGGAGTCGTTGCTTATTCAAGATCGATCATCCTCTGGTTTCGTTAACTTGGTCTTTCCCTCTAGCATTGGATGTTATGGATATGCAACACTTATTCCACAGGCATAGCCTGATGATGACAACGACGTGGAGGTGGAGGTTGAGCAACCACAAGAAAGCAGATTTTCATTTTGATGGTGAGTCACGGTGCGAGTGACTGAGTGATGACTCGTGATTTTTATCAAGATAAGTATTGCTATATACCCATTAGTCCATTACCCACACTTTCACCAAGCAAGCAAGCACACACTTGACACTGCCAAACTTGTACTTAAAATAACTCCCCTAATAACCAACCAAGTAATCCTTAATCAAGTTGCAGGGAAGTATATCAGATACTACTACTACTACTACTACTACTACTATATATATATATATATATATATATATATATATATATATATATATATATATATATATATATATTACTTGAGAATGACAAGATAAGAATCACAAGATAGGAGGAGAAGCCTCTAGTATGTTGAAGACTTTAAAATAGAATGAACATTGTAATTTTTGCAAGTTTGGACTCTAGAGACCTCAATCCTCAAGTATGTTAATAACTTAATAATAATATAGAATAAATTATGAAAAATAATTACAAACACCTATACATGTAAGATATTTTAATATTAAATTCATTCTAATATATCTATCATTGATGTTAAATAGTTAGAAAATTAAATATATGAGTTTTGTAGTCAATTCCAGGTTGTCAGGTTCATAAATTCATCAGACAGCCCGTTACAACTTCTCACCAAGGAGTGGACCATTACACCACCATAAACATGTTCAAAATTATAAATGAATGCATATTTGGAATATTTAGAATTTTCTAGATATTTTGGATATTTTTCCAAATTTTTTCGCCTAAAAAAAAATAAAAAATCAACCGTTATGGCCCCGAATCAGTTAATACAGGGTGTATCCGTATTGGTAACGATGGGGACTGTTACGCCCACCGTTACCGCTACGGAACACCTTAGGTGCCATTGTGGTGTCATTGTTCATTGGCAAAGACTTCGATGTGAAGCACCTCTACATGAGAAGATAGAGGATCCCAAATCACGACTAGCATTTGAGAGTTTTTCTGATTTTGTTAATAGATGGGAGCTTATTGATCTTCCACAAGCTACAAAATTTACAGGGTCAAATAATCAAGATAACCTTGTGATAAGTTATTGGTCAAATTCTTAATCAATGTCACTTGGGAAGATTTTTTTCACAATTCTTTTTTATTTTTTTAAGGGGAATGATTTATTGAAAGAAATGCCAAATCCTAAAGAATTACATATCAGACCAAGAAAAAGAAAACAAAAGGCTATTATCTACTACATTTAAAGCTATTACCCAATCCATTACGTTTGATTTGCTCTCTGAAGCACCTCCGGGATTTGCCTTCTTTAGTTACTAAAGCAGCGACTATTCCTTTCTCCCCATATAAACCACGAACCAGCAAGCAAAGCCTTTCCCACCTTACCCACTCCACCTCTGTGCCAAAGGGAAAAGAAACTTTCTATTGAGTTGATCTTTACCCACAATTGAATAAGGTCTTCCAAAGTCTGCATCAGACTATAAACCAATCTGCTGATCTTCGGAGATGGATTCCTTGGGGCCAAAGCACTCCAATTCAAAAATACGTAGCTAGAACACCCCAACTCTTCAAGTCAATTAGGTAATGGTGGTTGTCCTTCTTAGTGGAAGGAAGAGCATCAAAGAGGTTTTCAGCTAAGATCAAAAAGCTCAAAGAGAATCTGATTATACAGAACAAAGAAAATTTTGGTAAACATCAATGAGGCAAACAGAAGCCGAGTGCAAAAATCGTCATGCTCAATGAAGTTTAGGAGGGGATTTTTTTTTCTAAAGCATAGAATTATATTAAAGAAAACGGGAGAAAAGAATAAGAAAACAAAAGGACAACACTGAACAACCCCTAATCAAGGGCCCAAATCTTGAGAAGCAAAAAAAAAAAAACCCTACATACCACTACCGGAACATACCCACAAGAGTTCCTGGAGCTTCTCTCACCCCAAATGGTCCATAGACTAGCAAGCAAAGCCATCCTCCACTTGCCTTTAACCGATCTAACAAGCATTCTGTCGTACCAAGCTACAAAAAACCCTTCCACTGTGCACGGCATCGCCCAAGGAATATTAAAGAAATTCATAATACCATTTTTTTAAGGGCAAATTCATAATACCATCCCACATACTCCTAGCAAATAGGCAAAGGATGAAGAGGTGATTCACCAATCCACCGTCATTTTTACGAAGGAGACACATTTAGGAGGATCATTCCCCTCTTACGCAAGTTGTTGACAATCAACACTCTGTTCTTTCCCACAAGCCACGCGAAGCCGACTATCTTAGGCGGATCTCCATACATCCAGATGTGGCCTGTGATTGGAACTAATGGAGTAAGAATTCCGACAGGTGACACCATACACAAATTTCACCGTGAAGGATCCTGTTAGTCTTTCAACCAACCCAAGGAATCTATTGCACCCAGAGAAAGCGATATACACTCTAAATGATGCAAGAGCTGGATGAATTCCACTTCTTCAACCTCATTCAGGTTTCACCTGTAAGGGGGAATCTAGACACCATTTGCTCCATCGCCGAAGATAGCTTGCAACTGAGATATTATCAATGGATAGAGGGCCGCTAGGTTAGGGATATCAACACGCAACAGATGATCCCCAACCCAAATGTTGTCCCAAACACTAATTCTTTGACCACTGCTCAAAAGAGAAGTCAATTCCCTCCCAGACCTTGCACTCCAACTAGATCATCAATTTCCATAAGGAGGGCGCTCTATACATAGAGGAGGATCTAATCCACCTACCAAAGGATGACACCCCATACTCGCCTTTGATTATGGATCTCCATAGGCTGTTCTCTTTGTTGTCGAACCTCTAAACCCATTTGCCTAATGAGGCTTTGTTCATGGCATATAGTATACAGAAGTCTAATTCCAGCACTGCCTTCCTTGTATGATTTACAAACTTCCCTCCAATCGAGAAGTTGAAATTTTCTATTGGAATCCGCACCTTGCCGAAGGAGGTCTCTTCTCAGGTTGTCTAATTTTTGCAAGACTACCTTAGGGCACCTGAAAAGGAATAATAAATACAAAGGTAGATTCAAAAGGGTTGCTTTGATGAGCGTCAATCTTCCACCAAGAGAGAGTTGTCTACTTTTCAACGGAGATAGTTTTCTTTTCATCCTCTCAATGATCTTGTCCTACAAGTGCTTAGGCAATCCACCAATGCATAAGGGGACCCCAAGGAGTTGGGGAGGGGTCTTGCCCAATAACCGAAGGTGGCACCCATTCTGGACACCTCTGATTCAAACAATTAAATCCCCAGGATTTCACATTTGGAGATATTCACTTTTAGACCCAACATAACGTTGAAGCACAGAAAGATCTTCCAAAGATTCTCAACCATGGATACGCTTGCCTCGCTAAAAATTAGTTTGTCGTTTGCAAACCGGAGGTGAGAGACCCTCTGGGTCACATTCTCCACCTTAAAGCTATGGGTGTCAACGGGCTAGGCTAAGCTCTGCCCAAGCCCGACTTGACTTCTTCAAGATATGTCCCAACTTGGCCTGAGCCCATGACAGGCCAAAATAGTCCCGCTTAAGCCCAAACCCGGCCATTCCCATAGAGAGAGAGAGAGAGAGAGAGAGAGAGAGAGAGATCTAAGCATGGTCCCACCTGATTACTAGACCGGCTCTAACTTCACTTACTTCTCTAGCTCCATCCACTCATGTACGAGGCCTCGAGATCTAGATGCAAGAGATAATAATTCCATAGGTGATAGACAGCCTGCAACACTTGCTTCACTCATGGCCCGTCGCCTTTCGTGTCGGAGATCAGGTAGGCCAGTCGAGGCAGCTTCAACGATCGGATGGTGGCATTGGCAAAGGGATTTGAGAGAAAGGATGACTTGATGATTTTCCATATCAAAGGGTTGAGAAGAGGAGAAAGATGAGAGAAAGGAGGTTGCGAGCAAAGGTAGCAATCATTTTCGCTCTGGTGAGAGATAGTGCAGTTCTCTCATCTTTAATGGAAATGTGATTAGGGTTAGGGTTAGGGTTTGGTGAGAGAGAGAGAGAGAGAGAGAGAGAGCCAATCATTTTTCCTAGTTTTTCTTTTCTTTTTTCAATTAGAGATTATATTTTTTTGAATTTTGAATTTTGAATTTTGAAAAGGAGGGAAATTTTTGTCTAAATTTTAAATTTTTAGAGAAATAATGGGTCGAGCTAATGGGCTTTTGAACAACTAAGTCCATGCCCGACCCACTTGAAAAAAGGGGTTGTGCTTTAAGCCCGAAACCAGCCCGATGCTCCAACCCAACTCGGCCCATTGACAGCTTCAAGCCTTGGAAAAGGCCCTCATCTTGGCCTTTTGATAGCATTCTACTCGAAGACTCCAAGATAACTAAAATAAGAGTTATTAGAATCTTTGGAGGAGTTAATAGAAGGGAAGAGATAAGTTGGCAGCAGAATCACCTACCAAAGGGATAAGGTAAATAAAACGCAACATACTTTCATAAATTTGTTATTGCATGCAGACGGGCTAATCGCATCCCCTCAATTCCAATGTGTGATCCAATCCATTCAAACAAAGAAGATATTATCCATGGCATTATCAACCACTTCCAAACTATTTTTTTCCTTACCAAGCCTACATTATGAGGTTTATATTTTGATTCTTTACCTCCTAAACAAGCAACCGGTTTAGTAGATTGTTTCAAGGCAGAAGAACTCAGGGGACAAGATTTTCTTAGCTAAAGGAGACCAAGCACCTTGGGACATCATTAAAGATTACATTCTATACTTGAACACCTTTTCCACCTTGTTTAGCCGATCGATGAAGTCGTCAACATGCAATTGACCATGAAATTCCAGAATTTCTACCTTAATTCCGAGCGCTCTGTCACATTCCAACTATAGAAGGATTTGATAATTTACGTCTTTACAAATCAAGGCCACCCGTTGTTGGTTAGGACATTGGCGGGGACCTTCCCTTACATGCCCACATGCTTTAACTTAAGTCTCTGGATTCCCTCCATACAAGAGCTCTCCCACTTGAATAGTGAGATTGCCTACCATATGCACAAGTTGATCTTCTCACTATATGAATGCGGCCACCAATTGAGATACTTGTGTAAACTCTTCCTATGGCACCCCCTTTGGCACCATTAGGAGATGATGTAGAGTAAAAAAATCCCCAAAGATAATCCACTCTAATACCAAAATGGAGATATAACTTTATTAATATCAAACTTCTTACAATACTTAAGAAAAACTCACACCCCTCCTTTGGAATGCCTACCTCCAACACCACCCCTCCTTTTATAGACCATAAATGAATCTTCAATAAGAACATCACCAACCAAGAAATTGATTTCAAATCAATCTACCCAATATGGTAAAGCCTAATAATAACAAAAGCAAATCTTGGAAATAATCCTTCAAATCTTTAATCACATCTTCAAATTAGCCCATATATCTTCAATCATATCTCCCCATATTTCAAATCACATCTTTAAATTAGCACCCATATTTTCCACAAAATTACAAATCTTAATAGTTAGCCCTTAATTTATAAATAAACAGTTTAAAATCAGTACATGTTGGGCCCTGCGGCAGGTCGTGAGCCTAGGTGAACCATGGGCCTGTATCAATTCTCCTCGGCTCTAAAAGAATCCGTCCTAAAGTTGGAAACCAATATCAACCTTTAGACTTATACTACTTATACAATGAATCATCTTCTTTAGTGGAAGCCGGTGATGCAACCGTAAGTTTTGGCTCAACACAACCTTTATTGGAGTCCACCATAGATGATGTCTCTTTCGCTTGCGCTTTTGTGGGTCCCAATTTGTTTGTTGTAATTTTAAAGTTCTCCATTGATCCGGAAACATTTGCCATGTTTTTCGTGCCATAGTCATCTTTTACAAAGGTAAAAGTGTCGAGACATATTTGCATGTCCATCAATGTGATTGCACTATTAATGGATCCATCAATTGATTAATGAATTCAAGTGTAGGTCAAACGTTAATGCATTAATCACTTCAGATGTCAACTTTTCCTTCGACTCCATGGATCTCTTGGTCGTTTCTGAAATTTCTACTTCTATTATGGGTTCTTTGTCAAGTTCCAACGATCGAAGGATTCGATCTTTGGTGTCTTCATAAGCTGGGGCCATTGTATAAAAAAATGGTTACGTATCAGCCATTACATAATAGTAACGGCCATAACCGTTCCGCGTTATAGGGATGAAACGGTCATTATAGGAAAAACTGTCTGTAACGGTCCCAAAACAGGTTTTTTCAAAAAATTAAAAAGACCGTTACGGGGGCCGTAACGGCCTATATCATAATGGTAACGACAGTGGCTGTTATGGCCACCATTACTGTTGTGGAACACCTTGGCTGGGGCTGCCCGTGATTAGGACGTTGGCAGGCACCTTCCCCTATGTGTTCACGTTCTCTAACTTCAGTCTGCAGATTTCCTCCACACCGGAGCTCACCCACTTAATTAGTGTTATTGCCTACTGCATGCATGAGTTGATCTACCCGCTCTATGAGTGTGTGGATCAATTAGATTACTTGAATAAACTCTTTAGTGTCACCTCCTTCGAAGCCATTAAGAGATGATGTAAAGTAAATAGTTCCCCAATGATCACCCGCTATGATACTAAAATGGTACAACTCGGTTTATCGAGTCAATAAGATCCTGAAACCTAAATCACAAGAAATGGACAAGAGTACACCCACAAGAATAATAGAGTTGAGAAGGAGAAATAATTTTATTGATAATAAACTTCGTCTCTTACAATACTTGAAAAAATCACACTTAAATTTCGGAATGCTTACCTCCTACACTACCCCTCCTTTTATAGATCCTAAATGAATCTTTAATGAGGATCCTTTCAACTAAGAGATTGATTTCAAATCAATCATAGTTTATTCAAAATCAATCTAATGTACCTAAGATGGTAAAAGCCTAATAATAGTGAAAGCAAATCTAGGAAATAATGCTCAAATTTTTCAATCACATCTTTACATCAACCCCATATCATCCATCACAAGCCCCCATATCTCTCACAAAAAGAAAATTATATAGCTTGAAATTTAGGCCCCAAATCTATAAATAAATAGTCCAAAATCAGCACATATTGGGCCCTACAATTGGTCGTGGGCCTGCATCACCAATGGTGAAGACATTCCATCCCAACTCGTCATCAGTCCCCTCACAAAATATGACCACTTAAACTTTTCACAAGTTGCCCACTCCCGTTAATGGTCTTGGAATTTATGGTACTGAGATCCATGAAACACAACTCTCTCATGGCATGTCGCCATGTCCACACTCACATTCCCCAAGGACGCCCAAAAAAATAAACCCTCTCCTTCAACACGTAAATATCCACATGTTTTGATTAGTTCCAAACACAAAATTAACTGTGGCAAAAGATAAAGCATTCCTTTAAAATAACTAAGGCCTAAGATGAAACATTGGCTTTCCAGTGCACACAATACTAACAGAATGGAGTAGAGAAATTCCAATATTGAAATGGATCTAGCAGCTAAATACAATCCAGAGAATGGGTGCATATGACAAAAGACAGGGTTCTACCATTTTGAAAGCCATATCCTCAGAATAATCGAGCTCCAACAACCATATTAAATACAAAGTGGGTATAAGACAGATTTATATTTTGGTAGGACTGTTGGTCTGGAGAAATGCCTCTTGGTAGGAAATGTAAGAACTGTAAGCTTCCGCAGTTCATAAAGGAAAATTGATTCACAAGTTTTATCAAATAAATGTAGGTAAAGTAGCATAGGGCCTGGTCTTTTGTTGTCACCTCATAAAGAAAGATTCCAACACTTTCTGAGTTGATGAACCTTTGAGAGAATGTTTATGTTTCAAGATCAAGGAGAGAGAAAATTCTGGGAATAGGAAGCTGACAGGTATTTTTCAGCTCACTCGTTCCATCATGCATTACCAAATGAGCACACGTATTAATCATCCCTGTGGTCAAGTATTTGTGTCCTTTCGTTCCCCTAAAGGTGAAAGTGTTTCACTGGAGGACAGCTCACTTAGATAAGCTTCTCAACCATAATCATCTTATGAGCAGAGGATTTTCTATCCTTAGTGTGCACACGGAGTGTTGTGAAGCAGAAGGGACAGTTTCCCATTTGCTCTTACATTGCCCTTATTCTTGGGGTGTCTAGTTAGCAGTTATTTTGCACTTTGAGATGTTGGGAATGATTCCTGAGCCAATGGAAGATTTGTTTACTGATTGGTGGATAGAAGATGTGGGTTAACTTGGGCAATTTTTCATTCTCTGGAAATCACCTATCCACACCATGCTTTGGATGTTGTGGATAGAAAAAAATCAATTGGATTTTCAAAGGGAAACCAAGCAGAATGGACTCCATGATAGGTAAAGTCTTTAGATTGATTCTCAAATGGAGCATGGCTGACAAGTGCACGGGAGTTGTCCCCAAACACTGACGAGGTCAAATTTGAAAGAATTAACTGGGTGTAGCTGGGGGGTTAAGAAAGCTAGGCATTGTCCTCCTATAGGCTGGTAGAAGATAAATTTCGATGGCTGTTCATTGTGAAACCCAGGTCTGGCAGGGATTGTAGGTCTAATTAGAAATCACTGCAGTGAGCAGGTGTTGGAGTTCTCCAACCTTATAAGCTTGTTTGGATCTAATTCTGAAGAAGTAGCAGCTCTTCTTGAAGGGTTCAATTTATTGGTTAGCGTCACTATTTGCCCAGAAGCAATAGAGTCAAGTGGATAAGATCTGGCAGATGTCCTGGGAATTGCTAACCTTATTGAAGATGCATATGCCTTATGTGCTAATGGTGTAAATCATCAAATATTTATGTATGTATGTATGTATGTATCAGGTGCATTTCTCCATGTTCATTGGAAGCAATGCTTTAAATAGTGAATAGCATGTAGTGTAGAATTCACCGCTCTGAAGTGTGAGGCATAAGCTGCACACTACTATATTTTTAATCAAGGCTGCGATTGGTTTCACCAATTCATGATTTTCTCCACCAAGTTAGACTGATTAACAATAAAATTTAACTAAGTTTCATGATACTTGGTGCAACCAAATGCAGCCTCAAGTAAAAGGAAAGGGCAATGATTAAATATAAAGGTAAAGAAAGAGCAACGAAACTGATTTAATATTGTTACTTACATTATTTTACTACAAGCATTGAAAAGGTTAACCAATTTTCATTGAAAATAGAAAAATGTAACCATTCACTGAAAACATTAGTTGATGTTAATATTGTAGTGAAAAATAACTTGTAATGTGAGCTACGTGGCAAGTAGCATAGTCTATGTAGTATATAGTGTAGGGAAATTATCTGTAGTGTAGGCTACACACAACTTAAGCTATTTTCATAAGTTACGTAGCATAGCGTAAGCTACATGCTACATAGCCTAGCTATTTAAAACACTGACTGGAAGCTAACTCCAAGGCAAACATGTTGGCTAAGCAGGGCATAATCAGAGATTTTATCCTCATCATAGAGTGAAGCTACGACCAGGTTGGCTGTGATGGTAATTTAGGGATGGGGTGCCATTGTAATGTTTTTGTTATCTCTTTGGAGCAGATGTATCGGTATCTCTCCCTTTTCTTTGCTTTCATAAAATTGTTGTTGTTCATAAATAATAATTAATATATATATAGAGAGAGAGAGAGAAGAAAATATCTAATCCACCTCTAGCCATCTCTAGCATTAAAATTAATCCACCTCAATCCATCTCTAGCACTAAAACTAATCCACCTCAATCCATCACCAACGTTAAAACTTGAAAATCATGTTGAAAGTTGAAATTGATCTATTTTGCAAAAAGAGATTTCAATTCTTCATGAAATGTACCAGTCTTGGTTTCATACAGCTCCCAAAAAACATGGTTGTACCATCTAGTGGGCCCTTTTGTTAATGGTCCACAGTATGAAAACCACGCCACTTCGAGAATCCTATCCATTCAATAGATAAGAGTTTTTCCTTTGGAATCTAGAGCATTGACCCTTTTTCAATTGTTGTTGCATCTATGTAATTATACAATCCATTATATTATTCTGTTCACCCAAATTTTAGGCCCATTATGAAACCTCTCCTATTGGTCAGCCCAAGGTGTAGCACCTCTCACCTACATGTTTGAGAGGTATTTTGATATGTAAAATAGCATAAATAATGTTGTCAAATGGCATAAGCAGTCACATATGACCCAGGGGGCTGTGCGCATATGAGATCACACAGCCCTGAAAGCTTTTTTTTATTATTATTTAAAAAAAAAAATCAAGGAAAATGGAAAAAAAAAATCTTTTTTTTAAAAAATGAAAAACGAAATATGTAAAATACTACAAGTGGGTAGAATGCGAGATAAGAGTAATACAGTAAGAGTGTTAAGCGAGAATGAGAATATTAGAGTGAGAGAGAGTGTGAGATAGTGAGAGAATAAGAGAGTAAGTGTTAAGAATAAGAGAGAATGAGAGTATTGAGTGAGAAAGAGTAAGAGATTAAGAGAGTTAATTAGTTAATAGCAAACAAGAATATTAGAGTGAGAGAGAGAGTAAGAGAGTTAAGAGCATGGCATGCCAAATCGGTTACTTAATGGTAACAATCATGACCGTTACGCATTACACGGTCGAAACAGCCATAACGGCGACTATAGAAAAAATGAGCCGTAACAGTCCAGAAACAGGTTTTTTTTTTACTGTCATTATGGCCACCATTACTGTTATGGAACACCTTGGTTAATAAAGAATGGGAGTATTAGAGTGAGAGAGAGTAAAAGAGTTACGAGAGATTGAGAGAATCAGAGTATTAGGGTGAGAGAGAGAGAGAAGTAATAGAGTAAGGAAAAATGGGGTTTGGGAGTGCATATTTATAGGCAAAAGGGAGAGAATGAAGGGGGGGAAAGTCTCAACAGTAAGGAATCTGACCATTATGACAATGCCATCGCATGTGGCATGATCACATGATATTGGTTTATGCAATCGCATAGTTCTCTGTGCGACCACATAATGATAAAGCCCGCATAATCACATAATCATGGTTTATGGGATCACATACTTTGTTGTGAGACTGCATAAAGCCCAATATTCAAAAAACCACATATGCCACTATGGCATACACGGTCCTTGGTCCCAAAATGGCATATCCGACCCAATCGCATATGACAAAACAAGGCATAACCCTCGTCAATTAGAATTTGTGTCTCATCTGTCATGGCAACCAACCAATCTGACAATTTTCACCATCTCTTTGCAGGCCACAAATCAGACTTCTTCAATCATCACAATCCATTTGGAGGCCACAGAATGGACTTCTACAATCATGTTTTCAGACTGGCTTTTATTCCATGAGCCACCCACAGTAGGGCCCAAAAGATGTACACTTTAGATTCACCCAGCATACAACCATGTGTACAAAGGAATCACAATGAACCAAGGCCATTTCATCAAGTGACTAGCAAGAGTCGGCCTCTTGTGCAAATAACTACTGCAAAATGCATCGCATCTTGAATAAGCTCCAAAAACTGGACACCCCAACATGAAATTTTAATGGTCTGGTCACAACTGCATCACCGATAAAATCAAGAACTTACTACCTTCTATGTATCATAGACGCCAAACTACAGCTAGACTTGTATGTTGGTTTTGCATCATTTTGAAAATGGCAGTGACATGTCCTCCTCACATGTGGCACGGATGTACCTATCCAGACAATCCAAATTGTATATCCTGTTGTGGACGGATCAAAGATCTAAAATCACACTGATCAATCAATCCTAACCATCCAACTAATGTCTGTCAAATGAATGGTTAAAAGCCAAACAGCGAGAAGTCCAAATTCAAAGGGAAAATCAGAAGGTTAATATCATATCCTAAGCACGACTTGTCAGCAATGCTCCATCCACAGTTGGGTAAGCAATATGGACGGTCCGGATTGCCATACAACTACTCCACTTGTACATTTGACGATTAAAACGCAAGAAACCAACATCAGGGAACTTACAAAACCCCAATTCCTTTCAATCTACACCTCTATACATGATTATCTGGATGGCAAAGATGAAAGCTCGGATTCAGCAAAAAGGCGATTTGGGAAGAGAAAATTACTTATAATACGAGAAAATAAGAAAGAAAATTCAATTTACACAATCAAAACGAAGAAATGCCGATTAAAAGAAATATAAGAAAAAAGAAAGAAATTTCTTTTCTTTTTCTTTTTTCCTTCTTCTTTTGACATGAGATTCTTATGAGGAGCAGATCCAACAGCTGTGATCGAATCTAGAGACTAAAGTCGAGAATAATAAGAAGAAGAAGAGATATTTCATCCGTACACTACCTGAAAGGGAAGAAACGACGAAGGTTCGAAGTGCCTTCTTCTTTTTTCAGTCAGTCTCGCTTTGTCATCTCAGAAGGGATTTTGATTCACTTTCAGTCTCTTTCTCTACATATGTGACTTTCTGGACAAAGACGATCTTTACAAGTTCAAGTTGGCCCCTTTTTCCGGCAATCCAGACCTTTCGTATGATGGGCTCCACCATTGATGGACTGTTTCCAAAATTACCAGATCAGATCATTTCATCTTTTATCCAATCTGTGACTATCTATTTTTGGACCGGTTTTTTATGTTCTGTTGCTGACCGTTTATTCATGGGCCACTTGTCCATTGTGTATAACCTTACAAACTGGGAGATCGTTTGCGCATCATCAATCCATTGTCTTTGCTTCAAATCAACGGTTGGATCCTAATGCTTCAGGATGTATTGTATATCCACACCGTGGGACCCACCTTAATGTATGTATTGTATATCCACACCGTCCATCCGTTTCTACAGATCATTTTAGGTCATGAACTCCAAAATTAAGCATATCCAAATCTCAGTTATATCATACCATAGGAAACAGTGGTGATTGTACGTTCACCATTAAAAAATTCTTAGGGCCCGCCGTAATATTTATTTTCCATCCAACCCGTTGATAAGGTCACACAGACATGTACGAAGGGAAAAAACAAATATCATCTTGATGTAAAATTTTTGTGGCCCACGGTAAGTTTTTAATAGTGAATCACCATTGTTTCCTGTGGTATGGTCCACCTGAGATTTTGATCTGCTTCATTTTTTGGGCTTATTCCATAAATTGATCGAAAAAAACGGATGAATGGCGATGACATACAATAAGTACATCAAGGTGGGGCCCACGGTCGGGGACGGACTGTGTTGGGTGAGGGCAGGGCCGCACCTAATCCGCTCCCGTATGTTTCCTCATTTCTACGTTTCCGGGATTGGATAGTCAACGTGATACATACTGCACACGTGTAAAGATCTGGACCGTCCATCTATTGCCACCTACCATGGATGTTGCTTAAGCCGAAACCAGATTGATCTGTTCTTGTACCTCTCACAATGGTTGGACGACTTCTGATGATTACAGATGAACGGTTATAATAAAAATGCCCCACCATTGATCTCTAAATTATCTGATCGGGGTCGATAGTTTTAATATGACTCGTCCTTAATAAGGTCCAGTGGGCGAAGGGTCTAGATCTGAAACATGTGTGGGACTTCTGATAAGTGGGACCATTGTAAGTGGGTGAAAGGTCTAGATCTGAAACATGTGTGCCACTTCTGATGAGTGGGACCCTTGTAAGGCCTGGTTTTGACCCCTGACAAGTGGACCCTTGATTTGGTGATCTGGACCGCCCAAAAATCTCCTTCAGGAAAACCGTGGCCTTTAATTAATGGCATAGAAATAAACGGTTAAAAAGATAAATCCCCCAAGAGTTCACATCAAACCAATGAAAAGGGACAGACCAAAGGTATGGATCATCTCCAACTCGATGGGAGGATATGCACAGTTCCCGCTGTATAACCCAGACCATTTGTTTGATGTGACGCACTTTCAATTGATCATGCCCGTAAAATGGCCCAGATAGAAGGATTTTTGCTACTAATCTCGGGCTCTCTCCCATTGACTGTGGACCATTTACTGAATTTTTATTTTATTTGAAGCTCGGAATTGTATAGATAAGATTTTTATACCGTGTCTGCATTAGGGCGTGGGCAAACAGACCTTTATTGTGGATCAATGAAAGATGGAACTACGACTGTAAGGGGCATTTGGTGCATGATATTAGATAAAATTTGGGTGAGATGGAATTGCATTGGTCTGTGCCAATTCCACCATCAGAGAATGAAAAAGTTTGAAATTAGATTAGATGGAATTATATTAGGTCCTGTGCCAATTCCACTCAATGTTAGTAAGTTATATTGGCCCACCATGATGTGCCGGTAATATCCCCATTGTTCACCTATTTTTTGAGATCATTTTATAGCATGGGTTAAAAAATCAAGTAAATTTAAGGCTCAAGTGAATTGTGCCATAGAAAGCTACAGAGATTGTATACCTACGGTTGAAAACTTTTTTGGAGTCACATAAGTTTTGCATTTATTACATTTTTAAACCCATGTTATAAAATGAGGCTACAAAACAGATAAATAATTTAGATATAACACGTATTACTCCCAGTAATTTTAAATGACTATAGGTATATCCATTTACTTTTACCACCAACTTACAAATATAGTATAGAATTAAGCTTAACCCATCGTAATAAGGACAATCCCTACCGTATATAATAATTATGTTTTTTTAATCTCATCACACTTGATTGATCCCACTAGCATGCGCCAAACACACTCAGGCGAAAAGCAAAGGACTCTTTGCGTATCCTCGATCGAGGATCCTCTCATTGTTCCTGCACGATCAAAGTATAGAAAGAAGTAGCTCATAAATGAGTTTCTTTACTAAGAAATTTTAGGTCAATGCCACCATCGCCGACTGTGTCTGAACAAACCCCGGAACTAGAAGACGAGGAGCGGGTGTTACCTGGGTAACACCATACTGGGTGTTACCCTTACCATGTGAGTCCCATATAGATTAAGTTTTTGTATATCCAAGCCGTCCATTCATTTTTTCAGATCATTTTAGTATGTGATTCTAAAATTTAAGAGATCTAAATCGTAGGTGAACCACACCATTGGAAAAAGTAGTAAATGACCATTAAAAACTTTTGTGGGACAAAAAAGTTTTGGATCAAAATGATATTTGAATTTTTCCCTATCCTAATTTCCTTTTTACCTTATCAATAGGCTGGATGGAAAATAAACATTATAGTAGGCCATGGTAAGTGTCAAATAAGTATTATAATAGGTTCTAGTAAGTTTTTAACGACGGAATATTCCATGGGAGGCGAATTGGGTAGTGAGGATGCCAGCTAGAGGTGGGCATCGGTCCGAATCGGATCGGATTGCATCCAATTTGACCAGATCCGAAGTCTCGCCAGCCTTACCCGAACTCGATCAGATTCGAGATCGAGTCCAGGTCGCCTGACTCGAACAGACTCGATACATGATTGACCTGACTCAAACCGGGTCTGACTCGGCGAGGGAAACCGAGTCAGATCGAGTTCAATAGGATTCGGATAGTATGAATTTAATTTAACTGTTTCACGTGGTGTGGTCTACTTCAACTTTTAATATATCACATTTTTGTGCCAAAGGCCTAAAAGGATATTTCAAAATGGATGAACGGCTTGGATAAAACATATACATCAAGGTAGGCCCCACATGGCTCTGAAAGAACACTCATTATCGTATCCATGCTTTTATCGGACACATGTTTACGTGCACTTCACGAAAGTTCAGTGACTGCTTTCCAGGTAAGGACCCGCTGTAACGACCTTAGCAAGCTATGCGGGTCTAATCATGGGGTATGTGTTATATCCATACCGTCCATCCATTTGGCGAGCTCATCATAGGGCTTTTGACAAAAAATAAGATGGATCTAACTATCAAGTGGACCACACAAAATGTTTAATTGTGAAAATTATTCTTAATTGCTATTTTTGGTGTGGTCCACATGATTTGGATATTATTCATTTTTTAAAATAATGTCTACAATGATTTCTAAAAATATATGAACGGTGTAGATATAATAAATACATCACTGTGGGCCCATATAACTTTGATGTCCTTTGAATTGTTCGTACAACTCAAAGCTCGAGGAGCGCTAGTCTCGTCTTTGCACAGCCAGGTGGCCTGGGCTACAACCTCTAGCTAGCTGGTGCTTGGTACTGGGACACAGATGGCGTACTGAGTAACTCAGCACACTAACTAGCATACTGAGTAAACTCCGTAGGGTACACCATGATTTATATAGTTTATCTACTCCGTCCATCCATTTTAAAATATAATTTAAGGGCAATGGACCAAAAACAAAGTATATCCAAATCTCAAGTGGGCCTCACCACGGGAAATAGTGTGAATTAAAATTATACTGTTGAAAATTTCCTAGGGACCACAGAAGTTTTGGGTCAATCTGTTCTTTGTTTTTCCCTTTCATCCATGTCTTTGTGATCTTATGAACAGGTCGGATGACAAATAAAGATCACTGAGGGGCTTACGAAGGTTTCAACGGTGGAAGTCATTATTCCCACTGTTTCCTGTGGTGTGGTTCACTTGAGCTTTGTGCATGCTTCAAATTTCGGCTCAACAACTAAAATTATCTATAAAAGCGGATGTACAATGTGGATAATCCACACACATTCATGGTAGGCCCAACTGAGTTTACTCAGTGCAATAAAAGCGTACTGAGTAGTTAAGTATGCAATCCAATTTCGATGCTGATGGAAATGGATTAGCTACTCCCTTGTTCGTTGATCTGTGGGCCCCACCATAATGTATGTATTTCATCGATGTCGTTCATCCATTTTAAAAGATCATTTTAAGGCTTGATATAAAATATTAGAGGGATAAAAATCTCAGGTGGACCACACTAAAGGAAAACAATAATGATTGGATATCCTCTATTAAAATCCTCCTCAGGCTCCGAATTGGGTCGAATCTGATCGGATCGGATCCATTCGGATCGGGTTTCAAGTCGAAACGGTCCAGATTAACTGCGATCCGATCCTGATTCGAAAAGCATTTAAATTTGAATTGCCTAACTCTATCCGCACTGATCCAGGCCGTTGGTTCGGTCAGGATAGGGTCAGATCCATTGGATCGAATCAATTTTGCCCAGCTCTAATGCCAGCTGCAACCTTGCTAGCGGACGGTGCTCCGTGGCCCCACAATGATGTATTTTTATTCATGTTGTCCATTTTTCTTGAATCATTATTTTTGGGCATGAGCCCAGGAGTGTTGATTGAATGCCCACGATTGAAAACTTTCTAATGCTCACTATAGTGTTTATTTCCCATCCAACATGTTAATTAGACACAAAGAACTAAATTAAGGGGGAAATAAATATTAACTTACCTACACCTTAATCCATAGCTTAAGTGATAGACTAAGTGAATATTTTTGTTTCAATGTTGAGGGCTTGGTATTGATTTCCTAGTGGGATCATTAACGGTGAAGCATGTACCCACAGTGGGGTGTGTATTAACAAGCCAAGTTTTCAAAAAGGTTTTTGATTTTCACTTTGTTAATCCATTTTTCGATATTATTTTAGATTATTAATCCAAAAAGAAGTCCATCTATTTTTCATATTATTTTAGATTATTAATTCAAAAAGAAGTCAGATCCAAAGCTCAAATGGGCCACACCACAGGAAACCACAATGCTAAGGATGCCCACAAATATCGGCTTAAGCAAAAACTCGTGGCCTCAACACAAATATCAGCTTGATCAAAAACTTTCGTGGCCTCAAAAAAGTCCTCGAAAAGTTTTCAATTTCCACATTGTCCATCCATTTTTCATATTATTTTAGATTATTAATCGAAAAAGAAGTTAATCCAATTTTCCATATTATTTTAGATTATTAATCTAAAAAGAAGTTGATCCATTTTTCCTAGGGGTGCACACGGGTCAGTTTGGTCTGGTTCTAGGGTGAAACCGAAACCGAACCATTCCTAACGGTTCTAGGATATTCGGAACCGAAACCGGACCGTTGGCACCCTAGAACCGAATCGGAACCGAACCATTAAAACCAGTTCGGTTCCGGATCGGTTCCATGGTTCTGGGCTTTTTATAATCTAACCCACTTGCATGTTTAATTTTATTATCTAGCCCATGTCCATCCATGTTGTGGTCCATTTGATGAATGGTTTAGATATTGTATAAGTTGTGCAAAAATGCATTTATGAAAATAATTAAATGGTGCATTATAAACCATAAATCATGAGTTAAATATGGAAACGATTAAAAGGTTCTTGGTTCGGTTCCAAGTTCGGATCCATGGTTCGGTTTTACGGATCGGATCCACGGTTTGGTTCTACGGATCGGTTCACAATTCGATTTTGTTCTAAATATATACCCCCAAATTGAGAATCGAACCGATGCAACTGATTTTTTATTTTTAAAACCGGAACCGGAACCGGTGCACTATAGAACCGGACCAAACCGGACCGTTTGGTCGGTTCCAATCCGGTTTCATGGTTCTACCGGTTCAATGTGCACCCCTAATTTTTTCATATTATTTTAGATTATTAATCCAAAAGGAAGTCATATCCAAAGCTTAAGTGGACTACACCACAAGAAATAGCAATGTTAAGGATGCCCACAAATATCAGCTTGATCAAAAACTTTTGTGGCCTCAACGCACATATCAGCTTGATTAAAAACTTTTGCCTTGAAAAATTCCTCGAAAAGTATTCAATTTCCACATTGTCCATCCATTTTTTCATATTATTTTAAATTATTAATCCAAAAAGAAGTCCATCTATTTTTTCATATTATTTTAGATTATCAATTGAAAAAGAAGTCATATCCAAAGCTCAAGTAGGCCGCACCACAGAAAATAGTAATGCTAAGATGCCCACAAATATCAGCTTGACCAAAAACTTTCCTGGCCTCATGAAAGTCCTCAAAAAGTTTTCAATTTCCACATTCCCATCAAAAAGAAAAAAGTCCATCCATTTTTTCCATATTATTTTATATTATTAATCCCAAAAAAAGCCAAATCCAAAGCCCAAGTGGACCACACCACAGGAAACATCGGTGCTAACCATTGAAGGTATTCACCATATAACCGGTTGATATGGTGATATGCATATGGATTAAGTGAAAAAACAATTATAGTCTTATCTAAAACTTACGTGGTCCCAAGGTTTTTCAACGGTAGGAGATACTTCCCACTATGTCGTCCACTTGAGCCTCGGATCTTCCTTGTTTTCAAGCTCGTAGTTTAAAATGAAATCCATACATCACGGTGGCTCCTTCGTAGCCCAGCATGTCCAGAACTCGCAACAGGGTTAGTACCTAATCCGCGTCCATCCGTTCCATGGGGACTTGGATTGCACACATCGCCAGCCACGTGGTGCGTTGACATGGCAAAGTTATGTGGGTCCCACCATAATAAATGTATTTGATCCACAATGTCCATCCAATTTATGAGATCATTTAAAGCAACGAACCCAAAAACGAGTCAGATCCAGAGTTCAAGTGGACAACATCACGTAAAGCAGTGGGGACCATGAAACCCACCCTTGAAAAGGGCACGAGCCCAAAGTTATAGGAGGATCCAAAGTTCAAGTGGACTATATCACTGAAAGTAGCGGGGATCATGAAACCCACCCCTTGAAACCTTCCTAAGGTAAGCCTGATGTTTATAAAAAGGGAAAATACAAATACATTCAAAACTATTGTGCCCCAGCAATTTTTCAATGGCGAGCAGTCAATCCCCACTGCTTTCTATGGTATGGTCCACTTGAGCTTTGAATCTGTCTACTTTTTAGCTCATGCCCTAAAATGATCTTACAAAATGGATGGACTCTGTGGATAAAACACACATCATAGGGGAGCCCACTGAACCTTGCCACGTCAACACAATGTATGTGGGGCTCACTTTAAACCAATTTTTGGTGATGGACGTCTCACATTGGATGTGGCACACTGTAAGCTAATTTCACATTTGTCTAGTTAAAAGTCTATTCAGATAGGCTTGTATGGATAGACTGCTCTATTTATAATTATTTGATTGTGAACAGATAATAAATGATAAATGGTATAAATCTTGTATGATGTTAATGTGTATGGCAATGGACGAGGACAGTTCTATCATATAGGGAAGGTTTGTTGTGCCGACACTCATTTGGAGCCCTACCTATCTACTCACAAGAGCATCTACTGGTATGGCAGGGATGTGTGAGATCCTAACTTTTCATCAAGTGGACCCCATTGTTTAGATTCTCTGGACTAAACATCATGTTGGTTTCCTCTTAAAATGGGGTTATAGTGTCCAAAACAAACCCATGGTTGAAACAATTTGTCTAGTCATCCATTTGGCATGTATATGGTGTGCTGCCCAAGGAGTGAAATGGCTTGATTTTCAAATCAAACGATCAAAATAATGTGATAACCCTATGAAAGCGAAAGCATCATAAAATACGCTAATTTAAAATTTTCATAAATAAAAGTATCTTAAATATGTAATCACAATTGTCATTTTCACTACAGAGAAATGAGCTTATACATGAAATAAAAGTCTACCAAAGATATCGATTCTCAGCCACAAAAAAAGAAAAGAATAATGTATATGCTATGGGTGAAAATGACCTCGTTAGATGCATGAGGTCGGCTCAGATGTCTGTAACGGGATACATGGTCGACCAGTGTCAGTCATAAACAAGGAGCTCTTAAACAGTCAAATAATGATACTCGTGTTTTGACTATAGCTCTCCAAAGACCTTGTCTGTGCCCAACTTGAAGGGTTTGTAGAAGAGCCCCTACACCGAATTCTAAGATGAAAATGATGGTCATCCCATATTTCACTTTATGTCCTACTAAAGAAGAGAACTCGGTCCTAATGTTCGGATACGACATTCAAGACCAGGTTAGTAGGTTGGCAATTTTCTCAATACTAGTGGAAAGCTCGGTCATGACCATTAAAAGAGCCTATGTATCAAGTGGTCTAAAGAGGACGTCCAGGCTTCTGTATTAATAATATACACTATAAGATATTTAGATTTAATGAACCAAGGTTTTGTGAGGAAATAAATTTTAACGTTTGAAAGAAAAGAATAAGTATTTCAAACCAAAATCTTATACTTATATTTATAAACCTCATAATTATGAAGAAATCAAGATTGGA
Source organism: Magnolia kwangsiensis (assembly GCA_037074715.1). Lineage (NCBI taxonomy): Eukaryota > Viridiplantae > Streptophyta > Magnoliopsida > Magnoliales > Magnoliaceae > Magnolia > Magnolia kwangsiensis. Next base: position 191,670,513 of record CM073571.1, on the reverse strand, counting down.
GACAACTTCAATATCTTTAATGCTATGGTGGTAATGAAGTGTACCAAATTGCCACACTCAATCAAGAAAACTCAATCTATACCTTTTATTCAGATAAATCAAGTGCAAGACTTTTGATTATTATAATCCTCTTTAAGAGATGACATCATATTAAATATATCAATGAACTCAAAATTATTCATCTCAATATACAATTGCTTGTATTAGACTGTTAATCTTATTACACTTAATAAAGCACATTTGATTCTACATGTGCATAACATATTCCGATGCTTTGGTCAAGATGTATGCTCAACTATTTTTAAGATTGAATGAATTTTATTTTTTTTTACAAGTATTATCAAGAAAAAATTGTCAAAAATATTGATATAATAAAATAAAATTTTAAAAATTAGTTTGTAATAAACTCCAATTGTCCATTTTATCTAGTGCCTTACATAATTTTTTTGCGCAACATCACCAACATCTTTATTTATTTTTACAAATGCACTCGACACACACAACCTCACATGCGCCGCAATGAAATTTCACCACCTATGGGTATCGAACCCAAGACCTCGTGTTAAAACTCCTCAGAGTCTACCACTGAGGTAAGGACTCGAACCCGCATCATCACCATCATGCAAGATCTTTCTCTAACTAATCACCGTGACTTGATCTCAATTTAACTCATTTTTTAATGTGCTTTGATCCAATCAAATTTATGCACATGGCCTTAAGAATGCACATCAAAATAGTGTCACACTATTATAATCTTGTCATGTAATATATAGTAATAAATACATAAAAGTTATCTAGGGGACTAGCATACTCATATAGTAATTGAATTAGAATAAATCTATTGCTTTTAAGTAATTACCCTTGCAGCATGTGTAGCTCAATCCAAAAATTGTGAATAACCAAGTGTTATTCATATATGCGATCATTATGTCGGATTCATCCAATCAATCAATGATACATCTCTACTATAATATATAAGCTTACATATAATTTGACAAAGTACGAAGTGATTGTGTTGATTTCTATGAGATTTCATTCTGATCATTTCATAAATCAAGGCAGAGGTATATATCATATATATATGTGCATCTCAGTGTGCATTATCCCCATTAAGTATTCCTTCAAAATCATCTTTATTGTGTGAGAAGTGGACCAAGCATTTAACCGATGAATATCAACTTCATCTCACTATGATGGTCAATATAAATATTTGCGTACATATATAATCATAAAAAAATAACATTCGTACATATTAAAATTTTTCAATATAATCCAATAGATAAATATATACACCTGTCAATAACGATCTAATGGGCTGTACAAAGTCTATCACATTATTAATAGATGCCGAGCCAACTTCTATAAGACAATAACATCATTATCATCAAAACACAGTGTACCATCCCACATGATGAACTGCATCTCACATACTACACACTAGATTATAGTTATATATTTTAAGGACTTGTTTAGAACGTAGGATTAAATGATATTGAATTGCAATAGGTGGAATTAACACTATTACTGTATAATGATTATATGTTTAGAAATATTATGATATTTTAAATATCCGATCCCATGTTTGAGATCAAATTCTTCTTTTGAGAAAAACATTGTATTAAGATAAATCTATGTTTGGTGGACTGAATTTGTAATGAATGGACCAAATTTCACAACTCATGCAGATCACGTGAATGCATATGTAACTCAATTGTCACGTGTAAAAGGTGCATATAGATGGACAGTGTGGATAAAACACATGTATTAATGTGGGGCCACATATAAAATATATTTTGAAATCTACTAGAAATCCTATCGTATTGCCTTCTAAGACTAGACACTACGATACTTGGAATAGTCTAATCCTTTCCATATTTTCCACACACATGATGAAATTTACATTGGACCAAATGCAATTTTATATTACCTAAATCCCACTTAAACCCATGTTACATACAAGCCCAAGATTTTCTTGCTAGGAACAATGTGACAATAAAGGTTGTTACTACATCAAGTAGCTATGGTCAATTTTATCTATGCAACTAGATGAAAAAAAAAAAAAAAAAAGTTTTAAATGACATTGGAAGGGATTCCAACCTTAGGGAAATGATATTTACTGCATTCAAATGTTTGGGTCCTTACTCATGACATGGTGGTATACTTACAAGAGTTTCACCGTGGAAGTCATGGGTTGAGCACCCATTGTACTGTGTGTGGGTGTAAGTGTGTAAAAAAGAAAAAAGAAAAGGTAATCCAAATATCATGTGTCTTGAAGTCAGACATTTCTACCAATCTATACATTTTTTTACATGAGTAGCCTGCACCCTTTCCTCTCCTCTCCATGCATACACGGCCTTGCCTTCTCTTTGCATGCATCTCATGCCCAACCACCCACTTTCCGTTGTCATATCTGTTATGGGGAAATCCGAGCCCATGGTAGAACATCAGTCCGAATGTAAGTTCGAGCCGACACCCGAGGCGCCCGAGGCATGACCCATCTGACCAGACTTTAGCATCGCAACAAGGACACACGAGCGTCTTTGGAAGAGGGTCAACTCGGAGGGGTCCTAACAATCCGATCGGATTCGGCATGACGGGTCAGGTCGGATATCGACTCAAGCCAGCCGCAGCGGATTCAACATGACGGGTCGGGACAGACGTCGTCCGACCTGGAGAATGTTCTTTGCTATGGCCTAATGAGCCGAGCCGAACAGACACTCAGATGCTCATATCCCATTCGCTAAACATGGAAACTGTTATAATCAAACGTGGCCGATAATGCTGCTCGCAGATACGCATTATTCGTCGGATACGCTACACGATCAACAGATTGCGGACAATATCTCCACGATCCGGGAATCCCTCTGATCGTGCCGAGATTATTGAGACCAGACCGCCCCACAGACAAGTATAAATAACACACACCGCCATATCTACAGGTACGCGATATCGAGCTTTCATCCTCTACTTTCTACCTAGACCCTGATTCCCTTGTCCTGACTTATGCATCGGAAGGTACTCCGGCTTAGTCAGGGTCACCTTTGCCCGTTTTCTTGGTGCAGGTTTCAGGGACAACACGTAGAGGGCGACGTGGAAAGAGGGCCGACTAGATTTTAACCTCAACAATACCTTTTCCACCAAATCCTCTCACCTCTCCCCCTTTCTCTCTCTTTTCTTCTCTTCACATCCACTTGCACATACAATACCTAGTAGTCATTTCAATGATAGAGATTTGATTCCTAAGTATCATCCACGGGCTAGGCTGAGAATATGTACATTTTGATAGGTGGCCCATTGTTAAGAGATCCAAATGTAGATATTATGGCTCCCACTGTTCGTTGATGAAAAAATGTAATATCTTGGGCAAATCTTAATCCTTCAACTGGTGACCAACAAATAGACAGTAAAAAAGAACACACGCTATCTTGCAATTCAACGAGAAAAAAATAAAATAAAAATCAGAGATCTTGACGGCCAGGATATTCCAATCCAGGATATTTATGGGGTACGAGGCATCCAAAGAAGCATACCACATCAACCGTTCGGATCTTTGACCAGTGCGTACGTTCCACTTGTACAAAATGGAAACACCACAAGCCATACATATTCCTGCGTCCAGCATGGTACAGGGATTTGATGAGGTGCCCCTCATTTTAACTTCTACAAATGTAGCATTCGTAAACAAGATCGAAACCGTTATTTGCTATTTTCCAACACTGAGTGAGCCATAGTCCAAAATTCACAATGCTTGGGCTATCCTTGGATTTAACTGGCGGTATACAAATGAACATTGGAAATAAAAAATCAGCAACTGATCTCCCTCCAATGAGAAAAGTTCAATTTATTAGACGGTTAAGATAATCCATTCAAAGCATTTTGATTGGTTGTGGTGGGGTCCACGGGGATGCCTAGTTCTGATCATTATTCACACGTGCCACGTGTATGGTACACGATCTAGAGTCACAAAAGTATGGTGCCACTGGTAAGGCACACGAGTTCGGGATTCAGCCCAGTCAGTGAGTTCGGCCTACCGTGAACAGGCCCATCCCATAATTAAACGGGAGCGGCCGGGGTAACAGCGAGTTAGGTCAGGTCATGACTGTGGGACCCACCTTGATATGTGTTGTATATCCAAGCTGTCTATCTGTTTTTGACAGCTTATTTTAGGACATGGGCCTAAAAATAAATCAGATTCAAATCTCAGTCAGACCACACCACATGAAACAACGGTGATTGAACTCCCACCATTGAAAACTTCCTAGGGCCCATCATAATGTTTATTTACTATCCAACCTTTTGATAAGGTCTCACAGACCTGGATGAAAGAAAACATCAATATCCGCTTGATCTAAAATTTTTGTAGCCGACGTGAAGTTTTTAATGGTGGGCATTCAATCTTCACTATTTCCTGTGGTGTGGTCCACCTGATATTTGCATCTTCTTTACTTTTAAGCCCATGCCCTAAAATGAGCTGTCAAAAATGATAGATGGCATGGATATACGACACATAAATCAAGGTAGGCCCCACAATTCACCGCCTGACTGTATAGGGTGTTACCCGGCCTGATTGAATACGCTCCTCTCATAAACCAGGCCGATTCTCGTTGAGCAGACCACGTTCCTTCGAGGGACTGCTAACCCTCGTCCTCGAAAATTGCATGGCCCCAATGACTTGCCTGAATAGTTCAAAGTTCAGGGCTAACACAACCCTAATCTTGACCCATTGAAAGCTAATTACGAATGATCTATATTCAATGAACACATGGCCCATTAGGTGCTCGAGATAAGGCATGTTCATGTTAAGCCCCACCTGATGCTTGACCCGCATGTTACACATTCGCATCATCATCCACATTATCTACTTAAGACTTATTCTAAGGTGGTTCGCTTTAGCATTTGAATTATGAATGCAATGTGGAAGGGTTTTCTTCCCGGCACATAGCCTGTTTGAATAGATTTATTATTATTATAATATCACAAGCTATACGAATTCGAGAAAATAAAAAGTCTCATGTTAGAATTATCAAAGTGGCACGAATTTTTAGAGCATTGACTATGAAAAGGCAGCCTTTTAAAACGCTTTTCACCTCTTCTTTGGCATTTGCATTCGAAATCACCGTACTTAGAGTTGCGCATCAAGTCAAGTTAGACCAGGCCAGGAGTGAACCGACTTAACCTGATTTTGAAAAAGACCTGACCTGAACTGGAGCTGACCCGGTACTGTGTCCAGCACGCCTGACCTGATCTGATTCCGGGTTTGGCCCGGACTAATACAACATCTTAGATTTGAAAGTTTTATACATGTGCCGAGTCAAGTTGTCCCGCGCCCAACTCTAGCTGTGTAATTGGCGCAGGTTTCTCAGCATCTTTGCAATTAAGCTTATTCTACAGCACTTAATTTTGTGGGACACATTGTCCCATGTGTGTGAAGTTCCACAAATTCAACCCAAAAATCAGGCCGACACAATGAACATGTGGGCCACCATAGGAGTTTGGACGATTTTAGATAGCTATAATCGTTTTCTATGGTGTTGGCAACCATGTTTGGAATTTAGGGTATCTCATTATTATAGTGGACCCTACATAGTTAGTTAAACATCTTTTTAACATAATTGGATGACATTAACATATAATTAAATACTTTTTCCTGTTGGCGAAGGTGTCAAGGTACATAGAGTTAGACCACATGTAATGATCCATCAAACAGATAAGTTGCAACTTATTAAATTCATGTGACATCCGACCCTATTAATACATTGGCCCCACCATGAGAATCACTTAGTGAAAAACACAGTCCTGTCTATTTATAAATTGGGCCACGATAGAAAATATTCTCTAGCCATTTAAAAAAGGAAAAAATCCAATTGTGGTCCACTTGATAAGTGAATATGGATTATTTTTAAAATGTGATTTTAATGATAAAATCAAACCTATTTGACGGGTTGGATGTCCAACATACATCAAAGGTTGGAATTCATTTGCTAGGTGGACAGTAAATAATAGTCCAACCAGTCGGACTAGAGACCTCTCTTAAGATGGTGTCAGCAGATGGTAGCTTGGGAAAAGTTTTATAATCAGCTGGCCCAGGACACCAATCTTCTTCTATTAATACTGAGGCTAGCTTCACCATTCGATTGATAAGCATCAAATGGATGGTTAATGTACGTAAAATGATGAATGGTCCATTTTCAACGGTTGAAATTAGATGGTTATTATCATGTTTTCGGTGTTTTTTAATCGGCCATCCTCCATCCACAATGGGGTCCGGAATTTGGACGTTTTGAATTGCTGTACAATTGTCCCATGTAAGGTGGATGAGTCATGGCCTTTTTTAAAACGGTGGTGAACTATCAAGAAAGTTCAGTCGCAGTGGAAGTTTGCTCATCCCCACCCTAAATCCTGGCCCCGCTTTGGATAGGACCGTGAACCCAAAATCAGATTGATGGGACTATCATAACCTGCTGTTACTGGACACTTGCTTATTGAATTTGGATAGTTGACTACTTCTCAGACTGACCATCCGATCCGTTTAATAGCAACAAAATGAGCGGTTAGGATCGTACGTTCAATAAAAAATTGCGAAATACCCTGATACTCTGGCAAAGTGTGATGGATGATACGCAGGCACTTAGGAATTACTTAAAAAAATATTCCCATCATTCACAAATAACTCAAATTAGTCTAAATTATGTATACTGCTCATATGTTAATTTAATTATCTGAATATCAGATTGATGGGCTTCTATTAGAAGGTTGAAAATGAGAAGTATCCAATGGTTAGATTTCAACAAACAAGTGTCCACGATCAGAGCTTAGGATTGTTCAATTTAAATGATGTATGCCACATCTACCATTTTGTAAGTACCTGTGTACAAGCAGCCAGAGTATCAAGTAATTCCTCAGAAGTATGGATTAAGATACATGGGAGCCGGTGTCCTGATGCTAAGGGCATGCATGGATTGACGTATCAAACGATATCTCTTCCAACTTGCATTTGAAATGTGTAGCCGGCCACCGCCATTCTTGTTTGCTAATCTTCTTTTAAGAATTTCAAATAAAAAAGTCGTATGGTTATATGAGCTTTGCTAAGATCACACGCGTGTGCAATAAAGCTCATGCACATGCCACACGTGTGCAAGCATGGCACGTAGGTAGGAGGTCCAATCAATTCATCATGTTGGTCTGACGTTCTATATATATGCTCAAAAATAAATCTGGTCTACTTAGCACGTGGGCCCTATTATTAAGAAACTTTAGCCAAAATTTCCATAGCCGTACCTTTTTCTTCACAAACCGTGGCCCACATGACCAATGGATGAACCTGATTCTTCGGCTAGTGTGTCAATATAGTGGTAACTTTCTGATGGATGGAGTGGATCTTAGACCTATCATGCCATGCCGGCACATGGCACATGTGTGGTATGTACATAAGCTTTCTAGCACACGCGTGTGGCTTGGCAAACCCTTACTAATTATATATAAATACTATTAAAATAACATTAGTTAATTATTTTAATAGAATCAAGAGAAATTAAAAAAAAAGAAATTATTTTAATAGAATCAAGAGAAATAAAAAAAGAAGGAGCAAAGCTCATAATAATTATATATAATTATTATTAAAATAACATTGGTTGATAATTTTTAATAAAATCAAGAGAGAGAGAAAAAAAAGAGCAAGACCTCTAATTTTACTGAAGAATGACTAGAGAATCTAATATTACAAGAACGTCGTTTGGGGAGAAATAACCCAAATGCTCATGCTTTTGGGCTCATGTGCTACATGTATGACATCTAACCAGTCCAATAGATGCGTCCTGCTAAGATGATGAGATTAACCAGAACTCAAGCTGATCCCATCATCAGGGGTCCACACCATAAAAAAAGGATGTATGACACCCAAAAGATCCAATTTTAAGTGTAGCCCATGTGATGATTTCATCCACCTGATCTGCATTTCAACCGTCCATCTAGGGGGAGTGCATCTATTAGACGGAGTAGATGTCAAATACAAACTACGTAGGCCTTATAATTCTACAAAGTGATGAAAAGATAAGAGGATCTCTAAGAAGCACGTCTTTGTAATTTCTATTTGTCAATGCATCATTTGGTAAAATCATAACTTCCAAGGAATTTTACGGTAAAAATAAACTTATTATATTAATATAATATTTCTAATTTTAGAGATACTCCAAGTAATATCAGAGCATTATAAGTTATAGTCCTCCTAGTTCTGGACTGTTCATTAGATTCAATGCACATTTCCAAAAGTTACACTAATCTGAGAAACATTAGTCATTTGATCAATGGCCTTAAAATGGACGACCAAGATAATTTATATGAATAGGTTTAAGAAACAATTCTAACCTTCTATTTATTTAGAGATGATGATGGATTGCTTATAATTTTAAAGAATCACTTTTGTTACAATTGTAGCCATCTCACCATGGCTTGGATAAGACCAATCAAGGATAGATTGGATCAGCTCATGTTGAGGGTCAAATATTGCATGTTAGACCCCATATATTGTCTGGATTTACGAATATAATGCTGTCTAATGGCTCGTTTTCTCATTCTTGTGTGGCAAAGTGATTTTATGAGCATGGATGGAAAAAAGACGTTAAAAGTTGAGATTTAACGATCTGATGACGCCAAAGGCAAGGGACACACTCCAGGGGATCAAGATTGACAAATATACACGGTCAGAAATCCGAGAAAAGTTAGAAATTGAAGCTCAAGTGGCCTGAAGGACGTCCAGAATGCAAGATCACGAGGTTCCCACCATCCGTTCGGCTCGAAACTTCATACGTCGCCTGAGGACCATAAATTAACCGTACATATAAAATTTCAGCCATTGAAGATCTCGGGAAGTGCCCCAACTGACAGATCAGCCCATAAACCGTTGATTCTGGGCCCACCTGATATCTGGAACTGTCTCAAAATTATTATTGACGCCTTAAATAAGGAGTCAAAACAGATGGACGGTGCAGATTTCTTTAAAACATTGCAATGGGCCCCATATGAAATGAGTGTGTATAGTACACATGTGCACTCGCCGTGCACCAAAATTTCCAAAAGTCGGTCAGCTGCGCTGACCGACGTTTCCGTCTACAACTCAAAAAAAAAAAAAAAAAAAAAACTTGCAGCGGACGCACGGCGCTGGCCGTTTTTGCGATCAGTTGTGGGCCCCACACGTGCCCCATAAGCTCAATCCGATCCGTCCACCGTGTAGAGGGCTTCGAGCACTACAAAATCATGTTGTCACTTTTCACCCATGCGTGCACACGTGTGAGATACAGAGGCCACAAAAGGACTGCTCGGTAGCGTTCAAAACTGATTCTTTTGTGATTTCTTTTCTGGGCCACGTCAATGGACGTTCAAAACTACCCATTTTTGACTGAAATTTCGTTCTGAATCTAATGGACGGGGTGGATTTTCCAGAAAATGCTTCTGTGGGGCCCACCGACCACAATAGCGAAATGGTGCGAAAGGTTTCGCACATCCGCGAAAACCGACTTTTTAGGACGGTTTTGGCCCACCATCTTTGATCATATGGCAGATCTGAACCGTCTATCATGTAGAGGACCCAAGAAAGTACTAAGGGACGGTGTTTCTTTGGAATTTGAGCGAGGAAAGTGGCGTGTTTCATGGTACCAAACTTGCCTACGAAAATTGCACTCCGTGTCCTGCTACAACTCTGTCACTGACTCCAGCCTTCCAGCAGCTATAAAAAGAGGTTTTTGGACGTGGGGAGCATTCATTAAGGTCTTGGGAGGAAGAACAGAGGGCTCGAGCTTGGGTTTCAACGTGGGCAGAGGAGAGAGAGAGGAGCTTGGTTTTTTTCTTTCCCTTTTCTCTTCCTTTTCTTTTTCTCTTTATTTATTTGGATTGAGCCCATCCATGACAGGCTAAATCCTCCTAGCTAGGGCTAGGAGGTGAAGCTTGTAGTGAGATGAGAGATTATATGCTTTTAATTTAATTTTAATTTTTGAATTGAAGTTGGTTTTAGTTTGATTTTAATGGAAATATTTTAGGTTTTTAATGGTCTATTGTGACTGAAATTACAATGGGTCTGCAATGACTTTTAATATTCCCATTCTCTTTAATGTTTATGACGTTAGGAAGCCCTGTTGTTCACCATAGTCTCCTGGGCATGGTTGGATGACGGTACCCTTCTTAACCTTCATACATATGATTGGTTGGTAATTAGTTTAATTCTGTTGTTTGCCATAGTCTGTGGGCATGGTTTGGTGATGGAATCCATTCTAATTCATACATCTTTCATCTCTTTGAAAACTAGATCAACGGCAGTTCAGTAATTTTCATGATTTTTGCTGCAAGCATAAATTCTCCCTGATCTCTACAAGTGGATCCTCTGAATCCCTAGTTTCCTTTTCTCCTGATTTCTCTCAAGTTTATATAATTATTTCACCATTATTTCTCAAATTACATTTAGTTTAGATTTCATCTTAATCTAGTTCTAGTTCTGGTTAGTTTTAGATAACGTACAAGTTTCAGTCCCTTGGGATTCGACCTCGGTCTTACCGAGTTATTACTACATCACAACCCTGCACTTGGGGAGTGAACAAGTTTTTGGCGCCGTTGCCGGGGACTGTCGGCTACGTTTTTCTGAAATTAATTAGTTTTAGGATTAGTTTAAGATTAGGATTTTTACTAACTTCAATTTTAGGTTTAGATTTTTCTGATTTTTTTTGAACTTACTTGTCTTTCCTGTTTTGTAGGATTCTGAGATAGAAACTTCTAATTTGGTGATATCTTTTCTAATTTCTTTATTTTTTTCTATTAGGATTTTTAGAAATTTTATAATCTTAGACTAACTGTTTTAGAAACTAACTTGTTTTGTTTTTTTTTCTGCAGGATTTTAACATAGGAACTTCTTACTTGGTAACACCCTTCTAACTTCTTCTCTTTCTTTCCATATTTCTATAGGACTTTTCTTTTGTTCTAGGATTAGACTCAGAGTCAGGGTTCTACCATGGAATCGTGGGTACATGCATACGCTGAGATGGATAGGAGATATTGGGGAATGCCCGAGGGTTGTGGAATTCAACGTATACCTCAAGATTTTTCTCCATCACAAATAGACATTGAGAACCGACTAAAACGTTATCTTCCATCGGTTAATAGGGCTGTATACGATCGTAATTATGGGAATGAGGATTATTATCAGCCATCATATTCTCCCATGTATGATCAGTATGACTATAACCAGTGGAAACATCAAAGCTGTGAAGATGAACCAATAACATGTTATAATGATTATTCTCTTGGATCCCCTACCTTTGAAATCCATCCAGAAACGATCCAAGAGGATTCGTATCAGCGTAATCTTTCAGCCTGTCTTGTGGAAATGAGAAAAGTAATGGAAACAATGAAAGGACTCGATGCGCGTCTTGATAGGATAGAGGAGGCTCGGTCATCCCAGCCACGACCTAATCTAAAAATACAATGCGAAGAAAGTGATCCGCACTCACTTTTAAAAGAATCTGGAATTTGGAATGAGGAGTGGGATTCCCTTAATGAGCATGCGGTTCAATTTCCCGATGAGTCGATCTCAATGACTGTTCGAAAGAATGGTGAAGATACATGGGTGTCTTTTAAATACATTGATGATAACACAGTTTCCTTACATGACACACAAGATTTCAATGATGAGGAAGAGGTTAGTTTATACGAACCTCAACCCATGTTAGGTGTAGAATGTGAGGAAAGTGATCCCATCCCAAATGTGCACTGCACTGGACTAGACAATGATGCGTATTGGGATGATGATCATGAATGTGCAGCCCAAATTCTCCCTGAATCAATCTCAAATCTGGTCCAGGTCAACGATCAAGACGTGTACGAAGTGATCGGTCAAGAAGATCTACTCCACTCACCTGACATGCCTGATTTAAATGTGGAGAATGAACCTCTTACAACCGACTCTTCTAAGTCTTGTGAGACATATTTAGACCACTCCCTTGAATTGAATGATGATATGATTCGGGAAGAGGAGTTGCCCGCTACGACTCTGGAATTTGAAACCACTCAGTTGAGGCCACCATCTGAGCTGCAAACAATTGAGAATTCAGCGCTTCAATTGAGTAATTTCAATGAACAGAGTGATCACATCAATGCTTCACTTACTGATTTTCAATCTATCTGTGCAGGACTGGAGCAAGAGAGCGCACCTCCATCCACTTTCAAAGATGAGGGATTCTTTGCGCAGATCATCACAAGCCATAAAAACGAGTCACACTCATCTGAATTTTCCAACTCGTGGGATTGCTTGGCACACTTTGCGGTTTCAAACGATTTCATGTTAAAAGACAAAGTGGATACCTTACGAGACAACATCTCGGTAGTCATCACTGACCAAACGAACCCTTATTCTGAAACCCTCTCTTCCCCTGATCCTAAACGTCTACTAGTAAAGGAAGAGGAGCTGAATCTAAAACCGAAGTTTGGAACTTCGAAATATGTTGAGACTACATTACTTTTTAAGAAGTTTTCTAAACTTTATTTACTTGTAGTCTTTGATTCACCATGTAATACTAACGTTGAAACTTCTTCTGTCTTAGGTGAATCGTATATATTACGGATACCTCCAGCAATTCAATGGAAGATTTCTTATGAGGTACATAAGTCTTTCTGGAAAGTCATGCTCCAGGGCGCCCAAGCCTATTGCAAAAAGGGCTTTTGGATGATCCTGTTGAGGAGCTTACTGAGAGACTTATCAAGATATTGGCCGGAAGGAGAATCTTGAGGCATGATCGATTCAATGTTTGTGGGTAACATTACTGCAAACCCTCACGAGACTACAACTCGTCCACTAGGGATAACCTAGGGGTTTAAAGGCTTGTTGCATATGCTAAATGCAATCGAGAGCACCTGCGAAAGTGGTATAGGTAGGATTTTATTTTTGTTTTTCTTTCTCTCGTACTAACCTGCTCTCTCCCAGTGATCTATTGGAAACTCTCTTGATTCGTTATTCAGGTACTATCTTCCCATCACTTCTCATTTACTTTTGTTGTCCCATGTGCATTGCATGCTCATATCTTTTACATTGAGGACAATGTAGATTTTAGGTTGGGGGTGGGAGATTAGGTTTCCTAATCAGTATTTTCTTGGTCTTGAGCAACAATTGTGAAAAAATTTTTGAATTTTTCTGAAAATTTTTATGAATCGCAGTGATTTTGACAGATACCCCTAATTTAGATTTTCAAGGTACATAATGGTGGATTTATGACTCTTGGATTCCGGATCTGTTAGATTTCATAGTTAAGTGAATTATTAATCCATGATTAGAAGTTGTAAACATTGATTGAATCATGATTTTAGGACACGTCTTGCTGACACATTAAGATTTCAGTTCCATATCGAAGGATTAACTTGGTAATCACTAAGCACGAAGGGAACCAGTCTGAAATATCTTGCCATCAGGGTATAAAAATTGAACAGGTTGGGCAATTAATCTTCACCATGGGTTTGCTCCCTACAGGTGAAGGTTTGATTCCCCAAGGTTAAACATTCAAAAAAAAATTTATTAGGTAATTGGTCTTTTGCCATAGGTTTGCTCCCTATTGGTAAGGATTTGATTCCTCTTTTTGGCATGACTATTAATGGAAAAATAAAAAGTTGAAAAGTTCAAAAGATGAAATTTATGAGGCAAGTTTGGTTATCATGAATTCTCTTGCTGGTTACCAATGAGATCCTGAAATAACAAATTCAATCTTAATGTGATTAGCTGAGATTACACTATACATCCATGGATCTCAATGTTTAAAATTTTTCTAATTGATGGATTAATGTTTTACACTTGATTATGAAGTCTACGGTGCGCTTGAGCTCAGGAGAATACAATTTCTAACATTCATGAATATTAAATTTCTCGTATTTTGTTCAAAATCTCACTTGATTTCATAGAAAGTTCTCCTATAATTCTCAACTTATTTTTCGCATACTTTGCTCGGGACTAGCAAAATGCTGGTTGGGGGTTGTGTTGAGGGTCAAATATTGCATGTTAGACCCCATATATTGTCTGGATTTACGAATATAATGCTGTCTAATGGCTCGTTTTCTCATTCTTGTGTGGCAAAGTGATTTTATGAGCATGGATGGAAAAAAGACGTTAAAAGTTGAGATTTAACGATCTGATGACGCCAAAGGCAAGGGACACACTCCAGGGGATCAAGATTGACAAATATACACGGTCAGAAATCCGAGAAAAGTTAGAAATTGAAGCTCAAGTGGCCTGAAGGACGTCCAGAATGCAAGATCACGAGGTTCCCACCATCCGTTCGGCTCGAAACTTCATACGTCGCCTGAGGACCATAAATTAACCGTACATATAAAATTTCAGCCATTGAAGATCTCGGGAAGTGCCCCAACTGACAGATCAGCCCATAAACCGTTGATTCTGGGCCCACCTGATATCTGGAACTGTCTCAAAATTATTATTGACGCCTTAAATAAGGAGTCAAAACAGATGGACGGTGCAGATTTCTTTAAAACATTGCAATGGGCCCCATATGAAATGAGTGTGTATAGTACACATGTGCACTCGCCGTGCACCAAAATTTCCAAAAGTCGGTCAGCTGCGCTGACCGACGTTTCCGTCTACAACTCAAAAAAAAAAAAAAAAAAAAAAACTTGCAGCGGACGCACGGCGCTGGCCGTTTTTGCGATCAGTTGTGGGCCCCACACGTGCCCCATAAGCTCAATCCGATCCGTCCACCGTGTAGAGGGCTTCGAGCACTACAAAATCATGTTGTCACTTTTCACCCATGCGTGCACACGTGTGAGATACAGAGGCCACAAAAGGACTGCTCGGTAGCGTTCAAAACTGATTCTTTTGTGATTTCTTCTCTGGGCCACGTCAATGGACGTTCAAAACTACCCATTCTTGACTGAAATTTCGTTCTGAATCTAATGGACGGGGTGGATTTTCCAGAAAATGCTTCTGTGGGGCCCACCGACCACAACAGCGAAATGGTGCGAAAGGTTTCGCACATCCGCGAAAACCGACTTTTTAGGACGGTTTTGGCCCACCATCTTTGATCATATGGCAGATCTGAACCGTCTATCATGTAGAGGACCCAAGAAAGTACTAAGGGACGGTGTTTCTTTGGAATTTGAGCGAGGAAAGTGGCGTGTTTCATGGTACCAAACTTGCCTACGAAAATTGCACTCCGTGTCCTGCTACAACTCTGTCACTGACTCCAGCCTTCCAGCAGCTATAAAAAGAGGTTTTTGGACGTGGGGAGCATTCATTAAGGTCTTGGGAGGAAGAACAGAGGGCTCGAACTTGGGTTTCAACGTGGGCAGAGGAGAGAGAGAGGAGCTTGGTTTTTTTCTTTCCCTTTTCTCTTCCTTTTCTTTTTCTCTTTATTTATTTGGATTGAGCCCATCCATGACAGGCTAAATCCTCCTAGCTAGGGCTAGGAGGTGAAGCTTGTAGTGAGATGAGAGATTATATGCTTTTAATTTAATTTTAATTTTTGAATTGAAGTTGGTTTTAGTTTGATTTTAATGGAAATATTTTAGGTTTTTAATGGTCTATTGTGACTGAAATTACAATGGGTCTGCAATGACTTTTAATATTCCCATTCTCTTTAATGTTTATGACGTTAGGAAGCCCTGTTGTTCACCATAGTCTCCTGGGCATGGTTGGATGACGGTACCCTTCTTAACCTTCATACATATGATTGGTTGGTAATTAGTTTAATTCTGTTGTTTGCCATAGTCTGTGGGCATGGTTTGGTGATGGAATCCATTCTAATTCATACACCTTTCATCTCTTTGAAAACTAGATCAACGGCAGTTCAGTAATTTTCATGATTTTTGGTGCAAGCATAAATTCTCCCTGATCTCTACAAGTGGATCCTCTGAATCCCTAGTTTCCTTTTTTCCTGATTTCTCTCAAGTTTATATAATTATTTCACCATTATTTCTCAAATTACATTTAGTTTAGATTTCATCTTAATCTAGTTCTAGTTCTGGTTAGTTTTAGATACCGTACAAGTTTCAGTCCCTTGGGATTTGACCTCGGTCTTACCGAGTTATTACTACATCACAACCCTGCACTTGGGGAGTGAACAGCTCAACGGTGTGATTTTTGCAATGTAGTCATGAAATGTATCACGAATTTAGTGGACGGTTCAGATCCATGGATTGAACTGTCCAAGCGAACTGATGCAACTAGGAGTACTATTATCTGCATTTCTCTTCAATTTTAAGGGAACATTAATGTTTTTTAAAATTTAAAATCTTAATCACTGATTTTGGGACGAATAGCAAGATACCCGAAATGAGCCCTATGTATAATTCTGATGAGTGGGACCCATGCTTCGTTAATCCAGACCATTGATAATGTTTGACCCACCATGGATGGACCATGCACTAAAAGCTTCTGAGTTTGGAAGACCCTGTCAACCAATCTTGAGACTTTTTACAGTTGAATGTGGATCTTTGTCGTATTTCACTTGTCAACCATCTATTTGTAGGCCACAAATCCAAAGGTTATGATCGTCTACAGATGGCTTTCTCTTGGGCATGGTCCATCCACACCGGGATGCAACAGACCGCTGGTAAGGATCACCAAAGCATAGGTCCCACTCATCAGAATTGAAAACGTGCATGTCATGTGCACGTATCCTATAATTCCTCCTCTTTAATCACGCCTTGGACTTTTCCATTACATCACTTGCATTCAAAGTGATGGAGTGCACATTTTTATCTAGATGTGCATGTGTTTCTTTCTCATTTATGTACATTCATGTGCATGCATGTGATTGTGTACATGCTAATATCCTAATATCATGCACAAATTTAGGGCTATCAGTGGGCTGGGCTCAGGCCAAGCCCATTAAGTCCAAGCCCAGACCGCTGCAAATCTAGGCCTGAGCCTAGGCCCATCCATCTATTTTTATGCAAGATCTATTAGGTTTGCCCATCATGCATGACATTACAAAAATGCCTGTTTAAGAGATTGGATTTGGAATGCATTGGAATCCAAATGACAATTATATTGGAATCAAGGTGATTCCAAATCCCCATTTGTGTTTAGATGAAATGCATTGGGAATTTAAATTTACCGTTTTGGAAGTTTCTATTAGGAGGGCATTGGGATTTTCTAACAATTCATTTAAATGTTCAACAATTGTATATTGTTCACATTATTCTATCGATGTGATTTTAGTGTTGTAGTCAATAATTAAATTGTTTTATATAGTAGTATTGTGCCATGTGTACAATGGATTAAGTAGCTTAGTGATACTTTTGTTACATGCGTGACTCTCATTTTCTTAAAAAAGAGTCCACAAATGCATTTCTTTTAGATTACACCAAAATTTTAGTGTTTTCTTGAGTTTTCAAAACACGCTAAAAAGATAGATTTGAAATCCCTCATGTTTTATTTACATCCAAATCCACCTTTGGTAAACAAAAAAATCAACTATTTAAATTTGAAATACACCCATTTATAACTAAATGTAAGGTGCCAAGGTGGGTGAATTTGGCTGGGTTAGGCTGGGCTGATGGGCTCTAGAAAACAGCCTGATCCCAGCCCAATTAGTAAACTAGCTTAAATTTAGGCCTGAGCGAGGGCATGGACTTAGTATTCCAGCCTAAGTGCCAGCCCATAATTAGAGCCCAAGTTTGAAATCCAACGGTCAAGCCCAGCCCACTGATAACCTCTTTGCATTTCTGTCCCTTTTATTTTTCATTTACAGGGTCTCGAGTCTCCACGAACATGATAAGATCCAAAGCATTGTTACAAATATTGCTGGGAGTTTGAAAATCTCGTGAATTTCCCATGGAAATTCAATGGAATGATATATTGTCTTGGTTTTATAGCGAGATTCAAAATCTTGGGTTTTTAATTTCTCCAAATTTTAACATTAAAAAACATTTAGAAAGCGAAAATAGTTCATTTTATGATGGGACATCTATTCCATTAATCAGATGAAACCTTCCATGGTAAGACATGGGCCAAGAAATTAGACCAATCCATGACTTAGGTGGGCCACACTGCAAACAACAATCGAGAGTAAATGCCTACCCATTGAAACCTTCCTGAGTGTATATTGGCCCTAGTGAAATGTGTTTTACACATCCAGACCATCCATTATGTGTGTCCCAATTGGATGAGGGGTCATACCAAACTTCGCTGTTTAAAAGCTCAGGTGGGCCCCACCAAGTGCTTTTAGATGTTTTAGGTATGATTTTTCATAATTTCATAGTTTTAAATGATGTGGCCCACCTGAGTCTCGAATACAGCTCATTTTCGATACATCCTATGATTTACAGGGCCTACCAAATACACGGCATGGATGTCCATCATGAGGCCACAGAGCTTGATTTCATGAGAAGCTCGCATGAGGTCAATCTCATAGTACCATTTCTCTTTTATGACTATATATTTACATTTTGAGAATTATTTATTAATTTATAATAAATATTTTTAATATTTTATTTTTGACAGATTTCACTTATCGCAAGAAAACTTGTCTAAATATGAATAATCTCACTAGAAATTCCCAGGCTATGAAATTGCATACAAATAGATCCTTTCACTATTATCCAACGGCTTCAAATACCATACATGCACATGCATGATGCATGCATGTACATGTTCATTTTCCATCCAGCCATGCATGCATGAGAGCACACAAGGCAAATGCAGGGATATAGCTATCTCACTATGGATAGTGCCTTTAGTGACACATATATAATAAGAATACATGGCTTGTTAGTTTATTAAAATGATGGGTGGTTGTACTCTACGCCGCAAGCAAAGCATTATCATATCATCTTGAAATTTGGGTGCGTTTGGATAAAGATGTGGAAAAATTGGTTGAATTAAATAGACTATTAAAATTGAGAACCAAAAAAGAAAAATAAAATTTTGAAATAAAAAAACTTATTGAATTGAGTCGAGGTGTAACTGAGTCACTCGGCTTGAAATCGAATTTACTCTCCTTGGACAGCATTTTAAGTGCAACAGGTTTCCAGAGCAATCGACCTCCAGGATACAACGACTATGACTCGGTATCAGTGGTGCACTCATTGTACACGGGCTCGAACCGCTTGCAGTTTAATCCGAAAGTACTGAGTAGATTCAGCGATGAACTTAGTAATAATGTTAAAAACCGTATCAGAGAGAGTTTTATAAGAAATAGTATTTTCGTATATTTTGAAACTAGAATCAGAAGTTCTTATATAGACTCCAAAGTGGTGTATAAGCACCATTTACAAAAGATTAGGTTCGTTGGGTTTAAACCCAACAGGGCGACCAACTGGAAGGGATGCATCTCTCTGATTTAAAATGAAAAGGCGCAAGTGCGAGTATACTCTCGCACATAAAGTCCTGAGAATATCCATACACACACACCCACGGGAGTACACTCATACTGCACTCGTACCTGCGCCCACGCCCATCCCAGCTCGTCCCGTCCTATCCCGTCGCGTTGCACACACGGACACGGATTCAGACTCGGACTTAAACTCAGCTCGGCACGATATGACTCAGCTTGGCTCAGCGCTCGTGTAAGACCCGTATCCTAGTCCGTACTGTTCCGTCTGAAATAGCGGTGAAGACCGCTTGAGTTGAAGTAGGAATATGCCAATATGTCCTAAATGGAGGCGAATAAGACTTTTTAAAATTTTTATGATTTATTTAAAGATCTTTATCACACTAATCCTATCACAGAGTATAGATTAGAATTACTCAAAATTAACTCTATTGGCTTCCAAGCCTGAAAGAGGATCCAATCACAAACTACTTGTAAGATAAACAATTTTATGAATCAGATTGTGATGGATATGACTGTGTGTGCACAAGATGTGATTTCAGATAATCATATATAAAGGCATATAAAGCAATCACATAAATGAAAGACAATATCAATCTCAAACATAATCATTTTATAGTGGTTTGCCTACTTGTCTACTCCACTACCGGCTTCCACACTCAACCCTCGAGTGACCGGATTTCACTAAGGAGGTTTCCCATGGTTCACCTCAAACTTAAAGTTTTAAATCAGGTTCATCTTTAACCTTTACAGAGGTTTCTACTCAGTTCACCTTAAACCTTGGAGTTTTACTGGTACACTCCTAACCAGATGTTTATGCCCACACAGAGCAAGGGTCTACACAATGCACCCAAATGTTTATACCCACACAGAGCAAGGGTCAACACAATGCACCCAGATGTTTATGCCCACACAGAGCAAGGGTCAACACAACGCACCCAGATGTTTATGCTCTCCACAGAGTAAGGGTCCACACAACGCACCCATGCACGTACACTCCCGTTGGAGGCCTCCTTTGAGGACTTCAAATGGTGAGCAACACCTATGACCCAATCCTAAAAATGAATGATCATAAATGTCCTCTGGACTCTAAGTACTTACAGATAAGTTGATGAGTCCCTTTAAGCGCAATGATGAAGATCTCCTTCTTGTTGATGAAGAGTCTTCAGCTCACTTGATTTGCAACACAAAGATGTACCTTGCTAGGTTTAGGTTGGGCCAAGGTTATGATGGAATACCACTCTCTAAAGATTTTTCTATAAGGAAGATAGAGTGGTTCTAATCATCTATGCATTCAAGGCATCCCAGCTTAATGATTTTCCATTAAGGTAGTAGCTAGAGGATCCTTGAATGCGAAAGTTCATTCCCTAATCCACTCTATAAAATATCAATGATGAGGGTGGATTGAAGGATGAACTTCCTAAGAGAAAGGGCTTAGGATAAAGGATATGAAGTTTAAAATACTAAAAAACACTCTCTTCTTTCTCTGCTAGCAATAAAGACTAACCTCTCTATATATAGACAAAAAGTTCCAACGGATATAAACGGTCATATTTATGACAGAGTTCGATATCATCGAGAAAGGATCGATATGATCGAGCGTATACTCTCGATTGTATCGACTGACCTCTCGATGATACAAACTCAATTATCATTTCACTTTTTGAAACCTTTCGTCAACTGGTCGATGGGATCGAGACACACATCGATGTTATCAGATTTCGAATTCCGATTCCATCGAGAGATGGATCGATCTATCGACAGGTGAAAACAAGAGAGAGAAGCCTTGAAGAATTTCAAGTTCTACAGATATGATCGGGACCAGTCGATGTCATCGGAATTTGTATATCGATGATATCAGAGACAGTGTCGATGGGATCGATAAATCGTATAGATTTACCTAAAAGCTTGCTGGACGATTTGTGTCCGATCTCGATTCAATCGACCAGGTCTCGATATGATCGATATATGAATATCGATTTATCGACTGACACCCCGATCAATATTAAAAACAACCTGAAATTTATGCTGGAGAGAACATGCGCCCACAATCGATATGATCGACTGACTTCCGATATGATCGATATTTGAGTTCAGATTGAATCGAACAGTCATCGATATATCGAAGCTTATGTTAGTTTTCTTTAGAAAAACAGGGGCGCCGGAAAACAGTCTGTCGATATTATCGATACTCTTCCGATAGGATCGATATTCGAATATCGATGATATTAACTTATCAGTTGATATATCGATAAATTGTCTAAATGAATATTTTGATTACTGGACGTTTTATGTCCTTACTCGATTGTATCGATTGAGATGCTGAGGACATCGACAGAGCTGGTCGATCATATCGAAAGGGGAATCGATGTAATCGACAGTGTAAGAAAAACTTAAAAATTTTCCTATTTGATAAAAAATTTTCTTACACAGAAACGCTAAGATGTTCTACTTATTTTTAAGGGTTTAAATCACTTGGTGTTTTGGGACATGAGATGTGAGGCTATGATTTACCTATGGCGAGCTTCTACACATCCAGTTGAGGCAGACACTTGACTTGATCTTCCTGTTAGGTGCTGTTGTCCGACTGACTCAACTCACAACGTAATTGATAAACCAGAGCACTTAGTAGGTGCACTTTCAATCTCCTCCTTTGTCAATTACGTGACAAAATATCCAAAAACATCCTAGGAAAATATCTAGACAGATACATCCTAAATTGTGTGTACATGCATTAACACAATTTTATAAATTCTAATCACCCATGTACACACCCAATAAATTCTCCTCCTTAATTCAAAAACTCTCCCTTTCTTGTTGCGGTTACTCCCCCTAACACCTGCAACACAGATATACAATTTTTTGCTCGGGGTGTTTGTAATTTTCTTTCCCTTTTTGTCAGTCATTGACAAGGATATAACAAGTGATATTGACTGAAGAAAGATAAGCATATGGGAGAACCACAAACAAATAGATGGATATAGAGATTCATCTGTGATAAAGCAATCAGCACAGACAGTGGATAAGCAGCATGAATGGCAGTAAAATAAGGATTGAATGTAGCCATATTAACAAAAAGTTCATTATCCAGAAACCTCTATCCAAAAAAGTATACTGCCCCAGATAGCAGCAATTTTAACAAAATAAAGCCCATTTGAGGGCACACAAAGATAAACCAGTATTTTAGCCCAATTGTGGGCATATTCAGCCAAAGAGAAAAAAAGTTATCCATAAAAAAAATCATACACACCACTAAGATCGTAGAACATCCAAAAAGATACTGATGTTCATACGCAAAATAAGAGTAAAGTGTGCATGATAGCATGCATGAACCCGGCTTCATGGAGCAGAATGAAATGACATCGTGTCGTCTCGTCGGCACGTCAGTAGATCCACCAATTGTTGGACCGTGCTCTGAACTCCTTGAACCATTCTTTCTAGGACTGTAAGCCGTTCCTTTACTAAGTGCATGTCCTTCTGAATGGCCCCAATCCTGTTCAGTTTGAGTCTTTTGCCATACCCTGCAGTTGATGTAGACGGAGCAACATCTGGTTCATGAGGTGCATCGTCAGCCATTGCATCTCCTTCCATGGGATCACCTCCTTCTCCTCCTTCCCCTTCTACATGAATATCTTCCTCAGTTTCCTTCTTGTATTTATGAAATATCAGATCCATTTTTTAAATATTTTTCTTGTTGAAAACTTTGAGGGGGAAAACTAGATCAGTTGTAGAAGGAAAGTCAATTCTCTGACAGATTCTACTAATAATCCAGGGATATGACAGATGCAAATCTCTGGAAGTATGTATGACATTGACAAACTGATTGACAATCAAGGTTGGAAGATAGATATTTGTCCCGGTTGCAACAGAGTAGACTATCATCACCATGAGACTTGTTAGATCCGATCGGTTCGTGCTTCTTGGGTACAAATTAGTGGTAAAGATCTCATACATGACTCTAAAGAATGACAAGCAGCAAAGAAGTTGCGTGTTTTTTCCAGTTGGCATGGTCCACCAAAATTCAGGATGGGCAGCCAACCAATTGCAGCAAACAGGGGTTCTAATTTGTAGGGTGTTAAACACTCCCTGTCTACTTTTCTCTCAAAAATCAACTTCCTATTGACGTATTTTGGTGGCCGTTGGACAGGAGGAGGAGGAGGCGCTGGTTGAGATGGTGCAGGGACTTCGGTTTGGGACCCACTGCGTCGTGATCTTTGCCGTGTGGGGGTCCCACTGTCCGGGATCCTTGCTCTTTCCCTTGAGGCAAAGACCTTTTGTCGAGTACCTCTTGATGACTCTCCCGGACCGGATGCTACGTTTTTGTCTTTACCCATGTGGAAGAAAAAGCTATTTGAAGTATTTGGGAAAAATGATAAAAACACCCGACAAACCAAGAAAAGAAGATTCTGACGATGTTGGAAGAGTTTTACCTGGTTTGTGGAGGGATTTGGCTAGTCTGACTTGGCTTCTGATGATTGGTTGAGAGGATCGGACAGGGAAGACAACCGAACCGCCTTTTGAAGAAAATATTTTTTTTTTCTCGTTCTGCCGACTTTTATCGGGCGCCATCTGTCGATCATATCAGCCAACATATCAATTGTATCGAGAAGTTGTCGATCGATGCTATTGAGACAGCCCACGATGTTATCTACGGTCACATGACTTTTCGTATTCTGAAGATTCGTCGATTGTATCGATCCTCAGTCGATGAAATCGAAGAAGACCGTCACTTGTATCGAAAGTATGTGTTATTCAGAATTTTTCCAATTTTGACACACTATTAAGTATTTCTTGGCTTGATCAGTATATGTCAAAAGAAATTTTCACCAGTTCTGTACAAATATAAATATGATAATGTTTATATACAAAAGTTAGAGGTCTCCAACCTCAGATGTAACATTGAGGATTTACCAAAATTGCATCAATTAACCAATTATCCAGATTTTGATGCAGAATCTGAATGTATTCTTTTATGCTCAATAATTCAGGGTACAGAGTTCAGCTTTTCTTTCACTCTCCACTTTGAGACAGAAGTTTTTACTGTGGTGACTTTTGTTATCTCACCAACTTGATCCAGTGATTTCTTCGTTCTGTCTTCCATTTTGGATGGTAATAAATGGGTGTTTTGCATTACTCTGGTAGGATTAAATTTATCAATGCGAATTTAACCAGAGTTATAAGAAGTTACCTTTAAGCATTCAAACTTGTAATGTCCTATATCACCACATAAATGACAAACTGGAGAGGTTCTTATATTGCTACCTGAAGCAACATATTTTTTAGTTTTCATTTTGATTTTCTCATACCTTAGGCCACTTTTATCTTTTCCAGGCCTTCCTATCCCTAACATCCTTTCAAGTTTTTCACCACTCTGAGAAAACTTATAGTTTATCTCGGCAAATTTTCTAGATTTTTTTAAGTCAATACAAAGTGAGTGGTTCTTATTTTTGAGTTTTGCATTATCATCTTTTAGCAATTCAGCATGGTTCATAAGTTTTGATAATTCTCTTTTTAGGGATAGGTTTTCTCTTTCTAATTCATCATTGTCTGTATGATATTGTTGCAAATCATTGGTTAAATGTATGTTTATTTCCAAGGTTATTTCCAAGTCTTTCTGCAACAATTTCTTCTTATCTTCAGACACGCCGAGTTTTTTAAGAATATGGATGCTTTGAGTGTATAGTTGATTATAAGCATCTTGCAGTTTATCCTTCTCGACTCCTTCCTCTTCTTCTTCAGACTTAAGTTCCTCATTGTCAGATGGAAATGATTCAGTGGCTAGCTGTTCTTTCTCAAGTTCAGTTGGAATGATCGAAGTAGTGGAGACCATGAAAATTTTCAATGATTTCTGATCTCCATCACTTCCTGAGTCAATGTTTTTTGAATTTGACTCTTTCGTATCATCCCATGTGGCAGCCATCGCCTTGCCCTTGATTTTTCTGTTTGGGCATTTGGTAGATAGGTGTCCATACTCATGACAGGCATAACATTGTGGTTTTTTGTTTCTTTTCCCAAATTTTCCTGTACGAGGTTTGTTATCTACCTTTCTACCTCTAGAGGGGCGGCTGTGATTCCTTTGAAAGAATCTTCTGAATCTTTGTGCCAGCAGAGCCACTTCCTCATCTTCATCTTCTTTTTCATTCTTACTGTCCTCATGTTTTGTTTCTTAGAGGTTTTTAGGACAGTGTTTTTGAATTTTTGGGGTTGTGTGAAGTGTAGTTCAAAAGTTTGTAGGGAACCTACTAGTTCTTCTACTTTCATCTCATCAATATTCCTACACTCCTCAATTATTGTTACCTTGGGATTGAACGGTTCCGGTAAGGATCTTAAGATTTTTCTGCATATTTTAGATACCAGAACCTTCTCTCCCAATCCACCCATGGAGTTACAAATGATGTTCAATTTAGTGAAAAACTCCATAAATGTCTCATGCTCTTCCATCATGAGATTTTTAAACTGTGAAGTTAAGAGTTGTAGTTTAGATCTCTTCACAGTGCTTGTGCCTTCATGGATTGTTTTCAGTAAGTCCCATGCTTCTTTAGATGTCCCACACATACTTATCTGATTGAAAATGTCTTGGGACACGACACAGTAGATGGCGTTCATTGTTTTTGCTTCAGCATTTCGCTATTCTTTGTCAAACGCCATCCACTTTTCAATAGGTTTGGGTTTAGTGATTGTGGTTTCATTTTCAAGTACAATTTGTTCAGATGGTACCACATATCCTTTTTCAATTACATCCCAAACTTCATGATCCAAAGATCTCAAGAAGTAATGCATTCTAGCCTTCCAGTAGGCATAATTTGAACCAGCAAATACTGGAGGTCTAGTGACAGATGAGCCCTCTCCTTTGGCCATATTTCTACTTCAGTCAAGATCACTCTCTAGGCGGTGAAGCCCTTAAAGAGAGACCCGCTCTGATGCTAATTGAAATAGCGGTGAAGACTGCTTGAGTTGAAGTAAAAATATGCCAATAAGTAGAAATATGTCAATATGTCCTAGAGGGGGGTGAATAGGACTTTTTAAAATTTTTATGATTTATTTAAAGATCTTTATCACACTAATCCTATCACAAAGTATAGATTAGGATTACTCAAAATTAACTCTATTGGCTTCCAAGCCTGAAAGAGGATCCAATCACAAACTACTTGTAAGATAAACAATTTTATGAATCAGATTGTGATGGATATGACTGTGTGTGCACAAGATGTGATTTCAGATAATCATATATAAAGGCATATAAAACAATCACATAAATGAAAGACAATATCAATCTCAAACACGGTCATTTTATAGTGGTTCGACTACTTGTCTACTCCACTACTGGCTTCTACACTCAACCCTTGAGTGACCGGATTTCACTAAGGAGGTTTACCATGGTTCACCTTAAACCTAAGGTTTTAAATCAGGTTCACCTTCAACCTTTATAGAGGTTTCTACTCGGTTCACCTCAAACCCTGGAGTTTTACTGGTGCACTCCTAACTAGATGTTTATGCCAACACAGAGCAAGGGTCCACACAACGTACCCAGATGTTTATGCCCACACAGAACAAGGGTCAATACAATGCACCCAGATGTTTATGCCCACACAGAGTAAGGGTCAACACAATGCATCCAGATGTTTATGCTCTCCACAGAGTAAGGGTCCACACAACGCACCCACGCACGTACACTCCTATCGGAGGCCTCTTTTGAGGACTTCAAATGGTGAGCAACACCTATGACCCAATCTTAAAAAGGAATGATCATAAATGTCCTCTTGACTCTAAGTACTTACAGATAAGTTGATGAGTCCCTTTAATCGCAATGATGAAGATCTCCTTCTTGTTGATGAAGAGTCTTAAGCTCCCTTGATCCGCAACACAAAGATGTACCTATGCTAGGTTTAGGTTGGGTCAAGGTTATGATGAAATACTACTTTCTAAAGATTTTTCTATAAGGAAAATAGAGTGGTTCCAATCATCTATGCATTTAAGGCATCCCAGCTTAGTGATTTTCCATTAAGGTAGTAGTGAAGGATCCTTGAATGCGGAAGTTCATTCCCCAATCCACTCTATGAAATATCAATGATGAGGGTGGATTGGAGGATGAACTTTCTGAGAGAAAGGGCTTAGGATAAAGGATATGAAGTTTAAAATACTCAAAAGCACTCTCTTCTTTCTCTGCCAGCAATAAAGACTAACCTCTCTATATATAGGCAAAAGGTTCCAACGGATATAAACGGTTATATTCATGACAGAGTTCGATATCATCGAGAAAGGATCGATATGATCGAGCGTATACTCTCGATTGTATCGACTGACCTCTCGATGATACAAACTCAATTGTCATTTCACTTTTGGAAACCTTTCGCCAACTGGTTGATGGGATCGAGACACACATCGATGTTATCAGATTTCGAACTCCGATTCCATCGAGAGATGAATCGATCTATTGACAGGTGAGAATAAGAGAGAAACCTTGAAGAATTTTAGGTTCTACAGATATGATCGGGGACCGGTCGATGTCATCGAAATTTGTATATCGATGATATCAGAGACAGTGTCGATGAGATCGATAAATCATATAGATTTACCTATAAGCTTGTTGGATGATTTGTGTCCGATCTCGATCCAATCAAATAGGTCTCGATATGATCGATAT
This sequence comes from Magnolia kwangsiensis, assembly GCA_037074715.1. NCBI lineage: Eukaryota > Viridiplantae > Streptophyta > Magnoliopsida > Magnoliales > Magnoliaceae > Magnolia > Magnolia kwangsiensis. The sequence goes on along the minus strand of CM073571.1, from coordinate 191,642,556 downwards.
ATGAATATCGATTTATCGACTGGCACCCCGATCAACATTAAAAACAACCTGAAATTTATACTGGAGAGAACATGCGCCCACAATCGATATGATCGACTGACTTCCGATATGATCGATATTTGAGTTCAGATTGAATCGGACAATCATCGATATATCGAAGCTTATGTTAGTTTTATTTAGAAAAACAGGGGCGTCGAAAAACAGTCTGTCGATATTATCGATACTCTTCCGATAGGATCGATATTCGAATATCGATGATATCGACTTACTAGTCGATATATCGATAAATCGTCCAGATGAATATTTTGATTGCTGGAAGTTTTATGTCCTTACTCGATTGTATCGATTGAGATGCTGAGGACATCGACAGAGCTAGTCGATCATATCGAAAGGGGAATTGATGTAATCGACAGTGTAAGAAAAACTTAAAGATTTTCCTATTTGATAAAAAGTTTTCTTACACAGAAATCCTAAAATGTTCTACTTATTTTTAAGGGTTTTAATCACCTGGTGTTTTGGGATATGAGATGCGAGGCTATGATTTACCTATGACGAGCTTCCACACATCCAGTTGAGGCAAATACTTGACTTGATCTTTCTGTTAGGTACTGTTGTCCGACTGATTCAACTCACAACGTAATTGACAAACCAGGGCACTTAGTAGGTGCACTTTCACCGTCAACTCCGGCGATCCTCTCAGTCGAATTTCAGCAACCTGCGACCGATGATCGACGTTCGCGCTCGACCCTTAGTCATATCCTGTATATCTGAGTCGGTTCAATCCGAGACTTATACCATTGCGATCACACATTTGCCGTGGTTCCAACGCTGCGACTCGCTCACCGATCCAATACCATGACAAAGAGATGCAGACCTGCGTTTAGTTTGAGTAAAACATCGCGCGTTGTAAATCCCAAGAGAATCTCTACAACATGTCAAATCAATCCCATCAATCACCTCATGTCAAGTACAAAGCAACCTATGCTTTCTCTCTCCAAAGTCAACTCTTTCTCACCCTCTCTCTTACACCACCATATATGTCAAGTACCACATCCATCACTCACCTCACCCTTTCACCCATCACACCCATCCCTCATATCTCTTACAACTCTCTTTCTCTCTCACATTTTTCCAAGCAACATTCCAAGGGAGAGAGTGGTGGACGTCCAACATTTCTAAGGGAGAGAAGTGGGTTGTGTGGCCCACTTTTTCATCCCAAAAGCTCTTATCCTAGCCATCCATTTCTCATCTCCACCATCAAAGTGAAGCACAAGGAGACCGGATTCTCTCCCTGATTTCTAGGATATTTTATTTACTTGTAATCTAGTTACGGATACTTTTCGATCTCGAGATTTTCGGGATCGAAAATCCTTCTATAATATTTTTGGGACGGTATTTAAGCTTACACCGTCTCTCCCTTGCTTGGCTCGGCCTTAACCGATTCTGATAAAAAATCAGTCTTGACTAGCTATAAGGATGGAGCATTTTGACTTCTGTCGGATGAAACAGAGTCGGTTTAGAACCAATGTACTTCCTTAATCCGATAGCCGATACTGTAACCGGCCTAACATGAGTTGATTTTATAGTCGGTCAGGTGGCTTCTAGCATTCGAGTCTTAATCGGTCCTTTTAGACGTTGTTGCCTTGTTAGTCGAGTCAACTTTATGTGTCTTATATATCTTGCATATGGCTCTTGACTCTTCAAGTCTCGATTAGAATTTATTTCCTTCAAATTCGAGCTAAGTCTCTTCTTTAGGCTTTGCCTTATATCGGTCTGACTTGCTACCTCAAGCAGTGTTAGTAGAGTTAGTCCATTCCATAACCGGGTCTCCAGACTTGTCATATTTTTTTCCCAACAGTAAGCCCCCTTACTCCTTGTGTCAGCTGTGCTAACACTAAGGAGTAGTGAGTTTCTAGGTCAGTTTGCACTTGGAGACTGAGGTTATGATGAGACATTTAATGCTCCTTGTGTCGTTTTTAACGCACGTTAGTTCATTGCTCAAGGTCACACGAGCGGACAGCCAGCAGGGTGTTTTTCCCGCTTATGAGAGTCAGACATGTGGTGAGGGCATTACTTGTGTCAGTCGGCGTGCGCCACGTGTCAGGGGGGAGTCAAAACAGGTGTCGATTCGACTCCTCCTTAAATGCCTCTACCACATGGCAGGGCTATAAAAGGAGGAGCGGGATTCATTTCCCATTTCTGTGCATCCACTTCTCCTCGAATTCTCTTCTTCACTGTTCCCATTTTCTTCACTATTTTTATCTTCGTTGTCCCTGCATTCCGCCATTTTTCTACTGTTTCCATCTCCCTTTTTCTTTTTGCTTCCCCGTCTGTGTACTTTTCGCCTCTCCTGTGAGTTCTCTTCCTCCCTTTTCCTTTTTAATCTCAATGGTAATGTATTTGTCAAGTCCTCATGAGGGGATTTTCGGTGATGAGGACGAAACAAGACATCTCTGAAATGTCTCGAAATCACCCTCACTGCTGACGGAGATGGCGATAGTGCCAACGAAGCTTTCCATTCACTACTAGGGTATCTGGGACTTCAACGGAATGTCCTGCTTCGGCAGGTCCTTCTGGCAGTTTGATTACTGCCCCTTGGAGGCCTAATCTTCCTGTAGATGATTTAGAGGAAGAGGATGAGGAGTTTGAGGAAACCACTGAGTCAGTTCCTCTTAGAAGATTGGCACGGGCTGTTGAATCAGCCAACGAAGAAGAAAAGACTACCGAGGGAGGGGAAGTTGGAGATGAACAGAGAGGTCTGGTCCCTTCGGTCTTGACCGAGGCAAACTTAGATAGAATTTGAATTGGGTACCATATCCCTGACTCAGTGATTCTTCACCTCCCCCTCCCGAGTGAATTGCCCGACCATCCTCCTCCTAGGATGGTCACGATTTTTTAAGTCACCATGCAATGTGGCTTGCGTTTGCCCTTTCAACCCGTTGCTCTAGATTTTCTTTCCCAGCTTCAAATTGCTCCCTGGTAGATAGTTCCAAACGGGTGGAGGAACTTGTTCAGATGTTCAGTGTTGTGGGCTGAGGCTGAGCAGCCCTCACTGACTATTGACGAATTCCTCTATCTATACCAAGTATGGCCAAACACTCAGTAGCCCGACTAGTACTTTTTGAGCGCTTGACGAAACAAGTATAGCTCTTTGATAACTGACCCTCGTACCTCCAACAAGCACTGGAGAGAGAGGTGGTTCTGGGTGTGTGGTCGTTGGGAGACTGCCGAACCTGAGCTCTTTGAACCTCGCATTCCTCGGGCATTCTCTAAAGCAGGTGATTTGACATGTCATTTTCTTATCTTTTCTTGCTATAATGTTTTCGAGTCTTACTGAATGTGTTCTGCAGAGACTCCTAAGAAAGGCCCGAAGTTAGGAGCTGATGCTCTAGCTCAGATCAAGGAACTGAGGGCGCTAAGTCCAGAGGATTGGTCTTGGAAGAATCTTCTTCAGCCAGAGCGTCTCCTTCTCTCGGGCCTAGACTCTACTGTGATAGGTATCCTCTAGTTATCTTGATGTGTTTTCCCTGGATTTTACTTAATCTTGTACCTTGTCTGACATGGATATGGCTGAAGCTCGCCCCCTTTTGAAACCAGCTTCCATGGTGAAGGCTCCTCCAAGGTTGGCGCTTTTGTTGGAGACTCAGCCTTCGAAGAAGCCGAAGACGGCTTCGAAAGCTAGAGAGTCATCCACCCCGGTCACCCCTGCCCCAGTCATCCCGACTGTTGTCATACTCTCTGACCCAAAACAGAGGGCGATAAAGGTGGACGCGGTTCCTACTGAGCCTCAGGTGGTTGCTGAGCCAGGACCTGTTGCAGAAAGGGTCTCAGAACTGAGAGAGGAGCTGAAACGGGAGACCTCAGGAGGGGAGATGACTCAACAGGAGCCTTCTCCCCTTCTGTGAGATGTGTCTGCCATGGTCCATGAGCCATCTCTCATGGGAGGAGAAGTATTATGCCGGCCTCTTCAGTTCCCCCTCGAGGTGAGTTCTTGCTCACTCAGCAAAGGTGCTACTTGAGGTAAGGTCTTTGATCTTTGTCGCCTTAAGTAGTTTTCCTTTTGTCTCGACGACTTGGTTCTGATCTTAAGTTCACTTTTTTACAGTTTGCCCCTTACGTGCTTAGAGGTAGCTTGGATCTTGTTGACACTGAGAAGTGAGTTACCGAGTTGGAGACGCAACTTGAAGGCGCTCTGACTCGGGTCGACATGCTGTCGGACGACTTGAGTCTCGCCAAAAAGGCTGTCGAGGTTCTCAAGGCCGAGTGTGCTCGCGTAACCTTGCTGCTGAAAGAGGCTCAGGAGGAGAGTCGGTGACTTCGTATGACTCATGCTCCTTGTGAAGATAGGCTGAATCGGGTCAGAGTTGAGGCCGAGGCAGCCATTGATTAAGCTAAAGATTAGGCCAAGCAAGACAAGGACCGGGCCGTAAAGGCTTTCCTCGAGTCCCGAGAGTTCACGGAAGAGAGGGATATCTTATATCAGGCTGGGTACATAGAATGTATTCGACTAATGCGAGAAGCTTTTTCCAACCTTGATCTCTCGAGATTTGATGAAGGTGTCTGCAGATCTGAGGGCTTGGAGGCTGAGGCTGTTAGGTCTGTCGACCTTGCAACTGGTGTTGAGGTTGAGCTCGGGGCGGTTCCAGAGGTTGCCCCAAGTGGTGGTAATATCTGAGCCTTAGGGCTTCATTTTTGGCACTCACACTAGCACTTTAAGCACACCAACCTCTTAAGTAGGCTCGAGAATATCCATAGCCAAGGAAGAAGCTCGTACGTCATGGCTAATCTTTCTTTTGCCTTTAACCCTTTTATTCTATCAATGTAATGTCGAAAAAAGATGTAACTCGATGTAACAAATATACTGAAGAATGAATATACTTAGTTTTCTTTTATTCATTTTAGCTCAGTTTACATGCTTGTCATTTTTGAGTCTTTCAAAACGCTTCGTTGCGCCGAGCTAAGGGTAATAGATTTTTAGATGCTCAGCATTCCACGGATGAGGTAGTAATCGCCCGGTTAGGTCTTCCAATTGGTATGTTCCCAGTCGGATGATACTTGAGATGACATAGGGTCCTTCCCAATTGGGTCCCAATATGCCCGCACCAACTTCCTTGGTATTGGGGAATGTTCTTTGAAGGACCATGTCCCCGACTCGAAAGCGCCTGACCTTGACTCGGGCATTGTAAAATCGAGCTACTTATTGTTGTTGAGCTATCATTGGTAGCCGAGCTCTTTCCCTTTGTTCGTCCATAAGATTGAGTCAGAGGGCTAGAAGTTCTTCATTATCCTCTTCATTAAATGAACTGACTCGGGCTGAAGGCAACCCGATCTCGACTGGGGTGACGACTTCCGAGCCATAAGCAAGGGAGAAAGGAGTTTCCCCTGTAGCGGTTTGAGCTATGGTTCGGTATGGCCACAACATCTTCAGGAGTTCCTCAGCCCATGCTCCTTTAGCTCGGTCGAGTTTGGTTCGAAGATGCTGTTTGATGATCTTATTGACTGCTTCAACCTGTCCGTTCGTCTGAGGATGATGGGGCGATGAATATATGTTTCTAATCCTGAGATTATCGCACATCTCTCGATAGCTCCTATTGTCGAACTGCTTCCCATTGTTAGTTATAATAGTCCGGGGTATCTTGAACCGACATATAATATTTTTCTATACAAAGTACGTGATCTTCTGTTCAATTATCTTTGTCAATGGCTTTGCCCGGCCCACTTTGTGAAGTAGTCTACTGCCATGACAACAAACTTGGTCTGGCCTTTCCCCATAAGGAGTGGTCCGATAATGTCAATTCCCCATTGCGCAAAGGGCCAAGGATTGGTCATGAGAGTTAGTTCTTCAGGAGGTTGTCTCGGGATAGCCGCAAATCGTTGGCACTTGTTGCACTTCTGGACGACCTTACGAGCGTCGTGCTGGATAGTCGGCCAATAATATCCTTGACGTAAGACCTTGTGTGTGAGTGATTGCCCTCCTGAGTGGTTTCCACAGATCCCTTTATGGATTTCTCGTAGTACATAGTCAGCTTAGTTGGGGTTTAAGCACCATAGCAACGGAGCATAGTAACCCTTTTTATATAATGTCCCGTTAAGTATGGTGTAGTGGGAAGCTCGGATCTTCAATCGCCGAGCCTCAGCATGATCTTCAAACAACTCCCCACTGTCGAGATATCGGACGATCGGGTCGAGCCAAGTAGGTTCCGAGTCAATTGTGTGTACGGTCGGGCTAACTGGTTCAATGAAACTCGGCTTAGCGACATACTCGATCGGAATAGACTTGGGTGTGTCGTCTTTGTCGGCAGAGGTAAGTCTTGCTAATAAATCGGCTTTGGTATTTTCTGTCCGGGGGATCCGAGTGAAGACACAAACCTGAAAGCTGCCGATCTGTTCTTTAGCTTTCTCCATATATGCTTTCAGTTTTTTTTTGTGTTTGATACACACTGGTGACTTGATTGATGACTAGTTGTGAATCGCTGAAAATGTTGAGATGCGTAACACTCAAACTGGCTATGAGTCGAAGGCCGAGCAATAAAGCTTCATATTCTGTTGTATTATTCGAGGCTTGAAATCCAAGTCTTAAGGCATACTGCATGTATGTTTGATCAGGAATTTTCAAGACGACTCCTACCCCGCTTGTCGTAGAGTTGGAGGAGTTGTCGACATACAGCTTCCAGGGGATTAGGTCGGACGATGACTCGGGAGAAGTGGTCGTCGATTCTTCAACGGGCTCAGTACCATGTTCAATCATTGGGTCGGTTTGTGGTGTCACTTCAACAATGAAGTCGGCCATGGCTTGCCCTTTGATTGCTACTCTCGGCTTGTATTGAATGTCAAATTCATTAAGTTCAATCGCCCACTTCGTAAGTCGGCCAGATGCTTCTGGTTTCTGTAGAATCTGATGCAGTGGGAGATCGGTCATAACGACAATTGTATGAGCTTGAAAATATGGCTGAAGCTGTCGCAAGGAGACTACCAGGACTAAGGCCACTTTTTTCTGGAGTAGATATCTCATTTCTGCCGGTAATAGTTCTTTGCTGACGTAATAGACCAGTAGTTGGTTTCTTTCGTGCTCCCGTATTAGAGTTGAGCTAACTGCTACCTCAGACATCGTAAGATACAACAACAGAACTTCCCCTTGCTCGGGTTTCGATAAGAGAGGCAGAGATCCGAGATAAGACTTCAGTTACTAGAACGTAGCTTCGCACTCTTTCATCCAATCTATCATTTACTGTCCTTTCAATTATTTGAAGAATAAGAGGCATTTGTCAGTAGCTCGGGAGAAGAAGTGGTTGAGTGCGGCTACTCGTCCGGTCAACCTTTGTATATCTTTGATTATGTTTAGAGATTCTATGTCGAGCAATGCCTTTATCTTCTTCGGATTTGCCTCGATCCCTCGCTGGCTGACCAGGAATTTGAGGAACTTTTCCAAGCTTACGCCAAAGGCACACTTGTTCTGATTCAACTTCATCTAGAACTTGCGTAAGATCAAGAACATTTCTTCTAGGTAGGCTATACGGTCGGTCACATGTATACTTTTGATGAGCATATCGTCAATATACACTTATATGGTTCGACCGATTAGCCGAGCAAAGATTTTGTTTACTAATCTTTGATAGGTTACTTCAGTAATTTTCAAACCAAAAGTTATCACACAGTAACAATAAAGACCTTTGTTAGTGACAAAGGTAGTCTTAGATTTATTAGTTTGATATATTACAATTTGATTATATCCAGAGTAACCATCCATAAAATTAAGAAGTTCATGCCCCGCAGTATTATCCACCAACTGATCGATCCTTTAAAGAGGAAAACTGTCCTTTGGGCAGGCTTTGTTTAGGTCGGTATAGTCAATATAGACTCGCCACTTCCCATTGGATTTCTTCACAAGTACGACATTAACTACCCATTCTGGGTAGTATATCTCTTCTATGATTTTGGTCTTGAGGAGTTTGCTGACCTATTCCTCAATAATAGCATACCTTTTAGGGCTGAGTGAGCGTCGCTTTTGTCGAATCGGCCGGTAGGTCAGATCAATGTTAAGTCGGTGAGTCATCACTGATGGGTCGATTCCTTGCATATCTTTATGGCTCCATACAAATACGTCAGCGTATCGTCGTAGCAGGGCTATCAAATTGTCTTTCAAGGGTGACTGCAAAGACGAGCCAATTTGTACCGTTTTGGATTCATCTGTCTCGACCAAAGTTACCGAGATAAGGTCTTCCACTGGTTGTCCTCGTTCGTGAGTCTCGACCCAAGGATCCAGTGTCTCAATCATGGATACCTCGGGCGGGGCCTTTATAGTTGTCGCGTAGCAGTACCGTGCATCTTGCTGATCTCCTTTGATGACTCCTACTCCCGACTTAGTCAAAAATTTCATGGATAGGTGATATGTAAATACTATGGCCTGGAGGAGACTTAGAGATGGTCGACCGAGTATAGCATTGTAAACGGACGACTGATTGACTATCAGAAAGTCGACCATCACTATTGCTTGATGCGGAGAGTTTCCACCAGTAAGTGGTAATGAGATAATTCCTTCTGGGAGTGTCTGTCCTCCCGAGAATCCGATTAATAGGTTACGAACTGGTCGTAATACTAATTGTTCAACACCCATTTTGTCGAATGCCAGAGTGAATAGTATATCAGCGGACGATCCTGTGTCAACGAGCATGGGGAACACTTTTCGGTTTGCGATAGTGAGAGTAACGACCAACGCATCATTATGGGGGTGATGGATGCCTCGGGCATCTTCATCAGTGAATGAGATTCGATACTTCTCTCTATTCTTTTCCTTTGAGGGCCGACTTAAGATGAGGATCTCAACTCGGGTCAAATGATGCTCCTGGCATGGTTCTTCCAAGCATTATTCGAGTCACATCCACTTTGTGGACCACCGACAATTGTTCAGATCTCTTCCATGGGTCAGTTGTCATCCGGGTGTTCTTCCGCTGTCTCTGTTCTTTCAACGTGTTCTGTGAGTCGGCCTTCTCAGATGAGCCTTTCGATCTCTTCCTTCAGGTGATAACGATCACTCGTATTGTGTCCATGATCGCGATAGTAGTGACAATACTTGCTCTTATTCCGTCGATTGGGGTTGCTTCAAAGCCTATCTGACTAGTTGACGAATCCTTCACCCTTAATCTCTATCAGTACCTGCTCTTAGGGTTTATTAAGTAGGGTATATGTAGAAAACTTTCGATCAGGTCGCTTAACCGACTTACGTTCATCGCGCGTTCGGTCGTCCTTACGCTTCTTCCCTCCAACCGAGTCAACTTCTTTTTTGGCTAACTCTTTGGTCGGGGCTTTTACGTTCTGGGCAGCCTCACACGTGATTCATATTTCCTCGGCATCCGCGTATTTATCCGATCAAGTCATAAATTCGGCCATAATCATAAGTGGATTCTTGTCCAGGGATGCCATAAATGGCTTGTCCCTAACGCCTTGCTTGATTGAATTGAGTGTTGTCTCCTCTGAATGTTTCCGAACTTAGAACGACTCAAAATTGAAACTCTTGATGTAATCTTTCAATAGCTCTCCCTCCTTCTGGATTATATTGTTCAATGAGCGGGCGACTTCAATTTCTTTTTTCCACCAATGAAATTGGTGAGAAAGGCGTTGCTGAGCTCCTCGAATGAACTGATAGACTTCGATTTCAGCTGCTTGAACCAAAGTCGAGCTACTTCGGCTAAGGTGAGGGAGAAAGCTCAGCACATTACGACATCCGAAGCATCATGCAGTTTCATGTATGTTTGAAAGCACTCGATGTGTTCAGTTGGGTCAGTTTTACCAGTGAAAGGTGTAATTTGTGGAAAGCAAAACCTTTCTGGTAATCGAGCTTGCATTATTTCATCAATGAATGGGGATGCCTTTGTTTCGAGCTGGGTTTGATGTGCATCCTGAATCCGCTTCATGTCCACAATCTCTTCCCGCACTTCTTTTCTAAAGTCCTGGAGGTCAACTTTTCAAAGTTCGTCACTCTCTGCCATACCCTCAACCGGAGGCCGGTTGTGCCTCCTCCAATCGTTCTCATGTCGGAGATCAGTGAGGGGTAGCACGACAGTCACGGAATGAGCAGGCGCTGGCTCGGATGGACCATGGGGCTGACTTGGCTGTGAGAGCGATCGCGGAACGGTGGGCTGAGGGTCGGTAACTTATTGCGGAATATTCGTCGCCTGACCTTGATGAAGCTGCTGAGCTTGTTGATGGTGCATCTGCTCCAACATTTGTTTCATAACGTTTATATCGGCTCTGAGCTCCTGGACCTCCCGATCTAACCGTCCATTTCCTCGGTTCCACTGGGCGTTAGTCATAGCAGAGGTTGCTGGGCGAAGTGTGGAACCTTGGCGGTTGTTGGGTTAATCCTAAGCCCCTTGGGCTACGCTCGCACCCGGTGCCTCATTCAGTTCTTTCTGGACCGTTCTTCTAGTTCTTACCATTAGACCACGTCTACAACTTCTAAATAGAGCGTTAGAAAATGACTTTTTATTTTGTTTCCTACAGATGGTGCCAAATCGTTGATGAAGATTTCTCGATGCGCTATCTCCCTGTACTTCCCACCTGCACAATGATGAGAGATAAAGGAAACCTTGGCTAGAGTCGGGGAACCTCCGATGCCTAAGTCAGTAATGGGACTACGAAGAAAGTCTTTTTTTGATGTTTTTCTGCCTACCTTTAATCCTGAAAAGTCCTGCTTTTATAGTAGTGAGAGGTCCCGGATTCTCTTCCTAATTTCTAGGAGATTTGATTTACTTGCAATCTGTTTACGGATACTTTCCGATTCTAAGATTTTCGGGATCGAAAATCCTTCTACAAGATTTTCGGGACGGTATTTATGCTTGCATCATCTCTTCTTTGCTTGGCTCGGCCTCAATCGATTTTGATAACAAATCAGTCTCAGCTGGCTACAAGGATGGAGCTTTTTGCCTTCTGTTGGATGAAACAGAGTCGGTTTAGAACCGATGTCCTTAATACGATAGCCGACACTATAATTAGCCTAACGCGGGTTAATTTTATGGTTGGTCAGGTGGCTTCTAGCATTCAGGCCTTAATTGGTCCTTTTAGACATTGCTGTCTCGTTAGCCGAGTCAACTTTATGTATCTTATATATCTTGCCTATGACTCTTGACTCTTCAAGTCTCGGTCAGGATTTATTTCCTGTAAATCCGAGCTAAGTTTCTCCTTTAGGCTTCGCCTTATATCGGTCTGACCTGCTGCCTTGGGCAGTGCTAATAGAGTTGGTCCATTCCATAACCGGGTCTCCGAACTTGTCATATTTTTTCCCCAACAGTATCAAACACCTTCGATGTCATCGAGTAAAACATCAAAACATTCTAGTAACTAAACACAAATTTTTCAAATTTTTCTGATAGCATTGAACACCAGTACGATAACATTGAGCATTCCGTTGATAGCATTGGCAAATCCTATTGTTTACATATTTAAGACATCTACAACAGTGTGCTAGCATGGGACATTGTTATTCCATTAATCAAGGGGATGCCACTATTGTAGATGCAGTTTTTGCAAGAATCAGGTCCGTTCACGTCATTATGTGTGCCAGAGTTTTATGAAGCAAATGTACTTTAGAAAAACCCAAGCTGAAGGTTTTTAAACTGTTGAATTTTTTATAATATCATGGCTCACCTGCTTAATCGATCAGATCTATTTTCAGATGAGAACATGTACAAGGTCAGGTCTACTTCATTGACAGTTTGCATATTGCACCCGCTAACCAACATGGAACCTATGATGGCGTGTACGTAACCTGCCTTATGTTTGCATGTGGGCTTAGTAGAGCTCATGGGATAATTAATGCGCGCTGAGAGTGAGTCAGGTCCGGTTGGGTTAGATTTAGATTAATTATAAAACTGTGTCTTTTGTGAGGAGAGAGTGAGGAAGTTTGTGCACTTGCTACTTTTTGGATTGGTGCGAGATGTTTATGATTTGATTTAACTACCCGTTGTTCCTTGGTTTTGCAATACCTTTTGAAGGCAATCTAAAAGGGATATGTTCAAATTTTTGGCGTCGCCGCTAGCCGATCAGGCTTACTTGTATCCATGGTTGGCTAGAGTTTGTGAATTTGCCTTGAGGTTGGGAGATCCTTAAATTCCTTAATCTAAATGAGTCTTGTGATTGGCCTATGACTGGTGAATATGGGTAACGGTCCTGATGAGAAAATAGGAAAGAGTTAAACACCCTCTTCTGCCCACACATTGTGTAGTTTCTTTTCTACGAGATACGTGATTTTCAAGGGAATTTAAATCTGCAACAACGTTATATGTCTAGCCATACTTCGTGTAATTCTATAAGAAAACTGGACAAGCAAAAATAGAATAAGTTTCCTAACCTTGTTACATGGAATCAAGTGATTCCAGGCAGGTGAATAAGGTAAATGAAAAGATGTATATAAAAAAAACCCAACTAATAATGTGAATGATGATAAATAATGTGTTATAGGAAAAATTGAACTGGTCCCTCCCATAGGAAGAACGATCGATTAACTACAAGAGAATCCAAACTGATGTGGTCGAGAGTCCAGGAAGGGTTTCCGAGTCAAGCTGTTCAGAGCACAGGGCTCATAGATGAATGAGCAACTCTCCCGATGAAGGGACAAGCCCCCAAGTTGAGCTGTCCGAGGACAAAGCTCGGTGGGGGAAGATTCGTCTCACTAGGAATGTTTGCAGCACAGGCGAAGGACTGGTACGGCAATAAGCTTAATATTTGAGCTCTCCCCACCTTCTGAGCTGACTCAATAGACCATCACCAATACAGTATAAGTAACCCGGAGCGGATTACAGCATAGATTTAGAAAAAGATGGCCTAACCTTATCTCGGCCGAAGATCACCCTAGTCGAGGTGGGCTCAGAGACACTTTTGGGAGTAGTTTCCTACCCAAATAGGGACTCTCCAGCATATCCTATTAAGACACGACAATTTCAGAACCGCCTAAGGACCCTATAAATATAAATACCCTAAATATGAAGAGATACGATCTAAACCCACAGCCTAGTCCTTGATCCAATTAGTTTATCAGCCAAAGTTAAGCATCGGAGGATCCACAATTGGTTACCGGCTCCTCCCATTGTCCATGTCTCCCTGGTCTTTACAGGTCCATCGATGGGTATACATTCATGATCAACTATATCTGTTGGCCAAAAATTTGGTACGTAAATAATATGCTAGGAATGTGTTGAATGGATTGCGTTCTGAGCTTGATTGAGATGTGGAAAAGAAAGTGAAAAATTAGATACCCATTTTATTTAAAAATGATAGTCCAATATCCCTTATTTTGACCCTACTCTTTAACCTAAGTGACTTCCTCTGATGGGTTAGCTTTTAGAGGATGGATTTTTGAACTGGGCATGGATCCTATTGTCCAGACAAAACTTATGATAAGGTTGGATGGCAATTAACCATCACACTGAGCCTTGGAACTTAAGAAGGTTTCATCAGTAGGAGTCATTATCGCTACTTCTTCGATGTCAATGGGCTAGGCATAGGCTGAAAAATTAGAATTTTGAATAGGGCTGGCTAATGGCCCTTCCCAAAATAGTTCAAAATCCAGATTGAGACCTACCCCAAGCTCGACCCGTTGACAGCCCTACTACTTCATGTGGTGTGGTCCACTTGAGCCTTGGATCTGCCTCATTTTTGGGGTTGTGACTTAAAATGAATATGGCGATATGGATGTAACTTATCACAGTGTCCCCTTAGAGCCCCTAGTCGTTTATATAGCCAAGGCAATCAATCCTCAGTAGTTTCAGTAGTGTGGTCCACTTGAATAATCAATCTGCCTAATTTTTGGGCTCATAACTTAAAATGGATCATTGACAGCATGGATGAAACACATAGATCTTGGTGGGCTCCACATACCTCCTGATAGGCTTGTCTATCTCTAGCTAACCCTACCAAGAGAAGTACCTAATCCTGGTGCCTAAGGACGGGCTGGGTATTATACAATCCACATACTGAGTAAATTCTACAGGGCCAATATGATTTTTATGTTTTATCCATGTCGTCGGTCTTTTTACTCTCTCGTTTTAGGGCATGAGCCTAAAATTGAAGCATATTCCAAACTCAAGTGGACCACACGGCATGTTTTATCCATGTCGTCGGTCTTTTTACTCCCTCATCTTGGATGAAGCTGATATTTGTGTTTTTCCCTTCTATGTTTTTTTGTTACCACATCAGCCTATACTTAGGACATTCAACTAATAAACATCATTGTGGGCCCTATGACGGTTTCAATTGTGGACATCATTATCTCCACTATTTCCTATGGTGAGGTCCACTTGAGCTTTTGATATGTCTCAATTTTGATCTCTGCCCTAAAATGAAAATGAGTTGGCAAAATTGATTTATAGCCATCATCATTCAACCTTCTCGTCGACATCAAGTTGAGGCAAATGTCTGGGATATGCCTCACATTCCTGAGAATTAATGTATAGCCCACATCGGTCTTCATATAAATATCACTGACCCTTATGATCTTTGATAGGCCAGAATTTTTCATCTTCACAGACCCATAGTCACTTGACTTGTAGCTTATAAAGAAGTCCCTGCTTACAGTCGCGTGAAAAGAAGCTCCCGAGTCTATCACTTAGTTGGTGTCTTGACTCGTAGCCATGAGACATATATCATGATCGGCTGAAAGAATAACCACAACGTCGCCATTTGAAGCAACCACAATAGAATCTGATTCATCTTCTTTCTCATTTCATTTTCCTTTCTTGTCGTTCTTATTCTTACGACATTCATGCTTATAGTTATCCTTCTTACCACAATTCCAACATTCAACATCCTTCCTTATACTCGACTTGCCTCTTGATTTATCTCGGGCCTTCCTACCCTTCCTGTTCTTTCCTCTCTCCCGTTCCTATGTCACAAGGGCCTCTTGCTGAGTAGACCCCTTAGACTTCCTCCTTGTCTCCTCATTGAAGAGACAACTGGATACCTGTTCCATGGATATCTTTCCGTCTGGCGCAGAGTTACTTAGAGACACCATCAATGTCTCCCAACTGTCAGGCAATGAACTAAGTAATAACAATGCCTGTAATTCATCATCCAGGACCATCTTCATAGCAGAGAGTTGGTTCACTATATTGTTGACCTCATTCATGTGCTTGGCCACAGAACCACCATCTTTGAACTTGTGATTCACAAGTCGTCTTATCAGGAAGATTTTATTACCGGCTATCTTCCTCTCATACAACCCTTCCAATTTCAGCCATAGGCTAGCGGCCGAGGTCTCCATAGACACATGGTGGAACACAGAATCGTTCATCCATTGTCTAATAAACTCCACTGCCTTCCGGTTCAAATTCTTCCAATCATCATTAGACATATCTTTGGATTTTGCTGATATGCCTAAAATTGGATAATATAAATCCTTGCAATAAAGCAAGTCCTCCATCTTAGCCTTTCATATGGTCCAGTTAGAACCATTGATACTAATCATCCTTAATGAGCCACCTTCCATAATTCAAAACCGATCCCACTCTGTTCATTTAACTTAGCTTTGATACCACTTTGTTAGGGGCCTTGCACAAAACCTTAGGATCTATCCTCTCAAAATAAACCAGAATTATGGGGATAATAAAGCAATAAAATAAATCAAAGTATAAACCATACGACACCAAGGAATTTTACGTGAAAAACCCTCAAAGAGGTAAAAATCACAAGACCTCGTCCAGATCAACAATCCACCATAAAGCAGAACGTTACAACTAATCACAAGCACATACCGCTTAGATCAAACCTTCTTCACTCATGCAGGAGCGGATGAACAATAGGAGAACAAAAGAAAAAACGGAGAGATCTCACCGATCACGAGGACATAAAAGCGCTGAGACGTGGACTGCAAAGTAGATCATCTCTACGAGCAGAATCTCCCTTCCATAAGCTTCCTCTCTCTCATTCTCTCTCTCTCTCTCTCTCTCTCTCTCTCTCTCTCTCTCTCTCTCTCTCTCTCCTTTGATAACCCTAAGCCCTCCTAGAAAACCTTTAAGAAACCTTAGAATACACTGGAATGCACCCCAATCCTGCATACACCCCTTTATATAAGAATAGAAAGAGGTAGAATCAAAATAGGAAATAATTTTTGCAGAATTTGCGTTTCCGCAATCGCATCTGCGTAACTTTTCGATGATATCGAAGGTCTCTCGTTGACAGCCTTCGATATCATTTAAAGTCCTTCGATGATATCGAAACAGGACAAAATATTGTCCAGCGACCAGGGGTGAAATTTTTCAAAAATTATCAATGTCATCGAAGGTTTATCAATGACAGCCTTCGATATCATCGAAGGTCCTTCGATAATATTGAAACAGGACCAAAACTGTCCAGCGACCAGTGGTGAAAAATTCAACAATTATCGATGATATCAAAACTAGTTCGATTTTATCGAATCCGACAGTGAGGAGAAAATCCCCATCACAAAGAACGTATGAATTTTCTATGAAAAATTCTTATGCAAAAAAACCATGAAACCAAGCAACAAACAATTCATCATGAATAGAAAGTTCCAAGAGATGAAAAACTTACATATTCAAAACCATCATTTATATAAACGATTTCTCCTTCTCAAACGTCCGTCTCCCTTTTTTCACAACATGATTAACCCTAATCCCATATTAATAAGGTTTTTAGAACCGCAATACAGAATTAGAAACAAAACTGCAAACTTTCGCAAAAGTTGTGCAAACTGCAGATTGAACCTTTGATCAAATCGACTCCAATCGATGACCCACCGATCGAGTTGATACCTCTGTTGATAGAAACTACATTTCCCAAAAGTATTCAAAGAGCAAATTAAAAAAATTGAAAATTTTCTCGATCGAATCAACACTACTATCAATCAAATTAAAAATCATATTTCAACAACAGATTGAAAGCTCTCAATGTACAATATCTTCCTTGAAATGATGTGCTAAAAACCCATAAAAAAATGTGCTAATGCATGTGCTTCATGCGTTGGAAGAAACAAAATGACAGAAACTTGCAGAAGATGCTTTGAAAATTCTCAACCACTCCCGACTATAGCAGAAATCAAGACGAATAGAAGAATAAGTGGTATAGAAAATGTGGAGTGCAGAACAATTGTATAAACTTTGATATTTAATTCATAATAATTATGATTAAACAAAACGGGGAAAACTCATTTTCAAAAGTGGAACCATCGGTCCAAACAAAGATGATCTATAGACCGTATACCGCTGCGCATCACTCTAAAATTTTCTCCTGTGTATGCACCCATGGTCGTATCCTGGAAAACGGATTGGCTACTCCCCCTGCCACCAGCCAATGGCCGTTGGTAGGTGCTTTGTGGGCCCCACCATGATGTATGTGCTTCATCCATGCCTTCCACATATTTTTCTAGATTATTTTAGAGTATGAGACCAAAAATTATATATGGTAATCTCAAGTGGACCACATTACAGGAAACAGTGTTAAATGAACGATCATTAAAAACTTTTTGGGGGGGCATACAAGTTTTGGATCAAGGTGATCTTTGGTTTTTGTTTTTTTTTTTTTCCGTTCATCTAGGTCTGTATAACCTCAACATATTGGATGTCAAATAAACAGTACAGTGGGCCTTAGGAGGATTTTAATGGTAGATATCTAATCTATTGTTTTCCTATGGTGTGGTCCACCTGAGATTTATATCCCTGTCATTTTTTGGATTAAGCCATAAAATAATCTGTAAAAATGGATGAACGGAATGGATGAAATAAATACATCATGGTGGGCCCACAGAGCACCGACCACCAGCCACCGGGCTGATGGCAGGGGAGTAGCCAATCCGTTTCCCGTATCCTGGATCTCCAGGCTGATTATTGTCTGTTTGCTGGCTACCAATCATACTTTATCATCCAATCCATTTAAATTTCCACTATAGATGTAATCACAGATGGTCACATGTGTGGTGGAGATGCAGGCAGCCTGTTGGCTGCTAAAGTTAACCGGAGAAGAGATCTGACTGGAGTGTCCATTTAATTTAAGATGTACTTAGGTCGTTGGAGAACGGTACAGCTACCTTGAGAATAAATTCCAAACCTAATAATTTCAACTGAAATCGAATCCGTACAATAGATCGATTGGCCTACTATAAGTATTACTAGTGCAAAAACAGTCCTATGTACTCATCATATAGGCTACACAATAGAATGCAATTTCTACCGTTGGTAAATTGAGAAACAAAAGTACAGTTTAATCAACGAATGGATATCTCTGAATTTTGTTTAAAGTGATCATGCTAATGAGACCAACCTACTGGACGAGTTGGATGTGTCACGTATAGGAAATATTGGAAGTTATTCACTGGGTGGACTTATAACTTACAGCCCAACCAGTTGGACAGCAGACAGCTTATTTAACGGTCTGCCCAATCCGCATGTATGGTTCGGACGCGGATTTGCGAAAGATTTTCGCAGGAAGTTCCTGCGCTGGGAACTCAGGTAGGGCCCACTGTGATGTTTGTGAGAAATCCTTCCTGTTTATCCGTTTGGTAAGTTCATTTTAAGATATGATGCTAAAAATGAGCTGTTTTCAAAGCTTAAGTAAGCCGAAAAGGTGATAATTAAAATCCACAGTTGAAATATTTGTAGGTTAGAAATGTTTTGAATCATGCTAATATTTTTTATTTCAGTTCATCCCAACAGGAATAAAGTTATTAATGGTATGAATGGCACGTAAACATTACTGTCGAACCCAGCAGGTTTCAACGGTAAAAAATTTCCTAACCACAATTTTCTTTAGTACGGACTATTTGTGCTTTACATACGGTTAATTTTTCGCAACATGTGTTGAAATTAACTCACAAAACGGAACATGTGTTGAAATTAACTCACAAAACGGATGGAAGGTGAGGATTTCTCACAAACATCACAGTGGGCCCCATCTGCGTTCCCAGCGCAGGCCTTTTGCAGGGAATCCGCGTCCGTATGGTTCCGCCAGGCAGCCCATCTATCTACGTGTTGTCGTGTACACGTGGCAAGCTAGCATCCATTTGC
The DNA here is from genome assembly GCA_037074715.1 of Magnolia kwangsiensis. Taxonomy (NCBI): domain Eukaryota; kingdom Viridiplantae; phylum Streptophyta; class Magnoliopsida; order Magnoliales; family Magnoliaceae; genus Magnolia; species Magnolia kwangsiensis. The sequence continues at coordinate 191,623,546 of CM073571.1, read as the reverse complement.
AAGATCATATCCATCCCTTATACGTAGACCAGGTTCCATCTCTCAGAACCTGAACCATGTAAAAACCACGATGGTTTGATGATCCAAACCATCCTGCTCGATGATCCAAACCATCCTGCTCAGCCTTACTTTCTATACCATTTTATTTATTTATTTTCACAAACGCACACATACACCCCACATGCACGCCGTGGGATTTCACCACTGATGGGTACTCGAACCCTTTGATCCGATGTTGAAACTCGTGGGAGTCTACCACTCAGTTAAGAGTAAGGAACCTACTTTCTATAGCATTTGCTTTCCAAGGCATGGATGGGACTTCTCCATTTTACTTCTTTAGAAACATAAGCAATCCATGACTGACCCTAACAACTAGATGGCTCGAATTGTTGATTTAAATTATTTTTGTGTAAATAATATTGACCGTCCACATTAAAGGCCTAGATCAAATGGCTAATAGTTCAAATTGATGTTGCGATTTCATCCAAGCCATGAAACATGTGTTGTACGTAATGAACGGTTTGGAGTTTTATTATTCTTTTATGGAAGATAAATAAATTACTAGCGTGTGTACACCGGCAGATGGGTAGATGACTGGTATGCTTTTTTCCACTGCTTTGACCTGAGTCCGACGATTTGTGATCGAGTGGCTAACATCGTCACACGCAATCGTTTCTTTCTCGGACTGATTTGCAAAAAGCCATCTTCTGGACTGATTTGCAAAAAGCCATCTTCTTTACTGGCTATTGCTCTCTTTACCAGCTCTCCATTTATTCCGGTATGCATTTTTCTGCTTCTGTGTCATAACTTACTTATAAGGGGAGGAATGCTATTCCTGTGAATGCTGGAATTATTTTTTTATGACTACTATAATTACAGTCCATTTTACAATTCAGTGTTCTTTTATAAATATAAACAATCTTGGTAGATGAGTAGATGCACAAGTTTATTTTTGGACCTGGTTTTCTTTGCTCGATCTTGATCTTCCATTCTTGTATGCTATTGATCAGGACGTTGGAACATTTAATTTTTGTGATTCTTACACCTTTAGTTGATGTCGTTCTATGTTTCGATAACATGTCCAAAGTCCTGAATTCTATTACATCTGGTCTAATCTTCTTTCATCACTAGATAAAAACTACAACAATCAGCTGGTGGTTAGAAACATCCGTCACTGACTCATCCTTAATAAGCAATTTTGTCCGTCAATCTCCGCAAGACACTGAATGGACTGTTTAAAGCATCTGATCATTTATGATATTAACAAAGCTGTCCATGAATAGCAAGCTGGACACCAGGAATGGCTGGGGTTGATGCAGTTTTCCAGCATATCTTCAATGCATTTTTCCCTTTGAACCTGCACAAGTAAAGCTGAGAGATAAAGGAGGCCCTGGTTCATTCAGGGGACTCTCCGATGCCTAAGTCAGGCTTGTAGTCAAAGAAGAATCTCCAGAAAAGAGATCAATTTAGTGTTTAGGGCTTTTTGTGAATGTATGTTTTTTGGTGAAATATAACCCCATATTTATAGGGAAGAGAGAGTTCCACCGTGAGGGGGCTTCTCCCAATTATTATGGAAATTCGATATGATATGTGATCTTTCGAGATTACGGGATCCCAAGATCATTGGGATTTGACCTTATTTCTCAAGATCTTAGGAGAGATCTTTGAATGTTGGCTCGACTTTGGGTTAGATCTAGGGCGGGAGCTATCCCAAACGGCTTTGCACTCCCTACTACTTAGTTTTCAAGATGCTCTAATCCTGTCGAGGGAATTATCCTGAACCATGACAGATCTGTGACCGGGCTGTGGCCGGTCTATGACTGTCTTATGTCTAATTTTTGACCAATTTATGGCCGATCTATAACCGAGCTATGGCCGATCTGTGATCGTTTTGCGACCAATTTATAGTTGACCTATAATTGGTTTATAACCGAGCTATGGTCAGTCTATGACAGATCTGTAGTCGAGCTATGGTCAATCCATAATTAACCCTTCGCCATCCCATGAATTATATCGATCTCTCAATCCCTTTTGGGCTTTCAGGATGCTTGCGTTGGCATTACCCTTTTTGGAGGTCAGTCTATTCTTACATTTGGGGGTCGTATCAAGCTCAAACTATAATGGGTCCAAGCCAATTTAGAAGAGTTGGTCCATTCTATAAGCCGACTTTCAGACTTATATATTTTTCCCTAACAGTGAGCCCCCTTGCTTTCCGAACAGGGTTCGGAAAGTAAGCTCAGCCATCATTTGGTTGGGTTATGTGCGGACTAGGTTGGGCTGTGTAGTCATCAATGTAAGGCGTGGCGGCTAGCACGGCAGTCGAGGCATCGCCCATTATGTGTCGTCGCGTGGCTCGAGGTCACGTGGGCGTTGAGTCGTCGTTTTGATGATTGGCCAATAAGGCAGCGACATAGGCGCTGCGAATGATTTTTCGGCCGAGCAGCGCTTCTGGTTGCGACACGTTAGACAAGGGGACGGACGTACGGCGTGAAATTGATGTGTCATTAAACCGTCGCCACGTGGTACGGCTATACAAGGACAGCCCTGACATTCTAGGGCTCTTCCCTTTGCCTTTTTCATCTTCTCTCCCTTCTTTTCCTTCCCCAAATGCACTTCAACAATCGTCTTTGCCGTAATTTGCTACCATCTCGCCATCCATGTCTCCAGTGAGCTCCATCTCTTCTCCCTTTCCATTTGATTTTAATGTCTGGGTCTAAGAGCTCGCGGGAGAGGGTTTCTGGTGGCAAAAGTGGGGCGAACAGTTATCTCCGAGTAATGTCGAACCCACCTTCACCACTGCTAGTAATGGCAGATGTCGCTTTCTGGTATTCATCCTCTAGGAGAGCGAAGGAGTGGTCTCTGGCGCAAAGACTGATGCCCACTACTAGGGCATCTGCCGCTAGGGCACCAGACTTATCGTCCAAACAAGAGAGGGCATCTCGCGTGCCAGAGACTAGCGTGCCTTCGGCAATCGACCAAGTTGTTGAGGCGGGTAAACCTCCCGATGATGATGACGGTGCGAGTGAGGAGGACCCGAAGGAGCCTGTCCCTTCAACTCTAACCACTAACGACTTGGTCTGGATCGGGCTTGGTTACCATATTCCCGAGTCTGTAACCTAGATGGAGGACCTTCCGGATCGACCTCCTGAGAGAGCGGTGACGGTCTTCCAGGTCGCCCTTCAATGTGGCCTAAGGTTTCCGCTCCAGGGGATCGTTCGGCTTCTCTTGACCTACCTTGGTTTGGCCCCAGGGCAGCTAACTCTGAACAGGTGGAAAGACTTATTTGACTGTGCAGTTCTATGGGTTGAGCGAGAGCAGCCCGAGCTGACGGTGGATGAGTTCCTTCATCTATATCAGGTGAGACCCAACACTTCTCAGCCTGGCTAGTATTACTTCTTCATGTGGCGGAATACCAGCAGTCCCTTGATAACCAACTCTCCTTCCTCTAACAAGCACTGGAGGGATAAGTGGTTCTGGGTATATGAAAGTCAGGAGACGATCGACCCAGAGTCGACACATTCCCTTATTCCCTGAGCTATTTCTATGTCAGGTTATTATTTCAATAATGGATCATCCTTTGTTGGTCGGCTCATACTGTTTGCTGACCTTATATTTTTCTTTTATATTTTCAGTTGTCCTAAAGAGCTAACCCTTGCTCGACAACGGGTCCTTTGCTGGAATCAGGGATTTGTGAGCCTTGAGCTGGGAGAGGAGATCTTAGAGAGCGCTCCTCCAACTAGAGTGTCTCCTTCGGTTAGGCTCGAATATAACTCTGACAAGTATGACTTTTAGTAAGGCCTTCAGCTGAGTTATTAGACTTCTGACTTCTAAGTCGAGTAGACGTTCCTGACATATTGTCACATTTTACTTTGATGTAGAGATGTCTGAGGCTCGGCCTATCCTTCGGCCCCTTTTTAAGGTGTGAGCTCCTCTTCGGGATGACACTCATGTTTCGAAAAAGAAGAAGCAGAATATGTCCTCCAAGAGCAAGGGGATAGTCGCCCCCTCTTGCGCAACCGTCAAGGCTGCTAAGCCCCTTTCCGAGGTTCAGCCGTTGAGAAGGGAAGAGGATGAAGAGGAGAAGGGGAGCTTCCGTCGAACAGTGGAGGACATCCTCCCATGGGCGGATCGTCAAGACGCTGAAGAAGATTTCGTCAATTTGTTCAAGTCCTCCATGAATCAGAGCTGGCCCGTATGATGACCACACTCCTCAAGGTAAGAGCTTCGACCAACGTTATTCCTCGCCTGTTTTGTCTTTGGATAACTTGTTCTGATTTTCCTTTTCTTATCACAATTTGCTCCATGCGCATTGAAGGCCCACACCGAGCTTGTTCAGACTCATAGGCGGGCGGAGGAGGTTGAAGCTCGGGCATCGACTGCAAAGGCCGAGCTAGAGGCGATGGAGGATATTCTCAAAGCGACTTCTGCCGAAAAAGTTGGGATGGCCTCGCGATTGTAAGAGGCAAAAGCAGCGCATGACAATTGCTACGCGCGGCTTGTCGATACAAATGCCAAACTGGATCAGTTAAAGATGGATACCAAGGTTGCCCTCGCCATTGCATAAGGGGATGTTGTGAAGGAGTTTCAATCGTCCCAAGCATTCTTAGATGAAAAGGATACTCTCTTTCACCAAGGTTATGCTGAATGCGTGAGGGTGATGAGGGAGAACTTCCTCGAGCTTGATCTCTTAGCCTTTGAGGAGTCCGAGTCGAGCTCCGATGGGTCAGGTGACGAAGGGGCTCTCGGAGTAGCTCCTGAAGTGGCTTCCCAGATAGCCTTTGAAGTGGTGGCTGAGTCTTGAAGTTAATTTTGCAGAGCTTTTCAGCTTCAAGCATTTTAAGCACACCAAGAGACCGAGTTTAAGGCACATCCAATGTCTTCTTCCTCTTTAAGCTTTTGGTCGTCCTCTAATATACAACCCTAGATTTTGTAGTCAATGTAAAACTGATGCAAAATTGATATAAAGCCGATGTAAACAGGCCCTTAGGTCTTATCAATGAAAAGTGTTCCTTTAACTTTTATGTGTTCAGTTTCATGTGTTTGAGCTGACCTTGTAAAATAGCATTTTCAATTTTTGCTGTCATTGTTAAGTTGATATCGAGTTACCACTTGGGCACTGATCCAAAGCACGCTAAGGTTGGTATTGCCGACTGAGCCTTGGTCAGTCGTAGGACAGACTTTACTTGGATACAGGTTGAGTGTAGATCGGCTATTGATCAAACATAGATCTGATGAAGTTTTTATCATTTATTTTTTATTAATACATGGGAGAATGAATATTATTTCAATCTTCTTATGGATAATAGATCTTCAGATGCTCAGTGTTCCAGGGATGTGGGAGTAACTGGCTGTTAAGGTCCTCTAGTCGATACGACCTGAGCCGGTTTGTATGAGACACCATGTAGGGTCATTCCCAGCTCGGACCTAGGGTTCCTGCCTTCTCTTCTTTAATGTTTTGAAACACTTTTCGGAGTACTAAGTCCCCGACTCGGAACCTTCTGATCTTGACCCGAGCGTTATAGAACCGAGATACTTGCTGTTGGGGAACAATGGTCCGAAGCCGAGCCAACTCCCTTTGTTCTTCAAGGAGGTTGAGGCTAAGGGACATGAGCTCGCTGTTAGCTGGTTCATCAAACGAACTTACTCGAGTAGATGGTAATCCGATCTCAATAGGGGTGACCGCCTCTGCCCCGTATGCCAGAGAAAATGGGGTCTCTCTCGTGACGGTCCAAGCTATCGTTCGGTAAGCCCCTAGAACCTTGGAAAGTTCCTCGGCCCTGGCTCCTTTATCTTTCTCGACCTTAGTCCGAAGATGATGTTTGATAACCTTGTTAACACTTCTACTTGTCCGTTTGCCTACGGATATCGAGGCGATGAATAGACGTTGCAAATCCTGAGGTTCTTGTCGTATTGCTTCCCGTTGTCAGAGACGATAGTGTGAGGAATTCTGAAGCGGCATATGAAATTTCTCCAGACGAAATTCATGACCTTTTGCTTGGTAATTTTTGCCAAAGGCTCAACCTCTACCCACTTAATGAAGTAGTTGACTGCGACAATGGCGAATTTGGTTTGACCCTTGCTTGTGGAGAGAGGACTGATAATATCGATCCCCCATTGGGTAAAAGGCCAGGGCCCGACCATCGGTGTGAGCTCTTCTGGGGGCTGCCGAGGGATGTTTATGAACCTCTGACCCTTTTCGCATCTTCGGACGAGCTGTCGGGCATCGTGTTGGACGGTCAGCCAGTAATCTCCCTGCCAGATGACTTTGTGTGCTAGAGACCGCCCTCCTGAGTGATTTTTATAAATTCCTTTGTGGATCTCCTTTAAGACGTACTCTACTTTTTTTGGACGGATGCATCTTAAATAGGGGAGGTAAAAACCTTTTTTATAAAGTATGTCATTAAACATGGTGTATCTGGCTACCTTAACTTCATTCATCGTGCCTTTGTTCGATCTTTGGAGAGTTCACCATTCTCTAGGTATCGAATAATCGAATCCATCCACGTTAGTTCCTAACTAACAGAAAGGACAGTAATAGGGTTGGCTTCTTGGATACTCGGTTTAGCCAGGAACTCGATCGGGATAGACCTTGGAATCTCATCTTCGTATGTTGTAGCGAGCTTCACCAGCATGTCAGCCTTAGTATTTTTCGCTTGCGAGATTAGGGTGACGTTATATTTCTGGAAGCTCCCGATCAGTTCCCTGGATTTCTGGAGTTAGGCTTTCAGGCGATCTTTCTTAGCTTGGTAGATGTCGGCTATTTGGTTGACGATCAACTGTGAGTCACTGAAAACCTTGAGGTTTCAAGCCCCCATGTTCGCTGCTAGCTTATGCCGGACAATCAGAACTTAATATTCCAGTGTATTATTTGAGGCTTGGAATCTAAATCTCAAGGCATACTGCATGCACGTGTGGTCAGGGGTCTTCAGGACTACCCTGGCCCTGCTTGCCTTGGAGTTAGGTGATCCGTCGACATAAAGTGTCCAGAGTGGAGGGTCGGGAATCATTTGGGCATTTGCATGTTTTACGGCTGACTGATCAGGGAGAACTTCAAATTCATTTAGGTCGACCAAGGGTCAGCTTTTGGTCGATTCTTGTTCGAGCGAATGCATTAGTTCGAAAATAAAGTCAGCTACTGCTTGGCCTTTTATCGTCGTGCGCGGCCGGTACTTGATATCGAACTCGCTCAATTCAATCGCCCATTTAGTTAGTCAACCCAAGGCCTCGAGTTTCCACAAGACTTGGTGAAGTAGATGATTGGTTAGGACCTTGATCAAGTGAGCTTGGAAATATGGTCGTAGTCATCGAGAAGATGTAACCCTAGGCTTGGGTTTGGAGAATAAGGGAGGCAATCCTAGGTATTCCTTAAGCTTTTGGAAAGCGGCCTCGCACTCTTCGGTCCATTTATTAATCCGCATTCCCTTTAACTGTTTGAAGAAAGAGAGGCATTTATTAGTGGCTATAAATACAAAACAATTAAGGGCAACCACTCTTCCAGTTAATCTCTGAATTTTTTTTATCGTCCTTGGATATTGCATGTCGAGAAGGGCCTTTATCTCAGGATTGGCCTTTATTTCTTGTTAGCTGACAAAAATCTGAAGAACTTTCCCGAGCCTATGCCTAAGGCGTATTTGCTCGTGTTTAGTTTCATCTGATATTTTCAGAGAACGAGAAACATCTCCTTTAAGTTGGTCACATGGTCGATAGCTTTTACGCTCTTGATGAGCTAATCATCGATATAGACCTCCATGGTCTGACCTGTTTGTTGTACGAACATCTTGTTGACTAACCTCTAGTAGGTCAATCCTGCATTTTTTAAACCGAAAGGCATCACTCGGTAATAATAAAGGCCTTTGTCTATGACAAAGGCAGTCTTAGATTTATCTGTTGGGTGTATTACAATCTGGTTATATCTCGAATACGCATCTATAAAACTAAGTAACTCGTGTCCCACAGTGCTGTCGACCAACTGGTCTATCCTGGGAAGAGAAAAGTTATCCTTTAGGCAGGCTTTGTTCAGGTCAATGTAGTCTACACAAACGCGCCACTTGCCATTGGCTTTCTTTACCAGCACAACGTTGGCCACCCACACTGGGTAATAGATTTCTTCGATGAACCCGGCCTTGAGGAGCTTACTAACCTCTTCTCCGATTATCATGTATCTTTCTAGGCCGAGAGCTCATCGCTTTTGTCGAATCAGATGGTAGGATGGATCGATGTTCAATCGATGCGTCATGATAGCGGGGTCTATACCGGGCATGTCCTCATGTGACCATGCAAAAACGTCAGCGAAGTTTCGGAGGAGAGCTACCAACCTGTCATGCATGGGAGGTATCAAGGACGATCCGATCTGTACGCTTTGGAAGGGTCAGACTCATCTAGAAGGATTAGAACAAGTTCTTCCATGGGTCAGCCATGCGCTTGGGATTCTTCTCATGGATCCAGAGACTCGATCATCATTACTTCACGGGGAACCCTCAAGGCTATAACGTAGCACTGCCGAACTTTCTTTTGATCACCCTTGACGAATCCTACACTATCCTCAGTTGGGAACTTTATGGCAAGGTGGTAGGTTGATACTACTGCTTAGAGGAGGTACAATGATGGTCGACCCAAGATGGCATAGTAGACGAATGGTTGGTCGACCACAAGGAAGTTGACCATCGCAGTGGTCTGATTTGGGTCGTCTTCAGCTGTGAGTGGTAGCTGAATGGCCCAAACTGACATTACCCTCGGAGAATCCCATGAGGGGAGTTTTGACGGATCGAAGGAAATTTCGACTGACTCCCACGTTATCAAAGGCTTGGAGGAAGAGTACATCTGCCGATGACCGTGTCGACCAAAATTCGAAAAACTTTTCGATTGGTTATGGTAAGTGTGACCACCAATGTGTTGTCGTGAGGGTGGTGAACACCTCGAGCGCCTTCATCGACGAAAGTCACGCTGTACCCCTCACACTTTCTTTCTTTCGAGGGTCTGGCGAGGATTATCATTTCTACTTCCGGGTGCCTGATGCTTCTTGTGTGAACCTTTCTAGCATTGTTTAATTCACCCCCACCCTTATGGCCCCCAAAGATCGTTTGAATTTCTCTGGTTGGTTGATTGCCAATCGGTTGTTCCTTGATCGGCGGGGCTCGGTTTCCCCTTTGATTTATATGCTGACCGAGGTGGCCTTTCCGGATGAACCTCTCAATCTCCTGTTTGAGGTGGTAACAATTACTCGTATTATGCCCGTCATCTCGATGAAAGTGGCAATACTCGTTCTTACTCCTTCGGTCGGGATTACCTTGCAGCTTGTTTGGCCACTGGACAAAACGATCATCCTTTATCTCCATCAGTACCTGCTCTTAAGGTTTATTCAATGGGGTGTAAGTGGTGAACTTGTTGTCTGGACGTTTGTTCGACTTACGATCGTCGCAAGACCAATCCTCTTTCAGTTTTTTGCTCGTATTGGACGAGTCTGTCTCTTTCTTTGTATGCTCCTTAGTCGCGGATCCTTTGTTTTGGACCACTTCCTACAGGATCTGAGACTCTTCGGCATTAGCTTACTTCTATGATCGGTTCAGGAACTCAGTCTGTCACGCCCCAAACTCGGAAACCGGGCTCACAAAATTTTTGATTGCCGAATCCGGCACCGACAGCCTCCGTAGAACCCCATTCTCGGCTCCTAGCTCTCATTCGCCAGGTTCCGATCCTGGGATGCTACGAGGAGGATTTTCAACGTCAGTTTGATACGTAATAAGCATAACTAAAGGCATAATCCACAAACAACAACCAAGAACTCCATTACATTTCCACTATGATAAAAAACTTTACAAGTACAATGAGCATAAAGGGAAATACAATGGTAAAGAACAAAAACTCCAAAATGATCTGTAACGTGCTCTGCCTCAGCGCTGCTGTGAACCAACGTCACCTGCACGCAACGGTCGTACATAAGCTTATAGAAAGCTTAGAGGGTGGTGAAAGTGTGTGCGCAAGGTAGTAATATGAACATGCAATGTCAGAGTAATGCGGAATATGCAGATGGATCCATAATATCATGAGCCGCACCAAGGCTACGCGATGCAAGACATGAATGGTATCGGCCATCCCAAGGCCATGCGATGCAAGATGCAAGTCAAGCATACAATCCTCATGTAAGTCCACATATCAATACAGCTCAAATCTGAGATATCACCGGGGTCTAGTACACTCTAAACCAGATCGCCGCCACATCGCACGTAATAAGGTAAGTGGAAGAGATCTCACTATCCGTCTGCTAATATCGGGCGCGACCCGTCGATAGCGGACCCATTCCTCGAGCTGGTCAAACTCAGCCTAGCATTGCCCCCTACACTCGGGCGGGTAAGGCCGCACCCCCTCGGTCTAGACCACAGTGAAAAGCGCAACCGTCTGGTAATCGGCACTCAACGCTCATCTACCCACTCGGTCTAGACGTTGGAGCAACCTCTTGGTACCATAAGAGTTTAAGGACTTTCACCCAAGGATATCTATAGCACCCCATGTAGAACAAGATTTTCGGTATCCAATCCTGTCAACCACGATACGTCTGTGGAAGCTACGACCCCGATGTCGCTAGGGCGTACAATATCCATGTCATACAAATGTGATATGTATGATTCACGCTATCCAATCATGCATCAAATCCTGCGCATATTGTGCGTTCATGTAGGGCAACACCGCCTAACCGAGAGCCCATAAGCAACCTGGCCGAAGGCATATGCTATGATCAGGCAATTCTCATATCAAGCATACATATGATGCGTATGATCGTGAGTCATGAAACTATACCACACACGTAAATAAGTGATGAATCAATCTTACAACGCAGATGGGCCTAGACGGCCTATGCACAGCAAGTACGGGCCTAATAATGGGCCCTAAGGAGAGTCATAATGTGGACATCCAACCAGCATTACACTCAGAATGTGGACATCAAATCAACATTGCTCCCAAGGCACGATTGCCGTAAACGTCGTTACATAATCCGTGTTGGGATCACACATTGCAATGAATCTTAGGTACATCCCATTGGGCCTTAAATATATCAAATGGGCCATATCATATGGGCCTTTTATTCATCAATGGGTCACATCAATGGGCCACACCAATGGGCCTTAAGTGCATTGCAATGGGTCGAAACCCATGGGCCTTGGATTGCATCAAATGAACTTAAACTCATGGGTCTTAAAGGTAACAAATGGGCCACACCAATTGGGCCCCATATGTACATCCAATGGGCCTCAATCCATAAGCCCTAGTGTATCTCAATGGGCCTTGATCCATGGGCCCCCAAATGTCAAATGAACCTAATCCCATGGGCCTTGGAATACATCGATCTGGTCCAATCCCATGGGCCTTAAATACATTAAATGGGTCTAATTCCATGGACTTTATGCACATCAAAATGGGCTTAAACCTATAGGCCTTATTCAAATCAAATGGGCCTAACCCATAGGCCATATTCAAATCAAATGGGCCTAACCCATAGGCCTTCTTATAAGTCAAATGGGCCTAATCCCATAGGCCCTTTTATAAATCAAATGGGCCTAACCCATACATAGGCGGCCCACCCAAACTTTAACTCATGCCTTAAATGATCTTACCAAGTGGATGGACGGTCTGGATGCATCACATGCAGCATGGTGGGTCCCACTGTCGCTGGACAGCGCGGACAGAACACATTCATCAAAGAGGACCCCACCGTCCGCTGGACGGTGGACGCCACAATAATACAACAAGGTGGGTACCACCGTCCGCCTAGACGGTGGACTTAAACCACATGCATCACTGTGGGTCCCATGTGGGGCCCACCACGATGTTTATACACCATTCAATCCTTTCATAAGGTCACTCATACCTGGATGAAGGGAAAACAAAAATTTCAGATTGTTTCAAAACTTATGTGGGCCCAAAAAAAACTGTTCCAATGGTAGAGGTTCAACCTCACTGTTTCTTATGGTGTGGGCCACCTGAGTATCTGATGAAGCCAAAATTTGGAGGGGGCCCACCTCATGAACGGCTTAGATGGCATATAAAAATCAAGGTGGGGCCGACGGCTGGAGGCTATGGGTCCCTGACGTCCGCCCGCCGCTGGCAACAGCGCAGGCAGCGCCTGCGCTGGTCTGACACGAGCAGCAAGGGCTGCTCCCTTCCCTTTTCTCTCTCCTCTGTCTTAGTATTTCTGTGATTTTCCACAGGTGGGGCCCATATCAAGTTAATCCAATCCGTCCATTGGATTCTTCAGCTCGTAACAAACCAAATGAGTCCGAAGTTCAAAAATTTTGGGCGTATGAAAACACTAGACGACCTTTCAATGGTAACCACCAAAGTTTGTTATGTTATGGCCCACCAAAAACTCGAATCACCTTCATTCTTGGGCTCAACGTCTGAAATGATTTGGGAATCGAGATGGACGGTGTGGATTGGATACATACATCAAAATGGGGCCTATGAGTAGGACACCCATAAAGCTTGAATAACAAGCAGATTTTTATCTTTTTTTTTTTTTTTCAACAGAGACGTCCAGTGTCCCAGACGCTGGACGATTTAGGTATTGAGTAAAAATGCATTGAGGTGGGCCCTAATTAAGTGGGCCACCTCATGGTTGACTGTACGGATACAACGCATACGAAGTGGGCCCCACTTGTAAATGGTTAGGATAGGATACGTGCCTCATGATGGGGTCCATTCAAGTGGGCCACACTACCCCATTACGTAAAATAAAAAATAAATAAATAAATAAAAAGAAATAAAAAGAGAGAGAGAGATGAAGAGAGAGAGAGAGATGGAGGGTGGGACACGCTTGTGATGGAGGGACCCCGATACTATGGGCCCTCCCTTGCAATGAATCATATAATCAAGTGGGTCCTTTAACACATGGGACCATCAAAATTTAGAATCAACGATGGGGATCCTTTCTCCACCAATATGGACGGTCTAGATGACCTTTCAAAAGAAAATAAACATCATGATGGGGTCCATGGAGAATGGCCCCATCATGGAATGATCATGATGATACTAGTGGGCCATCGGCCACATCTTAGGGTCCCAAATGAGATCCACACCATTGATCGGTGGGCCTCACTTGACCCATCATAAAAATAAGAAAACTACCCTATAGAAGCACCCACCGTCCGATTTTCTTGCTCCTATGGGTCCCTTAGCTCCTTAGCTTCAACTTCAATGGATGAGATGAGGAATGGATGGTTGAGATGAGAGATCTTGGAATGAAGAGGTGGGCCACACTTGGAGTTTAGAAAGAGAGGGAGAGGCTCATACGTAGGAGGGATTTTTGGTTGCTTGGAGTGGATTTTGAAAATGAGAAAGAGAGAGAGTTGTAAAGGGAGAGAGAGTGAGTGATGGATGGATGTGGTGATGGGTGTGTAAGACACCTTTATTGACTTTGGTGGCCTTTTGTGTAAGAAAGGTATGGGCATGGAAGACTTTTGTGGCTTGCTTGGGAAAGGGTGAAAGTGATGTGTACTTGACATGTACTTGACATGTGATGGATTGATTGATTGATGGATTGATGGGATTGATGTGACATCTCGTAGAGATTCTCTTGGGTTTCGCAATGCGCGGCGTTTCCTTGCACCGAACGTCGGCCTACATCTCTCGACGAGGGTATCGCCTCGGCGCGCGAGTCGTGGCATCGAAACCGTAGCGACGGCGCGGTCGCTATGGTACAGAACTCGGGTCGAGTCGACTCGGGTTGATGGCGTATGAATCAGGGTCGCGCGTGAGTATCGGTTAAGGGTCAAAGGTTGCCGGAATTCGACCGGTAAGACCGTGGAAGTCTATGTAATGGTACGGACTAAGATACGGGTCTTACACAATCAGTGTCGTAAGGAGGTTTTTATCCAATGAAAAGAGGAATGGTTTGTCCCTCAGCCCAGTTATGATGGAGTTCAGTGCGATCTCATATGAGTGTTTCCTCACTTGGAGTGCCTCCAAGTTAAAACACTTGATATAGTCCTTCAAGAGCTCACCTTCTCTCTGGAATATGTTAATCATGTGGGCGGGCGCCTTGAGTCTTTTCTTTCCTCCGATAAAGTTGGTGACGAAGGCTTCACTGAGCTCGACAAATGATCTGATGGATCTCGATTTCAGTTGTTTAAACTAAAGCCATGCTATGTCAAACAGGGTTAGCAAAATGGCTCGACACATAATCGCATCAGTGGCATCATGGAGCTCCATGTACATCCGCAACGACTCCATATGCTACGTTGGGTCAGTGCTCCTTGTATAGGAGGTTATTTGAGGCAGTCGAAACCTGTTCGACAATCGTGCTCGCATAATATCGACCATGAAGGGAGATTTTGTTTCCTCAGGAGTAGTCAAATTGCCTTGGTAGCTCGATTTTACGTCGGCGATTTGTCACTGCAGGATTTGCAACTCGTTTCTCTAAGGCTCTTCACCATCGGTGATGGCTTCGACCAGGGCTTTGCTGCGTCACCGCAGATCTATCTCATGCCGCAGGTTAAAGGCAAGCAGCGGTGTTGTCCCCGATACGTGAGATGGAACGAGCTTGGCAGGAACAGATTGCGGGTTCGATTGTGACGGGATATGCATAACGGAAGGTTGAGGGGGATCAACACGCGGTCGAGCATGGCTCGACTGGCCCTCTCCCTGATGATTTGGATGATGCGCATACAGGGGCTGCATATTCTCCATCATCTGCTTCAGATAGTTTAGATCGGCTGTAATAACTCCTACTTCTCTTTCGAGAACATCTCGCTAACCGCCTTTATCGTGCCTTTATTGCCACGACAGCTTGAACTCGAACTAGCCTGTCATTGAGGGGAGCCACGACGACTTTCCTGTCACTTGGGACATTCGATGGGATTTGTGGCTTGCATGACGGAAGTGGGTACGGTCGCAGTCGGGATGGCTAAGGGTGGAGACTGGGGTTTCTTCTTTCCTTTAGTCATTTCTGAGTCTTGAACATTCACTGGTAGAATTGGAATGCCTTGCCTATTGTCGTTCCCACAGACGACGCCAAACTGTTGATGCAGTTTTTCGGCAGACCATCTATGCATCTTTCTCTTAAACCTGCACAAGCAGAGGTGAGAGACAAAGGAGGCCCTGGTTTGTTCAAGGGACTCTCTGATGCCTAAGTCAGGCTCATGGTCTAAGAAGGATCTCCAGAAAAGAGATCAATTTAGTGTTTAGGGTTTTGTGTGAACGTACCTTTTCTGGTAAAAAATACCCCCATATTTATAGGGAAGAGAGAGTTCCACCATGAGGGGGCTTCTCCCAATTGTTATGGAAATTCGATATGATCTGGGATCTTTCTAAGATTACAGGATGCCAAGATCATTGGGATTTGACCTTATCTCTCAAGATCTTAGGCGAGATCTTCAGATGTTGGCTCGACTTTGGGTCGGATCTAGGGCGGGAGTTGTCCCAAACGGCTCTGCACTCCTTATTGCTTAGTTTTCAAGATGCTCTAATCATGTTGAGAGAATTATCCTAAACCATGACAGATTTGTGATCAGGCTGTGGCTGGTATATGACCATCTTATGTCTAATCTTCGACTAATCTATGACTGATTTATAACCGAACTATGGCCGGTCTGTGATCATCCTGCGACCGATTTATAGTCGACCTATGATCGGTATATAGACGAGCTATGGTCGGTCTGTGACTGATCTATAGCCGAGCTAGCCAACCCACGAATTATGTCGGTCTCTCAGCCCCTTTTGGGCTTTGAGGGTGCTTGTGTTGGCGTTACCTTTTTTGGATGTCAGTCTACTCTTGCATTTGGGGGTTATATTAAGCTCGGATTATAATGGGTTCAGTCCTATTTAGAAGAGTTGGTCCACTCCATAAGCCGACTTTTGGACTTATATTTTTTCCCAACAATTGGGATAGTCAACGTGACTAGCTATAGGCTTGTTGGGTAGGGCTCTATTCAAAATTTTGATTTAAGACTAGAATATTTTCCACCTTACTTGAATAGATGTAGGGTGCAAGTGTACCAAATCGACCCAAGGGACATTGGACCTGAGTGGAAAATTTGGACCATGGGGTGGCTCTAGGTCTAAAAGTTAATAAATGAGTTTAGGTCCCCTCAAAATCAACTTGATCCAATCCGTTTGGAGCCAGTTTTTAAATGGACCTGATTTTGACTTTGGTTCATGCTAAAATGGAACTTAGATAAATTACACCAAGATTCAAGAAAAAACAGTAATATTTGAGCATATCGGTCATTGAAAGCCCACCATTAAAAGCTTCCTAAGATTCACCCTAATGTTTATTGACCTTCCAGCTTGTTGATAAGGTTATACAAACTTGAATGAAATAAAGAAAAACAATTCAGCTTGATCTAAAACTTTTCTCACTTGCAAAGGATTTTAATTGTCAATAACCAATGTTTCCCATGATGTGGTCCACTTGAAATCTGTATCCGCTTCATTTTTTGGACCATGTCCAAAAACAAGCTGGAAAACGGATGGATAGCGCGGATATACAATGTATCACCCACGCGCTGGTTGCAAGGTCGTATCCAACTTGTGCTCGACGCAAGAGAACAGATTAGGTGTGGCAACGGCGTCACCCACGCTACCCTTATCATAGGGCCCACTTCAATGTATGTATTTCGTATCCACGCTGTCCATTCTTTTTGCTAAATCATTTTAGCACTTGAACCCAAAAATGAAGAAGGTCCAAATCTCAGGTGGACCATATGATAGGAAACAACGGTGATTGAACTCCCTACCATTAAAAGCTTCCTAGAGCCCATTGTAATGTTTCGGTAATGTTTGTTTGCCATCCAACCTGTTGATAAGGTCACACAAACCTAAACGAAGATAAAAACAAATATCAACGTCATCAGAAACTTTTGTGACCCATTAATAGCCAAACACCATTGTTTTCTATGGTATGGTCCACCTGAGAATTGGATGTTCTTCATTTTGGGGCATGGATATAAAATAACTATATCAAGGTGGGCCCACAATAAATGCTACACCTAGTCTACTCCCTCGACACACTTACATGGTTTTCATCCACTCCATGTTAATGGGCTATGTAATGTAATTGAAGATGGCCACGTGTGGTGGAGATGCGAAAACAACCTTTTAGCTGCCAAACCTTTTAGCTGTCAAAGTTGAATGGTAAAGGGAGATCGTGGTGCAGTGCTGTATGGCTCAGCCTGCTAGCCATCTATTGATGTCGAGTGGGTTGTTGATAATTTCATGGCCAAGATGGACCAGAAAAGGGCCGACTGGAGATGGAAGTGAGCTGGACCGTCAGGATCTTAAAACCGGCGTATCTCGCAAACTGAAATTAGCTACCCAATGTACCATATATGATTTTGGGGTAGGACGAGCTACTTTAGCCATCTGATGCCGAATCTATGAGATTCCACTGGATCGACACTCTAAAATCTGTTTTAATTTAGTTTTTGCAATTTATAGTAAGTTTTAGTTTACTCATAACTTTTGATCTCCTGAGTTTTACAAGTCGTGTCCAACAGGAAAGTTGCTTAGAAAATTTAGCAGAACAACTTGGTTGAGGCAAATAAGACACTATTTTTAGCCAAAAACCATGAGTTCTAGTACACATCATGATCGTCTATAAATAGCAAATTTACTATTCATAGTAAGTCACGATTTCTAGGAGTTTTAGTTGTGGTTTAATTCTGAAAATTCTCATATGGTTTGGCATTATTATTTAAAGAGTTGTAATCACGTTTTTAATCATCAATCAATTATTTATGAATTTCTAGAAATTAATTTTCTATTTTCTTCTTTTCCTTGTGGATTTGAGGCATTTCTGTTAAGAGTCCAGAGAAGGTTCAGGCATTCGGAATAGTTATCCCTTGAGGAAGACGGTGCTTGAACTTTACACGCCTATCCCTTCGTCATCTATCTAGGCTGAGAGTAGATTAGGTGCAGCCCTTTCCATGGGGTGCTTTGATGTATATATATTCTATATCCACACTATTCATCCATAGCCATGAAAATATCCAACTTTCAGACGGATCATAACGTAAGAAATAGTGGTGATTGACCATATTAATAGGCCACAAAAGTTTTAGATCAAGCTAATATTTGTTTTTTCCCTGCATCAAGGTTTATGTGACCTTACCAACAGGTTCAATGGCAAATAAACATTAGGGAAACATTATGGTGCACCTAATCCCCATTGTTTCCTATTATGGGGCCCGTCCCTAATCCGAAGGGATGAGCCCCTAAGCTAAGCTATCTAAGGATAGAACTCGGTGGGAGAAGATTTGTTTCATTAGGAATGTTTACAATACTGGTGAAGGACCTATAAGGCAATAAGCTTAAGGTCCGAGCTCTCCCAACCTTCTAGGTGGACCTAACCGACCACCACTAAGACGATATAAGTAATCCGGAGGGGATTATGCCCCAGATTTGGAAAAAGATGGCCTGACCGGCTGAGGTGTGCTAAACGACACTTTCAAGAGTAAGTTCCTACCCAAATAGGGACTCTCCAGCATATCCCGTTAAGACACGACAATTTCAGAAGTGCCCAAGGACCTTATAAATACAAATACCCCAAACGTGAAGAGGTAAGCTCCAAACCCACAGCTTAGTCATTGATCCAAGTTTATCAGCTTAACTTAGGCATCGGAGGATCCATAGCCGGTTACTGGCACCCCCCGTTGTCCACGTCTCCCTGGTCTTTGCAGGTCCATCAATGGGCATACATTCACGATCAATTGTATCGGTTGGCCCAAAATTTGATGACAACAATATGCTAGGAATGTGTTGATTGTGTTTTGAGCTTGATTAAGATATGAGAAAAAAAAGGAAAAATTAAACACACATTTTATTTAAAAATGATAGTCCAACATCCCTCATTCTGACCCTAACAGCACGACGAGAGAATTGACAAGCCATGCAAGGGCTGCAAGCTTCCATCAATCACATGGCGGAGGCTATAGGGCAACTCTGTGTTTCTTATGGTGATCCACCATTAGCAATTACTAGAACTCGTAATTGCCCTGATCACAAGGTGGTACTGGTAGTGAACTAAAGAGTCATTCCAGAGGAAGGGGAATTCAGCGGCGGATAAATCATCTACTACATGCACAATTCCTCCCTAGTGACTACGATCAGGTAATATTTCAATAATACCAAAATTATCGGCAAGGTAGTCTGTCGGTGAGAGATTACGCATAAGAATTCTACTGCCTGCCAACGCATATCAATTTGATCGATACTGAATCATAACAAGTCGTCCGATTCAATGGTGGATTATGTATGGCAGTCTAGGATAGGATCCAGATGCAGCCCGTTTGGACGATGAATGATGTAATCAAGTAGACTACTCGAGTAGAAGGAAGCACACCTTGAACACCCTAATGCACGGACCTATCCCACTGCCAGGGTTGTCATAACAGGTCCGTCCCAGGGAGCTCCACAGCCCAAAAGGAAAAAACATGTACAAGCGCGCACTCAATCTCCTACACCCATGAACTGAGATCAAGGAAGTTTGTAAGCTAGGCCCCAAAGGGGTGTATCAGCTACTGCTGATCCGATCAGGATTCCAAACTCCTATGCCCGGTCAAAACCCGACAATTACTATCGTTGTGGCCATCCGAGTCACCCATCAAATACTTGTCCCCAACGACAAATGGCGAACCTCACCATCAATAACGGTAGTGTTGAAAATGCCGATGAAGACCCAAATGTTGAGGGACAAGAGCACAGTACAGAGGACAAGGCGGATGAGATAGGTTGGATTCAACAGGATCACTGCGAGTCGCTTGTCATGATGTGACTATTGCATGCGATAAGGAAGGAAGCACACCCATAACAATGTAATATCTTTCAAACTAGGTGTACAATGAATCGAAAAGTTTATGACGTGATCATTAATAGTGGGAGTAGCGAGAACGTCGTCTCCAAGGTCATGGTGGAAAAATTACAATTAAAGACAACCTCACCCCTCCTATATATGATCGGTTGGATTAAGAATGTCAGTGAAATGAATGTAACTGAATAGTGAACTATATCTTTTTTAATTGGTAAATATTATAATGATGAAGTAGTATGCGATGTAGTTGACATGGAGGCCCATTACATATTACTCGGTCGACCATGACAATCTGATCATAACGCCACTCATAAAGGGTGAGATAAGATATATATTTTCGTCAAAGACGGCCAGAAAACCATATTAGCCCATATAGTTCTATAAAAGTCACCCAAAACTTCTAAAGTGAAGGCTTGTTCTCTCTTAACTATCGGGACTTTTTGGAGGAATACAAAGAAATGGGACAAGCCTATGCATTAATTATAAAAGGGGAGGAACTCGAGCCTACCATCATCCTTGGAAAACTAAAGCCCTTATTGCATAAATTCAAGAAAATTTGACACGATGACCTTCCCGATGGATTGCCTCCTATTCGAGATATTCAACACTATATCGACCTTGTCCCTAGGTCCATCTTACCCAATTGTCCTCACTATCAGGTGAGTTCGAAGGAGTGCGATATTCTGCAGGGACAAGTGAAGGAACTGATTCGTAAGGGTCTTATTCGAGAAAGCATGAGCCCATGTGCCATATCGGCTCTATTAACTCTAAAAAAATATGAGAGTTGACGCATGTGTTTATGCAGTCGATCCATCAACAAAATCACCATAAAATACGTGTTTCCCATTCCACGATTGGACGATATGTTGGATATGCTTGAGGGCGCGAAAGTATTCTCTAAATTGGATCTAAGGAGCGGATTCCATCATATTCAGATATGACCAAGTGATGAGTGGAAGACAACTTTTAACACCAAGGAATGGTTGTATGAATAAATGGTCATGCCCTTTGGTCTTTCAAATGTGCCTAGCACATTCACATGGTTGATGAATCAAGTTCCGAAACCATTCATTGGAGAGTTTGTTGTGGTTTATTTCAATTATGTTTTGATATACAGTTAGGACGAGGCAAGCCATATGGAACATCTCAAAAAGGTCCTTCAAGTACTTACTGAAAATAAAATGTATCTCAATTTTAAAAAGTGTAGCTTCTTGGCCGACAACTTGTTGTTTTTAGGCTTTATCATGACATCCACGAGCATTTAAATGGATGAAGAAATTGTGAAAGCCATAAGGGAATGATCAGTACCAGCAAACGCCCATTAGGTACGAAGATTTCACGAATTGGTGACAGTCTATTGTCGGTTCATGAAGAACTTTAGCACCATTGTATCTCCAATTATAGATTGCATGCATGAAGAAGGGATAATTTTAGCAGACTAACGAAGCCGACAGGAGCTTTGCCGAAATTAATCAGGGGTTGTCCACAACCCCGGTTCTGGTACTTCCCAACTTCGACAAACTATTTGAAGTTAAATGAGATGCTTCATATGTTGGGATTGGGGGAGTCTTGTCTCAAGAAGATCAATCAGTAGCCTAATACAGTGAAAAGCTTAGTGATGCATGCAAGAAGTAGTCAACATATGAAATCGAATTATACGCATGGTCCAAGCACTGCGACATTGGTGACATTACTTGATTAAAAGCAAGTTCATCATTTACACAGATAATCAAGCTCTCAAATTCATTAATAGTCGGCTAACATGAATAGTGTGCATGATAGGTGGACTTCATTTTTGTAAGAATTCACATTTATGCTTAAATATAAGTCTGAACAGTAGAACAGAGTGGTAGATGCACTAAGTCACCATATAACTTTGTTAGTCACCATTAACAGCATGGTTATGGGGTTCGAGCACCTTAAGGACATATATACTGATGACAATGACTTCAGGGACACATGGGTTAGATGCCAAAAAGGTCACCTAGTGACCTGCATGTGTAAGACGAATTCATTTTCAAAAGGAATCAACTATGCATCCTCAAAAGCTCGCTGAGGGAGAAGATCATCTAGGACCCAGATGGAGGTGGCCTTATTAAACACCTTGGACGGGACAAGACGTGAGATCTTGTTTAAGAACGGTACTACTGGCTGCAATTAGTACGTAACGTGGGTAGAGCGGTGTATCATTGTCATGTTTGCTAGGTCTCCAAGGGACAGTCTCAAAATACGGGTCTCTACACACCGTTACTTGTACCTGACGACCCTGAAACAAAGAGGGCAAACTTGTAGCTTACAAGTTGAAGGGCGGAGCTTTAGCTTGGTGGAAGCAACTACAACTCGCATGGACAAGACAGATGAAGGCACCAATTCTCACATGCTAGCGGATGAAGCAGGTATTACATGGACGACTCCTCCCTAGCGATTACGATCAAGTAGTATTTCAACAATACCAAAATTATCAGTAAGGTAGTCGATTGTTGAGACATCACGTAGAAGAATTCTACAGCCTATCGGTGCGTAACAAGTTGGTCGAGACTGAATCACAACAAGTCAACCGATTCAATGGTGGATTATGTATGGCAATCCAAGATTAGGTCCAGATGCAGCCCGTTTGGACGATGAATGATGTAATCAAGTTGGATACTCGAGCGGAAGCATAACTTGAATGCCCTAACACACGGACCTATCCCACCGCAAAGGTTGTCATGGCAGGTTCATCCCAGAGAGCTCTAAAGTCCAGAGGAAAAGAACCAATAGGATCACGCACTCACTCTCCTACACCTATAAACCGAGATCAGGGAAGTGGGCAAGTTAGGCCCCAAAGGGGCATATTGACTGTTGTTGGCTGATCAGGATCTCGAACCCCTATGCTTGACCAAAACCCAACAATTGCTATCGTTGTGGCCAACCAGGTCACCTATCAAATACTTATCCCCAACGATAAGTGGAGAACCTCGCCATCAATGACAATAGTGTTGAAAACACCGATGAAGACCCAGATGTTGAGGAACAAGAGCACACCACTGAGGACGAGGCGGTTGAGATAGGTTGGGTTCAAAAGGATCACAACGAGTCTCTTGTCATGAGGTGACTATTATATATGCTAAGGAAAGAAGTACACCCATAACGACTTAATATCTTCTGAACTAGGTATACCGTGAATCAAAAAGTTTGTGACTTGATCATTAACAATGGGAGCAGCAAAAATGTTGTCTCCAAGGTCATGGTGGAAAAATTACAATTAAAGACATAGCATCACCCCTCATCATATACAATCAGTTGGATTAAGAAGGTTAGTGAAACGAAGATAACTGGATAGTGCACTATATCTTTTTCAATTGGTAAATATTATAAAGATGAAGTAGTACGTGATGTAGTTGAGATCAAGGCCTATCACATACTACTTGGTCGACCATGGTAATCCGATCGTGACGCCACTCATAAAGGGCGAGATAACGTGTATATTTTCCTTAAGGACAGCCAGAAAACCATATTAGCCCCTTTGGATTCAGAGGAGCCACCCAATTTTTCTAAAGTGGAGGGCTATTCTCTCTTAACCATACGAGACTTCATGGAGGAATACAAAGAAATGGGACAAGCCTATGCATTAATTGTAAAAGAAGGGGAGGAACTCGAGCTTATCCTCATTCCTGAAAAACTAAAGCCCTTGTTGCATGAATTCAAAGAAATTTGACACAATGACCTTTCGGATGGATTACCTCCCGTGCAAGATATCCATCACCATATTAACCTTCTCTCTGGGTTCAGCTCACCCAATCATCCTCACTATCGGGTGAGTTCAAAGGAGGGTGATATTTGTAGGGGCAAGTGGAGGAACTGATCCGTAAGGGTATTATTCGAGAAAGCATGAGCCAATGCACCATACCGACTTTCTTAGCTTCAAAAAAAATATAGGAGTTGACGCATGTACATCGACAGTCGAGCCATCAATAAAATTATCATAAAATAAAGATTTACCAAACCACGGCTAGACGATATGTTGGACATGCTTGGGGGCACGAAAGTATTTTCTAAATTGGATCTAAATAGTGGCTACCATCATAGTTGGATGCGGCCAAGTGATGATTAGAAGACGACTTTTAAGACCAATGAATGGTTGTATGAATGGATGATCATGTCTTTTGGTCTTTCGAACGTGTCTAACACATTCATGTGGTTGATAAACTAAGTTCTGAAATCATTCATTGGGTGGTTTATTGTGGTTTATTTCGATTATATTTTGATATACAGTTAGGACGAGGGAAGCCATGTGGTTTATCTCAAAAAGGTCCTTCAAGTGCTCAATGAAAATAAATTGTATCTCAATTAATAAAAAAGTACAGCTTCTTAACCGACAACCAATTATTTTTGGTGTTTATCGTGACATCCTCGGGCATTCGAATGGATAAGGAAAATGTGAAAGCCATCAGGGAATGACCAGTACCAACAAACGCCCATTAGTTATGAAATTTTCACGGATTGACAACATTTTATCATCGGTTCATGAAGAACTTTAACACTATTGTATCTTCAATTATAGATTACATGAAGAAGGGACAATTTCAGTAGACTGACGAAGCCGATAGGAGTTTTGCCGAAATGAAACATAGGTTGTCCACAACCCCGATTCTGGTACTCCCCAACTTTGACAAACTATTCGAAGTTGGATGTGATGCTACATATGTCAGAATTGGGGGAGTCTTGTATCAAGAAGGTCATCCGGTAGTCTGATACAGTGAAAAGTTTAGCGATGCACGCAAGAAGTGGTTGACATATATGAGATCGAATTATATGCAGTGGTTTAAGCACGGCAACATTAGCAACATTACTTGATTCAAAGGGAGTTCATCCTTTACAGAGACTATCAAGCTCTCAAATTCGTTAATAGCTAGGCTAACATGAATAATGTGCTTGCTAGGTGGATTTTTTTTTTGCAAGAATTCACGTTTGCGCTGAAACATAAGTCTGGACAGTAGAATAAAGTGACTGACGCACTGAGTCGTCATGCAACTTTGTTAGTCACTATGAGCGGCAAAGTTGTCGAGTTCGAGCACCTCAAGGACATATATGTTAAGGACGATGACTTCAAGGATATACAGGTTAGATGCCAAGAAGGTCACCCCAGTGACCTTCACATGCAAGACGGATTTCTTTTCAAAGGGAATCGACTATGCATGCCCAAAAGCTTGCTGAGGGAGTGGATCATCCAGGAGGTACATGGAGGTGGCCTTATTGAACACCTTGGATGAGACATGACACGAGCTCTTGTTGAAGAACGTACTACTGGCCACAATTAATACGTGACGTTAGAACAGTGCATCGCTATTATGTTTGCTAGGTCTTCAAAGGGCGGTCTCAAAATATGGATCTCTACACCCCGTTACTTATACCCGATGGCCCTTGGGAGGACCTATCTATGGACTTCGTGTTGGGTCTCCCACAAATATTGCGTGGCATGCATTCAGTGTTCATGGTGGTAGATCATTTTTTGAAGATGGCACACTTCATCCCATACAAGAAGACCCTCGACACAACGCACATGGAGAATTTATTCTTCAGAGAGATCGTGCAACTACACGGGGTCCCCAAGACTATCACTTTTTACTGTAACATGAAGTTCATTAGCCACTTTTGGCGCACTTTGTAGAGCAGATTCGATAGGCGACTTCATTTCAGCAGTGCCTACCACCCACAGACCAATGGGTAAACTAAAGAGGAAAGCCGAAACAGTGGGATTTGACCTTTTCGCAAGCAGAGTTTGCATTCAACAACATGGTGAACTGATTGACGGGGAAGTCCCTATTCCAGGTTATTTATGGCCGAGTGTCTCGTCACAAACTTGACTTGGTCTCTTTACTTAAGCTCTTGGGCATGAGCACTTCTACAGAACATATAGTAGACAAGGTCATAGGCATTCATACGGAGGTCAATGCCAATTTACATGCCTCGAATAATAAGAGCAATGGGCAAGCTGACAAGCATCTACAACAAAATGTGTTCAAGGTGGGCGACTAAGTTATGGTCCATCTACGCAAGGAGAGATTTCTGATCGAGACATACAACAAATTAAAGAACAAGAAGATTGGGCCAGTACCGATCTTATAAAAGATCAATGATAATGCTTATCTTATATATTAATCTTCTGGATGACATGGAGATCTCATGAACTTTCAACATCGCAGACTTGACCGAGTATCATGAAGCATAGCAGGATGAGTTCTTTCAAAGTGGAGGGGATTGATGTAGATTGGGTTGCAGATAATTTCATGGCCAAGATGGACCACAAAAGGCTCGATCGGAGATGGAAGTGATCCGGACCATCAGGATCTTAAAATGGGCATATCTCGTAAACCGGAATGAGCTATTCGACGTACCATATATGATTTTAGGGTAGGACAAGCTACTTTAGCCACCCAAGCAAGCTTACTGGGTTACCGACGCCGAATTTGTACAATTTCATTAGATTGACGGTCGAAAATTCATTTTATTTTTGTTTTTATTATTTATAGTAAGTTTTCATTTAATCATAACTTTTAGTCTGTT
The DNA here is from genome assembly GCA_037074715.1 of Magnolia kwangsiensis. Taxonomy (NCBI): domain Eukaryota; kingdom Viridiplantae; phylum Streptophyta; class Magnoliopsida; order Magnoliales; family Magnoliaceae; genus Magnolia; species Magnolia kwangsiensis. The sequence goes on along the minus strand of CM073571.1, from coordinate 191,597,202 downwards.
GAGTTTTAGAAGTCATGTCCAATAGGAAATTCTCTTAGAAAATTTAGGAGAACAACATGGTTGAGGCAAATAGGACAGTTACTATTTTAGGCCGAAAACCATAAGTTCTAGTAGACATCATGAACATCTAGAAATAGTAAATTTACTATTTATATCAAGTCACAATATCTAGGTGTTTTAGTTGTATTTTAATTCTGAAACCTCTCCTAGGGTTTAGCATTATTATTTAAAGAGTTGTAATTACGTTTTATTCATCAATCCATTATTTACAAATTTCTGGAAATTATTTTCTATTTTCTTCTTTTTCTCGTGGATTCGAGGTATCTCTGTGAGGAGTCTAGAGAAGTTCTATGGATTCAAAACAATTATCCCGTGAGGAAGACGATGCTCGACCTCTACATGCCTATCCTTACATCAGTTTGAACTTGATGAAGGGAAAATATAAATGTCAACTTGATCCAAAACTTCTATTGTCCTTGAGAGGTTTTCAGTAGTAAGCAATCAATCTTCACTGTTTCAGGTGGTGGGGTCTACTTGAGCATTCAATCTACCTCATTTTTGGGCTCATTATAACTTAAAATGGATCATAGACGCCATCAATAAAACACATAATTCATGGTGGGCTGCACATAGCTCCTGACAGGACTGTTTGTCTCTACCTAGGCCCTACTGGGAGTAGTACTCAATCCCTACACCTAAGGACCGGCAGGGTATTATTATCAATTTGATTCAAAACTTCTATGGACCTTGAGAGGTTTTCAGTAGTAGGCAATCGATCCTCACTATTTCTCGTGGTGTGGTACACTTGAGCATTCAATCTGCCTCATTTTTTGGGCTCATAACCTAAAATGGATCATAGACAGCATGTATAAAACACATAGATAATGATGGGCTCCAAAGTAGCTTCTAACATGACTGTTTGTCTCCAGCTAGGCCCACCTAAGGATTGGTAGGTGATAGCCAATCCACATACTGAGTCAATTACATGGGGCCACTATGATTTATATATTTTATCCACGCTGTCAGTCTTTTTACTCCCTCATTTTAAGGCATGAGCTCAAAATTGAAGCATATTTCAAACTCAAGTGAACCACACCATAGGAAGTGTAGGAATTGAAGACTCACGATTGGAAACTTCTTTAGGCTAGAAGTCTTGAATCAAGATAAGATTTGTGTTTTCCCTTTCATCTATGTTCTTTTGTCACTACTGCAATCTATACCTAGGACATTAAAGCTGGTATCCCCATCCCCTAACCAATAAACATCATTGTGGGCCCTGTGAAGGTTTCAACGGTGGACGTCATTATCCCCACTGTTTCCTACGGTGAGGGATCTACTTGAGCTTTTGATATGCCTCAATTTGGTCTTTGCCCTGAAATAAGTTGGTAAAATACATTTACGGCAAGGATAAGACATACGAGGCTCGTAAGAGTTTACCCAATATGCTATCTGAGTCACTCAGTAAGCAATCCGCATCCCACACCCACAAGTAGCTGTATATGAAAACCGCGTAACTAACTGCAGTAGGTGCATGCTTGCTGTAAAATCTAATTAACCGGCACATTATAGTTATCCCTGGGGGTGTACATCGGGCTGAACCGAGTCGAACTGGGCTCAACCCAGATTTAGGATATATATATATATATATATATATATATATATATATATATAGGGAAAAGGTACTATGCGCTAGACCTCACGATAAGCTCCCGTGAGGTCGAGCTGTGTGGGCCCCACCGTGATGCGTGTCGACCATCAACACCGTACATTTGATGGGTCTCCTTTAAATTATGAGATATCCCAAAAATCAGCCGTATACGGAACTCAGGTGGGCCATACCATCTAAAATCATGTGAAGACACCGTTAAAAAATATAAAAGCACTTGTTGGGGCCCACCCGAAATTTACATGCGTCTGAAACTTGGTCTGAACCCTCATCCAAGTGGGACACACATAATGGATGGGCTGGATTTGCAAACCACATCTCAGTGGGCCCAAAAAATGATTATGAATGTTTTAATGGTGCACGGCCCCTCTCCACTTCTGTATGTGGTGTGGCTCACACAAGTCACGGATTGACTTGATTTTTGAGACCTAGGCCCACGATGGAATGGTGCATCTAACCGATGGGGTAGATGTTCAAAACGCATCACGGTGGGGCCCATACAGCTCGACCGCATGGGACGGACTCGTGAGGTTGAGCGCATAGTACCTTTTCCCACACACACACACACACACCCACATATAAACAGCCGAGTCGGGCCGAACTGGGACATGTTTGAACTCGGCCCGAACTCAGTTTCGGGTTGAAGAAAATAGCTCATCCCGGCCTGAACTCAGTTTTGGGTCGGGCCAAGTAAAGCTTTTTCGGGCCGGGTGGAGCGAGTTAACCGGGCTAGCCCGATTTGTGTATAGCCCTAATTATCCCACTATGAAAACAGGATGCCTCTGAAATTAGCCGTTCCATTAATCAAGTGGTCCACACTTTATACTAAAGAAAACAATGGACAAACACCAACAAATCTCCAAATTCTCATGGCTAGGATTATTTTCAGGTGAGTCAAATCTGATGAATGGATTAAAGGCACGGTGGCCTCCACATGCAACTTCAACTAGCTGTGGGTGAGACATTATATCGTGCCACTAGTTGTATTGTAGGCTCACGGCATAACTAGTTGCTTTGTACACGTGTGGCGATCAGATCATCTTACCCATTGAATGCTGGAATCATCGTTTTATAATAACCGTCCATTTTACAATTCATAAACTGAGTGGCCAGCACAGTCTGACAAAAATGTTTCTTTATGAACATAAACCATCCTTGGCAACTCCCCTTTAATAGGTGTGTCAAGTTTATGGTTGGACCTATTTTTCTCTGATTGATTTTTGACCCTCCAATCTTGTGTGCTATTAATTGAATGGTTCAATCATTTGATTGATGCGAATTTTTTGGGGAAATCAGACACATTTTCATCAAACATGTGTAAGATATACAAATAAGCAAATCATCATACATGGAAGATACAAGAGATACTAAGATCTTTTTATATGTAAAACTCCCAGTTGTAAAAGAAAACGCTACACAACTTTGTCCAATACAAATCCACTATAATAGAAATATTGGAAGTACAATCATCAAGATATTTCTTTTGAATACCCAAACTACGTACATTACCTAACCAACATAAAAAAAATGAATTTCTCGCCAACTAATGATGGTATACAATTCCTAAGACATTCTTGGAAAAGACAATCCAAGAAACCAGCATTGTAGATGGACCATCACGAACTCGAATGTGAAGATTTCAATAGTAGAACACTTTTGTTCTTCTCTTCTACAAAATTCCTTCTTTATTCTTCTTTCTCCATTTTTCTCCAAAGAAAAAAAAAATACCAATATTGCCATAGCTCTCACCCTAGGAAAAAATTGATTTTCTCTCCTCTTTAACTTGCTTGGCCAAAATACCCTATACACACGAGGCCAAGGAAAACACTTAAGCCTACACATATGGGTCCCACCTCCACATGAGGAGGGACCCCACCATTCTTACATATTTTGCTTATGTGGTTTGATGTTTCAATCGTCCAACATGTTGCAAAGACATTAATTCCATTAGATCTAGGTCAATCTTCTTTCATCACTATACAAAACTATAACTATCATGTGGTCCCAAGCATTTGAGACCTCCTATTTAAGAGGTTCGTCTACCCATCTACCTATATGGCTCAGCCTGCTAGCCCATCTATTTGCATGTTGTATGGCTCAGTCTATTGCACCAGTCTACAATATCATATCTACAACTCATATGTAGATCAGCTCCCTGGCCCAAGAACTCAAGCTATTTGTAACACCCTTAATTTCGAGGGTTGAGCAAAGCTCAACTCCCAAGATCCAATGCATCACTTATGCAACATAAATAATGATGTTTAAATGTTGTTTATATTAGTGCATTAAACATGAGAGAAATTATACTAAATCAGCATATCATACTCTAGAATTAATATAATTAAGCAAGCGAAAGACTGAGATAAATATATATAAGTATATACATGTTTCACAACCTCCAGAGTATGAGTGTATTACCGGGCTATATATATATATATATATATATATATATATATATATATATATATATATATATATATATATATATATATATATATATATATATATATATATATATATATATTGTTTTAAAATATACAAAATGTCAAAATGTGAATGTCCGACTAATCCATATAATCCTTGTGATCCTATCAAATCAACACTAGGTCTACATAGACTCGCCTGATAGCTGAACATAGGAGAATTCCTCCTCGTTTATGAAATCCAAATCAGCAGAATAGACTTCTTCGTCACTTGCATTTACAATAGAGTCTAGTTAGTGTTTTAAAACATCATCCCAGAGTCGGAGTGAGTGATCAACTCAATGGTACTATAAGGCAAAGGTTAACATGTTATTAATTCAGTTAAGTAGTAATGATAAAGCAGTACAATAATCATATCTTAAGTACTCTAATTAATGCAAGAATGGTATGTTGTAATGATGCATTCCCTAGCACGAAGCTCCCTCACAAGCGACTTCATTAACCATTCGTGTATGAAAAACTTCCTAAACGTGTCCTTCCACACCAAAGCACATGCAATGCGGTGCATGGTTGTGCTAGCCAAATACTTAATTAGGCTTATTCATAGAGCAAATTCGAGAAGCTAAAGTACCTCCCTTTATATCATTAACCAAAACCGAAGGATCCATCTAGGGTCGTCAATCATAATTAATCATATACGATAGGCAAGTTGTAAGGCATCACCCCTTATGAAAGCAGTGGATAAGCAAATTCAAGTGTTTATACTCGAAGTCACTACGGGGAGGATCGTCACCTCAGCGAAGGCTGACAGCTTGAATACAGTGTCCTATATCATCGTATTCGGCTCACAAGTTTGGGACTGGTCACTACGGGGAGGCTCGTCACCCAGCATAGGCCAAATCTCGACCACAGTGTCCCATACCACCATACCCAGCTCATGAGTCTTAGCGGATCATAGTATCATGGTTGAAACGGGTCTTTACATTGGAAAGTGGTACCTTAGATTCAAACAGTAATGTTCATACATTATAAACACACAATAGGCCAATCGGGTTATTTGACAAGTTCAACTAGTATGGGTGCATGCCGACTTAATCAACATGGAGCGCACAAGCACTCCACGTGGCCTAACCACCGTCGATAATCGTAGTATGACCCAAATCCATCGAACGTATCTACTGTGACAAAACTAGTTCGACCACTCAAATAGGAATTGTTACCGATTGCCTGGACTACCCTGCAGTCCCAATCTCACTCAGATTATCAGGGAAATACATGTGATAATCATATATGCATTTAACAAACAATTCAAGCGAATCCTTCATTTAAGCATTTTGTCAAACACATTGAACAGGTTAACAAACATTTGCATTTTATCCGTAAATCATGTAGTCGAAATAAAGATTACATAAAGGAAACTATACACATAGATAAGGTACTTGAGAATCCTATCTCAATACCCTTATTAAATCTAATTCATCAACAATTTCTCATTCACACATTTTATCAAACATTTAGACTACACATAACTAAATACGTAGACTAGGGTAGTTACAACATGTATCTTAGCAAATCTTTATACAAAGATGTCATCATGCATATGACAAACATAAATCCTAGATTAGTAGTCATAGCAAGCACAAATCATGTTGGCATGTTCATTCAAACATTTTAACAAACACATACGATGCATATTTATTCAACATAATTCATACATGTATAATACATCAAAATTGAGGTGTTTAAGACGATGTGGTAGCAATCAAGCCAAACATAAATCATTAGCTGACATTGAAAGCCTTGAAAACCATAACTTAAACGTTTATAACTATTCACTCTCCAAGTGCAGGGTTGTGATGTAGTAATAAACTCGATAAGACCGAAGTCGAATCCCAAGGGACTGATACCTGTATGTTATCTGAAACTAAATAGAACTAGAACTAGACTAAGATGTAATCTAAATCAAATAGAATTTAAGGAATAATTGTGAAATAATTATCTAAAACTAAAAGAATTTAGGGAAAGAAAACTAGGGATTCAGAGGATCAGGGAGATCTTATGCCTGTATCAAAAACTCAACTAGACTTAGAGTCCATCTTCATCCAGTTGAAGGGTGTAACCATGAAAATTAAACTGAATTTCCTTTGATATAGTTTTAAAGAGATGAAAGGTATATGAAGTAGAATGGATTCCATCACTAAACCATGCCCAAGAGACAAAGTAAACAACATAATTAAACTAATTACCAACCAATCAATAGGATATGAAGGTTAGGAAGGGTACCATCATTCGACCATGCCCAGGAGATAATAGTGAACAATAGGGCTTCCTAACATCATAATCATCAAAAGGAGAAAGAAATACTTAAAGCCATCGCAGATCTATTGTAATGTCAGTCACAACAAACCATTAAAAACTGAAAGTATTCCTATTAATCAAGCTAAAATCAACATAAGTTCAATTTAGCATGAATCAAAGCCATAAGGTTAGCCCCATCATGCTACAAGCTTCACCTCTTAGCCCTAGCTAAGAGGTTTAGCCTATCATAAACATGGTGAGGCTAAAAGTCTCTCAAAAGTATTAAAGAAAAAAATAAAGAAAAATAAAGAAAAAATAACTCTCAGACGGTTGCCTGTGCTTCATGTCCACGCCCAAGCCAAGATGATCTCCTTTTTCTCTCTCTCACATCCTTCTTTTATAAGAGTTAGGTAAGGTCGGTGGAGGACTTCCGCACTCAATGCAGTTGGTGCAGAAGTTTTACGCAACATGCGCATGAAGTCAGTGCGAAAGTCTTACGCACTCCCTGCGTAAGCTTTGTTACGTAGTCAAGAAAATAGTCCAAGAAAACGGAATTATCCTTACTTCTGTCAAAAAGAACAATGTCCCCTAGGGCATTTTTGGACGACCAACATGATGGACAGTTTGGATCTTCCAACTTATCAACGATGGTGGCCCACCCGTGTTCGTACGCAGTTCTGTTTCACAACAAAGCATCATACGTTCGACGTTGTGAAACTCGTGGGCCCGTGATTGGTATCCGATGAGGGATTCATTCCGTTAAGAATGCTCTCGAAAAACCATTCGAAAAAGAATGTTTTTGAAATGAAATCGGTGTGGCCCACAAGTTTGTCCACTCCACCGTCCATCATGCATTTAACTACTAGGATCCTGCAATCACTTGCATGGCGTCAAAAGGTCACCTAAGTGAAGTTAGTACCCCCCCTCTGTACACAATGGACGGTCCAGTTAATCATAATGGATGATGGGTGGGCCCCACTACTCAAAACCGATAGACGTGGTGTGTCTGTTGTGAGTTTTTTTAAAAATTGTTGGTCAGCGTAATGCTGATCGACTTTGGTGTTGTGGTGCATGGCGAGTGCGTGCACACTGTGTACATGCACTCTCTTGTGTGGGGTCCACTGTGATGCGTGTGATACATCTGCTCCGTCTATCCCCTTCCACATTTAATTTAAGACGTTGAGGCCAAAAATGAATCGTATCCAGAGATCAGGTGGGCCCCATATTGATGATTTACGGACTGATCTGACCGTTGAACCACTTCCACATGGATCCAATGGCTGAAATTCAACGTGTATGGTTAATTTATGGCATTCAGGACATGTATGAAGTTTCGAGCCAAATGGATGATTGGAACCCTGTGATCTTGCCTTCTGGCTGACTTTCAGGTCACTTGAGCTTCTGTTTCTCGATTTTCTCATATCTCTGGCATGTAAATCCGTCGATCTTGGTCTCCTAGGGTCCATCTCCTGCTTTAGTGAATTCAGAGCGCCAAATCCATGCATTTAGCACCTTTTTTCAGTTCAAGCTCCTAAAGTCACCTTGCAATACAAGCACGAGTAAAATAGGTTGTTAAACAGAACCACGTTCGTAAATGCAGGTAATAACTAGGGTCTAATATGCAATATTTGACCCTCAACACAACTCTCAACCAACATTTTGTTAGTCTTTTCTATTTCGGGATATCATTGGTAACCAACAAGAGAATTCATGATAACCAAGACTTAAACCAAAACTTGTCTCACAGATCATCTTTTCATTCTTCCAGCTTTTGATTTTTCCATTAAGAGTAATACTAAGAAGGGGAATCAAATTCTCACCTATAGGGAGCAGACCTATGGTGAAGACCGTACACCCAACCTTTTTCACATATCATCCATGGGGAATTAAATCTTCACCTATAGGGAGCAAACCTATGGTGAAAATTATTCGTCCAACTCTTTCCAAAGGTATCTGTTTTTTTTTTTTACTAGGTATTTTGTTTTTCTTCAAATGATCATGATGGGAAAATTTTTCAGGCTGGTTCCTTACATGCTTAGTGATTACTAAGTTAACCCTTCAATTTCAAACTGAAACCTTAATGTGAACGCGAGATGTGACATATGAAATTATGACTTAATCAATGTTTACAACTTTGAATTATGGATTAACAATTCAAACTTAACTGTGAAATCTAATATAATAGATAACTAATCTAAGAGTCATAAATCCAACATTACGTATCTTATAATTCTGACATCAAAATCACTTCGAATTCACAAGAATTTTTGAAAAAATTTAAAAATTTTCACAATTTTTGCTCAAGACTAAGAAAATACTGATTAGGCAACCTAATCTCCCACCCCCAACTAAAAATCTACATTGTCCTCAATGTAAAAGGTATGATCATGCAATGCACATGGGACATCGAAAGTAAATGAAAAGTGATGGGAAAATAGTACTTGGATAACGAATCACAAGGCCTTCCAAAGATATCAACGTGAGAGCAGGTCAGCACAAGAGAGAAACCAACAAAAGAAAACTATCCTAAAACAATGAAAGAAGGAAAAAACTACTCGATCATGCCGCAAGGTTCCTCTTCCAGCCAATATCTTGGTAAATTTCTCAGAAGATTTTTCAACAAGATCATCCAAAAGCATGTTTTGCAGTAGGCTTAGATGTCCTGGAGCGTGAATGTCCAGAGAAATTGATGGACCTCAGCATAAAGCTTTCTTTTAATCGTCTGAAGTGTCCAAAGTATATATGATTTACATGTGGCAGAAAAAATTTAGAAGTTAACACACCAAGATGAATTAGAGACTACAAGTAGATGAAATTCAGAAAAATTTGTAGCAGGTGATGTGGTTTCAACATACACCAAAGTTTCACTCTTTAGTTCAATTTTCAGCTCCTCCTTCTTTAATGGTAAACATTCAGGATATGGGGGAGGAGGTACTTTAGAATAAGGATTCTCTCGGTCTGTGGTAACTACCGAGGTATTGTCTTGCGAGGCATCCACTATTTCTTGTACCATGGGATCGGTTGAATCTGTAAAGTGTGCCAAGCAATCATCCACAGAGTCGAAACATTCAGTTGAAAGGAGTTCATTCATCCTATCGAGATTTGTGATGCTATGTCCAAAGACTTTTTTATCTTCTTTGAGAGTAGAAATGAGCATACCATCTTTTTTGTTCTCAAGGTGGGATGAAATCACCACTGAGCATGTCTCTTCTGACCTAAGTAAAATTGTTCAAGATCAGTGGGCAAAAGTTTTAGGTCAAGCTTTGGTGCCTTGAAGTTAGACATCAGAGACACTTCTTCGGTTTGGGGCAATTTTTCAAATTGTGACCTTCACTGGTTAACTTCAAGTACCGATGCAGTATCAAGCATGACCCCCGTCTCCTTAATCATGTCATCATCAAAATCAGGAGAGTGGGCCATGCACATCTCTAGAGAGTCAGAGGATAAGGTCAAAGGTGTCCTATCTTCCACAAAAGAGTAAATCATATTAATGTCGTGGAAATCGTCATCATCCTCTAACCGTCTGCCTGTATTGAAAAATATGTTTGACTCCAATGTCATATTTCCGAAAGACATAGTCATAACACCATTCCTACAATTGATAATTACGTTTGAAGTTGCAAGGAATGGGCGACCAAGAATGATGGGAATTTGAGTGTTCATGTTACTGATAGGTTCGGTATCTAGGATGATAAAATCTACAGGGTAGTAAAATCTATTGACCTGGACCAACACATCCTCAATTATCTCTCTTGGTACACGAACAGAGTGATCAGTAAGTTGTAGTGTAGTTAGGGTGGGTTTTAATTCACCCAAACCTAACTGTTTATATATCAAGTAGGGAATCAGATTGACGCTCGCTCCTAAGTCAAGTAGTGTGTGATCAATTTGATAATCCCCAATTACACATGATATGGTTGGGCTACCAAGATCTTTGAATTTTTGTGGCACATCTTACTTTAGGATGGCACTCACTTTCTCATTCAAGAAGATTTTCTTTTGAATATTCTGTCGTCTTTTAGTCGTGCACAAGTCCTTCAGAAATTCGGCATATGAAGGTATTTGTTTTATAGCATCAAGTAGAGGAATGTTGACCTTTACTTGTTTCAACACCTCTAGAATATCCTGAGAGTTAGAGAGAGGTTTTGGTGCAATCAACCGTTAGGGGAATGGAACGATCAGCTTCCCTTGAGATTTCTGTTCTAATTCATGTGTAGCAATATTACGTCTATCATCGTTGTCCTCTTCTAGATCCTTAGGCTTTTCAGCCCTAACCGGAATGGTTTTGTCAATGGTCTTCCCACTTCTAAGAGTGGTGATAGATTTAGATTGCTCCATCTGATTCGAAGAACTGGGATCTCTTATCTCATATTGTGGTTTGGGAATGGGGAGAGGTTGAGTAGGAAGCATCCTCTTTTCCTCAATTGCTAATTGTGACTCCATCCTTTGGACAGACGACACAAGCGTTCCAATTGCTGATCTGATTTCCTGGATTGCTTGTGCCGTATTCTGATTAAATAGCTTATGGTCTTTGAATGTATTTTAGAACCGGATCCTCTTGAGGTTTCACTTGATTTGGAATTTGATTAAAGAAACCTTGAGGAGGAGTAGTTTGTTCATTCCTCCAACTGAAGTTTGGATGATTTCTTCAACTAGGATTGTATGCATTAGAGGTGGGTCCATTGAAAGGCCTTGGTAATTATTTACAGCATTGGATATCTCAGTCAGTACCTCTTGAAAGGTAGATATAGTTGAAAATTTTTAAGTTGTGTGATTGTTATAACCACAAATACCGCAAACAACTTCCTTACCCTTGTCCTTCCTTAATTCCATGGCCTCGAATTTCTTTATGAGATTAGTCACTTTAAAATTGAGATCATCATCCTCTTTCAGAAGGTATACTCCGCCTATTTCCTTTGATTGAGTTGGCCTAGAAGTGGTATTTGATTTTGGGTATGTGTCCCATAATTGTGTGTTTTCAGCAAGTCTATCCAAGTAATCCCACACATCATCGACATTTTTATTCATAAATTCTCCATTGCACATTGTCTCGACCAGTTGGCACATGGAAGATGTCAGTCCATCGTAGAAAAAGTGTGTAATGTGCCACGTTTCAAATCCGTGTTGTGAGCATGAGCTGACAAGATTCTTGAACCTCTCCCAACATTGGAAGAATGTTTCATCCTCCTTTTAGGCAAATTTCGTGATTGACTTTCTAAGGGTGTTCGTTTAGTGATATGAAAAAAATTTCTTTATGAACTCCCTTGTCATGTCATTCCATGTGCCAATAGATCGGGGACGTAGTGAATGTAACCACGTCTTAGCTTTCTCTTTCAAAGAAAAGGGAAAGAGTTTCAGCCTAACCGTGTCCTCAAACATGTTAGGAAAGTATAAAGTGACTATGATTTCATCAAACTCTTTTAAGTGTATATACGGATTTTTATATTCAAGCCCATGAAACTTTGGAAGGAGTTGGATCAGCCCTGGCTTGATATTCATGTGTCCCGTATTTTCTAGAAAAACCATATATGAGGACATACTCACCCCCGCTTGTTGTAAATAATCTCATAAAATACAAGGCGGGGTGCTTGATGCACCGCATTCTCATCCTGGATGTCCTCCACCCTAGGTTGGGGTAAAAGAGGTTGATTTGCGGCCATAACCTCAGTCAACTCTGAGAATCTCAAGTGGTGTCTAATCCTGCGATGGATAGATAACCCCTCAACCAATCCTCCTTGAGACGTAGAGTGTTGTCACGAACCCACTGGGGCATGAAACACTCGCAACCCACAATTCAAATTCTAAACCTAAACCTAAGAGAATGGAAGAAATATAAATTTAGAAAATAAGAGAAAACAGTTGGAAGGAAGTTACCAAATTAGAAGTCCTAAAGTAACAACCTGAAAAACAAAACAACCCAAGTTAGTTTTTACATATAGAAAGTCTAGAATAGCAGGATATCCTAAAATAAAAAGTAAATTAGCATATAAAAACAAATTAGGAAAATTCTAAACCTAAAATAGAAAGAAAGTTAGTTTCTAAATTAGAAGAAATCCTATAATTAGAAAGTTTCTAAAGATAAAACCTAATCTAAAATAGAAAACAGAAAGACTAGAAAAGTAGAAAGAAATTACCAATTTAGAATGTTTATGTCAGGATCCTACAAAACAGGAAAACAGGTTAGTTTTTAGAAATCAAACCGAAAAAATTCTAACCTAGAATTAGAAAAATCTTAATCCTAAACTAATCCTAAATCTAGTTAAGCACAGAAAAACGTAACCATCAATCCCCGGCAACGGCACCAAAAACTTGTTCACTCCCCAAATGCAGGGTCGTGATGGTAAGACCAAGGTCGAATCCCAAGGGACTAATACCTGTACGTTATCAGAAATTAAATAGAACTAGAACTAGACTAAGATGTAATCTAAATCAAATAAAATTTAAGGAATAATTGTGAAATAATTATCTAAAACTTAAAGAATTCAGGGAAAAAAAATTAGGGATTCAGAGGATTCATTTGCAGAGATCAGGGAAATCTTATGCCTGTATCAAAAACTCAACTGGACTTAGAGTCCATCTTCATCCAATTGAAAGGTGTAACTATGAAAATTAAACTGAATTTTCTTTAATATAGTTTTAAAGAGATGAAAGGTATATGAATTAGAATGAATTTCATCACCAAACCATGCCTAGGAGACAAAGTAAACAACAGAATTAAACTAATTACTAACCAATCAACATGATATGAAAGTTAGGAAGGGTACCGTCATCCAACCATGCCCAGGAGACAATGGTGAACAACAGGACTTCCTGACGTCACAATCATTAAAAGGAGAAAGAAATACTCAAAGCCATCGCAGATCAATTGTAATGTCAGTCACAACAAACTATTAAAAACTAAAAGTATTTCGATTAATCAAATTAAAATCAACATAAGTTCATTCTAGCATGAATCAAAGCCATAAGGTCAGCCTCACCACACTACAAGTTTCACCTCTTAGCCTTAACTAAGAGGTTTAGCCTATTATAAACATGGTGAGGCTAAAAGTCTCTCAAAATTATTAACGAAGAAAAAAAAATAAAGAAAAAACAACTTCCAGCCGGTTGCCTGTGCTTCACGTCCACGCCCAAGCCAAGATGATCTCTTTTTTCTCTCTCTCACATCCTTCTTTTATAAGAGCCAAGTAAGGTCGATGGAGGACTTCCGCACTCCATGTAGTTGGTGCGGAAGTTTTACGCAGCACGCGCATGAAGTCGGTGCGAAAGTCTTACACACTCCCTGCGTAAGCTTTGTTACACAATCAAGAAAATAGTCTAAGAAAACAGTATTTTCCTTGCTTCTATCAAAAAGAACAACATCCCCTGGGGCATTTTTGGACGACCAACATGATGGACGGTTTGGATCTTCCAACTTGTCAATGATGGTGGCCCACCCGTATTCGTACGCAGCTCTATTTCGCAATAGAGCATCGTACGTACAACGCTGTGAAACTCGTGCGCCCGTGATTGGTATCCGATGAGGGATTCATTCCGTTAATTGGAATGCTCTCGAAAAACCATTCAGAAAGGAATGTTTTTGAAATGAAATCGGTGTGGCCCACAAGTTTGTCCACTCCACCATCCATCATGCGTTTAACGGCTAGGATCCTGGAATCACTTGCATGGCATCAAAAGGTCACCTAGGTAAAGTTAATACCCCCCCCCCCCCCCCCCCCCCCCCCCCCCCCCCCTCCCGTACACAATGGACGGTCCAGATCATCATAATGGATGATGGGTGGGCCCCACTACTCAAAACCGGCGGACGCGGTGCGTGTTGTGGTACATGGCGAGTGCGTGCACACTGTGTACATGTACTCTCTTGTGTGGGGTCCACTGTGATGTGTATGATACATCTAGTCCGTCCATCCCCTTCCTCATTTAATTTTAGACGTTGAGTCCAAAACTGAAGCGTATCCAGAGATCAGGTGGGCCCCATATTGATGATTAATGGGCTGATTTGACCATTGGACCACTTCCACACGGATCCAATGGTTGAAATTCGATGTGTACGGTTAATTTATGAAATTCAGGCCATGTATGAAGTTTCAACCCGAATGGATGGTTGGAACCCTGTGATCTTGCCTTTTGGCGGACTTTCAGGCCATTAGAGCGTTAGTTTCTCAATTTTCTCAGATCTCTAGCATGCAAATCCGTCGATCTTGGTCTCCTGGGGTCCGTCTCCTACTTTGATGAATTCAGAGTGCCAGATCCATGCATTTAGCACCCTTTTTCAGTTCATGTTCCTAAAGTCACCTTGCAACACAAACACAAGTAAAATAGGCTGTTAAACAAAATCATGTTCGTAAATGCGGATACTAACTGGGGTCTAATATGCAATATTTGACCCTCAATAATAGCCTGCACCTTCCGTCAGAAATCTCATTTCGAACTCGGTTCGAATCCTACGGTCCCGAATACAGAACAACGAGTACCTAAATCATGAAATCTGTTAGCTAGGTTAACAAACAACCATTCTAGGTCTTAACTACAACATTGGGGTTAGGATTTCTTACCCAAATCACAGTTGAAACGAGTCGTGTAGCGAAGTAGAAAGGCTATCTAGTGCGTGTAGTTGTGGGAGAGAAATACTGCCATGATCTCCCAAGCTTTCTCTTCTCTCCTCACTCTTTTCTCTTCTTTTCTCTCTTCTCTCTCCTAGGGTTTAGAGCAAATTCGTATGAGACAGGGGTGGGGTGGTTTAAGGCCTTTAAATAGGCCCAGAACTGATGTCAATGGCCCCAGGGCCATGATATACTTAGGTTATAGCCCATGGGTGCCTGTTTTGGGCAAACGAAGCTCATCTGGAGGTCCATTACTCTCCTACGGTGGAGCAAGTTCCTAGACCATGGATCTAAGCCAGGTTATGATTTCAGTATGATTGGATTAGAGGATCGACCGAGGAGGACCTGTATCAGATTAACGGTCATTGTCACTCGATCAAGGCCACAAGTATACCGATATGTGCAGGGAAATTTCTCTGATCCATGGGTGAAGTTCGATCCGAAACTGACGGTCTGAAATCTTCAATTTCTCCGGTGAGTGAATGGCCCAATTCACTTAAGTTTCATTACATTTTCTAAAGATATTCCTGTTTCTCGCACACTTCGCTCAGGGCTCAAGTTGTGCATTTTTGGATACTATTTGGGCTCGATTCCCGCGATGGTTGTCAAGCCCAATAAGTTGGACATATTCATATAGTTTCGCGATCATCGGACTTTCGACGTGTGGTCCAAGTCCGAACTGGAGTTTCAGCATGCTCCCTAGAGCAACAGGCATTTGAGATTTCTCCTAGGTTTTTAAATAGTGTTGAGTCAGTGATTTTGGTGGTTTTGAGTCTTGCCGTTTGTATAAATAGTGGTTTAAGCTAAATCTACCGATTAATTTAGTTTAGTACTTAACTAAATTTCACCCAAATTCTACAGAACACGGTCCTTAAGGATTTCTACCTGAGATGGTACTCAGGTCTTTGTACGGATTTTTTCAAGACATTACAATCTACCCTCCTTAAAGAAAAATTTTGTCCTCGAAATTAGTACCTTTTCGTACTCCTCAAGGATTTGAGGGTAGTTCTTATGAACTTCGACTTCCATTTTCCAAGTAGCCTCTTCCTCAATGTGGTGCGTCCATAATACTTTTACGAGCGGGATAACTTTGTTGCGTGACACTTGTTCCTTCCTATCTAGAACACGTGTTAGACGCAATACATAAGTAACATCTTAGCTGTACTTGTTCCCATTTTATAATATGGGTAGGGTCAGGAATATATTTCTTCAACATCGATACATGAAATATGTTGTGCACGCCTGCGAGTGGTGTGAGCAAGGCGAGACAGTATGTCACCACACCCACTCGGTCTAAAATCTGGAACGGGCCAATGAATCTCGACGTGAGTTTCGCTTTCTTGCTAAAACGAAGGACTCTTTTCATTAAGAAAACTTTCAGGAATACATGGTCCCCAACTTCAAATTTTAGTTGTCTCCGTCTTGTATCTGCGTAACTCTTCTGTATGCTCTGGGCTGTAAGAAGTCAATGCCTGAAAATATCGATCTTCTCTGAGGTTGCCTGAACCAGGTCTGGGCCAACCAAGTTCTTCTCGCCAACTTCTGCCCAACAATGTGGAGCTCGCCATGGGCGTCCATACAAGGCTTCGTAAGGAGCCATGTCAATGCTTGCTTGGAAGCTGTTGTTATACACAAACTCGGCATAAGGGAGACAGTCACCCCAGTTGTCCTTGAAGTCAAGCACGCACACTCGTAGCATATCCTTAAGTATCTGATTTACCCATTCTGTCTACCCATCGGTCCGTGGGTGGAACGTGCTACTGAACTTCAGTTTTACTCCCATTGCTTCTTGGATTCGAGTCCAGAAAATAGACGTGAATTGAGTGTCTCGGTTCGAAACTATTTTCATAGGAACCCCATGCAGTCATACTATCTCCTTGATGTACAGCTTAGCTATATCATTTACCGAATTAGAAACTCTAATCGGGAGGAAATGAGCTGATTTCGTCAATCAGTCCACTATCACCCAAATGGAGTCATGCCCCTTTCTCGTCTTCAGTATCCCGGAAATAAAATCCATAGATATGAAATCTCACTTCCACTCGGCTATAGGCATGGGCTGTAGTAAACCAGGAGGTCGGCGATGCTCGGCCTTAACTTGCTGGCACCTAAGACATCGAGATACAAAATCTGTTATGTGGGCCTTCATGTTGTCCCACCAGTACGAACGCTTAATGACTCGATACATCTTCGTACTGCCTAGATGCATCACCATCTTTGAATTGTGTGCGGCCTTTAAAACTTATCCTCAAGGCATGAAGATTCGGGACGCATAGGCGGCCACAATATCTCAAGCATCCATTTAAGTCAATCCTCCATTCGGATTCTTCACTGTCGCTTGCACGCTCTCTCATCTTCACCAACGGTTCATCTTCTTTCCGAGCTGTAATGATTTGGTTATTGACAAGTGGTTGCACGTGAAAGTGTGCAACACTCTCGGATGGCTCCTCCACTATCAGCTTCTATTCGAAATCTCGCACGAATTCACCATATTCCACTCTTCTATCATCAATGGGATTGCAAATGCTATAGTCTTTTTGCGGCTCAATGTGTTGGCAACAAGGTTGGCCTTTCCAGGATGGTAGGAGACCTCAAACTTAAAGTCTTTCAAGTTCTCCATCCAACGTCGTTGTCTCATATTCGGGTCGCTCTGTGTAAAGATGTATTTGAGGCTCTTGTGGTCGCAAAAGAGCTCGAACATCTCCTCGTAGAGGTAATGTCTCCAGAGCTTTAATGCGAAAATGACTGCCACCAACTCCAGGTCGTGAGTGGGATAGTTTTCTTTATGTTTCCTCAACTGTCGCGATGTATAGACAATCACTGTCCTTTTGTATAAGAATACAGCCCAAACCAACACGAGACACGTCGGTGTATATAGTATATCTGACCCCTCGCTCTGGCAATACTAGCACGGGTACAGACGTCAGCTTGTCCTTTAATTCCAGAAAGGCTGCTTCTGCCTTCTGATTCCAAGAAAACTTAAGATCTTTCTGAGTGAGCTGAGACAATGGTCTGGCTATCTTGGAAAAATCTTTAATGAATCGGCGATAGTAGCCAGCAAGTCTGAAGAAATTCCTCACTTCTGTAACTGAACTAGGTTGCCCTCAGTCTTGTACTGCTGCCACCTTAGCAAGGTCCATGCAATTCCCTCCTTGGACACCACGTGTCCCAGAAACTTGATTTCTTCCTTCCAGAAGTCACATTTCTGGTATTGAGCAAATAACTGATTCTTCCTGAGAGTATTGAAGACTACTCGTTGGTGCTCCTTGTGATCTTTCCGACTCTTGGAGTATATTAAAATGTCATCTATAAACACGATGACAAATCGGTACAGATACAACCGAAATACCTTGTTCATGAGGTCCATGAATACGTTCGGTGCGTTCGTGAGCCCAAACGTTATCACGAGGAATTCGTAGTGCCCGAAATTGGTTCTGAATGCTGTTTTCTCCACGTCTTCATCCTTGACGCGCAACTGATGATACCCGGACTGCAAGTCGATTTTTGAGAAGTACTATGCCTCTTTCAACTGGTCAAACAGGTCATCTATCCTGGGCAGAGGGTACTTGTTCTTAACCGTGACGTGATTCAATCTGCGATAATCAATACACAACCGTAACGATTTGTCTTTCTACTTTACAAATAATACAGGTGCCCCCCAAGGAGATATGCTAGGCCGTATAAAACCTGAATCTAGCAAATCATCTATCTGTCTCCTCAATTCCTCCATTTCATATAGAGGCATGCGGTATATTGGTAAGGAAATGTGCGTCGAACCAGGCACAAGGTCGATAGTAAAGTCGATCTCACGCTAAGGAGGTAGTCCAGGTATCGTCCTGAACACGCCTGTGAAATCTTAGACTATAAGGGTGTCCCCAAGTGTTGGACCATCAATATTTTTCAAGAAGGAAGCATAACAACTAATGCAATAGGGCCAACTGACCTGAACTGGAAAAGTAAAGGTCGTGTCCTCGGTCCCATGTGTTGTCACCACTCTAGTTTCGCAGTCAATCTCAACTTTCATTTCGATGAGTCAGTCCATGCCAAGGATGACGTCATAATGATATAGCGGGTTGATTATCCAGTCAATGCTCACCGTTCTGCTTCCTAAGTCTATCGGGCAATCCTTACAAAGCTTAGTAGTGTCAGAGAAGGTCCCTGTCATGGTAAGGACTCTCACCACACCCATAAGGGTAGTGTTTAACTCCAAACGCTCGACTGTAGAGCATGATACTATCGAAATAGTGGACCTGGTGTCCACCAATAGGAATATAGGTGTACCTTAAATGTGGGCAGTGACTTCAAAGGCTAAGGGCACTATAGTTGTTGTCTCAAATGCTCTAGCTGCTAGTGCATGCACACGTGCCTATTGAAGACGATTGGATTGTGTTGCCATAGGTCGTTGAGGCGGCCTATTTTGGGATACGGGAGGTCGGTAGAATGAATGTGCTGGTGGTGCAGATCAAAGAGGCGGAGTCGAAATAACTTGTGGCAACTGATGATTGATCTTCTGAGGCGGCATAAAATCATTGTCCCTCATCTTGGTAAAGCAAAAGGGCTCGTTATGGCCCATTTTCTTATAGTAGGTGCACCAAAGATCCGATCACCTCTACTGGATCGGTGGAGCCATCAGTCTGAGAGGCGAATCTGCACGTGGCCTCTTGCCGAGGAATGGTCGATTCGACAAATCAGGTCTAGGCCTTGCGCCCATGGGCACACATGTCCAGGACAATCTGTCTCTATCTTACTCAACTCGCAAGGACATGTTCACTAGCTCATCATAGTTGGGGATGCTAGCGCAATACATCTTTGTGTGGATATTAGGCCGCAACCCATCTGAAAAACGTCACATTTTCATCATCTTGTCTGCTAGGATCAAAGGAGCGTATCTGACTAGCTCCATAAATCTGTTCTCATATTCAGATAGGTCATTCCTCCCTATCGAAGGCGAAGAAACTCACCCTCCTTTTCATTACGGTAAGTGAGGGGGAAGTACTTTCCGTGGAAGCGAGTTTCAAACACGTCCCACGTCCCCACAAATTCCATGGGGACAGTCCTCAGGATGCTGTCCCACCAGAGGCTGGCCTCCTTCTCAAACATATATGTAACCAGTTCAACTTACTCTACCTTAGTACAGTGCAATGGCTTTAACATCTTGGATATACGATCCAACCAATACTCTGCCTCCTCAGGTTGGTGAGTACCCGCAAAGTTAGGAGGACGAAAGTACTAGAAACGTTCAAATAGACTGCTTGTATTCATATTTCCAGTAGGCTACACAGGTGATGCGGGTAGGGCCATATTCATGTTTTAGGCAATGGCCCCCGCTATAATAGCCAAAAATTGTTGTTATTGCTGCATTAGAAACATCATCTGCTCCAACCTATTAGGAGAAGGAGCCAACTGAGTTATGTGTGGCGTCGACGTAGACGCACGGTTGTGTCCTAGAATCGGTGGTGCATTCTGTGTTGGCCCATTTGTAAGTTCAGTGGCCGGCTATGAATCTGGCATTGTGTCACTATCCGGGCCCAAACCGAGGTCCGTAAGGCTATTGTTTAGGGGAGGTGCCCCATCAATCAATCCGCCAAGTGCGAGACGTGTAATATTCTGAGTGTTTTTAGGAGGCATTCCCTATATACAACATAGAGTGCAACATGTGTTAGATTTAGAATAATAACACACATTTTTTCAAGCATTCTACATATTCCATAACAAAAGAAGTTTCATGCATTTCATTTAACCAAAATTCTCATGATACATATGATGTAGCATTACAGAAATCATGACAGAAGATGCATGTGAGCTAATTTAGTAAAAGTTTTATCACAAACTATACTAACATCCAACTAAGCCTACAAGGGCTATTACAAAGAAAAGCAAGAAATAAAGAAAACCAAAAGACGACTACAACATATGTCTAGTCCTCCGACTCTGGTGAAGGTGGACCCTTATCCTGCATGCAGCACAAGAGGGTCTTCAGAATGCAAGACATTCTCTTGAATTTCTGTTTTAGGTAGGCCTGGTTCTCCTTGACTTCATGTCTCAGGGTGGCCTGGTTTTCTTCTATCTTGGCCATACGGGCTTCTAAGGCAGCCTGATCATGGCAGTCCTCATGTGCAGCAATAGGAGGGACCCTATCAGAATCTTGGGCCTCCTCTCCTTCTTCCTGCTCTTCTTCCTCACTTCCCTCTTCATCATTGCCTTCTTCCTCACTTCCTTCCTCATCGTCACTACTTTCTTCCTCTTCGCTTTCCTCTTCTATCTCATCCCCATATTCATCAAGACGGGCTTGGAGTTATCTAGGGCCAATCCCCATATTATTGAGCGTAGTCTCGCTGATAAAGTGGATGGGTATAAGATTATTCATGTTAAGCCTGAAACCGAAGTTACGAGCAATCTTGCAGATAAGTCGGCCAAATGGGAGTGAAGTGTCTCCCCTAATAGAGCATACAATCCTGTTATATGTGATAGGACAAAAGTAGGCAGACAAAGCTTATCTCCCTGTCCAGCTCTATATAGAAAGTCTACCATCAAACGAGTGCCTTCTGTACGGTTGCTCCACCTAGGATACACGTTGTATGTGCATATGTGGTGAAGTAGGCGGAAGTCTGTCATCATTTTTGTCGATGGGAGGCTATTGTCTCACCTCCAATGAGCCAGTCGGCACAAAGAAATCGTGTGTGGTGATCTCTCTCGTACACTAGTGAGACGAGAAGCACTAGCGTGTACCTCACCACGCTCAATTCCCATGATATGGGCCATCACATCAACATCGACTATGGCTTCCTACTTCCCCAAGGGAATAGTAAACCGAAGAGGCTCCAGTAGTGGGTTCCGTATGTGGCCATAGAAGGCTCGGACAGTGCCTTCACTTGCATGAGATTTGCCCTCAAATATGGGACCCCACTCAGCCTCCAACAGGAGGTCCATCATTGGATACAGTCCAAATAATTTCTCGTCAACATGTGCTTCAAATACAACTCTGCAGTTACGGAACCCACCTAGTTCGGCACCTGCCAGTAGCGATCTCTCCAACAGAATTTGAGGATCGAAGTCCCGTTTCGTTCTTTGCTCTCACTCGACACTTGTAGTAGCTACGGCGCTCGCCTGCTTCCTCGAGCGGGTTGGACGGCTCGGCCCGACCTCATTCGGGGCCGCTCTTCTCCTTCCCATAAGGGAAAGGAGTGCGGAGATGGAGAAAATAGTGGTAATTAGCTCAAAAAGAGCCATGAAAGTGAAGAAACTTGAAGGGTGAGATGGGTTTGTGGGTTTTGAAGATTATGAGACACAAGGATGGGTTTTTTTGTGCTCAATAGGTTTGAAATAAGAAAGGTAGAGAGTTGTAAGGGAGGGTTTTGAGAAAATGGTGGAGATGGGTGCAAGGAATGGAAGAAGATGAAGGATGGAGTGTATGGGAGAGTGGATTTACAAGAGCAAATGGAGTTTTTGGAGGTTTAAAGGGGTAAAAAGCTTGAAATGGGAGGGAAATGAGCAAAAAGGGGTGAAATAGGGTGGTCCCACATGAAAACAGGCCCCACACGAGTGGGTGGAGGGTAGCGGGCCGCCGGAACCGCTGGCCTGCCGCAGCCCGCTGTGGAGGCGGGCGGCGTGCCGCCGCTCGGGTTGTAGCGCCGCATATCCCTGGGCTGCCAGCGGTGCCTGCACCCAGGGGTGGTGGCCACCCCCTCCCAGGGTGCCAAAAATGTGTGGGGGACCCCCTGGGTCCCACCAAAATTTGTGCAATGGGTCCTTACACCCGTGTGAGGTGTTTTCTCGGTCCAGGAAGTGCGTATTCAAGCTTTTTAATTTGTTCCAAGTTTGGGGTTTGACGAATTTTAGTTCAAACCTACCTATTGGTGGCCTTAAAGGGATTGAGATCATTTCTCATGATCTCAAGCGCGTACGGGCTACATTACAATATTTAATCTCGCCCGTCAGCAGAACTTTGGAATCCTTCGATCATTTCTATATTTTATCCCCCCTCCTAAGTCAATGTACGACAGAGCGCATCATGTTACCATAACCTAGGTCCAGTTTAATCCAAATCATGCTCTGATACCAACTTGTAACACCCTAAATTTCGAGGGTCGAGCAAAGCTCAACTCTCGAGATTCAACGCATCACTTATGCAACGTAGATAATGATGTTTAAATGTTGTACATATTAGTGCATTAAACATGAGAGGGATTATACTAAATTAGCATATCATACTCCAAAGTTAATGTATTTAAGCAAGCAAAAGACTGAGATAAATATATAAAGTATACGCTTGTTTCACAACCTCCAGAGTATGAGTGTGTTACCGGGCTGAATATATACATGTTTTGTTTCAAAATATACAAAATGTCAAATGTGAATATCTAACTAATCCATATAATCCCTATGATTCCGTCGAATCAGCACGAGGTCTACATAGACCCGCCTGATAGCTGAACGTAGGAGAATTCCTCCTCCTCGTCTATGAAATCTAAATTAGCGGTATAGACTCCATCGTCACCTGCATCTACAATAGAATCTGGATAGTGTTTTAAAACACCGTCTCAGAGTGGGAGTGAGTGATTAACTCAGTGGTACTATAAGGCAAAGGTTAACATGTTATCAATTCAGTCAAGCAGTAATGATAAAACAGTACAACAATCATATCCTAAGTACTCTTGTTAATGCAGGAATGGTATGTTGTAATGATGCATGCCCTGCACAAAGCTCCCTCACAAGCGACTTCCTCAACCGTTCGCGCATGCAACACTCCCTAAACGTGCCCTTCCATGGCAAAACACATATAATGCGGTGCATGGTCGTGTTAGCCAAGTACTTAATTAGGTTTATTCATATAGCAGATTCGGGAAGCTAATGTACCTCCCTTTATATCGTTAACCCAAACCGAAGGATCCATCTAGGGTCGTCAATCCTAATTAATCACATACAATAAGCAAGTTGTAGGGCATCACCTCTTATGAAAGCAGTGGATAGGCAAATTCAAATGTTTATACTTGAGGTCACTACGGGGAGGCTCATCACCTCAGCGTAAGCCGACAGCTACAATATAATATCTCATACCACTGTATTCGGCTCACGAGTTTGGATTACTCACTAGTCACTACGAGGAGGTTCGTCACTCTAACGTAGGCAGACATCTCGACCACGGTGTCCCATACCACCATGCCCGGCTCATGAGTTTTAGCGGATCGTGGTACCATGGTTAAAACAGGTCTTTACATTAAAAAGTGGTATCTTAGATTTAAACAATAGTGTTTATACATGGTAAACACACAATAGGCTAATCGGGTTATTTAATAAGTTCAATTGGTATGGGCACATGCCAACTTAATCAATATGGAACGCACAAGCACTCCACGTGGCCTAACTACCGTCGATAATTGTAGTATGACCCGAATTCATCGAACGTATCTACTGTGGCGAAGCTAGTTCGACCACTCAAACAAGAATCGTTACCGATTGCCTGAACTACCCTGTAGTCCCAATCTCACTCAGATGTAGCAGGGAAATACATGTGATAATCATATAAGCATTTGACAAGCAATTCAAGTGAATCCTTCATTTAAGCATTTTTTCAAACACATTAAACATGTTAACAAACATTTACATTTTATCTGTAAATCACGTAGTCGAAATAAAGATTACATGAAGAAAACTATACACATAGATAAGGTAATTGAGAATCCTATCTTAATACCCTTATTAAATCCAATGCATCAAAAATTTCTCATTCAAATATTTTATCAAACACTTAGACTACACATAACTAAATACATAGATTAGGGTAGTTACAACATGTATCTTAGTAAATCCTTATACATAGATGTCATCATGCATATGACAAATATGAATCCTAAATTAGTAGTCATAGCAAGCACAAATCATGTTGGCATGTTCATTCAAACATTTCAACAAACACATAGGATGTATATTTATTCAACATAGTTCATACATGTATAATACATCAAAATCGACGTGTTTAAGACGATGTAGTAGTAATCAAGCCAGACATAAATCATTAGCTGACATTGAAAGCCTTGAAAACTATAACCTAAACGTTTATAATCCGTGCCTTCCACCGGAAATCTCGTTTCGAATTTAGTTCGAATCCTATGTTCTCGAATACAGAACAACGGGTACCTAAATCATGAAATTTGTTCGCTAGGTTGACAAACAGCCATTCTAGGTCTTAACTACAACATTAAGGTTAGTATTTCTTACCCAAATCACAGTTGAAACGAGTCGTGTAGTGAATTGGAAAGGCGATCTAGTGCGTGTAGTCGTGGGAGAGAAACACTGTCACGATCTCCCAAGCTTTCTCTTCTCTCCTCATTCTTTTCTCTTCTTTTCTTTGTTCTCTCCTAGGGTTTAGAGCAAATTCGTATGAGAGGGGTGAGGTGGTTTAACGCCTTTAAATAGGCCTAAAACTGATGTCAATGGCCCCAGGGCCATGATATACTTAGGTTATAGCTAATGGGTGCCTGTTTCGAGCAAACGGAGCTCATTTGAAGGTGATCCATTACTCTCCTACAACATGGAGCAAGTTCTCTGACCATGGATCTAAGCCAGGTTATGATTTCGGTATGATCGGATTAGAGAATCGACCGTTGAGGACCTATATCAGATCAACGGTCATTGTCACTTGATCAAGGCTACAAGTATACCGATATGTGCAGGAAAATTTTCCTGATCGATGAGTGAAGTTCGGTTCGAAATTGATGGTCTAAAATCTTCAATTTCGCCTGTGAGTGAATGACCCAATCACTTAAGTTTCATTACATTTTCTAAAGATATTCACATTTCTCGCACACTTCGCTCAGGGCTCAAGTTGTGCATTTTTAGATACTATTTGGTCTCGATTCTCGCAATGGTTGTCAAGCCCAATAAGACGGACATATTCCTATAGTTTTGCGATCATCGAACTTTTGACGTGCGATCCAGGTCCGATACGGAGTTTTAGCGTGCTCCCGAGAGCAACAAGCTTTTGAGATTTCTCCTAGGTTTTTAAGTAATGTTGAGTTAGTGATTTTGGTGGTTTTAAGTCTTACCGTTTGTATAAATAGTGGTTCAAGCTAAATCCACCGATTAATTTAGTTTAGTACTTAACTAAATTTCACCCAAATTCTATAGAACACGATCCTTGGGGATTTCTACCTGAGATGGTACTCGGGTCTTTGTACGAATTTTTTCGAGATGTAACACTATTGGTGGATTCCTGTATCCATTGAGGTATGTGGATCTCTGATTGTGCGGATAACTGTGATGTACTTTTCTTATATCCACGCCATTTATCCATTTCACCATATCATTTTAAGCACAATCCAAAAAATGCAGCAGATCAAAATCTTTAATGGACCACACCACAGGAAAGAGCAGTGATTGACCCTTAAAAACTTATTATGGGCCACACAAGTTTTGGATGAACCTGATATTTCTGTGGTCCCTTCATCCAAGTCTTGGTGACTTTATCAACAGTTGAACGACAAATAAATATTTCGGTGGCCTCTGAACTATTGTTACATAAAGATTAATAGGCCATGTATTTTGCCATACCCTAGATAGGAAAAAAAGAGTTCGTATATTTCATGATGATGGTTGAATCGAAAGTTACAAGTGATTTACGATCAATACTTCAATCAATGAATTTTCCATATCTAGATTGGATCTCTTTAAATGGACATGCATAGGACCTAGTTTCGTCATACCCTAAATTTTTTATGGATGCTTCCATTTTCATTTGGGCTTCTTTTGGTCTTGTCATGCTAAGAATATATTTATGGCATGTCTTACATAACAAAATAGCTACATATTTTTTGTTGCCATTAATAATATCAACTGTCACCAATCTATTAACCAAAGTATTAAATTCATTTAAGTGTTCTTAAAAAGAAGATCTTTCATATTCAAGCAGTACAATTATGATTAGAGACAAATCTTATTTAACACAGACAAGTTTTACAATACGTCCACAATAAATTCAAATAATAAAAAACAAGAAGTGGATATGCCATAATCTATAGGTTTTCCTAAAAGACTCATCTTTATATATGCATGCTTCTTTTCCTTTCTTTCTATCACAATTGTACAACCTTACTTCATTGACACCACATTCACTTCAACTTGGAGAACATGTAACTCAACTGTTGAAGTTTGACTCTTTGAATCTAGAAGAACTTGATCCCTTAATCTAAAAAATTAGATAACATGAATATCAACACCAATTATACGAATATGTCTCTCAACCTATGTACTTTGACACAAATTGTTGCTAAAATCTTGCATATAATCAATGTAGGTGAAATAAAGGCTGAAAAGAAAGAGAAAAAAAAGAATGCGGCAAGATAAGAATTTACATTGTTCGGCAAGATTGCCTATCCATGTAGAAATAAAGTACCTTTTTTCTTCACTAATCAAGAGAAAAATAGAGAATATTAGAATTATTTCTCACCCGTTCGAACAGGGCACTTTTCATATGTATAAACAATTCTCACAAAATGCTTTGCACAAAGCCTAGAACTTGGGCTTCATATGTGACTTTCTAAGGTAACTAAAGGTAGTATAAGAATCCACCAACTTAACGTTGACAACCTTTCATCACAATTTTCTGGAGGGGGTTGTAATAATCTGATATTAGAGCAATGCCTTTTTAGCAGTTGAAGACAAAGATCTAGATGTTTTTTTTTTTTTTTTGGAAAAAGGGCCTTAGCCCTAAATTCATTGATCTGAAACTTTACAATCACAAAGATCTAGATGTTGCGATAGCCCATGAAGAAGCTGCAGAGTAAAAGAAAAATAACAATGGCTTAAGGCGAGAATCGAAGCCAAGTTGGATTTGTTGTTGAGTGACTGAATCTTATCATGATATTAGATGGTCCAACTCAATAGTCAAACAAACTTCCCACCAGCGAACAGGCAATGAGAGAAATAGATTTTGTCGCTAATTAGAATGTTTCATAGTTACATCCAAAGGACATGCGAGGACCGATTGGATAGATGGGAGGCATTAAAATTGAATTTCCTTGTTTTGACGGAAGATGTTTTGTGGTGGAACTTTTTCGCCAACCAATACAATAGATATAGTAATACTCATAATTGGGAAATGGTGGAGCCTGCAGTGACCATCCACCCGGGATGTAACACAATACCATTTTAACAATGGCTGTTGTGTAACTTAATTGATTTTATCTTAGTTCAAGTTCAATTCATGGGGCATCAATTAAAACTGGGCTTGTTATCTTCCCTAGCAAGAATGGTAGCATAACACCATCTATCATTAATTATACTGAGCAAATACAATACAATTTAATATATGGATGAACAACAGCCATATTAACAATATTTGTTCCAATAACAACTCAGGTACATTAGGTGGATTATAAAGTAACATTGTAATCAAGTTGCTTTGTTTGTACCTTTTTTTTTCACCATAGGTTTTCACTCTATAAAACTCGCCCAAGTAACTTGGTCAGTCTAATAAGTTAGTGCATGACATAGGTAAGTTATAGAGAACTTAATGAGTCTTGTAACAAAACTCAGGTAAGATCTTTGTTTACGTTGGAGGTGGGTGGGTTCAAACCTCCACATTTTTTTAAATCAAACCCCATCACTCGATAACACTCAACCAATAACCCAAAACTTGGCAAGGCCACAGAATTTGCAAAACTCGGGTAAGTTTAAGCAATCCGAGTTGACATAGCCGAGTTCTGAGTTAACTTGCCAAGTTTCTAAATAATGCATTAGGCTGAAGACAAAATGGTTGAAAAGAATGGAAATATGTTTGTTGAAGGAATACTTGTGCAATTACTTTCTGGTAGCCAATTTGAATTGCAATATTTTCTACTTAGTTTTTAGTTTTTCCTCTTTCCCTTTACCTAGTATTGAATTCCATTTTCATAATGGGATAATACTATTTCACAGGGAAATGGCAGATGCTGTTGTCAGTGTTCTCATGGATAATTTGCTGTCAATACTCGTAACCAAAGGTCGACAGCTACTTGAGTTTGATGACCAATTTGAGGAAACAATGGAGGAGTTTCAGTACATGCAAAGCTATCTCAAGGAAGCTGATCAGGTGAAGAGAAGAGATAGGAATGAGATTTTCAAGAGAGTAATGAGCAACTTACGAGAGTTGGTATACGATGCTGAAGATGTAATAGCAGATTGCCAACTTCAATTCCAGAAAAAACACCTAGGGTGTGCTCCCAATTTTGCAAGTTATTGCTTTCCTACACATTTGAAATCCCATCATCAGTTGGGAAAGCGGCTGATGAAAATAAATCAAGGGGTAAAGAAGGTGAAGGAGAATATGAAGTCTTACTTGCTTACAGTTCCTCGCCAAATTGGCAAAGATGAAGAGGGTGGGAATAGGCCACTGACCTACCCAACCTTAATAGATGAAGCTGAAATGGTAGGATTCAAAGATGACTTGGAGAAGATTATAAATTGGATCTTAGAAGCGGATGGACCCTCAATGGTGATTGGAATAGCTGGAATGGGGGGAATCGGTAAAACCACACTCGCTCAAAAGATATGTGATAGTTCCATTGTGAAAGACTCTTTTAAGCACTCGCTTTTTGTTACTGTTTCTCAGAGTTTCAAATTGGATGAATTGCTGAAGAAAATGCTGGGGAAACTAAATGTAGAAGAGGGATTTATGTGGGAAAAGGATGTCCGTGACCTGTTGGAAAGGCTTAGGGCTGAGTTAGATGATAAGTACTTGATAGTTTTGGATGACGTTTGGGAAACAGATAAAAGCGGGTGGTGGGAAAGCTTGAAGTCTGCTTTGCCCAAAGTGAGTGGTAGCTATGTCATTGTTACAACAAGGAATGAGGAAGTTGCTAAATCTATGGGAACTACCAATAATCGCATACATCATGCGCAAATTCTTTCGGGTGAAGATAGTTGGTCCTTATTCAGCAAAGTAGCTTTCTCAAGAAATGGAGGCAAGTGCACAAAACCGGACTTGGTGGAAGTTGGCATGGAGATTGTTGCCAGGTGCAAGGGGCTTCCTTTGGCAATCAAGGTTGTGGGTGGAATGATGGCACGGAAAGGTGATTCCATCCATGAATGGAGGCGAATATCAGAGCACCTAAAGGAGGAGTTGAAAATAAGCAAGAAAGATGAGACAGTCATTTCATGTCTAGAGTTAAGCTATGAAGAGCTACCAACATATATAAAACCTTGCTTCTTGTGCTTTGCCATGTTTCCTGAAGATTTTGAAATTTATGTTCCTGACATGGTTAACTGGTGGATTGGTGAGGGTTTTGTTTGTGGAAGAAATGGGAAAACGGCAGTTGAGATGGGAGAAGAATGTCTTTCAGAATTATTTAATCGATTTTTGATACTTGGAATGGATAAAGTTTTGTTCGAAAGAAGCTTTTATCATTGCAAAATGCATGATATGGTTCGAGATATGGTTATAAGAATTGCAAGAGAAGAGAACTTTTTTGTGAGGTTGGACTGTGGAGGTAGTCCCGCATTCAGTGAGCAGTCTCGTCATTTGGGAATTGTGGGGAATACATCTGTTGAGAGCATCAGAAACAGTCCCACCAAGCTGCGGACGTTGGTTGGCATGGACATTCAAAGCATAGAGATGATTGCTAGTCTAAAAGCAAAACTATGCAAAGTGAAGTGGTTGAGGGTGTTATCACTTTCATTGTCAGACAGGAATCTCGATGGAGATGTGGTGTGCAGCGATTGGTTGAGTGGGATAGGGTCGTTACCGCACCTCGTTTATCTTGATATAGCGAGTAGTTCTGCCTTAACATCACTGCCCAATTCAATCGGAAATCTTCGTAATCTTCAGATTCTACGTATATTGGACTGCCCGAATTTGAAAAGGCTTCCTGTGTCAATCACAACATTAGAGAAGCTAACAGCTATCCAAATCTTAAAACCTAATTCTTTAGAATGTATGCCAGAAGGGCTTGGAAAGCTTTCAAATCTCGAACGGTTAGGATGGTTTAGTCCTGTGAATAAAGATGGATCCGGAATTTCGGAATTGAAGAGCTTAACAAAACTTAGAGAACTTAGGTTGGAGATAAAGTCAGTGGAAGAAATAGAAGAAGTGGAATTGAATGTGTTGTCAATGCTCCAGCATCTACAAAATCTATGGTTAGAGTTTAATATAATTTCTGTTGAAATATATGGAGTTGTAAGGAAGATTGAAGTTGATCTTTCTCCTCCTCTTAAATCCCTCAGAGAGTTATATCTTTGGAACTGGCCAGGAGAAAGGACACCTGCGTGGCTCAGTCCTACTTCCCTTCCCAATCTTCAGTGTCTTGAGATTTGGAGAGGAAGAACAAGGGAGATGGATACCAGATTTTGGGACAGTAAGAGTGGGGTATGGAAAGTGGAGGTCTTGGTGCTAAGTTGGTTGGAGGAGATGGATGAGGAGTGGAAGAGGATACGAAGTGCAATGCCGTCTTTAAGACTCCTCAAGGTTCGCAACTGTCCGAATCTTAAGTCATTCCCATTCGATGTTACATATGGTTGGGAGGAGAAGAAATGGAGGAAAGAAGACGAAGAAGAAGGTAATTAAAGTGTAACGCTAACTTTATTCCATTTGTATATCCAACACCATTTGTGAACCCTGCGTTAGAGGCATTGAAGAGGCGACTCGCAAGCACTACAGCATGCCACTCCATACTCTCTTTTTTTACTCTCTGTGTGCCACGAATCACCTATTCAATCTTCAGAAGCGGATTGCATCCAGAGCATAGCGTACTGAGTAAACTCTGCGGGACCCACTGTAGACGTATGTATTCTGCGAGTCCGGATTCATATTCTATTTGGCACCGTTCAATTGTTTTTCCAGATAACTTTAGGGCAGGAGCCAAAATTGAAGCATATCCAAAGTCCAAAAGTGAGCGTGTGGTGTTTAAAAAAAAGTGGATCACACCACAGGAAACAGGGGGATAATGACATCCACTGCTGAAAACTTCCCAGGGCCATTAGTACGTCTATTTTTTATCCAACCAGTTAATGAGGTCACACAGACGTAGACGAAGGGAAAACATTTGATCTAAAATTTCTGTGGCCCCTACAAAAATTTCAACAATAGGCATTCAATTTTCACCATTTCCTATGTTGTGGTCCTATTGAGTGCTTTGGATATGGTTCAATTCTAGGCTTATTCTCTAAAATGAGCTGATAAAAAAGACAGATGGTGTGGATAATACACATACATCACCATGGCCCGGCAGAGTTTACTCAGTAAGCAATCGGCTTCCTCAATCTCCTGTGTGAATTCGCTGCAACCTTCTTATCTTTTTTTTGTTTAATTCTTTATTTTCAAATCCTGTAATGAGATGACATATATATTACGTCCTCATGGCAAACCTCCATTGTCCACCTATCACTTTTGACAGGCCTTACATGGAACTAATATGCTGCTGGTCAAGCTATTTGATACTCTAGCCACATTCCACACTTGATACACAGGCATTTAGAAGTGGTACACATGGCATCAAATCAGGAGCGGATTAGCTACTGAACTCGACAGTAGCTAGTCTTGCTGTAGGACCCAATATGATGTATGTATTGTATCCACACCGTCCATACATTCCTAGAGATCATTTGAGTGTATGATTCAAAGAATGAGGCGCATACAAATCTAAAGTGGATTGCACCACAAAAAATAGTGGATTGCAACACAAAAAATAGTGGGGATTGAATGCCTGTCATTAAAAACTTCTTTGGACCAGGGAAGTTTTCGATCAAGCTGATATTTGTGTTTGTGTTAACTTATAAACAGGTTGGATCTGAAATAAACATCACGGTGAACCCTACAAAGGTTTCAACAGTGGCCGTCATTATCCGCACTTTGTTCTATGGTGGGGTCCACTTGAACTTTGGATCTGACTAATTCTTTGGCTCATACCTTAAAATGGTTTCTCCAAATGGATGAATGGTGTGGATACAATACACACATCATGGTAGGGCCCACAGAATATGGTGACCTTGCGTAACTTTAGTAGTGAGACTCATACTGTCAGGTTCAGTAGTTAATCCGCATCCATCAAACCGCTATCTCTAAATTATAGCCCAAAATTTAGACTGGTCCAACAATCCTAAGCTCAAATTCAGAGACACTTGTTTGCTGAAATAAATACATTGGATTTTATTTCTTTTTCATCATTCAATAAATGTCCACCAATCTAATAGTCAAAGAATCAAATAAATGCCTGATTATCATTAGAGTATTTAAGTTTTATCAAATCATTGTCTTTTGGAATTAAAATTTAATTCTATAGCTACTTTAGAATTTTGGCAATGTGGAATTTAGCCGGAATTCATTTTCTGATTTTAAGCCATTCACAACTCTTCCTGAAAAGCACACCCAGATGCATAGCTCAAGTGCTAGACTGAGTGAAAGATACCTCGTTCAACACCGAGGTCTTGGCATCGATTCCCTAGTGAGGGTGGCTAAACAGTGAAGTGTGATCTGACAGTGGGTGTACTAAAAAGCTAACAAAAAAAAAAACTCTTCCTGAAAAGCAACTTTTCAATTTCTTAGAAATTGGATTCAAATTCCAAAGTGTCAAACATAACTTGACACATTGAAATTCTCAAGAATTCAATTACTAGATTTGGATTCTTCAAATTTCTAGTCACCAAACCACCCCTATGTTTCTTTGAAGATGTCTCTAAACCTCTCTTCGATCGCTCTCTACTCTTTGAAGTTTCAGGTGCTGCCAGAGTGGAAGAGGAGGAGGAAAAAGAAGAAGGTATGTTTTTTTCTTTTTTCTTTTTCAATCATCTGTCACATTCTCTTCACACAACATTTTTTGGTTTGAATGCCTTCACGTAATTTAAACTGCTCGATGAACATCACAGATCCCACACATGTTTTGTAACTCCACACGTAGAGAATGACAATTTTTGGGTCAATATTTGTATACACCCATTGATTTGATAAATACACTCATTCCTTCTGTTTTTAGTCATATAATAATACAAATAAAAAGAAGACATGATGGGTGTATTTTTACGGTGGTGGCAACAGTCAGGGTACATTCTTACATTGATCTGAACCATTTATGTTCTTACCACTACCATATAGATGTTACTTTCTTTCAATCATACATCATTAATGATCTTAACCATTGAATCTTGATTTTTTCAACACGAGTCATTGAAAATTTTACTTCTATTTATTCACAATCATCATAAAAAATAAAATCCAAATTGCCCCTGTTGTTGGTGGAAAATGATTAGAAATATAAAAATTGGATGATCCAAGCCAGTTGGTTGGCTGATTCCAAACCAACAGTTGAAAAAAGAAGGTTAATGGCCCACATTTGGTGAGAAGAGGAGAAGAAATTTAGTCTTGGATTACCTAACATTTTTTTAAAAAAACATGATCTTAGATGGGTTACTAGATAGACGGTCTCAATTGACACATGACCATAACCGATGTACAGTAAATGGGTTCTACTGGCTCTGCCTTACCAATTTTGTTGTTCTGTTAGGCTGTTACCATTTTCTTTTGAAGTGGTATACCCACAGTACCTCCCCACTTCATGTATTGTACAGATGAACTATCCATCTGATGGTTCCAATGCATATGTGACCATAACAAAAACAGGTAGGAAACTCATCAGATGGGCCACACATTTATGAGAGTGAAAAAAAAAAAATGATTTAAAAATGCATGGCAATGGTTCACATGCCCAACTTGTTGGCAGTTTCTTCTGGTTAATCACTTTGGAGTGCTCACATTTGAGAAATGATCTGGCTGAGTAAGTGTATAGAAACCTTCACATGCACATGGATGCATTTGGCATCCAAGTCCCCCTATTTGGCTAATTGGTATATGATTCACTTTGATTTTCATCCAACTGTTTTCTTTGTGAAGGAACATCACCAGGGGATATTACTGACGCATGACTAGAGGAAAGGCGATTTCTATCTTATAGAGACAACCCCAAAGTCCCGGCGCTCATCACCCAAGTCTTGTTTTCCAACAGTCTATACAGTTCATCATGTGCTTTCTCGCTTTTAACTTCCTGTCTCCATTAATAAATCTGTGAACTCTAGTTCCTTTTTATGTTATATTTGTACCCAATAAACCTTTGGAATTGGTACATTCTGATGTCAAGGGGCATACTCTATTTCGCAATCAGATACATTTCATTGATGATGTTAGTAGATTTACATGGTATTTTTCCTTGTTATACATTTAGTGTTTTTTTCAAAGACTTAAATCCAGCATTGAGGATATGTTTGAGTAAATAATGAAAATATTCAAACTAATGGTAGCAGTGAACACAGGAAATTCAAAACCTTTCTTGAAAAACATGGCATTGCTCACTGTTTCTCGTCCTCATACCCATGAGCAAATGGTCTCGTTGCTTCTGTATGGTAGCCAATGCCCCCATCCGACCTACTATGCAATTCAATTCCGTAGTTTTTTCATTAATCATATGTTTTCTTAAAACACAGTAAATCCTTTTAATTCTCTACTTAATTATTAATTTCTTAAGGTTTTGGGTATGAATGTTTTAATTAATTAGGTTATGGTTTGAGATACGTAAGTTTGGTTTACGATCAAATAAGTAACTTATTTGATTTAGGTAAGTTCGGTTTATGATCAACTGTAAGTAACTCTTTTATTTATAGTTACTTAATCACTTCAATTTAATAAGTAGAAATCAAGATAAGCTACTTGAGGCATAATTAGCTTAAGTAACTTACAATCCAAACGCCCCCCAATGGAGCTGGGCAGAGCTTCCTTCTGCTGTCTCAAGAGCAAGGTTGCCGAGACAGCTGCTCGCCAAACAAAATTTTCCAAAATTCCATTCCCGAACCTGATCACTGTACTCTTGCATGAAGGAGAAGGAAGCAATTAGCTTTCTTCTTTTGCTAAATCTGACAGACTTCCAAAGGTAAACACAATGCAGGCAGCCAAGGCACCAACCCCCAACATCTCCACAATAGATAGAGAAGCATCGACTCCCAAAACATCATCAGAGAAAACAATACAACACCACAACCTCCAGCCTCACTAAACAAGCCTTAAAATAAAATATCAGCACAGCACCAGCTAAAAGCCGACTCAGCACAAAACCCCAACATTTGACCAGTGACCAACATAACTTCGGCAGGGTTGCAAGCAATCGGCCAAGTCGCCGGCTTGAATCAGACACCAACATCTCCAATTTACACCTAACCATACCTGAAAAAGGACACTACACAGCCCTCCAACTATATCAGTGTATGCCAAATCTACCATGTTCATCTAATCATGTCAATGCATCTTACATTGGTGTCAAGCCCAAAGATGAGCAGCCAAGGCGGCCAACAATACAGACCTGAAAACATATAGCACATAATTTTCTAGGACGCAGACTGTTTAGTGAGTAGCTCACTACGTTCTGTGGGGGTACATTGTGATTTATGTGTCATTATCCAAGAAATTTACAACGGTAGGGATTCAATTCCCACTGTTTCCTGTGGCGTGGTCCACTTGAACTTTGGATATGTTTCAATTTTGGGCTCATACCTTAAATGATACCGAAAAATAAATGAACAGCTTGGATAAAATACATACATCATGGTGGGCCCCACAGAGTTTACCTGCCATGCTATCATAGTGAGTTACTACACAATCAGCATCGATTGCAACCAACACAAGAATTCCCATCCAAACATACAGAGTTTCAATCAATAATTCTTCCAAACAGGCACTATTCATCCATTCTGCAACCATCCCAACACAGAATGCAATTCATCCAAACAGACACTGCACAACATCTTCTAATCTGCACCCATCACAGCACAGTATCCAATTACTCCGTACATGCAGACCCGCAATCAACAATTCATCCAAACAAGTAAATCATAGAATCTTCTATTCACCAACCATCACAGCACAATGAAACCATGGCCATGGCAGCAGCACGGCAGGCTCATGCTCCAAGACAGGGTAGCTGCAGGGAGCTGTTTGCTCACTCGGCTGCCTGTATCTTAGCAGGATAGCAACTTTCCTTTTTCTTCTTTTGCGATGGATAATGATACAATATCTCATCAATCAGGCAAAGCCCCACCATAAGGCAAGATAGCCCAACCCGGCTTGGACGAACCTGCCCAAGCCCACTTCAGATGTACACCTGTATTACATGTATCCTATCTTGAATGTAGATCATTGACTTTGTTCTTCTTCTTTGTGTCTGCTTCTCTGTGCATGTGCGTCCCACTTTGTCAATGGATAGATTAGAAATACTAGAGGAGGAAATAGGGATTTTATTAATTTCAAGTTGGGACAGGTCAAACCCAGTCCTTCCAATTTTTCAGCCTCAGGCTCCGGCCTGCTGTGCTAATAAGCCAATGCTGGGCTTGGTCGGATTTAGTGTTGGGCTAGACTGAGCCGAGGTTAGCCTGGCAAGGCTGCAGTGCCAGCCTTATATTATAATAATAATAATAATAATAATAATACTGGCTAGCTGTCCACCTCCCCTGGTACATAGTAAGCAGCTTTTATAAGCCACACGTGTGCACAAGGCAAGTCATGTACACGCCATGTATGTGCCAGCATGGCACATTGTTACTCCATTAATTAATCATGGGATGCCACTATGTACATGCAGCTTTCCCTAGAATCAGCTCCATCCACGTCCCCATGTATGCGACTATGTATATTTGATGCTCTCGGGATTTGAACACAGCATTTTCTACTCTGATACTATGTCAAACAACCGTTTACTCTAAAAGCTTAAGCTATCAAAGTGTGGTGTATCAATGTATATTTTGGCCTGCATGATCACAGTCCTGATCACCATAGTTGTTGCGGTTTGTACCTGCATCAGAAGAAACTAAACAAGAAATCTTAGAAGATGCAAGTTTTGATGGAGAGAGAATCAACTACCCCTAGTCTCACCATGCCCGAATAAGATCCTAGCATTCTACTTCCTCTGAACAGACCAGCTTTAACAATCAATGGATCATCAATCTAATATTGCAAATAAACGGTGTTGGTAGGTAGTGGTTGCATCAATAGAAGCATATACAGACCCAACCGTTCTGTTGGCCCATTGGTAAACGATCTGATTTCTGGTATTGATTCGTCAGGACAAGAGTCTGAAAAATGAGAAGTTATGCTTCTTGGTATTGATTGTTAGCTTCATGAATTATCAATTGAACTATCCACTAAAAGAATCGAGCAAAGAAAATGGTTAAAGACTCAAAGCATTCAATAGCAGCAGAAATTCGATCACAACTAGACCCATTTCCTTTCGACAAGCTTAAGGAATTGCAGAGAGAGAGAGAGAGAGAGAGAGAGAGAGAGAGAGAGAGGGTTGGGGTTGTGGAGTTGCAGAGAGAGAGAGAGAGTCGGGGTCGAGTTGTAAAGAGAGAGACAGTCGATGTCGTGGAGTTGGAGAGAGAGACAGACAGACAGAGAGAGAGAGAGAGAGAGAGAGAGAGTCGGGGAGTTGGAGAGAGAGAGAGAGAGAGAGTCAGGGCAGGGAGAAGGAGAGAGTCAGGGGTTGGAATTGTAATGAGCATGTAGGGTTTTTTTTAATATTCATAGTGACCTTTTGCTGGCGCCCGATTTTACTTAGCGTTGGCAAAGGATCCCCCAAAATATCGTGTAAGCCCTTCTTTTTTTTTTGTAGTGTACACATGTGGTAATCAGATCATGCTACCCCTTGAATGTTGGAATTATTATTTTCTAATAACTGTCCATTTTACAATTCATAAACTACCTAGCCAGCATGGTGTAACCAAAGTGTTTCTTTATGAACATAAACAATCATAGCCAGCTCTTCTCTAGTAGATGTGTCAAGTTTATGGTTGGACCTATTTTTCTCTAATCGTTTTTTTACCCTCCAATCTTGCATGCTATTGATTGGATGGTTCAATCATTTAATTGATGCAAATTTTGTTGAGAAATCAGATACATTTTCTTTTTGTCTAAATCAATGGGGTTAACATTATAAAAAGTTTAAATGATGAAAATCACTTCCAACACATAAGCAAATCATTAAATATGTAAAATGTAAGAGACTAAGATTATTATTTTTTATGTGGAAAACTGTCAGTTGTGAAGGAAAAATTCACAGGACTTAATTCAGCACAAATCTACTATAATAGAAACATTGGAAGTAGAATCATCTAGATACCTCTTTTAAATTCTCTCTCAAATCAGCATGGGCCAACCTCCGCTCACCTCGGCTTAAACAAAGATGGGCTATCTGGGCCTGGAACCAGTACATTCCTCCCAAGATGGCAGTTCCTGTTAATGCGGCTGTCCTGTTGATGTGGTTGTCCAATGCATTGGGATCAGTCTTGCCTCCAAATGTTCCTATTGTGATCACTTCTCCTCTCCGGCACCAACCCCTCCATCCGATCTCCTCTTCGGCAGATTGCAATCGCCAACCCGCAACTAAATAGTCCAAACGCCCCATCATCTTCGTCTCATCCCTAGCAAATCTGCCCTTTCCCTTCCCAGAATGCGGCATCAGTCTCCTCACCCAGCAACCTACATGCTCACCATTTAGCTGCTGACCTACGCCAGTCATCCCCTCCCCCTTCCCGGCATCTAGGGCCTAGCCATGCCTCCTCTCCCATCTACACAGCTAGCCTAGGCAAGCAACCATGCTGGCCTCTCCTATTGACCGTGGCCAGCAACCCCCTCGGCCACCCACCCAGCCCCACTCCTCCTCCTCAAGCATTAGCCACTGCCCAGCAGGAGCCTCTCCCAGCCCCTCCCAATGGTCCAAACAACCTTCGGCCTCCAGCCCTTCTCAGCAGCGGCCACTCCCACCATCTCCACTCATACAGACCTCAGCTTTGGTCCTAGCCTACTCAACCCCCAACCCATCCTGCCAGATCTTCCTCCCAGCACAACCACACTCCTCCTACCATCCTCAATCTATCTTCCCCCACCAACAATGCTACCCAGCCTCATGCCAAAGATATTCATCACCTATTCTCCCATAGCAAGATCACATCTGCGGTCTGGACTCACTTCGCCACCCTCTTCTGAATGCCAATCAGCCAAAACCAGTCTATCCATGCCATAGTTCACCAATGGTCTTCTGCTGCCTCAACGTCCTCTCTGCGTTGATTTCTCATTGGCTTGGCCCCAGCTATCATTATATGGGAAATCTGGATCGGCAGGAATGGAGCCAGATTTGATAAGAAGATGTTTAAGGTCGAAGCCACCATCTTCAGAATATCTAACCGGCTCATTGAGATACGTTCGCTCCTCCCTGATATCGTCCACTCAAGATGGCAAGATCTAGTCCTCAGAGGCTCTCGAGCGATTCTTTCTGCCCCCTCCTCCATGAGTGCCTCTGTTGTCAAGTGGGTCAAACCTCCTGAGAAATGGATCAAGTTGAACATTGATGGCTCTGCCAAGTGCAATCCTGGAGCAGGAAGTGGAGGAGGCGTATGTTGTGACCATCGGGGAAACATGATCTTCGCTTTCCACAACCAGTTTGGTCAGGTTTCCAACATGGTGGCAGAAGCCCGTGCTATGGCTGACGGCATCCATTTGTGCAAAGTCATGAGGTCGTCCTCCATTATTGTTGAAACGGACTCCCGCACTCTATTTGACGCGGCCTCATCCTCCTCCTCTTCTTGCGGCTAGAACCTCTAGTACCTCCTTGGTTACATGCACCAGCAATTCCAGCCTCTGAACATCCGCTATTCCCATATGTTACGTGAAGGGAACTCTGTGGCGGACTGTCTTGTTAATCTAGCCAGCAGTGGCTCCTTTGATCGACTATATCTCAGGACATCACCCCATCTCATTAGAGGCAACCTCATCCTGGACAAAGCTGGCATGGGCCGGGTTAGACATCGCAAAATCAAGAAAGGAGTTGGGTAAATCACTCCTTCTAGTCCAATCAGCCCCTTTCAGCCCCCTTCTCATCTCACCCTGCTGAAGAGACTGCACTCATCCAGTCTCTCTCTCCCTGTCGCGGCTTCTCTTCCATATTGGGGTGATTGTTTTCCTGTCCTTCATTGCCCCGTCCGAAAGGATGTACATTGTCTCATCAATGCAAATATACCAAGTTTCATAAATAAAAAAATATAAAAGTCAAAAAAAATCAAACAACCAAAAAGGCTGAACTATGGAAAAAAATAAAAATAAAAAATAAAAAAATAGCCAAACTTCATTACCAAATAACATGAAAGAAATGAATTTTTAACCAAAGATGTTAAAAAATTCTCAACACAATCCTTAATCCTTAAAAAAGACAATTAAAGAAACCGATGTTGCATATCAACCTTCACAAACTTGAACGCAAAGATTTCAGTGGTAGTAGATTTTTGGTCTCTCTTCGATTAAAATTTTCTTTTATTCTTCTTTCTCCCTTTCTTTCCAAGGAAACAAAAAAAAAAAAAAAAGATTTTACTAAAACTCTAACTCCACGCAAAAAACACTTTTCTCTCATTTTTACCTTGCTTAGCTAAAAGACTAAAATACCTTATACACACACGTGGCCAAAGAAAACCACTTAAGCCCACGTACACATGTGGATCCCACCCCCGCATGAGGAGGGAACCAGTCATTCTTGCATATTTTGCTGATGTGGTTTGATGTTTCGACTGTCCAACATGTTGCAAAGACATTAATTCTATTAGATATAGGCCAATCTTCTTTGATCACTGTACAAAAAATTACAGCAATCATATGGTCCCAAACATTGGAGTGGACTTGAGGCCTCTTATTTAAGAGGTGGGTCCACCCAGCTGCCTGCATGGCTCAGCCTGCTAGGCCATCCATCTACATTATCTGCATGTCGTATGGCTCAGTCTACTAGCACCTGTCTACAATATCATATTCACACCTCGTATGCAGATCGACTCCCTG
Organism: Magnolia kwangsiensis; assembly: GCA_037074715.1. Taxonomy (NCBI): domain Eukaryota; kingdom Viridiplantae; phylum Streptophyta; class Magnoliopsida; order Magnoliales; family Magnoliaceae; genus Magnolia; species Magnolia kwangsiensis. The sequence goes on along the minus strand of CM073571.1, from coordinate 191,555,394 downwards.
GCCCAGGACTCAGGCTATCGGTGGATTCCTGTATCCAATGAGGTCAGTGGATCCCTGATTGTGCGGCCAACTGTGATGTACTTTTCTTACATCCACACCATTTATCCGTTTCACGAGATAATTTTAAGCACCATCCAAAAAAATGCAGTAGATCGAAATCTCAAGTGGACCACACCACAGGAAAGAGTGGTGATTGACACTTAAAAACTTATTGTGGGCCACACAAGTTTTGGATGAACCTGATATTTTTGTGGTCCCATCATTCATGTCTTTGTAAATTTATCAACCGGTTGAATGGTAAATAAACATTGCGTTGGCCCCTATGAAGTTTTTAACGGTGGAAGTTCAATCAGCGCTGTTTACCGTGGTGTGCTCTACCTAAGATTTGGCTGATCTGCTACAGATCATGCCCTAAAATGAGCTGGCGAAGTGGATGGATGGTGTCGATAGAAGACAAATACATCACGGTGAGCCCTATAATCAGGGATCTACCGAGGTCCCGTCCTACTCTGCTAATCAAGTTGGTCACGGTCTCCGAAACAAATAAAACCGAAAAGAGATTGTGTAGCCGTCCATCTGTTTCGTTTTATCCAGCCTTCCATCGGTCGTATTAGTTGTTGTCGTCTTAGCCGTCTGTTTGTTTTGTACGGCACAGCCACATGATTAAAGGGACCAGGATGCCTTTAGGCTAAAGTATGTAACAGGAAACCACACAAAAATAGCACTGATGAGATGATCCAATCTATCCTGTACTCAGCCTTATCTACTGTATCCATCCGCTTACTAAGACATGGATGGGCTCTAGAAAGTAGGGCCATACATCGAGCCCAGTGAAGTGGAGGTGGGTCAAGGTCAGCTTGACTCGTCCATACTCTCCTTGAGCTTAACACTGGAGCTTAGCTTGTTTGCTAAAGCTATTGAGGCGAGCTAATGGATCAAGTTAAGTCGAGTTTACGTCGAGTCAAGTCGAGCTTACTTGAACCAACCCCCGACTCAATCCAACCGGATTCAACCCAGCCCAACTCAGCGCTTAACCCGACCCAATCCAGCATCCAACTCGACCCAACCAACACCCAACCCGACCTAACTAGCACTCAACACCTAACCGACACCCAACCTAGCCTGACTCAACACCCAACCCAACCCGATCTAACCCAACAACCAACCATCACCTAACCTAGCACCCAACCTGCACTCAACTCAACCCAACCACCTGACCCATCCCAAATCAAACAAATATTCATTTATAAATAAAAAATTAGATAAAGAAATGGATGATTCATGATAGAGATACCAACCATTGTGGGTGCTGAGAGAGTGAGAGAGCTTGGGTGAGTGGCTGAGTGCAGATGTTAAGTTGGGTCGAGACGAATCGGGCAGATGTTGATTTGAGCTCGAGACTGGGTGAGAAGATGAGAGAGAGAGAGAGAGAGAGAGAGAGAGAGAGAGATTGCTTGGCTGCTCGAGCACAAGGTGAGGTAGGTAGGGAAAGGGAAAGGGAAAAGGAAAGGGAAATGGACGACGGGTTGGGTAGAGTTTTTTGTTGGTATATTTGGTTGAATCAAATAGACTATTTAAAATCAAAAATTAAAAAGAAAATAAAATTTTGAGATAGAAAACTTATAAATTTAAGTTGAGGCGTGATGTGAGTCATTTGGCTTGAAATTAAATTTGCTCTCAGTGTCCCAAGTGCAACAAGTTTCCAAAGCAATCAACCTCTAGGATACAACGCCTATGACCCAGTCTCAGCAGTGCACTCACTGTATGCGGGCTCGAACTACTTATAGTTTAACCCAAAAAGTGCTAAGTTAACGGAGAGAGTTTTATAAGAGGAGAAATAATTTGTTGTTATTTTCAAATATGAATTGGAAGTCTTTATATAGACTGTGAAGTGGTGCATTAAGCACCCTTTCAAAAGGATTTGGTCCATGGGGCTTAAACCTAACAAGTGCGACCAACTAAACAGTTATATCTCTCTAGTTTAAATGAAAAGGCGCAAGTCCGAGTATATTCTCACAAATAAAGTCTCATGAGTACTCATACACACATGATCAGCGCAACCCGTCTCGTCGCGTCACGCACACGGACTCGACTCAGCACAGCGTAACACGACTCAGCGCGCCCGTGCATGTGGTTAATGGCATAAATTAGAGTTATTGATATAGCGCCCCCCCCCCCCCCCCCGAAGGAGCAAATTCATATGCCCCCTGAATGGCGCTCAAGCGCAAAGGCAAAAAACTTGTCTTATATACAAGAAGATTTTCTTTGGTACATCTGATGTGTGATAAAACCTACAACTCAAAAACATCAAAAATTTTAAATGAAGAGAGAAGATAAATTATTTGAAATTTCAATTTTAAGATAAATTTTGAAATAAAATACAACAATCCTCCACATGTTTCAAAATAAAAAGTCTTTCAGATTAAAGCGTAATAGTTGTGCAATGATGTCAGTACCACCATAGACGAACCAACATTAAAGTGAGCAAGACAGATCTACAAGAATCAGGTGATATAATAGTCTTGAATCTGAATCATTTTACTACAAATCGCAAGAATATACCACTCACACAACTCTTCCTCTGCAAGTGATTCTGCAGTTCGGTGCTTTTCAACCATACACCATTATCTAGATTTCATGAGTGCTCTAGAAAATTTGCCTAGATTTTTATAAGAAGTGGCTTCCACCTCCACACCCATATAGGTAAATTTCATCAAGTGTATGTAACAATTGTATACACCACTAAATATATAGTTATAGATCCATTAAGAGTTCCAAAAACTCATCATTCTGCATTGCTTCTCATACTGTTACACCATAAAAGGGGCTCATTTATATCACTGCAATCAGTTACATTATATCTTATTGTTTACCCATTGAACTTATCTCATAGGATCTCCACTTGTATAAGTTGGATTGCTGACACTGGTAGCTTATATATTAGGTTTAACCTCATTCCCTTTAATGTATTATTAACTAATCTTTTAGATAATCCCTTGGTCAGAGGATCTGCCAGATTATTTTCTAACCTCACAAAGTTAATAGATATGATTTCATCATGCAAAATGTGTTTTACTATGTTGTGTCTGAGTCTAATATGTATAATCTTTCCATTATATATTTTACTTTTTTCTTTTACAATAGTTACTTGATAATCACAATGAATAGACATGACCGATATAGGCTTTGGCCACAATAGTATATCAGCTAAGAGATTTCTAAGTTGATTGACTTATAATCTAGCATTTTCTAAAGCAATAAACTCAGATTCCATAATTGACCGAACGATACATGTCTACTTGGTAGACTTCTAAGAGACCGCTCTTCCACCCAAAGTGGAGATATATTCACTAGTAAATTTTGTCTCATTTGAATCAATGATCCAATTAGCATCACCATATCATTCTAATACAACAAGATAATCATTATAATGTAAATCATACACCATATTTTCTTTAATTTTGATATCTTAAAATCTTAGATATGACATTCTAATGTTTTTTTTATACCAATTATGTGTATATCTACTTAGCCTTCCTATTGCAAAAGTTACATCAATCTAGTGCAGTTTGTTAAATACATGAGGCTACCAATTATATATTCTAGAATATTTCAATTGACACATAGTACTACCTGCATTCTTAATGAGAGTTACACTGTAATCATAAGGTGTACTGACAAGTAAACAGTAAAAATGGTCGAACTTTCTTAGTAGCTTTTCAATGCAATGGAATTGTGATAGTATAAGACCACTATCTTTTCCGATTACTTCAATACCCAAAATTACACTAGCCTCTTATAAGTCTTTCATGTCAAATTTAGATGACAATAATTTTTTAGACTAATTTTATATTAGTTCTAAAAATAAGCATGTCATCAATATAAATGTAGATAATAACACAATCATTTCCATAAATTTTACTATATACACATCTATCTAAATCATTTATATGATAACCATTTGATTTCAAAATACTATCAAATTTTTCATGCCATTATTTAGGAGTCTGTTTTAAACCATATAATGATTTAATTAGTTTACACACTTTATTTTCTTTACTTGATATCTTATGACCCTCAAGTTACTCCATATATATTTTTTCTTCTAAGTCTTCATTCAAGAAAGTCATCTTAACATTTATCTGGTGTACCACCAGTTTGTATATGGAAGCTTTCGCTATTAAGACCTTAATAGTTGTAATCCTAGTTATAAGAGAATAGGTATCAAAATAATATATTCCTTCTTTTTTTGGTTTAAAGTCTTTTGCTACCAACCTAGCTTTAAACTTATCAATACTTTCATCTGGTTTTAGTTTTTTTCTAAACACTCATTTATAACCTATTGATTTATTTACAGGTAGTAAGTCTAAAAGTTCCCAAGTATTATTAGATATAATAGATTCTAACTAATCATTTATTACTTCCTTTCAGAAGGTTGCGTCTGGAGAATTAATCGCTTCTGTATAAGTTGTATGATAATCTTTTACTAATAAAGTGAAAAATAATCTCCTAAGTTAGTTTTTCTTTTAACTCTAGTACTTTTTCTTAATTGTATCTCTTCTACTAATTGCTCGCGAGCACTTTTACTAGTAGACGCGATATCTGATTTATTAACTTCTTCTGTTCCTATAGACTTAGATTTCATAGGGATTACGTTCTCAAAGAACTCTACATCCCCGACTTCTATAATTGTATTATGATCTATAATATTATTCATAGTCTTTAAAACTAAAAACTTATAAGTTATACTATTTTATACGTACAATATAAATACACAATCGGTCGTTTTAGAGCCTAATTTTCTTTTCTTAGTTTTAAGTAATCCTACTTTAGCAAGACACCCCTACATTTTAATATATTTATAACTAAGAATATAGTTCTTTCAACGTTCGTGTGGTGTTTGTTCAAAAGACTTAAAAGGAATCCTATTTAGGATATAACAAGCAAATGAAATTGCTTCTCTCCATATATTTAAGGGCAAACCCGAACTGTTTAACATAATATTTATTATTTCCTTAAGAGTTTTATTCTCATGTTTTGGTATTCCATTATGTTCTAGTGTATAAGGAGCTGTAGTTTCGTAAATTATCCCACTTTGTTCACATAATTCTCTAAATTGAGAAGATTTATACTCACATCCTCTATCTGTTTTAAGTCTTTTAATTTTTATATTTAACCGGTTTTCAATTTCAATTTTATACTTTAAAAAAAAGCATATAAAGCTTCATCTTTGTTTCTTAATAGATAGACTTTAGTAAATCTAGAGTAGTCATATACAAAAGTTATATAATATCTTTTTCCACCTCTAAATATGTAATTTCTAAAATCACCTAAGTCACTGTGTATCAACTTTAATATAACAAATGATCATTCTATTCGATTAAATGGTTTTTTAATGAATTTTGATTCTACATATGTTTCACATTTATCAAATTCTTCATTAGATATATTAGGTAAAAAACTTAATCTTTTCATTTTATTCAAAGATGCTATGTTCACATACTCTAATATACTATGTCATAGATAAAATTGTTCAATGATATAAATAGAACTTGATATCTTCTTATTATTATCATTAGATACATTTACAATGAATAGACTATTATTACAGTATCCACTGTCAACAAAAGTTTCATTTTTATTCATTATAAGTTTATCTAAATCAAATACTAACTTGACACCAGTCTTATTGAGGAGCGAACCAGAGACTGAATTTCTTTTAATGTTAAGCACATGTACGACATCATTCAATAGCAGAGTCTTTCTAGAAGTGAGTTTTAGAAGTACTTTCCATTTCCTTACAACTGGAGATGTCCTAGTATTACCCATGAACACTTGTTCATCATCTCCTGATACTTAGTAGGAGGTGAACATGCTACGATCTTTGCACACGTGTCAAGTTGTATCAGTGTCTAGCACTCACTCAAAGTTGTTTATGAGAAATACTTCTGACACCACAACTATTACCGTGTCAGACTCATTGCTTATTTTTATAAGATTAGCGTACAACTTATCTTTGTTTTTCCTAAGTCTACAGTTTTTAATGTAATGCCTAGGCTTTCTATAGTTGTAGCAATTTCATTTTTTATTGTATTGATTGTTTGCATTTTTTCTTTTGAGCCTACATTCATTGGTATAATGTCTAGGTTTACCACAGTTAAGACATATTTCCTTTTTTCTTCTTATTATTTTTCTGACTTGATTGCACAAGATTCTCCTTTGAATATACTCATTTGTATTATTTTTTTTGTCCCTGTTTCTATTAACTTCCTTTATTTGAATGTATACGATTGTAGTTTCCAATGAAACTCCATTTTTTTTTATGTTTCATTTTACTCTTATACTTTTTCTAGGAGGGTGGTAGCTTTTCTATCAATGCTCCTGATAGAAATGCTTCATCCAACTTAATATCTTATGACAATAGTTCAGGAACTATATTTTGAAAATCATGAATTTAATTTATGACAGGTTCATCATCTGTCATTTCATAATGAAGGAAATTAGCGATTGCATGTTTCTTAACGCCTTCATATTCCATAACGTACTTCTTTTCTAAAGTAGTCCATATATTTTTATCTGAATCATATAGTTCAGTAGACAAAGAGTTTAGAATTTAATTTTTATAATTATTTTCATTTACTACTTCAGTTTGATTTGCTAAATCTATAGTAAATAATTCAGACAATATGTATGAAACTTTAAGGGTGGTCAGTGCAAACATAAGTGTCTATTTCCACCATTTAAAGCATTGTCTAACGAACAATTTAATTTTGGCTAACCTAGTAGAGGCATTAACTGTTATTGTAGTTATAGTCTATGTAATTTAACAATTTGATTTCAAAGTTGTTGATATATTTGATTGAATTAAATAGACTGTTTAAAATCGAAAAATAAAAATAAAATAAAAATTTGAGGTAAAAAACTTATAAATTTGAGTTGAGGCGTGACATGAGTCACTCGGTTTGAAATCAAAATTGCTCTCCTTAGACAACGTCTCAAGTGCAATAGATTTTCAGAGCAATCGATCTCTAGGATACAACGACTATGACTCGATCCCAACGGTGCACTCACTGTACGCGGACTCGAACCACTTATAGTTTAACTTGAAAGTGTTGAGTTAACTCAGTGACGAACTCAACAATAACAAAAAATTTCGTAAATTAGAACAGAAAAGTTTTATAAGAGGAGAAATGAATTTTGTTATTTTCAAAGATGAATCAGAAGTCTTTATATAGACTTCGAAGTGGTGTATTAAGCACCCTTTTGAAAGGGTTTGGTAAGTTGGGTTTAATGAAAAAATGCGTAAGTGTGAGAATACTCTTGTAAATAAAGTCCCGTGAGTACACTTACACTCGCACCTGCACTCGCGCTCGTGCTTAGCCCATCCCATCCCGTCGCACATGTGGACTCAGCACGCTCGTGTGATCAATGACATAGATTATAGTTATTGACATAGCCCTCCTCACAGGACCAAATTCACATGTCCCTTAAATGAGGCTTAAGCCCAAAAGCATAAAGTTTACCTTATATGTAAGAAGATTTTCTTTGGTAAATTTTATATTAGACAAAACCCACAACTTAAAAACATTAGAAATTTCAAATGAAGAAGGAAAACAAAATATTTGAAATTACAATTTTAAGATAAATTTTGAAACAAAATACTATATGTTCTTAGGTTATTAGTTTTAGATTTTAAAATTATACACACACAAACATATATATGCATGTATATATAATATATGCGAGTCCAGCCAAGCTTGAGTTTTGAGTTGAATCAAGTTGCATTATGCTCAAGTTCATCTGGTTTTTGAAAAAAGTTTAGTTATACAGAACTTGGCTTACTCTGAGTTATCCTTCAAGCTGAGTCAATACGAGTGAAAACAAGTCAAACCGAGATAGCTCGGCTCGTGTGTGTACAGCTCTACCATTAAGTAGGTGGATCGTTTTGTTGATTTGAATTATTTATGTACAAATAATATTGACCGTTCACACTATTGAAAAGCCATGAATCTAATGGCTAATATTTGTCATGATTTCACGGTAACCTATGAAATGTGTGCTGAACCTAATGAACAGTTAAGAACTCATTTCTCGCGTTTACAATGACAGGTGGGTAGATTACCTGCTTACCCCTCGGATTGATGGAAAGTTCCCTGGGCAACCGAGCATAAAAAAGTTCTTTATTTTTGGAAGTAAGAAGTGCTTTATAGCTGTCTTATCTATTCCTGTCTTTTGACTGATAGCAGGGGCTATTTTCCATCCTTCCTCTTTCTACAATCTCTCTATTCATTCCGGTATGTTTCTTTCTCCCGCTTTATCCTGACTTCTAATGAAATGATGATTGAGTGGCTAGCATCGTCTTACCAACTTGCGTCTTCCTCAGAGTGATTGCAGAAACCATCTTCCTTCTTTCTCTTTTTAAAAGCTCTCCGTTCATTCTGGTATGCTTCCTTCTACCACAACTAGCTGTATATGAAAAAACCACAAAATTAGCTGCTTGTGTTTTAGGAAATCCAATCTGCACATGGAGGCCCTGCCTGATGGTCGGATGAGGATTATTCTTGGGCCATGATTTGACCTATTTTTCTCTGCTCGATTTTGACCTTGCAATCTTGCATCCTATTGATCAGAAGGTTCAATCATTTTATTGATGTGATCCTTTCATTTTTTAATTTTTAATTTATTATTATTATTATTATTATTTTTAATGCACCCACCCTAACACACACACCACAATGGGTACTCGAACCCATTACTGGTGAAACTCTTGTGAGTCTACCGTTAAGCCAAGAGTAACTGATGTTGTTTGATGTTTGGACTGTCCATTCGTGTCCAAAGTCGTTAATTCCATTACATCTAGTCCATCTTCTTTCATTACTGTACAAAAACTGCAATAATAAGGTGGCATTAAACATCCGTTACTCAACTCATCTTTAATGAACAATCTCGTCCATCAATTTCTGCAAGCCACTAAATGGACAGTTTAAATCATCTGATATTATGAATTTTCAAGGCTGCCTGTGAAGAGCAAGCTGAACCTAATAGACGGTCTGGATATTTGATTTGGATGCCAGTGATTCCAATTGCAGCTATGTGAATGGCAACGTTTCCATGCATAGAGCCCACCAGATTATTTCCCCACTAGAATGTGTGGTTCAACATGAGGTCATGGGTTTGAGTACCCATTGTGGTGAAATCCTATTGTGGTGTGAGTGCATGGGTGTGTGTGTAAAAAAATGTGTGGTTATTCATTTAGGATTTTTTTTTTTTTTTTTTATCAAGTTGTTCATGGTGACTGGGAGTGGATTAAATTTAAGTAAATTTTACAAAATTCTACCTCATTGATATCGTTTTTACATCCCAAAACTTTTTAAAATTAACTTTTCATTAAGCTACCTTATTAATGAAGAGAATTGTCAAAGGCCTACCTTCAGTTAGTTTTCTTTCATTTCTATCATTTTTAAAAATAAAATGTCAAAAATGCCCATCGTACCATTAACTTAATTACTTAAATGTAAATGCTGACTTCTTGAACACGCACCAATGTGTCTTGTGTTGACGTGGTAAGGTTCTGTGGGCCTCAACATGATTATATCCACACCGTCCATCCATTTTGCCCGATCATTTTAGGGCATGAGCCTAAAAGGGGGCAAATTCAAAGCTCCAGTAGACCACACTCAGATAATAGTGGGGACAATGATGCCTAGCGTTGAAACCTTCCTGGGGCTACCATGATGCTAATTTGCCATCCAACCAGTTCATAATATCACACAAACCTGGATTATGAAAAAACACGAATATCAGCTTAATCCAAAACTTTTTGCCCCTCAAGAAGTTTTGAATGGTAGATGTTCATTTTTAACTTGAACAACCTTGTAGCCCACCTGATGAAAGGTCTTTTTAAGTTTTGGGCTTAGCACAAGCCAAGTGGGGTCAACATGATGAATGGCCCACATCTATCGTACAAATGAGCCAAACTTGATCTTTGAGAGAGAGCTTGGTGGACTGAGACAAAGGGACAGGATATGGTGGGGAGAGGGAAAGATTGAGAGCAGATTAGGTGCTCCCCAGCCTCACCCAAGACGGTTCGCCCTTATGGTGGGGTGCACCTCGATGTATGTATTGTATATCCACTTAATACATCCATTCTGTCGGATCATTATAGGGCATGAGCCGAAAAATGAATTAGATCTAAATCTCAGATGGACCACACCATAGGAAACAACGGTGATTGACTATTAACACCTCGTGGATCACAAGAGTTTTGGATCAAGCTAATATTTGTATTTGCCCTTCATCCAAGTTGTATTACCTTATCAATAATTTGGATGTCAAATAAACATTATGGGAACATTACAGCAGGCCTTAGGATGTTTTTAATGGTGGAGCATCTTAACCGTTACTGTTTCTTGTAGTATGATCCACCTAAGATTTGGTTATCTTTCATTTTTGAGATCATGCTCTAAAATGAGTTGATAAATGATGTAGAATGGGTCGTAGACTCATTCATGACTAAGATGGATGGACCGAAGAAAAGAAGCCAAGAAGGATTAAACACACTCAGCATAGTTCGACCCGTTGACAAATCTGGTCGATAGGTCGAAATTCCTCTAAAAATTATAGATTGCTTGCTAGTTGATTTCTACTAGTTTAGACAAGTTGAAATACTGTTCGACATGTCAAAATACTATTCTAGATTGCTTGTTGGCTTATTTATGCCAGTTTAGACAGGTCAGCAGATCTTGTTGATAGGTCGAAATCCAGTTCGACATCGGGTTGACAGGTTGAAAATCACAGAATTTTCAATTTAAATCTCTGGACTTTTTTGCTGTTTTGACTTGTTGACGACAAGTGGACAGATGCGGAAAATTTACACGATTTTTTGAATTTATTTCCTAGTTTGATTAGAACTCTTTGATTACGTTTTCGGGATTTGTTTAGGGTTATTTAAAGGGGTTAAAACTCATTTTTATTATGGATTCAGTCAATAAACTTGTTAAGAATTTTCTTCTTTTCTCTCGTGGATTCGATAAGCCTCTTGTAGATTTAAGTGTGCCTTGTGGATTCAATGTATTTATCAATTGAGAAAGACAATCATCGACCTCATCATGTCTTTCCTTGCGTTAGTTGGTATCAGAGCGAGGCTTTCTCCTCGGATATATGGCTTCTAATGACGGGTCAGGCAACATTCTCATAGACAGTGCTCCAGGGAATTTTTCCTTAACAATGGCGGGTTTCGAAGTGGCACAACTAGAGAATCGACAAGGGATGTAAACTTTTATTAATCGCATAAAGGAGGCTCTAGGGCAGCACTGTGTTCGTGGCGGTGATTCGCCCCTAGTAGGCGTGGAAATTTGTAATCGTGCCGATCGCAGGGCAATGTCAGCAGTAAACCGCATGATCATGCCTAAGGAGGTGGGATCCAACGACTAGGAGATCGACGACGTGATCCTCCAATATCCCGAACAAGGCAATGATTGGGTAGATTGGGCAGATCAAGAATTCAAGATGAAAGTCGATCTTCCTAGCTTTAATTGCCAACTTCATATTGAGGATTTCCTCGATTGGCTTTTTGAAGTTGAGCGATTCTTCGATCATGAAGCAAAGAAGGTTAAGCTTGTAGCTTAAAAGTTGAAGGGTCGAGCTTCAACTTGGTGGGAGCAACTTCAGCTCGCACAGATGAGACAGATGAAAGCATCAATCTGCACATGGCAACGGATGAAGCAATTGCTGCGTGCACGATTCCTCCTTATCGACTATGATTGAGTATTATTCTAATAATACCAAAATTGTCGGTAGGGTAATCGGTCGGTGAGAGATTACATATAAGAATTCTACCGCTTGGCGGCACAAAACGACTTGGTTGAAATTAAATCACTGCAAGTCTCCCGATTCAATGGTGGATTGTGTGTTGCGATAGATGATTGGGTTCAAATGCAGCTCGTGTGGACGATAAATGAAGTGATCAAGTTGGCCACCAAAGCGGAAGCGCAACTTAAGCGTCTCAACACATAGACCTATCCTACCACTAAGGTTGCCATGACGGGTTCATCTCAGGGAGCTTCACAGGCCAAAGGGAAAGAACATGTAGGGGTGCACTCAACCTCCTACACCAGCAAACCAAGATTTGGGAAGCGGGTAAGTTAGACCCCAAAGGGGCGTGACCACTGTTGTCGGTTTGAGTAAGATCTCGAACCCCAATGGTTGACCAAGCACTGACCATTAATATCGTTGTGGCCAACCTGGTCACTTATCAAACACTTGCCCCTACCAACAAGTGGCTAACCTCGCCATTAATGATGGTAGTACTGAAAGCGCTGATGAGGACCCGGATATTGATGAATTGGAGCATGTCATAGAGGAGAAGAGGATGAGGCAGACTGGGTTCCGCATGATCATGATGAGTCACTCGTCACGAGGCGATTATTGTATGCACAAAGGAAGAAGGTAGACCCACAACAACACAACATCTTTCGAATTAGGTGTGTGGTGAATCAAAAGGTCTACGATGTGATTATCAACAATGGGAGCAATAAGAACATCATTTCTAAGGTCGTGGTGGAGAAATTACAGCTGAAAATGGAGTGCCATCCCTCCCCGTATACGATCAGTTGGATTAAGAATGTCATTGAAATGAAGGTAACTAAACAATGTACGATATCTTTTTCAATTGGCAAACATTATAAAGGCCAAGTCATATACGACGTTGTTAACATGGAGGCTTGTCACATTCTACTTAGTCCACTAACCGTGATGCCACTCATAGAAGACGATATAATGTGTACATTTTCATCAAGGATAGCCGAAAAACCATACTAGCCCCTATGGACCCAAAAGAACCACCCGAAACTTCTAAAGTGGAGGGGTGTTCTCTCCTAACCATACGGGACTTTGTGGAGGAATCCAAAGAGATGGGACAAACCTATGCATTAATTTTAATGGGAAAAGAACTTGAAACCACCATAATTCTCGAGAAACTAAAATCCTTTCTACATGAATTCTAAGAAATTTGACCCGATGACCTTCCCGATGGATTGCTTCCTATATGGGATATTTTACACCATATTGACCTTGTCTTAGGATCTAGCCAACTCGATCGTCCTCACTATCGGATGAGTCTGAAAGAGTGCGATATTTTACAAGGACAAGTGAAGGAGTTGATCCGCAAAGGTCTAATCTAAGAAAGCATGTGTGTCGATAGCTGGGCGATTAACAAGATTACCATAAGTATAGGTTTCCCATACCACAACTAAACGATATGTTTAAGATGCTAGAGGGTGTAAAATGATTATTTAAATTTGATTTAAGGAGCAACTACAATCAAATCCGAATACGGCCGACTGATAAGTTGAAGACAACTTTTAAAACCAGGGATGGGTTGTATGGATGGTTGGTCATGCCTTTCGGTCTTCGAACGCGCTTAATCAATGTTGTCAAATTGCATATGCAATTGCATGCGATCAATATAGCTATTCGCATGTGCGATCGCACAATCGCATATACCATGGCATTTTTTTTAAAATTTTTTTATAAAGTAAGAGATATTTTACTTATTTGACTGGATTGGGTTCTTTTACTTATTTCATTATAGTTTGAGTGTTTCATTAAGTGATATATTTAATTACTTATATTATATTATATAAATTTTAACAAAACAATCAACAAGCTACATAAAAAGATAACTAATTATTATAAACTTCGAACAAATAAATTTTAATGATAAATGGATAACTTGAAACAACTTACAAGTTATAACTTACAACTTAATTTACAAAAAGTAAGCACAACTTATAAAATACAAAAAATAAACATAATTAAAATAATTGTAGAGAGATTAGAGTAAGAAAGAAAGAGGTGTAAGAGAGAGAGTAAGAGATTTTGAGCTTTGGAGTAAAGAATAGTGAAAATGGAGGGGATATGAGTGCCTATTTATAGGCAAAAGTTCTCCAATTTGAAAAAAAATAAAAAAAATAAAAATCTTCCACTCTTGGCTATTGGGAAATATGCGATCACATATGCAGTATGCGATCGCATACTCGCATATGCGATCGCATATTTATCGCATATAAAATTATGTAATGGCATACTTGCCAGGATTGCATATGCCATCATGGCATATGCGATTTGATCAATAGTATGCGCATATGTGATTGCATATGCACATATGCGATCGCATTTGACAACACTGCGCTTAATACATTTATGAGGTTGATGAACCAAGTTCTGAAGCCATTCATAGGGTAATTCGTAGTGGTCTATTTTGATAACATTTTGAAATACAGTCAGGATGAAGCAAGTCATATGGAACACCTCAAATAGGTTCTTCAAGTGCTCATAAAAAACAAGCTATATCTCAATAAAAAAAATGCAGCCTTTTGACCGATAGCCTGCTATTTTTAGGCATTGTTGTGACGTCCACGGGCATTTGAGTGGATGCTGAAAAGGTGAGAGCCATAAGGGAATGGCTAGTTCCAACGCACATCTATGAAGTACAAAGTTTTCACTGGTTGGTGACATTCTATTGTTGGTTCGTGAATAAATTCAACATCATTGTGTCATCGATTACAGATTGTATGAAGAAAAAACTATTTCAGTGGATTGATGAAGCTGACAAGAGCTTTGCTGAAATCAAATACAGATTGTCCACAAGGCACTCTTGAATCCACAAGAGGTTTCTCGAATCCACGAGAGAAAATAAGAAAATTCTTAATAAGTTTATTTATTGAATCCATAATAAAAACAAGTTTAACTCCTTTAAATAACTCTAAACAAACCCTAAAAATATAATTAGAGAGTTCTAATCAAACTATGAAACAAATTCAAAAAATCGTGCAAAATTTTCACATTCATCGACTTGTTGTCAACTGGTCGAGTCAATAGGTCGAAACAACAAAAAAGTGTCCATAGATTTAAACCTCAAATTTTGTGATTTTCAACCTATCGACCCAATTTGTAGACCTATCGAATTAGATTTCGACCTATCGACAAGGTCTATTGACTTGTCTAAATTGGCAGAAATCAGCCAGCAAGCAATCTGGAACAGTATTTCGAATTGTCTAACAGTATTTCGATTTGTCTAAACTAGTAGAAATCAGCCAACAAACAATCTTGAATTTTTGGTAGAATTTCAACCCTTTTAACCAGATTTATTAACCGGTCGAGCTATGCTGAATGTGTTTGATCCTTCTTGGCTTCTTTTCTTTTGTCCATCTTTGCCATGAATGGGTCCGTGACCTATTCTACATCAACAAAACAAATGGAAGGAATGAATATATAATACATACATCAAGGTAGGCCCCACGGTCAGGGCTGCATTGTTTTGGGTGAGGCCGGGCTGTACTTAATCCACTCCTTGCCTACTGACGGCCTACAACAGCCTATTGCACATGAAGCTAGGTAGGGCTTGCCGTGATGTTTGTGAGAAATCCACCCCATCCATCCGTCTTTTTAGATCATGTTAGGAAATGAGGCCAAAAATGAGATAGATCCAAAATTCAAGTGGGCTGCAGGATAGGAAAAAGTGGGTAGGGAAATGCCTAATGTTGAAACCTCCCTTGGTCTATTATAATGTTTTATATGCCATTCATACCGTTCATATGGTTGGAAACAAGTTCCTCGTTTGATCACCCAATTGCTTGTGTTCCATGATGTCTCTACACAGTTAGTTATGACTTGATCAATGGTTCCCGCCTGTAATTTTGAATTTGATGAGGTAAAGTTCTTTGGGCCTTGGCAAGGGAGGAAACAATCTAAAAGACCACTTTTCTTTAATAAAATCTTGATTTTAGATCTAGTAATAGAATGATACCCAAATTCATCTATGATCCTAAGTTTCAAGGCACATTGCACTTTCGCTTGGGTTGAGGTTGCCACTTGGCTTTGAGATGGATCAAAGTATAGTGAGCTCATTCCTACTCAGATGAACTAAAAATGCAAAAACATTAGCTTGATCTAGAACTTTTGTGACATTTAACCCTCGCTATTTCCTGTCATGCGGTCCACTTAATTTTGGATTTGCCTCATTTTTGGCCCATGTCCTAACATGATTTGGAAAAACGGATAGATGGGGTGTATTTCTCACAACCATCATGGTGGACCTCACATAGTTTTCCTATTGCGAAAAGTTCCTATGTTCGATTGATGCTGATATTAGTGAAGGGCTTTCGGTTGGTGCTTTGTGGGCCTAATCGTCATGTATGTGTTTTATCTACATCGTCCATCGATTTTTCCATATTATTTTAGGGTATAAGCCCAAAAATGAATCAGATCCAAATCTTAGATGGACCACACCTAGGAAAACAGTGGTGAGGGAACACCCATCATTAAAAACTTCCTAGGGCGTGCTATAATATTTATTTGCCATCCAACATGTTGATTAGGTAACACATTCTGGATGAAGGGAAAGCACAAGTATTAGCTTGATTCAAAACTTTCATGGCCCCCAAGAAGTTTTTAATGGTGGGAACTCAATGACTTTGTTTCCTATAGTGTGGTCCATTTGAGATTTTGATTTGGCTCTTTTTTTTTTTTTTTTTTTCTCATGACTAGTGAATAGATGATATGGATAAAACACATACATCATGGTGGGGCCCATAGAGTACTAACGCCAATAGTGTTGGTAGGCATTCTCATCTGCAAAGAAGACTCTTGGTGTTTTTTTTTTTTTTTAAAATTTTAATTTTAACAATAAATAAATCATAAATTTAGCTATATCATTAATAATGAACATCTTTGTCATTTTATGAAGTAACATACCGGAAATGGGTGAGAATTGATGGAAGGTACCCTTCAACAATTGTCTTGATTAATGAGGTAGCTTAATGAAAAGATAATTTAAAAAAGTACTATGATGTAATTATAAGGTAGTATTTTGTAAAACTTCTTGAATTTAACCAAGGAAGATTTGTTAAGCAAGAGAGGTATAGTTTCGTTTTTATGGGGTACATGAAACTATTTAAGGAATTGATGCTTGGAGAAAGGTTTTTTTTTTTTTTTTTTAAATTTTTTAAATGATAAAGGTGGATTTGTGCCCTTTAAGGTGAAATATACCTAGCCAGGGCAACTCCCTACTATAACCCTTCTAAGCTATATAAGGAATATACATAAAGCAACCTTCAAGAGATGAATTAATTTACATTTAATAGAACACATACCAAAAAATAAGTATTGGCTGAAGGACCTTCCATCTAATAGATCAACTTCTCTTTTTGCCTTATCTTTTCACCCTCTTCTTCTTCTTCTTCTTCTTTTCAATTAACATCCTTTCATCATAAATTTTTTGAGATTGTTGTAATAATTTGTTATCAAAGCATGGTTGAAAAGATAGGTTTTAAGAAGTTAGAATCTAAGATAAAGTTATTGCAAGAGGGTATGGAGAAGCACCAACAAGCCATGTACGAAGGAGCGACTTGCAACAAGCATCAAGGCTAAATTACATCAGTGAGGGTAGGGTTGGTGCGACTTAAAACAAGCATCAATGCTAAATTACATCAGCGAGGAAAGGAAATATTATTGATGATATGGACTACCCAACTTAGTGTTCGTAAAATCATTTCATTAAAAAGTAACCCATGTTTTACATGGTGCCTAAAACACCTAAGCTCTTTAGAGTCAAATATGTCATAAATGTGAAATCCACTCTTCATTAAAAGTGCACTCCTCAATACCAGGCCTCGGGGTAAAAAATAAGCCAGATCCATGACTTACGTGAACCACAACACAAGGAATAATGGGTATGGGATGCCAACCATAGGTTTACATGTAGGGCCACCATGGTGTCTATAATTCATAAAAGTCATCCATCAAGTGTGACTCACCAAGATGAAGAGAATATACAAGATAGCCTAATCCAAAACTCAGGAGGTCCATAAAACATGAACTCACAAGTTTTAGGCACAAATTTATATTATTCCATTATGTCACGCTTGTATACACCCGTTTTTTTAGCACACCTACATGGACCAATGAAATGCTGCCATATGCTGGTGCCGCACACTAAATGATGAGTGAAATTCAACTATTGCCCTCCATTATCGTTTACACCCGATCTGGTATGGCCAAATCAAATGATCTAGAAGACGTCACATGGCAGTCGCGCCATGTGTGATGTACATGATTTTAAGAAGATGGGTTAGAGTTGTGCACATGAGAGAGGGAGAGAGCATCAAATGCTAAAATTGTATAAAAAATACTCTGCAAAAGAAAAGAGTCTCATTAAAGAAAGTCTCTCTCTCTCTCTCAGTATTAAATGGTAGAATCCCATAAAAGGAGATCTCTATCTAGCATTAAATGCTAGAGCCTTTCAAAAAATAATTATTTACAGATGCGAAAGCCAAGTGATCTGAGGATCATAACAACTTTCTATTGTGGGAGTCAAAAGACGTAAGGACTTTGCCTGATGCACGCAAGAGTATCTCTTGTACATGCGACCGTTCATAATAGGGCACACTGATATGGAGGAATAAAAGAGATTTTCACAACCGATCATCTAATTCCTCCACTACGCAAGGCCACCACCTCTCAGAAGCCTATATAACGAATACTCTATAAAGAGCTCCAAGCCTCATGCCATTATAATCAAGCACAACTTTATTTTTCCATTTACCATGGATGTTTATCTTTTTAGTTGCTTATTTTAGTTTAGCCCCGTTGTTGCTCATAGCATTGGGCTTGTAGTTAGTTTTAATTTTTAGTTTATCTCTCCACCATTCTTCAATGGCATCCCGTTGGATCAGAAAATTGTTCTTCAATTGATTCTGCTGGCTATCTCATCATGAAGTTTGGTCCATACCAGATGATGAATGGATAACCAATTCACGACCATCTCGTCACATGCTTGGTTCCTTCCAAGTCAACAAACAGGCAGTCACCTCACTGGCCATCTCGTCACGAAGCCCAGTTTTGATTGAGCAACGGACAAATTACCGAAGATCCACCCTCCGTCTCACCACAACACCCGGTCCCGATCGAGTGACGAATAGACTTTCATCTCACACATCACGACCGTCCCACAACAAAACTCATTCTTGATTGGGAAACGAATGGACCGTCATCCCTTAAGTCAATCATGAGTGTCATTATTGTAAAAATTATTAATAGCAAAACACTTTCGACTTATATCTTCTTTATCTATTTTTACTGTTGAATTATGGTAGCGAATCACATTGAAAGAAGAAGTCTTTAAATCTGTAGACTCACGTCTATTGTCACAAGACAAAAGAACTCATTTGGAAGGATATGACTCCTTTCCTTTCACAAATCGCCTCAACAAAGCGCAATATTGGTGGCTGAGAGGACTCTGGATCCCAGTCCAGTCTCCAATCTGTCCGTCTCGGTGCAGGGGACACCAACAATTCAATTAACCCTTGTCAAGTAGACTCTAGCATGTCCACTCATCTTACTCACATCCACATAAACCCAATCCAGGCCCTCGCTCACATGTGTGGCCCAGTTTGATTGAATTGAGTCAATAACCCTAATAGTTTTTCACTGTGTTATTCTTTTGTTTATGTGATGAACATAAGAGACATCACTTGATGGAAGGAATAGATTTCACATATACAATAAGTTGGCCACAAAGATCTTAGGCATTCAATGCGTTGTTTAAAATAGGTGTTGTACATGATTTCGGTCCCCCTCAAACAAAGTGGTGAGCGGCGCTAGCCTAACTAGGGTTGTTGTAAGGGAGTGTGCCTAGTAAGTAATTAAGCACAACATGTAGGGAGAACGTAATGCAAGGGCATTTTCACACCGGGCTCGAGTGGGGTAGCCGGTGGGATGCGAGGACACACTCAGGGTGAGCAGCCCATGTGAGACGGGCGGCTCGTGTGAGGTGTACCCATGTGATGTGGGGCCCACGAGGGGGGTTTGGCTGAGGTTCTAACTCATGCGATGTGGGGCCTAGGCCATGAGATAAAGGAATTAATTCTCCATGCTCTATCAGTTTGTCCTGCATCAGAATGTCCATGAAATCCATGTCGTCCATTAAGTTCTTTGCCTCATTTTCACATTGGAAATTAAAAATTGGATCCGTCCAAAGTTCAGTTAGGCTACACCATAAGGAAGAGTTGAGATGATAGCCTCACCCTTAGTTGGTATGGTGCTCATCATGTTTTACATGTGACATTCAATCCATTCATTCAACTCTTCATAACAAGATAAGGGCACTCTCTAAAAGTTAAGGTGTTATGAAAACCACATCACATGAATTTAGAGGTTTTAAGTAGATTTTACATTGTTTCCTATGGTAAGTCCTACCTTAGTTTTAAATTACCAGTGTGATGTTCGGGATCAAGGCCTAATATAGGGTGGCTCATTTTATGAATAGGGTGGATTTTAAGTTTTGGACCTTTTGTGCCAACCAACATAAGAGATATAGTAACACTCCCAATTAAAAAATGGTGAAGCCTACAACCAGCCATCTAAATGTAATACAGTGCCATGGTAACAATGGTTGGTGGGTAACTTCATCAATTTTATCTAGGCTCAGTTCATGAGACATTGACCAAAGCACTGGGCTGATTATTTGTCCTAGGCAAAATGGTGGTATAGTAGTACTCAAGCTAGGTCGAATTCAATATGCGTTTAGCATGAATTATTATTTTAAGTTCATACATTTAACCATCTCGTTCTAGTATAGAGTACAAGGATCGTGTAGTTCCTTTTACTATCTTGTTTGCAAAGTCCTTAAATTCATTTAAGGTATATTCTCTTTCATTATTAGTTCTCGACTTCTCGTAAAAAAATAAATCTCCTTTTTATTTTCAAATAATTCTTCAAATTTTATAAATAGGGAAAATGGACATTCTCCCTTTTGAGCATAGAAACTATACATTTCTAGTGAAATCATCAATAAAAAATAAAATACGTCGAACCTCCCAACAACTTAACTAAACCTCTTAAGTTTTAGAATGAATCAAATCTCAGACATTCTTACTTCTAATAATAGATGAGGGAAAATAAGTTGTATAGAGCTTTTGAAATAAGCAATCCTAATAAAAATTAAGATGAATAAAGTTTACATCTCGAAGTAAATTTTGATCAAGAATTAACTTTAGTCCGAACTAGCCCATTTGGCCTAACGAGTTCTAGATCGTAATGGACTCCATGATATTGACAACAATAACATCACCAACCATTATATCTTCATTCAAATAATGTAAACCACTCATCAAATCTCTCATTTCAACTACCATTGTTTCTTTACAATCTTCAATTGAACCTTTTCTCCAAACAATTTGCAGTTATCTACATTAAAATTTATCAATGATAGAAGTATCTTTTGTGAGTTTTCCACATGTGGCCCTCCAAAAATTGTTCATTGATACCATGAAGCATTATAACTATAACATCTCGTCCCCAAAAATTTGTGTTGTTATCACTCATGTAAACTATGATATCATCACATAGCCAATATGTGTAATACTAATCCCTATGTGGCATGACATGAAATGAAACTCTTGGATCCAAAATTCATTGATGATTCATATTCTCTACTAGAATCGCCTAAAGACTTTTCTATCCATGGATGAACTACCTCCTTTCACTGGATTTCACTAGTAAGTCTTTAAATATGATGCTTGATCATGCAAATCAAGCTTTGGACTTTCTTGATTTGCTTTTCTAAATCTATAATTATGTTGAAAGTGGCCTGATGCAGGGATGAACATGATAAGGTCGATCACCGTCTTCCTTAAGAGGATAACTACTTCGAATCCATGGAGCTTCTCTGGACTCCTCACAAAGACTTCTCGAATCCACGAGGAAAGAAAGCAGAAAATAGAAGTAAATTCTAATAAATTTGAAATTGATTTAATGAATCCCAATAAATGAGTTCACAACCCTTTAAATAGGGATACCAAGCAATGGGAGAGAAATCAAAAGAAAACTACAACTAAAACTCCTAGAATTCACGACTTACTATAAATAGTAAACTTACTATTTATAGACGGTCGTTATGTCTACTAGTGCGCAAGGTTTTCGGCCAAAAATAGTGTCCTATTTGGCTTCACCAAACCGTTCTCCTAATTATTCTAAGCTCTTTTCACGTTGGACGCAACTCCTAAAGCTTGATGGATGAAGAGTTATAATCAAACTAAAACTTACTATTTATACTTCTCGTTCGAGGCATGTAGCTTAGTCCACACTTCCACATGGATGCCCATGATCTTGTTTACCGTATGTTCTGTTGCAATGCTCGTGCTTGGGTGCTTGGGCAGAGGAGCAAGTCAAGTGTGTAGCGAGGTACTCGTCTGTAGATAATCTGGAACGGTGATTTTCCTATCGACCAGTTCACCATATTGTTGAATGCAAACTCTGCTTGAGACAAGGTCAAATCCCACCGCTTCAGTTTTTCTCCTGAAATACAACGAAGTAGGTTTCCCAACGTGCGATTCACAACTTCGGTCTACCTATCAATCTGTGGGTGGTAAGCACTGCTGAATTGAAGTCGTGTATCGAATCGAGTCCACAAAGTCTACCAAAAGTGGTTAATGAACTTCGTGTTACGATCAGAAGTAATGGTCTTGGGGACCTCATGTAGCTGTACGACCTCCTTGAAGAATAGATTCGCCACGTGTTGCATCGAGGGTCTTCTTGCACGGGATAAAGTGCACTATCTTGGAGAAACGATCTACCACCACGAACACCGAATCCATGCTGCGTTGTGTTCGTGGGAGACCAAGCACGAAGTCCATTGATAAATCTTCCCAAGGACCACCAGGCACAGGTAATGTGGTGTAGAGGCCTGTATTCTGAGATTGCCTCTTGGAGGTCTGACAAACATGACAACGTTGTACGAATTTTCCCACATCACGTACTAATTGTGGCCAGAAATACCGCTCTTCCATAAGAGCTGCGTCTTGTCTCGCCCAAGGTGTCCACCGAGGCCACCTCCATGTAGCTCCTGAATAATCTGCTCCCTTAGAGAATTTTGGAGGATGCACAATCGATTTCCTTTGAAGAGAAAATCGTCCTGTATATGAAGGTTACTGGGGTGACCTTCTTGGCACTTCATCCAAGAATCTTTGAAGTCCTCATCCTCGGCATATAGCTCCTTGAGACAGTCGAAGCCGATCACCTCGTTGCTCATCGTAACAACTAGTGATGCACGATGGCTAAGTGCATCAGCCACCTTGTTCTGTTGCCCTGACTTGTGCTTCAGAACGAACGTGAATTCCTGTAAAAACGCAACCCATCTAGTATGCACACGATTCACATTAGTCTGAATATTAATAAACTTTAATGCTTAATGGTTAGTGTATAGAACAAACTTTCTTTGAATCAGATAATGCCGTCAATGTCGCAGCGCCTGAACAACTGCGTACAACTCAAGCTCATAAGTCGACTACTTCTTTTGGGCTTCGCTGAGCTTCTCGCTATAGAGGTTACCGGCCTGCCTTCCTGTGATAATACTCCTCCAATTCCGACATACGAAGCGTCACACTCAACCTCAAACAATTTGTCGAAATTAGGAAGCACCAAGACTGGTGTTGTAGACAAACGATGCTTGATCTCATGAAAGCTCTTGTTAGCTTTATCGGTCCACTAGAACGGTCCTTTTTTCATGCAATCTGTTATAGGCGCAACTATGGTGTTAAAATCTCGCACAAATCGACGATAAAAAGTCGCCAACCCGTGAAAACTCCTCACCTCATGAATGTTTGTCGGGATCGGCCATTCCCTAATGGCTCGCACATTTTCATTGTCCACACGGATGCCTGTGGACGTTACAACAAATCCTAGAAACAATAGCCTGTCAGTTAAAAAACTACACTTATTCAAGTTGAGGTACAACTTGTTAATTTGTAGGACCTACAACACCTGCCTGAGATGTTTTCTATGTTCCGCCTCATCCTAGCTATATATCAATATGTCATCAAAATATACTACCACAAATTGGTTAGTGAACGGTTTTAGAACTTGATTCATCAAACACATAAAAGTACTTGGTGCGTTTGATAGGCCGAAGGGCATGACCAGCCACTTATATAACCCTTGGTCTTGAATGCCGTTTTCTACTCATCACCGGGTCGGATACGAATCTGATGGTACCCGATCCTTAGATATAGTTTAGAGAACACCTTAGCCCCTTCTAGCATGTCGTCCAATCGTGGTATTGAGAACCGATATTTGATGGTAATTTTGTTTATTGTCGGGCTGTCGACAAACATGGGCTAGCTTCTGTCTTTTTTTGACGTTAATAATGCTGGTACGACACATGGGCTCATGCTGTCTCTCAAGAGACCCTTACGAATCAATTCCTCCACTTGCCCCTGAAGTATCTCACTCCTTTGGACTCATCGGATAATGAGGGCGGTTGGGCAGGCTAGCCCCAGGGACGAGGTCTATGTGATGTTGGATGTCCCTTATGAGGAGCAATCCATCAAGTAAATCTTCAGGCCAGACTTCTTTAAATTCGTTTAACAACAGTTTTAAACTTGGAGGGATGTTTGAAGGTTCCTCTTCCTCACCCTTCACCACTACGGCGTATACCTTGCCAGTTTCCTTGGATTTCTCCATGAAATCTCGAATGGTTAAGAGGGAACTCCCCCCTACTTTAGAGGCTTGAGGGTAGTTCTCTGGCGGCATAGGGGCAATGATTATTTTTGACTATCCTTAATGAATATGTAGACATTGTCTCGTCCCCGATGGGTCGCATCAGGGTCCGACTGTCAGGGTTGACCGAGTAGCATATGGTAAGCTTCCATGTCGACCACGTCACAAAGTATCTGATCCATATATTTTTTGCCAATTGAAAATGAGATAGTGCATTGTTTAGTTACCTTGGTCTCATTCACCTTTTTATCCAGCCAATTATGTACGGGAAAGGATGCTTCATTGTTGGTAGCTACAACTTGTCCACCATTACTCTTGTGACAATATTCTCACTACTACCATGTCTATGATCACATCACAGACCTTTCCGTTGACAGTGCACCGAATACGAAATATATTGTCGCTGTAGATGTAATTCCTTTCGTGGGGTATACAGTAATCGCCTCACAACTAGAAATTCGCCACGATCCTCACCCCACTTCATCGCTACCTGCTATTTCTTCAGTGGTTTGTTCATGTTCATCAAAGTCATGGTCTTCTTTTGCGGCCTCATCTTTAGTGCCTCCTTTGTTTATAGCCAAGTGTGCGGTGGGACGTTGAGGACAAGTGTTTGATAAGTGGCCTGGTTAGCCATAGTGGTAACAATTGTTCGACCTTGGCCGAGCATAAGGATTTGGAATCCTACTCGGGTCTATTGTTGTGGGTGTTGCACGTTGAGGTCTGGATGAGCCACTCCCCGTATCACGGTTTGTGGTTGTAGGAGGTTGAGAACGTTCTCCTATTTGATCTTTTCCTCGTGCCAGCATTGGATCCTGCATGGGACCCGTCATGGGGGGTCAAGTTGAAGGATAGGGACGAGCAAGAGCTCTCGCAAGTTGTGTTTCTGCCCTATCCGCAAATTGAACTGCTTCATCCACAGTCCCGACTGGGTACATCTGAACTCGGTCTTGAATTGTTGGTCGCAACCCACCTATAAATCGTGCTACCTTCTATAACTTAGATTTTGACAGATCGTTTCGTGTAGCCAATTGCTGAAATTTTTCAGTGTAATCTGTGATGATTCGATTTCCTTGTCGGCAATTTTGGTATTGTTGGAATAATATCTGCTCATAATCACTAGGGAGAAATCGTGATTGAAGAAGTTTTATCCATGACCATGATGAGATGGGCGCCTTGTTCTGACGGGCTTGTGAGAGTTATAATTGTTCCCACCATGTAAAAGTACCAGATTTTAATTTAAACGCTACCAATAATACCCTTTTATGATTTGGCACGTCCATATAATCAAAATCTCTCTACTTCGGCTAGCCAATCGAGAAAATCTTCTATACATAATAAACCATTAAAACTATGAAGTTCAGCCTTACCTCGATAGTCTCTTTCAGCACAATCCCGATGATCATCTCCATAGATTGGTTGTCGGGCAAAACCCTCATTAAGGTCCTCATTGCTAGAACTTGAATCATCTGGTGTAGCCTTGCGGTTTGCCACTGATAGTGCTCTACGAAAATCGGGGTTGTGTCGTATAGCAACCACGGGTGGTGGAGCCACCATGGGTGGTGGAGCAACCATAGGTGGTGGAGTACCGCATAGGGCTCGGTGCGGAAGTAGCGCATTCGCAAGATGGTCGAGGGTTACTTGCAGCCCTTGCATGGTCAACTGACTCTCTCGGTGGAAAGCTTCCATTCTTTGCAAAAGATAACGAATCCCTGGATCACCGTCCACAGCATTTTGATTCATACCTTCATTGTTTGCCATTGGCCCGAGGGGAATCCTCGCTTTGATACCAATTGACGCAGGGATGAACGTGATGAGGTAGATCACCGTCTTCCTCAAGAGGATAACTACTCCAAATCCATGGAGCTTCTCTGGACTCCTCACAGAGACTTCTCGAATCCATGAGGAAAGAAAGCAGAAAATAGAAGTAAATTCTAATAAATTCGAAATCCTAATAAACGAGTTCACAACCCTTTAAATAGGGATACCAAACAATGGGAGAGAAATCAGAAGCAAACTACAACTAAAACTCCTAGAATTTGCGACTTACTATAAATAGTAAACTTACTATTTATAGACGGTCGTGATGTCTACTAGGGTGCAAGGTTTTCGGCCAAAAATAGTAAGTGTCCTATTTGGCTTCACCAAACCGTTCTCCTAATTATTCTAAGCTCTTTTCATGTTGGACGCAGCTCCTAAAGCCCAACGGATGAAGAGTTGTAATCAAACTAAAACTTACTATCTATAGTAAAAACGAAATTAAAACAGGGAAACGACCATCGATCCAGGGGTATTTAGCAAATCCGGCTTGCGCAACCCGGCATAGCCAGGTTGGTTGGCTAAAGTAGCTCGTTCTACCCCAAACTCATATATTTTACACCCGATAACTCATTCCGGATTGTGAGATACGCCCGATCTAAGGTCCGACGGTCCGGATCACTTCTATCGTCGACCGGGCCTTTTTTGATCCTTCTTGGCCATGAAATTGTCCCGTTCTACATCATGGCCCCTATTCTTTAGTTCTAACACTTCCCTTTTTCTTTACAATTTTAGCATGGATCTTGTTTGATCTATCCCACTGGTACCCTTCACAGTGTTTGCATCACCAATGGATCCCTCAACAATTTTTATAAGATTTTTTGGTAAGTAATGTGCTCATTGTCATTTTTGTATTGAGATCTAAACTGCTATTAAGATTCATAATGGAACCATCTAAAAATCTAACATCTAAAAAAGCAAAATGACATAGGGAAGAGCATGAAACAATGAAGAGGAAGATCACCATCTTTCCCAACAATCAAAATCTTGAATCCACAAAGGTAGTTCTTAAGTTTATAAGAAATAAAAGAGAGAATTCGGGTGATTTAATTAAATAATGTGTCTATGATTTTTCGATTACACCACTAATAAAGAAAATGCAAACCCTAACACAAAATTACCCAAAATAACTAAATTTTAACCTCAATTTGGAAGTTACCCAAAATAGCAAAACTCTCTCCCAAAGTCTAATTTGCCAAAAATGGAAGCATTCAAAGAAACCTTAACAGAGTCTTTCCGATATTATTATAAGCAACTTCTACAAAAGACAAAAATCCTAAAATTGTATGAATAAAAAGGTACGATGAAAATGAAAATTTCTTCAAAAAGTAATTCCCCCCCCCCCTAAAATCATAGCATAGAACTGGAAGTGTGCAATTTATTATTATTATTATTATTTTTTGTGAAATGGAGGTAGGCAACCTACTGTGCCAGTCAGTTGACCCTAGTAGCATTGTAATGTAAAGATCGATAGGTCGTGCTTTTCATGACCACGCCCCAATCAAATGTTAGGACCGATTTACAATCAATACTTCAAATGGCAATTTCTCCATATTTGGAATGAACTTTTTTGAATCAGACATGCCGGAGACCCAGTTATGTTATGCCATACATAGAACTAGGTCCAATTCTGTCAGACTACTTCCACTGTCACTCAGGCATCTTTCAGTCTAGTTGTGCTAAGAATCCGCGTCTAGCAGTCCCATCCACTTGGAAAGAACTCCTCAAGTTATTCAACGGACTCAGCTCATGATACTCATACAGGTCTACCACTTTGAAAGTCTGTGAGATTTCTATGCGCTCAGAAAGATCAACAACATACACGTTATCATTGATTTTTCTGAGGATTAGAATATCGGATATTTTCTTATTCGTTATTATATGTCCCATTCGGAAACCTCTTCTTGCGCAGATGAGCTAGTATGCCATCACCCACTTTAAATACTTTCTGGCACCGATATTTATCAACCGCTTCCTTACAGGTAAGCTTTTTTAAATTCTTTGGAATTTTCATGAGTTCCACCTCTTTTCCCTTTACTACCAATGCATATATCTACCCCGCCTCCTTAAATTTTTAACAAAATCTTATACAGTTAGGAGAGACCTCTCCTCTACTTTAGAAGGCTTGAGTTGGTTCTTTATTCTTATAGGGGCGAGGATAATCTTCCTACCATCTTTAACAAAAACAAATATGGTATCCCGACCTTTATGCATAGCATCAACATTGTACTTTTATGGTCCACCAAGTAACATGTGATAAGCTCCATATCAATCACGTCACACACTACTTCGTTCTTATAATATTTACTAATGGAGAAGGGAATATGACATAGTTTAGTTATCTTTATTTTAATGACCATTTTATCCATCTAATTGTATCCGGAGATTCGTGCTTCTCTATCTTTAGTTGTAGCTTTTCCACCATAGCCTTTGACACGATATTATCACCGCCCTCATCATCTATGATTAGATCATAGATCTTTTAGTTCTTGCAGCACTTGTTTCAAAAGATGTGGTGTTGCTGTAAATCTATTTCCTTCTTCAGCGTGTCCACAACTTTCTCACAATCCGAGTCGTGGCTTATGTTCA
The DNA here is from genome assembly GCA_037074715.1 of Magnolia kwangsiensis. NCBI lineage: Eukaryota > Viridiplantae > Streptophyta > Magnoliopsida > Magnoliales > Magnoliaceae > Magnolia > Magnolia kwangsiensis. The sequence goes on along the minus strand of CM073571.1, from coordinate 191,526,435 downwards.
CCATTATCGGGTGATGGCTTGTGATTTATCACAAGTGTCACATCACGAACATGATGACTACAAGCTCCACACCGATCTTAGATTACTTATTATTATGAACACTGGTTTGTCCTAAGACTTTCATCAAATGGTTGATCGTTGCATGGCTTGTAGATTCTCCTACTGGAAAGCTTCCAACACCGCCGTTGTCATAAAAATATTGTTTCCCAAAGCACTGTTTGCAGGATTGTTGTTCAAAATATTGTTAAATACCATCGAATCGAGAAAAACCCTCACTCTGATACCAATTGATGTAAGGAAGAGCATGAAATAATGAAGATGAAGATCACCATGTTCCCCAACTAGTCAAAACTTTAACCGAGAGTTTAGATGGAGAGTAAATGGGAGGGATTGGCAGTAAATAGAGGTAAATGGAATATAAATGACTTTTTTAATATGTTTGGATGGAAGTAAATGAAATGAATTGGGAGTAAATGGGGTTGCAAATGAAATCCTCCCTCGACTGAGAGATTTGGAGTAAATGGAGGTAAATGCCTTTTTGGGCTCCCTTGGAGATTCGCATGAGTAAATTAAGGTGTTGTTGCGCACTTGTCCACTGTACATGTGTTACGCTAATAATACTCCAAAATAAGCCACTTATCAGCTACATCATTAAAATCACACTAGTAGAATGATCCAAACCGTCCAAATGTTGGCCATATAAATGGAAGGTTAAAAAATTTTGACAAGTCGCATGTGATCCTTACATTTGTGGCTCACATAAGGCTCGAAATTTCCTCATTTTCTGGTTAAAGTACATATTTCAATGGACTTATTACAATTAGTCTTTCAAATAACTTATTTACACACTAATTTGGAATATTAAAACTTATTTAGAATATCACACATGTTCCTGTGAATAAATTGAAAAATTCAAATGCATTCCAATTCCTCCCATTTACTCCCCTCCAAACAGAATATTTTGGATTTCAATGCATTTCATTTACTCTCATCGAAACACAGGTTGTGTAAGTCATTTACTCCCTATTCATCGACCTCCAATTCAATTTCCCATTTACTTCTATTTATAAGCTCCCAAATGGGGCCTAAATCCACAAGGGTAATTCTGGAATCCACAAGAAATAAGAGAGAATTCGGGTGATTTTATTGGATAGGATGTCTATGAATTTTTTATTACAACAATGATAAAGAAAACCCAAACCCTAATTTGAAAATACCCAAAATAGCTAAATTGTAAATCTAATTTGGAAGTTACCCAAAATAGTAAAACTTTCTCCTAAAGCCTAATTTTTCAAAAATAGAAATGTCCAAATAAATCATACTGCAGTATTCCCAGTATTATTACAAGCAATTTCTAAAAAAGACAAACATCCTAAAACTGCAAGAATAAAACGATATGATGAAAATAGTAACTTCTAAAAAAAAGTAAAATTTTCTTAAAATCGCAGTGTTGAACTGGAAGCATGCTTCTTTTTTTCTTTTCTTTTTAATTTTTTTTTTTTTTTTTAATTTTATTATTTATTATTTTTTAACAAAATGAAGGTATACAATCTACAATGCAGGTTTGCTAACCCCAAAAGTATTGTTTCATAAAGATCAATAGCTCATATATTTTATCATACCCAAGATAGGAAAAAAAAAGGTTATATATTTCGTGATGATGCATGAATCAAAAGTTACGACTGATTTACGATCAACACTTCAATCAACGATTTTCTATATTTAGATTGGATCTCTTCAAACGGATATGCATAGGACATAGTTTCGTCATTCCCTAAAATTTTTATGGACTACTTCAACTTTCATTTGAGCTTCTTTTGGTCTAGTCATGCTAAGAATATATTTGTGGCATGTCTTGCATCACAAAATAACTACATATTTTTTGTTTTCGTTAATATATTAACTGCCACTAGTCTATTAACCAAAGTATTAAAGTCATTTAAATGTTCTTACAAAGAGGATCTTTCATATTTAAGATGTACAACTACGATTAGAGACAAATCTTATTTAACACAGATGAGTTTTACAACTTGTCTCACAACAAATTCAAATCATCTAAAACAAGAAGTGGATATGCCATATTCTATGAGAACCCTCTATCTTTATATATGCATGCTTCTTTTCCTTTCGTTAGATCACAATTGTGCAACCCTCCTTCATTGACACCACATTCACTTCAACTTGGAGAACATGTAACTCAAGTGTTGAAGTTTGACTCTTTGAATCCAGAAGAACTTGATCCCTTCATTTTAAAAATTACATAACATGAATATCAACACCAAATTTACGAATATGCCTCTCAATCTATGTGCTTTGACACAAATTGTTGCTAAAATCTAGCACATGATCAATGTAGATGAAATAAAGGCCGAAAAGAAAAGAATAAAAAAAGAATGTGGCAAGATAAGAATTTAATTTATTCTGCAAGATTGCCTATACATGTAGAAATAAAGTAGCTTTTTTCTTCACTAATCAAGAGAAAAATAGAGAATATAAGAATTGTTTCTCACCCATTCCAATAGGGCACTTTTCATATGTATAAACACTTCTCACAAAATGCTTTGCACAAATCCTAGAACTTAGGCTTCATATGTGACTTGTGAAGGCAACTAAAAGTTAGTATAAGAATCCACCGACTTAACGTTCACAACCTTTCATCACAATTTTCTCAAGGGGGTTGTAATAATCTGATATTAGAGCAATGCATTTTAAGCAGTCGAAGACAGATCCAGATGTTGCGATAGCCCACAAAGAAGCTACAGAGTAAAAGAAAAATAACAATGGCTTAAGACGAGAATCGAAGCTAAGTTGGATTTGTTGTTGAGTGACTGAATCTTATCCATGATATTATTAGATGGTCCAACTCAATAGTCAAACAAACTTCCCACTAGCAAACATGCGATGAGAGAAATAGATTTTGTCGCTAATTAGAATCTTTCATAGTTGCATCCAAAGGACACTCGAGGACCGATTTTATAGATGGGACACATTAAAAATGAATTTCCTCCTTTTGATGCATGGGGAAGATGTTTTGTGGTGGAACTTTTGTGCCAAGCAATATAAGAGATACGGTAATACTCCTAATTGTGGAGCCTATGACCATCCACCTGGGATGTGACAAAATACCATTTTAACAATGGTTGGTGTGTAATTTTATTGATTTGATCCAAGTTTAAGTTCAGTTCATGGGGCATCGAGTAAAGCTGTGCTTGTTATCTGCCCTAGCCAGAATGGTAGCATAACACAATCTATCATTAATGATGCCAGCCATATCATCAATGTATGTTCCAATAACAACTCAGGTACATTTGGTAGACCATGAAATAACATTGTAATCAAGTTGCTTTGTTTGTGTGTGTGTGTGTGTGTGTGTGTGTGTGTGTGTGTGTGTGTGTGTGTGTATTTTTTCACCTTAGTTTTTTACTCTCAAAAACCTACCCAAGTAAGTTAACACTTGATCAGTCTAATAAGTTAGTGCATGACATGGGTGAGTTTATAGAGAAGTTAATAAGTCTTGTAAGAAAACTCAAGTAAGGTCTTTGTTTATGTTAGAGGCGGTGGGTTCAAACCTCCACATTTTTTTTTAAAAAATCAAACCTTGTCACTTGATAAAACTCGACCAATAACCCAAAACTTGGCAATCCCATAGAGTTAGTGCAAAACTGGGGTAAGTTTAAGCAAACCCATCAAGTCTTGTAACAACTTGAGTCATATAGGAACTTGGCACAATTTCATGCTAATCCGAGTTGACATAGCCAAGTTCTGAGTTTACTCACAAAGTTTCTAAATAATGCATTAGGCTTAAGGAAAAATGATTGAAAAAAAATGGAAATATGTTTGTTGAAGGAATACTTGTGCAATTACTTTCTTGTAGCCAATTTAATTGCAATATTTTCTACTTAGTTTTTAGTGTTTCCTCTTTCCCTTTACCTAGTTTTGAATTCCATTTTCATAAAGGGATGATACTATTTCACAGGGAAATGGCAGATGCTGTTGTCAGTGTTCTCCTGGATAATTTGCTGTCAATACTCGTAAACGAAGGTAGTCACCTACTTGAGTTTGATGACCAATTTGAGGAAACAAAGGAAGAGCTTCAGTACATGCAGAGCTATCTCAAGGAAGCTGATCAGGTGAAGAGAAGAGATAGGAATGAGATTCTAAAGACGGTAATGAGCAACTTAAGAGAGTTGGTATACGATGCTGAGGATGTAATAGCAGATTGTCAACTTCTATTCCAGAAGAAACACAAAGGGTGTGCACCTAATTTTACGAGTTATTGCTTTCCTACTCATTTGAAATCCCATCATCAGTTGGAAAAGCAGCTGAGAAAAATAAATCAAGGGGTAAGGAAGGTGAAGGAGAATATGAAGTCCTACTTGCAAACAGCTCCTTGCCAAACAGGAAAAGATGAAGAGGGTGGGAATATCACATTGTTCTACCCAATCTTAATGCATGAAGCTGAAATGGTAGGATTAGAAGATGACTCAGCGAAGATTAGAAAATGGATCTTAGAAGCGGATGGGCCCTCAACTGTAATTGGAATAGTTGGAATGGGGGGAATCGGTAAAACCACTCTTGCTCAAAAGATATGTCACAGTGAGAGTGTAAAATATTCTTTTAATCACTTGGTCTTTGTTACTGTTTCTCAAAGTTTCAAATTGAATGAATTGCTGAAGAAGATGCTAAAAAAGCTAGATGTAGAAGAGGAATCTCTGAGGGGAAAGGATGTTGGGGAGCTATTGGAAAGTCTTAACAGGAAATTAGATGCGAAATACTTGGTAGTTTTGGACGATGTTTGGGAAATGAATGAAGGGATGTGGTGGGATAGCTTGAAGTCCGGTTTGCCCCGAGTGGAGGGTAGCTCTGTTATTGTTACAAATAGGAATGAGGAGGTTGCTAAATCAATGGGAGCTTGCCGGCAGACACATACACTATCACCAAACTCTTTCAAATGAAGATAGTTGGTCCTTATTCAGCAAAGTAGCTTTTGCAAGAACAGGAGGTAAGTGCATGAATCCAGACTTGGAGAGAGTCGGCAAGGAGATTATTGTGAGGTGCGGTGGGCTTCGTTTGGCAATCAAGGTTGTGGGTGGAATGATGTCTGGGAAAGGTGATTCCATCCACGAATGGAGGCGAATATCGGAGCACCTGAAGGAGGAGTTGGAAATCAGTAAGAAAGATGAGCCAGTTATTTCAAGTCTAGAGTTGAGCTACGAAGAGCTCCCAATACACTTAAAACCTTGTTTTTTGTGCTTTGCCATGTTTCCTGAAGATTATGAAATTGATGTTGGGGACGTGGTTAACTAGTGGATTGGTGAGGGTTTTGTTTGGGGAAGAAAAGGGAAATCGGCATTTGAGATAGGAGAAGAATGTCTTTTAGAATTATTTAATCGATTTTTGATACTTGGAGTGGATAAAGATTTGTTGGAGAGAGGCTATGTTACGTGCAAAATGCGTGATATGGTTCGAGATTTGGTTGTAAGAATTGCAAGAGACGAGAGTTTTTTTTGTGAGGTTGGACTGTAGAGGTAGTGCCGCATTCAGTGATCAGTCTCGCTGTTTGGGAATTGTGAGGAATACTGCTGTAGAGAGCATCAGAAACAGTCCCACCAAGCTGAGGGCGTTGGTTGAGGGTGTTATCTCTTTCGTTGTCAGACAGGATTCTCGATGGTGATGTGGTGTGTAGCAATTGGTTGAGTGGGATTGGGTCATTACAGCACCTCTTTTATCTTGATATAGTGAGTAGTTCTGCCTTAACATCACCTGCCCGATTCAATCGGAAATCTTCATAATCTTCGGATTCTACGTTTATGGGACTGCCTGAATTTGAAAAGGCTTCCTGTGTCAATCACAACATTAGAGAAGCTAACAGCTATTTAAATCTTTAAACCTACTTATGTAGAATGCATGCCAGAAGGGCTTGGAAAGCTTTCAAATCTCAAATGGTTAGGATGGTTTAAGCCTGTGAATAAAAATGGATCTGGGATTTCAGAGTTGAAGAGTTTGACAAAACTTAGAAAACTTCGGATGGAGATAAAGTCAGAGGAAGAAATAGAAGAAGGGGAATGGAATGTGTTATCAATGCTCCAGCATTTGCAAATTCTAAGCTTAGCATTTGGGAGAATTTCTATTGAAAGAGATGGAGTTGGAAGGAAGATTGAAGGTGAGCTTTCTCCTCCTCTAAAATCCCTCAAAGAGTTATATCTTTCGAACTGCCCAGGAGAAAGGACACCTGCGTGGCTCAGTCCTACTTCCCTTCCCAATCTTCAGTGTCTTTGCATTCATGAGGGAAGGATTAGGCAGATGGGTCCTAGATTTTGGGACAGCGAGAGTGGGGTATGGAAAGTGGAGGTCTTGGTGCTAAGTAGGTTAGAATGGATGGATGAGGAGTGGCAGAGGATGCGAAGGTCAATGCCATCTTTAAGACTCCTCAAGGTTCGTTACTGTCTGATGCTCAAGTCATTCCCATTCGATGTTACAGTTGATGATTGGGACTGGAAGATATGGAGGAAAGAAGAAGAAGGTGAGGGTAATGTAATTAAAGTGTAACCCTAACTTTATTTCTTTTGTATGTTCAACACCATTTGTGAACCCTGCGACAGAGGCATTGAAGAGGCGATTCGCGAGCACTGCAATTGTGCAGTCAATTAGCCATTCAATCTTCAGAAGCGGGTTGCATCCAGGGCATAGTGAGCTGAGTAAACTCTGCAGGACCCACTGTAGATGTGTGTATTCTATCAGTCCGGATTCGTCTTATATTCACACCATTCAATTGTTTTTCAGATAACTTTAGGGCAGGAGCCCAAAATTGAAGCATATCCAAAGTCCAAAAGCTGAGGGTGGGGTGTAAAAAAACAAAAAAAATGGACCAAACAACAGGAAACAGTGGGGATAATGACATCCACTGTTGAAAACTTCCCAGAGCCCACAAAGGATGTTTATTTCTTATCCAACCAGTTGACAAGGTCACACAGACATAGATGAAGGGAAAACACAAATATCAGTTTGATCTAAAATTTGTGGCCCCCACAAAAAATTCAACAGTAAGCATTCAAATTTCACCATTTCCTGTGGTATGGTCTGCTTGAGTGCTTTGGATATGGTTCAATTCTAGGCTCATTCCCTAAAATGAGCTGGTAAAACTGATGGATGGCATAGATAAGACACATACATCACCATCGGCCTTGCAGAGTTTACTCAGTAAGCAATCAGCTTCCAAAATCTCCTCCATGAATTCGCTACAACCTTTTTATCTTTGTGTTTAATTCTTAATTTTCAAATCTTGTAATGAGATGATAGATATTATGTCCTCATAGAAAACCTTCATTGTCAGCCTATCACTTTTGACAGACCTAACATGGAGCTAATATGCTGCTGGTCAAGCTATTTGATACTCTAGCCACGTTTCACACTTGATACACAGGCATTTAGAAGTGGTACACATGGCATCAAACCACTATCTCAAAAGCATAGCCCAAAATTTAGATTGGTCCAACAATCCTAAGCTCAAATTCAGGGACACTTGTTTGTTGAAATAAAAACATTGGATTTTTATTTTGTTTCATCATTCAATGAATGTCCACCAATCTAATAGTCAAATAATCAAATAAGTGGCTGATTATCATGATGACACTTTGTTAGAGTATCTAAGTTTTATCAAATCATTGTCTTTTGGAATTAAAATTTAATTCTAGAGCTACTTTAGAATTTTTCCAATGAGGAATTTAGCCGAATTCAATTTCTGATTTTAAGCCATTTACAACTCTTCCTGAAAAGCAAATTTTCAAATTCTTAGAAATTGGATTCAAATTCCAAAGTGTTAAACATCACTTGACACAGAAATTCTCAAGAATCCAATTACTAGGCTTAGATTCTTCAAATTTCTAGTCGCCAAACCACCCTTAAGTTTCTTTGAAGATGTCTCTAACCTCTCTTCCATCTCTCTTTACTCTTTGAAGTTGCAGGTGCTGCCGAAGAGGAAGAAGAGGAGGAAAAGGAAGGTATGTTTTTCCTTTCTTCATTTTCAATCATCTATCACATTCTCTTCACACACCATTGTTTGGCTTGAATGCCTTCATGTAATTTTAGCTGCTCGATGAACATCACAGATCCCACACATGTTTTGTATGTCCACACATGTAGAGAATAACATTTTTTGTGTCAGTATTTGTATACACCCACTGATTTGATAAATACCCCCATTCCTTCTGCATTTTTTGTGTCAGTATTTGTATACACCCACTGATTTAGTCATATAATAATACAAATAAAAAGAAGATATGATGGGTGTATTTTTTTTGGGTGGCAACAATCAGGGTACATTCTTAGATTGATCTCAACCATTTATGTTCTTGGTAGATGCTACTTTCTTTTAATCATGAGCCATTAATGATCATAACCTTTGAATCTTGAATTTGAATATGATTAATTGAAAATTTAACTTTTATTCATTTACAATCATCAGAAAAAAAAATATAAAAAAATAAATTCCAAATTGCCCTGTTGTTGGTGGAAAATGATTAGAAATATAAAAATTGGATGATCCTAGCCATTTGGTTGGCAGATTACAAACCAACAGTTCAAAAAAAAAAGAAGCTTAACGGCCCACATTTGGTGAGAAGAGGAGAAGAAATTTAGCCTTGGATTACCTAACATTTTTTTAGAACATGATCTGAGATGGGTCCTACTAGATGGACAGTCTCAATTGACACATGACCATAACCCATGTACAGTAAATGGGTTCTATTGGCTCTGCCTAATTAATTTTGTTGTTCTGTTAGGCTGTTACCATTTTCTTTTGTAGTGGTATTAGTATACCCACAATACCACCCCACTTTATGTATTGTACGGATGAGCTATATCCATCTGATGGTTCCAATGCATATGTGTGACCATAACAAAAACAGGTAGGGAAACTCATCAGGTGGGCCACACATTTATGAGAGAAGAAATAAATAAATGATTTACAAATGCATTGCAATGGCTCACATGCCCAACTCTTTGGCAGTTTCTTCTGGTTAATCACTTTGGAGTGTTCACATCTGAGAAATGATCTAGCTGAGTAAGTGTATAGAAACCTTCACATGCACATGGATGCATTTGGCATCCAAGTCCCCCTATTTGGCTAATTTGTATATGATTCACTTTGATTTTCATCCAACCGTTTTCTTTGTGAAGGAACATCACTAGGGGAGATTACTGCCGCATGACTCAAGGAAAAGCGATTTCTACCATATAGAGGCAACCCCAAAATCCTGGCGCATATCACCCGTCTTGTCTTCCAACAGTCTATACAGTTTATCATGTGCTTTCTCGCCTTCAACTTCCTGTCTCCATTAATAAATCTGTGAATTCTAGTTCCTTTTTATGTTATATTTGTACCCAATAAACATTTGAAATTAGAACATTCTGATATCTAGGGACATACTTGATTTCGCTATCAGATACATTTCATAGATGATGTTAGCAGATTTACACGGTATTTTTCCTTACTATACATTTAGTGTTTTTTTCAAAGACTTAAATCCAACATTGAGAATATGTTTGAGTGCATAATTAAAATATTCAAACTAATGGTAGCAGTGAAAACTGGAAACTCAAAATCTTTCTTGAAAAACATGGCATTGCTCACCATTTCTCCTGTGCCCATACCCACAAGCAAATGGTTTCGTTGGTTCTGTAAGGTGGCCAATGCCCCCCTCCCGCCTATTATGCAATTCAATTCTGTAGTTTTCTTATTAATTGTATGTTTTCTTAAAACACATATTAAATCCTTTTAATTCTCTTTTTTATTATTAATTTCTTAAGGTTTTGTGTATGAATGTTTTAATTAGGTTATGGCTATGTAGGCTCATCCTCCTCACATGTGGCACAAATGTACATCTAGACCACCCAAAATTGTGGGGTCCAATTGTGGATGGAGAGTATCTCGAAAATCACAATAATCATCTATTAATGGCTATCAAATGGATGGCTAAAACTAAAATATATAGTGGTCCAAATTTGAAGGAAAAGTCATATGGTCAATATTATCTACTCAGTGCAAATTTTCATTTATCCTCCATTGATGGTTGGGTCAGCGATTTAGACAGTTTGGATTGACATGCAACTATGCAAGTCTGCAATCAAAGAGTCCCCACCATTTTTCAAATGGTACCAAGATAAGACTGATGGGACCCTCTCATTTGATCAGACATTATAGATAATAGAGAACGTATGAAATTTATATGACAAATTTTTACAGAAAAAAACCACAACACCAAGCAACAAACAATTCACCATAAATAGAAAGTTCCAAGAGATGAAAAACTTACATATTCAAAACCATTGTCTATATATATAAACGATTTCTCCTTCTCAAAACTCCGTCTCCCTTTTTTCACAACATGATTAACCCTAATCCCATATCAATAAGGTTTGTAAATCCCCCTTACATAATTAGAAACAAAACCATAGACTTTCGTAGAAATTGTGCAAACTGCAGATTGAACCTTTGATCAAATTGACTCCAATCGATGATCCATCAACCGAATCGATACCTCTGTCAATAGAATCGACATTTCCCGAAAGTATTCGAAGAGCAAATTAAAAAATTTGAAAATTTTCTCGATCGAATCAACACCGCTAATGGTCAAATTGAAAATCTTATTTCAACAACAGATTGAAGGCTCTCAATGTACAATATATTCCTTGAAATGATGTGCTAAAAACTCATAAAAATATGCTAATGCATCTGCATCATGTGTTGGAAGAAACAAAATGACAGAAACTTGCAGGAGATGCTTTGAAACTTCTCAATCACTCCCAACTATAACAGAAAACAAGACGAATGGAAGAACAGGTGGTATAAAAAATGTGGAGTGCAGAAGAATTGTATAAATTATAATATTTAATTCATAATAATTATTGTTGAGGACAAAATCTGGTCGACCCTCCCTCCATGTCTTGTAGAACCTGCACCAAGAGAAATTGGCAAAGGTGACCCTGGCTTGGCCGGGGGACCCTCCGATGCTTAAGTCAGGACAAGGGAATCAGGGTCTAAATCGAGAGTAGAGGAGAGAACACTTGAATTCGCGTACCTGTATATATGGCGTGGTATGCTATTTATACTTGCTTGTGGAACGGTTCAGATCTGATAATCTCGGCACGATCAAGGGGATTCTCGGATCATGGAGATACCGTCGGCAGTCTATCGATCGTGTAGCGTATCTGGTGGATTATGCATATCTGCGAGCGAAGTTATCGGCCACGTTCGACTATGGCAGTTTCCATGTTCGGGGAGTGGGTATGCACGTCGGAAGGTCTACTCGGCTCGGCTTGTCTAGGGATACAACTGACCCGATCCGTCTGGTCGGCTCAGTTGGTTCCATCACAGTTGGAAGGGCTGACTCCGAGAGATGAAGTGTGGTTACAGCTTGAGAGATCATCCGCTCGGAGTGTCACCCCAAGTCGCACCTCATCCATGTCAGCTGCTCGAACGGGAAGCATTTCGAATCAGGTCGGAAGAATAATGCCTCAGCTCGGATTAGCTCTCGGAGCAGTGATGTACCGTGAGCTCGGATTTCCCATAACAGAAGCCTCCTACTCTTCGAGCTCGCTTGCGGGCTCGGAGAGTACTTATATAGGAAATCTCCCGCCCTTGTCGCAATGATGACGGGTCTCGAATCACACGTGCTGGTCGCTTCGGTTACCGGGTGGCGACGGTTATGATCCTGGATCTTTTCTCAGCCTATGAGAAGTCGCCATGCAGGCCTGAGGAGGCGTGCTCATGACGACTCCGACTGCAGGGACGTCGCTACGCGTATCAAGGCACACTGCCCAATGTCAGAGATGTACGATCAGTTCGGTATCCATCCAATGCAACGCTGCCATGTGTACTCGGGGATCGGCTCGTGCCGATTCGGCTGCTGCCATTAAGGCCCACCATTAATGTGGAGTCACTTCGCTGCCTATATAAGACGTCCCGTTTTCTCATTTGCCACTTTACGTTCTGGATTAGAAGAGCACATCGAAGGAGGCGATTCTGGCCGACTTTGAGATTTTCGGTAGAAGGCGATTCCCGGAAACCATCCGGTAAGTCTCACAGACCTTCGTCCTTCTTTCTGCCATGTCTTCCGATCTGGAAATGGTTCGCGAATACTGCGACGACTCCGAGCCGGGGAGTACTGAAAGTGGGGGTGGGTCTTCTGAAGGCCCTTTCGAGGCCACTCTCCTGTACCCCCCGCCTCGGAAGTAAAAAATATTGGGTTCTAAGACCAAGCAGCCCGGCAAGAAGATAGCCCCCCGAGCCCGTCGAGCCGAGACCACTGCCACCACCGAGATGCTTGCGAGTCTGCGTACCGGAGAGGTAGTCCCCGGAGGTTCTGTGATGTCAGAATCTCAGATGGAGTGGATTCGCTCGGAGTATCAGATACCTGACTCCGTTCAGATAAGGGCTCCCGGCCCTTTGGACTCTGCCGGCGCTCCTTTGTGCGCTGCAATGCGGAGTCCGGCTCTCTCTACATCCCTTCATCAGGAAGGTTGCGTCTCACTCGGATTAGCCCCCAGACACTTTACGCCGAATGCCCGGAGGGTGATGATCTCTGCCTTCATCATCTGGAGGCAAGTCGGCAACTCTGAGCTGACCCCAAAGGAGCTGCTGAGCCTGTACCTGGTCAAGCATGATAGCAACGACCCATGGTACTATTTTACGACTCGGGGGAGCAAGGGGTCGGGATTAGTGATGCACCTGCCGTCTTCCAACAAGGATTGGAAGAATAAATGGTTCTGGACGATAGGTAACTAGGAGGCACCAGCGGCTGAGCTTAGGGCCTCAACGGCTCGTATTCCGATGCACTTTACGAAACCAGGTCGGACTTCATCTGGCATCAGGGTTGCTTAGTTTTCACATGTTTCTGTTGAAGTGACATTTTTTTTATTTTGTAGCTTTCGCAAAGTGGTTGTCGCTCATCGACTCGGACCAGAAGAACCAAATTGCAAAGGCCAGATCACGATCGGAGACGCTTCGCTCCTGGGATGATCTGATCACTGCGGCCAACCTCCACTGGTCCGGGCTCTACAAATCCCAGCCTTTGCCTACATCTCTCAGTAAGTTACCCTGGTCCCTTTGATGAACTTTCCCTTGGTTATTTAGTGGCTGACATGACCTTCTCTTTGATGCAGGCATGGCCGAGGCATCCAGGGCTCGGAAGAGAAAGACAGCTCCGACTGCAGTGGAGTTACTAAAGGAAGCTCTCCGAGTGAAGATTACTCGGAAGAAGGTGGTTCTCCCTCGTGTGGGGGAATCTTCTACTGTGCCAACTCCATCAGCCCCGACACCGAGGCCAATCGGCTCTTCCTCTGTGCCGCCGACTCCGGCGTGCCCTAGTACTGCCGCGGCTCCCTCGGTAGTTCTGCGCCCGGTGGTACGTCCTCCTCCGGGGGTCATCCGAGTGACTGAGGCTGACCCCCCAGTCGTGCCGAGCTCTGTTGTTCGTGCCCCTGCCGTGGCCGTTCCCTCCACCGCGGAGGTACCCGTCGTAGTCTTCGAGGCCCCCATAGCTGTTCCTTCCTCCTCTAAATGGGAGGAGGCCATCAAAATGGCTGACAATATGCTCTCCCCCCCCCCCCCCCGAGGTCGGGGGAGAGGTCCGCGCCGAGGGTCAAAACTCGGACGGCAGCAGGGTAGGTGCCGAGGGGGCTGAGGCCTCTGCCTAGGCGGGCACAAGCGGTGGGAGGTTTGAGCCCGACTATCATATGGCATGTTGGCTCCGTGGGCCGCCAAGCATGTTAAGGAGGAGGATATTACTCAGAACCTAGAGCGGTCGGAAGGCGATTTCCTCAACGACTTCGCCTCCGTATGTTACATGATATATTTTCAAGAAGGCTCCCTTTCTTTCATATCGTTGTGTACATTCTATGGGTTTTGACCATTGTTTTCTGTTCAGGCCGTCCCAGTGCTACTCTCGATTTGCCAGAGAGTGCGGGAGCACAAGAGGAGGGAGGAAGAATTGGAGGCTCTTCAGGCCGAGGCAACGGCCTTGAGGTCTAAGCAGACTGATCTGCGCCAACAGCTCGCGGGCGAGAGGGCCAGGGTCAGGCGACTGCAGGGAGTCGTCGTTGACTTGAAAACTAGGGAACTACATCTGGAAGGCAAGGCAGACGACTTTAAGAAGAGCGGCAACGCAACGACCGCTGAGCTGGCTAGTGCCAGGGCTCACGCGGACTCCTTCGCCATGGAGACCACCCAGCTCGGAGAAGCCCTAAAAAGCGCGAAGGCTGAGGCGACTGAAGAACGAACCTGAGCCGTGAATCAAGCCGTGGAGGCCCAGCGGGCCAGGGATGAGGCCTCTCTGACCGGAGCGGTCGCCGCCGAGATTGAAGATTTCAAGACCTCCAAGGAGAGGGACGCTGAAGCTGTGACGTTCTACAACCGTGGTTTCGATGCTTGTCTCGAGGCGATTTTGGATTTATACCTAGACCTCGATCTTGACTCACTTCTGTCTGAGGACCTCGAGGACGCCCCTGCTGGAGTCGCCTGCTCGGACCCTGAAGATGCCCCTGCCGAAGCCCCTCGGTCGGATTAAGCTCCTGATGCCCAAGCACTTCCATCGTGAAGGCCTTTTTTTTTTTTTTTTTTTTTGGACTGTCATTAATTGTGTTGATGTACTTTTTACCCCTCCGAGGGAATTTAATGAGAAACATTCTTTTGAACGTCTATTTTTTCTTGCGATGTCGCTTTGTGACCGACCTGACTTCTTTGTGGGTCTAGACCCTTATTTGTTGCTTAATTCGTTTTTGGCCCAAGTCTTAGTTTAGTCCGATCTTTTGGAGTGCTCGGTTCGTCGCACATCGGGCGAGAGCTTTTTATTGTCGTATGTCAAGCCGAATGCTCCACTGGAGAATCGGATCATGATTAAGCTTTTTCCCTCAAAAGGGATGCCTTGTCGATCTTTGTAGGATTAGGCTCCCACTCCCAAGGGGTCGGAGTATTAGGTCATAGTCGTACTAACCAGGACAGTTGAGTAAACATCCGAGGCCGAATTGAAATTTTTATTAAGAGCCTTAAATGCTAGTCGCTCGGAGGCGTACACTTTATTATGAGCCTTAAAGGCTAGTTCCTCATGGGTAGTATATTTTCAGATGTTCAGCATTACAGGGATGAGGGAGCTGGCGGCCTTCGAGGTCTTCCAGGTGGTACGAGCCCGGCTTGGTAGATCTGACCACACGATATGGTCCCTCTCAGTTGGGTCCGAGTGCTCCTGCCCCTGGCTCAGCCGTGTTCTGGAAGACCCGTCGAAGGACCAAGACCTCTTGTCGGAAGCGCCTGACTTTGACCTTTGAATTATAGAAACGCGCTACCTGCTGATGCCGAGCCGCCACTCGGAGCTTGAAAACTTCTTTGAATTCTTCGAGCAAATCCAGGTTGGTCGCGATCTGCTCGGAGTTCCGATTTTCTTCGAAGTTCCTAACCCGCGCCGTAGGGAGTCCGATTTCTACTGGCACCATTGCCTCCGAGCCATAGGATAACGAAAATGGGGTTTCGCCCGTCAAAGTCTGGGTTGTGGTCCTGTAATCCCAGAGGACGAAGGGGAGCTCTTCAGCCTAATTTTCCTTTACTTTTTCCAACTTTGTCTTGAGGTAGTGCTTGATGATCTTGTTGATCACCTCTACCTGCCCATTCGACTGTGGGTGCCAAGGCGATGAGTAAGCGTTTCCGATGTCAAGCCCTTGACACATACTACGAAACTTGTCATTATCGAATTAGCGGCCGTTATCAGAAACAATGGTTCGGGAGATTTCAAACTGGCAGATGATGTTTTTCCACTTAAAGTCGATTACTTTTTGCTCCGTAATCTTCGCGACTGGCTCGGCCTCGGCCCACTTGGTGAAGTAGTCGACTGCGACTATAGCGAACTTGACTTGTCCCTTCTCAGTGGGCAAGGGATCAATAATGTCGATCCCCCATTGGGTGAACGGCCATGGCCCACACATGAGGGTCATTTCTTCTGCAGGTTGCCTTGGCACGGCTGCGAAATGTTGACACTTGTTGCACTTCCGAACGAAGTCCTTGGAGTCTTGCTTAAGAGTCGGCCAGAAATACCCCTGACGAAGTATCTTTATGGCCAAGGCGCGACTGACAGAATAATTCCCGTAGATTTCTTCGTGAATCTCCTGAATCACATAGTCGGCCTCATCCGGTCGGAGGCATCTAAGGTAAGGCTGAGAATGCCCCTTCTTGTGCAGCACTCCGGCTAAAATAGCATACCGGGCCGCTCTGACCCTAAGTCGCCTTGCCTCTAACTTGTCCGAGGGAGTTTCGCCGGTTGATAGATAATTGAAGATCAGGTCCATCCAACTAGGAATGGACTGGACGGGATTGACCTTCTCCGACTGGCCGATACTCGGGTGTTCAACAAACTCGACTGGAATAAAACGTGGGATCTTCCCCTCGGAGGCCGAAGTGAGTCTTGTTAGGGCATCGGCCCACGAGTTCTCGGCTCTGGGGATCTGCAGGATGGTGCAACTCCAAAATTTCTCGATCAATTTCCTCGCTTCTTCGAGGTAGGCGATCATTCTGACTTCTTTAGCCTCGTAATCCGAGGAGATATGGTTCACTACCAGTTGCGAGTCGCTACGGACTTGTAGGGTCTGAACACCTAAGCTCGCTGCTAGCCCAAGCCTGGCTAATAACGCTTCGTACTCGGCCTCGTTATTTGAAGCTTTGAATCCGAGCCTGATTGCGTATTGGATTGTCGTTGAATCAGGGGCGACCAGGACAACCCCGGCTCTTGCCCCTTTGATGTTGGAAGACCCATCAACATAAAGGACCCATCCCAGATCCGACACTGCCTCTTGGTCGCTCAACGGGACGGGTGGCGTCATCTCAACTTCTTTACTGATCTGCTCCTCGCTCGGAGCCGTGAACTCGGCGATGAAATCGGCTACCGCTTGACCCTTGACTGACAACCTAGGGCAGAACTGAATGTCGAACTCTCCGAGCTCCACGACCCACTTGGTAATCCGACCTGATACTTCAGGCTTTTGGAGGACCCGCCTCAGAGGAGAGTCCGGTAGCACAACTATGGAGTGGGCTTGAAAATATGGCCGCAGTCTTCTGGCCGCTACGACGAGGCAGAGCATCAGTTTTTCCAAGGACTGGTACCTTATTTCAGCTGGTACCATGGCTTTGCTTACGTAGTACACGGGGTACTTCTTGCTTCCGACCTCTCTGATTAGAGTCGAACTGACAGCCGAAGTTGAGACTGCGAGGTAGAGGAACGGGAGCTCCCCTTCTTCTGGCTTGGACAATAGAGGCGGTGAACCTAAGTACTATTTCAACTGCTGAAAGGCTTGCTCGCACTCTGGCGTCCACTCCGCCTTCTTATGGCCCTTCAGCTGCTGGAAGAAGGGAAAACATTTATCTGTGGCCCTGGATATGAAGCGTCCGAGGGTGGCAACTCTTCCCGTGAGACACTGCATCTCCTTAAGAGTCCGAGGCGAGTTCATGTCGAGGAGAGCCTTGATTTTATCCGGGTTGGCCTCGATCCTTCGCTGGCTGACTTGGAAGCCAAGGAACTTCCCTGACTCAACTCCGAACGCACACTTGGCAGGGTTAAGCTTCATCTAATACTCTCGGAGAACTTTGAACGTTTCTTCGAGGTCAGCAAGGTGGTCGGAGGCTTTGTTACTCTTCACCAGCATGTCGTCCACATACACCTCCATGGTGTGTCCAATCTGTTTGGCGAACATCTGATTCACCAGCCTCTGATATGTTGCCCCAGCATTTTTCAGGCCGAATGGCATGACCCGGTAACAGTAGAGTCCTCTGTCGGTGACGAAGGTCGTCTTCTACCTGTCTGGGGGATACATCGCTATCTGATTGTATCCAGAGTAAGCGTTAAGGAACGAGAGTAGTTGATGTCCAGCCGTGCTGTCCACCAGCTGATCAATCCGAGGTAACGGGAAGCTATCTTTCGGGTACGCTTTATTCAGATCGGAGTAGTTTACGCAGACCCGCCACCTCCCGCTGAATTTTCGGACGAGCACGACATTTGCTATCCAGTCGGGATAGTACACCTCTTCAATGAAACCTGCGTCGAGCAGGACTGAGACCTCTTCGGCAATGGCTTCATATCGTTCGGCATCGAACGGTCTTCTTTTTTGCTTAACTGGTTTATGATCCAGGTCCATATTCAACCGTGAACCAACACTTCGGGAGAGATTCCCAGCATATCAGCGTGTGACCACGCGAAGACGTTCCGATGCTGCTTCAAGAAGGCCAATAACTCATCCCTCCGCTCGGTATTTAGCGATGATCCGAGCTGAACAGTTTTGCTCGGGTCTGACTCATGGAGGGAGACTCTTTCCAGATCTTCGACCGACGAGCTTTCTATCGGTCCTCGAGAGTCCAAGGCGTCCACCATAAGCGCCTGCTTGGTAGCTCATTTTCTTACTACTATCGCATAGCACCTCCGGGCCTCGCGCTGGTCTCCTCGAAGGTAACTGATCCCACCTTCCGCTGGGAACTTCATCATCAGATGGTAAGTTGAGACAACCGCTCTCATCGCGTTGAGGGAGGGTCGGCCCAGGATCACATTATGGACGGATGGAACGTTGACAACTAAAAAGTCCACTAAAAGTGTGACCTGATGTTGCCCTTCTCCAGCTGTTACGGGGAGGGAGATGGCTCCTTCGGAGATTACTCTCTCTCCGGTAAAGCCATGTAGGGGAGTCTTCACGAGTCGGAGGCGAGACCGTGGAATTTTCATCTTCTCGAACGCTTCGGAGTACATCACATTAGCTGAACTCCCAGTGTCGACCAGGATGCGGTATACTTTGTGATTTGCTATGGTCATGGCGACCACTAGCGCGTCATCGTGCTGGTGCTGGATCCCGTGCGCGTTATCTTTCGTGAAAGTCAGGCTGCACGGAGTGACTCAGAGTTCCTTGTTGGGACGTTCTGCCACGTGGACGTGGTGTTCCGGATCGGACCTCCGGGAATGGGCCTTTCGGGCCCTGTTTGAATCCCCTCCCCCAGCTGAACCTCCGAAGATGGTACGAATTTCGACGGATTCCTCTGGGGGGTTGTTCAGCTGCTCTCGTGGCCGTTCCTCCCTCCGAGCGGACTTATCCTTTTTGGTGTAACGATGTAGGTGTCCCTTACGGATGAGGGACTCAATCTCGTCTTTCAGATCCACACAGTTGTCCGTGTTATGACCATGGTCTTGATGGAAGCGGCAGAATTTTCGCTTGTCCCACTGCTCTGGGTCAGCTCTCATGCAGACTGGCCAATTGAGTAACCTGTCTCCTCGGATATCCAGCAGAATCTGCTCGGCGATGTGTTGAGAGGAGTATAGGAACGAAATTTCCCTTCTGGCCTTCGGCTCGGTCGACGATCGCGGGGAGCGCGGTCATCGGTCCCTTTGCTGTTTGGCTGGGAGTCTTCGTTCCTTGGCCTCTTCCCTTTGTTCGCCGAGTCAGCGACTTGTAGTCCTTTACGGGCGTTGGTGTACTTTTGAGCCTTCGCCATGAAGTCCGCTAGCGTTTTCGGAGAATTTTTGCCGATGGAGAAGACAAACTTTCCTTCCTTTAGTCCGCTCAGGATGACAGCGAGAGCCATCTTGTCGTCATAGTCTTCGACAAGCAACGCCTCTTCATTGAAACGGGCGACGTAGTCTTTCAACGACTCCTTCGGAGCTTGCTTGATGATAAGCAGGTGGGTGTTAGGTTCCGACTTCTCTTACCACTTATAAATTGTGTAAGAAATAGTCGGCTTAGCTCTGCGAAGGAGCCTACGAAGTTCGGCTTGAGTTGACGATACCAAATCCGAGCGGATCCTGTGAGGGTGATGGAAAACCCCCTATACATCATTGGGTCCGTTGCGGTCTGGATCTGCATCCATGATCGGTAGGACTCCAGGTGTTCTGATGGGTCCCCGGATCCTGAGTACTGGATGACGGGAGGCATCCGAAACCTCTGTGGCATCACCTCAGCCATGATGGCGGGAATGAAGGGAGGTTCGGTCTCTTCCATCATCGTTTGGATCGTGGTTGGAACCGTCGACTGTTGCTGCTTCTTTTCCAGTGTCAGAAACTGGTCCTTCAGCTCCGCAAAGCGGGCTTTCCAGGGATCCTTATTTTCAGCGATGACCTCTGGGGCATCCTCGATTTTTTGAGTTCTTTCCTTTCTCCGCTCTAATTGATGGCGAAGATCCGTGGGTGCCAGAGCGGAAGCGACCGAGCGGATAGTAGTAGGAGCCCGAGCAGTGGCGTTCTGTCCGGATCCTTCAGCTCGCGCCGCAGGAGGATGCTGACCTGAATGTGGTATTCCCGAATGCTGGGGAGCTTCAGGCCTTACACTCCTCGGCACAGAGCGAGTCTCCACGAACAAACCTACCGGCTCGAGAACAGGATTTTCTTGGATTGGGGGCTGCTGCGCCTCCCTTTGCTGCTTCATTCTGTTTACTTCGTCGCGCAGAGCCTGGATTTCGTTCTGCATGGCGCGATACTTGCGGGACCGATTGCGTGAATATTGAGAAGGCCCTGGTGCGGACTCGGCATGAAGTGATGACGTTGACCGAGCCTGCTCATTGGATTCCAGTTGTACAACTACAACTTTCTTCTTCCTCGCCATTGCTTAGGGAGATGAGAACCTGGTTTTCAGTCTCAGGTTCCTACAGACGGTGCCAAAAAATGTTGAGGACAAAATCTAGTCTGCCCTCCCTCCATGTCTTGTAGAACCTGTACCAAGAGAAATTGGTAAAGGTGACCTTGGCTTGGCCGGAGGACCC
The DNA here is from genome assembly GCA_037074715.1 of Magnolia kwangsiensis. Lineage (NCBI taxonomy): Eukaryota > Viridiplantae > Streptophyta > Magnoliopsida > Magnoliales > Magnoliaceae > Magnolia > Magnolia kwangsiensis. The sequence goes on along the minus strand of CM073571.1, from coordinate 191,505,665 downwards.
TCCGATGCCTAAGTCAGGACAAGGGAATCAGGGTCTAAATCGAGAGTAGAGGAGAGAGCACTTGAATTCGCGTACTTGTAGATATGGCGTGGTATGATATTTATACTTGCCTGTGAAACGGTTCGGATCCGATAATCTCGACACGATCAAGGGAATTCTCGGATCATGGAGATACCGTCGGCAATCTATCGATCATGTAGCGTATCTGGCGGATTATGCGTATCTGCGAGCGAAGTTATCGGCCACGTTCGACTATGACAGTTTTCATGTTCGGGGAGTGGGTATGCACGTCGGAAGGTTTACTCGGCTCGGCTTGTCTAGGGATACAATCGACCCGATCCGTCTGGTCGGCTCAGTTGGTTCCATCACAGTTGGAAGGGCCGACTCCGAGAGACGAAGTGTGGTTACAGCTTGAGAGATCATCCGCTCGGAGTGTCACCCCGAGTCGCACCTCATCCCTGTCGTCTGTTCGGACGGGAAGCATTTTGAATCAGGTCGGAAGAATAACGCCTCGGCTCGGATTAGCTCTGGGAGCAATGATATACCGTGAGCTCGGATTTCCCATAACAATTATTATTAAACAAAATGGGGAGAACTCATCTTTAAAAGTGGAACCATCGATCCAAACCAAGATGGTCTACAGACCATATACCGCTGCGCACCACTATGTATGCACCCATGTTCGTATCCTGGGAAACGGATTGGCTCCTCTCCCTGCCACCGGCCAATGGCTGATCTTCGGTGCTCTGTGGGCCCCACCATGATCTATGTGCTTCATCCATGCCTTCCATATATTTTTCTAGATCATTTAAGGGTATGAGACCAAAAATTCAGTATATACCAATCCCAACTGGACCACATTACAGGAAACAGTGTTGAATGAACATTGACCATTAAAAACTTTTTAGGGGCATTAAAGTTTTGGATCAAGCTGATCTTTGTTTATTTTCCCCCCTCATCTAGGTCTGTATGACCTAATCAAGATATTAGATGTCAAATAAACAGTACAGTGGGCTTTAGGAGGATTTTAATGATGGATATCCAATCACTATTAGTTTTCCTATGGTGTGGTCCAACTGAGATTTATATCCCTCTCTTTTTTGGATTAAGCGATAAACTATTATGTAAAAATGGATGAACGGCATGGATGAAACAAATACATCATGGTGGGCCCACGGAGCACCGACCACCAGCCACCGGGCTGATGGCAGGGGAGTAGCCAATCCGTTTCCGGTATTCTGGATGGCTGATTATTGTCTGTTTGCAGGATACCAATCATACTTTATCATCCAATCTATGTAAATCTTCTCTGTAAATGAAATCATAGATAGTCAAATGTGTGGTGGAGATGCCGACAGCATGTTAGCTGCTAAAGTTAAATTCGAAAATGGAGATCCGACACGAGTGTCTAACCTCTTACGTGCAAATGACATCCCATCCGCGTGGGACGCGGATTGCGTCCTACCCCCGCCCGGACGCTAATCCGTCCGGGCAGAGCTCTGTAGTGCTCATCGTGATGTAAGTATTTTATCCACACCGTTAATCGTTCTTGTATGATCATTTTAAGATATGAACCAAAATTTGAGGTAGTTCCAAGGCTTAAGTGGACCACAAAGTGGGGATTGAAAGTACACCATTAAAAACTTCTTGGGAGCTGGAGAAGTGCCAGATCAAGCTAAAATTTGTGTTTTAACTTCATCCAAGTCTGCATGACCTTATTAATAGGTTGGGTGGTAAAAACACATCACGGTGGTCCTTGGAAAGGATTCAATGGTGGTTGTCATTATCATTGCAGCTTCCTTTGATGTGGTCCAATGGAGCTGTGTACCTACTTCAATTTTTGGCTCATACATTAAAATGGTCATATAAAAAGATTAACGGCGGGATAAAATACTTACATCAGGATGAGATCCACGGAGCTCTGCCCGGACGGATTAGCGTCCGGGTGGGGGTAGGATGCAATCCGCGTCCATCCGCGTGTATGGTTCAGCCTGGCAGCCGCGCTCGGATTAGGTACTTCCCCCACCTGTTCGGAGCTGCGGACAGGCGGGGGCTCCGATGGCCACTGAGGGGCCACCGGAATGTATGAATTGAATTTTATCCACACCGTTCATCCATTTTTTCATTTCATTTTTGTTTTTTATCCTAAAAATAGAGAAGATCCAAAGCCCAAATTGATCACACGGTGGGGATTAAATTTCTATCGTTGAAAATATCTCAGGTACTACAGAAGTTTTGGATCAAGATGAAATTTGTTTTTTCACTTCATCCATCTGAATATGACCATATCAATAGGTCGGATGGACCTCACGAGGGTTTCAATGGTAGACGTCCTTAGCAGAGCGTGGTCCACTTGAGGATTGGATCTGCCTTATTTTTCCTCAAGTACTCTAAAATGATAACAAAAAAAATGGATGGATGGTACACGTGGCAATCTGTCATTCATTTGCAAGATCATATCCATCCCTTATACGTAGATCATGTTCCCTGTCCCAAAACCTGAACCATGTAAAAACCACAATGGTGGGATGATCCAAACCATCATGCTCAGCCTTATTTTCCATACCATTTGCTTTCCAAGGCATGGATGGGACTTCTCCATTTTAATTATTTCACAAGCAATCCATGATTGACCCTAACAAGTAGGTAGCTCAGATCGTTGATTTTAATTATTTTTGTGTAAATAATATTGACCGTCCACAGTAAAGGCCATGGATCAAATGGATAATAGTTTAAATTGGTGTAGCAATTGCATTGTAGCCCATGAAATGTGTGTTGGACCTAATGAACGGTATGGAGTTTTATTATTCTTTAACGGGAGATAAGTAAATTACTTGCCTGTACACTGGCAGATGGGTAGACAACTGGTATGCTTTTTTCTACTGCGTTATCATGACTTCAAAGGCACACGATTGAGTGGCTAACGTTGTCTGACTTTTTTCTACTACCTTATCATGACTGCAAAGACTTATGAGTGAGTGGCTAACATCGTCTCAACCAGGTGCTTCTTTCTCAGACTCATCTGCAAAAACCATCTTCCTTATCGCTCTCTTTACAAGCTCTCCCATCACTCAGGTATGCATCTTTCTGCTGCTTTATCATGACTCATAAGGGGAGGAATCCTATCCATGTGAATGCTGGATTTAAAATTTTTTTTTTTTTATAAAAAGAATTATAATGACCATCCATTTTACAGTACTGTTTTTTTTTTTTTTTTTTTTTTTTTTTTTTTTTTTTTTTTTAACAATCTTGGTAGATGAATAGATGAACAAGTTTATTATTAGATCTCGTTTCTTTGCTCGATCTTGATCTTCCAATCTTCCAATCGACCATACAACAGTACTAGTACGGTTAAAATATTGGCTGGTGTGATTACTTGTCGTGCGAAAACGAGTGCTATACAAACGGTTCAAAGGAGTTCAAACTTACATGGCCCCACAATGATGTATTTATCATATCTAAACTGTTAATCCATTTGGCGAGTTCATTTCAGACATTGATTCCAAAAATGAGTAATTTTCAAGGCTCAATGTACCACACCACAAATAGCAGTGGGGACAATGATTCTCACCGTTAAAACATTCATAGGGCCCACCGTAATGTTTACTTTCCATCCAATCTGTTCATAAGGTCACATAGACCTGGATGAAGATAAAAAAATAAATATCATATTGATCAAAAATTTCTGTAACCTGCAAAATGGTTTCAATGGCTGGTGTTCAATACCCCACTGCTTTTTACAGTGCGGCCCAAATGATTTTTGGATCTGTCTTATTTTTAGTTTCAAGCCTTAAAACGAGTTCACTAAGTGGATGGACGGTTGGATATTACTCATACCTGATGATAGGACCCACAAAACTCACACCAGCCAGATCGATAATGGTTTGGATGGTTGATGCGACTAGCTAGGCTTGTTGGGCAGGCTCTATTCAAAATTTTGATTTACCCCAGCCTAGAATATTTTCCACCTTACTTGGATAAATATAGGGGTGCAAGTGTACCGAATCAACCTAAGGGTCATTGTACCTGAGTGGGCCTAAGCGGAAAAGTTGGACCATGGGCTGGCTCTAGGTCTAAAAGTTGCTAAATGAGTCTAGGTCCCCTCAAAATCAACTTGATCCAACCCATTTAGAGCCAGTTTTTAAATGGACCTGATTTTAGAGCCGGTTTGTTTTTTTTTGGCGTTTCGTTCTAGCTACGATAGGCTCTGGCTAGGTTTTGTCTGCCGAGCCCGAATGAATAGCAGTTGTACATCTTCTTGTATGATATAGAAATCCATTTTGAAAAAAAAATAAAAATAAAAATGGAACCAAGTAAAATTCCACCCAGATTCAAGAAAAGAAAAAACGGTAATTGAACATTTTGGTCATTGAATGCCTGCCATTAAAAACTTCTTAGGATTCACTGTAATATTTATTTACGGTCCAACTTGTTGATAAGGTCGTACAAGCCTGGATGAAAGAAAGAAAAACAAATATCAGCTTGATCTAAAACTTTTGTTACCAACCAAAGATTTTAATTGTCAATAATTGATGTTTCCCATGGTGTGGTCTGAAACCTGTATCTGCTTCATTTTTTGGACCATGTTTTAAAATAAGCTGGAAAACAGATAGATAGCATGGATGTACAATTTCTCACCCACAGGCTGGTTGCAAGGTTGCATCCAACTTATATATGCTCAATACAAGAGAGCAGATTAGGTGTGGCCTCGGCCTCACCTGTGCCACCCTTACCATAGGGCTCACTTCAATGTACGTATTCCATATTCATGCTGTCTATTCTTTTTTCCAAATCATTTTAGCGCTTGAGCCCAAAAATGAATAAGGTCCAAGTCTCAGGTGGACCATATGATAGGAAACAACGGTGATTAAACCCCCTACCATTAAAAGCTTCATAGGGCCCATTGTATAATGTTTCTGTAATGTTTGTTTGCCATCCAACCTATTGATAAGGTCACAACAACCTAGATGAAGGGAAAAAACAAATATCAACTTCATCAGAAACTTTTGTGACCCATTAATAGCCCATTACCATTGTTTTCTATAGTATAGTCCACCTCAGAATTAGATATCTTCATTTGTGGGCATGGATATAAAATAACTACGTCAAGTTGGGCCCCACAATAAAGGCTACACCTAGTCTACTACCTGGACACAATTATATGGTTTTCATCCACTCCATGTTAATGGTCTATATAGATGTAATTGAAGATGGCCGGGTCTGGTGGAGATGTGGACAACCTTAGCTGCCAAAGTTGAATGGTAAAGGGAGACGGTGGTGTGTATGGCTCAACATGCTAGCCATCTATCTAGTCTGAGAGTAGATTATGTGCGGACATTTCCACGTGGTGCTTTGATGTATATATTCTATATCCACACCATTCATCCGTTTCGCCGGATCATTTTAGGCCATGAAAATGTCCAATTCTCAAGCGGACCATACAATAAGAAATAGTGGTGATTGACCATTAAAAGGCCACAAAAGTTTTAGATCAAGCTGATATTTGTTTTTTCCTTGCATCAAGCTTTATGTGACATTACCAACAGGTTAAATGGCAAACAAACATTATGGTGGGCGGTAGGGCGTTAATCTCCATTGTTTGCTATAGTATAGGCAACCGGAGATTTGTATCTTCTTCAGTTTTGAGCCTATGTATAAAATGATCCTGGAAAACAGATGGATAGCATGCATATACAATACATGCATCAAATTATTATTATTTTATTTTTTATTTTTATAGAAAGGTGGACTCATTCCACCTTCATTTTATTTAAGTTAAAAAAGATTATACAGCCATTCGAGCGGTCCCAACAAAAAGATTTCGAACCATGCATCAATTTGGGTCCCATGGGCCACACTATCTTGAGTGAGGCCAGGTTGCAACTAAGCCACTCCCTCAACACAATTATATCGTTTTCATTCAATTATGTGAATGGTCTGTAAAATTGTAATCAAAGATGGCCACGTGTGGTGGAGATGTGGACTGTTCATTAGCCACCAAAGTTGAATGGTAGAGGCAGATGGTGGTGTGCACCATATGGCTCTCAGCCTACTAGCTATATATCTATCTAGATAGGTCTTCTCTGCGTGTCCACGTGGCAAGCTGGCATTTATTTGTAATCCTCTTCCGTTGGATGGGAAGCCAATTGCCTACTGACTTAGTGTACTGAGTAAGTTCTTTGGGGCTCATCATGATGTATCCTATGATCAGCACTATCAATCTACTTATCAGCACTGTCAAACTATTTTATCAACCAGTTTTAGTGCACAAATCCAAAATAGAAGCATTTCCAAAGCTAAAGTGGACCATTCCACGTAAACAGTGTAAATTGAACGAATGCCTACCATCGAAAACTTCTTAGGAGCCACGAAAATTTTGAATCATGCTGATATTTGTATTTTCCCTTCACCTGTCTATGTGACCTTATGAACAGGTTTAATGACAAATAAATGACACCATAGCCCTTCTGAGGTTTCAAGGGTGGATGTCATTATCCCCACTGTTTCGTATGGTGTTGTCCAATTGATTTTTAGATAGAGGGCTGGTGCCCTAAAATGAGCTAAAAAATGAACTGACAGCTTCAAAAAACAGTAGGCAATTAATTTACATCCACATGTCCAAAGTTGAATGGTAAACTGCGATGTTATTGTATGTGAAGAAATTAATTTTTTTCTCACTAAATATATATATGAAAGACTGAAAGTTGTCTACCGGGTGTATCATAACTTACAATCGATCTCTAGCCATGCCCTGTTGGAGTAGTACCCAATCCCCACACCTAAGGAACAACTGGGTATTACCCAATCTACATATTGAGTACATTTAAGGGACCACTATGATCTATATGTTTTATCCACACCCTCGGTCTTTTTACTCCCTCATTTTAGGGCATGAGCCCAAAATTAAAGCATATTCCAAACTCAAGTGGACCACACTACAAGAAATGTAGGAACTGATCTCGCCATTGGAAACTTCTTCGTGCCAGAAGTCAATCTTGGATCAAGCTGATATTTGCATTTTTCCCTTCATATATGTCCTTTCGTTATCACAGCAGCCTATACTTAGGACATTCAAGCTGTTATCTCCGTCCCCTGACCAATAAATATTATTGTGGGCCATATAAAGGCTTCAAGGACATCATTATCCTCACTGCTTCCTACGGTGAGGTCTACTTAAGCTTTTGATATGCCTTAATTTTGGTCTTTGCCATAAAATGAGCTGGTAAAGCAGATTTACAGCGTGGATAAGACGTATGGGGCTTTTAAGAGTTTACCTTACACTGCCTGAGTGACTCAATAGGCAATCCACGTTCCACACCGACAACTAGCTGTATATGAGAAAACTGCACAACTAACTGCAGTAGGTGCATGCTTGCTGTAAAATTTAACTGGCACATAAGAGTTGTCCCACTTAAAAACGGATTGCCTCTAAAATTAGCCATTCCATTCATCAGGTGGTCCACACTTTATATCAAAGAAAACAATGGACAACCACCAACAAATCTCCAAATTCTTGTGGCAAGGATGATTTTTGGGTGAGGCGCAAATCTGATGAACGGATTAAAGGCACGGTGGCCACCACATGCAACTTCAACTAGTTGTAGGTGAGACATTTCATCTTGCCACTAGTTGTATTGTAGGCTCACGGCACAACTAGTTGCTTTGTACACATGGGTGATCAGATCATTCTACCCATTGAATGTTGGAATTATCGTTTTGTAATAACCATACATTTTACAATTCATAAACTGACCAAAACGTTTCTTTATAAACATAAATAATCCTAGGCAGCTTTCCTTTAGTAAACGTGTCAAGTTTATGGTTGGACCTATTTTTTTCTGATCATTTTTTGACCCTCCAATCTTGCTTGCTATTGATTGGATGGTTCAATCATTTGATTGATGCAATTTTTGTTAGAAAATCAGATACATTTTCTTTATATGTATAAATTAATGGGATTAACAATATAAAAAATTTAAAGGATGAAAATCACTTACAACACTAACAAGCAAATCATCAAACATGTAAGATGCAGAAGAAACTAAGATTTTTTGTATGTGGAAAGCTCTCGGCTGTGAAGGAAAAATCCATTGGACTTGGTACAACACAAATACAATATAATAGAAATATTGAAAGTACAATCATCAAGAAACATCTTTGGAATACCCAAACTACATTATCTAAGCAACATGAAGTAAATGAATTTCTCACCAACTAATGATGTTAGAAAATTTCCAATACAATCCTTGGAAAAGACAAATCCAAGAAACCGGCCTTGTAGATAGACCATCACAAACTCAATGTAAAGATTTCAGTAGTAAAAGACTCTTGTTCTTCTCTTCTACCAAATCCTTCATTTATTCTTCTTTTCCCCTTTTTTTCCAAGAAAAAATAAAATAAAATAAAACCTATATTACTAGAACTCTTTCTCTAAGCAAAAAGCGCTTTTCACTCTTTACCTTACTTGGACAAAAGACCAAAATACCACATACACGTGGCCAAAGAAAACCACTTAAGCCTACACACGCGGGTCACACCTCCACATGAAGAGGGACCCAACCATTCTTGCATATTTTGCTGATGTGGTTTGATGTTTCGACCGTCCAACATGTTGCAAAGACATTAATTCCATTATATCTAGTTCAATCTTCTTTCATCACAATACAAAAAACTACAGCAATATATATCATGTGGTACCAAACATCCGAGTGGACTTGAGACATCTGATTTAAGAGGTTCCAACGTTATCTGCATGTTGTATGGCTCAGTCTACTGGCACCTGTCTACAATATCATATTCGGACGCCGATTTCGCAGGAAGTTCCTGCGCAAGAATGCTATGTGGGGCCCACCACCATGTTTTTGAGAAGTGTAATCCGTTCATCCGTTTGGTGAGCTCATTTTAGGAAAATTGACCAAAATCGAAGTGGATCCAAAACTAAATTGGGCCACACAAGAGGGAAAATTGGGGAAAAAAATACCTACCGTTGAAACCTTCCTGGGCTCCACCTTGATGTTTATATGCCATACAAACCGTTTATAAGGTTATTAACACAAGGATAAAGTAAAAAAAAAAAAAAAAAAAAGCATGAAACAAAGCTTTTATGGTCATAAAAATGTTTCAACGGTTCTAACTGAATCCCTACTATTTCCTCTCGTGTGGCCCACTTAAATCTTGGATCCACTCATTTTTTTAGCTTGTCCTAAAATTATCTTACAAAACGGATGAACTAAGTATATTTCCCAAAGTCAATGTTGGTGGCCCCACTCAGCATCCTTGCGCAGGAACTTCCTGCGAAAGGCTTTCGCAGGAAATCCATCATATCCACACCTCATATATATGAGATCGGTTCCTGGCCCACAACTCAGGATATCGGTGGATTCCTCTTATTGTGCGGCCAACTGTGATGTACAATTTCTTACATCTACGCCATTGATCTGTTTCACCATATCATTTTAAGCACGATAAAAAAATGAGTGGTGATATTGACGCTTACAAACTTATTGTGGGCCACACAAATTTTGGATGAACCTGATATTTTTGTGGTCCCTTCATCCATGTCTTCGTGAATTTTATGAACCGGTTGAATGGCAAATAATAATTGCGGTGGCTACTAAGAAGTTTTTAATGGTGAAAGTTCAATCACCACTATTTCTTGTGGAGTGCTCCACCTGAGTTTGGGATGATCTGCTGCATTTTTCAGATCATGTCCTAAAATGAGCTGGAGAAGTGGATGGATAGTGTGGATATAAGATAAATATATTAAGATAGGCCCCATAGCCAGGGATCTACTGAATCGTTGTTCCTATTTTGCTAATCAACTTGGTCACAGTTAGAGCTGGGCATTGAGTCGAGTTGGACCGGGTTAGGGTTGACCTAACTTGATCCAGTTTTGAAATAGGCTTGACTCGAACTCGGCCCGAGTTCGTACCGAGTCTAGCATGCCTAACCTGATTCGAGTCCGGGTCTAGCCTAGACTAATTCGAACCAAGTCCGACCCGATTAAAAGTACTGAGTCGGTTCGAGTTGGCACTGAGTTAGATTAAGAGATGATATAGAGAGGAGGGTGATGATGGTGGTGGGTGGCTGCCGGGCTTGGAAGAGGGAGGGAGTGGAGAGGAGAGAGAGAGGAGGAGGAGGAGGGTGGTGGGTGGGTACCGGGCTTGGAAGAGGAGGATGAGGGAGGGACAGAGAGAGTTTGGGATTGGATCGAGGTCGAGTGCGGGTGCAGCGAGTAGGGTTAGAAATACTTAGAAATTAGGGTTTATTTTATTTTATTTTATTTTATTTTATATATATACTCGAATCTGAGTCGAGTCGAATTTCAGATCGAGTCAAGTCTGACCGGATCAAGTTTTAGGTCAAGCCAGGTCGAGTTACTGATTAACTCAGACTCGACTCGTTTTGAGTTCGGATTGGGTGAAGCCTACTCGGTTTGGATTGACTCACCCATTCGGTTCGAGTCGAGTCGAGTCAGGTCTGAACGAGTCGGACGAGTTGAATTGGGCGAGTCAAGTTGTCCCATGCCCAGCTCTAGCCACGATGTCCGAAGCAAATCAAATCACACAACCAATGGGCCCTAACAAGTAGATGGATCATATTGTTGATTTGAATTATTTTTCTTTAAACAGTATTGACCGTCCACACTAAAGGCCATGGATCTAATGACTAATATTTGTCACGATTCCATGGTTGCCCATGAAATGTGTGCTGTACATAATGAACAATTTACAATGACAGATGGGTAGATTACCTGCTTTTCCCTCAGATGGATGAATAGGTTCCTAGCAACCGAGCATCTCACATCATTCAAAAAGTTCTTTAAATGCTTTTTCTTTTTAGTTTTTGTTTTTTCTTCATTTTTTTCAAAGTAAAAAGTGCTTTATAGCTGGCCTTATCTATTTCTGTCTTTTGACTGATTGCAGAGCGATTTTTCATCTTCCTCTTTCTACAAGCTTAGAGTGATTGTGGAAGCCATCTTCCTTCTTTCTCCTTCTAAAAGCTCTCCGCTCATTTTGGTACGCTTTCTTCTATCGTTTTGTCATAGTTATAAGAGAAGGGATGTTATACAATGGTAACATCTCACCCACAACCAGCTGTATATGAGAAAGCCATACAACTAGCTGCTTGTGTTTTAAGAGAGTTGTCTCATTGTAAAAAGGGGATGCCTGATGGTCGGATGAGGATGATTTTTGGGCCATCACATACAACGTTACTCAAACCCATTACCTTACCGGTGAAACTCTTGTGAGTCTACCGTTAAGCCAAGAGTAACTGATGTTGTTTGATGTTTGGATTGTCCATACATGTTCAAAGTCGTTATCTCCATTAGATCTAGTCAATCTTCTTTGATCATCACTATACAAAAACTGCAACAATAAGGTGGTCTTAAACATCACGACTCATCTTTAATTAACAATACCGTCCATCAATTTCTGCAAGCCACTAAATGGACGATTTAAATCATCAGATATTATGATTTTTCAAAGCTGTCTGTGAAGAGCAAGTTGGACTTGATGGACGTACGGTTCGGATAGTTGATTTGGATGCCCGTGATTCCAATTGCAGCTATGTGCATGGCAAGGTTTCCATACATAAAGCCCACTATATTATTTCTCAACTAGAATGTATATTTCAACAAGAGGTCAAGAGTTCAAATATCCGTCGCTGTGAAATTCCACTGGTGTGAGTGCATACGTGTGTAAAAAATAAAAATAAAGTGTGGTTCTATCATTTAGATTTTTTTATTAAGTTGTTCATGGTGACCAGGAGTGGATTAAATATTAGTGAGTTTTATAAAATACTGTCTCATTAATATTGTTTTTATATCCCAATACCTTTTAAAATTAACTTTTCATTAAACTATCCTATTAATCAAGATAAACTACCTTAAAATTAACTTCAGTTAGTTTTCTTTCAATTCTATCTTGGTTTTTTTTTTCTTTTTAATAAATAAAATGTCAAAAATGCCCATCCTACCATTAACTTAATTACTTGACTGTAAATATTGACTTCCAGAGCAAGCGCTAATGTGTACTGTGTTGACATGGCAAAGTTCTGTGGGCCTCAACATGATAATATCCACACCGTTCATCCATTTTGCCCAATCATTTCAAGGCATGAGCCTAAAAATGAGGCAAATCCAAAGATCAAGTAGACAATACTCAGAAAATAGTGGGGACAATGATGCCCACCGTTGAAACCTTCCTATGACTACATGATGTTAATTTTGCTCCTCGGGAAAGTTTGGAATGGTAGGTCTTCAACTTGAACAACCTTGTAGCCCACTTAATGAAGGGTCTTTCTAAGTTTTAGGCTTAGCAGAGGTCAAGTAGGGTCAACATAATGAACGGCCCACATCTATCATCCAAATGGATCAAATCTGATCTTTGAGAGAGCGCTTGGTGGACAGAGACTGAGACGGGATAAGGTGGGGAGAGAGAGGGAAAGATTGGGATCGCAGATTAGTTGCACCCCAGCCTCACCCAAGACGGTCGACCATTGCCGTAGGGTGCAAACCTATGTTTGTATTGTATATCCACTCAATCCATCCATTTTGCCTGATCATTACAGGGCAACAACCCAAAAATGAATCAGATCCAAATCTAAGATGGACCACACCATGGGAAACAACGGTGGTTGACCATTAACACCTCTTGGGTCACAAGAGTTTTGGATAAGCTGATATTTGTTTTTCACTTCATCCAAGTTGTATGCCTTATCAACCATTTGGATGGCAAATAAAAACGATGGTAATGATACAGCAGGCCTTAGGATGTTTTTAATGGCAGAGCATTTTAACCGCTACTATATTTTCTTGTAGTATGGTCCACTTAAGATTTAGATTTCTTCCATTTTTGAGATCATGCCATAAAATGAGTTGACAAATGATATAGAATGGGTAAGTTGACAAATGATATAGAATGGGTTGCAGATTTGTTTATGACTAAGATGGACCAAAGAAAAGAAGTTAAGAAGGATCGAACACACTCGGCATAGTTTAACCGATTGAAAAATTTAATTGATAGATCATTTTAAGCATGATAAAAAAATGCAGTAGATCGAAATATCAGGTGGACCACACCACTGGAAAAATTGGTGATGTTGACCCTCAAAAACTTATTATGGTCCACACAAGTTTTGGATGAATGATATAGGGATGAATATGATGAGATCGATTACCTTCCTTCTTGAGGATGATTACTTCGAATCTACGGAGCTTATTTGGACTCCTCGTAGAGACTTCTCGAATCCACGAGGAAAGAAATTAAGAAAATAAAAATAAATTCTAATAAATTTGAAATTTAATTGATGAATGAAATAAACAAGTTCACAACCCTTTAAATAGGGACACCGAGAGAAATCAGAGGCAAATTATAACTAAAACTCCTAGAAATTCATAACTTATTATAAAGAGTAAATTTACTTTTTTATAATAAGTTAAGTATTTGGTTTAACCATGTTATTCTCCTAATTATTCTAAGAACTTTTCATATTGGACACAACTCCTAAAGTCCAAAGGATGAAGAGTTATAATCAAACTAAAACTTACTATTTATAATAAAAATAGAATTAAATATAGAATTCGACCGTCGATATGATGGAATTTCGTAAATTCTGCGTGTGGGCAACCCAGCTTATGCCGTGTTGGTTGGCTAAATTAGCTCGTTCTACCCCTAAAATCATATATTTTACGCTCGATAACTCATTCTGGATTATGAGATATGTTTGATCTAAGCTCCGACGGTCCAGATCACTCAAGTTGTCAACCGGGCCTTTTCTGATCCATCTTAACTATGAAACTGTCCAAGACCTGCTCTACATCAATGAACCTGATATTTCAGTGGTCCTTTCATCCAGGTCTCTATGAATTCGTCAAGCAGTTTGAATGACAAATAAACTTTATGCTGGTCCGTGAGAAGTTTTTAATGGTGGAAGTTCAATACTGACAGCTTCCTGTGGTATGGTTTTTTTGTGATTTGGATGATCTGCAGCATTTTTCAGCTCATGCCCTTAAATGAGCTGGAGAAATGGATGGATGGTGTGGATATAAGACAAATACATCGCAGTGGGTCCCATAGTTAGGGATCCACCGAAGCTCTGTCCCCATTCTGCTAATCAAGTTGGTCACAGTGTCCAAAACAAATCAAATCAGATAGACATTTGTGTAGCAGTCCGTTTATTTCGTTTTAGCTAACCTTTCATCCGTTGCATTAGTATATATGTAACAGAAAACCATACAAAAATATCACTGATGAGATGATCCAATCTATCCTTTAGTTGGCCTTTATCTTCTAGATCCATCCGTTTTCCAATAATCAATGTGATTCTTTACAAACACAACCAATTCATGATGGTCCCTGATAAGTAAATGGATCATATTGTTGATTAATTCGAATTATTATTCAACAAACGATATTGACCGTCCACACTAATTAAAAGCCATGTATAATATTTGTGACGTACGTTTTCATGGTAGCCTATGAAATGTGTGCTGAACCTAACGAACAATTAAGAATTTATTTCTCTTGCGTTTACAATGACAGATGGGTAGATTCCCTGCTTTCCCCTCAGATGGATGGATAGGTTCCTAGCAACCGAACATTTCACATCCTTCAAAAAGTTCTTTATATGCTTTTTTGTTTTTTTATTCATCTTTTTCAAAGTAAAAAGTGCTTTATGGCTGCTGCCTTATCTATTTCTATCTTTTGACTGATTGCAGGAGCCATCTTCCATCTTCCATCTTCCTCTTTTTACAAGCTCTCTATTCATTCCGGTATGTTTCTTTCTCCCGCTTTATCATGACTTACAAAGAAATAATGATAGAGTGGCTAGCACCGACTTACCAACTTGCGTCTTTCTCAAGATTGATTGCAGAAGTCATCTTCCTTCTGTCTCTTTTTAAAAGCTCTCCGTTCATTCCGGTACGCTTCCTTCTATATCATATACTTATAAGAAAAGGGATGTTATACAATGGTAACATCTCACCCGCAACTAGCTGTAACTAGCTGTATATGAGGATGCATGAGGATGATTTTTGGGCCATATATAAACTTCCAAATTCACGAGGATAAGGATGATTTTTGGGCCATATATATATAACGGTACACTAGTTGTATTGTAGGCTCATTATACAAGTAGTTGCTTTGTACACGTGGCTATCCAAGCATGGACTTGAGCAGGGATTCATTAGAATCAGCTGTTGGCAGGTTACGAAAAGAGGATTCCCGGTGATCAGATGAACTAGCATCATCTGAACATAAACGATCCTAGGATCTTGACCTTCCAATATTGGATCCTATTGATCAGAAGCTTAAATCATTTTATTGATGTGATTCTTTCATTTATTTTTCTAAACACCCGCACACCACAATGGATACTCGAACCCAAGACCTCATTGGTGAAAATCTTGTGAGTCTACTAGTGCGTTTGATTTTCCTAATGCCGTTAATAATTATTTCATTGAGTAATTACAATACCCATGCTTGATTTTAAGTTTTTTTTTTTTTTAGTGACAAGACGGAGGACGCGGTCAAACACATGTGGAGCCTACTGTGATGTACGTGGCTTATCCACACCGTCCATCTGTAACCCCAGATGAATTTAGGGCATTACCGAAGAGATGAGATGCATACAAAGCTCAAGTGGACCACACTACAGGAATTGTGGAATCAAACACCTACCTTTAAAAACTTCTTGAGGCCCCTGTTTTCTTTGGTGAGGGCCACTTGAGTAATGGATCTGCCTCTTTTTTTGGCTCATACCTCAAAATGTTACGTTAAAACGGATGGACAGTGCAGATACTTCATATGTATATATATCACAATGGGGCCCAAAAATTTAAACCAATCCTTTTAGACCGGGTTTCCAAGCAAAAATACAAATACATTTTCAAAGAGGGTAAAAAAGTAATTAATTATTACTTTTTTGTAGGGCATTTAATTTGGATTTGGAAAATTAAACAGGAAAAGCCAAGAGTAACTGATGTTGTTTGATGTTTGGACTGTCCATACGTGTCCAAAGTCATTAATTCCATTAATTCCATTAGATCTACTCAATCTTCTTTCATCACTGTACAAAAACTGCAGCAATAAGGTGGTCTTAAGCATCCGTTAATCGACTCAGTCTTTAATGAACGATCTCGTCCATAAATTTCTGCAAGCCACTAAATGGGCAGTTTAAATCATCTGCTATTATGATTTTTCAAGGCTGTCTGTGAAGAGCCAGCTGGACCTAATGGACGGTCGGGATAGTTGATTTGGATGCCAATGATTCCAATTGCAGCTACGTGCCATGTCAAGGTTTCCATGCATAGAGCCTTCTCATATAGCACGTGTGGTTGAACATGGGGTCATGGGTTCGAGTAATCATTGTGGTGAAATTCCACCGTAGTGTGAGTGCTTGTCGGTCGTTCGGCAGCATAAAGCAACTGGGGTTTCAAGTCTAATCCACGGTGAGAACTTGGATTACACCCAAAATCATTTCAATAGTTCCAGGTATAAAAGTTGTGTTACTATACACTATCATTCTATTAACATGACCCACTAATGATGATCAACACCATCCATGTAAATCAGCACTATCCAAACATTGTCCATGTAAATCAATGATTAAAAATCGTTGGTTAGTAACCCAGACATGATCTTGTGCTTGTGGCCCATTCGAGACTTGAAATTTCATTATTTTCGAGCAAAGCATATATATTTCAGCGGGCTTATCACAGCCATTGTGTCAAAAATTACATATCTCACTCATTAGAGATATTAAAGTTGATTTATTAATTAAATTCAAACCCTTGTAAATATACATGGATAAGTACTTTTGGATTAAAGTTGAGTCACACTCCAGGGTGCCAAACATACTGGGAGGATTGCAAATCCAGGGGTTTTCTAATCCTGGGGTTCCTAATCCAGGGTTTCCAAATCCGGCCAAAGTTGTTCATGGTGACTAAGAGTGGATTAATTTTAAGTGATTTTTACAGAATACTATTTAATTAATATCGTTTTTACTTCTTAGTACCTTTTAAATTAACTTTTATTAAACTACTTTATTAATCAAGATAATTGTCAATGGCCTTCCTTATATTATTTTTCTTTCATATCTATCACTTTTTTTAAAAAATAATAATTTAATAAAATGTCAAAATGCCCATCGTACTGCTAACTTAATTACTTGAATGTAAATACTGACTTACAGATAGCACCAACGTGTACTGGTGTTGACGTGGCAAAGTTCTGTGGGCCTCATCATGATTTTATCCACGCCATCCATCCATTTTGTCCGATCATTTTAGGACATAAGCCTTAAAAGGAGGCAAATCCAAAGCTCAACTAGACCACGTTCAGAAAATAGTGTGGAGAATGATGCCCACTGTTGAAACTTGCTTAGGCCTACCATGATGCTAATTTTCCATCCAATCAGTTCATAATATCAGGTATGAACAGCTATTACTGATCGAATTACCGGATTTCATAATTTTGTTTGTGCCCGGTTACTCTTTCCGATATTCGATGGGCTGCTTCTATATGCCTGTTGGCTTAAGAAGATGGATGAGTGTCAGAACAATTTCATAATGGATGAAAGTGTGTGGAAAAAAGAAAAACTAACCTTTTACCCACAATGGTCAAGATTATAGGCAGAGCGACTCACTTGCCCGAACTTCCAATCTGCTGTCGCACTACTAAAGTACCAAGGCAAACATTAGGTTCCCTTTGTTTGAATAAACGCTGCCGCCTATTAGTTAGTATACATTACAAAGTCAACCAAGCCGGAACAAACCATCATGGTCACAACATGTTTGTTGATAATGATCGAGGAGTTTGATGGAGTTTAGCTTACTTCATCCATAAACCTAGCTAGAAAGTGGCTCCTATTGACTAAAAGTACTTCAGTTTCCTTTAGAATGAAAGTCACTAGGAAGCCCCTACTATTTTGGTTCAAAAGGGAGACAGATGCTTGTGGGAAGCTGCCTTGGATATTAGGAATTCCTTGAAAAAAAAGAAAAAAAGAGAGGCAAATATCTTTCTATAAATAGATAGGAATGAGTGTTCGACATAGGGGATAGATTCAAAACTTTTTGCCCCACAAGAAGTTTTGAATGGTAGATGTTCATTTTTTAACTTGAACAACCTTAAAGCCCACCTAATTAAAGGTCATTCTAAGTTTTGGCCTCATCACAGGCCAAGTGGGGTCAACATGATGAAAAGCCCACATCTATCATACAAATGAGCCAATTACCTGATCTTTGAGAGAGAGCTTGGTGGACAGAGACAAAGGGTCGGGATATGTGACGCAGGGATGAACGTGATGAGGTCGATCACCGTTTTCCTCAAGGATAACTACTCCGAATCCACGGAGCTTCTTTGTACTCCTCACAGAGACTTCTCGAATCCACGAGGAAAGAAAGTAAGAGAGTAGAAATAAACTCTAATAAAATTCGAAATTAATTGTTGAATGAATAAAAACGAGTTTACACCCCTTTAAATAAGGGAACCAAGCAACATGAAAGAAATCAGACTCAAACTACAACTAAAACTCCTAGAATTCGCAACTTACTATAAATAGTAAACTTACTATTTATAGACGGTGGTGATGTCTACTAGTGCGCAAGGTTTTCAGCCAAAAATAGTAAGTGTCCTATTTGGCTTCACCAAACCGTTCTCCTAATTATCCTAAGCACTTTTCATGTCGGACACAACTCCTAAAGCCCAACGGATGAAGAGCTATAAGCAAACTAAAACTTATTATAAATAGTAAAAACGAAATTAAAACGGGGAAACGACCGTCGATCAGGGGGTTTCTCGCAAATCCGGGCTGCGCAACCTAGCGTAGAAGGGTTGGTTGGCTAAAGTAGCTCGTTCTACCCCAAAATCATATATTCTGCGTCGGATAACTCATTCCGGATTGCGAGATACGCCCGATCTAAGGTCTGATGGTCCGGATCACTTCTGTCGCCGACTGTGCCTTTTCTGATCCATCCTGGCCATGAAATTATCCGCGACCCACTCTACATCAGTCTCCTCTACTTGAAAAGAATTCGTCCTCGAGTTCTCCTCCTGCGCTGGTTCATGATACTCGGTCAGGTCCGCGACGTTGAAAGTCCGTGAGATTGCCATGTCATCTGGAAGATCAACAACATAAGCGTTGTCATTGATCTTTCGGATGATCAGTACCGGTCCAATCTTCTTATTTTTTAATTTTTTATACATCCCGGTCGGAAATCTCTCCTTACGCAGATGAATCATAATGCGGTCGCCCACCTTGGACACCTTTTGTCGCCGGTGCTTATCCGCTTGTTCCTTGTACTTCTCGTTCGAGGCATGTAGCTTGGCCTGTACTTCCGCATGAATGCCCATGATCTTATCTGCCATATGATCTGCTGCAACACTCGTGCCTGGGTGCTTGGGCAAAGGGACCAAGTCAAGTGCATGGCGAGGCACTCGTCCGTAGATAATCTGGAACGGCGATTTTCCTGTCGAGCGGTTCACCATGTTGTTGAACGCAAACTCTGCTTGAGACAAGGCCAAGTCCCACTGCTTCGACTTTTCTCCTGCAATACTGCGAATGAGGTTTCCTAATGTGCGATTCACAACTTCGGTCTGCCCATCAGTCTGTGGGTGGTAAGCACTGCTGAATTGAAGTCGTGTATCGAATCGAGTCCACAAACTGCCAAAAGTGGCTAATGAACTTCGTGTCACGATCAGAAGTAATGGTCTTAGGGATCCCGTGTAGCCGTACGACCTCCCTGAAGAAGAGATTCGCCACGTGTGTTGCGTCGAGGGTCTTCTTGCATGGGATAAAGTGTGCCATCTTGGAGAAACGATCGACCACCATGAACACCGAATCCATGCCGCGTTGTGTTCGTGGAAGACAAAGCACGAAGTCCATTGATAAATCCTCCCAAGGACCATCAGGCACAGGTAACGGGGTGTAGAGTCCCGTATTCTGAGATTGCCCCTTAGAAGTTTGACAAATATGACAACGTTGTACGGTTCTTCCCACATCACGTATTAATTGCAGCCAGTAATATCGTTCTTCCACAAGAGCTCGCGTCTTATCTCGCCCAAGGTGTCTACCGAGGCCACCTCCATTTAGTTCCTGAATAATCTGCTCCCTTAGAGAACTTTGGGGGATGCACAATCAATTCCCTTTGAAGAGAAAACCATCCTGTATATGAAGGTCATTCGGGTGACCTTCTTGGCACTTTATCTAAGAATCCTTGAAATCCTCATCCTCGGCATACAGCTCCTTGAGACAGTTGAAGCCGACCACCTCGTTGCTCATTGTAACAAGTAGTGATGCACGACGGCTAAGTGCATCAGCCACCTTATTTTGCTGACCTGACTTGTGCTTCAGAACGAACGTGAATTCCTGTAAAAACGCAACCCATCTAGCATGCACACGATTCACATTAGTCTGACTATTAATAAATTTTAATGCTTGATGGTCAGTGTACAGAACAAATTCTCTTTGAATCAGGTAATGCCGCCAATGTCGCAACGTCTGAACAACTGCATACAACTCAAGCTCATAAGTCGATCACTTCTTTCGGGCTTCGCTGAGCTTCTCGCTGTAGAAGGCTACTGGCCTGCCTTCCTGTGATAATACTCTCCCAATTCCGACGTATGAAGTGTCACACTCAACCTCAAACAATTTGTCAAAATTAGGAAACACCAAGACTGGTGGTGTAGACAAATGATGCTTGATCTCGTGAAAGCTCTTGTCAGCTTTATCGGTCCACTGGAACGGTCCCTTCTTCATGCAATCTGTTATAGGCGTGACTATGGTACTAAAATCTCGCACAAATCGACGATAGAAAGTCGCCAACCCGTGAAAACTCCTCACCTCATGAATGTTTGTCGGGATCGGCCATTCCCTAATAGTTCGCACTTTTTCATCGTCCACCCGAATGTCTGTGGACGTTACAACAAATCCTAAAAACAACAGGCTGTCAGTTAAAAAACTACACTTTTTCAAGTTGAGGTACAATTTGTTATCTTGTAGGACCTGCAGCACCTGCCTGAGGTGCTTCTTGTGCTCCGCCTCATCCTGAATATATATCAATATATCATCAAAATATACTACCACAAATCGGCTAGTGAACGGTTTTAGAACTTGATTCATTAAATGCAAAAAAGTACTTGGTGCGTTCGATAGGCTGAAGGGCATGACCAGCCACTCATACAACCCTTCCTTTGTCTTGAATGCCGTTTTTCACTCATCACCTGGTCGGATACGAATTTGATGATACCCGCTCTTTAGATCTAATTTAGAGAACACCTTAGCCCCTTCCAGGATATCGAGCATGTCGTCCAACCTTGGTATTGGGAACCGATATTTGATGGTAATTTTATTGATTGCTCGGCTGTCGACACACATGCGCCAGCTTCCATCTTTTTTTGGCGTTAATAATGCTGGTACAGCACATGGGCTCATGCTCTCTCTTAATAGACCCTTACAGAAATGGTGGAGCCTATAACCATACACCAGGGATGTAACACAATACAATTTTAACATTGGTTGGTGTGTAACTTTATCGATTTTATCTAAGTTCAAGTTCAGTTCCTGAGGCATTGAGTAAAATTGGGCTTGTTATTTGCCCTAGCCAGAATGGTAGCATAACACCATCTATCATTAATGAGCTAAGCAAATACCATACAATTTAGTATATGGATGAACGCCAGCCATATTAACAATGTATATGTTCTAATAACAACTCAGGTACATTAGATGGACTATGACGTAACATTGTAATCAAGTTGCTTTGTTCGTTCTTTTTTTTTTTCACCATAGTTTTTTCACTCTATAAAACTCGCTCAAGTAACTTAAAACTTGGTCAGTCTAATAAGTTAGTGGATGACATAGGTGAGTTTATAGAGAACTTAATGAGTCTTGTAACAAAACTCAGGTAAGATCTTTGTTTATGTTAGAGGAGGTGGGTTCAAACCTCCACTTTATATATATATATATATATATATATATATATATATATATATATATATATATATATATAAAATTATTATCAAACCTTGTCACTCGATAAAACTCGACCAATAACCCAAAACTTGGCAATCCCACAGAGTTAGTGAAAAACTCAGGTAAGATTAAGGAAACCCAACCAGTCTTGTAATAACCTGAGTCATATAGGAACTTGGCACAATTTCATGCTAATTCGAGTTCATGACAAAGCCGAGTTCTGAGTTAACTCGCCAATTTTCTTACTAATGCATCAAGCTTAAAGGAAAATGATTGAAAAATAAATGGAAATATGTTTGTTGAAGGAATACTTGTGCAATTACTTTCTTGCAGCCAATTTAATTGCAATATTTTCTACTTTAGTTTTTAGTTTTTACTCTTTTCCTTTACCTAGTTTTGAATTCCATTTTCATAAAGGGATGATACTATTTCACAGGGAAATGGCAGATGCTGTTGTCAGTGTTCTCCTGGATAATTTGCTGTCAATACTCGTAACCGAAGGTCGTCAGCTAGTTGAGTTTGATGACCAGTTTGAGGAAACAAAAGAGGAGCTTCAGTACATGCAAAGCTATCTCAAGGAAGCTGATCAGGTGAAGAGAAGAGACAGGAATGAGATTCTCAAGAGGGTAATGAGCAATTTAAGAGACTTGGTATACGATGCTGAAGATGTAATAGCAGATTGTCAACTTCTATTCCAGAAAAAACACGAAGGGTGTGCACCAAATTTTACAAGTTATTGCTTTCCTACTCATTTGAAATCCCGTCATCAGTTGGGAAAGCGGCTGAGGAATATAAATCAAGGGGTAAGGAAGGTGAAGAAGAATATGAAGTCCTACTTGCAAACAGCTCCTCGCCAACCTCGCAAAGATGAAGACGGTGGGAATATGCAAATGACGTACCCAACCTTAATAGATGAAGATGAAATGGTAGGTTTAGAAGATGACTCAACAAAGATTATAAATTGGATCTTAGAAGCGGATGGACCCTCAATGGTGATTGGAATAGCTGGAATGGGGGGAATTGGTAAAACCACACTGGCTCAAAAGATATATGATAGTGCGAGTGTGAAAGACTCTTTTAAGCACTTGCTTTTTGTTACTGTTTCTCAGAGTTTCAAATTGGTTGAATTGCTGAAGAAAATGTTGGGGAAACTAAAGGTAGAAGAAAGATTTATGAGGGAAAATGATGTTCGTGACCTGTTGGAAAGGCTTAAGGCCAAGTTAGATGATAAGTACTTGATAGTTTTGGATGACGTTTGGGAAACAGATAAAAGCGGGTGGTGGGAAAGCTTGAAGTCCGCTTTGCCCAAAGTGAGTGGTAGCTATGTCATTGTTACAACAAGGAATGGGGAAGTTGCTAAATCTATGGGAACTACTGACAATCGCATACATCATCCACAAATTCTTTCGGATGAAGATAGTTGGTCCTTGTTCAGGAAAGTAGCTTTCGCAAGAAATGGAGGTAAATGCACAAAGTTGGACTTGGTGGAAGTGGGTATGGAGATTGTTGCCAAGTGCAAGGGGCTTCCTTTGGCAATCAAGGTTGTGGGCGGAATGATGGCACGGAAGAGTGATTCCATCCATGAATGGGGACGAATATCAGAGCACCTAAAGGAGGAGTTGAAAATCAGCAAGAAAGATGAGCCAGTCATTTCATGTCTAGAGTTAAGCTATGAAGAGCTACCAGCATATTTAAAACCTTGCTTCTTGTGCTTTGCCATGTTTCCTGAAGATTTTGTAATTAATGTTGCAGACATGGTTAACTGGTGGATTGGTGAGGGTTTTGTTTGGGGAGAAAATGGGAAAATGGCAGTTGAGATAGGAGAAGAACGACTTTCAGAATTATTTAATCGATTTTTGATACTTGGAGTGAATAAAGATGTCTCTGAGAGAAGCTATTTTAATTGCAAAATGCATGATATGGTTCGAGATATGGTTATAAGAATTGCAAGAGAAGAGAGCTTTTTTGTGAGGTTGGACTGTGGAGGTAGTCCCGCATTCAGTGAGCAGTCTCGCCGTTTGGGAATTGTAAAGAATACAGCTGTAGAGAGCATCGCAAACAGTCCCACCAAGCTGCGGACGTTGGTTGGGATGGACATTCAGAGCATAGAGATGATTGCAAGTCTAAAAGCAAAACTATGCAAAGTAAGGTGGTTGAGGGTGTTATCTCTTTCATTGTCAGAGAGTGATCTCGATGGGGATGTGGTGTGCAGCGATTGGTTGAGTGGGATAGGGTCATTACAACACCTCGTTTATCTTTGCATAAAGAGTAGCTCTGCCTTAACATCACTGCCTGATTCAATAGGAAATCTTCGTAATCTTCGGAATCTATGTTTATGGTACTGCCCCAATTTGAAAAGGCTTCCTGTGTCAATCACAACATTAGAGAAGCTAACAGCTATCCAAATTATTAGGTGTAATTCTTTAGAATGCATGCCGGAAGGGCTTGGAAAGCTTTCAAATCTCGAACGGTTAGGATGGTTTAGTTCTGTGAATAAAAATGGATCCGGTATTTCGGAGTTGAAGAGCTTGACAAAACTTAGAGAACTTAGGATGAAGATAAAATCAATAGAAGAAGGGGAATGGAATGTGTTATCAATGCTCCAGCATCTGCAAATTCTAGAGTTACGTTTTGAGAGATTTTCTGTTGAAAGAGATGGAGTTGTAAGGAAGATTGAAGGTGAGCTTTCTCCTCCTCTTAAATCCCTTAGAGAGTTGCGTCTTTGGAACTGGCCAGGAGAAAGGACACCTGCGTGGCTCAGTCCTACTTCCCTTCCCAATCTTCAGTTTCTTAAGATTGAAGAGGGAAGGATTAGGGAGATGGGTCCCAGATTTTGGGACAGCGAGAGTGGGGTATGGAAAGTGGAGGTATTGGTGCTAGGTATGTTAGAAAAGATGGAAGAGGAGTGGCAGAGGATGAGAAGGGCAATGCCGTCTTTAAGGCTCCTCAAGGTTTGGTACTGTCCGAAGCTAAAGTCATTCCCATTCGATGTTAGAGATCGTTGGGAGTGGAAGATATGGAGGAGAGAAGAAGAAGATTCAGGTAATTAAAGGGTAACCCAAACTTTATTACTTTTTGTATATCCAAAACCATTTGTGAAGCCTTCGTTAGAGGCATTGAAGAGGCGATTCGCGAGCACTGCACTATGCCACGCCATTCCTTTTTTTTTTTATTACTCTTCGTACGTGTGCCGTGCTGGCAAGTGTGCCGCGAATTACCCATTCAATCTCCTGAAGCGGATTGCGTCCACACTGTTCAATCTTCGGAGTAAACTCTGCGGGACCCACTATAGATGCATGTATTCTATGAGCCCGGATTCGTATTCTATTCACACCCTTCAATTGTTTTTCCAGATAACTTTAGGGCAGGAGCCAAAATTGAATCATATCCAAAGTCCAAAAGTTGAGCGTGGGCTGTAAAAAAAAGGTGGACCACATTGGGGATAATGACATCCACCGTTGAAAACTTCCCAGGCCCGAAAAAAAAAGGATGCTTATTTCGGACGCGGATCAGATACAGGTTGAGTAGTGAGACTTGAAGTGACGTCACCAACTTCTGTGGGCCCCACCATGATGTATGTTTTGTATCCACACCGTTCATCCATTTGGAGAGTTCATATTAGGGCATCATCCAAAGAATGAATCAGATCCAAATATCTAGTGAACCCCACCACAGAAAACAGTGGGGAGAGTGACACCCACCATTAAAAAGTTCTAAGGGCCACGAAAGTTTTCAATCAAGTTGATATTTGTGTTTTCCCTTCTTTCATGTTTGTGTTAACACATGAACAGTTTGGATCTCAAATAAACATCATGGTGGACCTTCCAAAGGTTTCAATGTTGGGCGTCACTCTCTCCACTGTTTTCTGTGGTGGGGTCTACTCCAGCCTTGGATCTGCCTCATTCTTTGTGTCATGCCCTAAAACAATCTCTCGAAATGTTAGGATGGTGTGGATACAAAATATCATCATGGTGAGGCCCACATAACTCGGTGACATTACTTAGTCTTGCAACTCAACCTGTCAGTAGCTAATCCTTCGTCCGTTTATTTCTTATCCAACCAGTTAACGAGATCACATAGAC
The DNA here is from genome assembly GCA_037074715.1 of Magnolia kwangsiensis. Classification (NCBI taxonomy): domain Eukaryota; kingdom Viridiplantae; phylum Streptophyta; class Magnoliopsida; order Magnoliales; family Magnoliaceae; genus Magnolia; species Magnolia kwangsiensis. The sequence continues at coordinate 191,479,608 of CM073571.1, read as the reverse complement.
ATAGATGAAGGGAAAATACAAATATCAGTTTGATCTAAAATTTCTGTGGCCCCACAAAAATTTCAATAGTAAGCATTCAATTTTCACCATTTTCTGTGGTGTGGTCCACTTGAGTGCTTTGGATATGGTTCAATTCTAGGATCGTACCCTAAAATGAGCTATCAAAACTGATGGACGGCGTAGATAAGCCACATACATCACCATGGGCATCGCAGAGTTTACTCAGTCAATCCGCTTCCTTAATCTCTTCCATGAATTCGCTACAATCTCTTAATCTTTTTGTTTACTTCTTTACTTTCAAATCTTGGAATGTTAGGATAGATATTGCGTCCTCATAGCCAACCTCTGTCAGTCTATCACTTTTGACAGACCTTACATGGAACTAATATGCTGCTGGTCAAGCTATTTGTTACTCTAGCCATGTTTCACACTTGATACACAGGCATTTAGAAGTGGCACACATGACATTAAACCACTATCTCTATATTATAGCCCAAAATTTAGATTGGTCCAACAATCCTAAGCTCAAATTCAGGGACACTTGTTTGTTGAAATACAAAACATTGGAATTTTTTTTTTCTTCAATCAATAAATGTCCCCCAATCTAATAGTCAAATAATCAAATAAGTGCCTAATTATCATGATGACACTTTGTTAGAGTATCTAAGTTTTATCAAATCATTGTCTTTTGGAATTAAAATTTAATTCTAGAGCTACTTTAGAATTTTGGCAATGGGGAATTTAGCTGGAATTCAATTTCTGATTTTAAGCCATTTACAACTCTTCCTGAAAACTAACTTTTCAAATTCTTAGAAATAGGATTCAAATTCTAAAGTGTCGAACGTAACTTGACACATGAAATTCTCAAGAATCCAATTACTAGACTTGAATTCTTCAAATATCTATTTGCCAAATCACTCCTAAGTTTCTTTGAAGATGTCTCTAACCTCTCTTTCATCTCTCTTCACTGTTTGAAGTTTCAGGTGCTGCCAAAGAGGAAGAAGAGGAGGAAAAAGATGAAGGTATGTTTTTTCTTTTTTCATTTTCAATCATCTGTCACATTCTCTTCACACAACATTTTTTGGTTTGAATGCCATCATGTAATTTAAACTGCTCGATGAACATCGCATATCCTACACATGTTTTGTATCTCCACATATGTAGAGAATGACAATTTTTGTCAGTATTTGTATACACCCATTGATTTGATAAATTCAATAACCCCCTTTCCTTTTGCTTTTAGTCATATAATGATACAAATAAAAAGAAGACAGTCAGGGTACATTCTTAGATTGATCTGAACCATTTATGTTCTTACCAGTGCCATATAGATGTTACTTTATTTCAATCATACACCATTGATGATCCTAACCTTTGAATCTTGAATTTCAACACGAGTTGTTGAAAATTTTACTTTATTCATTTTCAATAATCAGAAGAAAAAAAAAATCTTCAAATTGCCCTTGTTGTTGGTGGAAAATGATTAGAAATATAAAAATTGGATGATCCTTGCCATTTGGTTGGAAGATTCCAAACCAATGGTTGAAAAAAAGAAAAAAAAAAGGTTAGTGGCCCACATTTGGTGAGAAGATGAGAAGAAATTTAGTCTTGGATTACCTAATATCTTTTTTTTAGAACATGATCTGAGTGGGTCCTACTAGATGGATGGTCTCAATTGACACATGAGACATGACCATAACCATGTACAGTAAATGGGTTCTACTGGCTCTGCCTTATCAATTTTGTTGTTCTGTTAGGCTGTTACCATTTTCTTTTGTAGTGATATACCCACAGTACCTCCCCACTTTATGTATTGTACAGATGAGCTATTTCAATCTGATGGTTCCAATGCATATGTGACCATAACAAAAACAGGTAGGGAAACTCATCAGGTGGGCCACACATTCATGAGAGAAAAGAAATAAATAAATGATTTACAAATTCATAGCAATGGCTCACATGCCCAACTTGTTGGCAGTTTCTTTTGCTTAATCACTTTGTAGTGTTCACATTTGAGAAATGATCTAGCTGAGTACGTGTATAGAAACCTTCACATGCACATGGATGCATTTGGCATCCAAGTCCCCCTGTTTGGCTAATTGTAATTGGTATATGATTCACTTTGATTTTCATCCAACTGTTTTCTTTGTGAAGGAACATCACTAGGGGAGATTACTGCCGCATGACTCGAGGAAAGGAAATTTCTATAATATAGAGGCAACCCCAAAGTCCTGGCGCTCACCCGAGTCTTGTCTTCCAACAGTCTATACAGTTCATCATGTGATTTTTCGCTTTTAACTTCCTGTCTCCATTAAAAAATCTGTGAACTCTAGTTCCTTTTTATGTTATATTTGTACCCAATAAACATTTGAAATTAGTACATTGTGATATCTAGGGACATACTCAATTTCACTATCAGATATATTTCATTGACGATGTTAATAGATTTACATGACATTCAGTGTTTTTGTCAAAGACTTAAATCCAGCATTGAGAATATGTTTGTGTGCATAATGAAAATATTCAAACTAATGGTAGCAGTGAACACTGCAAATTCAAAACGTTTCTTGAAAAACATGGCATTGCTCACCGTTTCTCTTGTGCTCATACCCATGAGCGAATGGTCTCGTTGGTTCTGTAAGGTGACCAATGCCCCCATCCCGCCTGTTATGTGATTCAATTCCATCGTTTTCTCATTAACCGTCTATTTTCTTAAAACACACAGTAAATCCTTTTAATTCTTTATTATTATTATTATTATTAATTTCTTAAGGTTCTGTGTATGAATGTTTTAATTAGGTTATGGCTATGTAGTGACTCATCCTCCTCAAACGTGGCACAAATGTGCATCTAGATGATCCAAAATTGTGGGGTCCAATTGTGAACGGAGTGTATCTCTAAAATCACAATAATCATCAATTAATTGCTATCAAATGGATGGCTAAAACTAAAATATATAGTGGTCCAAATTTGAAGGGAAAAGTCAGAAGGTGATGTAAAGTAGGTCACAGATACTTTCATGGCCAAGTTGGACCAGAAAAGGCTCGATGGGAGACAGAGATTATCCAGACGGTCAGAACTTAAAATGGATGTATCTTGCAAACTGGAATGAGTTATCGAACATAAAATATATAATTTTGGGGTAAGATCATTTCTCTATTTTAATTCTGTTTTTACTATAAATAGTAAGTTTTAGTTTGATTATAACTCTTCATTCATTGAGCTTTAGGAGTTGTGCCCAACATGAAAAGTTCTTAGAATAATTCGGAAAACCGCGTGGTGAAGCCAAACAGGACACTTTCTATTTTTAGCTAAAAACCTTGTGCACTAGTAGACATCACGACTGTCTATAAATAATAAATTTACTATTTATAGTAAGTTGCGAGTAAGTTTACTATTTATAGTAAGTTGTGAATTTTAGGATTTTTAGTTGTAGTTTGATTCTAAAATTTCTTCCATTGATCAGTATCTCTATTTAAAGGGTTATGAACTCATTTATTTCATTCATCGATCAATTTTGAATTTTATCTAATTTATTTTCTATTTTCTTGTTTTTTCCTTCATGGATTCGAGAAGTCTTTGTGAGGAGTCCAGAGAAGTTTTGTGGATTCGAAATAGTTATTCCCTTGAGGAAGATGGTACTCAACCTCACATCCTTCCCTGCATCAGATGATCAATATTACCTACTCAGTGCAAATTTTCATTTATCCTCCATTGATGGTTGGGTCAGCCATTTAAACAGTTTGGATTGACATGCAACTATGCAATCAAAGAGTCCCCACCATTTTCCAAATGGTACCAAGTTAAGACTGATGGGACCCTCTCATTTGATCATACAAAGATAATAGATCATCCAACCGATGAGATTCAGGGCCGCCCATCCCTACGAACCATGACGATCCCCATACAAGAGATGGGGAGCATATGATAGGAATTGTTGATTTGTAGAAACACTCTCATAAAGGAATTACACAAGGAAGAATTCTCAAATAGAATTAAAAAAGGGAAATGATATTGGTTCCCGGCCTTGTTTTATAATTGCACATTTCTCTACTTTTGGTCAAGGTTTTTTGGTTCCAATATACACCAACCTATATCCGTTGTTTCCTGAAACTGATGGCCCATTACGTTGGCCCACACATGGGATGAACAGGATTGTCCAATTGCTGTAAAAAACAAGAGGTATTTATACAATATTCAATATACAACTCATTCTCCATTTTACATGGAGCTTATTGTTGGCTTATTTTGCTAGGCCACCTTTTTTTTAAATTTAATAATGGGGGAAAGGTGGGACCACACCACTTGAATTTTATTGAAATCGAAGATACAGCACAACCATTCAGAGAAGCCCAACAGAAAAAGAATTTAAGCCACACCTATCATAAACCATTACTAGGGTGAGTCAAGTCAATTTATATACTTTTTTTTTTTTTCCTTTTTGAACTAGAAATCAAACTTCATTTCAAAAAGCTATATATGGAAATGAGAATGAATTTTCATATCTAACTTTATTTTCACAATCAACAGAAAATGTTACATATAAGTAAAACAATTTCATGAAACTCATTTCCATGCTAAGATAGGGAAGTCCACCAATCCAAGCCATGGTGTTTGAACCTTCCACCAATACAAGGGTCAAACTAGTGCTCTATGAGTGTTTAGCTTATAAATCTCTTTCATTTTACTTATTAATACATGCTTTGGGTGAATTAGTCAGATTGCCAGTTAGACCCTATTGAACCGGACTGCCAGTAAAAATGGTGAGGCTTGGTTCCATTTTCGAAACATTGCTAAAGATCATCTAGCGAAACAAAGGAGCTGGCTTGATTGAGTCTTCGGCCTGATCAGATCGGTTTGAGCTGACTCAAATCTTTACTAATTACAAATCATACAAAGAAAAGTTTTTGTTATGAAAACTAATCTGGATCCAGACCATATCTAAGAGACTAAGACCCAATTCCATTCTGAATTCCATTTTTTTCTTGAAATTAGACCCAACAGGAACCCAACTAGACAACCCAAATTTGATCACATTCTCATTTGTTACATCTTACATGCGACCATAACCCGAGTGGCCCAAGTACAATTTCTTTAATACATTACAGCTGTGGTTGCTCCCTTTTGGTTTTGACCAAATACCATAGCCTCTTAAAATACCTAGAGGAGTTATATGTTCTTCATCAGTAGCAGCGGCATCACTGAAGGAATTTTTGATGCCACACATGGTAAAACATTTACACTCCAACACATTACATGAGCTAAAATATCATGCAGTATCTCAACTGCAAGATAAAATATACATTGAAAAGACGACAAGCCCTAATACAACTTGTTTGGTGTGGAAGCAACCTTAAACGGAATCAAACAGTGCAATCGAAAAAAAATTCAAGCAACAGAGAACGTATGAATCTTATGTGAAAATTTCTTATGGAGAAAAACCACAACATCGAGCGATAAACAATTCACCATGAATAGAAAGTTCTAAGAGACGAAAAACTTACATATACAAAACCATGTCTATATAAACAATTTCTCCTTCTCAAAACTCCATCTTTCCCTTTTTCACAACATGATTGACTGTAATCCTATATTAATAAGGGTGCATTAGATGGGATTAGGTGGGATGGATTTGGAATTGCATTAGGTCAGTGCCAATTCTACTCAATGTTAGCAAGTTGTGTAGGTCCCACCATGATGTGTGGGCTATATCCATACTGTCCACCCATTTTTCGAGATGATTTTAGAGCATGGGCCAAAAAATCAGGTAGATCTAAAGCTCAAGTGGACCCCACCATAGAAAGCAGCGGGGATTGAATACCTACTGTTGAAAGCTTCTTTGGAGCCATATAAGTATTGGATCTGCCTCATTTTTAGGCTCATGCCATAATAAAATGAGATTACAAAACAGATGAATGGTTTGGATATAACACTGTGTTATTCTCAAGAGTTTCAAATGATGGTGGGTATATCCATTCAATAATGTACCACCGTATTACAATCATAGCATATAGAATTAAGCTAATCCCATGGTACCAGGGACTGCCACGTGTAATAATTATGTTGTTTTTAATCCCATCCCACTCAATCCTTTCCAATACTATGCGCCAAATGCACCCAAGGTTTTTATAACCCTCGTACAGAATTAGAAACAAAACCAGAGTCTTTCACAGTTGTGCAAACTGTCAACTGAACATTTGATCAAATCGGCTCCAATCTACGACCCATTGATCGAATTGATGCCTTAGTTGATAGAATCAGCATTTCCCAAAAGTATTAAGAGAGCAAATTAAAAATTTTGAAATTTTCTCGAATCAACACAAAATCCTATTTCAACAACATATTGAAGGCTCTCAATGTACAATATATTCCTTGAAATGATGTGCTAAAAACCTAGAGAAAATGACCACCGTAGACAAAACCTTTTACCCAGCGGTTTTTATCGCGGAATAGAAACTTAAGTTACCAACTTAGACTAGCACGTGCGGACAGCGACGTTGAGGACGAAACTACCCCTCCTTTTCACTGCGAAGACGAGAGCCGACGCTCCTCCAACTGAGAGTTGTACGAACGGCTTAGGAGAGATCAAAGTTACATGGCCCCACAGCTATGTATTTATCATATCCACAACGTTCATCCATATTTCAAAATCATTTCGGAGCATTATCCCAAAAAAAATAAATCATATCCATAAACCAATGGACCACACCACAAAGAACAGCGGGAAAATTGATTTTCACCGTTAAAAATTTTTGTAAGGCCCATCATAACATTTATTTTCCATCCAATCTATTCATAAGGTCACAAAGGCCTGGATGAATAGGAAAAACAAATTCCATGATGATCCAAAACTTCTGCAATCCCTAAAAGGGTTTCAATGGTAGACATTCAATTCCCCATTACCTTTTACTGTGTGGTCCAATTGATAGCTAGATCTGTCTTATTTTTCATCCCAAGCCTTAATACGAGTTCACCGAATAGATGGATGGTTTGGATATAACATATACCTCATAATGGGACCCACAAAAATCAGTGGGGATTACAACTGGGAAATGGAAAAAAAAAAAAAAAGTGAAAAAGAAGATAGCAAGTTGGGGTCGACCGGGTCAATCCGGTCGACCGGCCTAGGGCTACGGATTATAACCGTAGCCAAAACTACAAAGCTATGCTATTTTTTTGTCCTTTTCCTTGTTATGTTTTATTTTTAATTTTTACATGGAGAATTTTATTGTACCTATATTTTTCTTTAATACATGTTTATATAAATATATGTGTGAGTGTGTGTGTGTGTGTGTGTCTATATATATATATATATATATATATATATATATATATATATATATATATATATATATATATATATATATTATTTTTTTTTCTCTTTTTTTTTTTTTCATTTCTTTCTTTATTCATTTAACAAGAATATCTTCTAAACTAAAATTAGTTATTTGACGTACCACATATGATTTTGGGGTAGGAGAACCTATTTTGGCTAACCAACCTAGTTATTTTCCAAGATTCTATTAAGTCAATGGTCGAAAATACATTTCATTCACTTCATGGTCAAACTAAAAATTGAGCGAGGCAAATATGAAATTGAGTGAGTAAATTGAAAATTGAGCAGGACAAGGTATGAATTGAGTGAGGGAAGCTAGAAATTGAGCGAGGTAATAGAAATTGAGCGAGGTAATATAGGAGTTCAGCGAGGGAATCTAGAAATTGAGCGAGACAACTTAGGATTTGAGCGAGGAAAGCTAGAAATTGAGCGAGGGAACCTAGAAATTGAGCGAGGTTTAGGCTACGTTGAAATTGAGCGAGAGAATCTCGCTCAAATCCTAAGTTGCCTCGATGAATTTATACGTTGCATCGCTCAATTGATAGGTTGTCTCGCTCAATTCCTAAGTTCCTTCGCTTAATTTATATATTGCCTCACTGGATTTCTAGCTTCTCTCACACAATTCGTAGGCTGTCTCGCTCAATTCATATATTTTTCCAGATCATTTTATGGTATGAGACCAAAAATGAGATATATCCAGTTCTCAAGTGTACCACATTACAGGAAATAGTGTTGAATGAGCGTCAACCATTAGAAACCTTTAGGGGGCCCACTGTGATGTTTGTGAGAAATCCTCCTCGTGTAAGTTCATTCATAGGGTCAAAAAGACCTGGATGAAGAGGGAAAAAAGATTTCATAATGATCCAAAACTTCTGTAACCCCTAAAAGGGTTTCAATGGTAGACGTTCAATTTCCGATTGCCTTTTACAGTGTGGTCCACTTGATAGTTAGATCTATCTTATTTTTCGTCTCAAGCCTTAATATGAGCTCGTAAAATATATGGACGGTTTGGATATAACACATACATCATGATGGGACCCACAAAAGTAACATAGCAAAAAAAAATAAAAAAAATTTAAGTTTGCCCCGCTCAATTTCCAGTTTTTCCCGCTCAATTTTCAGTTTCCCCCACTCAATTTCTAGTTTGACTCGCTCAATTTCTAGTTTGCCCCGCTCAACTTCCAGTTTGCCCCGCTCAATCTCTAGTTTGCCCTGCTCAATTTCCAGTTTGCCCCGCTCAATTTCTAGTTTTCCCCGCTCAATTTCTAGTCTGCCCTTCTCAATTTCCAGTTTACCCCGCTCAACTTCGAGTTTGCCCCGCTCAATTTCCAGTTTGCCCCGCTCAATTTTCAGTTTGGCCAGCTCAATTTCCAGTTTGCCCTGCTCAATTTCTAGTTTAAGTTTAGGTTTAAGGATTTGAGTTTAGGTTATAGGTTTAGGTTTTGGGATTTGAGAATGGGTTTGGGTTTAGGTTATAGGTTTTGGTTTCAGTTTAGGTTATAGGTTTTGGGATTTGATAATAAGTTCCGGTTTAGGTTATAGGTTTTGGTTTTGGTTTAGGCTATAGGTTTTGATTTAGGTTTAGGTTGTAGGTTTATGTTAAGGTTTAGGTTTAGGTTATAAGCTTTTGGATTTGAGAATGGGTTCGGGTTTAGGTTATAGGTTTTAGTTTAGGTTATAGGTCTTAGGATTTGATAATGGGTTCTGGTTTAAGTTATAGGTTTAGGTTATAGGTTTTTATTTAGGTTTTGGTTATATGTTTTGGTTTAAGTTTAGGTTATAGGTTTTGGTTTAGGTTATAGGTTTATGTTAAGGTTTAGGTTTATGTTATAGGTTTTTGGATTTGAGAATGAGTTCGGGTTTAGGTTATAGGTTTTGGTTTTGATTTAGGTTATAGGTAATAGGTTTAGGATAAGGTTTAGGTTTAGGTTATAGGTTTTGGGATTTGAGAATGGGTTCGGGTTTAGGTTATAGGTTTGGTATTGGTTTAGGTTATAGGTTTTGGTTAAGGTTATAGGTTATAGGTTTAGGTTTAGGTTAAGGTTAAGTTTAGGTTATAGGTTTTGGAATTTAATAATGGGTTCGGGTTTAGGTTATAGGTTCTGATTTTGGTTTAGGTTATAAGTTATAGGTTTAGGATAAGGTCTACGTTTAGGTTTAGGTTATAGGTTTTGGAATTTGAGAATGGGTTTGGTTTTAGGTCATAGATTTTAGTTTTAGTTTAGGTTATAGGTTTAAGTCAATTTCATATTTGTCCCGCTCAATTTTCAGTTTGCCCCGCTCAATTTCTAGTTTTTTCCGCTTAAGTTTCAGTTTGCCCTGCTCAATTTTCAATTTGCCCCGCTCAATTTTCAGTTTACCCCGCTCCATGTCTAGTTTGCCCCGCTCAATTTCTAGTTTGCCCCGCTCAATTTCCAGTTTGCTTTGAGTGGGGCAAACTGAAAATTGAGCGGGGCAAACTAGAAATTGAGTGGGGCAAACTCGAAATTGAGCGGGGTAAACTGAAAATTAAGCGGGGCAAACTAGAAATTGAGCAGGGCAAATTGAAAATTGAGTGGGACAAATATGAAATTAGCCTAAACCTATAACCTAAACTAAAACCAAAACCTATGACCTAAACCCGAACCCATTCTCAAATCCCAAAACCTATAACCTAAACCTTATCCTAAACCTATAAGCTATAACCTAAACCAAAACCAAAACCTATAACCTAAACCTGAACCCATTCTCGAATACGAAAACCTATAACCTATCCATAAACCTTAACCTATAACCTAACATAAACCTATACTTATAACTTAAAACTATTCCCAAATCCCAAAACCTATAACCTAAACCTAACCTTTTCCTAAACCTATAACCTAAACTTAATTTCTAAAGTGAAACCTACACCTAATTCTAATCTCAACTTCCTAACATAAATGTAAACCTAAACTTAAAAACCCAAACTTAAACATAATCCCGAACCTAAACCCGATTTTCTAAACCTAAACCATAATCCATTCTCAAATCTAAAAACCTATAACCTAAACCAAAACCAAAACTAAAACCTATAACCAAAACTCGAACCCATTCTCAAATCCCAAAACCTATAACCTAAACCCGAACCCATTCTCAAATTCAAAAACCTATAACCTAAACATAAACCTATAACCTATAACCTTAACCAAAACCTATAACCTAAACCAATACCAAAACCTATAACCTAAACCCGGACCCATTCTCAAATCCCAAAACCTATAACCTAAACCTAAACCTAAACCTTATCCTAAACCTATAACTTATAACCTAAATTTCTAGTTTGACCATGAAATGATTGAAATTGACCGTGAAGTGAATGAAATGTATTTTCGACCATCGACCTGATGGAATCTTAGAAAATAACTAGGTTGGTTGGATAAAATAGCTTCTCCTACCCCAAAATCATATGTGGTACGTCAAGTAACTAATTTTAGTTTAGAAAATATTCTTGTTAAATGAATAAAGAAAGAAATGAAAAAAAAAAAAGAGAAAAATTTATATTTTTATATATATACACATACACACACATATTTATATAAACATGTATTAAAGAAAAATGTAGGTACAATAAAGTTCTCCATGTAAAAAATAAAAATAAAAAATAAAAAAGAAAAAGAAAAATAAGTGCAGAGCATTATAGCTATGGCTACGGTTATAATCCGTAGCCATAGGCCGGTCGACCCCAACTTGCTGACTTCTTTTTCATTTTTTTTTTTTCCTTTTCCCTGTTATAATCCTCACTGATTTTTGGGTTTTAGGATTTGAGAATGGGTTCGGGTTTAGGTTACAGGTTTTGGGATTTGTGAATGGGTTCGGGTTTAGGTTATAGGTTTTAGTTTTGGTTTAGGTTATAAGTTTTGGTTTAGGTTTTAAGTTTAGGTTTAGGTTTGGGTTTGGGTCTTGGGATTTGAGAATGGGTTCAGGTTTAGGTTATAGGTTTTGGGATTTGAGAATGGGTTCGGATTTAGGTTATAGGTTTTGGTTTTGGTTTAGGTTATAAGTTTTGGTTAAGGTTATAGGTTATAGGTTTAAGTTTAGGTTATAGGTTTATGATAAGGTTATAGGTTTTGGGATTTGGGAATAGTTTTAGGTTATTAGTATAAGTATAGGTTAGGTTATAGGTTTTGGAATTTGAGAATGGATTCGGGTTTAGGTTATAGGTTCTAAGATTTGAGAATGGATTCGGGTTTAGGTTATAGGTTTTGGTTTTAGTTTTGGTTTAGGGATTTGAGTTTAGGTTATATGTTTATGTTTAGGTTTAGGTTTAGGTTTGGGTTTGGGTTTGGGTTTTGGGATTTGTGAATGGGTTCGGGTTTAGGTTACAGGTTTTAGAATTTGAGAATGGGTTCGGGTTTAGGTTATATGTTTTAGGTTTTGGTTTAGGTTATAGGTTTTGGGATTTGAGAATGGGTTCGGGTTAGGTTATAGGTTTTGGTTTTGGTTTAGATTATAGGTTTTGGGGTTTGAGAATGGGTTCGGGTTTAGGTTATAAGTTTTGGTTTGGATTTAGGTTATAGGTTATAGGTTTAGGTTTAGGTTATAGGTTTAGGATAAGGTTATAGGTTTTGGGATTTGGGAATAGTTTTAGGTTATAAGTATAGGTTTAGGATAAGGTTATAGGTTTTGGGATTTGAGAATGAGTTCGGGTTTAGGTTATAGGTTTTGGTTATGGTTTTGATTTAGGTTATAGGTTTTAGGATTTGAGAATGGGTTCGGGTTTAGGTCTTAGGTTTTGGTTTAGGTTATAGGTTTTGGTTTAGGTTATAGGTTAGAGGTTTAGGATATGGTTTTATGTTTAGTTTAGAGGTTTAGGTTATGGTTTTAGGTTTAAGTTATAGGTTTTTGGAATATTTGATAATGGGTTCGGGTTTAGGTTATAGGTTTTGGTTATGGTTTTGGTTATAGGTTTTGGTTTTGGTTTTAGTTATAAGTTTTGGTTTAGGTTATAGGTTATAAGTTTAGGATAAGGTTTAGGTTTAGGTTATAGGTTTTTGGATTTGAGAATGGGTTCGGGTTTAGGTTATAGGCTTTGGTTATGGTTTTGGTTTAGGTTATAGGTTTTGGGATTGGAGAATGGGTTCGGGTTTAGGTCTTAGGTTATGGTTTTGGTTATGGTTTTGGTTTAGGTTATAGGTTTTAGGATTTGAGAATGGGTTTGGGTTTAGGTTATAGGTTTTGGTTTTGGTTTTGGTTTAGGTTATAGGTTTTGGGATTTTATAATGGGTTCAGGTTTAGGTTATAGGTTTAGGTTTAGGTTTAGGTTATAGGTTTTAGGATTTGATAATGGGTTCGGGTTTAGTTCATAGGTTTAGATTTAGGTTATAGGTTTTTGGATTTAAGAATGGGTTCGGGTTTAGGTTATAGGTTTTGGTTGTGGTTTTGGTTTAAGTTATAGGTTTTAGGATTTGAGAATGGGTTCGAGTTTAGGTTATAGGTTTTGGTTTAGGTTATAGGTTTTGGATTTTAGAATGGGTTTGGGTTTAGGTTATAGGTTTAGATTTAGGTTTAGGTTATAGGTTTTGGGATTTGAGAATGGGTTCGGGTTTAGGTCATAGGTTTTGGTTTTGGTTTAGGTTATAGGTTTTGGGATTTGAGAATGGGTTCGGGTTTAGGTCATAGGTTTTGGGATTTGAGAATGGGTTTGGGTTTAGGTTATATGTTTTGGTTTCGGTTTAGGTTATAGGTTTTGGGATTGCAGAATGGGTCGGATTTAGGTCTTAGGTTTTGGTTTTGGTTTTGGTTTTGGTTTAGGTTATAGGTTTTGGTTTAGGTTATAGGTTATAGGTTCAGGATAAGGTTTAGGTTTATGTTATAGGTTTTTGGATTTGAGAATGGGTTCGGGTTTAGGTTATAGGTTTTGGTTGTGGTTTTGGTTTAGGTTATAGGTTTTAGGATTTGAAAATGGGTTCGGATTCAGGTTATAGGTTTTGGATTTGGTTTAGGTTATTAGTTTTGGTTTAGGTATAGGTTTAGGTTATAGGTTTTGCTTTAGAATGGGTTTGGGTTTAGGTTATAGGTTTAGGTTTAGGTTATAGGTTTTGGGATTTGAGAATGGGTTCGGGTTTAGGTCATAGGTTTTGGTTTAGGTTATAAGTTTTAGGATTTGAGAATCGGCTCGGGTTTAAGTTATAGGTTTTGGTTTTGGTTTTGGTTTAGGTTATAGGTTTTGGGATTGGAGAATGGGTTCGGGTTTAGGTCTTAGGTTATGATTTTGGTTATGGTTTTGGTTTAGGTTATAGGTTTTAGGATTTGAGAATGGGTTTGGGTTTAGGTCATAGGTTTTGGTTTTAGTTTTGGTTTAGGTTATAGGTTTTGGGATTTTAGAATGGGTTCGGGTTTAGGTTATAGGTTTAGGTTTAGGTTTAGGTTATAGGTTTTAAGATTTTAGAATAGGTTTGGGTTTAGTTCATAGGTTTAGGTTTAGGTTATAGGTTTTGGGATTTGAGAATGGGTTCGGGTTTAGGTCATAGATTTTGGGATTTGAGAATGGGTTCAGGTTTAGGTCATAGGTCTTGGTTTAGGTTATAGGTTTTATGATTTGAGAATCGGCTCGGGTTTAGGTTATAGGTTTTGGTTTTAGTTTTGGTTTAAGTTATAGGTTTTAGGATTTGAGAATGGGTTTGGGTTTAGGTTATAGGTTTTAGTTTAGGTTATAGGTTTTGAAATTTTAGAATGGGTTCAGGTTTAAGTTATAGGTTTAGGTTTAGGTTTAGGTTATAGGTTTTAGGATTTGAGAATGGGTTCGGATTTAGTTCATAGGTTTTGGTTTTGGTTTAGGTTATAGGTTTTGGGATTTGAGAATTGGTTCGAGTTTAGGTCATAGGTTTTGGTTTTGGTTTTGGTTATAGGTTTTGGTTTTGGTTTTGGTTTAAGTTATAGGTTTTTGGGTTTGAGAATCGGTTCGGGTTTAGGTTAAGGGTATGGTACCTGCAAATACAAATATAAACATGGCCTGTCCAAATTGCCAGGCCCTTCCAATGCTGTCCATAGGAAATGGACAACTTCATCATAGTCATAACAGCGGTTCCCACCTTCCAGGGATCCCCGATCTTTCGGATAGCTCCGACGCATATCCGGGTCCGCTCCATTAATTTCGAGCAAATACATAAACACGGCCTGTCCAAATGGCCAGGCCCCTCCAATGCTGTCCATAGGAAATGGACAACTTCATCATAGTCATACCAGCGGTTTCCACCTTCCAAGGACCCCCGCTCTTCCGGATAGCTCCGACGCACATCCAGGTCTGCTCCATCAATTTTGAGTAAATACATAAACACGATCTGTCCAAATGGCCAGACCACTCCAACCATGTGCATTGTTGAGTCAAGAGATGTACCAGATGCTTGAATCTGAAATATGCATTTAAACATAAAATGGTATTAGGAATCGCTTCTCAAAACAATCAGTTCTATGAAATCTCGGTATGTAAACAAGATATTCAAACAATCAGTTCTACCAAATGAAAAATTACAAAATCTGTTACCAATTAGAAGGCACCTAACGAATCGGTAAGCCAAAAGTAGCTTGAAAAATTAGTAATCTTTTATGAGATTGAAAACAAACCAAGAGGAGTTATATGATCGTCTGTCTGATGACTGATGACATGTAGAGTAAGCTCACATTCTGATTTGTCACAAGTGAAAACCACAACTGGTGTAAAATTGAATGCACAATCTTTAAAATCACAAATGAAACATGTGATAATAGTCTCAAATTGAATGCACAACCTCAAGGTAGCAGCAAGGCTCCATTCAATTGAGTTGTAAAATATATGATTCTTACAAAATTTACAAAAAGAAGAATATTCAAAAAGCAATACTCCATAACAATGAGAAAGCGACAATAAAAACAAGAAAAAGGCAAGCAAAACTTCCATAATGATACTTTCTTTACCTTGAAAATCTGAGAAGGATAATAGACAAGTCTATGAGATTCTTCTCCTCCTGATATATACTAGCCTGAACAAAGAAAACAAGCGTTGCACATGAATGAATTTGTCTCATGACTTGAACTCATTTAACCTAGAGAGCATCCAAGAACCAAGGCCAACAAGTCATATTGTTTTGACATACATCAAGATCCATAATTACATATCAAGTTCAATATTGTGCTAAAAGTGAAATCGATCAATTTCTAGACAAAACTAACAGTAAATTTTTATTTTTATTTTAAAAAAAAGATCACTCGATCTTTCTTTAATAAATGGGAGACTTAATATTGTTGCAGCATTTTCTTAATGATCTGTTTGCAACTAGCACATCTGTAGCTGGCTCAGATTAACAGCCTAGCTCACCAAACCAGGGACTGTGCTTGCATCTTTTTTCTAACCAACTGTTTTCTTAACCGATGGTTTGCAAATAGACGGTTAAGAAAAAGTTGAAACAACAATCGAAATTTGATAGAAAAAACACAAAGATTGGACCTATTTACAATAGTCACTTGTCCATCAATTGGGTCAGCTTAGCATTAAATTCCTTCTCCAATTCCACTTCTTCTTCCAAATACCTCCACTTCAACTCTGTCTTCTTATCTTCATGCAATCGTATCAGCCTCTCTCTCTCTCTCTGCTTCAAACTCTTTAATCTAATTTGACTGGCTATCAATGAATCGAGCAATCTCTTCAAGCCTACTTTAAGGACTGTTTGGATTTGTGAATTTTTTTCTTTTTTATTTTTGAAGAAAATGGAGTTTTTTGGGAAACTCCAAATCTAAAAAACAGTCGAAAATGAAAATTTGTTTCCCACGATTGTCTTTTAGCAAGATTTTCATGAAAAAATTTCTTCATTTACAAATCTATATTCATGAAAAATTTGTTGCCAGTCTAGGCAAGGAAACTAAAAGGAGGCATTTTTCAGGAAATGAGGGAAATGGAAATGACATTTTCAAAAAATTTACAAAAACAAACAAAAAATGAAGTCCATCCGATCAATTCCTAGGTTCCTTCGCTCAATTGCTAGGTTGTCTCGCTCAATTCCTAGGTTCCTTCGCTCAATTTATATATTGCCTTACTGGATTTCTAGCTTCCCTCGCACAATTCGTAGGCTGTCTCGCTCAATTCATATATTTTTCCAGATCATTTTATGGTATGAGACCAAAAATGAGATATATCCAGTTCTCAAGTGTACCACATTACAGGAAATAGTGTTGAATGAGCGTCAACCATTAGAAACCTTTAGGGGGCCCACTGTGATGTTTGTGAGAAATCATCCTCGTCTAAGTTCATTCATAGGGTCAAAAAGACCTAGATGAAGAGGAAAAAAATTTCATAATGATCCAAAACTTCTGTAACCCCTAAAAGGGTTTCAATGGTAGACGTTCAATTTCCCATTGCCTTTTACAGTGTGGTCCACTTGATAGTTAGATCTATCTTATTTTTCGTCTCAAGCCTTAATATGAGCTCATAAAATATATGGACGGTTTGGATATAACACATACATCATGATGGGACCCACAAAAGTAACATAGCAAAAAAAATAAAAAATTTCCAGTTTGCCCCGCTCAATTTCTAGTTTGTCCCGCTCAATTTTCAGTTTCCCCCGCTCAATTTCTAGTTTGTCCCGCTCAATTTTCAGTTTGTCCCGCTCAAATTTTAGTTTGCCCCGCTTAATTTTCAATTTGCCCCGCTCAATTTCGAGTTTGTCCCGCTCAATTTCCAGTTTGCCCCGCTCAATTTCTAGTTTGTCCTGTTCAATTTGTAGTTTGGCTCGCTCAATTTCTAATTTGCCCCGCTCAATTTTCAGTTTGCCCCGCTCAATTTCTAGTTTGCCCCGCTCAATTTCCAGTTTATCCCGCTCAATTTCCAGTTTGAGCGGGCAAACTGGAAATTGAGCGGGGTAAACTGGAAATTGAGCGGGGCAAACTAGAAATTGAGCGGGGCAAACCGAAAATTGAGCGGGGCAAACTAGAAATTGAGCGGGGCAAACTGCAAATTGAGCGGGATAAACTGGAAATTGAGCGGGGTAAACTGGAAATTGAGCGAGGTAAACTGGAAATTGAGCGGGACAAACATGAAATTGACCTAAACTTAAACCTATGACCTAAACCCGAACCCATTCTCAAATCTCAAAACCTATAACCTAAACCTAAACCTAAACCTTATCCTAAACCTATAACTTATAACCTAAACCGAAACCAAAACCTATAACCTAAACCTGAACCCATTCTCGAATACCAAAACCTATAACCTATCCTTAAACCTTAACCTATAACCTAACCTAAACCTATACTTATAACTTAAAACTATTCCCAAATCCCAAAACCTATAACCTAAACCTAACCTTTTCCTAAACCTATAACCTAAACTTAATTTTCTAAAGTGAAACCTACACCTAATTCTAATCTCAACTCCCTAACATAAATGTAAACCTAAACTTAAAAACCCAAACTTAAACCCAATCCCGAACCTGAACCCGATTTTCTAAACCTAAATCATAACCCATTCTCAAATCCAAAAACCTATAACCAAAACCAAAACCAAAACCAAAACCAAAACCAAAACCAAAACCTATAACCAAAACCTATAACCTAAACCCGAACCCATTCTCAAATTCAAAAACCTATAACCTAAACTGAAACCTATAACCTAAACCTGAACCCATTCTCAAATCCAAAAACCTATAACCTTAACCTAAACCTATAACCTATAACCTAAATCAAAATCAAAACCAAAACCTATAACTTACCCATTCTCAAATTCAAAAATTATATCGACGCAATTATAGCTACGGTTATAATCCGTAGCTAAAGTGTATCAAAAATTGTTATCCCTAAACCTAAACTTACACCCTAAACCTAAATTTTTAAATCCCTAAACCTAAACTTACACCCTAAACCTAAATTTTCAGTTTGCCCCGTTTAATTTTCAGTTTGCTCCGCTCATATATGGAAGGTTTGGATATAAGACATACATCATGATGGGACCTACAAAAGCAAAAAAAAAAAATTTCGGTTTACCCCGCTCAATTTTTAGTTTGCCCCGCTCAATTTTCAGTTTGCCCCGCCAAACTGGAAATTGAGCGGAGCAAACTGAATTTATTTATTTTTTTGCTATGTTGCTTTTATGCGAGGGAAGCTAGAAATCCATTGAGGCAATATATAAATTGAGCGAAGGAACCTAGGAATTGAGCGAGGCAACCTAAAAATTGAGCAAGGGAACCTAGAAATTGAGCGAGGCAACCTATGAATTGAGCGAGGTAACGTAGGAATTGAGATAGGAATCCTAGGATTTGAGCAAGGGAAGCTAGAAATTGACCGAGGCAACCTAGGATTTGAGTAAGGTAACTTAGGATTTGAGCGAGTAAAGCTAGAAATTGAGCGTGGGAACCTATAAATTGAGCGAGACAACTTAGGAATTGTGTTAAGAAATGTAGGAATTCAGCAAGGTAACCTAGGAATTGAGCGAGGGAAGCTAGGAATTGAGCGAGGAAAGGTAGAAATTGAGCGAGGCAACCTAGCATTTGAGCAAGGCAACCTAGGATTTGAGCGAGGAAAGCTAGAAATTGAGCGAGGGAACCTAGAAATTGAGTGAGGCAACCTAGGAATTGAGCGAGGCAACCTAGGAATTGATCGAGGAATCCTAGGATTTTAGCGAGGGAAGCTAAAAATTGAGCGAGGGAACCTAGGATTTGAGCGATGCGATCTAGAAATTGAGCGAGGCAACGTAGGGATTGAGCGAAAGAAGCTAGAAATTGAGCGAGGTAATGTAAAAATTCAGCAAGGAATTCTAGTTATTGAGCAAGGGAACTAAGAAATTCAGTAAGGCAACCTAGGATTTGAGCGAGGCGAGGGAAGCTACAAATTGTGCGAGGGAACCTATAAATTGAGCGAGGCAACCTACGAATTGAGCGAAGAAGCTAGAAATTGAGCGAGGCAACCTAGGATTTGAGCGAGGGAATATCGAAATTGGAGCGAGGCAACTTAGGAATTGAGCGAGGGAAGCTAGAAATTGAGTGAGGAAAGCTAGAAATTGAGCGAGGCAAGCGAGGCGACGTAGAAATTGGAGCGAGGATTGAGCGAGGGAACCTAGAAATTGAGCGAGGGAACCTAGGAGTTGAGCAAGGCAACGAAAAAATTCAACAAGGCAATCGAGAAATTGAGCAAGGGAAACATCAATTTGAGCGAGGCAACCTTGAAATTGGGTGAGGCTAACATGAATTGGAATGAACTTTAAATGTAATTGACCTAGCCTAACAATTTACTTTGCTGAATTTGACCGATCAGTTAATGAAATTGACCGAGATTTACATGAAATTCTCTTCGGTGAATTTGATCGAGCAATTAATGAAATTGACCGAGCGATTCATAAAATTTTCAGTACGCACTTATAGTGCTGAGTTAACTAAGTTGGGCACACCCAGATCCATAGCTCAATTGGCAGACTGAGTAGAGATACCTCATATCAACACTTGAGGTCCTGGTATCGATTCCTAGCAGGGGTGGCTAACATGGAGTGTGTGTATTGACATGGGTGTGTACTAACAAGCTAACCTAAAAAAACTTTTTTTAAAAAATTAATAGTAAAATATTAAAAAAATTAAAAAATTAAAAATATTGAGTTAGGCCCACCTTGAATGTATGTGGACTATCCATGACGTTCATCCATTTTTCCATCTAAAGCAAGGGTTTCGGCCCAAAATGGTGGCATATTGAAATATCAAGTGGATCACACCATAGGAAACAGTGTTTCCACCGTGGAAACCTTTTTATGCCCCTACAATGATGTTTTACTTGTAATCCATCATGTCCATAGGATGATTTTCGCATGGATGAACCAAAAACCAAGATGGGAGCTTCATTCGGCATTTCAATGGCCCACAAAAAATTTACGCCGTTTAGGTAAATGTATATCATACCTATCATGCGTACTGTCTTCTGTGGAAGAAACATTTTCAGAAAAAATGAGATAATGTTGATGAATAAAGAGGGTGGGATTAGTGGTGTACATCGAGTCAAACCGAGTTGAGTTGGCCTCAGCTCGACTCGGCTCGAACAGTGGCTAACCTCAGCTTGAACTCGGCTGATCTCGGTCCTCGGGCCTGATTGGCCAGCTCAGCTCAGTTCAATTAACAGCTCGGGCTGAGTTCGAGCTAAGATCGAACCGAGTTTGCTATTGAGGCATTTCCACAAACACCTTAATTGCAACTTCAAAATCCCACTGTTTTACCTACAAAGGCAATGATTTTATAGGTATTTTCTCAAACACCTTCTAAATAAGAATAATAATAAAGAGAAAAAAAAGTATTTGTTCCATGTACATACCTTCCTTTCCACCTTGCCACTAGCCAAACCTTCATTGCCACCAGCCACATGTCGTTCAATCATTTTATCAAACAGTTGGTGAGCAACATTAATGACAAAGTAACCAAGTCACCGAACTAGTTCGATTCAAGTTTGATTCAAGCTAGATTTGATCCGAGTCAAGTTGAGCTGGCCTGCTCGAACACATTTTTGAGCTCAAAAAATCAATTCAACCTTGCTTGAACTCAACACTGAACTGAATCGAGCTTTTTTCAGATTGAGTAGAGCGAGCTAACCGAGCTAGCTCGATTCGTGTACACCCCTATGTGGGATCCAGCTTGAGCGTGGTGCGATCCAAGCAACAGATGTAGCGGTGGAGTTTTCGTCCTTTTTTTTTGAAAAAAATTGGAGCGAGAGAAGGGAGGGAGAGGAAAAGCAACGGCAGTAAAAAGGAGGGGTAGTTTCGTCCTCAACGTTGCTGTCCACACGTGCTAGTCTAAGTTGGTAACTTAAGTTTCTATTCCGCGATAAAAACCGCTGGGTAAAAGGTTTTGTCTACAGTGGTCATTTTCTCAAAAACCTATAAAAATGCGCTAATGCATATGCATCATGTGTTGGGAGAAACAAAATGACAGAAACTTGCATGAGATGCTACGAAACTTCTCAATCACTCCCAACGATGGCAGAAAACAAGAAGAATAGAAGAATAGGGGTATAAAAAATTTGGAGTGCAGAACAGTTGTATAAACTATGGTCTTTAATTGATAATTATGATTAAACAAGACGGAGGGAATTCATTTTTTAAAGTGGAAACATCGGTCCAAAGCAAGATGGTCTACTGACGTCTACTGACCGTATACCGCTGCGCATCACTCTAAAATTTTCTCAGCGTGAATGCACCCATGGTCGTATCCTGGAACTCCTGGTTGATTATTGGCTGTTTGCAGGCTACCAATCATCCTTTATAATCCAATCCATTTAAATTTCCTCATTAGATGTAATCATAGATAGTCACACGTGTGGTGGAGATGCAGTCAGCCTGTTAGCTGCTAAAGTTAAATGGAGAGTGGAGATCTGATTGGGGTGTCCTTTTAATTTAAGATGGGCTTAGGTCCAACTAATTGGATTACCCTACAGTCTACCTTGAGAATAAATTCCAGCTTATTAAGTTGAAGTTAAATCCAATCCTTACAATAGATTGGCCTCACTGTAAGTATCATCTAATGAAAAAATCAGTCCTATATACTCATCATATAGGCTACAAAATAGAAAACAATTTCTACCATTGATAAATAGAGAAACAAAAGTACAGTTTAGTCAATGAAAGGATATCTCTGAATTTTATCTAAAGTGATTATGCTGATAGGGCCAACCTACTGGATGATTTGGATGTGTCACGTATAAGAAATATTGGGAGTTATTCACTGGATGGACTTATAACTTATAGCCCGACCAGTTGGACAGCAGACCCCTTATTAAAGAGGTTCGGTCTGCGTCTGCTCAGTCCACGTGTATGGTTCAGCCTCGCAGCCGCCCGCGGATTAGGTACTACGTCGGCCTGTTCGGAGCTCCGGAGAGGCGGAGGGTCCGACGGCCACTGAGGGGCCACCGTGATGTATGAATTTTATCCACACCGTCCATCCATTTTTCCATATCATTTTTATTTTTTATCCCAAAAATCGAAAAGATCTAAAGATTAAATGGAGCACACGGTGGGGATTAAATTTATACTGTTGAAAATTTCCTAGGGACTACGGAAGTTTTGGATCAACATA
The DNA here is from genome assembly GCA_037074715.1 of Magnolia kwangsiensis. NCBI lineage: Eukaryota > Viridiplantae > Streptophyta > Magnoliopsida > Magnoliales > Magnoliaceae > Magnolia > Magnolia kwangsiensis. The sequence continues at coordinate 191,457,240 of CM073571.1, read as the reverse complement.
TGAAAATTGTTTTTTCACTTCATCCATCTGTATATGATCATATCAACAGGTTGGATGGAAAATAAACTACATGGTGGACCCTACGAAGGTTTTAATGGTGGACGCCCTTAGCACCGCTACTTCTTGTAGTGTGATCCAGTTGAGGATTGGATCCGCCTTATTTTCCGTCAAGCAATCTAAAATGATGACAAAAAATGGATGGACGGTGTGGATAAAATTCATACATCAAAGTGGCCCCTCAGTGGCCGTCGGAGACTTCGCCTGTCCCGAGCTCCGAACAGGCGGGGGTAGTACCTAATCCCCGCTCCAGCCAGCCTATCCATCTGCCGTTTTATCGGGTACACGTGGCAATCTGGCATCCGTTTGCAAGATATATCCATCCCTTATATGTAGATCAGGTTCCCTGTCCTAAAACCTGAATCATGCAAAAGCCACAATGGTGGGATGACCCAAACCATCTTGTTCGGCCTTATTTTCTATATCCATCTGCTTTCTAAGGCATGGATGGGACTTCTCCATTTTGATTCTTTAGAAACACAAGCAATCCATGATTGGTCCTAACAAGTAGATGTCTCAGATTTTTTATTTTTATTATATTTGTGCAAATAATATTGACCGTCCACATTAAAAGCCATGGATCAAATGGCTAATAGTTCAAATTGGCGTGGCTATTATATTGTAACTCATGAAATGCGTGTTGGACCTAATGAACGGTTTGGATTTTTATCATTCTTTCATGGAAGATAAATAGATTATTTGCGTGTACACCGCATATGGGTACATAACTGGTATGGTTTTTTTCTACTGCTTTATCATGGGACGCGAATTGCATCCTACCCCTGCCCGGACAGTATTCCGTCCGGGCAGGTCTCAGTGGGGCCCACCGTGATGTAAGTGTTTTATCCGAGCTGTTAACCGCTTTTTTCATATCATTTTACGTTACGAGCCAAACATTGAGTAAGGTACATTCCTGACTGGACCACAAAGTAGCGATTTAATTTCCACCATTTAAAACTCCTTGGAAGTTGGATAAGTTCTCGGATCAAGCTAATATTTGTTTTATCACTTCATCCATATCTACATTACCTTATTAATAGGTTCATCCATGTCTATATTACCTTATTAATAGGTTCATCCACGTCTACATGACCTTATTAATAGGTTGGATGATATAAAAAAAAAACATCGCGGTGGCCCTTAAAATGGTTTCAACGGTGGGTGTCATTATCACTGCAGCTTCCTCCGGTGTGATCCACTGGAGCTATAGACCTGCTTCAATTTTACAAATATACTTTAAAATAATCTGAGAAAAGCAATTAACAGCTTGGATAAAACAATTACATCACGGTGGGCCCCACAGAGACCTGCCTGGACGGATTACAGTCCGGGCGGGGGTAGGACGCAATCCGCGTCCGTTATCATGACTGCGTTGACCAACGATTGAGTAATTACTGTCCAGGCGGGGTAGGACGCTAACATCGTCTCACCCCAGTGCTTCTTTCTCGGACCGATCTGCAAAAACCATCTCCCTCATCGCTCTCTTTACAAGCTCTCCAATCACTCAGGTAGGCATCTTTCTGCTGCTTTATCATGACTCACAAGGGGAGGAATCCTATCCCTGTGAATGATAGATTTATTTATTTATTTTATTTTTTATTTTTAATAATAACCATCCATTTTATAATACAGTGTTATTTTAGAAACATAAACAATATGTTGGTGGATGAGTAGATGCACAAGCTTATTATTAGACCTGGTTTTCTTTGCTCGATCTTGATCTTCCAATCTTGCATGCTATTGATCAGGACGTTGGATCATTAATTTAATTTATGTAATTCTTGCATCTTTAACTGATGTTGTTCCATGTTTCGAGAACATGTCCAAAGTTGTGAATTCCATTACATCTGGTCTAATCTTCTCTGGCCACTAATAAAAACTATAACAATCGGGTGGTGGTTAGAAACATCCGTCGCTAACTCATCTTTAATGAACAATTTTGTCCATCAATCTCTGCAAGCCACTGAATAGGCTGTATAAATCATCTGTCTATGAAGAGCAAATGGTTCGGATAGTTCAATGTGACTAGCAAGTCTTGTTGGGTAGGCTCTATTCAAAATTTTGATTTAGCCCAGCCCATAATATTTTCCACCTTACTTGAATAGATGTATGGGTGCAAGTGTACCGAATCAACCCAAGGGTCATTGGACCTGAGTGGGCCCAAGTGAAAAATTTGGTCCATGGGGTGGCTCTAGCCTCTCGGTCTAAAAGTTGCTAAATGAGTCTAGGTCCCCTCGAAATCAACTTGATCCAACCCATTTGGAGCCAGTTTTTAAATGGACCTGATTTTGACTTTGGTCCAGAGTAAAATGGAACCAAGTTAAATTCCACCCAGATTCAAGAAAAAACAATAATTGAGCATATTGGTCATTGAATGCCTGCCATTAAAAACTTCCTAAGATTCACCCTAATATTTAGTTACTATCCAACTTATTGATAAGGTTGTACAAACCTGGATGAAAGAAAGAAAAACAAATATCAGCTTGATCTTAAACTTTTCTTACCAACAAAAGATTTTAATTGTCAATAATCAATGTTTCCCATCGTGTGGTCTGAAATTTGTATCTGCTTCATTTTTTGGACCATGTCCTAAAATATGCTGGAGAACAGATATATCAGCATGGATGTACAATGTCTCACCCTCACGCTGGTTGTAGGCTTGCATCCAACCTGTGCTCAACACGAGAGCAGATTAGGCCTCACCCGTGCCACCTTACCATAGGGCTCACCTCAATGTATGTATTCCATATTCACTCACGCTGTCCATTATTTTGGCCAAATTATTTTAGTGATCGAGCCCAAAAATGAATAAGTTTAAGGGACTACTATGATTTATATGTTTTATCCATGCCCTCGGTCTTTTTACTCCCTCATTTTAGGGCATGAGCCCAAAATTGAAGCATATTCCAAACTCAAGTGGGCCACGCTACAGCAAATGTAAGAATTGAAGGTTCACCATTGGAAACTTCTTCGTGCCAGAAGTCTTGGATCAGGCTGATATTTGTATTTTTCCCTTTCGCCTGTCCTTTTGTTACCACAAGAGCCTATACTTAGGACATTCAAGCTGGTATTCAATAAATATTATTGTGGGCCCTATGAAGGTTTCAAGTATATCATTATCCCCACTGCTTCCTACAGTGAGGTCTACTTAAGCTTTTGATATGCCTCAATTTTGTTCTTTGTCCTAAAATGAGTTGGTAAAACAGATTTACGGCATGGATAAGACATATGGGGCTTTTAAGAGTTTACCTTACACTAGCTGAGTGACTCAGTAGGCAATCCGCGTCCCACACCCACAGCTAACTGTATATGAGAAAACCGTGCAACAAACTGAAGTAGGTGCATGCTTGCTGTAAAATCTAACTGGCACATAAGAGTTGTCCCACTGTAAAAACGGACTGCCTCTAAAAATAGTCATTCCATTCATCAGGTGGCCACACTTTATATCAAAGAAAACAATGGACAACCACCAATAATTCTCCGAATTCTTGTGGCGAGGATGATTTTTGGGTGAGGCAAATCTGATGAACGGATTAAAGGCACGGTGGCCTCCACATGCAACTTCAACTAGTTGTAGGTGAGACATTCCATCTTGCCACTAGTTGTATTGTAGGCTCACAAAGAATTATCGTTTTGTAATAACCGTCCATTTTACAATTCTTAGCGTGGTCTAACCAAAACGTTTCTTTATAAACATAAATAATCCTAGGCGGCTTTCCTTTAGGAAATGTGTCAAGTTTATGGTTGGACCTATTATTCTCCGATCATTTTTTGACCCTCCAATCTTGCATGCTATTGATTGGATGGTTCAATCATTTGATTGATGCAATTTTTGTTAGAAAATCAGACACATTTTCTTTATATGTATAAATTAATGGGATTAACAATATAAAAAATTTAAAAGATGAAAATCGCTTAAAGCACAAACAAACAAATCAACAAACATTGTTTAATGCAAAAGAAACTAAGATTATTATTATTTTTTTTAATGTGGAAAACTCCCGGTTGTGAAGGAAAATTCCCTGGAACTTAGTACCACACAAATACAAAATAATAGAAATATTGGAAGTCCGATAATCAAGATACTTCTTTGGAAGACCCAAACTACATTATCTAAGCAACATGAAAGAAATGAATTTCTCACCAACTAATGATGTTGGAAAATTCCCAACACAATCCTTGAAAAAGACAATTTAAGAAACTGGCCTTGTAGATGGACCATCACCTCGAAAGTGAAAATTTCAGTAGTAAAAAACTTAATGGGCTGCTCACGAACAGCCTCAGTGATTTTGAGAAGGCAGGGGGCTGGCCTCTTTCTTCGCGTGTATCGCTGGTGGGGGTGTGCGATAGATATGGCGAAGTTCGAGTAGAACACTCCGCTCGCTATCACTCGCTGCTCATTACCACTCGCCGATTCTTGGATTTTGAGATCAGAGTCTCGTGGAGTAAAGAGAGTTTGAGATTCGTAGCGGAGTAAGATGTTGACCTCATTCGTCAAAGATATGGATCCTGTCAGAATCTTTGGATGGAGTCTCGCTTAGTTACTCGCTCGGATCTATAAGATCAAATTCAAATCCGATGGATCTGATGCTCGCTTAGTGGCTAAGGGTGTTCTTCTCTTCTATAAAATCCATCGTTTATTCTTCTTTCTCCTTTTTTATCCCATAAATTTTATAAAAAAGAAAAAAGAAAAAAAAGGTGCTTTTCCCTCCTCTTTACCTTGGCCAAAAGACCAAATGCCATATACACCGTGCCGCCAAAGAAAACCACTTAAACCTACACATGTGGGTCACACCTCCACATGAAGAGGGACCGTTCTTGCATATTTTGCTGATGTGGTTTGATGTTTCAACCGACGTCCTGTTGGGGGCCTTGCACAAAACCTTAGGATCTAGCCCTCCAGAACAAACCAGAATTATGGAATAATAAAAGCAATGAAGTAAATCAAAGCATCAATCACACAAGATCAGGAATTTTTACGTGAAAAACCCTCAAAGAGATAAAAACCATGGGACCTCGTCCAAATCAACAATCCACCATAAAGCAGAACGTTACAACCGATCACAAGGGCACACCGCTTGGATCAAACCTTCTTCACTCACGCAGGAGCGGATAAACAGTAAGAGAAATAAAGAAGACGGAGAGATCTCACCGATTACGAGGACGTGAAAGCGCTGAGATATGGTAGATCACCTCTACGAGCATAGCCTCCCTTCCACAAGCTTCCTCTCTATTTCTTTTTCTCTCACAACCCTAAGCCCTTTAGCAAACCCTTGCATAGCTTTAGGAAATCCTAAAATACCCTGGAATACACCCCAATCCCGGATACACCCCTTTATATAAGAATAGAAAGAGGTAGAATCCAAATAGAAAATAAAATTCATAAAATTCGTTCTTCCGCAATCGCATCTGCGGAAATCTTCGATCATATCGACGGTCTTTCGATAACAGCGTCGATGCCATCTGAAAGTCGCTTGATCATATCGAGACAGGACCAAAACTGTCCAGCAACCAGGGGTAAAATTCCATCAAATATCGATGCCATCGAGACACTCTCGATACATCCTCGATAACATCCTCGATATGATCGGCAGGTCACTCGATCATATCGACAGGACAAAAAACAGTCCAGCGACCAGGATTGAAAAATCCTGCAATTATCAATGATATCGAAACCCATTTGATTTCATCGATTCCACCAATGATGAGAAAATCCCCATCAAATCTTCCCCTTTTCGACTCAGGAGGAATCCACCTTCTTCAAGCCAGCCCGGTTTATACAAACCTCAAACTTGCCCTTGAACAAAGCCTTGGTCACCATGTCTGACCCATTTTCGTCCGTGTGGACCTTCTCAAGCTGTAACACCTTCTGTTCCAAAGTATCCCTAATCCAGTGATACCGAACCTCTATGTGCTTCGACTTGGAGTGCTGACTTGAATTCTTGCTCAAGTGTATAACACTTTGGCTATTACAATAGACCACGTGCTGATCTTGCTTCAGGCTAAGTTCCTGTAGGAACCTTTTCATCCAAAGCATCTCTTTACATGCCTCAGTGACTGCAATGTATTCAGCCTATGTAGTCGACAATGCTACGACCTTCTGTAGCTTGCTCTGCCAAGAAATAGCTCTCTCTGCAAACGTGAACATGAACCCCGATGTAGACTTCCTGGAGTCTATGTCACCTGCCATATCTGCATCTGTGTAGCCCTCTAACACAGGTTTTCCGTCACCATAGCATAGGCTCAACCTGGATGAGTCTCTTAGATACCGCAGTATCCATTTCACCGCTGCCCAATGTTCTTTATCAGGATTGGTAAGATACCGGCTGACCACACTAACTGCATATGCTATGTCTGGGCGTGTACATACCATAGCATGCATCAAACTTCTTACAGCTGATGCGTAGGGTATCTTCTGCATGTCTTCCACTTCTGCCTTCGTCTTGTGATATTGCCTGTCGCTCAATCTGAAGTGACCATCCAGTAGAGTACTGACCGGCTTCGCTGCATTCATATTGAACCGCTTTAAGACTTTTTTAATATACCGCTCTTGTGACATCCAAAGCTTCCTTCTACTTCTGTCACGGGTTATCTCCATTCTTAGGATCTGTTTAGTCGGACCCAAGTCTTTCATCGCAAATGACTTGCCCGACTCCTGTTTCAGCCTGTCGATCTTTTTGATGTCTTTTCCCATGATGAGCATGTCATCGACGTATAAGAGTAGAAATAAGAAATCACCATCTGAGAACTTGCGCGTGAACACACAGTGGTCTGACTCCGTTCTGTCATACCCATGCTGTAAAATAAACGAATCGAACTTCCTGTACCATTGCCGTGAAGCTTGTTTCAGCCCATACAAGCTCTTCCTCAGCCTACACACCATATGTTCCTTGCCCTTAACTTCGAACCCTTCTGGTTTGTGCATGTAGATCTCTTCTTCCAAGTCACCATGGAGAAAGGCAGTTTTAACGTCTAACTGCTTTATCTCCTGATCCATGCTAGCTGTCAACCCAAGCAACACCCGTATAGATGTTATCTTCACCACATGTGAGAATATCTCCTCGAAGTCTATGCCTTTCCTCTGATCGAACCCTTTCACCACAAGTTTGGCTTTGAACCTCGTTTGTGAATTCTTCTGCTCAACCTTCTTTCTGAACATCCACTTGTTGCTCAAAGCTTTCTTGCCTTTAGGCAGTTTCACCATGTCATAGGTGTGATTCTTATGCAAGGATTTCATCTCCTCTTGCCTAGCTTTCAACCACTCCTCTTTATGCTCGTCGGCTAGGGCCTCAGAATAGTCTTTTGGTTCTCCCCCATCAGTCAGCATAATGTACTCATGCGGCGAGCACCTCTTGGACGGCTATTTGTCCCTAGATGACCTCCTCACTTGTGGCTTAATAGGTGGATCAAGTGGAGGCTGCTCTCCCGGTCCATCTTCTGTAGGAACTCCCTCGTCCTCTGCACCTTGTTGTGCTTTCCCGTCATCAGGCACCACGGGAGGAATAACCGGATCCATGTCTTCTGACTCACCTGAACTAGGCTGGTTCTTCTCTGGCTTACTAATGTCTTCTATACACTAATCTTCAAAGAAAACCACATCTCTGCTCCTGATAAGCTTCCTCTCCGTCAGATCCCATAATCTGTAACCGAATTTTTCATCACCGTACCCCAAGAACACACACTGCCTGATCTTCATATCGAGCTTGCACCTCTCTTCCTTCGGTACGTGAACGGATGCCCTGCATCCAAACACCCTGAGATAACTGTACGATGGATCATGTCCAGTCCACACCTTCTCGGGTACTTCTCCATTCAACGGGGCTGATGGAGACCTGTTTATCAAATACACCGCCATGTACATTGCTTCTCCCCAGAACGTCTTGGGTAACTTCGCATGGGATAACATGCATCTGATTCTCTCAACAATGGTGCGATTCATTCGCTCAGCTACACCATTATGCTGGGGGGTCTTGGGAACCGTCTGTTCATGCCGTATACCCAGGGACTTGCAGTACTCATGAAAGTCGCTAATGTATTCACCACCATTATCAGTGTAGGTGCACTTTAATGATCTACCTGTCTCTCTCTCAACCATAGCATGAAACAACTTAAACACACCAAAGACCTCGTCCTTGGATTTCAATGCATAAACTCAAACCCTCCTAGATGCATCATCTATAAAAGTAACAAAATACAATACCCCACCCAAGGTTTTTGTCCTCATAGGACCACACACATCAGAATAAACTAAATCTAATGCATGCACTTTATTAACAAGAGAAGCAGTTTTAATGAATGAAACTCTATACTATTTTCCTGATAAACAATCATGACAGGTTTTGAGAGGCACACCTGTCACGTCTAGAAGGAGCCGCTTCCTCGCTAGTAGCTGAAGCCCTTCTTCATTCATGTGGCCTAGACACCTGTGCCACATGTCAATAGTTGAATCTTCCGCTGCATTCAACTCATCCTTGCACACACTAACACTTGCCTTGTAAAGGGTGCAACACTTCTTTCCTCTAGCTGCGATCAACGAACCCTTGATGAGCTTCTAGCGCCCACCAGCAAACAAGCTTTCATAGCCATCATCATCCAACCTTCCCGTCGACATCAAGTTGAGGCGAAGGTCTGTGATATGCCTCACATCCCTGAGAACCAATGTGCAGCCCACATCGGTCTTCATACAAATATCACCGACCCCTACGATCTTCGATATGCTAGAAATTCTAATCTTCACGGTCCCATAATCACCTGACTTGTAGCTTGTGAAGAAGTCCCTGCGTGGAGTCACATGAAAAGAAGCTCTTGAGTCAATCACCCAGTCGGTGTCCTGACCCGGAGCCGTGAGACAAACATCATGATCTGTGGAAAAAAATAATAACAATGTCGCCATCTGAAGCGACCGCAGTAGAATCTGATTCATCTTCCTTCTCCTTTCCTTTTCCTTTCCTATCGTTCTTATTCTTACGACATTCATGCTTGTAGTGACCCTTCTTGCCACAGTTCCAGCATTCAACATCCTTTCTGTTACTCGACTTGCCTCTTGATTTATCTCGGGCCTTCCCACCCTTCCTGTTCTTTCCTCTCCCCCGTTCCTGTGTCACAAGGGCCTCTTGATGAGTAGACCCCTGAGACTTCCTCTTTGTCTCTTCATTGAAGAGACAGCTAGTAAGCTGTTCCATGGATATCTTTTCGTCTGGCGCGGAGTTACTTAGAGACACCACCAATGTCTCCCAACTGTCAGGCAATGAACTAAGCAATAGTAAAGCCTGCAATTCATCATCCAGGACCATCTTCATAGCGGAGAGCTGGTTCACTATATTGCTGACCCCATTCATGTGCTCGGCTACAGAACCACCATCCTTGAACTTGAGATTCACAAGTCGTCTTATCAGAAAAATTTTATTACCGGCTGTCTTCCTCTCATACAGCCCTTGTAGTTTCAGTCATAGGCTAGCGGCTGAGGTTTTCGTAGACACATGGTGGAATACAGAATCATCCAGCTATTGTCTAATTAACCCCACCGCTTCCAGTCCAACTTCTTCCAATCATCATCAGTCATATCCTTTGATTTTGCTGATATGCCTAAAATTAGAGAATATAAGTCCTTGCAATAATGTAAGTCCTCCATCTTAGCCTTCCATATGGTCCAGTTAGAACCATTGAGGCTGATCATCCTTGATGAGCCACCTTCCATAATTCCAAACCAATCCTACCTGTTCAATGAACTTAGCTCTGATACCACTTTGTTGGGGGCCTAGCACAAAACCTTAGGATCTAGCCTTCCAGAACAAACCAGAATTATGGGATAATAAAAGCAATGAAGTAAATCAAAGCATCAATCACACAACACCAGAAATTTTTAGGTGAAAAACCCTCAAAGAGGTAAAAACCACGGGACCTCGTCCAGATCAACAATCCACTATAAAGTAGAACGTTACAACCGATCACAAGGGCACACCGCTTGGATCAAACCTTCTTCACTCACGCAGGAGCGGAGAAACAGTAAGAGAAACAAAGAAGACGGATAGATCTCACCGATTACGAGGACGTGAAAGGGCTGAAATATGGTAGATCACCTCTACGAGCATAGCCTCCCTTCTACAAGCTTCCTCTCTCTATTTCTTTTTCTCTCACAACCCTAAGCCCTTTAGCAAACCCTTGCAAAGCTTTAGGAAACCCTAAAATACCCTGGAATACACCCCAATCCCGGATACACCCCTTTATATAAGAATAGAAAGAGGTAAAACCCAAATAGGAAACAAAATCCGTAAAATTTGTGCTTTCGCAATCGCATCTGCGAAAATCTTCGATCATATCGACGGTCTCTCGATAACAGCGTCGATGCCATCTGAAAGTCGCTCGATCATATCGAGACAGGACCAAAACTGTCCAGCAACCAGGGGTAAAATTCCATCAATTATTGATACCATCGAGACACTTTCGATACATCCTCGATAACATCCTCGATATGATCGGCAGGTCACTCGATCATATCGACAGGACAAAAAACAGTCCAGCGACCAGGATTGAAAAATTCTGCAATTATCAATGATATCGAAACCCATTTGATTTCATCGATTCCACCAATGATGAGAAAATCCCCATCAAATTTTTTCCTTTTCGACTCAGGAGGAATCCACCTTCTTCAAGCCAGCCCGGTTTATACAAACCTCAAACTTGCCCTTGAACAAAGCCTTGGTCACCATGTCTGACCCATTATCGTCCGTGTGAACCTTCTCAAGCTGTAACACCTTCTGTTCCAAAGTATCCCTAATCCAGTGATACCGAACCTCTATGTGCTTCGATTTGGAGTGCTGACTTGGATTCTTGCTCAAGTGTATAACACTTTGGCTATCACAATAGACCACGTGCTGATCTTGCTTCAGGCTAAGTTCCTGTAGGAACCTTTTCATCCAAAGCATCTCTTTACATGCCTCAGTGACTGCAATGTATTCAGCCTATGTAGTCGACAATGCTACGACCTTCTGTAGCTTGCTCTGCCAAGAAACAGCTCCCTCTGCAAACGTGAACATGAACCCCGATGTAGACTTCCTGGAGTCTATGTCACCTGCCATATCTGCATCTGTGTAGCCCTCTAACACAGGTTTTTCGTCACCATAGCATAGGCTCAACCTGGATGAGTCTCTTAGATACCGCAGTATCCATTTCACCGCTGCCCAATGTTCTTTGTCAGGATTGGTAAGATACCGGCTGACCACACTAACCGCATATGCTATGTCTGGGCGTGTACATACCATAGCATGCATCAAACTTCCTACAGCTGACGCGTAGGGTATCTTCTGCATATCTTCCACTTCTGCCTTCGTCTTGTGATATTTCCTGTCGCTCAATCTGAAGTGACCATCCAGTGGAGTACTGACCGGCTTCGGTGCATTCATATTGAATCGCTTTACGACTTTCTCAATATACCGCTCTTGTGACAGCCAAAGCTTCCTTTTACTTCTGTCACGGGTTATCTCCATTCCTAGGATCTGTTTAGTCGGGCCCAAGTCTTTCCTTACAAACGACTTGCCCAACTCCTGTTTCAGCCTGTCGATCTTTTTGATGTCTTTTCCCATGATGAGCATGTCATCAACGTATAAGAGTAGAACTAAGAAATCACCATCTGAGAACTTGCGCGTGAAGACACAGTGGTCCGACTCCGTTCTGTCATACCCATGCTGTAACATAAACGAATCGAACTTCTTGTACCATTGCCATGGAGCTTGTTTCAGCCCATACAAGCTCTTCCTCAGCCTACACACCATATGTTCCTTGCCCTTGACTTCGAACCCTTCTGGTTTGTGCATGTAGATCTCTTCTTCCAAGTCACCATGGAGAAAGACAGTTTTAACGTCTAACTGCTCTATCTCCAGATCCATGCTAGCTGCCAACCCAAGCAACACCCGTATAGATGTTATCTTCACCACATGTGAGAATATCTCCTCGAAGTCTATGCCTTTCCTCTGATCGAACCCTTTCACCACAAGTCTGGCTTTGAACCTCGTTTGTGAATTCTTCTGCTCAACCTTCTTTCTAAACACCCACTTGTTGCTCAAAGCTTTCTTGCCATTAGGCAGTTTCATCATGTCATAGGTGTGATTCTTATGCAAGAATTTCATCTCCTCTTGCATAGCTTTCAACCGCTCCTCTTTATGCTCGTTGGCTAGGGCCTCAAAATAGTCTTTTGGTTCTCCCCCATCAGTCAGCATAATGTACTCATGCGGCGAGCACCTCTTGGACGGCTATCTGTCCCTAGATGACCTCCTCACCTGTGGCTCAATAGGTGGATCAAGTGGAGGCTGCTCCCCCGATCCATCTTCTGTAGGAACTCCCTCATCCTCTGTACCTTGTTGTGCTCTCCCATCATCAGGAACCACGGGAGGAATAACCAGATCCATGTCTTCTGGCTCACCTGAACTAGGCTGGTTCTTCTCTTGCTTACCAATGTCTTCTATATACTGATCTTCAAAGAAAACCACATCTCTGCTCCTGATAAGCCTCCTATCGGTCAGATCCCATAATCTGTAACCGAATTTTTCGTCACCGTACCCCAAGAACACACACTGCCTGATCTTCATATCGAGCTTGCACCTCTCTTCCTTCGGTACGTGAACGGATGCCCTACATCCAAATACCCTGAGATGACTGTACGATGGATCATGTCCAGTCCACACCTTCTCGGATACTTCTCCATTCAACGGGGCTGATGGAGACCTGTTTATCAAATACACCGCCGTGTACATTGCTTCTTCCCAGAACGTCTTGGGTAACTTCGCATGGGATAACATGCATCTGATTCTCTCAACAATGGTGCGATTCATTCGCTCAGCTATACCATTATACTGGGGGGTCTTGGGAACCGTCTGTTCATGCCGTATACCCAGGGACTTACAGTATTCATGAAAGTCGCCAATGTATTCACCACCATTATCAGTGCGGATGCACTTCAATGATCTATCTGTCTCTCTCAACCATAGCATGAAACAACTTAAACACACCAAAGACCTCGTCCTTGGATTTCAATGCATAAACCCAAACCCTCCTAGATGCATCATCTATAAAAGTAACAAAATACAATACCCCACCCAAGGTTTTTGTCCTCATAGGACCACACACATCAGAATAAACTAAATCTAATGCATGCACTTTATTAACATGAGAAACAATTTTAATGAATGAAACTCTATGTTGTTTCCCTGATAAACAATCAAGACAGGTTTTGAGAGGCACACCTATCACGTCTGGAAGGAGCCGCTTCCTCGCTAGTAGCTGAAGCCCTTTTTCATTCATGTGGCCTAGACGCCTGTGCCACATGTCAATAGTTAAATCTTTCGCTGCATTCAACCCACCCTTGCACACACTGACACTTACCTTGTAAAGAGTGCAACACTTCTTTCCTCTAGCTGCGATCAATGAACCCTTGATGAGCTTCTAGCGCCCACCAGCAAACCAGCTTTCATAGTCATCATCATCCAACCTTCCCGTCGACATCAAGTTGAGGCGAAGGTCTGAGATATGCCTCACATCCTTGAGAACCAATGTGCAGCCCACATCGGTCTTCACACAAATATCACTGACCCATACGATCTTCGATATGCCAGAATTTGCTATCTTCACGGTCCCATAGTCACCTGACATGTAGCTTGTGAAGAAGTCCCTGCGTGGAGTCGCATGAAAAGAAGCTCTTGAGTCAATCACCCAGTCGGTGTCCTGACCCGTAGCCGTGAGACAAACATCATGATCTGTGGAAAGAATAATAACAATGTCGCCATCTGAAGCGACCGCAGTAGAATCTGATTCATCTTCCTTCTCCTTTCCTTTTCCTTTCCTATCGTTCTTATTCTTACGACATTCATGCTTGTAGTGACCCTTCTTGCCACAGTTCCAGCATTCAACATCCTTTCTGTTACTCGACTTGCCTCTTGATTTATCTCGGGCCTTCTCACCCTTCCTGTTCTTTCCTCTCCCCCGTTCCTGTGTCACAAGGGCCTCTTGATGAGTAGACCCCTGAGACTTCCTCTTTGTCTCTTCATTGAAGAGACAGCTAGTAAGCTGTTCCATGGATATCTTTCCGTTTGGCGCGGAGTTACTTAGAGACACCACCAATGTCTCCCAACTGTTAGGCAATGAACTAAGCAATAGTAAAGCCTGTAATTCATCATCCAGGACCATCTTCATAGCGGAGAGCTGGTTCACTATATTGCTGACCCCATTCATGTGCTCGGCCACAGAACCACCATCCTTGAACTTGAGATTCACAAGTCGTCTTATCAGAAAAATTTTATTACCGGCTGTCTTCCTCTCATACAGCCCTTGTAGTTTCAGTCATAGGCTAGCGGCTGAGGTTTTCGTAGACACATGGTGGAATACAGAATCATCCAGCTATTGTCTAATCAACCCCACCGCCTTCCAGTCCAACTTCTTTCAATCATCATCAGTCATATCCTTGGATTTTACTGATATGCCTAAAATTGGAGAATATAAGTCCTTGCAATAAAGCAAGTCCTCCATCTTAGCCTTTCATATGATCCAGTTAGAACCATTGAGGCTGATCATCCTTGATGAGCCACCTTCCATAATTCCAAACTAATCCTACTTGTTCAATGAACTTAGCTCTGATACCACTTTGTTGGGGGCCTAGCACAAAACCTTAGGATCTAGCCTTCCAGAACAAACTAGAATTATGGGATAATAAAAGCAATGAAGTAAATCAAAGCATCAATCACACAACACCAGGAATTTTTACGTGGAAAACCCTCAAAGAGGTAAAAACCACGGGACCTCGTCCAGATCAACAATCCACCATAAAGCAGAACGTTACAACCGATCACAAGGGCACACCGCTTAGATCAAACCTTCTTCACTCACGCAGGAGCGGATAAACAGTAAGAGAAACAAAGAAGACGGAGAGATCTCACCGATTACGAGGACGTAGAAGCACTGAGATATGGTAGATCACTTCTACGAGCATAGCCTCCCTTCCACAAGCTTCCTCTATCTATTTCTTTTTCTCTAACAACCCTAAGCCCTTTAGCAAACCCTTGCAAAGCTTTAGGAAACCCTACAATACCCTGAAATACACCCCAATCCCGGATACACCCATTTATATAAGAATAGAAAGAGATAGAACCCAAATAGGAGACAAAATCCACAAAATTTGCACTTCCGCAATCGCATCTGCGGAAATCTTCGATCATATCGACGGTATCTCGATAACAGCGTCGATGCCATCTGAAAGTCGCTCGATCATATCGAGACAGGACCAAAACTGTCCAGCAACCAGGAGTAAAATTCCATCAATTATCGATGCCATCGAGACACTCTCAATACATCCTCGATAACATCCTCGATATGATCGGCAAGTCACTCGATCATATCGAAAGGACAAAAAATAATTCATCGACAAAGATTAAAAAATCCTCTAATTATCGATGATATCGAAACCCATTCGATTTCATCGATTCCACCAATGAAGAGAAAATCCCCATCACGTCCAACATGTTGCAAAGACATTAATTCTATTAAATCTAGTTCAATCTTCTTTCATCACTATTAAAAAACTACCGCAATATCATGTGGTCCCAAACATCCGAGTGGACTTGAGACCTCTGATTTAAGAGGTTTCATCCATCTACGTTATCTGCATGTTGTATGGCTCAGTCTACTAGCACCTGTATACAATAACGTATCCACACATCATATGCGGAATGGGGAAGCGTATTGGCTGATGTACCACACACCAGCTATATAGCTACTGTAGGTACGTGTGTGCGAAGATGAGCACGGACGCTCCTCGTGCTCCAAGCTGTACGAACGGTTCAAAGGAGATCAAAGTTACATGGGCCCACAGTGACGTATTTATTATATCTACACCGTTAATCTATTTTTAGAGATCATTTTAGAGCATTATCCAAAAAATGAATCATATCCAAAAATCATTTGGACCACACCACAAATGGCAGTGAAGATAATGATTTTCACCGTTAAACAATTCATAGGGCCCACCATAACATTTATTTTCCATGCAATTTGTTCATAAGGTCACAAAGACGTAAATTAAGAGGAAAAACAAATTTCATATTGATCCAAAACTTCTGTGACCCCAAAAAGGGTTTCACTAGTAGACATTCAATCCCCCATTGCTTTTTGCAGTGTGGTCCACTTGATAGTTATATCTGTCTTATTTTTCATCTCAAGCCTTAAGACAAGCTTGCCAAATGGATGGACAGTTTGGATATAGCACATACCTCGTGATTAGCCCCATGTAACTTGCTGACCTCAATACATCAGCTATATAGCTCGTGTGGGGTACACTAGCCAATCGGAAACGGATTGGCTACTAGCCCTGCCACTAGCCAATGGCTGGTGGTTGGTGCTATGTGGCCCCATCATGATGTAAGTGTTTCATCCATGCCGTCCATCTACTTTTCCAGATCATTTTATGGTAAGTGACCAAAAAAGAGATATATCCCAATCTCGAGTGGACCACATTACATGAAAAAGTTTTGACTGAGCGTGGACCATTAAAAACTTTTTGAGGGCCATAAAATTTTTGGATCAAGCTGATCTTTGTTTTCTCCATTCATATGGGCTTGTATGACCTAATCAACAGATTGGATGTCAAATAAACAGTACAGTGGGCCTTAGGAGGATTTTAATGGTGGTTTTCCTTTGGTGTGGTTCACCTGAGATTTATATCACACTCATTTTTTATATAAAGCACTAAAATGATCTGTAAAAATGGATGATCAGGATGGATGAAACATATACATCATGGTGGGGCCCACAGCACCGACCACCAGTTACGGGTCTGGTCGCAGGGGGAGTAGCCAATCCGCTTCCGCAGATCGGTTCCTTTGCCCGGACCTTAATTCTTAGGCTATCAGTGGATTCCTATATCCACTGAGGTCAGTGGATCCCTGATTGCGCGGCCAACTGTAATATACTTTTCTTAGATCCACACCATTAATATTCCGTTTCACCCAATCATTTTAAGCATAATTCAAAAAATGCAGCAGATCAAAATCTCAGATACCACACCACAGGAAAGAGTGGTGATTGAACCTTAAAAACCTATTGTAGGCCACAAATTTTTGGATGAACCTCATATTTCTGTGGTCCCTTCATCCAAGTCTTTGTGACTTAATCAACAGGTTGAATGACAAATAAACATTGCGGTTGCCCCTAAGAAATTTTTAACGGTGTAAGTTCAATCACCACTGTTTACCGTGGTGTGCTCTACCTGAGATTTGGATGATCTGCTGCATTTTTCGGCTCATGCCCAAAAATGAGTGGAGAAGTGAATGGATGGTGTGGATATAAGGAAAATACATCACGGTCAGCCCCATGGTCAGAGATCCACCGAAACCCAGTCCCTATTATGCTAATCAAGTTGGTCATGCGTGTCCGAAACAAATAAAACCAAATAGACATTGTGTAGCCGTCCATTTGTTTCGTTTTATCTAGCCTTCCATCCGTCGCGTTAGTTGTTGTTGTTTTAGCCGTCTGTTTGTTTCGTACAGCACAGCCACATGATTGAAGGGATCAGGATGCCCTTCGGGCCAAAGTATATAACAGGCTGGAAACCATACAAAAACAGCACTGATGAGATGATCCAATCTATACTTTACTCGGCCTTATCTTCAGTTTATGTAATCAATATGACTCTTTTAGAAACAGAACCAATGCATGATGGGTTGAATTATTTTTCTATAAACAGTATTAACCGTCTTTTGACTGATTGCAGGAGCCATCTTCCATCTTCTTCTTTCTACAAGCTCTCTATTCATTTCAGTATGTAATCGTTCTCGACCTTCCAATCTTGGATCCTATTGATCATAACCTTCAATCATTTTATTGATGTGATTCTTTCTTTTGTTTTTTTACGCACCCACACACACCACAATGGATACTTAAACCCATGACATCGTTAGGCAAAGATTAACTGATGTTGTTTGATGTTTGGACTATCCATACGTGTTCAAAGTCGTTTATTCCATTAGATCTAATCAATCTTATTTCATTACTGAACAAAAACTGCAACAATGAGATGGTGTTAAATGTCCTTTACTTGAGTCATCTTTAATGAACAATCTCGTCCATCAATTTCTGCAAGCCACTAAGTGGACGGTTTAAATAATCTGATATAATGATTTTTCAAGGCTGCCTGTGAAGAGCAAGCTGGACCTAATGGATGGTCCGGATATTTGACTTGGATGCCAATGATTCCACCTGCAGCTATGTGCATGGCAAGGTTTCCATGGATAGAGCCCACTAGATTATTTCTCAATTAGAATGTGTGGTTCAACATGAGGTAATGAATTCCGAGTATCCGTTGTGGTGAAATCCCACTTGGTGTGGGTGTGCGTGCATGTGTAAAAACCTGTGTCATTCTATCACTTAGGTTTTTGTATTAAGTTGTTCACGTTGACCAGGAGTGGATTAAATTTAAGGGCCTGTTTGATTTTTCAGTCCTCCGTGGATGTACAGTAAATAGGCAATTATTATTGTTTTAGTTTATTTGAAAACCAGGTTGTATTTTTATCTTAAAAACCGGTTCAAAAAGATTGACTTAAATTTTTGGGCGCCACTGTAATATATGAGACATATCCACGCTGTCCATCAGTTTTACCAAAATATTTTGGGGTGTGACTCAAAAAATTAGACAGATCCAAAGCTCAAGTGGCCCACACCAAGGAAAACAGTAGCCTTAAAATGTCCATCGTTGAGAGTTCTTACATATATCAGGCCCACATTGATGCCTATTGGTCATCTAATTGGTTGATAAGGTCACACAGACATGGATAAGGAGAAAACACATGTAGCAGGTTGATCCAAAACTTTTTCGGGGCCTTTTGGTTTCTATGGATAGGCGTTCAATTCCCACTGTTTCCTATGGTGTGGTCCACTTGAGTTTTGGATATGCCACATTTTTGGGTTAATGTCCTAAAATCAGATGGCATAACAGATGGACGGTGTGGATAAGACATGTGCATTACATTGGGCCCCATATTTATTTGGCATTGGTGCTCTATTTTAGTGTTAACACGTCAGCCTTAGGAGTGACGTAATTATTACTTATTTACAAAGTATTTTCACGGTATATTTGAAAAATCAAATAGCCCTAAGGAGGGTGTACACGAACCGAATTAGCTCTCTCGAATCGACTCGAAAAAGCTTGATTTGACTCAGTTTAAAGTTGAGTTTGAGCCGAGTTGAGCTGATTTTTTAACCTCAAAAATCTCTTGAACCAATTTCGAGCTTGCCTGAGCTCGACTCAACTCGAATCGAACTCGGATTGAATTAGTTCGGTGACTCGGTTACTTTGATATTGATGTTGCTCACCAAGTGTTTTATGAAATGACTCAACGAAGTGTCAACTGGTGGCAAGGAAGGTATGTATGAAACAAATACCATTTTTTTTTCTTGATTTTGATGTTGCCTATAAGGTGTTCGATGAAATTCTTGTAAATAACTGCTGATGTTTTACATACAGTGAGAAATTGAAAGTGTATTCCATCGATTTGTGAAAATGCCATGGAGGCTCAATCTTGGCTCAAACTGGGCTTGAACCAGCTCGAGCTACTGACCGAGCCGAGTCGAGCTGGCTAGTCAGGCTCGAGGACCAAGCCGAACCGAGTTCGAGCTAAGGTCAGCTAGTAGCCGAGCCGAGAAGCTCGACTTGGTTCGACTCATGTACATGATGTAGAGCGGGTCGCGGACAATTTCATAGCTAAGATGGATCAGCAAAGGCACAGTCGACAACATAAGTGATCCGGACCGTTGGACCTTAGATCGGGCGTATCTTGCAATTCGGAATGAGTTATCTGACGTTAAATATGTGAATTTGGGGTAGAACGAGCTACTTTAGCCAACCAACCCTGCTATGCCAGGTTGCACAGCCCAGATTTGCGAGAAACCCCCTGATCGATAGTCATTTTCCCATTTTAATTTCATTTTTACTATAAATAGTAAGTTTTAGTTTGCTTATACCTCTTCATCCGTTGGGCTTTAAGAGTTGTGTCCAACATGAAAAGTGCTTAGGATAATTAGGAGAACAATTTGGTGAAGCCATATAGGAGACTTAATTACTATTTTTGGCCGAAAACCTTGCGCACTAGTAGACATCACGACCGTCTATAAATAGTAAGTTTACTATTTATAGTAAGTCGCGGATTCTAGGAGTTTTAGTTGTAGTTTGAGTCTGATTTTTTTCCTGTTGCTTGGTTCCCGTATTTAAAGGGGTGTAAACTCATTTTTATGGATTCATCAATTAATTTCAAATTTATTAGAATTTATTTCTAGTTTCCTGCTTTCTTTCCTTGTTGATTCGAGAAGTCTCTGTGAGGAGTCTAGAGAAGCTCCGTGGATTCGGAGTAGTTATCCTTGAGGAAGACGGTGATCGACCTCATCACGTTCATCCCTGCGTTAGTACACCTCTAGCCCTAAGTGAATTTTACAAAATACCACTTCATTAATATCATTTTTACATCTTAGTACCTTTTAAAATTAACTTTTTTTTTGTTAAACTACCTTATTAATCAAGATAATTGTTAAAGGCCTTACATCAGTTATTTTTCTTTCATTTCTATCATGTTTTTTTTTTTTTTTTTGAAATAAAATGTCAAAATGCCCATAGTATTGCTAACTTAATTACTTGAATGTAAATACTGACTTCCAGAATACACACCAATGGTATACTATGTTGACGTGGCATGTTTTGTGGACCTTAACATGATTATATCCGCACCGTCTATCCATTTTGCCCGATCATATTTTAGGGCATGGGCCTAAAAAAGGAGGAAAATACAATGCTCAAGTAGACCACTTTGAAAATATTGGGGACAATGATGCTCACCGTTGAAACCTTCTTAGGGCTACCATGATGATAATTTGTCATCCAACCAGTTCATAATATCACACAAAGCTGGATTATGAAAAAATAAGAATATCAGCTTGATCCAAAACTTTTTACCGAGCAAGAAGTTTTGAATGGTAGACATTCATTTTTAACTTGGTCAACCTTGTAGCCCACCTAATGAAAGGTCTTTCTAAGTTTAGGGCTAGCTTAGCATAGGCCAAGTGGGGTCCACATGATGAACGGCCCACATCTATCATACAAATGAGCTAAACCTGATCTTTGAGAGAGAGCTTGGTGAACGGGGAGACAGAGGGACGGGATATGGTGGGGAGAGAGGTGGTGCTCCTCAGCCTCCCAATATATGGTGGGGTGCACCTTGATGTATGTATTGTATATCTACTGAGTCCATCCATTTTGCCGGATCATTATAGGGCATGAGCCCCAAAATGAATCAGATCCAAATCTCAGATGGACCACACCATAGGAAACAATGATGATTGACCATTAACAACTTCTCGTGGGTCACAAGATTTTTGGATCAAACTGATATTCGTTTTTGCCCTTTATCCAAGTTGTGTGACCTTATCATCAATTTGAATGGAAAATAAACATTACGGGAACATTACAGGGGGCCCTAGGATGTTTTCAACGGTTGAGCATTTTAACTACTACTGTTAATTTCTTGTAGTATGGTCCACCTAAGATTTGGATATCTTTTATTTTTGAGATCATGCCCTAAAATGAGTTGAAAATTGATGTAGAATGGGTCGCAAAATTATTCATGACTAAGATGGACCGAATAAAAGAAGCCAAGAAGGATCGAACACATTGAGTAATATAGTTTGATTGATTGACAAATCTAGTCGACCGGTCGAAATTCCTCCAAAAATTTTACATTGCTTGCTAGCTGATTTCTTTCAATTTAGATAAGTCCAAATATTGTTCGAAAGGACGAAATATTGTTCCAGATTGCTTGCTTGCTGGCTGATTTATGCCAGTTTAGACAGGTCGGCAGATCTTGTCGACAGCTCAAAATCTATTTCGACAGGTCGACGGATCGAGTCGACAGGTCAAAAATCATAGAATTTTTGGTTTAAATCTTTGGACACTTTTTTGTTGTTTTGACAGGTTGATGGATGCAAAAAATTTACACGATTTTTAAATTTTTTTTCCTAGTTTGATTAGAACTCTTTGATTATGTTTTTAAGATTTATTTAGGATTATTTAAGGGGGTTAAACTCACTTTTATTATGGATTCAATCAATAAACTTCTTAAGAATTTTCTAATTTTCTCTCATGGATTCAAGAAACCTCTCATGGATTCAAGAGTACCATATGGATTCAAGGTATTTATCAATCGAGGAAAACTGTGATCGACCTTATCACGTCCTTCCCTGCATCAATTAGTATCAGAGCGAGTCTTTCTCCTCGAATATATGGCTTCTAACAACGGATCAGGCAACATTCCCATAAACCATGCTCCAGGGAATCTTTCCTTAACAGTGGCAGGTTTTAAAGCGGTACAGCGAGAGAATCGGTGAGGGCTGCAGGTTGTCATCGATTGCACGACAGAGGCTATAAGGCAGCTCCGTGTTCGTGGTGGTGATCCACCCTTGGTGGTATGAAAATTCGTAATCATGTCAATCGTAGGGAGATGCTGGCAGTAAACCATAGGATCATGCTTGAGGAGGTGGGATCCAACGATGAGAGGATCAACAACATGATCCTCCAATATCCCGGACAAGGCGGCGATCAAGTAGATCGGGCAGATCAAGAATTCAGGATGAAAGTCAATCTTTCTAACTTCAATGACTAACTTCATATTGAGAATTTCCTTGATTGGCTTTCTGAAGTTGAGTGATTCTTCGACTATATGAAAATTCTTGAAGCGAAGAAGGTTAAGCCTGTGGCTTAAACGTTAAAGGGCGAAGCTTCAGCTTGATGGGAATAACTTCATCTTGCACGGATGAGATAGATTAAAGCACCAATCTGTACATGGCAGCGAATGAAGCAGCTGTTGCGTGCGCGATTCCTCCTTAACGACTACGATCAAGTATTGTTCCAATAATACCAAAAATGTCGACGGAGTAGTCAGTCAGTTAGAGATTACGTATAAGAATTCTACTGCTTAGTAGCATGGAATGATTTGGTTGAAACTGAATCACTGCAAGTTACCCGATTCAAAGGTGGGTTGAATGTTGCAATCCAAGATCGGGTTCAGATGCAACCCGTGTGGATGATAAATGAAGCGATCAAGTTAGCCACATGAGTGGAAGCACAACTTGAGTGTCCCAACACACAAACTTATCCTACCACTAGGGTCATGCAGTAAGCCCATCCCAGGGAGCTTCACAGGCGAAAGGGAAAGAACTTATAAGCGTGCAATCATCCTCTTACATACGTGAACTGAGATTCAGGAAGTGGGCAAGTTGGACCCCAAAGGGGCATGTCCACTGTTGTCGATCTGGGTAGGATCTCGAACCCTTATGATTGGCTAAGGCCCGACCATTGTTATCATTATGGCCAACCAGGTCACTTATCAAACACTTGCCTTAACGACAAGTTTCTAACCTCGCCATCAATGATAATAGTACTGGAAGCACTGATGAAGACTTGGATGTTGATGATTTGGTGCACATCGATCACAGAGGATGAAGAGGATGAGGCAGATTGGGTTACGCATGATCATGGTGAGTCGCTCATCGTGAGGCGACTATTGTATGCACCAAAGAAGAAGGTAGACCCACAGTGACACAATATCTTCCGAACTAGGTGTACGGTGAATCGAAAGGTTTATGATGTAAATATCAACAGTAGAAGCAACGAGAACATCATTTCCAAGTTTATGGTGGAGAAATTATAGCTGAAAACGGAGCATCATCCCTCCCCATTCACGATCGACTAGATTAAGAAGGTCAGTGAAACGAATGTAACTGAACAATGTACAATAACTTTTTCAATTGGTAAACATTATAAAGGCCAAGTTGTATGTAATGTTGTTAACATGGAAGCTTGTCACATTCTACTCAGTCCTCCAACCATGACACCACTCATAGAGGAGAAGATAATATGTACGTTTTCGTCAAGGATAGCCGAAAAACTATACTAGCCCCTATGAACCTAGAAGAGTCACTCGAAGCTTCTAAAGTTGAGGGGTGTTCTTTCCTAACCATACGAGACTTTGTGGAGGAATTAAAAAAGACGGGACAAACTTATGAATTAATTATAAAAGGAAAAGAACCCGAGACCACCATCATTCTCGAGAAACTAAAACACTTACTACATAAATTTAAATAAATTTAGCTCGACAACCTTCCCGATGGATTGTCTCTCACTCAGGATATTCAACACTATATTGAGCTTGTCCCAAGTCCAGCTTACCCAATTGTCTTCAATATCGAATGATTACGAAGGATTACGATATTTTGCAAGGACAACTGAATGAGTTGATTTGTAAAGGTTTATTCCAAGAAAACATGAGCCCATGCGTCATTCTTACCCTATTAACTCCTAAGAAAGATGAGAGTTGGCGCATATGCATCGATAATCGAGCGATCAATAAGATTACCATAAAGTACAAATTTTTCATACCATGGTTGAAAAAGATGTTTGATATGCTAGAGGGTACAAAGCTATTTTTTAAATTAGATTTAAGGAGTAGCTACCATCAGATCTGAATATGGCCAAGTGATGAGTGGAAGACAACTTTTAAGACCAAGGATGGGTTGTATGAATAGTTGGTCATGCCCTTTAGTCTTTCAAATGCACCTAGTACATTCACGAGGTTGATAAACCAAGTTCTGAAGTAATTCATGGGGCGGTTCGTAGCGGTCTACTTTGATAACATTTTGATATACGGTTAGGATGAAGCAAGCCATATGGAACACCTCAAACAGGTCCTTTAAGTGCTCACCGCAAATAAAATGTGTCTCCATAAAAAATGCAACCTTTTAACCATTAGCCTGCTATTGTTTGGCTTTTTCATGACGTCTACGGGCATCCAAGTGGACACTAAAAAGGTAAAAGCCATCAGCGAATGACTAGTTCTAATAAACATCTATGAAGTATGAAGTTTTCATTGGTTGGCGACATTCTATCATCGGTTCATGAATAATTTCAGCATCATTGTGTCACCGATTACAAATTGTATGAAGAAAGAACCATTTCAGTGGACTAAGGAAGCTAATATGATTTTTGCTGAAATCAAGCACAGATTGTCCATAAGGCACTCTTGAATCTACAAGGCACTTTTCCATCCACAAGAGGTTTCTCAAATCCACAAAAGAAAATAAGAAAATTCTTAAGAAGTTTATTGATTGAATCCATAATAAAAATGAATTTAACCCCTTTGAATAACCCTAAACAAACCCTAAAGATATAATTAAAGAGCTCTAATTAAATTATGAAAAAAATTCAGAAAATCGCATAAATTTTCCACATCCATCAACCTGTCGCCGACCAGTTGAGTCAATAGGTCAAAACAATAAATTTAAAATTAAAAAAAAAAAAAAAAAAAAAGTGTCCAAAGATTAAATCTAGAAATTATGTGATTTTCAACCTATCGAATTGGATTTCGACCTGTCGAACTATAGATTTTGACCTGTTAACAAGATCTGTCAACTTGTCTAAATTGGCAGAAATCAGCTAGCAGGCAATCTAGAACAATAATTCGACTTGTTCAATAGTATTTCGATCTGCCTAAACTGGTAGAAATCAGCTAACAAGCAATTCGAAATTTCTGGCAGAATTTAGACCCGTCGACTAGATTTTTCGACCCGTCAAAGAGTTTATTCGATCCTTTTTAACTTCTTTTCTTCGGTCCATCTTAGCCATGAATGAGTCTGCGACCGTTCTACATCAACAAAATAAATGTATGAAATGAATATATAATCCATACATCAAGATAAGCCCCACGGTCAGGGCTTGAACGTGTTGGGTGAGGTCAGGACATACTTAATTCGCGCCTTGCCTATTGACGGCCTACAACAACCTGTTGCAAAGGAAACTGGGTAGGGCCTATATATCGTGATGTACGTTTGCCAGAAATCCGCCCCATCCATCCGTCTTTTTAGATTATGTTAGGAAATGAGGCCAAAAATGAGATAGCTCCAAAATTCAAGTGGGCTGCAGGATAGGAAAAGGTGGGTATCAAATGCCTAACGTTGACACCTCCCTGGGTCTATTATGATGTTTTATATGCCATCAATGCCGTTCATATGGTTGGAAACAAGTTCCTCGTTTGATCACCCAATTGCATGTGTTCCATGATCTCTCTGCACAATTAGTCATGACCTGATCGATGGTTCTTGCCTGTAATTTTGAATTTGATGAGAAATTAATGTGGTAAAGTTCTGTAGGCCTTGGCAAGGGTGGTAATAATCTAAAAACGCCACTTTTCTTTAATAAAATCTTGATTTTAGATTTAGTAATAGAATGATACCTGAATCCATTTATGATAGAGTTTCGAGGCAAATGACACTTTCGCTTGAGTTGAATCCATTTATGATAGAGTTTCAAGGCACATGACACTTTCGCTTGGGTCAAGGTTGCCACTCCTCTCTGAGATGGATCAAAGTAGAGTGAGCTCATTCCTACTCGGATGAACTAAAAATACAAAAACATTAGCCTAATTCAAAACTTTTGTGACATTTAACCCTCATTGTTTCCTGTCATGCTGTCCACTTGATTTTATATTTGCCTTATTTTTGGCCCATGTCCTAACATGATATGGAAAAATGGATAGATGGGGTGGATTTCTCACAACCTTCATAGTGGACCTCACCTAGTTTTCCTGTTGCAAAAAGTTTCTACATTCGACGGATGCTGCTATTAGTGAAGGGCTACTTGTCGGTGCTCTGTGAGCGCGACCATGATGTATGTGTTTTATCTATATCGTCCATTTATTTTTCCATATTATTTAAGAGTATAACCCCAAAAATGAGTCATATCCAAATCTCAGGTGGACCACGCCCAAGAAAACAGTGGTGAGGGAACACCCATCATTAAAGACTTCCTAGGGTGTACTGTAATGTTTATTTACCATCCAACCCTTTGATTAGGTCACATAGGGAAAGCACAAGTATCAGCTTGATTCAAAACTTTCATGGCCCCCAATAAAGTTTTTAAAACTTTCATGGCCCCCAATAAAGTTTTTAATGGTGGGCACTCAATGACTATTGTTTCCCATCGTGTGTTCCACTTGAGATTTGGATTTAGCTCTTTTTTTTTTCCTCATGCCAATTGGATGGATGATATGGATAAAACACATACATCATGGTGGGGCCCATAGAGCACTGAGGCCTGTAGTGTCGGTGGGCAATCTCATTCGGAAAGAAGACTTTTCTTTTTTAATTAACAATAAATAAATCATAAGTTACTTGGTGTGTAACTTTATCGATTTTATCTAAGTTCAAGTTCAGTTCATGAGGCATCGAGTAAAATTGGGCTTGTTATCTGCCCTAGCCAGAACGGTAGCATAACACCATCTATCATTAATGATGCAAGCAAATACCATACAATTTAGTAGCCATATTAACAATGTATATGTTCCAATAACAACTCAGGTACATTAGGTGGACTATGAAGTAGCATTGTAATCAAGTTGCTTTTGTTCGTACTTTTTTTTTTCACTCTATAAAACTTGGTCAGTAGTGCATGACATAGGTGAGTTTATAGAGAACTTAATGAGTCTTGTAACAAAACTCAGGTAAGATCTTTGCTTATGTTAGAGGTGGTGGGTTCAAACCTCCACTTTTTTTTTTCTTTTTTTTTTTAATCAAACCTCTTCACTCGATAAAACTCGACCAATAACCCAAAACTTGGCAATCCCACAGAGCTCGGGTAAGTTTAAGGAAACCCAACCAGTCTTGTAATTAACAACTAGAGTCATATGGGAACTTGGCACAATTTCATGCTAATCCGAGTTCATGACAAAGCCGAGTTCTGAGTTAACTCGCCAAGTTTCTTAGTAATGCATTAGGCTTAAAGGAAAATGATTTAGAAATAAATGGAAATATGTTTGTTGAAGGAATACGTGTGCAATTTCTTTCTTGCAGCCAATTTAATTGCAATATTTTCTAATTAGTTTTTAGTTTTTCCTCTTTCCCTTTACCTACTTTTGAATTCCATTTTCATAAAGGGATGATACTATTTCACAGGGAAATGGCAGATGCTGTTCTCAGTGTTCTCCTGGATAATTTGCTGTCAATACTCGTAACCGAAGGTCGTCAGCTAGTTGGGTTTGATGACCAGTTTAAGGAAACAAACGATGAGCTTCAGTACATACAAAGCTATCTCAAGGAAGCTGATCAGGTGAAGAGAAGAGACAGGAATGAGATTCTCAAGAGGGTAATGAGTAATTTAAGACAGTTGGTATACGACGCTGAAGATGTAATAGCAGATTGTCAACTTCTATTCCAGAAAAAACACGAAGGGTGTGCACCAAATTTTACAAGTTATTGCTTTCCTACTCATTTGAAATCCCGTCATCAGTTGGGAAAGCGGCTGAGGAAAATAAATGAAGGGGTAAGGAAGGTGAAGGAGAATATGCAGTCCTACTTGCAAACAGCTCCTCACCAACCTGGCAAAGATGAAGACGGTGGGAATGTGGAAATGACCCACCCAATCCTAATGCATGAAGATGAAATGGTAGGATTAGAAGATGACTCAAGGAAGATTATAAATTGGATCTCAGAAGCGGATGGACCCTCAACGGTGATTGGAATAGCTGGAATGGGGAGAATCAGTAAAACCATACTCGCTCAAAAGATATATGATAGTGAGAGTGTGAAAGACTCTTTTAAGCACTTGCTTTTTGTTACTGTTTCTCAGAGTTTCAAATTGGATGAATTGCTGAAGAAAATGCTGGGGAAACTAAAGGTAGATGAAAGATTTATGAGGGAAAATGATGTTCGTGACCTGTTGGAAAGGCTTAAGGCCAAGTTAGATGATAAGTACTTGATAGTTTTGGATGACATTTGGCAAACAGATAAAAGCGGGTGGTGGGAAAGCTTGAAGTCCGCTTTGCCCAAAGTGAGTGGTAGCTATGTGATTGTTACAACAAGGAATGAGGATGTTGCTAAATTTATGGGGACTACCAACCATCGCATACATCGTCCGCAAATTCTTTCGGGAAAAGATAGTTGGTCCTTATTCAGTAAAGTAGCTTTCGCAAGAAATGGAGGTAAGTGCACAGAGCCAGACTTGGTGAAAGTTGGCATGGAGATTGTTGCCAAGTGCAAGGGCCTTCCTTTGGCAATCAAGGTTGTGGCCGGAATGATGTCACGGAAAGGTGATTCCATCTTCAATTTCTCCTGTGAGTGAATGGCCCAATTCACTTAAGTTTTATTATATTTCTAAAGATATTCGCGTTTCTCACACACTTCGTTTAGGGCTCAAGTTGTGCATTTCTGGATACTATTTGAGTTCGATTCCCACTATGGTTGTCAAGCCAAATAAGACGGACATATTCCTATAGTTTCGCGATCATTGGACTTTCGACGTGTGGTCCAGGTCCGATACGGAGTTTTAGCGTGCTCCCTAGAGCAACAAGCTTTTGAGATTTCTCCTAGGTTTTTAAGTAGTATTGAGTCAATGATTTTTGTGGTTTTGAGTCTTGCCGTTTGTATAAATAGTGGTTCAAGCTAAATCTACTGATTAATTTAGTTTAGTACTTAACTAAATTTCGCCCAAATTCTACATAACACAATCCTTAAGGATTTCTGCCTGAGATGGTACTCGGGTCTTTATACGGATTTTTCTGAGACATTACAATCTACCCCCCTTAAAGAAAAATTTCATCCCAGAAATTGGTACCTTTTCGTACTCCTCGAGGATCTGAGGGTAGTTCTTACAAACTTCGACTTCCATTTTCCAAGTAGCCTCTTCCTCAGTGTGGTGCGTCCATAATACTTTTACGAGTGGGATAACTTTGTTGCATAGCACTTGTTCCTTCCTATCTAGAACACGTGTAGGATGCAAAACATAAGTAGCATCTTCACTTAGTTGTACTTGTTCCCATTTTATAACATGGGTAGGGTCAGGAACATATTTCTTCAACATCGATACATGAAATAGATTGTGCATGCCTGCGAGTGGTGTGGGCAAGGCGAGACAATATGCCACCACACCCCCTCCGTCTAAAATCTGGAATGGGCCAATAAATCTCGGCGTGAGTTTCCCTTTCTTGCCAAAACGAAGGACTCCTTTCATTAAGAAAACTTTCAGGAATACATGGTCCCTAACTTCAAATTCTAGTTATCTCTATCTTATATCTGCGTAACTCTTCTGTCTACTCTAGGTTATAAGAAGTCAACGCCTGATAATATCGATCTTTTCTAAGGTTGCCTGAACCAGGTCTGGGCCAACCAAGCTCTTCTTGCCAACTTCTGCCCAACAATGTGGAGCTCAACATGGGCGTCCATACAGGGCTTCGTAAGGAGCCATGCCATTGCTTGCTTGGAAGTTATTGTTATATGCAAACTCGGCATAAGGGAGACAGTCACCCCAGTTGTCATTGAAGTCAAGCACGCATGCTCGTAGCATGTCCTCAAGTATCTGATTTACCCATTCCGTCTGCCCATCGGTCTATGGGTGGAACGCGGTACTGAACTTCAGTTTCACTCTCATTGTTTCTTGGATTCGAGTCCAGAAAATAGACGTGAATCGGTGTCTCGGTTCGAAATAATTTCTATAGGAACCCTATGCAGTCGTACTATCTCCTTTATGTACAGCTTGGCTAGTTCATCTGCCGAATTAGAAACTCTAATCGGGAGGAAATGAGCTGATTTTGTCAATCGGTTCACTATCACCCAAATGGAGTCATGCCCCTTTCTCGTCTTCAGTAACCCGAAAATAAAATCCATAGATATGAAATCTCACTTCCACTCGGCTATGGGAATGGGCTGTAGTAAACTAGGAGGTCAGCGATGCTCGGCCTTAACTTGGTGGCATAAAATCTGCTATGTGGGCCTTCATGTTATCCAACCAGTACGAACGCTTCATGACTCAAAACATCTTCGTACTGCCTGGATGCATCGCCATCTTTGAATTGTGTGCGGCCTTTAAAACTTCTGTCCTCAAGTCATGGAGATTCGGGATGCATAAGCGGCCACGATATCTCAAGCCTCCATTTAAGCCAATCCTCCATTCGGATTCTTCACTGTCACTCGCACACTCTCTCATCTTCACCAACAGTTCATCTTCTTTTTGAGCTATAATGATTTGGTCATCGACAAGTGGTTGCACGTGGAAGTGTGCGACACTCTCGAATGGCTCCTCCACTATTAGCTTATGTTCGAAATCTCGCATGAATTCCACAATATTTCACTCTTCTAGCATCAGTGGGGCTGCAAATGTTATAGTCTCCTTGCGGCTTAATGCGTCGGCCACAAGGTTGGCCTTTCCAGCATAGTAGGAGACCTCAAACTTAAAGTCTTTCAAGTTCTTCATCCAACGTCGTTGCCTCATATTCGGGTCCCTCTGTGTAAAGATGTATTTGAGGCTCTTGTGGTCCCAAAAGACCTCGAACACCTCCTCGTAGAGGTAATGTCTTCAGAGCTTTAATGCAAAAATGACTGCCACCAACTCCAGGTCGTGAGTGGGGTAGTTTTCTTTATGTTTCCTCAACTGTCGTGATGCGACGCGTCGGTGTATATAGTATATCTGACCCCTCGCTCTAGCAATACTAGCACGGGTACGGACGTCAACTTATCCTTTAATTTCAGAAAGGCTGCTTCTGCCTTCTCATTCTAAGAAAACTTAAGATTTTTCCTTGTGAGCTGAGACAACAGTCTGGCTATTTAGAAAAATCTTTAATGAATCGGCGATAGTAGCCAGCAAGTCCGAGGAAATTTCTCACTTCTGTAACTGAACCAGGTTGCCCCCAGTCTTGTACGGCGGCCACCTTAGCAAGGTCCACGGCAATTCCCTCCTTGGATACTACGTGTCCCAGAAACTTGATTTTTTCCTTTCAGAAGTCACATTTCTGGTACTGAGCAAATAACTGATTCTCCCTGAGAGTATCGAAGACTGCTCGCAGGTGCTCCTCATGATCTTTTCGACTCTTATAGTATATCAAAATGTCATCTATAAACACGAAGACGAATCGGTACAGATACGGTAAAAATACCCTGTTCATGAGGTTCATGAATACGGTCAGCACGTTCGTGAGCCCAAACAACATCACGAGGAATTCGTAGTACCCAAAACTAGTTCTGAATGTTGTTTTCTGCACGTCTTCATCCCTGATGCGTAACTGATGATACCCGGACTGCAAGTCGATTTTTGAGAAGTACTATGCCCCTTTCAACTGGTCAAACAGGTCATCTATCCTGGGCAGAGAGTACTTGTTCTTAACCGTGACGTGATTCAATCTGCCATGATCTTTCTTTCTTCTTTACAAATAATACAGGTGCCTCCTAAGGAGATACGCTAGGCCGTATAAAACCTGAATCCAGTAGATCATCTATCTGTCTCCTCAATTCCTTCATTTCACGCGGAGACATGCGGTATGTTAGTAAGGAAATGGGCATCTCACCAGGCACAAGGTCGATAGTAAAGTCGATCTCGCGCTGAGGAGGTATTCCAGGTATCATCCTGAACACGCCTGTGAAATCTTGGACTATAGGGGTGTCCCCAAGTGTTGGACCATCAATATTTTCCAAGAAGGAAGTGTAACGACTAATGCGGTAGGGCCAACTGACCTGAACTGGAAAAGTGAAGGTCGTGCCCTCCGTCCCATATGCTGTCACCACTCTAGTTTCGCAGTCAATCTCAACTTTCATTCGGTGAGCCAGTCCATGCCAAGGATGACGTCGTAATGATACAGCGGGTTGACTATCGGGTTAATGCTCATCGTTCAGGCAATCCTTACAAAGCTTAGTAGTGTCGGAGAAGGTCTCTGTCACGGTAAGGACTCTCACCACACCCATAAGGGTAGTGATCAACCCCAAACGCTTGACTATAGAGTATGATACTATCGAAATAGTGGACTCGGTGTCTACCAATAGGAATACAAGTGTACCTTGAATGTGAGCAGTGACTTCAAAGGCTAAGGGCACTGTAGTTGTTGTCTCAGGTGCTCCAACTGCTAGTGTATGTACACATGCTTGTTGAGGACAATTTGATTGCGCTGCCATAGGTCATTGAGGCGGCCTATTTTGGGATATGGGAAGTCGGTAGAATGGTTGTGCTGGTGGTGCAGATCGTAGAGGTGGAGTCGAAATAACTTGTGGTAACTGACGGTTGATCTTTTGAGGCGGCATAAAACCATTGTCTCTCATCTTGGTAAAGCAAAAGGACTCGTTATGGCCCATTTTCTTATAGTAGGTGCACCAAAGATTCAAACGCCACTGCTGGGCCGGTGGAGCCATCAGCCTGGGAGGCGAATCTGCACGTGTCCTCTTGCCGAGGAATGGTCGGTTCGGTAAATCAAGTTAAGGCCTTGGGCCCATGGGCACACGTGCTTGGGACAATCTGTCTCCATCCTGCCCAGCTGGCAAGGACATGTTCACTAGCTCGTCATAGTTGGGGATGCTAGCGCAACACATGTTTGTGTGGATATTAGGCCGCAGCCCATCTGAAAAATGACGCATTTTCATCCTCTCGTCTGCTAAGATCAAAGGAGCGTATCTGGCTAGCTCCGTAAATCTGTTCTCATATTCTGACATGGTCATTCCTCCCTATCGGAGGCAAAGAAACTCACCCTCCTTTTTCATTATGGTGAGGGGGAAGTACTTTCCATGGAAGCGAGTTTCAAACGCGTCCCACATCCACACATATCACGCGGGGATAGTCCGTAGGATGTTGTCCCACCAGAGGCTGGCCTCCTTCTCAAACATATACGTAACCAGTTCAACTTGCTCTGCCTTAGTACAGTGCAACGACTTTAACATCTTAGATATACGATCCAACCAATACTTTGCTTCCTCAGGTCGATGAGTGCCCGTAAAGTTAGGAGGACAGAAGTGCTGGAAGCGTTCAAATAGACCGCTTGTATTCATATTTTCAGTAGGCTGCACAGGTGGTGCGAGCAGGGCCATATTCATGTTTTAGGCAATGGCCCCCGCTATAGTAGCCAAAAATTGTTGTCGTTGCTGCATTAGAAGCATCATTTGCTTCAACCTATTAGGAGGAGGAGCCGACTGAGTTATGTCTGGTGTCGACGTAGACGCACGGTTCTACCCCAGAATCGGTGGTGTATTCTGTGTTGGCCCATTTGTAGGTTCAGTGGTCGGCTGTGAATTCGGCATTATGTCACTATCCAGGCCCAAACTGGGGTTCGTAATGCTATTGTTCAAGGGAGGTGCCCCGTCAATCGATCTGCCAAGTGCGAGACATGCAATATTTTGAGTGTTTTTAGGAGGCATTCCCTATATACAACATAAGGTGCAACATGTGTCATATTTAAAATAATAACACACGCTTTTCCAAGCATTCTACATATTCCATAACAAAAGAAGTTTCATGCATTTCAGTTAACCAAAATTGTCACGATACATATGATGTAGCATTACAGAAATCATGACAGAAGATGCATGTGAGCTAATTTAGTAAAAGTTTTATCACCAACTATACTAACATCCAACTAAGCCAACAAGGGCTATTATAAAGAAAAGTAAGAAATAAAGAAAACCAAAAGACGACTACAACATATGTCTAGTCCTCCGACTCTGGTGAAGGTGGAGGCGCACCCTTATCCTGCATGCAGCACAAGAGGGTCTTCAAAATGTGAGACATTCTCTTGAATATCTGTTTTAGGTAGGCCTAGTTCTCCTTAACTTCCTGTCTCAGGGTGGCCTAGTTTTCTTCTATCTTGGCCATACTGGCTTCTAAGGCAGCCCGATCATGGCAGTCCTCATGTGCAACAGTAGGAGGGCCCCTATCAGAATCTTGGGCCTCCTGTCCCTCTTCCTGCTCTTCTTCCTCACTTCACTCTTCATCATTACCGTCTTACTCACTTCCATCCTCTATTTCATTTCCTTCCTCTTCTTCACTACTTTCTTCCTCTTCACTTTCCTCTTCTATCTCATCCCCATATTCATCGAGACAGGCTTGGCGTTGTCTAGGGCCAATCCCCATATTATTGAGCATAGTCTCGCTGATAAAGTGAATGAATACATGATTATCCATGTTAAATTTGAAATCGAAGTTACGAGCAATCTTGTAGATAAGTCAGCCAAATGGGAGTGAAGCATCTCCCCTAGTAGAGCGTACAGTCCTGATTATCTGTGATAAGACAAAAGTAGGCAAACACAACTTGTCTCCCTATCCAGCTCTATACAAGAAGTCTACCATCAAACGAGTGCATTCTGTATGGTTGCTCCACCTAGGATACACATTGTACGTGCATATGTGGTGAAGTAGGCGATAGTCTGTCATCATTTTTGTCGATGGGAAGCTATTGTCTCGCCTCCAATGAGCTAGTCGGCCACAAAGAAATCATGTGCGGTGATCTCTCTCTCGTACACTAGTGAGACGAGAAGCACTAGCCTGTACCTCACCACGCTCAATTCCCATGATACGGGCCATTACATTAACATCGACTATGGCTTCCTGCTTCCCCAAGGGAATAGTAATTGAAGAGGCTCCAGTAGTGGGTTCCGTATGTGGCCATAGAAGGCTCGGATAGTGCCTTCACTTGCATGAGATTTGCCCTCAAATATGGGACCCCACCCAGCCTCCAATAGGAGGTCCATCATTGGATACAGTCCAAATAATTTCTCATCAACAT
The DNA here is from genome assembly GCA_037074715.1 of Magnolia kwangsiensis. Classification (NCBI taxonomy): domain Eukaryota; kingdom Viridiplantae; phylum Streptophyta; class Magnoliopsida; order Magnoliales; family Magnoliaceae; genus Magnolia; species Magnolia kwangsiensis. The sequence goes on along the minus strand of CM073571.1, from coordinate 191,421,586 downwards.
GTGCTTCAAATACAACTCTGCAGTTATGGAACCTACCTAGTTCAGCACCCACCGGTAGCGATCTCTCCAACAGAATTTGATGAGTAAAGTCCCGTTTCGTTCTTCGCTCTCGCTCAGCACTTGTAGTAGCCACGACGCTTGCCTGCTTCCTCGAGGCGGTTGGACGGCTCGGCCCGGCCTCATCCGGGGCTGCTCTTCTCTTTCCCATAAGGGAAAGGAGTGCGGAGATGGAGAAAATAGTGGTAACTAGCTCAAAAAGAGCCATAGAAGTGAAGAAACTTAAAGGGTGAGATGGGTTTGTGGGTTTTGAAGATTATGAGACACAAAGATGGGTTTTTTTGTGCTCAATAGGTTTGAAATAAGGAAGGTAGAGAGTTGTAAGGCAGGGTTTTGAGAAAATGGTGGAGATGCGTGCAAGGTATGGAAGAAGATGAAGGATGAAGTGTATAGGAGAGTGGATTTGCAAGAGAAAATAGAGTTTTTGAAGGTTTAAAGGGTTAGAAAGCTTGAAATGGGAAGGAAATGAGCAAAAGGGGGTGAAATAGGGTGGTCCCACATGAAAACAGGCCCCACACGAGTGGGTGGAGGGCGGCGAGCTGCCGGAACCTCGAGCCTGCTGCAGCCCGCTGTGGAGGCGAGCGGCGCGCCGCCGCTCGGGCTGTAGCGCTGCGCATCCCTAGGCTGCCAGCGGTGCCTCCACCCAAGGGCGGTGGCCACCCCCTCCTAGGGTGCTGAAAATGTGTGAGGGACCCCCTGGGTCCCACCAAAATTTGTGCAATGGGTCCCTACGCTCGTGTGAGGTGTTTTCTCGGTCCAAGAAGTGTGTATTCAAGCTTTTTTATTTGTTCCAAGTTTGGGGTTTGACGAATTTTAGTTCAAACCCGCGTATTGGCGGCCTTAAAGGGATTGAGATCATTTCTCATGATCTTAAGCACGTACGGGCTACATTACAATATTTAATCTCGCTCATCGGCGGAACTTTGGAATCCTACAATCATTTCTACATTTTATCACCCCCTCCTAAGTCAATGTACGTCAGAGCGCGTCGTGTTACCATAACTCAGGTCCAGTTTAATCCAAATCATGCTCTGATACCAACTTGTAACACCCTGAATTTCGAGGGTCGAGCAAAGTTCAACTCCCGAGATCCAATGCATCACTTATGTAATATAGATAATGATGTTTAAATGTTGTTCATATTAGTGCATTAAACATGAGAGAGATTATACTAAATTAGCATACCATACTCCAGAGTTAATGTAATTAAGCAAGTGGAAGATTGAGATAAATATATAAAGTATACACATGTTTCACAACCTCCAAAGTATGAGTGTGTTACCAGGCTGAATATATACATGTTTTGTTTCAAAATATACAAAATGTCAAATGTGAATGTCTGACTAATCCATATGATCCTGTCGAATCAGCACGAGGTCTACATAGACCTGCCTGATAGCTGAATGTAGGAGAATTCCTCCTCCTCGTCTATGAAATTCAAATTAGCGGTATAGACTCCGTCGTCACCTGCATTTACAATAGAGTTTGGTTGGTGTTTTAAAACACCGTCCCAGAGTGGGAGTGAGTGATTAACTCAGTGGTATTATAAGGAAAAGGTTAACATGTTATCAATCCAGTCAAGCAATAATGATAAAGCAATACAACAATCATATTCTAAGTATTCTTGTTAATGCAGGAATGGTATGATATAATAATGCATGCCCTACACGAAGCTCCCTCACAAGCGACTTCATCAACCATTTGCGCATAACACACTCCCTAAACGTGTCCTTCCACAACAAAACACATGTAATGCAGTGCATGGTCGTGTTAGCCAAGTACTTAATTAGGCTTATTTATACAGCAAATTCGGGAAGCTAAAGTACCTCCCTTTGTATCATTAACCCAAACCGAAGGATCCATTTAAGGTTGTCAAGCCTAATTAATCACATACGATATGCAAGTTGTATGGCATTACCTCTTATGAAAGCAGTGGATAGGCAAATTCAAATGTTTATACTCGATGTCACTACGGGGAGGTTCGTCAGCTCAGCGTAGGCCGATAGCTCGAATACAGTATCCCATAACACCGTATTCGGCTCACAAGTTTAGGTTGCTCACTGGTCACTACAGGGAGGCTCGTCACCCCAGCGTAGGCCGACATCTCGACCACAATGTCCTATACCACCGTCCCCGACTCATGAGTCTTAGCAGATCATGGTACCATAGTTGAAACGAGTCTTTACATTGGAAAGTGGTACCTTAGATTCAAACAATAGTGTCCATACATAGTAAACACACAATAGGCCAATCGGGTTATTTAACAAGTTCAACTAGTATGGGCGCACGCCGACTTAATCAACATGGAATGCATAAGCACTTCACGTGCCTAACCACCATCGATAAGTGTAGTATGACCCGAATTCATCGAACGTTTCTAATGTGGCAAAGCTAGTTTGGCCACTCAAACAAGAATCATTACCGATTGCCTGGACTACCTTGTAGTCCCAATCTAACTCAGATGTAGCAGGGAAATACATGTGATAATCATGTAAGCATTTGACAAATAATTCAAGTGAATCATTCATTTAAGCATTTTGTCAAACACATTGAACATGTTAACACACATTTTCATTTTATCTGTAAATCACATAGTCGAAATAAAGATTACATGAAGGAAACTATACACATAGATTAGGTAATTGAGAATCCTATCTCAATACCCTTATTAAATTCAATTTATCAACAATTTTTCATTCAAACATTTTATCAAACACTTAGACTACACATAACTAAATACATAAACTAGGGTAGTTACAACATGTATCTTAGCAAATCCTTATACATAGATGTCATCATGCATATGACAAACATGAATCCTAGATCAGTAGTCATAGCAAGAACAAATCATGTGGGCATGTTCATTCAAACATTTCAACAAACATATAAGATACATATTTATTCAACATAGTTCATACATGTATAATACATCAAAATCGACGTGTCTAAGACGATGTGGTAGCAATCAAGACAGACATAAATCATTAGCTGACATTGAAAGCCTTGAAAACCATAACTTAAACGTTTATAGTTCGCGCCTTCCGTCGAAAATTTCATTTCGAACTCGGTTCAAATCCTACGTTCTCGAATACAGAATAACGGGTATCTAAATCATGAAATCTATTAGCTAGGTTAACAAACAACCATTCTAGGTCTTAACTATAACATTATGGTTAGTATTTCTTACTCAAATCATAGTTGAAACGAGTCGTGTAGCGAAGTAGAAAGGCGATCTAGTGCGTATAGTCATGGGAGAGAAACACTTCCACGATCTCCTAAGCTTTCTCTTCTCTCCTCACTCTTTTCTCTTCTTTTCTCCGTTCTCTCTCCTAGGGTTTAGAGCAAATTCGTATGAAAGAGGGGCGGGGTGGTTTAAGGCCTTTAAATAGGCCCAGAACTGATGTCAATGGCCTTAGGGTCATGGTATACTTAAGTTATAGCCAACAGGTGCCTGTTTCGGGCAAATGGAGCTCATTTGGAGGTTCATTACTCTCCTACTACATGGAGCAAGTTTCCTGACTATTGATCTAAGCCAGGTTATGATTTTGGTATGATCAGATTAGAGGATCAACCGTCGAGAACCTGTATCAGATTAACGGTCGTTGTCACTCGATTAAGGCCATGAGTATACCGATATGTGTAGGAAAATTTCCCTGATACATGGGTGAAGTAAGGTCCGAAACTGACAGTCCAAAATCTTTAATTTCGCCTGTGAGTGAATAGCCCAGTCACTTAAGTTTCATTACATTTTCTAAAGATATTCACGTTTCTCACACACTTCGCTCAGGGCTCAAGTTGTGCATTTTTGGATACTATTTGGGCTCGATTCTCGCGATGGTTGTCAAGCCCAATAAGACGGATATATTCCTATAGTTTCACGATCATCGGACTTTCGACATGCGGTCCAGGTCCGATACGGAGTTTCAGTATGCTCCCGAGAGCAACAGGCTTTTGAGATTTCTCCTGGGTTTTTAAGTAGTGTTGAGTCAGTGATTTTAGTGGTTTTGAGTCTTACCGTTTGTATAAATAGTGGTTCAAGCTAAATCCACCGATTAATTTAGTTTAGTACTTAACTAAATTTGACCCAAATTCTACAGAACACAGTCCTAAGGGATTTCTGCCTGAGATGGTACTCGGGTCTTTGTACGAATTTTTTCGAGACGTTACACTATTGGTGGATTCCTGTATCCACTAAGGTAAGTGGATCTCTGATTGTGCAGACAACTGTGATGTACTTTTCTTATATCCACGCCATTTATCTGTTTCACCAAATCATTTTAAGCATAGTCCAAAAAATGCAGTGGATCAAAATCTCTGGTGGACCACACCACAAGAAAGAGCGGTGATTGACCCTTAAAAACTTATTATGGGCCACACAAGTTTTGGATCAACCTGATATTTCTGTAGTCCCTTCATCCAAGTCTTGGTGACTTTATCAACAGGTTGAACGACAAATAAATATTTCGGTGGCCTCTGCAGTATTGTTACATAAAGATTAATAGGCCATGTATTTTGACATACCCTAGATAGGAAAAAAAGAGTTCGTATATTTCGTGATGATGCCTGAATCAAAAGTTACAAGTGATTTACAATCAATACTTCAATCAATGAATTTTCCATATCTAGATTGGATCTCTTTAAATGGACATGCATAGGACCTAGTTTCGTCATACCCTAAATTTTATATGGACCGCTTCCATTTTCATTTGGGCTTCTTTTGGTCTTGTCGTGCTAAGAATATATTTATGGCATGTCTTACATAACAAAATAGCTACATATTTTTTATTATCATTAATATATCAACTGTCACCAATCTATTAACCAAAGTATTAAACTCATTTAAGTGTTCTTAAAAAGAGGATCTTTCATATTCAAGCCGTACAATTATGATTAGAGACAAATCTTATTTAACACAGACAAGTTTTACAACTCGTCCACAACAAATTCAAATAATAAAAAACAAGAAGTGGATATGCCATAATCTATAGGTTTTCCTAAAAGACTTATCTTTATATATGCATGCTTCTTTTCCTTTCTTTCTATCACAATTGTACAAACCGTACTTCATTGACACCATATTCACTTCAACTTGGACAACATGTAACTCAACTGTTGAAGTTTGCCTCTTTGAATCTAGAAGAACTTGATCCCTTCATCTAAAAAATTAGATAACATGAATATCAACACCACTTATACGAATATGTCTCTCAACCTATGTACTTTGACACAAATTGTTGCTAAAATCTTGCATATAATCAATGTAGGTGAAATAAAGGCCGAAAAGAAAGAGTAAAAAAAAGAATGCGGCAAGATAAGAATTTACATTGTTCGGCAAGATTGCCTATCCATGTAGAAATAAAGTACCTTTTTTCTTCACTAATCAAGAGAAAAATAGAGAATATAAGAATTATTTCTCACCCATTCGAACAGGGCACTTTTCATATGTATAAACACTTCTCACAAAATGCTTTGCAAAAAGCCTAGAACTTGGGCTTCATATGTGACTTTCTAAGGTAACTAAAGGTAGTATAAGAATCCACCAACTTAACGTTGACAACCTTTCATCACAATTTTCTGGAGGGGGTTGTAATAATCTGATATTAGAGCTAGCAATGCCTTTTTAGCAGTTGAAGACAGAGATCTAGATGTTTTTTGTTTTTTTTTTTTGGAAAAGGGCCTTAGCCCTAAATTCATTGATCTGAAACTTTACAATCACAAAGATCTAGATGTTGTGATAGCCCATGAAGAAGCTGCAGAGTAAAAGAAAAATAACAATGGCTTAAGGCGAGAATCGAAGCTAAGTTGGATTTGTTGTTGAGTGACTGAATCTTATCATGATATTGGATGGTCCAACTCAATAGTCAAACAAACTTCCCACCAGTGAACAGGCGATGAGAGAAATAGATTTTGTCACTAATTAGAATGTTTCATAGTTACATCCAAAGGACATGCGAGAACCAATTGGATAGATGGGAGGCATTAAAATTGAATTTCCTTGTTTTGACGGAAGATGTTTTGTGGTGGAACTTTTGCACCAACCAATATAATAGATATAGAAATACTCCTAATTGGGAAATGGTGGAGCCTGTGACCATCCACCCGGGATGTAACACAATACCATTTTAACAATGGCTGTTGTGTAACTTTATTGATTTTATCTTAGTTCAAGTTCAGTTCATGGGGCATCAATTAAAACTGGGCTTGTTATCTTCCCTAGCCAGAATGGTAGCATAACACCATCTATCATTAATTATGCTAAGAAAATACAATACAATTTAATATATGGATGAACTCCAGCCATATTAACAATTTTTGTTCCAATAACAACTCAGGTACATTAGGTGGATTATGAAGTAACATTGTAATCAAGTTGCTTTGTTTGTACCTTTTTTTTTCACCATAGTTTTTCACTCCACAAAACTCGCCCAAGTAACTTAAAACTTGGTCAGTCTAATAAGTTAGTGCATGACATAGGTAAGTTATAGAGAACTTAATGAGTCTTGTAACAAAACTCAGGTAAGATCTTTGTTTATGTTGGAGGTGGGTGAGTTCAAACCTCCACATTTTTTTAAATCAAACCCTGTCACTCGATAACACTCAACCAATAACCCAAAACTTGGCAAGGCCACAGAATTTGCAAAACTTGGGTAGGTTTAAGCAATCCGAGTTGACATAGACGAGTTCTGAGTTAACTTGCCAAGTTTCTAAATAATGCATTAGGCTGAAGACAAAATGGTTGAAAAGAATGGAAATATGTTTGTTGAAGGAATACTTGTGCAATTACTTTCTGGTAGCCAATTTGAATTGCAATATTTTCTACTTAGTTTTTAGTTTTTCCTCTTTCCCTTTACCTAGTATTGAATTCCATTTTCATAACGGGATAACACTATTTCACAGGGAAATGGCAGATGTTGTTGTCAGTGTTCTCATGGATAATTTGCTGTCAATACTCGAAACCGAAGGTCGACAGCTACTTGAGTTTGATGACCAATTTGAGGAAACAATGGAGGAGTTTCAGTACATGCAAAGCTATCTCAAGGAAGCTGATCAGGTGAAGAGAAGAGATAGGAATGAGATTTTCAAGAGAGTAATGAGCAACTTAAGAGAGTTGGTCTACGATGCTGAAGATGTAATAGCAGATTGCCAACCTCAATTCCAGAAAAAACACCTAGGGTGTGCTCCCAATTTTGCAAGTTATTGCTTTCCTACACATTTGAAATCCCGTCATCAGTTGGGAAAGCGGCTGATGAAAATAAATCAAGGGGTAAAGAAGGTGAAGGAGAATATGAAGTCTTACTTGCTTACAGTTCCTCCCCAAATTGGCAAAGATGAAGAGGGTGGGAATAGGCCACTGACCTACCCAACCTTAATAGATGAAGCTGAAATGGTAGGATTCAAAGATGACTTAGAGAAGATTATAAATTGGATCTTAGAAGCGGATGGACCCTCAATGGTGATTGGAATAGCTGGAATGGGAGGAATCGGTAAAACCACACTCGCTCAAAAGATATGTGATAGTTCCATTGTGAAAGACTCTTTTAAGCACTCGCTTTTTGTTACTGCTTCTCAGAGTTTCAAATTGGATGAATTGCTGAAGAAAATGCTGGGGAAACTAAATGTAGAAGAGGGATTTATGTGGGAAAAGGATGTCCGTGACCTGTTGGAAAGGCTTAGGGCTGAGTTAGATGATAAGTACTTGATAGTTTTGGATGACGTTTGGGAAACAGATAAAAGCGGGTGGTGGGAAAGCTTGAAGTCCGCTTTGCCCAAAGTGAGTGGTAGCTATGTCATTGTTAAAACAAGGAATGAGGAAGTTGCTAAATCTATGGGAACTACCAACAATCGCATACATCATCCGCAAATTCTTTCAGGTGAAGATAGTTGGTCCTTATTCAGCAAAGTAGCTTTCTCAAGAAATGGAGGCAAGTGCACAAAGCCGGACTTGGTGGAAGTTGGCATGGAGATTGTTGCCAGGTGCAAGGGGCTTCCTTTGGCAATCAAGGTTGTGGGTGGAATGATGGCACGGAAAGGTGATTCCATCCATTAATGGAGGCGAATATCAGAGCACCTAAAGGAGGAGTTGAAAATAAGCAAGAAAGATGAGACAGTCATTTCATGTCTAGAGTTAAGCTATGAAGAGCTACCAACATATATAAAACCTTGCTTCTTGTGCTTTGCCATGTTTCCTGAAGATTTTGAAATTTATGTTCCTGACATGGTTAACTGGTGGATTGGTGAGGGTTTTGTTTGCGGAAGAAATGGGAAAACGGCAGTTGAGATGGGAGAAGAATGTCTATCAGAATTATATAATCGATTTTTGATACTTGGAGTGGATAAAGTTCTGTTCGAAAGAAGCTTTTATTATTGCAAAATGCATGATATGGTTCGAGATATGGTTATAAGAATTGCAAGGGAAGAGAGCTTTTTTGTGAGGTTGGACTGTGGAGGTAGTCCCACATTCAGTGAGCAGTCCCGTCATTTGGGAATTGTGGGGAATGCATCTGTAGAGAGCATCAGAAACAGTCCCACCAAGCTGCGGACGTTGGTTGGCATGGACATTCAGAGCATAGAGATGATTGCTAGTCTAAAAGCAAAACTATGCAAAGTAAAGTGGTTGAGGGTGTTATCACTTTCATTGTCAGACAGGAATCTCGATGGAGATGTGGTGTGCAGCGATTGGTTGAGTGGGATAGGGTCATTACCGCACCTCGTTTATCTTGATATAGCGAGTAGTTCTGCCTTAATATCACTGCCCGATTCAATCGGAAATCTTCGTAATCTTCGGATTCTACGTATATTGGACTGCCCGAATTTGAAAAGGCTTCCTGTGTCAATCACAACATTAGAGAAGCTAACAGCTATCCAAATCTTAAAACCTAATTCTTTAGAATGCATGCCAGAAGGGCTTGGAAAGCTTTCAAATCTCGAACGGTTAGGATGGTTTAGTCCTGTGAATAAAGATGGATCCGGAATTTCGGAATTGAAGAGCTTAACAAAACTTAGAGAACTTAGGTTGGAGATAAAGTCAGTGGAAGAAATAGAAGAAGTGGAATTGAATGTGTTATCAATGCTCCAGCATCTGCAAAATCTATGGTTAGAGTTTAATATAATTTCTGTTGAAATATATGGAGTTGTAAGGAAGATTGAAGTTGATCTTTCTCCTCCTCATAAATCCCTCAGAGAGTTATATCTTTGGAACTGGCCAGGAGAAAGGACACCTGCATGGCTCAGTCCTACTTCCCTTCCCAATCTTCAGTGTCTTGAGATTTGGAGAGGAAGAACTAGGGAGATGGATACCGGATTTTGGGACAGTAAGAGTGGGGTATGGAAAGTGGAGGTCTTGGTGCTAAGTTGGTTAGAAGAGATGGATGAGGAGTGGAAGAGGATACGAAGTGCAATGCCGTCTTTAAGACTCCTCAAGGTTCGCAACTGTCCGAAGCTTAAGTCATTCCTATTCGATGTTACCTATGGTTGGGAGGAGAAGAAATGGAGGAAAGAAGACGAAGAAGAAGGTAATTAAAGTGTAACGCTAACTTTATTCCATTTGTATATCCAACACCATTTGTGAACCCTGCGTTAGAGGCATTGAAGAGGCGACTCGCGAGCACTACAGCATGCCACTCCATACTCTCTTTTTTTACTCTCTACGTGTGCCGCGAATCACCTATTCAATCTTCAGAAGCAGATTGCATCCAGAGCATAGCATACTGAGTAAACTCTGCGGGACCCACTGTAGACGTATGTATTCTGCGAGTCCGGATTCATATTCTATTAGGCACCATTCAATTGTTTTTCCAGATAACTTTAGGGCAGGAGCCAAAATTGAAGCATATCCAAAGTCCAAAAGTGAGCGTGTGGTGTTTAAAAAAAAGTGGACCACACCACAGGAAACAGGGGGATAATGACATCCACTGCTGAAAACTTCCCAGGGCCATTAGTACGTCTATTTTTTATCCAACCAGTTAATGAGGTCACACAGACGAAGACGAAGGGAAAACATTTGATCTAAAATTTCTGCGGCCCCTACAAAAATTTCAACAATAGGCATTCAATTTTCATCATTTCCTATGTTGTGGTCCTATTGAGTGCTTTGGATATGGTTCAATTCTAGGCTTATACTCTAAAAGAGCTGATAAAAAAGACGGATGGTGTGGATAATACACATACATCACCATGGCCCGGCAGAGTTTACTCAGTAAGCAATCGGCTTCCTCAATCTCCTGTGTGAATTCGCTGCAACCTTCTTATCTTTTTTTTGTTTAATTCTTTATTTTCAAATCCTGTAATGAGATGACATATATATTACGTCCTCATGGCAAACCTCCATTGTCCACCTATCACTTTTGACAGGCCTTACATGGAACTAATATGCTGCTGGTCAAGCAATTTGATACTCTAGCCACGTTCCACACTTGATACACAGGCATTTAGAAGTGGTACACATGGCATCAAATCATGAGCAGATTAGCTACTGAACTCGACAGTAGCTAGTCTTGCTGTAGGACCCAATATGATGTATGTATTGTATCCACACCGTCCATACATTCCTAGAGATCATTTGAGTGTATGATTCAGAGAATGAGGCGTATACAAATCTAAAGTGGATTGCACCACAAAAAATAGTGGGGATTGAACGCCTGTCATTAAAAACTTCTTTGGACCAGGGAAGTTTTCGATCAAGCTGATATTTGTGTTTGTGTTAACTTATAAACAGGTTGGATCTCAAATAAACATCTACAAAGGTTTCAACGGTGGGCGTCATTATCCCCACTTTTTTCTATGGTGGGGTCCACTTGAACTTTGGATCTGACTAATTCTTTGGCTCATACCTTAAAATGGTTTCTCCAAATGGATGAATGGTGTGGATACAATACACACATCATGGTAGGGCCCACAGAATATGGTGACCTTGCGTAACTTTAGTAGCGAGACTCATACTGTCAGGTTCAGTAGTTAATCCGCATCCATCAAACCACTATCTCTAAATTATAGCCCAAAATTTAGACTGGTCCAACAATCCTAAGCTCAAATTCAGAGACACTTGTTTACTGAAATAAATACATTGGATTTTATTTCTTTTTTATCATTCAATAAATGTCCACCAATCTAATAGTCAAAGAATCAAATAAATGCCTGATTATCATTAGAGTATTTAAGTTTTATCAAATCATTGTCTTTTGGAATTAAAATTTAATTCTATAGCTACTTTAGAATTTTGGCAATGTGGAATTTAGCTGGAATTCATTTTCTGATTTTAAGCCATTCACAACTCTTCCTGAAAAGCACACCCAGATGCATAGCTCAAGTGCTAGACTGAGTGAAAGATACCTCGTTCAACACCCAGGTCTTGGCATCGATTCCCTAGTGAGGGTGGCTAAACAGTGAAGTGTGATCTGACAGTGGGTGTACTAACAAGCTAACAAAAAAAAAAAAAAACTCTTCCTGAAAAGCAACTTTTCAATTTCTTAGAAATTGGATTCAAATTCCAAAGTGTCAAACATAACTTGACACATTGAAATTCTCAAGAATTCAATTACTAGATTTGGATTCTTCAAATTTCTAGTCACCAAACCACCCCTATGTTTCTTTGAAGATGTCTCTAAACCTCTCTTCGATCGCTCTCTACTCTTTGAAGTTTCAGGTGCTGCCAAAGTGGAAGAGGAGGAAAAAGAAGAAGGTATGTTTTTTTCTTTTTTCATTTTCAATCATCTGTCACATTCTCTTCACACAACATTTTTTGGTTTGAATGCCTTCACGTAATTTAAACTGCTCGATGAAAATCACAGATCCCACACATGTTTTGTATCTCCACACATGTAGAGAATGACAATTTTTGGGTCAATATTTGTATACACCCATTGATTTGATAAATACACTCATTCCTTCCGTTTTTAGTCATATAATAATACAAATAAAAAGAAGACATGATGGGTGCATTTTTACGGTGGTGGCAACAGTCAGGGTACATTCTTACATTGATCTGAACCATTTATGCTCTTACCACTACCATATAGATGTTACTTTCTTTCAATCATACATCATTAATGATCTTAACCATTGAATATTGATTTTTTCAACACTAGTCATTGAAAATTTTACTTCTATTTATTCACAATCATCATAAAAAATAAAATCCAAATTGCCCCTGTTGTTGGTGGAAAATAATTAGAAATATAAAAATTGGATGATCCAAGCCAGTTGGTTGGCAGATTCCAAACCAACAGTTGAAAAAAGAAGGTTAATGGCCCACATTTGGTGAGAAGAGGAGAAGAAATTAAGTCTTGGATTACCTAACATGTTTTTTTAAAACATGATCTTAGATGGGTTACTAGATAGACGGTCTCAATTGACACATGACCATAACCGATGTACAGTAAATGGGTTCTACTGGCTCTGCCTTACCAATTTTGTTGTTCTGTTAGGCTGTTACCATTTTCTTTTGTAGTGGTATACCCACAGTACCTCCCCACTTCATGTATTGTACAGATGAACTATCCATCTGATGGTTCCAATGCATATGTGACCATAACAAAAACAGGTAGGAAACTCATCAGATGGGCCACACATTTATGAGAGTGAAAAAAAAAATGATTTAAAAATGCATAGCAATGGTTCACATGCCCAACTTGTTGGCAGTTTCTATTGGTTAATCACTTTGGAGTGCTCACATTTGAGAAATGATCTGGCTGAGTAAGTGTATAGAAACCTTCACATGCACATGGATGCATTTGGCATCCAAGTCCCCCTATTTGGCTAATTGGTATATGATTCACTTTGATTTTCATCCAACTGTTTTCTTTGTGAAGGAACATCACTAGGGGATATCACTGAAGCATGACTAGAGGAAAGGCGATTTCTATCTTATAGAGACAACCCCAAAGTCCCGGCGCTCATCACCCAAGTCATGTTTTCCAACAGTCTATACAGTTCATCATGTGCTTTCTCGCTTTTAACTTCCTGTCTCCATTAATAAATCTGTGAACTCTAGTTCCTTTTTATGTTATATTTGTACCCAATAAACCTTTGGAATTGGTACATTCTGATGTCAAGGGGCATACTCTATTTCGCAATCAGATACATTTCATTATTTCGCAATCAGATACATTTCATTGATGATGTTAGTAGATTTACATGGTATTTTTCCTTATTATACATTTAGTGTTTTTTTCAAAGACTTAAATCCAGCATTGAGGATATGTTTGAGTAAATAATGAAAATATTCAAACTAATGGTAGCAGTGAACACAGGAAATTCAAAACCTTTCTTGAAAAACATGGCATTGCTCACTGTTTCTCGTCCTCATACCCATGAGCAAATGGTCTCGTTGCATCTGTATGGTAGCCAATGCCCCCATCCGACCTACTATGCAATTCAATTCCATAGTTTTTTCATTAATCGTATGTTTTCTTAAAACACAGTAAATCCTTTTAATTCTCTTCTTAATTATTAATTTCTTAAGGTTTTGGGTATGAATGTTTTAATTAATTAGGTTATGGTTTGAGATACGTAAGTTTGGTTTACGATCAAATAAGTAACTTATTTGATTTAGGTAAGTTTGGTTTATGATCAACTGTAACTAACTCTTTTATGTATAGTTACTTAATCACTTCATTTAATAAGTAGAAATCAAGATAAGCTACTTGAGGCATAATTAGCTTAAGTAACTTACAATCCAAACACCCCCCGATGGAGCTGGGCAGAGCTTCCTTCTGCTGTCTCAAGAGCAACCGAGACAGCTGCTTGCCAAACAAAATTTTCCAAAATTCCATTCCCGAACCTGATCACTGTACTCTTGCATGAAGGAGAAGGAAGCAATTAGCTTTCTTCTTTTGCTAAATCTGACAGACTTCCAAAGGTAAACACAATGCAGGCAGCCAAGGCACCAACCCCCAACATCTCCACAATAGATAGAGAAGCATCGACTCCCAAAACATCATCAGAGAAAACAATACAACACCACAACCTCCAGCCTCACTAAACAAGCCTTAAAATAAAATACCAGCACAGCACCAGCTAAAAGCCGACTCAGCACAAAACCCCAACATTTGACCAGTGACCAACATAACTTCGGCAGGGTTGCAAGCAATCGGCCAAGTCGCCGGCTTGAATCAGACACTAACATCTCCAATTTACACCTAACCATACCTGAAAAAGGACACTACACAACCCTCCAACTATATCAGTGTATGCCAAATCTACCATGTTCATCTAATCATGTCAATGCATCTTACATTGGTGTCAAGCCCAAAGATGAGCAGCCAAGGCGGCCAACAATACAGACCTGAAAACATATAGCACATAATTTTCTAGGACGCAGACTGTTTAGTGAGTAGCTCACTACGTTCTGTGGGGGTACATTGTGATTTATGTGTCATTATCCAAGAAATTTTCAACGGTAGGGATTCAATTCCCACTGTTTCGTGTGGCGTGGTCCACTTAAACTTTGGATATGTTTCAATTTTGGGCTCATACCTTAAATGATACCGAAAAATAAATGAACAGCTTGGATAAAATACATACATCATGGTGGGCCCCACAGAGTTTACTTGCCATGCTATCATAGTGAGTTACTACACAATCGGCATCGATTGCAACCAACGCAAGAATTCCCATCCAAACATACAGAGTTTCAACCAATAATTCTTCCAAACAGGCACTATTCATCCATTCTGCAACCATCCCAACACAGAATACAATTCATCCAAACAGACACTGCACAACATCTTCTAATCTGCACCCATCACAGCACAGTATCCAATTACTCCGTACATGCAGACCCGCAATCAACAATTCATCCAAACAAGTAAATCATAGAATCTTCTATTCACCAACCATCACAGCACAATGAAACCATGGCCATGGCAGCAGCACGGCAGGCTCATGCTCCAAGACAGGGTAGCTGCAGGGAGCTGTTTGCTCACTCGGCTGCCTGTATCTTAGCAGGATAGCAACTTTCCTTTTTCTTCTTTTGCGATGGATAATGATACAATATCTCATCAATCAGGCAAAGCCCCACCATAAGGCAAGATAGCCCAACCCGGCTTGGACGAACCCCGCCCAAGCCCACTTCAGATGTACACCTGTCTTACATGTATCCTATCTTGAATGTAGATCATTGACTTTGTTCTTCTTCTTTGTGTCTGCTTCTCTGTGCATGTGCGTCCCACTTTGTCAATGGATAGATTAGAAATACTAGAGGAGGAAATAGGGATTTTATTAATTTCAAGTTGGGACAGGTCATACCCAGTCCTTCCAATTATTCAGCCTCAGGCTCCAGCCTGCTGTGCTAATAAGCCAATGCTGGGCTTGGTCGGATTTAGTGTTGGGCTAGACTGAGACGAGGTTAGCCTGGCAAGGCAGCAGTGCCAGCCTTATATTATAATAATAATAATAATAATAATACTGGCAAGCTGTCCACCTCCCCTGGTACATAGTAAGGAGCTTTTATAAGCCACACGTGTGCACAAGGCAGGTCATTTACACGCCATGTATGTGCCAGCATGGCACATTGTTACTCCATTAATTAATCATGGGATGCCACTATGTACATGCAGCTTTCCCTAGAATCAGCTCCATCCACGTCCCCAGGTATGCCACTATGTATATTTGATGCTCTCGGGATTTGAACACAGCATTTTCTACTCTGATACCATGTCAAACAACCGTTTACTCTAAAAGCTTAAGCTATCAAAGTGTGGTGTATCAATGTATATTTTGGCCTGCATGATCACAGTCCTGATCAACATGGTTGTTGCAGTTTGTACCTGCATCAGAAGAAACTAAACAAGAAATCTTAGAAGATGCAAGTTTTGATGGAGAGAGAATCAACTACCCCTAGTCTCACCATGCCCGAATAAGATCCTAGCATTCTACTTCCTCTGAACAGACAAGCTTTAACAATCAATGGATCATCAATCTAAAATTCCAAATAAACGGTGTTGGTAGGTAGTGGTTGCATCAATAGAAGCATATACAGACCCAACTGTTCTGTTGGCCCATTGGTAAACGATCTGATTTCTGGTATTGATTCGTCAGGACAAGAGTCTGAAAAATGAGAAGTTATGCTTCTTGGTATTGATTGTTAGCTTCATGAATTATCAATTGAACTATCCACTAAAAGAATCGAGCAAAGAAAATGGTTAAAGACTCAAAGCATTCAATAGCAGCAGCAATTCGATCACAACTAGACCCATTTCCTTTCGACAAGCTTAAGGAATTGCACAGAGAGAGAGAGAGAGAGAGAGAGGGTTGGGGTTGTGGAGTTGCAGAGAGAGAGAGAGAGTTTTCCTTTCGACAAGCTTAAGGAATTGCACAGAGAGAGAGAGAGAGAGGGTTGGGGTTGTGGAGTTGCAGAGAGAGAGAGAGAGTCGGGGTTGAGTTGTAAAGAGAGAGACAGTCGATGTCGTGGAGTCGGAGAGAGAAAGAGAGAGAGAGAGAGTCGGGGAGTTGGAGAGAGAGAGAGAGTTAGGGCAGGGAGAAGGAGAGAGTCAGGGGTTGGAATCGTAATGAGCGTGTAGGGTTTTTTCTAATATTTATAGTGACCTTTTGCTGGCGCCCGATTTTACTTAGCGTTGGCAAAGGATCCCCCAAAATATCGTGTAAGCCCCCCCTTTTTTTTGTAGTGTACACATGTGGTAATCAGATCATGCTACCCCTTGAATGTTGGAATTATTATTTTCTAATAACTGTCCATTTTACAATTCGTAAACTACCTAGCCAGCATGGTCTAACCAAAGTGTTTCTTTATGAACATAAACAATCATAGCCAGCTCTTCTCTAGTAGATGTGTCAAGTTTATGGTTGGACCTATTTTTCTCTAATCGTTTTTTTACCCTCCAATCTTGCGTGCTATTGATTAGATGGTTCAATCATTTAATTGATGCAAATTTTGTTGAGAAATCAGATACATTTTCTTTTTGTCTAAATCAATGGGGTTAACATTATAAAAAATTTAAATCATGAAAATCACTTCCAACACAAGCAAATCATTGAATATGTAAAATGTAAGAGACACTAAGATTATTATTTTTTATGTGGAAAACTGTCGGTTGTGAAGGAAAAATTCACAGGACTTAATTCAGCACAAATCTACTATAATAGAAACATTGGAAGTAGAATCATCTAGATACCTCTTTTAAATTCTCTCTCAAATCAGCATGGGCCAACCTCCGCTCACCTCGGCTTAAACAAAGATGGGCTATCTGGGCCTGGAACCAGTACATTCCTCCCAAGATGGCAGTTCCTGTTAATGCGGCTGTCCTGTTGATGTCGTTGTCCAATGCATTGGTATCAGTCTTGCCTCCAAATGTTCCTATTGTGATCACTTCTCCTCTCCGGCACCAACCCCTCCATCCGATCTCCTCTTCGGCAGATTGGAATCACCAGCCCGCAACTAAATAGTCCAAATGCCCCATCATCTTCGTCTCATCCCTAGCAAATCTGCCCTTTCCCTTCCCAGAATGCGGCATCGGTCTCCTCACCCAGCAACCTACATGCTCACCATTTAGCTGCTGACCTACGCCAGTCATCCCCTCCCCCTTCCCGGCATCAAGGGCCTAGCCATGCCTCCTCTCCCATCTACACAGCTAGCCTAGGCAAGCAACCATGCTGGCCTCTCCTATTGACCGTGGCCAGCAACCCCCTCGGCCACCCACCCAGCCCCACTCCTCCTCCTCAAGCATTAGCCACTGCCCAGCAGGAGCCTCTCCCAGCCCCTCCCAATGGTCCAAACAACCTTCGGCCTCCAGCCCTTCTCAGCAGCGGCCACTCCCACCATCTCCACTCATTCAGACCTCAGCTTTGGTCCTAGCCTACTCAACCCCCAACCCATCCTGCCAGATCTTCCTCCCAGCACAACCACACTCCTCCTACCATCCTCAATCTATCTTCCCCCACCAACAATGCTACCCAGCCTCATGCCAAAGATGTTCATCACCTATTCTCCCATAGCAAGATCACATCTGCGGTCTGGACTCACTTTGCCACCCTCTTCTGAATGCCAATCAGCCAAAACCACTCTATCCATGCCATAGTTCACCAATGGTCTTCTGCTGCCTCAACGTCCTCTCTGCGTTGATTTCTCATTGGCTTGGCCCCAGCTATCATTGTATGGGAAATCTGGATTGGCAGGAATGGAGCCAGATTTGATAAGAAGATGTTTAAGGTCGAAGCCACCATCTTCAGAATATCTAACCGGCTCATTGAGATAGGTTCGCTCCTTCCTGATATCGTCCACTCAAGATGGCCAGATCTAGTCCTCAGAGGCTCTCGACTGATTCTTTCTGCCCCCTCCTCGTCCATGAGTGCCTCTGTTGTCAAGTGGGTCAAGCCTCCAGAGAAATGGATCAAGTTGAACATTGATGGCTCTGCCAAGTGCAATCCTGGAGCAGGAGGTGGAGGAGGTGTATTTTGTGACCATCGGGGAAACATGATCTTCGCTTTCCACAACTAGTTTGGTCAGGTTTCCAACATGGTGGCAGAAGCCCGTGCTATGGCTGACGACATCCATCTGTGCAAAGTCATGAGGTTGTCCTCCATTATTGTTGAAACGGACTCCCGCACTCTATTTGACGCGGCCTCATCCTCCTCCTCTTCTTATGGCTAGAACCTCTAGTACCTCCTTGGTTACACGCACCAGCAATTCCAGCTTCTGAACATCCGCTATTCCCATATGCTCCATGAAGGGAACTCTGTGGCAGACGGTCTTGTTAATCTGGCCAGCAGTGGCTCCTTTGATCGACTATATCTCAGGCCATCATATCTCCCTCATCTCATTAGAGGCAACCTCATCCTGGACAAAGCTGGCATGGGCCGTGTTAGACATCGCAAAATCAAGAAAGGAGTTGGGTAAATCACTCCTTCCAGTCCAACCAGCCCCTCTCAGCCCCCTTCTCATCTCATCCTGCTGAAGAGACTGCACTCATCCATTCTCTCTCCCTGTCGCGGCTTCTCTTCCATTCTCTAGCTTTGTTTTTGAATTTGGTATATGATAGTTGGGGCGATTGTTTTCCTATCCTTCGTTGCCCCGTCCGAAAGGATGTACATTGTCCCATCAATACAAATATACAAAGTTTCATAAATTTAAAAAAAAAATTAAAAAAAAAAAACGCTGAACTATGAAAAAAATAAAAATAAAAAATAAAAAAATACCCAAACTTCATTACCCAAGCAACATGAAAGAAATGAATTTTTTACCAAGGATGTTAGAAACTTCCCAACACAATCCTCGGAAAAAAGACAATTAAAGAAACCGACGTTGTATATCAACCATCACAAACTCGAATGTAAAGATTTCAGTGGTAGAAGATTTTTGCTCTTTCTTCTACAAAATCTCTTTTTTATTCTTCTCTCTCCCTTTTAATCCAAGAAAAAAAAAAAACAAAAAACAAAAAACAAATTTTACTAGAACCCTTGCTCCATGGCAAAAGGCACTTTTCTCTCATTTTGACCTTGCTTAGCTAAAAGACTACAATACCTTGTACACACACAAGTGGCCAAAGAAAACCACTTAAGCCCATGGATCCCACCCCCACATGAGGAGGGAACCAGCCATTCTTGCATATTTTGCTGATGTGGTTTGATGTTTCGACTGTCCAACATGTTGCAAAGACATTAATTCTATTAGATATAGGTCAATCTTCTTTGATCACTGTACAAAAAATTACAGCAATCATATGGTCCCAAACATTGGAGTGGACTTGAGACCTCTTATTTAAGAGGTGGGTCTACCCATCTGCCTGCATGGCTCAGCCTGCTAGGTCATCTATCCACATTATCTGCATGTTGTATGGCTCAGTCTACTAGCACCTGTCTACAATATCATATTCACACCTCGTATGCAGATCGACTCCCTGGCCCAGAACTCAGGCTATCGGTGGATTCCTGTATCCACTGAGGTCAGTGGATCCCTGATTGTGCGGCCAACTGTGATGTACTTTTCTTACATCCACACCATTTATCCGTTTCACCAGATCATTTTAAGCACCATCCAAAAAAATGCAGCAGATCGAAATCTCAAGTGGACCACACCACAGGAAAGACTGGTGATTGGCACTTAAAAACTTACTGGGCCACACAAGTTTTGGATGAACCTGATATTTTTGTGGTCCCATCATTCATGTCTTTGTGAATTTATCAACCGGTTGAATGGTAAATAAACATTGCGTTGGCCCCTATGAAGCTTTTAATGGTGGAAGTTCAATCACCGCTGTTTACCGTGGTGTGCTCTACCTAAGATTTGGATGATCTGCTACAGCTCATGCACTAAAATGAGCTGGCGAAGTGGATGGATGGTGTGGATAGAAGACAAATACATCACGGTGAGCCCTATAATCAGGGATCTACCGAGGTCCCGTCCTCCTCTGCTAATCAAGTTGGTCACGGTCTCCGAAACAAATAAAACCGAAAAGAGATTGTGTAGCCGCCCATTTGTTTCGTTTTATCCAGCCTTCCATCGGTCGCATTAGTTGTTGTCGTCTTAGCCGTGTGTTTGTTTTGTACGGCACAGCCACATGATTGAAGGGACCAGGATGCCCTTCAGGCTAAAGTATGTAACAGGAAACCACACAAAAATAGCACTAATGAGATGATCCAATCTATCCTGTACTCGGCCTTATCTACTGTATCCATCTGCTTTCCAAGACATGGATGTATCCATGCTCTCCTTGAGCTTAACAAGGGAGCTTAGCTTGTTTGCTAAAGCTTTTGAGGCGAGCTATTGGATCAAGTTCAGTCGAGTTTACGTCGAGTCAAGTCGAGCTTACTTGAACCAACCCCCGACTCAATCCAACCGGATTCAACCCAGCCCAACTCAGCACTTAACCCGACCCAATCCACCATCCAACTCGACCCGACCAACACCCAACCCGACCTAACTAGCACTCAACACCTAACCGACACCCAACCCAGCCTGACTCAACACCCAACCCAACCCAATCCGATCTAACCCAACAACCAACCATCACCTAACCTAGCACCCAACGTGCACTCGACTCAACCCAACCACCTGACCCACCCCAAATCAAACAAATATTCATTTATAAATAAAAAATTAGATAAAGAAATGGATGATTCATGATAAAGATACCTACCATTGTGGGTGCTGAGAGAGTGAGAGAGCTCGGGTGAGTGGCTGAGTGCAAATGTTAAGTTGGGTCGAGACGAATCGGGCAGATGTTGATTCGAGCTCGAGACTGGGTGAGGAGATGAGAGAGAGAGAGAGAGAGAGAGAGAGAGAGAGAGAGAGAGATTGCTTGGCTGCTCGAGCACAAGGTGAGGTAGGTAGGGAAAGGGAAAGGGAAAGGGAAAAGGAAGGAAATGGACGACGGGTTGGGTAGAGTTTTTTGTTGGTATATTTGGTTGAATCAAATAGACTATTTAAAATCGAAAATCAAAAAGAAAATAAAATTTTGAAATACAAAACTTATAAATTTGAGTTGAGGCGTGATGTGAGTCATTTGGCTTGAAATTAAATTTGCTCTAAGTGTCCCAAGTGCAACAAGTTTCCAGAGCAATCGACTTCTAGGATACAACGCCTATGACCCAGTCTTAGTAGTACACTCACTGTATGCGGGCTCGAACCGCTTACAGTTTAACCCAAAAAGTGCTGAGTTAACAGAGAGAGTTTTATAAGAGGAGAAATAATTTGTTGTTATTTTCAAAGATGAATTGGAAATCTTTATATAGACTCTGAAGTGATGCATTAAGCACCCTTTTGAAAGGGTTTGGTCCATTGGGTTTAAACCCAACATGTGCGACCAACCGAACAGTTATATCTCTCTGGTTTAAATGAAAAGGCGCAAGTGCAAGTATATTCTTACAAATAAAGTCCCACGAATACTCATACACACATGCCCAGCCCAGCTCGTCTCGAAGCGTCGCGCACACGAACTCGGCTCGGCACTGTGTAACGCGGCTCCGCGCGCCCGTGCATGTGGTTCCCCCCCCCCCCCCCCCCCCCCCCCCCCGGGAAGGACCAAATTCACATGCCCCCTGAATGGCGCTTATGCGCAAAGGCAAAAAGTATGTCTTATATACAAGAAGATTTTCTTTAGTAAATCTGATGTGGGACAAAACTTACAACTCAAAAACATCAAAAATTTCAAATGAGGAGAGAAGATAAATTATTTAAAATTTCAATTTTAAGATAAATTTTGAAACAAAATATAACTAAAAAGTCTTTCAGGTTAAAGCGTAATATTTGTGCAATGGTGTCAGTATCACTATAGACTTGAACTGATATTAAAGTAAACAAGACAGGTCTATAAGAATCAGGTGATATCATAGTCTTGAACCTGAATTCTTTTACCATAAATCGCAAGAACATACTACTAACACAACTCTTCCTCTGCAAGTGATTCTGTAGTTCAGTGCTTTTCAATCATACACCATTACCTAGATTTCATGAGTGCTCAAGAAAATTCACCTATATTCTTATATAAAATGGCTTCCACCTCCACATTCATATAGGTAAATTTTATCAAGTGTATGTAACAACTGTATACACCATTAAATATATAGCAATAGATCCATTACGAGTTCCAAAAACTCATCATTTTACATTGTTCTTCGCACTGTTACACAATAGAAGAGGCTTATTTATATCACTGCAATCGTCTACCTCGTATCTTATTGTTTACCCATCGAACCTATCTCATGGGATCTCCACTTGTATTAGTTGGGTTGCCGACAATGGTAACTCATATATTAGGCTTAATCTCATTCCCTTCAATGTATCATCAACTAATCTTTTAGATAATCCTTTGGTCAGAGGATTTGTCAGATTATTTTCTAACTTCACAAAGTCAATAGATATGACTCCATTAAGCAACATGTGTTTTACTATGTTGTGTCTGAGTCTGATATGTCTACACTTTTCATTATATATTTTACTTTTTACTTTTGCAATAGTTACTTGATAATCACAATAAATAGATATGGCCGATACAGGCTTTGGCCACAATGGTACATCAGCTAAGAGATTTCTAAGTTGATTGGCTTATAATCTAGCATTTTCTAAAGCAATAAACTCGGATTACATAATTAACCGAACGATACATGTTTGCTTGGTAGACTTTAAAGAGACTGCTCTTCCACCCAAAGTGGAGATATATTCACTAGTACATTTTATCTCATTTGAATCAATGATCCAGTTAACATCATCATATCATTCTAATATAATATGTAATTCACACGCCATATTATCTTTAATTTAGATATCTCAAAATCTTAGACATGACATTCCAATGTTTTATTTTTTACTAATTATGTGTATATCTACTTAGCCTTCCTATTGCAAAAGTTATGTCAGTCTAGTACAGTTTGATAAATACATGAGGCTACCAATTATATATTCTAGAATATTCCAATTAACACATAGTACTACCTGCATTCTTTATGAGAGTTATACTGTAATCATAGGGTGTACTGACAAGTAAAGAATCAAAATAGTCGAACTTTCTTAGTAGCTTTTCAATGCAATGGGATTGTGATAGTACAAAACCACTATCTTTCCCGATTATTTCAATACTCAAAATTACACTAGCCTCTTATAAGTCTTTCATGTCAAATTTAATTGATAAGAATTTCTTAGACTAATTTAATATTAGTTTAAAAAATAAGCATGTCATCAACATAAATGTAAATAATAGCACAATCATTTTCATAAATTTTACTATATACACATCTATTTACATCATTTATATGATAACTATTTGATTTCAAAACACCATCAAAATTTTTCATGTCATTGTTTAAGAGCCTGTTTTAAATCATATAACGATTTAATTAGTCTACACACTTTATTTTCTTTACTTGATATCTTATAATCCTCAAGTTATTGCATATATATTTCTTGTTCTGAGTCTCCATTTAAGAAAGTCGTCTTAACGTTCATCTGGTGTACCACCAGTTTGTATATGGAAGCTTTCTCTATTAAGACTTTAATAGCTGTAATCCTAGTTACAAGGGAATAGGTATCAAAATAATATATTCTTTCTTTTATTATTTAAAGTCTTTTGCTACCAACGTAGTCTTAAAGTTATCAATACTTTCATCTGGTTTTAGTTTCTTTCTAAACACTCATTTATAGTTTATTGGTTTGTTTCCAGGTGGTAAGTCTACAAGTTTTCAAATATTATTAGATATAATAGATTATAACTCATCATTTATTACTTCCTTCCAGAAGGTTGCATCTGAAGAGTTAATTGCTTCTTTATAAGCTGTACGATAATCTTTTATTAAGAAGGTGAAAAAATTATCTCCTAAGTTAGTTTCTCTTTTAACTCTAGTATTTTTTCTTAATTGTATCTCTTCTACTAACTGCTCGCAAGTACTTTTACTAGTAGACGCAATATCTGATTTATTAACTTCATCTATTCCTATAGACTTAGATTTCACAGGGATTATGTTCTCAAAGAACTCTATATCTTCAGCTTCTATACTTGTTTTAGGATCTATAATATTATTCTTAGCCTTTAAAACTAAAAACCTATAACCTGTACTATTTTGTGCGTACAATATAAATACGTAATTGGTCGTTTTAGGGCTTAACTTTCTTTTCTTAGTTTCAAGTAATCCTACTTTAGTAAAACATTCCTATACACTTTAATATATTTATAACTAAGAACATGGTTCTTTCAATATTCATGTGGTATTTGTTTAGAAGACTTAAAAAAAATTCTATTTATGATATAATAAGCAGACAAAATTATTTCTTTCCACATATTAAAGGGTAAGCCTAAACTGTTTAACATAGCATTCATCATCTCCTTAAGAGTTCTATTCTTATGTTCTGATATTCCATTCTGTTTTAGTATATAAAGAGTTATAGTTTCATAAATTATTCCACTTTATTTACATAAATTTTTAAATTGAAAAGATTTATACTCATATCATTTATCTGTTTTAAATCTTTTAATTTTTATATTTAACTGATTTTCAACTATTGAAAAGCTATGAATCTAATGACTCATATTTATCATGATTTCACGGTAACCTATTAAACGTGTGCGGAACCTAATCAACAGTTAAGAACTTATTTATCCGGCGTTTACAATGACAGGTGGGTAGATTACCTGCTTACCCCTCTGATTGATGGAAAGTTCCCAGGGCAGCCGAGCATAAAAAAGTTTTTTATTTTTCAAAGTAAGAAGTGCTTTATAGTTGTCTTATCCGAGCTATTTTCCATCCTTCCTCTCTCTACAAGCTCTCCATTCATTCCGGTATGTTTCTTTCTCCCGCTTTATCCTGACTTCTAATGAAATGATGATTGAGTGGCAGCATCGTCTTACCAACTTGCGTTTTCCGCAGAGTGATTGCAGAAGCCATCTTCATTCTTTCTCTTTTTAAAAGCTCTCCGTTCATTCTGGTATGCTTCCTTCTACCACAACTAGCTGTATATGAAAAAAACACACAATTAGCTGCTTGTGTTTTAGGAAATCCAATCTGCACATGGAGGCCCTGCCTGATGGTCGGATGAGGATTATTTTTGGGCCATGATTTGACCTATTTTTCTCTGCTCGATTTTGACCTTGCAATCTTGCATCCTATTGATCAGAAGGTTCAATCATTTTATTGATGTGATTCTTTCATTTTTTAATTTTTAATTTTTAATTATTATTATTATTTTTTAATGCACCCACCCTAACACACACACCCCACAATGGGTACTCGAATCCATTACTGGTGAAACTCTTGTGAGTCTACCGTTAAGCCAAGGGTAACTGATGTTGTTTGATGTTTGGACTGTCCATACGTGTCCAAAGTCGTTAATTCCATTACATCTAGTCCATCTTCTTTCATTTCTGTACAAAAACTGCAATAATAAGCTGGTCTTAAACATCCGTTACTCAACTAATCTTTAACGAACAATCTCGTCCATCAATTTCTGCAAGCCACTAAATGGACGGTTTAAATCATCTGATATTATGAATTTTCAAGGCTGCCTGTGAAGAGCAAGCTGGACCTAATAGACGGTCTGGATATTTGATTTGGATGCCAGTGATTCCAATTGCAGCTATGTGCATGGCAACGTTTCTATGCATAGAGCCCACTAGATTATTTCCCCACTAGAATGTGTGGTTCAACATGAGGTCATGGGTTTGAGTACCCATTGTAGTGAAATCCTACTGTGGTGTGAGTGCATGGGTGCGTGTGTAAAAAAATGTGTGGTTATTCATTTAGGATTTTTTTTTATCAAGTTGTTCATGGTGACTGGGAGTGGATTAAATTTAAGTAAATTTTACAAAATTCTACCTCATTGATATCGTTTTTACATCCCAAAACTTTTTAAAATTAACTTTTCATTAAGCTACCTTATTAGTGAAGACAATTGTCAAAGGCCTACCTTCAGTTAGTTTTCTTTCATTTCTA
The DNA here is from genome assembly GCA_037074715.1 of Magnolia kwangsiensis. NCBI lineage: Eukaryota > Viridiplantae > Streptophyta > Magnoliopsida > Magnoliales > Magnoliaceae > Magnolia > Magnolia kwangsiensis. The sequence goes on along the minus strand of CM073571.1, from coordinate 191,395,159 downwards.
TCATTTTTTAAAATAAAATGTCAAAAATGCCCATCGTACCATTAACTTAATTACTTGAATGTAAATGCTGACTTCCAGAACACGCACCAATGTGTCTTGTGTTGACGTGGTAAGGTTCTGTGGGCCTCAACATGATTATATCCACACCGTCCATCCATTTTGCCCGATCATTTCAGGGCAAGAGCCTAAAAGGGGGCAAATTCAAAGCTCCAGTAAACCACACTCAGATAATAGTGGGGACAATGATGCCTAGCGTTGAAACCTTCCTAAGGCTACCATGATGCTAATTTTCCATCCAACCAGTTCATAATATCACACAGACCTGGATTATGAAAAAACACGAATATCAGCTTGATCCAAAACTTTTTGCCCCTTAAGAAGTTTTGAATGGTAGATGTTCATTTTTAACTTGAACAACCTTGTAGCCCACCTGATGAAAGGTCTTTTTAAGTTTTGGGCTTAGCACAAGCCAAGTGGGATCAACATGATGAATGGCCCACATCTATCATACAAATGAGCCAAACTTGATCTTTGAGAGAGAGCTTGGTGGACCGAGACAAAGGGACAGGATATGGTGGGGAGAGGGAAAGATTGAGAGCAGATTAGGTGCTCCCCAGCCTCACCCAAGATGGTTCGCCCTTATGGTGGGGTGCACCTCGATGTATGTATTGTATATCCACTCAATACATCCATTCTGTCGGATCATTATAGGGCACGAGCCGAATAATGAATTAGATCCAAATCTCAGATGGACCACACCATAGGAAACAATGGTGATTGACTATTAACACCTCGTGGATCACAAGAGTTTTGGATCAAGCTAATATTTGTATTTGCCCTTCATCCAAGTTGTATTACCTTATCAATAATTTGGATGTCAAATAAACATTATGGGAACATTGCAGTGGGCCTTAGGATGTTTTTAATGGTGGAGCATTTTAACCGTTACTGGTTCTTGTAGTATGGTCCACCTAAGATTTGGTTATCTTTCATTTTTGAGATCATGCTCTAAAATGAGTTGATAAATGATGTAGAATGGGTCGTAGACTCGTTCATGACTAAGATGGACCGAAGAAAAGAAGCCAAGTAGGATTAAACACACTCTGCATAGTTCGACCTGTCGACAAATCTGGTCGATAGGTCGAAATTCCTCTAGAAATTATAGATTGCTTGCTAGTTGATTTCTACTAGTTTAGACAAGTTGAAATAATGTTCGACATGTCAAAATACTATTCTAGATTGCTTGCTGGCTTATTTATGCCAGTTTAGATAGGTCAACAGATCTTGTTGATAGGTCGAAATCCAGTTCAACATTGGGTTGACAGGTTGAAAATCACAGAATTTTCAATTTAAATCTCTGGACACTTTTTTGCTGTTTTGACTTGTTGACGACAAGTGGATAGATGCGGAAAATTTACACGATTTTTTGAATTTATTTCCTAGTTTGATTAGAACTCTTTGATTACGTTTTTGGGGTTTGTTTAGGGTTATTTAAAGGGGTTAAACTCATTTTTATTATGGATTCAGTCAATAAACTTCTTAAGAATTTTCTTCTTTTCTCTCGTGTATTCGATAAACCTCGTGGATTTAAGAGTGCCTTGTGGATTCAAGGTATTTATCAATTGAGAAAGACAATGATCGACCTCATCACGCCTTTTCTTGCGTTAGTCAGTATCAGAGTGAGGCTTTCTCCTTGGATATATGGCTTCTAATGACGGGTCATGCAACATTCTCATAGACTGCTCCAGGGAATTTTTTCTTAACAATGGCGGGTTTCGAAGTGGCGCAACGAGAGAATTGACAAGGGATGTAGGCTTTTATTAATCGCATAAAGGAGACTCTAGGGCAGCACTGTGTTCGTGGCGGTATTCGCCCCCAGTAGGCGTGGAAATTCGTAATCGTGCCGATCGCAGGGCGATGTCGGCAGTAAACCGCATGATCATGCTTAAGGAGGTGGGATCCAATGACTAGGAGATCGACGACGTGATCCTCCAATATCCCGAACAAGGCAGTGATTGGGTAGATCGGGCAGGTCAAGAAATCAAGATGAAAGTCGATTTTCCTATCTTTAATTGCCAACTTCATATTGAGGATTTCCTCGATTGGCTTTTTGAAGTTGAGCGATTCTTCAATCATGAAGCAAAGAAGGTTAAGCTTGTAGCTTAAAAGTTGAAGGGTCAAGCTTCAGCTTGGTGGGAGCAACTTCAGCTCGCACGGATGAGACAGATAAAAGCATCAATCTGCACATGCAAACGGATGAAGCAACTGTTGCGTGCACGATTCCTCCTTATCGACTATTATTAAGTATTATTCTAATAATACCAAAATTGTTGGTAGAGTAATCGGTCGGTGAAAGATTACATATAAGAATTCTACCACTTGGCGGCACAAAATGATTTGGTTGAAATTAAATCACTGCAAGTCTCTCAATTCAATGGTGGGTTGTGTGTTCCGATAGATGATTGGGTTCAGATGCAGCTCGTGTGGACAATAAATGAAGCGATCAAGTTGGCCACTAGAGCGGAAGCACAACTTAAGCGTCTCAACACACAGACCTATCCTACCACTAGGGTCGCCATGACGGGTTCGTCCCAAGGAGCTTCACAGGCCAAAGGGAAAGAACATGTAGGGGTGCACTCTACACCGCGAAACCAAGATTTGGGAAGCGGGCAAGTTAGACCCCAAAGGGGCATGACCACTATTGTCGGTCTGAGTAAGATCTCGAACCCCTATGGTTGACCAAGCACTGACCATTAATATCGTTGTGGCCAACCGGGTCACTTATCAAACACTTGCCCCTACCGACAAGTGGCTAACCTTGCCATTAATGATGGTAGTACTAAAAACGCTGATGAAGACCCGGATATTGATGAATTGGAGCACGTCACAGAGGAGAAGAGGATGAGGCAGACTGGGTTCCGCATGATCATGATGAGTCACTCGTCATGAGGCGATTATTGTATGCACAAAGGAAGAAGGTAGACCCACAACGACACAACATTTTTCGAATTAGGTGTGTGGTGAATCAAAAGGTCTACGATGTGATTATCAACAATGGGAGCAATAAGAACATCATTTCTAAGGTCAGCTAAAAATGGAGTGTCATCCCTCCTCGTACATGATCAGCTGGATTAAGAATGTCATTGAAATGAAGGTAATTGAACAATGTACGATATCTTTTTCAATTGGCAAACATTATAAAGGCCAAGTCGTATATGACGTTGTTGACATGGAGGCTTGTCACATTCTACTTAGTCCACCAACCGTGACGCCACTCATAGAAGACAATATAATGTGTGCATTTTCATCAAGGATAATCGATAAACCATACTAGCCCTATGGACCCAAAAGAACCACCCGAAACTTCATATGGGAGGGGTGTTCTCTCCTAACCATACGGGACTTTGTGGAGGAATCCAAAGAGATGGGACAAACCTATGCATTAATTTTAATGGGAAAAGAACTTGAAACCACCATCATTCCCAAGAAACTAAAATCCTTGCTACATGAATTCAAAGAAATTTGACCCGACGACCTTCCCGATGGATTGCTTCCTATATGGGATATTTTACACCATATCGACCTTGTCTTAGGATCTAGCCTACTCAATCGTCCTCACTATCGGATGAGTCTGAAAGAGTGCGATATTTTACGAGGACAAGTGAAGGAGTTGATCCGCAAACGTCCGAATCTAAGAAAGCATGTGTGTCGATAGCTGGGCGATTAACAAAGATTACCATAAGTATAGGTTTCCCATACCACAGCTAGACGATATGTTTAACATGCTAGAGTGTGTAAAATGATTATTTAAATTTGATTTAAGGAGGAACTACCATTAGATTTGAATACGACTGGCTGATGAGTTGAAGACAACTTTTAAAACCAGGGATGGGTTGTATGGATGGTTGGTCATGTCCTTCGGTCTTCGAATGCGCTTAATCAATGTTGCCAAATCGCATATGCAATTGCATGCGATCAACATAGCTATTCGCATGTGCGATCGCACAATCGCATATGCCATGGCATTTTTTTTTTTTTTTAAAGTAAGAGACATATTTTACTTATTTGATTGGATTGGGTTATTTTACTTGTTTCATTATAGTTTGAGTGTTTCATTAAGTGATATATTTAATTACTTATATTATATTATATAAATTTTAACAAAACAATCAACAAGCTACATTAAAAGATAACTAATTATTATAAACTTCAAACAAAGAAATTTTAATGATAAATGGATAACTTGAAACAACTTACAAGTTATAACTTACAACTTAATTTACAAAAAGTAAGCACAACTTATAAAATACAAAAAATAAACATAATTGAAATAATTGTAGAGAGATTAGAGTAAGAAAGAAAGAGGGGTAAGAGAGAGAGAGCTTTGGAGTAAAGAATAGTGAAAATGGAGGGGATATGAGTGCCTATTTATAGGCAAAAGTTCTCCAATTTGAAAAAAATAAAATCTTCCACTCTTGGCTATTGGGAAATATGCGATCACATATGCAGTATGCGATCGCATATTTATTGCATATAAAATTATGCCATGGCATACTTGCCAGGATCGCATATGCCATCATGGCATATGCGATTTGATCAATAGTATGCACATATGTGATTGCATATGCACATATGCGATCGCATTTGACAACACTGCGCTTAATACATTTATGAGGTTGATGAACCAAGTTCTGAAGCCATTCATAGGGTAGTTCGTAGTGGTCTAGTTTGATAACATTTTGAAATATAGTCAGGATGAAGCAAGTCATATGGAACACCTCAAACAGGTTCTTCAAGTGCTCACCAAAAACAAGCTATATCTCAATAAAAAAATTGCAGCCTTTTGACCGATAGCCCGCTATTTTTAGGCATTGTTGTGACGTCCACGGGCATTCGAGTGGATGTTGAAAAGGTGAGAGCCATAAGGGAATGGCTAGTTCCAACAAACATCTATGAAGTACAAAGTTTTCACGGGTTGGTGACATTCTATTGTTGGTTTGTGAATAAATTCAACATCATTGTGTCACCGATTACAGATTGTATGAAGAAGGAACTATTTCAGTGGATTGATGAAGCTGACAAGAGCTTTGCTGAAATCAAGTACAGATTGTCTACAAGGCACTCTTGAATCCACAAGAGGTTTCTCGAATCCACGAGAGAGAATAAGAAAATTCTTAATTAGTTTATTTATTGAATCCATAATAAAAACGAGTTTAATAACCCTAAACAAACCCTAAAAATATAATTAGAGAGTTCTAATCAAACTATGAAACAAATTCAAAAAATCGTGCAAAATTTTCACATTCGTCGACCTGCTGTCAGCTGGTCGAGTCGATAGGTCGAAACAACAAAAAAATGTCCAGAGATTTAAACCGCAAATTTTGTGATTTTTGACCTATCGACCTAATTTGTAGACCTATCGAACTAGATTTCAACCTATCGACAAGGTCTATTGACTTGTCTAAATTGGCAGAAATCAGCCAGCAAGCAATTTGGAACAGTATTTCGAATTGTCTAACAGTATTTCGATTTGTCTAAACTAGTAGAAATCAGCTAACAAACAATCTTGAATTTTTGGTAGAATTTCAACCCTTTTAACCAGATTTATTAACCGGTCGAGCTATGTCGATTGTGTTTGATCCTTCTTGGCTTCTTTTCTTTTGTCCATCTTTGCCATGAATGGGTCCGTGACCTGTTCTGCATCAACAAAACAAATGGAAGGAATGAATATATAATACATACATCAAGGTAGGCCCTACGATCAGGGCTGCATTGTTTTGGATGAGGCCGGGCTGTACTTAATCCACTCCTTGCCTACTGATGGCCTACAACAGCCTATTGCATAGGAAGCTAGGTAGGGCCTGCCGTGATGTTTGTGAGAAATCCACCCCATCCATCCGTCTTTTTAGATCATGTTAGGAAATGAGGCAAAAAATGAGATAGATCCAAAATTCAAGTGGGCTGCAAGATAGGAAAAAGTGGGTAGGGAAATGCCTAACGTTGAAACTTCCCTGGGTCTATTATAATGTTTTATATGTCATTCATACCGTTCATATGGTTGGAAACAAGTTCCTCGTTTGATCACCCAATTGCTTGTGTTCCATGATGTCTCTACACAGTTAGTTATGACTTGATCAATGGTTCCCGCCTGTAATTTTGAATTCGATGAGAAATTGATGAGGTAAAGTTCTTTGGGCCTTGGCAAGGGAGGAAACAATCTAAAAGGCCACTTTTCTTTAATAAAATCTTGATTTTAGATCTAGTAATAGAATGATACCCAAATTCATTTATGATCCTAAGTTTCAAGGCACATGGCACTTTCGCTTGGGTCGAGGTTGCCACGTGGCTTTGAGATGGATCAAAGTATAGTGAGCTCATTCCTACTCAGATGAACTAAAAACACAAAAACATTAGCTTGATCTAGAACTTTTGTGACATTTAACCCTCGCTATTTCCTATCATGCGGTCCACTTAATTTTGGATTTGCCTCATTTTTGGCCCATGTCCTAACATGATTCGAAAAAACAGATAGATGGGGTGTATTTCTCACAACCATCATGGTGGACCTCAAATAGTTTTCCTGTTGTGAAAAGTTCCTACGTTCGATTGATGCTAATATTAGTGAAGGGCTTTCGGTTGGTGCTTTGTGGGCTAATCGTCATGTATGTGTTTTATCTACATCGTCCATCTATTTTTCCATATTATTTTAGGGTATAAGCCCAAAAATGAATCAGATCCAAATCTCAGATGGACCACACCTAGGAAAACAGGGGTGAGGGAACACCCATCATTAAAAACTTCCTAGGGCGTACTATAATATTTATTTGCCATCCAACATGTTGATTAGGTAACACATTCTGGATGAAGGGAAAGCACAAGTATTAGCTTGATTCAAAACTTTCATGGCCCCCAAGAAGTTTTTAATGGTGGGCACTCAATGGCTTTGTTTCCTATAGTGTGGTCCACTTGAGATTTTGATTTGGCTCTTTTTTTTTTTCTCATGACTAGTGGATGGATGATATGGATAAAACACATACATCATGGTGGGGCCCATAGAGTACTAACGCCAGTAGTGTCGGTAGGCAATCTCATCCGCAAAGAAGACTCTTGTTGTTTTTTTTTTTTTTTTTTAAAAATAATTTTAAATTATTATTATTTTTAAATTTTAATTTTAACAATAAATAAATCATAAAATTGGCTATATCATTAATAATGAACATCTTTGTCATTTTATTAAGTAACATACCGGAAATGGGTGAGAATTGACGGAAGGTACCCCTCAACAATTATCTTGATTAATGAGGTAGCTTAATGAAAAGATAATTTAAAAAAGTACTAAGATGTAATTATAAGGTAGTATTTTGTAAAACTCCTTGAATTTAACCAAGGAAGATTTGTTAAGCAAGAGAGCTATGGTTTCGTTTTTACAGGGTACATGAAACTATTTAAGGAATTGATGCTTGGAGAAAGGATTTTTTTTTTTTTTTTAAATGATAAAGGTGGATTTGTGCCCTTAAGATGAAATATACCTAGCTAGGGCAACTCCCTACTATAACCCTTCTAAACTATATAAGGAATATACATAAAGCAACCTTTAAGAGATGAATTAATTTACATTTAATGGAACACATACCAAAAAATAAGTATTGGCTTAAGGACCTTCCATCTAATAGATCAACTTCTCTTTTTGCCTTATCTTTTCACCTTCTTCTTCTTCTTCTTCTTCTTCTTCTTGTTTTCAATTAACATCCTTTCATCATAATTTTTTTGAGACTGTTGTAATAATTTGTTATCAAAGCATGGTTGGAAAAGATAGGTTTTAAGAAGTTAGAATCTAAGATAAAGTTATTGCAAGAGGGTATGGAGAAGCACCAACAAGCCACGTACGAAGGAGCGACTTGCAACAAGCATCAAGGCTAAATTACATCGGTGAGGGTAGGGTTGGAGCGACTTAAAACAAGCATCAATGCTAAATTACATCAGCGAGGAAAGGAAATATTATTGATGATATGGACTACCCAACTTAGTGTTCGTAAAATCATTTCATTAAAAAGTAACCCATGTTTTACATGGTGCCTAAAACACCTAAGCTCTTTAGAGTCAAATATGTCATAAATGTGGAATCCACTCTTCATTAAAAGTGCACTCCTCAATACTAGGCCTTGGGGTAAAAAATAAGCCAGATCCATGACTTAGGTGAAACACAACACAAGGAATAATGGGTATGGGATGCCAACCATAGGTTTACATGTAAGGCCACCATGGTGTCTATAATTCATAAAAGTTATCCATCAAGTGTGACTCACCAAGATGAAGAGAATATACAAGATAGCCTAATCCAAAACTCAGGAGGTCCATAAGACATGAACTCACATGTTTTAGGCACAAATTTATATTATTCCATTATGTCACGCTTGTATACACCCGTTTTTTTAGCACACCTACATGGACCAATGAAATGCTGCCATATGCTGGTGCCGCACACTAAATGATGAGTGAAATTCAACTATTGCCCTCCATTATTGTTTACACCCAATCTAGTATGGCCAAATCAAACGATCTAGAAGACATCACATGGCAGTCGTGCCATGTGTGATGTACATGATTTTAAGAAGATGGGTTAGAGTTGTGCACATGAGAGAGGGAGAGAGCATTAAATGCTAAAATTGTATAAAAAATACTCTGCAAAAGAAAAGAGTCTCATTAAAGAAAGTCTCTCTCTCTCTCTCAGTATTAAAGGGTAGAATCCCATAAAAGGATATCTCTATCTAGCATTAAATGCTAGAGCCTTTCAAAAAATAATTATTTACAAATGCGAAAGCCAAGTGATCCGAGGATCATAACAACTTTCCATTGTGGGAGTCCAAAGACGTGAGGACTTTGCCCGATGCACGCAAGAGTATCTCATGTACATGCGACCGTTCATAATAGGGCACACTGATATGGAGGAATAAAAGAGATTTTCACAACCGATCATCTAATTCCTCCACTACGCAAGGCCACAACCTCTCAAAAGCCTATATAACCAATACTCTACAAAGAGCTCCAAGCCTCATGCCATTATAATCAAGCACAACTTTATTTTTCCATTTACCATGGATGTTTATCTTTTTAGTTGCTTATTTTAGTTTAGCCCCATCGTTGCTCATAGCATTGGGCTTGTAGTTAGTTTTAATTTTTAGTTTCTTTCTCCACCATTCTTCAATGGCATCCCGCTGGATCAGAAAAATGTTCTTCAATTGATTCTGCTGGCTATCTCATCATGAAGTTTGGTCCATACCAGATGATGAACGGATAACCAATTCACGACCATCTCGTCACATGCTTGGTTCCTTCCAAGTCAACAAACAGGCAGTCACCTCACTGGCCATCTCGTCACGAAGCTTAGTTCTGATTGAGCAACGAACAAATTACCGAAGATCCACCCTCCATCGTCTCACCACAACACCTGGTCCCGATCGAGTGATGAATAGACGTTCATCTCACACATCACGACCGTCCCGCAACAAAAATCATTCCTGATTGGGAAACGAATGGACCGTCATCCCTTAAGTCGATCATGAGTGTCATTATTGTAAAAATTATTAATAGAAAAACACTTTCGACTTATATCTTCTTTATCTATTTTTAGTGTTGAATTATGGTAGTGAATCACATTGAAAGAAAAAGTCTTTAAATCCGTAGACTCACATCTATTGTCACAAGGCAAAAAGAACTCATTTGGAAGGATATGACTCCTTTCCTTTCACAAATCGCCTAAACAAAGTGCAATATTGGTGGCTGAGAGGACTCTGGATCTCAGTCCAGTCTCCAATCTGTCCGTCTCAGTGCAGGGGACACCAACAATTCAATCAACCCTTGTCAAGTAGACTTTAGCATGTCCACTCATCTTACTCACGCCCACATAAACCCAATCCAGGCCCTCGCTCACATGTGTGGCCCAGTTTGATTGAATTGAGTCCATAACCCTAATAGTTTTTCATTGTGTTATTCTTTTGTTTATGTGATGAACATAAGAGACATCACTTGATGGAAGGAATGGATTCCACATATACAATAAGTTGGCCCCAAAGATCTTAGGCATTCAACGCGTTGTTTAAAATAGGTGTTGTACATGATTTCGGTCCCCTTCAAACAAAGCGATGAGCGGTGCTAGCCTAACTAGGGTTGTTGTAAGGGAGTGTGCCTACTAACTAATTGAGCACAACATGTAGGGAGAACGTAATGCAGGGGCATTTTCACATCGGGCTCGAGTGGGGTAGCCTGTGGGATGCGAGGACACACTCGGGGTGGGCAGCCCATGTGAGACGAGTGGCTCGTGTGAGGTGTACCCATGTGATATGGGGTCCACGAGCGGGGTTTGGTTGAGGTTCTAACCCATGCGATGTGGGGCCTAGGCCATGAGATAAAGGGATTAATTCGCCATGCTCTATCAGTTTCAAGCTTTTAGAGCAAGTGGCTAATTGTCCTGCATCAGAATGTTTATGAGATCCATGTTGTTCATTAAGTTCTTTGCCTCATTTTCACATTGGAAATTAAAAATTGGATCTGTCCAAAGTTCAGTTAGGCTACACCATAAGGAAGAGTTGAGATGATAGTCTCACCCTTAGTTGGTGACGCAGGAATGAACGTGATGAGGTCGATCACCGTCTTCCTCAAGGATAACTACTCTGAATGCACGGAGCTTCTCTGGACTCCTCACAGAGACTTCTCGAATCCACGAGGAAAGGAAGCAAGAGAATAGAAATAAATTCTAATAAAATTCAAAATTGATTAATGAATGAATAAAACGAGTTCACAACCTTTTAAATAAGGGTACCAAGCACTAGGAAAGAAATCAGAATCAAATTACAACTAAAACTCCTAGAATCTGCGACTTACTATAAATAGTAAATTTACTATTTATAGATGGTCATGATGTCTACTAGTGCACAAGGTTTTTGGCCAAAAATAGTAAGTGTCCTATTTGGCTTCACCAAACTATTCTCCTAATTATCCTAAGCACTTTTCATGTTGGACACAACTCCTAAAGCCCAACGGATGAAGAGTTATAATGAAACTAAAACTTACTATTTATAGTAAAAACGAAAATAAAATAGGGAAACGACCGTCGATCAGGGGGTTTTTCGCAAATCCGGGCTGCGCAACTTGGCATAGCGGGGTTGGTTGGCTAAAGTAGCTCGTTCTACCCCAAAATCATATATTTTACGTCAGATAACTCATTCGGGATTGCGAGATACGCCCGATCTAAGGTCCAACGGTCCGGATCACTTCTGTCGTCGACCAGGCCTTTTCTGATCCATCTTGGCCATGAAACTGTCCGCGACCCGCTCTACATCAGTTGGTATGGTGCTCATCATGTTTTACATGTGACATTCAATCCATTCATTCAACTCTTCATAACAAGATAAGGCACTCTCTAAAAGTTAAGGTGTTATGAAAAACACATCACATGAATTTAGAGGTTTTAAGTAGATTTTACATTGTTTCCTATGGTAAGTCCTACCTTAGTTTTAAATTACCAGTGTGATGTTCGGGATCAAGGCCTAATATGGGGTGGCTCATTTTATGAATAGGGTGGATTTTAAGTTTTGGACCTTTTGTGCCAACCAACATAAGAGATATAGTAACACTCCCAATTAAAAAATGGTGAAGCCTACAACCAGCCATCTAAATGTAATACAGTGCCATGGTAACAATGGTTGGTGGGTAACTTCATCAATTTTATCTAGGCTCAGTTCACAAGACATTGACCAAAGCATTGGGCTGATTATTTGTCCTAGGCAAAATGGTGGTATAGCAGTACTCAAGCTAGGTCGAATTCAACATGCGTTTAGCATGAATTATTATCTTAAGTTCATACATTTAACCATCTCATTCTAGTATAGAGTACAAGGATCGTGTAGTTCCTTTTACTGTCTTGTTTGTAAAGTCCTTAAATTCATTTAAGGTATATTCTCTTTCATTATTAGTTCTCGACTTCTCGTAAAAAAATAAATCTCCTTTTTATTTTCAAATAATTCTTCAAATTTTATAAATAGGGAAAATGGACATTCTCCCTTTTGAGCATAGAAACTATACATTTCTAGTGAAATCATCAATAAAAAATAAAATACGTTGAACCTCCCAACAACTTAACTAAACCTCTCAAGTTTTAGAATGAATCAAATCTTAGACATTCTTACTTCTAATAATAAATGAGGGAAAATAAGTTATATAGAGCTTTTGAAATAAGCAATCCTAATAAAAATTAAGATGAATAAAGTTTACATCTCGAAGTAAATTTTGATCAAGAATTAACTTTAGTCCGAACTAGCCCATCTGGCCTAACGAGTTCTAGATCGTAATGGACTCCATCATGATATTGACAACAATAACATCACCAACCATTTTATCTTCATTCAAATAATGTAAACTACTCATCAAATCTCTCATTTCAACTACCATTGTTTCTTTACAATCTTTAATTGAACCTTTTCTCCAAACAATTTACAGTTATCTAGATTAAAATTTATCAATGATAGAAGTATCTTTTGTGAGTTTTCCACATGTGGCCCTCCAAAAATTGTTCATTGATACCATGAAGCATTATAACTATAACATCTCTAGTCCCCAAAAATTTGTGTTGTTATCACTCATGTAAATTATGATATCATCACATAGCCAATACGTGTAAAACTAATCCCTATGTGGCATGACATGAAATGAAACTCTTGGATCCAAAATTCATTGATGATTCATATTCTGTACTAGAATCGCCTAAAGACTTTTCTATCCATGGATGAACTACCTCCTTTCATTGGATTTCACTAGTAAGTCTTTAAATATGATGCTTTTTCATGCAAATCAAGCTTTGGACTTTCTTTATTTGCTTTTCTAAATCTATAATTATGTTGAAAGTGGCCTGACGCAGGGATGAACATGATGAGGTCGATCACCGTCTTCCTCAAGAGGATAACTACTATGAATCCACGGAGCTTCTCTGGACTCCTCATAGAGACTTCTCGAATCCACGAGGAAAGAAAGTCAAAAATAGAAGTAAATTCTAATAAATTTGAAATTGATTTAATGAATCCCAATAAATGAGTTCACAACCCTTTAAATAGGGATACCAAGCAATGGGAGAGAAATCAAAAGAAAACTACAACTAAAACTCTTAGAATTCACGACTTACTATAAATAGTAAACTTACTATTTATAGACGGTCGTGATGTCTACTAGTGTGCAAAGTTTTCGGCCAAAAATAGTAAGTGTCCTATTTGGCTTCACCAAACCGTTCTCCTAATTATTCTAAGCTCCTTTTACGTTAGATACAACTCCTAAAGCTCGATGGATGAAGAGTTATAATTAAACTAAAACTTGTTATTTATAGTAAAAACGAAATAAAAACAGGAAAACAATCGTCAATCCCGGGGTATTTTGCAAATCCGACTCGCGCAACCCGGCGTAGCGGGGTTGGTTGGCTAAAGTAGCTCGTTCTACCCCAAAATCATATATTTTACACCCGATAACTTACTCCGGATTGTGAGATACGCCCGATCTAAGGTCCGACGGTTTGGATCACTTCTATCGTCGACTGTGCCTTTTTTGATCCATCTTGGCTATGAAACTGTCCGCGACCCGTTCTACATCAGTCCCCTCCACTTTAAAAGAACTCGTCCTCAAGTTCTCATCCTGCTCTGGTTCATGATACTCGGTCAGGTCCGCGACGTTGAAAGTCCGTGAGATTGACATGTCATCTGGAAGATCAACAATATAAGCGTTGTCATTGATCTTTCGAATGATTAGGACGGGTCCAATCTTCTTATTTTTCAACTTTTTGTATTTCCTGGTCGAAAATCTCTCTTTGCATGGATGGAGCATAACGCGGTCGCCCACCTCGAACACTTTTTGTCGCTGGTGCTTATCCGCTTGTTCCTTGTACTTCTCGTTCGAGGCATATAGCTTAGTCTGCACTTTCATATGGATGCCCATGATCTTGTCTACCATATGTTCTGCTGCAATGCTCGTGCCTGGGTGCTTAGGCAGATGGGCCAAGTCAAGTGTGTTGCGAGGCACTTGTTTGTAGATAATCTGGAATGGTGATTTCCCTGTCGAGCAGTTCACCATGTTGTTGAATGCAAACTCTGCTTGAGACAAGGCCAAATCCCACCGCTTCAGTTTTTCTCTTGAAATATTGTGAAGGAGGTTTCCCAACGTGCGATTCACAACTTCGGTCTGCCCATCAGTCTGTGGGTGGTGAGCACTGCTGAATTGAAGTCGTGTATCGAATCGAGTCTACAAAGTAGGCCAAAAGTGGCTAATGAACTTCGTGTCACAATCAGAAGTAATGGTCTTGGGGACCCCGTGTAGCCGTACGTCTTCCTTGAAGAATAGATTCGCCATGTGTGTTGCATCGAGGGTTTTCTTGCGTGGGATAAAGTGTGCCATTTTGGAGAAACGATCTACCACCACGAACACTGAATCCATGCCGTGTTGTGTTCGTGGGAGTCCAAGCACGAAGTCCATTGATAAATCCTCCCAAGGACCGTCAGGCACATGTAACAAGGTGTAGAGGCTCGTATTTTGAGGTTGTCTCTTGGAGGTCTAACAACATAACAACGTTGTACGGCTTTTCCCACATCACGTACTAATTGCGGCCAGTAATACCGCTCTTTCACAAGAGCTCGCGTCTTGTCTCGCCCAAGGTGTCCACCGAGGCCACCTCCATGTAGCTCCTGAATAATCTGCTCCCTCAGAAAACTTTGGGGGATGCATAATCGATTCCCTTTGAAGAGAAAATCGTCCTGTATATAAAGGTCACTAGGGTAACCTTCTTGACACTTCATACAAGAATCTTTGAAGTCCTCATCCTCGGCATACAGCTCCTTGAGACGGTCGAAGTCGACTATCTCGTTGCTCATCATAACAAGTAGTGATGCACGATGACTAAATGCATCAGCCATGTTCTGTTGCTCTGACTTGTGCTTCAGAACGAATGTGAATTTCTGTAAAAACGCAACCCATCTAGCATGCACACGATTTACGTTAGTCTGAATATTAATAAACTTTAATGCTTGATGGTCAGTGTATAGAATAAACTCTCTTTGAATCAGATAATGTTGACAATGTCGCAATGCCTGAACAACTGTGTACAACTCAAGCTCATAAGTCGACCACTTCTTTCGGGCTTTACTAAGCTTCTTGCTGTAGAAGGCTACCAGCCTACCTTCATATGATAATACTCCTCCAATTCCGACGTATGAAGCGTTACACTCAACCTTAAACAATTTGTCGAAATTAGGAAGCACCAAGACCGGTGTTGTAAACTAACGATGCTTGATCTCATAAAAGCTCTTGTCAGTTTTATCGGTCCACTAGAACGGTCCTTTTTTCATGCACTCTGTTATAGGCGCGACTATGGTGTTAACATCTCGCATAAATCGACGATATAAAGTTGCCAACCCATGAAAACTCCTCACCTCATGAATGTTTGTCGGGATCGACCATTCCCTAATGGCTCGCACCTTTTCATTGTCCACACGGATGCCTGTGGACGTTACAATAAATCGTAGAAACAACAGACTGTTAGTTAAAAAACTATACTTCTTCAAGTTGAGGTACTTGTTAATTTATATGACCTGCAGTACCTGCCCGAGATGTTTCCTGTGCTCCGCCTCATCCTGGCTATATATCAATATGTCATCAAAATATACTATCAAAAATTGGTCAGTGAACGGTTTTAGAACTTGATTCATCAAACGCCTAAAAGTACTTGGTGCGTTCGATAGGCCGAAGGGCATGACCAGCCACTCATACAACCCTTCCTTGGTCTTGAATGCTGTTTTCCACTCATCACTGGGTCGAATACGAATCTGATGGTACCCGCTCCTTAGATATAGTTTAGGGAACACCTTGGCCTCTTCTAGCATATCGAGCATGTCATCCAATCGTTGTATTGAGAACCGATATTTGATGGTAATGTTGTTGATTGCCGGGCTGTCGACACACGTGCCAGTTTTCATCTTTTTTTGGCGTTAATAATGCTGTTACTGCACATGGGCTCATGCTCTCTCAAGAGACCCTTACGGTTCAATTCCTCCACTTGCCCCTGAAGTATCTCACACTCCTTTGGACTCATCTAATAATGAGGGTGGTTGGGCAGGCTAGCCCCAGGGACGAGGCTTATGTGATGTTGGATGTCCCTCATGGGGGGCAATCCATTAGGTAAATCTTCAGGCCGGACTTCTTTGAATTCATTTAGCAATAGTCTTAAACTTGGAGGGATGTTTGAAGGTTCCTCTTCCTCACCCTTCACCACTACGGCACATACCTCGCCAGTTTCCTTGGATTCCTCCATGAAATTCCAAATGGTCAAGAGGGAATTCCCCTCTACTTTAGAGGCTTGAGGATAGTTCTCTGGTACCATAGGGGCAAGGATTATTTTTTGACTATCCTTGACGAATATGTAGACATTTTCTCGTCCCCGATGGGTCGCATCACGGTCCGACTGCCAGGGTAACTGAGTATTATATGGCAAGCTTTCGTGTCGACCACGTCACAAAGCATCTGATCCTTATAATTTTTGCCAATTGAAAATGAGATAGTGCATTGTTCAGTGACCTTGGTCTCATTCACCTTTTTTTTCCAGCCAATTGAGTACGGGGAAAGATGTTTCATTGTTGGTAGCTGCAACTTGTCCACCATTACTCTTGAGACGATGCACTAACTACTACCACTGTCTATGATCACATCACAGACCTTTCCGTTGACAGTGCACCCAGTACGAAATATATTGTGTCGCTGTGGATGTAATTTCTTTCGTGGGGTATACAGTAATCGCTTCACAACTAGAAATTCGCTACGATCCTCGCCCATCACTTCATCGCCACCTACTATTTCTTCAGTGGTTTGTTCATGTTTATCAAAGCCATGGTTTTCTTTTGCGGCTTCATCTTTATTGCCCCCTTCGTTTATAGTCAAGTGTGCTGCGGGACGTTGAGGACAAGTGTTTGATAAGTGACCTGGTTAGCCATAGCAGTAACAATTGTTCGACCTTGGCCGAGCATAAGGATTTGGAATCCTACTCGGGTCCACTGTTGTGGGTGCTGCACGTTGAGGTCCGAATGAGCCGCTCCCCGTATCACGGTTTGCGGTTGTAGGAGGTTGAGGACGTTATCCTATTGGATCTTTTCCTCATGCCAGCACTGGATCCTACATGGGACCCGTCATGGGGGGTCGAGTTGAAGGATAGGGACGAGCAGGAGCTCTTGCAAGTTGTGTTTCTGCCCTACCCGTCAATTGAACTGCTTCATCCACGGTCTCGACTGGGTACATCTGAACTCGGTCCTGAATTGTCGGTCGCAACCCACCTATAAATCGTGCCACCTTCTGTGACTCAGATTTTGACAGATCGTTTCCTGTAGCCAACTGCTGAAATTCTTTAGTGTAATTTGTGACGGTTCGATTTCCTTTTCGGCAATTTTGGTATTGCTGGAATAATATCTGCTTATAATCACTGGGGAGAAATCGTGATCGAAGAAGACGTCTCTTCCGTGGCCATGATGAGATGGGCGCCTTGTTCTGGCAAGCTCGTGAGATTTGTAATTGTTCCTATTATGCAGAAGCACCAGATTTTAATTTAAACGCTACCAATTTTATCCTTTTATGATCTGGCACGTCCATATAATCAAAATCTCTCTACTTCGGCTAACCAATCGAGAAAATCTGCTATGCGTAATAAATCATTAAAACTATGAAGTTCAGCCTTACCTCGATAGTCTCTTTCAGCACAATCTAGATGATCGTCTTCATGGATTGGTTGTTGGGCAAAACTCTCATTAAGGTCCTCGTCGCTAGAACTTGAATAATCTGGTGTAGCCCTGCGGTTTGCCACTGGTAGTGCTCTACGAAAATCGAGGTTGTGTCGTATAGCAACCACGGGTGGTGGAGCAACCATCAGTGGTGGAGTACCACCTAGGGCTCGGGGCAGAAGTAGCGTATTCGCAAGACAGTCGAGAGTTACCTGCAACCCTTGCATGGTCAACTGACTCTCTCGGTGGAAAGCTTCCATTCTTTCTGAAAGATAACGAATCCTTGGATCACCGTCCACAGGATTTTGATTCATACCTTCATTGTTTGTCATCGGCTCGAGGGGAATCCTCACTTTGATACCAATTGACGCAGGGATGAACGTGATGAGGTCGATCATCGTCTTCCTCAAGAGGATAACTACTCCGAATCCACGGAGCTTCTCTGGACTCCTCACAGAGACTTCTCGAATCCATGAGGAAAGAAGGCAGAAAATAGAAGTAAATTCTAATAAATTTGAAATTGATTTAATGAATCCCAATAAACGAGTTCACAACCCTTTAAATAGGGATACCAAGCAATAAGAGAGAAATCAGAAGCAAACTACAACTAAAAGTCCTAGAATTTGCGACTTACTATAAAGTATAAATAGTAGACTTACTATTTATAGATGGTCGTGATGTCTAATAGTGTGCAAGGTTTTCGGCCAAAAATAGTAAGTGTCCTATTTGGCTTCACCAAACCATTCTCCTAATTATTCTAAGCTGTTTTTACGTTGGACGCAACTCCTAAAGCCCAACGGATGAAGAGTTATGATCAAACTAAAACTTACTATTTATAGTAAAAACGAAATTAAAACAGGGAAACGACTATCGATCCAGGGGTATTTCGCAAATCCGGCTTACACAACCTGGCATAGCCAGGTTGGTTGGCTAAAGTAGCTCGTTCTACCCCAAAATCATATATTTTACGCCCGATAACTCATTCCAGATTGTGAGATACGCCCGATCTAAGGTCCGACGGTCCGGATCACTTCTGTCGTCGACCGGGCCTTTTCTGATCCATCTTGGCCATGAAACTGTCCCGCTCTACATCATGGCCCCTATTCTTTAGTTCTAACACTTCC
The DNA here is from genome assembly GCA_037074715.1 of Magnolia kwangsiensis. Lineage (NCBI taxonomy): Eukaryota > Viridiplantae > Streptophyta > Magnoliopsida > Magnoliales > Magnoliaceae > Magnolia > Magnolia kwangsiensis. The sequence goes on along the minus strand of CM073571.1, from coordinate 191,376,243 downwards.
CTTTTTCTTTACAATTTTATCGTGGATCTTGTTTGATCTATCCCACTGGTACCCTTCACAGTGTACCTTTCTCTAGACATCATTGCATCACCAATGGATCCCTCGACAATTTTTATAAGATTTTTTGGCAAGTAATGTGCTCATTGTCATTTTTGTATTGAGATCTAAATTGCTATTAAGATTCATAATGGAACCATCTAAAAATCTAACATCTAAAAAAGCAAAATGACGTAGGGAAGAGCATGAAACAATGAAGAGGAAGATCACCATCTTTCCCAACAATCAAAACCTTGAATCTACAAAGGTAGTTCTTAAGTTTATAAGAAATAAAAGAGAGAATTCGGGTGATTTAATTGAATAATGTGTCTATGATTTTTCGATTACACCACTAATAAAGAAAATGCAAACCCTAACACAAAAATACCCAAAATAACTAAATTTTAACCTCAATTTGGAAGTTACCCAAAATAGCAAAACTCTCTCCCAAAGTCTAATTTGCCAAAAATGGAAGCATTCAAAGAAACCTTAACAGAGTCTTTCCGATATTATTATAAGTAACTTCTAAAAAAGACAAAAATCCTAAAATTGTATGAATAAAAAGATACGATGAAAATGAAAATTTCTTCAAAAAGTAATTTTTTTTTTCCCTAAAATCATAGCATAGAACTAGAAGCGTGCAATTTTTTATTTTTATTTTTTTCGTGAAATGGAGGTAGGCAACCTACTGTGCTAGTCAGTTGACCCCAGTAGCATTGTTGTGTAAAGATCGATAGGTCGTGCATTTCATGACCATGCCCCAATCAAAAGTTAGGACTGATTTACAATCAACACTTCAAATGGCAATTTCTCCATATTTGGAATGAACTTTTGCGAATCAGACATGCCAGAGACCCAGTTATGTTATGCTCTACATAGAACGAGGTCTGATTCTGACAGACTACTTCCACTGTCACTTAGGCATCTTTCAGTCTAGTTGTGCTAAGAATCCATCTGTGGCACGTCTAGCAGTCCCATCCACTTGGAAAGAACTCCTTCTCAAGTTATTCAACAGACTCGGCTCATGATACTCATACAGGTCTACCACTTTGAAAGTCTGTGAGATTTCCATGCCCTCAGAAAGATCAACAACATACACGTTATCATTGATTTTTCTGAGGATTCGAATATCGGATATTTTCTTATTCGTTAGCTTATTATATGTCCCATTCAGAAACCTCTTCTTGCGCAGATGAGCTAGTATCCCATCACCCACTTTAAATACTTTATGGCACCGATATTTATCACCCTCTTCCTTACCAGTAAGCTCTTTTAAATTCTTTGGAATTTTCATGAGTTCCACCTCTTTTCCCTTTAGTACCAATGCATATATCTCCCCTGCCTCCTTAAATTTTTAACAAAATCTTATACAGTTAGGAGAGACCTCTCCTCTACTTTAAAAGGCTTGAGTTGGTTCTTTATTCTTATAGGGGCGAGGATAATCTTCCTACCATCTTTAACAAAAACAAATATGGTATCCCGACCTTTATGCATAGCATCAACATTGTACTTTTATGGTCCACCAAGTAACATGTGATAAGCTCCATATCAATCACGTCACACGCTACTTCGTTCTTATAATATTTACTAATGGAGAAGGGAATATGACATAGTTTAGTTACCTTTATTTTAATGACCATTTTATCCATCTAATTGTATCCGGAGATTGGTGCTTCTCTATCTTTAGTTGTAACTTTTCCACCATAGCCTTTGACACGATATTATCACTGCCCTCGTCATCTATGATTAGATTATAGATCTTTTAGTTCATGCTGCACTTTTTTCAAAAGATGTGGTGTTGCTGGAAATCTATTTCCTTCTTCAGCGTGTCCACAACTTTCTCGCAATCCGAGTCGTGGCTTATGTTCACCATTATCAGGTGGTGGCTTGTGATTTGTCACCAGTGTCGCATCACGAACATGATGACTACAAGCTCCACGCCGATCTCAAATAACTTATTATTATGAACACAGGTTTGTCCTAAGACTTCCATCAAATGGTTGATCGTTGCATGGCTCGTAGATTCTCCTACTAGAAAGCTTCCAACACCGCCGCTGTCATAAAAAATATTGTTTCCCAAAGCACTGTCTGCAGGATTGTTGTTCAAAATATTGTTAGATACCATTGAATCGAGGAAAAACCTCACTCTGATACCAAATGACGTAAGGAAGAGCATGAAATAATGAAGATGAAGATCACCATGTTCCCCAACTAGTCAAAGCTTTAACCGAGAGTTTAGATGGAGAGTAAATGGGAGGGATTGGCAGTAAATAGAGGTAAATGGAAGTAAATGACTTTTTAAATATGTTTGGATGGAAGTAAATGAAATGAATTGGGAGTAAATGGGGTTGCAAATGAAATCCTCCCTCGACTGAGAGATTTGGAGTAAATGGAGGTAAATGCCTTTTTGGGCTCCCTTGGAGATTCGCATGAGTAAATTAAGGTGTTGTTGCGCACGCGTCCACTGTACATGTGTTACGCTAATAATACTCCAAAATAAGCCACTTATCAGCTACATCATTAAAATCACACTAGTAGAATGATCCAAACCATCCAAATGTTGGCCATATAAATGGATGGTTAAAATTTTTTGACAAGTCGCATTTGATCCTTACATTTGTGGCTCACATAAGGCTCGAAATTTCCTCATGTTTTGGTTAAATAACATATTTCAATGGGTCCTTGCTCTTACCCGGGTGGTAGACTCCTTGGAGTTTCAACAGCGGGTCAAGGGTTCGAGTACCCATGGAGGTGAAATCCCACGGTGTGTGTTTGTGTGGCATGAGTGTGTGGGGGGTGTGTGTGCGTGTGTAAAAAAAAAAAAAAAGTAACATATTTCAATGGGCTTATTACAATTAGTCTTTCAAATAACTTATTTGCACACTAATTTGGAATATTAAAGCTTATTTAGAATATCACACATGTTCCTGTGAATAAATTGAAAAATTCAAATGCGTTCCAATTCCTCCCATTTACTCCCATCCAAACAGAATATTTTGGATTTCAATGCATTTCATTTACTCTCATCGAAACACAGGTTGTGTAAGTCATTTACTCCCTATTCATTTACGTCCAATTCAATTTCCCATTTACTTCTATTTATAAGCTCCCAAATGGGGCCTAAATCCACAAGGGTAGTTCTGGAATCCACAAGAAATAAGAGAGAATTCGGGTGATTTTATTGGATAGGATGTCTATGAATTTTTTTATTACAACACTAATAAAGAAAACCCAAACCCTAATTTGAAAATACCCAACATAGCTAAATTGTAAATCTAATTTGGAAGTTACCCAAAATAGTAAAACTCTCTCCTAAAGCCTAATTTTTCAAAAATAGAAATGTCCAAATAAATCATACTGTAGTATTCCCAGTATTATTACAAGCAATTTCTAAAAAGACAAACATCCTAAAACTGCAAGAATAAAACGATATCATGAAAATAGAAACTTCTAAAAAAAAGTAAAATTTTCCTAAAATCGCAGTGTTGAACTGGAAGCATGCTTCTTCCTTTTTTCTTTTCTTTTTTTAACAAAATGAAGGTATACAATCTACAATGCAGGTTGGCTAACCCTAAAAGTATTGTTTCATAAAGATCAATAGCTCATATATTTTATCATACCCTAGATAGGAAAAAAAAAGGTCATATTTTTTGTGACGATGCATGAATCAAAAGTTACGACTGATTTACGATCAACAATTCAATCAATGATTTTCTATATTTAGATTGGATCTCTTCAAATGGACATGCATAGGACCTAGTTTAGTCATTCCCTAGATTTTTTATGGACTACTTCAACTTTCATTTGGGCTTCTTTTGGTCTAGTCATGCTAAGAATATATTTGTGGCACGTCTTACATCACAAAATAACTACATATTTTTTGTTTTCGTTATTATATCAACTGCCGCCAGTCTATTAACCAAAGTATTAAAGTCATTTAAATGTTCTTACAAAGAGGATCTTTCATATTTAAGATGCACAACTACGATTAGAGACAAATCTTATTTAACACAGATGAGTTTTACAACTTGTCTCACAACAAATTCAAATCATCTAAAACAAGAAGTGGATATGCCATAATCTACAGGTTCTCCTAAAAGACTCTATCTTTATATATGCATGCTTCTTTTCCTTTCTTTAGATCACAATTGTGCAACCCTCCTTCACTGACACCACATTCACTTCAACTTGGACAACATGTAACTCAAGTGTTGAAGTTTGACTCTTTGAATCTAGAAGAACTTGATCCCTTCATTTTAAACATTACATAACATGAATATCAACACCAAATTTACGAATATGCCTCTCAATCTATTTGCTTTGACACAAATTGTTGCTAAAATCTAGCACATGATCAATGTAGATGAAATACAGGCCGAAAAGAAAAGAAAAAAAAAAGAATGTGGCAAGATAAGAATTTACTTTATTTTGCAAGATTGCCTATACATGTAGAAATAAAGTAGCTTTTTTCTTCACTAATCAAGATAAAAATAGAGAATGTAAGAATTGTTTCTCACCCATTCCAATAGGGCACTTTTCATATGTATAAACACTTCTCACAAAATGCTTTGCACAAATCCTAGAACTTAGGCTTCATATGTGACTTGTGAAGGCAACTAAAAGTTAGTATAAGAATCCACCGACTTAACGTTCACAACCTTTCATCACAATTTTCTTGAGGGGGTTGTAATAATCTGATATTAGAGCAATGCATTTTGAGCAGTCGAAGACAGATCCAAATGTTGCGATAGCCCACAAGAAGCTACAGAGTAAAAGAAAAATAACAATGGCTTAAGACGAGAATCAAAGCTAAGTTGGATTTGTTGTTGAGTGACTGAATCTTATCCATGATATTATTAGATGGTCCAACTCAATAGTCAAACAAACTTCCCACTAGCAAACATGCAATGAGAGAAATAGATTTTATCGCTAATAAGAATGTTTCATAGTTGCATCCAAAGGACACTCAAGGACCAATTTTATAGATGGGACACATTAAAAATGAATTTCCTCATTTTGATGCATGAGGAAGATGTTTTATGGTGGAACTTTTGTGCCAAGCAATATAAGAGATACGGTAATACTCCTAATTGTGGAGCCTATGACCATCCACCAGGGATGTGACAAAATACCATTTTAACAATGGTTGGTGTGTAATTTTATCGATTTGATCCAAGTTTAAGTTCAGTTCATGGGGGGCATCGAGTAAAGCTGTGCTTGTTATCTGCCCTAGCCAGAATGGTTGCATAACACAATCTATCATTAATGATGCCAGCCATATTATCAATGTATGTTCCAATAACAACTCAGGTACATTAGGTAGACTATGAAGTAACATTGTAATCAAGTTGCTTTGTTTGTGTGTGTGTGTGTGTGTGTGTGTGTGTGTGTGTATTTCACCTTAGTTTTTTACTCTCAAAAACCTACCCAAGTAACTTAACACTCGATCAGTCTAACAAGTTAGTGCATGACATGGGTGAGTTTATAGAGAAGTTAATGAATCTTGTAAGAAAACTCTAGTAAGGTCTTTGTTTATGTTAAAGGCGGTGGGTTCAAACCTCCACATTTAAAAAAAAAATAAAATCAAACCTTGTCACTTGATAAAACTCGACCAATAACCCAAAACTTGGCAATCCCATAGAGTTAGTGCAAAACTGGGGTAAGTTTAAGCAAACCCAACAAGTCTTGTAACAACTTGAGTCATACAGGAACCTGGCACAATTTCATGCTAATCCGAGTTGACATAGCCAAGTTCTGAGTTTACTCACCAAGTTTCTAAATAATGCATTAGGCTTAAGGAAAAATGATTGAAAAAAAATGGAAATATGTTTGTTGAAGGAATACTTGTGCAATTACTTTCTTGTAGCCAATTTAATTGCAATATTTTCTACTTAGTTTTTAGTGTTTCCTCTTTCCCTTTACCTAGTTTTGATTTCCATTTTCATAAAGGGATGATACTATTTCACAGGGAAATGGCAGATGCTGTTGTCAGTGTTCTCCTGGATAATTTGCTGTCAATACTTGTAAACGAAGGTAGTCACCTACTTGAGTTTGATGACCAATTTGAGGAAACAAAGGAAGAGCTTCAGCACATGCAGAGCTATCTCAAGGAAGTGATCAGGTAAAGAGAAGAGATAGGAATGAGATTCTAAAGACAGTAATGAGCAACTTAAGAGAGTTGGTATACGATGCTGAGGATGTAATAGCAGATTGTCAACTTCTATTCCAGAAGAAACACAAAGGGTGTGCACCTAATTTTACACGTTATTGCTTTCCTACTCATTTGAAATCCCATCATCAGTTGGAAAAGCAGCTGAGAAAAATAAATCAAGGGGTAAGGAAGGTGAAGGAGAATATGAAGTCCTACTTGCAAACAGCTCCTTGCCAAATAGGAAAAGATGAAGGGGGTGGGAATATCACATTGTTCTACCCAATCTTAATGCATGAAGCTGAAATGGTAGGATTAGAAGATGACTCAGCGAAGATTAGAAAATGGATCTTAGAAGCGGATGGGCCCTCAACTGTAATTGGAATAGTTGGAATGGGGGGAATCGGTAAAACCATTCTTGCTCAAAAGATATGTCACAGTGAGAGTGTAAAATATTCTTTTAATCACTTGGTCTTTGTTACTGTTTCTCAAAGTTTCAAATTGAATGAATTGCTGAAGAAGATGCTAAAAAAGCTAGATGTAGAAGAGGAATCTCTGAGGGGAAAGGATGTTGAGGAGCTATTGGAAAGTCTTAACTGGAAATTAGATGCGAATTACTTGGTAGTTTTGGACGATGTTTGGGAAATGAATGAAGGGATGTGGTGGGATAGCTTGAAGTCCAGTTTGCCCCGAGTGGAGGGTAGCTCTGTTATTGTTACGACTAGGAATGAGGAGGTTGCTAAATCAATGGGAGCTGCCGCAGACACATGCACTATCACCAAACTCTTTCAAATGAAGATAGTTGGTCCTTATTCAGCAAAGTAGCTTTTGCAAGAACAGGAGGTAAGTGCATGAATCCAGACTTGGAGAGAGTCAGCAAGGAGATTATTGTGAGGTGCGGGGGGCTTCCTTTGGCAATCAAGGTTGTGGGTGGAATGATGTCTGGGAAAGGTGATTCCATCCATGAATGGAGGCGAATATCGGAGCACCTAAAGGAGTTGGAAATCAGTAAGAAAGATGAGCCAGTTATTTCAAGTCTAGAGTTGAGCTACGAAGAGCTCCCAATACACTTAAAACCTTGTTTTTTGTGCTTTGCCATGTTTCCTGAAGATTATGAAATTGATGTTGGGGACGTGGTTAACTAGAGGAATGGTGAGGGTTTTGTTTGGGGAAGAAAAGGTAAAACGGCATTTGAGATAGGAGAAGAATGTCTTTTAGAATTATTTAATCGATTTTTGATACTTGGAGTGGATAAAGATTTGTTGGAGAGAAGCTATGTTACGTGCAAAATGCATGATATGGTTCGAGATTTGGTTATAAGAATTGCAAGAGACGGAGAGTTTTTTTGTGAGGTTGGACTGTAGAGGTAGTGCCGCATTCAGTGATCAGTCTCGCCGTTTGGGAATTGTGAGGAATACTGCTGTAGAGAGCATCAGAAACAGTCCCACCAAGCTGAGGGCGTTGATTGGGATGCCAATTGAGAGCAAAGAGATGATTGCAAGTCTAAAAGAAAAACTATGCAAAGTAAGGTGGTTGAGGGTGTTATCTCTTTCGTTGTCAGACAGGATTCTCGATGGCGATGTGGTGTGTAGCGATTGGTTGAGTGGGATTGGGTTATTACAGCACCTCGTTTATCTTGATATAGTGAGTAGTTCTGCCTTAACATCACTGCCCGATTCAATCGGAAATCTTCATAATCTTCGGATTCTACGTTTATGGGACTGCCCGAATTTGAAAAGGCTTCCTGTGTCAATCACAACATTAGAGAAGCTAACAGCTATCCAAATCTTTAAACCTACTTATGTAGAATGCATGCCGGAAGGGCTTGGAAAGCTTTCAAATCTCGAATGGTTAGGATGGTTTAAGCCTGTGAATGAAAATGGATCTGGGATTTCAGAGTTGAAGAGTTTGACAAAACTAAGAAACTTCAGATGGAGATAAAGTCAGAAGAAGAAATAGAAGAAGGGGAATGGAATGTGTTATCAATGCTCCAGCATTTGCAAATTCTAAGCTTAGCATTTGGGAGAATTTCTATTGAAAGAGGTGGAGTTGGAAGGAAGATTGAAGGTGAGCTTTCTCCTCCTCTTAAATCCCTCAGAGTTATATCTTTCGAACTGCCCAGCAGAAAGGACACCTGCGTGGCTCAGTCCTACTTCCCTTCCCAATCTTCAGTTTCTTTGCATTTATGAGGGAAGGATTAGGCAGATGGGTCCCAGATTTTAGGACAGCGAGAGTGGGGTATGGAAAGTGGAGGTCTTGGTGCTAAGTAGGTTAGAATGGATGGATGAGGAGTGGCAGAGGATGTGAAGGTCAATGCCGTCTTTAAGACTCCTCAAGGTTCGTTATTGTCCGATGCTCAAGTCATTCCCATTCGATGTTACAGTTGATGATTGGGACTGGAAGATATGGAGGAAAGAAGAAGAAGGTGAGGGTAATGTAATTAAAGTGTAACCCTAACTTTATTTCTTTTGTATGTCCAACACCATTTGTGAACCCTGCGACAGAGGCATTGAAGAGGTGATTCGCGAGCACCGCAATTGTGCCGCCAATTACCCATTCAATCTTCAGAAGCGGGTTGCGTCCAGGGCATAGTGAGCTGAGTAAACTCTGCAGGACCCACTGTAGATGTATGTATTCTATCAGTCCGGATTCGTATTATATTCACACCATTCAATTGTTTTTCCAGATAACTTTAGGGCAGGAGCCCAAAATTGAAGCATATCCAAAGTCCAAAAGCTGATGATGGGGTGTTTAAAAAAAAAAAAAGAAAAAAGAAAAAAAGAAAAGTGGACCAAACAACAGGAAACAGTGGGGATAATGACATCCACTGTTGAAAACTTCCCAGAGCCCACAAAGGATGTTTATTTCTTATCCAACCAGGTGACAAGGTCACACGGACATAGATGAAGGGAAAACACAAATATCAGTTTGATCTAAAATTTGTGGCCCCCACAAAAAATTCAACAGTAAGCATTCAAATTTCACCATTTCCTGTGGTATGGTCTGCTTGAGTGCTTTGGATATGGTTCAATTCTAGGCTCGTTCCCTAAAATGAGCTGGTAAAACTGATGGATGGCATAGATAAGACACATACATCACCATCGGCCTTGCAGAGTTTACTCAGTAAGCAATCAGCTTCCTCAATCTCCTCCATGAATTCGCTACAACCTTTTTATCTGTGTTTAATTCTTAATTTTCAAATCTTGTAATGAGATGATAGATATTATGTCCTCATAGAAAACCTTCGTTGTCAGCCTATCACTTTTGACAGACCTTACATGGAACCAATATGCTGCTGGTCAAGCTATTTGATACTCTAGCCACGTTTCACACTTGATACACAGGCATTTAGAAGTGGTACACATGGCATCAAACCGCTATCTCAAAAGCATAGCCCAAAATTTAGATTGGTCCAACAATCCTAAGCTCAAATTCAGGGACACTTGTTCGTTGAAATAAAAACATTGGATTTTTATTTTTTTTCATCATTCAATGAATGTCCACCAATCTAATAGTCAAATAATCAAATAAGTGGCTGATTATCATGATGACACTTTGTTAGAGTATCTTAGTTTTATCAAATCATTGTCTTTTGGAATTAAAATTTAATTCTAGAGCTACTTCAGAATTTTTGCAATGAGGAATTTAGCCGAATTCAATTTCTGATTTTAAGCCATTTACAACTCTTCCTGAAAAGCAAAATTTCAAATTCTTAGAAATTGGATTCAAATTCCAAAGTGTCAAACATCACTTGACACAGAAATTCTCAAGAATCCAATTACTAGGCTTAGATTCTTCAAATTTCTAGTTGCCAAACCACCCTTAAGTTTCTTTGAAGATGTCTCTAACCTCTCTTCCATCTCTCTTTACTCTTTGAAGCTGCGGGTGCTGCTGAAGAGGAAGAAGAGGAAAAAGAAGAATGTATGTTTTTTCCTTTCTTCATTTTCAATCATCTATCACATTCTCTTCACACACCATTGTTTGGCTTGAATGCCTTCACATAATTTTAGCTGCTCGATGAACGTCACAGATCCCACACATGTTTTGTATGTCCACACATGGAGAGAATAACATTTTTTGTGTCAGTATTTGTATACACCCACTGATTTGATAAATACCCCCATTCCTTCTGCATTTTTTGTGTCAGTATTTGTATACACCCACTGATTTAGTCATATAATAATACAAATAAAAAGAAGATATGATGAGTGTATTTTTTTTGGGTGGCAACAGTCAGGGTACATTCTTAGATTGATCTCAACCATTTATGTTCTTGGTAGATGCTACTTTCTTGTAATCATGAACCATTAATGATCATAACCTTTGAATCTTGAATTTGAATATGAGTCATTGAAAATTTTACCTTTATTCATTTACAATCATCAGAAAAAAAATAAAAAAAAATAAAAAAAATAAATAAATTCCAAATTGCCCTGTTGTTGGTGGAAAATGATTAGAAATATAAAGATTGGATGATCCTAGCCATTTGGTTGGCAGATTACAAACCAACAGTTCAAAAAAAAAGAAGACGCTTAACGGCCCACATTTGGTGAGAAGAGGAGAAGAAATTTAGCCTTGGATTACCTAACATTTTTTAGAACATGATCTGAGATGGGTCCTAATAGATGGACAGTCTCAATTGACACATGACCATAACCCATGTACAGTAAATGGGTTCTATTGGCTCTGCCTAATTAATTTTGTTGTTCTGTTAGGCTGTTACCATTTTCTTTTGTAGTGGTATACCCACAGTACCTCCCCACTTTATGTATTGTACAGATGAGCTATATCCATCTGATGGTTCCAATGCATGTGTGACCATAACAAAAACAGGTAGGGAAACTCATCAGGTGGGCCACACATTTATGAGAGAAAAGAAATAAATAAATGGTTTACAAATGCATGGCAATGGCTCACATGCCCAACTCGTTGGCAGTTCTTCTGGTTAATCACTTTGGAGTGTTCACATCGGAGAAATGATCTAGATGAGCAAGTGTATAGAAACCTTCACATGCACATGGATGCATTTGGCATCCAAGTCCCCCTATTTGGCTAATTGGTATATGATTCACTTTGATTTTCATCCAACTGTTTTCTTTGTGAAGGAACATCACTAGGGGAGATTACTGCCGCATGACTCGAGGAAAAGCGATTTCTATCTTATAGAGGCAACCCTGAAGTCCTGGCGCATATCACCCGTCTTGTCTTCCAACAGTCTATACAGTTCATCATCTGCTTTCTCGCCTTCAACTTCCTGTCTCCATTAATAAATCTGTGAATTCTAGTTCCTTTTTATGTTATATTTGTACCCAATAAACATTTGAAATTAGAACATTCTGATATCTAGGGACATACTTGATTTCGCTATCAGATACATTTCATAGATGATGTTAGCAGACTTACGTGGTATTTTTCCCTACTATACATTTAGTGTTTTTTTAAAAGACTTAAATCCAACATTGAGAATATGTTTGAGTGCATAATTAAAATATTCAAACTAATGGTAGCAGCGAAAACTGGAAACTCAAAATCTTTCTTGAAAAACATGGCATTGCTCACCATTTCTCCTGTGCTCATACCCCCCTCCCGTCTATTATGCAATTCAATTCTGTAGTTTTCTCATTAATTGTATGTTTTCTTAAAACACAGTAAATCCTTTTAATTCTCTTTTTTATTATTAATTTTTTAAGGTTTTGTGTATGAATGTTTTAATTAGGTTATGGCTATGTAGTTTCTCATCCTCCTCACGTGGCACAAATGTACATCTAGACCACCCAAAATTGTGGGGTCCAATTGTGGATGGAGAGTATCCCGAAATTCACAATAATCATCTATTAATGGCTATCAAATGGATGGCTAAAACTAAAATATATAGTGGTCCAAATTTGAAGGAAAAGTCATATGGTCAATATTATCTACTCAGTGCAAATTTTCATTTATCCTCCATTGATGGTTCCGTCAGCGATTTAGACAGTTTGGATTGACATGCAACTATGCAAGTCTGCAATCAAACAGTCCCCACCATTTTTCAAATGGTACCAAGATGAGGCTGATGGGACCCTCTCATTTGATCAGACATTATAGATAATAGATTCAGGGCCGCCCATCCCTACGAACCATCACGATCCCCATGCAAGAGATGGGGAGCATATGATGGGAATTGTTGCTCTGTCGAAACACTCTCATTAAGGAATTACACAAGGAAGAATTCTCAAATAGAATTAAAAAAGGGAAATGATACTGGTTCCTGTGTTTTCTAACTACACATTCCTCTACTTTTGGTCAAGGTTTTTTTGTTCCAATATACACCAACCTGTATCCGTGGTTGCCTGAAACTGATGGCCCATTACGTTGGCCCACACATGGGATGAACAGTATTGTCCAATTGCTGTTAAAAACAAGAGGTATTATACAACATTCAATGTACAGCTCATTCTCCATTTTACACTGAGCTTATTATTGGCTTATTTTGCTAGGCCACCTTGTTTTTTTTTTTTTTTCATGGGGGGAAAGGTGGGACCACACCACTTGAATTTTATTGAAATGGAAGAAACCGTACAACCATTCAGAGGGGCCCAACAGAAAAAGAATTCAAGCCACACCTATCATATACCATTAGTGGGGTGAGTCAGGTCAATTTATCCTCCTCTCTTTTTTTTTTTGAAATAGAAATCAAACTTCATTTCAAAAAGCTATGGAAATGAAAATGAATTTTTATAACTTTATTTTCGCAACTAACAGAAAATGTTACATATGAGTAAAACAATTTCATGAAAACTCATTTCCATGCTAAGAAAGGGAAGTCCGGCAATCCAAGCCATGGTGTTTGAACCTTCGACCAATACAAGGGTCAAACTAGTGCTCTACGAGTGTTTAGCTTATATATATCTTTCATTTTACCTATTAATACATGCTTTGGGTGAATCAGTCAGATTGCCAGTTAGACCCTATTGAACCGGACTGCCAATAAAAATGGTGAGGCTTGGTTCCATTTTCGAAACATTGCTAAAGATCCTCTAGCGAAATGAAGGAGCTGGCTTTATTGATTTTGATTTAGTTTAAGTTGCACTGATTACATTTTGGAGCTAGCTTATTGTGTCTGCTGAGGATCGCAGTTTAAAAACCTGAAAGCTTGATTGAGTCTTTGGCCCGATCAGATCGGTTTGACCCGACTCAAATCTCTACTAATTACAAATCATACAAAGAAAAGTTTTCGTTATGAAAACTAATCTGGATCCAGACCATATCTAAGACCCAATTCCACTTTGAATTCTAATTTTTTTCTTGAAATTAGACCCAACGGGAACCGAACTGGACACCCCAAATTTGATCACATTCTCATCTGCGACCATAACCGGAGTGGCCCAGGTACAATTTCCTTATCCATTACAGCTGTGGTTGCTCCCTTTAGGTTTTGACCAAATACCATAGCCTCTTAAATACCTAGAGAAGTTATATGTTCTTCATCATTAGCAGTGGCATCACTGAAAGAATTTTTAATGCCACACATTGCAAAACATTTACACTCCAACACATTACATGAGCTAAAATATTATGTAGTATCTCAACCACAAGATAAAATATATATTGGGAAGACGACAAGCTCTAATACAACTTGTCTGGTGCAGAAGCAACCTCAAATGGAATCACACAATACAATAGAAAATAAATTCAAGCAACAGAGTACGTCTGAATTTTATATGAAAAATTTTTATGAAAAAAAAAATCACAATACCAAGCAACAAACAATTCACCATGAATAAAAAGTTCCAAGAGATGAAAAACTTACATATTCAAAACCATCGTCTATATAAATGATTTCTCCTTCTCAAAGCTTTATCTTCCTCTTTTCACAACATGATTAACCCTAATCCCATATTAATAAGGTTTGTATATACCCCCATATATAATTAGAAACAAAACCATAGGCTTTCGCAGAAATTGTGCAAACAATAGATTGAACCTTTGATCAAATCGACTCCAATCGATGGCCCATCAATTGAATTGATACCTCTGTCAATAGAATCAACATTTCCCAAAAGTATTCGAAGAGCAAATTAAAAAAATTGAAAATTTTCTCGATCGAATCAACACTGCTACCGATCAAATTGAAAATTCTATTTCAACAACGGATTGAAGGCTCTCAATGTACAATATATTCCTTGAAATGATGTGCTAAAAACCCATAAAAATATGCTAATGCATGAGCATCATGTGTTGGAAGAAACAAAATGACGGAAACTTGCAGGAGATGCTTTGAAACTTCTCAATCACTCCCAACTATAACAGAAAAGATGACGAATGGAAGAACAGGTGGTATAAAAAATGTGGAGTGCAGAACAATTGTATAAACTATGATATTTAATTCATAATAATTAGGATTAAACAAAACGGGGAGAACTCATTTTTAAAAGTGGAACCATCTATCCAAACCAAGATGGTCTACAGACCGTATACCGCTGCGCATCACTATGTATGCACCCATGGTCATATCCTGGGAAACGGATTGGCTCCTCCCTGACACCGGCCAATGGCTGATCTTCGGTGCTCCGTGGGCCCCACCATGATGTATGTGCTTCATCTATGCCTTCCATATATTTTTTCTAAATCATTTTAAGGTATGAGACCAAAAATTCGGTGTATACCAATCTCAACTGGACCACATTATAGGAAACAGTGTTGACTGAACATCGACCATTACAAACTTTTTAGGGGCAATAAAAGTTTTGGATCAAGCTGATATATATTTTTTTACCCCTCATCTAGGTCTGTATGACCTAATCAACATATTGGATGTCAAATAAACAGTATAGTGGGCCTTAGGAGGATTTTAATGATGGATATTGAATCACTAATGTTTTCCTATGGTGTGGTCCACATGAGATTTATATCCCTCTCATTTTTTTTGCAATAAACCATAAACTATTCTGTAAAAATGGATGAACGGCATGGATGAAACAAATACATCATGGTGGGCCCACAGAGCACCGACCATCAGCCACCGGGCTGGTGGCAGGGGAGTAGCCAATCCGTTTCCGTATCCTGGATCGCCAGGCTGATTATTGTCTGTTTGCAGGCTACCCGTACCAATCATACTTTATTTGTAGATGTAATCATATATAGTCAAATGTGTGGTGGAGATGCCGACAGCATGTTAGCTGCTAAAGTTAAATTGGAAAATCGGGATCTGGTACGAGTGTCCAACCTATTACGTGCAAATGACATCCAATCCGCATGTATGGTTCAGCCTGGCAGCCGCGCGCGGATTAGGTACTTCCCCCACCTGTTCGGAGCTCCGGACAGGCTGGGGCTCCGATGGACACTGAGGGGCCACCGTAATGTATGAATTGAATTTTATCCACACCGTCCATCCATTTTTTCATATCATTTTTGTTTTTTATGCCAAAAATACAGAAGATCCAAAGCTCAAATCGATCACACGGTGGGGATTAAATTTCTATCGTTGAGAATTTCTCAGGACTACAGAAGTTTTAGATCAAGATAAATTTGTTTTTTCACTTCATCCATCTTAATATGACCATATCAACAGGTCGGATGAAAACTAAACGACACAGTAGACCCTACGAAGGTTTCAATGGTGGACGTCCTTAGCAGAGCGTGGTCCACTTGAGAATTGGATCTGCCTGATTTTTCCTAAAGTACTCTAAAATGGTAACAAAAAATGGATGGATGGTACACGTGGCAATCTGTCGTTCATTTGCAAGATCATATCCATCCCTTATATGTAGATCCATGTAAAAACCACAACGGTGGGATGATCCAAACCATCATGCTCAGCCTTATTGTCTATACCATTTGCTTTCCAAGGCATGGATGGGACTTCTCCATTTTAATTCTTTCACAAGCAATCCATGATTGACCCTAACAAGTAGGTGGCTCAGATTGTTGATTTTAATTATTTTTGTGTAAATAATATTGACCGTTCACATTAAAGGCCATGGATCAAATAGCTAATAGTTCAAATTGGTGTAACAATTGCATCGTAGCCCATGAAATGTGTGTTGGACCTAATGACCGGTCTGGAGTTTTATTATTCTATCATGGGAGATGAGTAAATTACCTGCGTGTACATTGGCGGATGGGTAGATAACAGGTATGCTTTTTTCTATTGCGTTATCATGACTGCAAAGGCTTATGATTGAGTGGCTAACATTGTCTTACTTTTTTCTACTGCCTTAACATGACTGCAAAGACTTATGATTGAGTGGCTAACATCGTCTCAACCGGGTGCTTCTTTCTCAGACTGATCTGCAAAAGCCATCTTCCATATCGCTCTCATTACAAGCTCTCCAATCACTCCGGTATGCATCTTTCTGCCGCTTTATCATGACTCATAAGGGGAGGAATCCTATCCATGTGAATGCTGGATTTTTTATTTTTATTTTTTAATTATAATGACCATCCATTTTACAGTACTGTGTTTTTTTTTTTAAATTTTAAAGAAACATAAACAATCTTGTTAGATGAATAGATGAACAATTTTATTATTAAATCTCGTTTCTTTGCTCGATCTTGATCTTCCAATCTTCCAATCGACCATACAACAGTGTTAGTACGGTTTAAATATTGGCTGGTGTGATTACTTGTGGGAAAACGAGTGCTATACAAACGGTTCAAAAGAGTTCAAACTTACATGGCCCCACAATGATGTATTTATCATATCTACACTGTTAATCCATTTGGCGAGTTCATTTCAGGTCTTGGTTCCAAAAATGAGTAATTTTCAAGGCTCAAGTGTACCACACCACAAATAGAAATGGGGACAATGATTCTCACCGTAAAAACATTCATAGGGCCCACCGTAATGTTTACTTTCCATCCAATCTGTTCATAAGGTCACATAGACCTGGATGAAGATAAAAAAATAAATATCATATTGATCAAAAATTTCTGTAACCTGCAAAATGGTTTCAATGGCTGGTGTTCAATACCCCACTGCTTTTTACAGTGCGGCCCAAATGATTTTTGGATCGGTCTTATTTTTAGTTTCAACCCTTAAAACGAGTTCACTAAGTGGATGGACGGTTGGATATTACTCATACCTGATGATAGGACCCACAAAACTCACACCAGCCAGATCGATAATGGTTTGGATGGTTGATGCGACTAGCTAGGCTTGTTGGGCAGGCTCTATTCAAAATTTTGATTTACCCCAGCCTAGAATATTTTCCACCTTACTTGAATAAATATAGGGGTGCAAGTGTACCGAATCAACCTAAGGGTCATTGTACCTGAGTGGGCCTAAGTGGAAAATTTGGACCATGGGCTGGCTCTAGGTCTAAAAGTTGCTAAATGAGTCTAGGTCCTCTCAAAATCAACTTGATCCAACCCATTTAGAGCCAGTTTTTAAATGGACCTGATTTTAGAGCCAGTTTGTTTTTTTTGGCGTTTCGTTCTAGCTACGATAGGCTCTGGCTAGGTTTTGTCTGCCGAGCCCGAATGAATAGCAGTTGTACATCTTCTTCTATGATATAGAAATTCATTTTGAAAAAAAAATAAAAATAAAAATGGAACCAAGTAAAATTCCACCCAGATTCAAGAAAAGAAAAAGCAGTAATTGAACATTTTGGTCATTGAATGCCTGCCATTAAAAACTTCTTAGGATTCACTGTAATATTTATTTACGGTCCAACTTGTTGATAAAGTCGTACAAGCCTGAATGAAAGAAAGAAAAACAAATATCAGCTTGATCTAAAACTTTTGTTACTAACCAAAGATTTTAATTGTCAATAATTGATGTTTCCATGGTGTGGTGAAACCCGTATCTACTTCATTTTTTGGACCATGTTCTAAAACAAGCTGGAAAACAGATAGATAGCATGGATGTACAATTTCTCACCCACAGGCTGGTTGCAAGGTTGCATCCAACTTATATATGCTCAATACAAGAGAGCAGATTAGGTGTGGCCTCGGCCTCACCTGTGCCACCCTTACCATAGGGCTCACTTCAATGAACGTATTCCATATTCATGCTGTCTGTTCTTTTTTCCAAATCATTTTAGCGCTTGAGCCCAAAAATGAATAAGGTCCAAGTCTCGGGTGGACCATATGATAGGAAACAATGGTGATTAAACTCCCTACCATTAAAAGCTTCATAGGGCCCATTGTATAATGTTTCTGTAATGTTTGTTTGCCATCCAACCTATTGATAAGGTCACAACAACCTAGATGAAGGGAAAAAACAAATATCAACTTCATCAGAAACTTTTGTGACCCATTAATAGCCCATTACCATTGTTTTCTATAGTATAGTCCACCTCAGAATTAGATATCTTCATTTGTGGGCATGGATATAAAATAACTACGTCAAGTTGGGCCCCACAATAAAGGCTACACCTAGTCTACTACCTGGACACAATTATATGGTTTTCATCCACTCCATGTTAATGGTCTGTATAGATGTAATTGAAGATGGCTGGGTCTGGTGGAGATGTGGACAACCTTAGCTGCCAAAGATGAATGGTAAAGGGAGACCATGGTGTGTATGGCTCAACATGCTAGCCATCTATCCAGTCTGAGAGTAGATTATGTGCGGACATTTCCACGCGGTGCTTTGATGTATATATTCTATATCCACACCATTCATCTGTTTCGCTGGATCATTTTAGGCCATGAAAATGTCCAATTCTCAAGCGGACCATACAATAAGAAATAGTGGTGATTGACCATTAAAAGGCCACAAAAGTTTTAGATCAAGCTGGTATTTGTTTTTTCCTTGCATCAAGCTTTATGTGACGTTACCAACAGGTTAAATGGCAAACAAACATTATGGTGGGCGGTAGGGCGTTAATCCCCATTGTTTGCTATAGTATAGGCAACCGGAGATTTGTATCTTCTTCAGTTTTGAGCCTATGTATAAAATGATCCTCGAAAACAGATGGATAGCATGCATATAGAATACATGCATCAAATTATTATTATTTTATTTTTTATTTTTATAGAAAGGTGGACTCATTCCACCTTCATTTTATTAAGTTGAAAAAGATTATACAGCCATTTGAGCGGTCCCAACAAAAAGATTTCGGACCATGCATCAATTTGGGTCCCATGGGCCACACTATCTTGAGTGAGGCCAGGTTGCAACTAAGTCACTCCCTCAACACAATTATATCGTTTTCATTCAATTATGTGAATGGTCTGTAAAATTGTAATCAAAGATGGCCACGTGTGGTGGAGATGTGGACTGTTCATTAGCCACCAAAGTTGAATGGTAGAGGCAGATGGTGGTGTGCACCATATGGCTCTCAGCCTACTAGCTATATATCTATCTAGATAGGTCTTCTCTGTGTGTCCACGTGGCAAGCTGGCATTTATTTGTAATCCTCTTCCGTTGGATGAGAAGCCAATTGCCTACTGACTTAGTGTACTGAGTAAGTTCTTTGGGGCTCATCATGATGTATCCTATGATCAGCACTATCAATCTACTTATCAGCACTGTCAAACTATTTTATCAACCAGTTTTAGTGCACAAACCCAAAATAGAAGCATTTCCAAAGCTAAAGTGGACCATTCCACGTAAACAGTGTAAATTGAACGAATGCCTACCATCGAAAACTTCTTAGGAGCCACGAAAATTTTGAATCAGGCTGATATTTGTATTTTCCCTTCCTCTGTCTATGTGACCTTATGAATAGGTTTAATGACA
Source organism: Magnolia kwangsiensis (assembly GCA_037074715.1). Taxonomy (NCBI): domain Eukaryota; kingdom Viridiplantae; phylum Streptophyta; class Magnoliopsida; order Magnoliales; family Magnoliaceae; genus Magnolia; species Magnolia kwangsiensis. The sequence continues at coordinate 191,356,393 of CM073571.1, read as the reverse complement.
AATAAATGACACCATAGCCCTTCTGAGGTTTCAAGGGTGGATGTCATTATCCCCACTGTTTCGTATGGTGTTGTCCAATTGATTTTTAGATAGAGGGCTGGTGCCCTAAAATGAGCTAAAAAATGAACTGACAGCTTCAAAAAACAGTAGGCAATTAATTTACATCCACATGTCCAAAGTTGAATGGTAAACTGCGATGTTATTGTATGTGAAGAAATTAATTTTTTTCTCACTAAATATATATATGAAAGATTGAAAGTTGTCTACCGGGTGTATCATAACTTACAATCGATCTCTAGCCATGCCCTGTTGGAGTAGTACCCAATCCCCACACGTAAGGAACAACTGGGTATTACCCAATCTACATATTGAGTACATTTAAGGGACCACTATGATCTATATGTTTTATCCACACCCTCGGTCTTTTTACTCCCTCATTTTAGGGCATGAGCCCAAAATTAAAACATATTCCAAACTCAAGTGGACCACACTACAAGAAATGTAGGAACTGATCTCGCCATTGGAAACTTCTTCGTGCCAGAAGTCAATCTTGGATCAAGCTGATATTTGCCTTTTTCCCTTCATATATGTCCTTTCGTTATCACAGCAGCCTATACTTAGGACATTCAAGCTGTTATCTCCATCCCCTGACCAATAAATATTATTGTGGGCCATATAAAGGTTTCAAGGACATCATTATCCCCACTGCTTCCTACAGTGAGGTCTACTTAAGCTTTTGATATGCCTTAATTTTGGTCTTTGCCATAAAATGAGTTGGTAAAGCAGATTTACAGCGTGGATAAGACGTATGGGGCTTTTAAGAGTTTACCTTACACTGCCTGAGTGACTCAATAGGCAATCCACGTTCCACACCCACAACTAGCTGTATATGAGAAAACTGCACAACTAACTGCAGTAGGTGCATGCTTGCTGTAAAATTTAACTGGCACATAAGAGTTGTCCCACTTAAAAACGGATTGCCTCTAAAATTAGCCATTCCATTCATCAGGTGGTCCACACTTTATATCAAAGAAAACAATGGACAACCACCAACAAATCTCCAAATTCTTGTGGCAAGAATGATTTTTGGGTGAGGTAAATCTGATGAACGGATTAAAGGCACGGTGGCCACCACATGCAACTTCAACTAGTTGTAGGTGAGACATTTCATCTTGCCACTAGTTGTATTGTAGGCTCACGGCACAACTAGTTGCTTTGTACACATGGGTGATCAGATCATTCTACCCATTGAATGTTGGAATTATCGTTTTGTAATAACCATACATTTTACAATTCATAAACTGACCAAAACGTTTCTTTATAAACATAAATAATCCTAGGCAGCTTTCCTTTAGTAAACGTGTCAAGTTTATGGTTGGACCTATTTTTTTCTGATCATTTTTTGACCCTCCAATCTTGCTTGCTATTGATTGGATGGTTCAATCATTTGATTGATGCAATTTTTGTTAGAAAATCAGATACATTTTCTTTATATGTATAAATTAATGGGATTAACAATATAAAAAATTTAAAGGATGAAAATCACTTACAACACTAACAAGCAAATCATCAAACATGTAAGATGCAGAAGAAACTAAGATTTTTTGTATGTGGAAAGCTCTCGGCTGTGAAGGAAAAATCCATTGGACTTGGTACAACACAAATACAATATAATAGAAATATTGAAAGTACAATCATCAAGAAACATCTTTGGAATACCCAAACTACATTATCTAAGCAACATGAAGTAAATGAATTTCTCACCAACTAATGATGTTAGAAAATTTCCAATACAATCCTTGGAAAAGACAATCCAAGAAACCGGCCTTGTAGATGGACCATCACAAACTCAATGTAAAGATTTCAGTAGTAAAAGACTCTTGTTCTTCTCTTCTACCAAATCCTTCATTTATTCTTCTTTTCCCCTTTTTTTCCAAGAAAAAATAAAATAAAATAAAACCTATATTACTAGAACTCTTTCTCTAAGCAAAAAGCGCTTTTCACTCTTTACCTTACTTGGACAAAAGACCAAAATACCACATACACGTGGCCAAAGAAAACCACTTAAGCCTACACACGCGGGTCACACCTCCACATGAAGAGGGACCCAACCATTCTTGCATATTTTGCTGATGTGGTTTGATGTTTCGACCGTCCAACATGTTACAAAGACATTAATTCCATTATATCTAGTTCAATCTTCTTTCATCACAATACAAAAAACTACAGCAATATATATCATGTGGTACCAAACATCCGAGTGGACTTGAGACATCTGATTTAAGAGGTTCCAACGTTATCTGCATGTTGTATGGCTCAGTCTACTGGCACCTGTCTACAATATCATATTCGGACGCCGATTTCGCAGGAAGTTCCTGCGCAAGAATGCTGTGTGGGGCCCACCACCATGTTTTTGAGAAGTGTAATCCGTTCATCCGTTTGGTGAGCTCATTTTAGGAAAATTGACCAAAATCGAAGTGGATCCAAAACTAAAGTGGGCCACACAAGAGGGAAAATTGGGGAAAGAAATACCTACCGTTGAAACCTTCCTGGGCTCCACCTTGATGTTTATATGCCATACAAACCGTTTATAAGGTTATTAACACAAGGATAAAGTAAAAAAAAAAAAAAAAAAGCATGAAACAAAGCTTTTATGGTCATAAAAATGTTTCAACGGTTCTAACTGAATCCCTACTATTTCCTCTCGTGTGGCCCACTTAAATCTTGGATCCACTCATTTTTTTAGCTTGTCCTAAAATTATCTTACAAAACGGATGAACTAAGTATATTTCCCAAAGTCAATGTTGGTGGCCCCACTCAGCATCCTTGCGCAGGAACTTCCTGCGAAAGGCTTTCGCAGGAAATCCATCATATCCACACCTCATATACTGAGTCGGTTCGAGTTGGCACTGAGTTAGATTAAGAGATGATATAGAGAGGAGGGTGATGATGGTGGTGGGTGGCTGCCGGGCTTGGAAGAGGGAGGGAGTGGAGAGGAGAGAGAGAGGAGGAGGAGGAGGGTGGTGGGTGGGTACCGGGCTTGGAAGAGGAGGATGAGGGAGGGACAGAGAGAGTTTGGGATTGGATCGAGGTCGAGTGCGGGTGCAGCGAGTAGGGTTAGAAATACTTAGAAATTAGGGTTTATTTTATTTTATTTTATTTTATTTTATATATATACTCGAATCTGAGTCGAGTCGAATTTCAGATCGAGTCAAGTCTGACCGGATCGAGTTTTAGGTCAAGCCAGGTCGAGTTACTGATTAACTCAGACTCGACTCGTTTTGAGTTCGGATTGGGTGAAGCCTACTCGGTTTGGATTGACTCACCCATTCGGTTCGAGTCGAGTCGAGTCAGGTCTGAACGAGTCGGACGAGTTGAATTGGGCGAGTCAAGTTGTCCCATGCCCAGCTCTAGCCACGAAGTCCGAAGCAAATCAAATCACACAACCAATGGGCCCTAACAAGTAGATGGATCATATTGTTGATTTGAATTATTTTTCTTTAAACAGTATTGACCGTCCACACTAAAGGCCATGGATCTAATGACTAATATTTGTCACGATTCCATGGTTGCCCATGAAATGTGTGCTGTACATAATGAACAATTTACAATGACAGATGGGTAGATTACCTGCTTTTCCCTCAGATGGATGAATAGGTTCCTAGCAACCGAGCATCTCACATCATTCAAAAAGTTCTTTAAATGCTTTTTCTTTTTAGTTTTGGTTTTTTCTTCATTTTTTTCAAAGTAAAAAGTGCTTTATAGCTGGCCTTATCTATTTCTGTCTTTTGACTGATTGCAGAGCGATTTTTCATCTTCCTCTTTCTACAAGCTTAGAGTGATTGTGGAAGCCATCTTCCTTCTTTCTCCTTCTAAAAGCTCTCCGCTCATTTTGGTACGCTTTCTTCTATCGTTTTATCATAGTTATAAGAGAAGGGATGTTATACAATGGTAACATCTCACCCACAACCAGCTGTATATGAGAAAGCCATACAACTAGCTGCTTGTGTTTTAAGAGAGTTGTCTCATTGTAAAAAGGGGATGCCTGATGGTCGGATGAGGATGATTTTTGGGCCATCACATACAACGTTACTCAAACCCATTACCTTACCGGTGAAACTCTTGTGAGTCTACCGTTAAGCCAAGAGTAACTGATGTTGTTTGATGTTTGGATTGTCCATACATGTTCAAAGTCGTTATCTCCATTAGATCTAGTCAATCTTCTTTGATCATCACTATACAAAAACTGCAACAATAAGGTGGTCTTAAACATCACGACTCATCTTTAATTAACAATACCGTCCATCAATTTCTGCAAGCCACTAAATGGACGATTTAAATCATCAGATATTATGATTTTTCAAAGCTGTCTGTGAAGAGCAAGTTGGACTTGATGGACGTACGGTTCGGATAGTTGATTTGGATGCCCGTGATTCCAATTGCAGCTATGTGCATGGCAAGGTTTCCATACATAAAGCCCACTATATTATTTCTCAACTAGAATGTATATTTCAACAAGAGGTCAAGAGTTCAAATATCCGTCGCTGTGAAATTCCACTGGTGTGAGTGCATACGTGTGTAAAAAATAAAAATAAAGTGTGGTTCTATCATTTAGATTTTTTTATTAAGTTGTTCATGGTGACCAGGAGTGGATTAAATATTAGTGAGTTTTATAAAATACTGTCTCATTAATATTGTTTTTATATCCCAATACCTTTTAAAATTAACTTTTCATTAAACTATCCTATTAATCAAGATAAACTACATTAAAATTAACTTCAGTTAGTTTTCTTTCAATTCTATCTTGGTTTTTTTTTTTCTTTTTAATAAATAAAATGTCAAAAATGCCCATCCTACCATTAACTTAATTACTTGACTGTAAATATTGACTTCCAGAGCAAGCGCTAATGTGTACTGTGTTGACATGGCAAAGTTCTGTGGGCCTCAACATGATAATATCCACACCGTTCATCCATTTTGCCCAATCATTTCAAGGCATGAGCCTAAAAATGAGGCAAATCCAAAGATCAAGTAGACAATACTCAGAAAATAGTGGGGACAATGATGCCCACCGTTGAAACCTTCCTATGACTACATGATGTTAATTTTGCTCCTCGGGAAAGTTTGGAATGGTAGGTCTTCAACTTGAACAACCTTGTAGCCCACTTAATGAAGGGTCTTTATAAGTTTTAGGCTTAGCAGAGGTCAAGTAGGGTCAACATAATGAACGGCCCACATCTATCATCCAAATGGATCAAATCTGATCTTTGAGAGAGCGCTTGGTGGACAGAGACTGAGACGGGATAAGGTGGGGAGAGAGAGGGAAAGATTGGGATCGCAGATTAGTTGCACCCCAGCCTCACCCAAGACGGTCGACCATTGCCGTAGGGTGCAAACCTATGTTTGTATTGTATATCCACTCAATCCATCCATTGTGCCTGATCATTACCGGGCAACAACCCAAAAATGAATCAGATCCAAATCTAAGATGGACCACACCATGGGAAACAACGGTGGTTGACCATTAACACCTCTTGGGTCACAAGAGTTTTGGATAAGCTGATATTTGTTTTTCACTTCATCCAAGTTGTATGCCTTATCAACCATTTGGATGGCAAATAAAAACGATGGTAATGATACAGCAGGCCTTAGGATGTTTTTAATGGCAGAGCATTTTAACCGCTACTATATTTTCTTGTAGTATGGTCCACTTAAGATTTAGATTTCTTCCATTTTTGAGATCATGCCATAAAATGAGTTGACAAATGATATAGAATGGGTAAGTTGACAAATGATATAGAATGGGTTGCAGATTTGTTTATAACTAAGATGGACCAAAGAAAAGAAGTTAAGAAGGATCGAACACACTCCGCATAGTTTAACCGATTGAAAAATTTAATTGATAGATCATTTTAAGCATGATAAGTAGATCGAAATATCAGGTGGACCACACCACTGAAAAAATTGGTGATGTTGACCCTCAAAAACTTATTATGGTCCACACAAGTTTTGGATGAATGATACAGGGATGAATATGATGAGATCGATTACCTTCCTTCTTGAGGATGATTACTTCGAATCTACGGAGCTTATTTGGACTCTTCGTAGGGACTTCTCGAATCCACGAGGAAAGAAAGTAAGAAAATAAAAATAAATTCTAATAAATTTGAAATTTAATTGATGAATGAAATAAACAAGTTCACAACTCTTTAAATAGGGACACCGAGAGAAATCAGAGGCAAATTATAACTAAAACTCCTAGAAATTCATAACTTACTATAAATAGTAAATTTACTTTTTTATAATAAGTTAAGTATTTGGTTTAACCATGTTATTCTCCTAATTATTCTAAGAACTTTTCATATTGGACACAACTCCTAAAGTCCAAAGGATGAAGAGTTATAATCAAACTAAAACTTACTATTTATAATAAAAATAGAATTAAATATAGAATTCGACCGTCGATATGATGGAATTTCGTAAATTCTGCGTGTGGGCAACCCAGCTTATGCCGTGTTGGTTGGCTAAATTAGCTCGTTCTACCCCTAAAATCATATATTTTACGCTCGATAACTCATTCTGGATTATGAGATATGTTTGATCTAAGCTCCGACGGTCCAGATCACTCAAGTTGTCAACCGGGCCTTTTCTGATCCATCTTAACTATGAAACTGTCCAAGACCTGCTCTACATCAATGAACCTGATATTTCAGTGGTCCTTTCATCCAGGTCTCTATGAATTCGTCAAGCAGTTTGAATGACAAATAAACTTTATGCTGGTCCGTGAGAAGTTTTTAATGGTGGAAGTTCAATACTGACAGCTTCCTGTGGTATGGTTTTTTTGTGATTTGGATGATCTGCAGCATTTTTCAGCTCATGCCCTTAAATGAGCTGGAGAAATGGATGGATGGTGTGGATATAAGACAAATACATCGCAGTGGGTCCCATAGTTAGGGATCCACCGAAGCTCTGTCCCCATTCTGCTAATCAAGTTGGTCACAGTGTCCAAAACAAATCAAATCAGATAGACATTTGTGTAGCAGTCCGTTTATTTCGTTTTAGCTAACCTTTCATCCGTTGCATTAGTATATATGTAACAGAAAACCATACAAAAATATCACTGATGAGATGATCCAATCTATCCTTTAGTTGGCCTTTATCTTCTATATCCATCCGTTTTCCAATAATCAATGTGATTCTTTACAAACACAACCAATTCATGATGGTCCCTGATAAGTAAATGGATCATATTGTTGATTAATTCGAATTATTATTCAACAAACGATATTGACCGTCCACACTAATTAAAAGCCATGTATAATATTTGTGACGTACGTTTTCATGGTAGCCTATGAAATGTGTGCTGAACCTAACGAACAATTAAGAATTTATTTCTCTTGCGTTTACAATGACAGATGGGTAGATTCCCTGCTTTCCCCTCAGATGGATGGATAGGTTCCTAGCAACCGAACATTTCACATCCTTCAAAAAGTTCTTTATATGCTTTTTTGTTTTTTTATTCATCTTTTTCAAAGTAAAAAGTGCTTTATGGCTGCTGCCTTATCTATTTCTATCTTTTGACTGATTGCAGGAGCCATCTTCCATCTTCCATCTTCCTCTTTTTACAAGCTCTCTATTCATTCCGGTATGTTTCTTTCTCCCGCTTTATCATGACTTACAAAGAAATAATGATAGAGTGGCTAGCACCGACTTACCAACTTGCGTCTTTCTCAAGATTGATTGCAGAAGTCATCTTCCTTCTGTCTCTTTTTAAAAGCTCTCCGTTCATTCCGGTACGCTTCCTTCTATATCATATACTTATAAGAAAAGGGATGTTATACAATGGTAACATCTCACCCGCAACTAGCTGTAACTAGCTGTATATGAGGATGCATGAGGATGATTTTTGGGCCATATATAAACTTCCAAATTCACGAGGATAAGGATGATTTTTGGGCCATATATATATAACGGTACACTAGTTGTATTGTAGGCTCATTATACAAGTAGTTGCTTTGTACACGTGGCTATCCAAGCATGGACTTGAGCAGGGATTCATTAGAATCAGCTGTTGGCAGGTTACGAAAAGAGGATTCCGGGTGATCAGATGAACTAGCATCATCTGAACATAAACGATCCTAGGATCTTGACCTTCCAATATTGGATCCTATTGATCAGAAGCTTAAATCATTTTATTGATGTGATTCTTTCATTTTTTGTTCTAAACACCCGCACACCACAATGGGTACTCGAACCCAAGACCTCATTGGTGAAAATCTTGTGAGTCTACCAGTGCGTTTGATTTTCCTAATGCCGTTAATAATTATTTCATTGAGTAATTACAATACCCATGCTTGATTTTAAGTTTTTTTTTTTTTTTTAGTGACAAGACGGAGGACGCGGTCAAACACACGTGGAGCCTACTGTGATGTACGTGGCTTATCCACACCGTCCATCTGTAACCCCAGATGAATTTAGGGCATTACCGAAGAGATGAGATGCATACAAAGCTCAAGTGGACCACACTACAGGAATTGTGGAATCAAACACCTACCTTTAAAAACTTCTTGAAGCCCCTGTTTTCTTTGGTGAGGGCCACTTGAGTAATGGATTTGCCTCTTTTTTTGGCTCATACCTCAAAATGTTACGTTAAAATGGATGGATGGTGCAGATACATCATATATATATATATATATATATATATATATATATATATATATATATATATATATATATATATATATATATATATCACAATGGGGCCCAAAAATTTAAACCAATCCTTTTAGACCGGTTTTCCAAGCAAAAATACAAATACATTTTCAAAGAGGGTAAAAAAGTAATTAATTATTACTTTTTTGTAGGGCATTTAATTTGGATTTGGAAAATTAAACAGGAAAAGCCAAGAGTAACTGATGTTGTTTGATGTTTGGACTGTCCATACGGGTCCAAAGTCATTAATTCCATTAATTCCATTAGATCTACTCAATCTTCTTTCATCACTGTACAAAAACTGCAGCGATAAGGTGGTCTTAAGCATCCGTTAATCGACTCAGTCTTTAATGAACGATCTCGTCCATAAATTTCTGCAAGCCACTAAATGGGCAGTTTAAATCATCTGCTATTATGATTTTTCAAGGCTGTCTGTGAAGAGCAAGCTGGACCTAATGGACGGTCGGGATAGTTGATTTGGATGCCAATGATTCCAATTGCAGCTACGTACCATGGCAAGGTTTCCATGCATAGAGCCTTCTCATATAGCACGTGTGGTTGAACATGGGGTCATGGGTTCGAGTAATCATTGTGGTGAAATTCCACCGTGGTGTGAGTGCTTGTCGTCCCAGGTCGTTCGGCAGCATAAAGCAAGGGTTTCAAGTAAATCATTTCAATAGTTCCAGGTGTAAAAGTTGTGTTACTATACACTATCATTCTATTAACATGACCCACTAATGATGATCAACACCATCCATGTAAATCAGCACCGTCCAAACATTGTCCATGTAAATCAATGATTAAAAATCGTTGGTTAGTAACCCAGACATGATCTTGTGCTTGTGGCCCATTCGAGACTTGGAATTTCATTATTTTCGAGCAAAGCATATATATTTCAGTGGGCTTATCACAGCCATTGTGTCAAAAATTACATATCTCACTCATTAGAGATATTAAAGTTGATTTATTAATTAAATTTAAACCCTTGTAAATATACATGGATAAGTACTTTTGGATTAAAGTTGAGTCACACTCCAGGGTGCCAAACATACGGGGAGGATTGCAAATCCTGGGGTTCCTAATCCAGGGTTTCCAAATCCACGCTCACAAACCGGCCAAAGTTGTTCACGGTGACTAAGAGTGGATTAAATTTAAGTGATTTTTACAGAATACTATTTAATTAATATCGTTTTTACTTCTTAGTACCCTTTAAATTAACTTTTATTAAACTACTTTATTAATCAAGATAATTGTCAATGGCCTTCCTTATATTATTTTTCTTTCATATCTATCACTTTTTTTTAAAAAAAATAATTTAATAAAATGTCAAAATGCCCATCGTACTGCTAACTTAATTACTTGAATGTAAATACTGACTTACAGATAGCACCAACGTGTACTGGTGTTGACGTGGCAAAGTTCTGTGGGCCTCATCATGATTTTATCCACGCCGTCCATCCATTTTGTCCGATCATTTTAGGACATAAGCCTTAAAAGGAGGCAAATCCAAAGCTCAACTAGACCACGTTCAGAAAATAGTGTGGAGAATGATGCCCACTGTTGAAACTTGCTTAGGCCTACCATGATGCTAATTTTCCATCCAATCAGTTCATAATATCAGGTATGAACAGCTATTACTGATCGAATTACCGGATTTCATAATTTTGTTTGTGCCCGGTTACTCTTTCCGATATTCGATGGGCTGCTTCTATATGCCTGTTGGCTTAAGAAGATGGATGAGTGTAAGGACAATTTCATAATGGATGAAAGTGTGTGGAAAAAAGAAAAACTAACCTTTTACCCACAATGGTCAAGATTATAGGCAGAGCGACTCACTTGCCCGAACTTCCAATCTGCTGTCGCACTACTAAAGTACCAAGGCAAACATTAGGTTCCCTTTGTTTGAATAAACGCTGCCGCCTATTAGTTAGTATACATTACAAAGTCAACCAAGCCGGAACAAACCATCATGGTCACAACATGTTTGTTGATAATGATCGAGGAGTTTGATGGAGTTTAGCTTACTTCATCCATAAACCAAGCTAGAAAGTGGCTCCTATTGACTAAAAGTACTTCAGTTTCCTTTAGAATGAAAGTCACTAGGAAGCCCCTACTATTTTGGTTCAAAAGGGAGACAGATGCTTGTGGGAAGCTGCCTTGGATATTAGGAATTCCTTGAAAAAAAAGAAAAAGAGAGGCAAATATCTTTCTATAAATAGATAGGAATGAGTGTTCGACATAGGGGATAGATTCAAAACTTTTTGCCCCACAAGAAGTTTTGAATGGTAGATGTTCATTTTTTAACTTGAACAACCTTAAAGCCCACCTAATTAAAGGTCTTTCTAAGTTTTGGCCTCATCACAGGCCAAGTGGGGTCAACATGATGAAAAGCCCACATCTATCATACAAATGAGCCAATTACCTGGTCTTTGAGAGAGAGCTTGGTGGACGGAGACAAAGGGTCGGGATATGTGACACAGGGATGAACGTGATGAGGTCGATCACCGTCTTCCTCAAGGATAACTACTCCGAATCCACGGAGCTTCTCTGGACTGCACACAGAGACTTCTTGAATCCACGAGGAAAGAAAGCAAGAGAGTAGAAATAAACTCTAATAAAATTTGAAATTAATTGTTGAATGAATAAAAACGAGTTTACACCCCTTTAAATAAGGGAACCAAGCAACATGAAAGAAATCAGACTCAAACTAAAACTAAAACTCCTAGAATTCGCAACTTACTATAAATAGTAAACTTACTATTTATAGACGGTGGTGATGTCTACTAGTGCGCAAGGTTTTCAGCCAAAAATAGTAAGTGTCCTATTTGGCTTCACCAAACCGTTCTCCTAATTATCCTAAGCACTTTTCATGTCGGACACAACTCCTAAAGCCCAACGGATGAAGAGCTATAAGCAAATTAAAACTTACTATAAATAGTAAAAACGAAATTAAAACGGGGAAATGACCGTTGATCAGGGGGTTTCTCGTAAATTCGGGCTACGCAACCCGGCATAGCAGGGTTGGTTGGCTAAAGTAGCTCGTTCTACCCCAAAATCATATATTCTGCGTCGGATAACTCATTCCAGATTGCGAGATACGCCCGATCTAAGGTCTGATGGTCCGGATCACTTCTGTCGCCGACTGTGCCTTTTCTGATCCATCCTGGCCATGAAATTATTCGCGACCCGCTCTACATCAGTCCCCTCTACTTGAAAAGAATTCGTCCTCGAGTTCTCCTCCTGCGCTGGTTCATGATACTCGGTCAGGTCCGCGACGTTGAAAGTCCGTGAGATTGCCATGTCATCTGGAAGATCAACAACATAAGCGTTGTCATTGATCTTTCGGATGATCGGTACCGGTCCAATCTTCTTATTTTTCAATTTTTTATACGTCCCGGTCGAAAATCTCTCCTTACACAGATGAACCATAACGCGGTCGCCCACCTCGAACACCTTTTGTCGCCGGTGCTTATCCGCTTGTTCCTTGTACTTCTCGTTCAAGGCATGTTTCTTGGCCTGTACTTCCGCATGAATGCCCATGATCTTATCTGTCATATGATCTGTTGCAACGCTCGTGCCTGGGTGCTTGGGCAAAGGGACCAAGTCAAGTGCGTGGTGAGGCACTCGTCCGTAGATAATCTGGAACGGCGATTTTCCTGTCGAGCGGTTCACCATGTTATTGAACGCAAACTCTGCTTGAGACAAGGCCAAGTCCCACTGCTTCGGCTTTTCTCCTGCAATACTGCGAAGGAGGTTTCCCAATGTGCGATTCACAAGTTCGGTCTGCCCATCAGTCTGTGGGTGGTAAGCACTGCTGAATTGAAGTCGTGTATCGAATTGAGTCCACAAAGTCCACCAAAAGTGGCTAATGAACTTCGTGTCACGATCAGAAGTAATGGTCTTAGGGATCCCGTGTAGCCGTACGACCTCCCTGAAGAAGAGATTCGCCACGTGTGTTGCGTCGAGGGTCTTCTTGCATGGGATAAAGTGTGCCATCTTGGAGAAACAATCGACCGCCACGAACACCGAATCCATGCCGCGTTGTGTTCGTGGAAGATCAAGCACGAAGTCCATTGATAAATCCTCCCATGGACCATTAGGCACAGGTAACGGGGTGTAGAGTCCCGTATTCTGAGATTGCCCCTTAGAAGTTTGACAAATATGACAACGTTGTACGGTTCTACCTACATCATGTATTAATTGCGGCCAGTAATATCGTTCTTCTACAAGAGCTCGCGTCTTATCTCGCCCAAGGTGTCCACCGAGGCCACCTCCATGTAGTTCCTGAATAATCTGCTCCCTTAGAGAACTTTGGGGGATGCACAATCGATTCCCTTTGAAGAGAAAACCATCCTGTATATGAAGGTCATTCGGGTGACCTTCTTGGCACTTTATCCAAGAATCCTTAAAATCCTCATCCTCGGCATACAGCTCCTTGAGACAGTTGAAGCCGACCACCTCGTTGCTCATTGTAACAAATAGTGATGCACGACGACTAAGTGCATCAGCCACCTTGTTCTGCTGACCTGACTTGTGTTTCAGAACGAACGTGAATTCCTGTAAAAACGCAACCCATCTAGCATGCACACGATTCACGTTAGTCTAACTATTAATAAATTTTAATGCTTGATGGTCAGTGTACAGAACAAATTCTCTTTGAATCAGGTAATGACGCTAATGTCGCAGCGTCTGAACAACTGCATACAACTCAAGCTCATAAGTCGACCACTTCTTTCGGGCTTCGCTGAGCTTTTCGTTGTAGAAGGCTACTGGCCTGCCTTCCTGTGATAATACTCCCCCAATTCCGACGTATGAAGCGTCACACTCAACCTCAAACAATTTGTCAAAATTAGGAAGCACTAAGACTGGTGTTGTAGACAAACGATGCTTGATCTCTTGAAAGCTCTTGTCAGCTTTATCGGTCCACTGGAACGGTCCCTTCTTCATGTAATCTTTTATAGGCGTGACTATGGTACTAAAATCTCGCACAAATCGACGATAGAAAGTCGCCAACCTGTGAAAACTCCTCACCTCATGAATGTTTGTCGGGATCGGCCATTCCCTAATAGTTCGCACTTTTTCATCGTCCACCCGAATGCCTGTGGACGTTACAACAAATCCTAGAAACAATAGGCTGTCAGTTAAAAAACTACACTTTTTCAAGTTGAGGTACAATTTGTTATCTTGTAGGACCTGCAGCACCTGCCTGAGGTGCTTCTTGTGCTCCGCCTCATCCTGGCTATATATCAATATATCATCAAAATATACTACCACAAATCGGCCAGTAAATGGTTTTAGAACTTGATTCATTAAATGTAAAAAAGTACTTGGTGTGTTTGATAGGCTGAAGGGCATGACCAGCCACTCATACAACCCTTCCTTTGTCTTGAATGCCGTTTTCCACTCATCACCAGGTCGGATACGAATCTGATGATACCCGCTCTTTAGATCTAATTTAGAGAACACCTTAGCCCCTCCCAGCATATCGAGCATGTTGTCCAACCTTGGTATTGGGAACCGATATTTGATGGTAATTTTATTGATTGCTTGGCTGTCGACACACATGCGCCAGCTTCCATCTTTTTTTGGCGTTAATAATGCTGGTACAGCACATGGGCTTATGCTCTCTCTTAATAGACCCTTACAGAAATGGTGGAGCCTATAACCATACACCAGGGATGTAACACAATACAATTTTAACATTGGTTGGTGTGTAACTTTATCGATTTTATGTAAGTTCAAGTTCAGTTCCTGAGGCATTGAGTAAAATTGGGCTTGTTATTTGCCCTAGCCAGAATGGTAGCATAACACCATCTATCATTAATGATGCTAAGCAAATACCATACAATTTAGTATGTGGATGAACGCCAGCCATATTAACAATGTATATGTTCCAATAACAACTCAGGTACATTAGATGGACTATGAAGTAACATTGTAATCAAGTTGCTTTGTTCGTTCTTTTTTTTTTTTTCACCATAGTTTTTTCACTCTATAAAACTCGCCCAAGTAACTTAAAACTTGGTCAGTCTAATGAGCTAGTGCATGACATAGGTGAGTTTATAGAGAACTTAATGAGTCTTGTAACAAAACTCAGGTAAGATCTTTGTTTATGTTAGAGGAGGTGGGTTCAAACCTCCACTTTATATATATATATATATATATATATATATATATATATATATATATATATATATATATATATATAATTATTATCAAACCTTGTCACTCGATAAAACTCGACCAATAACCCAAAACTTGGCAATCCCACAGAGTTAGTGAAAAACTCAGGTAAGATTAAGGAAACCCAACCAGTCTTGTAATAACCTGAGTCATATAGGAACTTGGCACAATTTCATGCTAATTCGAGTTCATGACAAAGCCGAGTTCTGAGTTAACTTGCCAATTTTCTTACTAATGCATCAAGCTTAAAGGAAAATGATTGAAAAATAAATGGAAATATGTTTGTTGAAGGAATACTTGTGCAATTACTTTCTTGCAGCCAATTTAATTGCAATATTTTCTACTTTAGTTTTTAGTTTTTACTCTTTTCCTTTACCTAGTTTTGAATTCCATTTTCATAAAGGGATGATACTATTTCACAGGGAAATGGCAGATGCTGTTGTCAGTGTTCTCCTGGATAATTTGCTGTCAATACTCGAAACCAAAGGTCGTCAGCTAGTTGAGTTTGATGACCAGTTTGAGGAAACAAAAGAGGAGCTTCAGTACATGCAAAGCTATCTCAAGGAAGCTGATCAGGTGAAGAGAAGAGACAGGAATGAGATTCTCAAGAGGGTAATGAGCAATTTAAGAGACTTGGTATACGATGCTGAAGATGTAATAGCAGATTGTCAACTTCTATTCCAGAAAAAACACGAAGGGTGTGCACCAAATTTTACAAGTTATTGCTTTCCTACTCATTTGAAATCCCGTCATCAGTTGGGAAAGCGGCTGAGGAATATAAATCAAGGGGTAAGGAAGGTGAAGATGAATATGAAGTCCTACTTGCAAACAGCTCCTCGCCAACCTCGCAAAGATGAAGACGGTGGGAATATGCAAATGATGTACCCAACCTTAATAGATGAAGATGAAATGGTAGGTTTAGAAGATGACTCAACAAAGATTATAAATTGGATCTTAGAAGCGGATGGACCCTCGATGGTGATTGGAATAGCTGGAATGGGGGGAATTGGTAAAACCACACTGGCTCAAAAGATATATGATAGTGCGAGTGTGAAGGACTCTTTTAAGCACTTGCTTTTTGTTACTGTTTCTCAGAGTTTCAAATTGGTTGAATTGCTGAAGAAAATGTTGGGGAAACTAAAGGTAGAAGAAAGATTTATGAGGGAAAATGATGTTCGTGACCTGTTGGAAAGGCTTAAGGCCAAGTTAGATGATAAGTACTTGATAGTTTTGGATGACGTTTGGGAAACAGATAAAAGCGGGTGGTGGGAAAGCTTGAAGTCCGCTTTGCCCAAAGTGAGTGGTAGCTATGTCATTGTTACAACAAGGAATGGGGAAGTTGCTAAATCTATGGGAACTACTGACAATCGCATACATCATCCACAAATTCTTTCGGATGAAGATAGTTGGTCCTTGTTCAGGAAAGTAGCTTTCGCAAGAAATGGAGGTAAATGCACAAAGTTGGACTTGGTGGAAGTGGGTATGGAGATTGTTGCCAAGTGCAAGGGGCTTCCTTTGGCAATCAAGGTTGTGGGCGGAATGATGGCACGGAAGAGTGGTTCCATCCATGAATGGAGACGAATATCAGAGCACCTAAAGGAGGAGTTGAAAATTAGCAAGAAAGATGAGCCAGTCATTTCATGTCTAGAGTTAAGCTATGAAGAGCTACCAACATATTTAAAACCTTGCTTCTTGTGCTTTGCCATGTTTCCTGAAGATTTTGTAATTAATGTTGCAGACATGGTTAACTGGTGGATTGGTGAGGGTTTTGTTTGGGGACAAAATGGGAAAATGGCAGTTGAGATAGGAGAAGAACGACTTTCAGAATTATTTAATCGATTTTTGATACTTGGAGTGAATAAAGATGTCTCCGAGAGAAGCTATTTTAATTGCAAAATGCATGATATGGTTCGAGATATGGTTATAAGAATTGCAAGAGAAGAGAGCTTTTTTGTGAGGTTGGACTGTGGAGGTAGTCCCGCATTCAGTGAGCAGTCTCGCCGTTTGGGAATTGTAAAGAATACAGCTGTAGAGAGCATCGCAAACAGTCCCACCAAGCTGCGGACGTTGGTTGGGATGGACATTCAGAGCATAGAGATGATTGCAAGTCTAAAAGCAAAACTATGCAAAGTAAGGTGGTTGAGGGTGTTATCTCTTTCATTGTCAGAGAGTGATCTCGATGGGGATGTGGTGTGCAGCGATTGGTTGAGTGGGATAGGGTCATTACAACACCTCGTTTATCTTTGCATAAAGAGTAGCTCTGCCTTAACATCACTGCCTGATTCAATAGGAAATCTTCGTAATCTTCGGAATCTATGTTTATGGTACTGCCCCAATTTGAAAAGGCTTCCTGTGTCAATCACAACATTAGAGAAGCTAACAGCTATCCAAATTATTAGGTGTAATTCTTTAGAATGCATGCCGGAAGGGCTTGGAAAGCTTTCAAATCTCGAACGGTTAGGATGGTTTAGTTCTGTGAATAAAAATGGATCCGGTATTTCGGAGTTGAAGAGCTTGACAGAACTTAGAGAACTTAGGATGAAGATAAAATCAATAGAAGAAGGGGAATGGAATGTGTTATCAATGCTCCAGCATCTGCAAATTCTAGAGTTACGTTTTGAGAGATTTTCTGTTGAAAGAGATGGAGTTGTAAGGAAGATTGAAGGTGAGCTTTCTCCTCCTCTTAAATCCTTGAGAGAGTTGTATATTTTGGACTGGCCAGGAGAAAGGACACCAGCGTGGCTCAGTCCTACTTCCCTTCCCAATCTTCAGTTTCTTAGGATTTGGGCAGGAAGGATTAGGGAGATGGGTCCCAGATTTTGGGACAGCGAGAGTGGGGTATGGAAAGTGGAGGTATCGGTGCTAGATGAATTGGAAGAGATGGAAGAGGAGTGGCAGAGGATGCGAAGGGCAATGCCGTCTTTAAGGCTCCTCAAGGTTTGGGACTGTCCGAAGCTAAAGTCATTCCCATTCGATGTTAGAGATCGTTGGGAGTGGAAGATATGGAGGAGAGAAGAAGAAGATTCAGGTAATTAAAGGGTAACCGAAACTTTATTACTTTTTGTATATCCAAAACCATTTGTGAAGCCTGCGTTAGAGGCATTGAAGAGGCGATTCGCGAGCACTGCACTATGCAACGCCATTCCTTCTTTTTTTTTTATTACTCTTCGTACGTGTGCCGTGCTGGCAAGTGTGCCGCGAATTACCCATTCAATCTCCGGAAGCGGATTGCGTCCACACCGTTCAATCTTCGGAGTAAACTGTGCGGGACCCACTATAGATGCATGTATTCTATGAGCCCGGATTCGTATTCTATTCACACCCTTCAATTGTTTTTCCAGATAACTTTAGGGCAGGAGCCAAAATTGAATCATATCCAAAGTCCAAAAGTTGAGCGTGGGCTGTAAAAAAAAGGTGGACCACATTGGGGATAATGACATCCACCGTTGAAAACTTCCCAGGCCCGAAAAAAAAAGGATGTTTATTTCGGACGCGGATCAGATACAGGTTGAGTAGTGAGACTTGAAGTGACGTCACCAACTTCTGTGGGCCCCACCATGATGTATGTTTTGTATCCACACCGTCCATCCATTTGGAGAGTTCATATTAGGGCATCATCCAAAGAATGAATCAGATCCAAATATCTAGTGAACCCCACCCCAGAAAACAGTGGGGAGAGTGACACCCACCATTAAAAAGTTCTAAGAGCCACGAAAGTTTTCAATCAAGTTGATATTTGTGTTTTCCCTTCTTTCATGTTTGTGTTAACACATGAACAGTTTGGATCTCAAATAAACATCATGGTGGACCTTCCAAAGGTTTCAATGTTGGGCGTCACTCTCTCCACTGCTTTCTGTGGTGGGGTGCACTCCAGCCTTGGATCTGCCTCATTCTTTGTGTCATGCCTTAAAATGATCTCTCGAAATGTTTGGACGGTGTGGATACAAAATATCATCATGGTGAGGCCCACATAACTTGGTGACATTACTTAGTCTCGCTACTCAACCTGTCAGTAGCTAATCCTCGTCCGTTTATTTCTTATCCAACCAGTTAACGAGATCACATAGACATAGATGAAGGGAAAAATACAAATATCAGTTTGATCTAAAATTTCTGTGGCCCCACAAAAATTTCAATAGTAAGCATTCAATTTTCACCATTTCCTGTGGTGTGGTCCACTTGAGTGCTTTGGATATGGTTCAATTCTAAGATCGTACCCTAAAATGAGCTGTCAAAACTGATGGACGGCGTAGATAAGCCACATACATCACCATGGGCATCGCAGAGTTTACTCAGTCAATCCGCTTCCTTAATCTCTTCCATGAATTCGCTACAATCTCTTAATCTTTTTGTTTACTTCTTTACTTTCAAATCTTGGAATGTTAGGATAGATATTGCGTCCTCATAGCCAACCTCTGTCAGTCTATCACTTTTGACAGACCTTACATGGAACTAATATGCTGCTGGTCAAGCTATTTGTTACTCTAGCCATGTTTCACACTTGATACACAGGCATTTAGAAGTGGCACACATGACATTAAACCACTATCTCTATATTATAGCCCAAAATTTAGATTGGTCCAACAATCCTAAGCTCAAATTCAGGGACACTTGTTTGTTGAAATACAAAACATTGGAATTTTTTTTTTCTTCAATCAATAAATGTCCCCCAATCTAATAGTCAAATAATCAAATAAGTGCCTAATTATCACGATGACACTTTGTTAGAGTATCTAAGTTTTATCAAATCATTGTCTTTTGGAATTAAAATTTAATTCTAGAGCTACTTTAGAATTTTGGCAATGGGGAATTTAGCTGGAATTCAATTTCTGATTTTAAGCCATTTACAACTCTTCCTGAAAACTAACTTTTCAAATTCTTAGAAATAGGATTCAAATTCTAAAGTGTCGAACGTAACTTGACACATGAAATTCTCAAGAATCCAATTACTAGACTTGAATTCTTCAAATATCTATTTGCCAAATCACTCCTAAGTTTCTTTGAAGATGTCTCTAACCTCTCTTTCATCTCTCTTCACTGTTTGAAGTTTCAGGTGCTGCCAAAGAGGAAGAAGAGGAGGAAAAAGATGAAGGTATGTTTTTTCTTTTTTCATTTTCAATCATCTGTCACATTCTCTTCACACAACATTTTTTGGTTTGAATGCCATCATGTAATTTAAACTGCTCGATGAACATCGCACATCCTACACATGTTTTGTATCTCCACATGTAGAGAATGACAATTTTTGTCAGTATTTGTATACACCCATTGATTTGATAAATTCAATAAACCCTTTCCTTTTGCTTTTAGTCATATAATGATACAAATAAAAAGAAGAGAGTCAGGGTACATTCTTAGATTGATCTGAACCATTTATGTTCTTACCAGTGCCATATAGATGTTACTTTATTTCAATCATACACCATTGATGATCCTAACCTTTGAATCTTGAATTTCAACACGAGTTGTTGAAAATTTTACTTTATTCATTTTCAATAATCAGAAGAAAAAAAAAATCTTCAAATTGCCCTTGTTGTTGGTGGAAAATGATTAGAAATATAAAAATTGGATGATCCTTGCCATTTGGTTGGAAGATTCCAAACCAATGGTTGAAAAAAAGAAAAAAAAAAGGTTAGTGGCCCACATTTGGTGAGAAGATGAGAAGAAATTTAGTCTTGGATTACCTAATATCATTTTTTTAGAACATGATCTGAGTGGGTCCTACTAGATGGATGGTCTCAATTGACACATGAGACATGACCATAACCATGTACAGTAAATGGGTTCTACTGGCTCTGCCTTATCAATTTTGTTGTTCTGTTAGGCTGTTACCATTTTCTTTTGTAGTGATATACCCACAGTACCTCCCCACTTTATGTATTGTACAGATGAGCTATTCCAATCTGATGGTTCCAATGCATATGTGACCATAACAAAAACAGGTAGGGAAACTCATCAGGTGGGCCACACATTCATGAGAGAAAAGAAATAAATAAATGATTTACAAATTCATAGCAATGGCTCACATGCCCAACTTGTTGGCAGTTTCTTTTGCTTAATCACTTTGTAGTGTTCACATTTGAGAAATGATCTAGCTGAGTACGTGTATAGAAACCTTCACATGCACATGGATGCATTTGGCATCCAAGTCCCCCTGTTTGGCTAATTGTAATTGGTATATGATTCACTTTGATTTTCATCCAACTGTTTTCTTTGTGAAGGAACATCACTAGGGGAGATTACTGCCGCATGACTCGAGGAAAGGAAATTTCTATCATATAGAGGCAACCCCAAAGTCCTGGCGCTCACCCGAGTCTTGTCTTCCAACAGTCTATACAGTTCATCATGTGATTTTTCGCTTTTAACTTCCTGTCTCCATTAAAAAATCTGTGAACTCTAGCTCCTTTTTATGTTATATTTGTACCCAATAAACATTTGAAATTAGTACATTGTGATATCTAGGGACATACTCAATTTCACTATCAGATATATTTCATTGACGATGTTAATAGATTTACATGACATTCAGTGTTTTTGTCAAAGACTTAAATCCAGCATTGAGAATATGTTTGTGTGCATAATGAAAATATTCAAACTAATGGTAGCAGTGAACACTGCAAATTCAAAACGTTTCTTGAAAAACATGGCATTGCTCACCGTTTCTCTTGTGCTCATACCCATGAGCGAATGGTCTCGTTGGTTCTGTAAGGTGACCAATGCCCCCATCCCGCCTGTTATGTGATTCAATTCCATCGTTTTCTCATTAACCGTCTATTTTCTTAAAACACACAGTAAATCCTTTTAATTCTTTATTATTATTATTATTATTAATTTCTTAAGGTTCTGTGTATGAATGTTTTAATTAGGTTATGGCTATGTAGTGACTCATCCTCCTCAAACGTGGCACAAATGTACATCTAGATGATCCAAAATTGTGGGGTCCAATTGTGAACGGAGTGTATCTCTAAAATCACAATAATCATCAATTAATTGCTATCAAATGGATGGCTAAAACTAAAATATATAGTGGTCCAAATTTGAAGGGAAAAGTCAGAAGGTGATGTAAAGTAGGTCACAGATACTTTCATGGCCAAGTTGGACCAGAAAAGGCTCGATGGGAGACAGAGATTATCCAGACGGTCAGAACTTAAAATGGATGTATCTTGCAAACTGGAATGAGTTATCGAACATAAAATATATAATTTTGGGGTAAGATCATTTCTCTATTTTAATTCTGTTTTTACTATAAATAGTAAGTTTTAGTTTGATTATAACTCTTCATTCATTGAGCTTTAGGAGTTGCGCCCAACATGAAAAGTTCTTAGAATAATTCGGAAAACCGTGTGGTGAAGCCAAACAGGACACTTTCTATTTTTAGCTAAAAACCTTGTGCACTAGTAGACATCACGACTGTCTATAAATAATAAATTTACTATCTATAGTAAGTTGCGAGTAAGTTTACTATTTATAGTAAGTTGTGAATTTTAGGATTTTTAGTTGTAGTTTGATTCTAAAATTTCTTCCATTGATCAGTATCTCTATTTAAAGGGTTATGAACTCATTTATTTCATTCATCGATCAATTTCGAATTTTATCTAATTTATTTTCTATTTTCTTGTTTTTTCCTTCATGGATTCGAGAAGTCTTTGTGAGGAGTCCAGAGAAGTTTTGTGGATTCGAAATAGTTATTCCCTTGAGGAAGATGGTACTCAACCTCACATCCTTCCCTGCATCAGATGATCAATATTACCTACTCAGTGCAAATTTTCATTTATCCTCCATTGATGGTTGGGTCAGCCATTTAAACAGTTTGGATTGACATGCAACTATGCAATCAAAGAGTCCCCACCATTTTCCAAATGGTACCAAGTTAAGACTGATGGGATCCTCTCATTTGATCATACAAAGATAATAGATCATCCAACCGATGAGATTCAGGGCCGCCCATCCCTACGAACCATGACGATCCCCATACAAGAGATGGGGAGCATATGATAGGAATTGTTGATTTGTAGAAACACTCTCATAAAGGAATTACACAAGGAAGAATTCTCAAATAGAATTAAAAAAGGGAAATGATATTGGTTCCCGGCCTTGTTTTATAATTGCACATTTCTCTACTTTTGGTCAAGGTTTTTTGGTTCCAATATACACCAACCTATATCCGTTGTTGCCTGAAACTGATGGCCCATTACGTTGGCCCACACATGGGATGAACAGGATTGTCCAATTGCTGTAAAAAACAAGAGGTATTTATACAATATTCAATATACAACTCATTCTCCATTTTACATGGAGCTTATTGTTGGCTTATTTTGCTAGGCCACCTTTTTTTTAAATTTAATAATGGGGGAAAGGTGGGACCACACCACTTGAATTTTATTGAAATCGAAGATACAGCACAACCATTCAGAGAAGCCCAACAGAAAAAGAATTTAAGCCACACCTATCATAAACCATTACTAGGGTGAGTCAAGTCAATTTATATACTTTTTTTTTTTTTTTTTTTTTCCTTTTTGAACTAGAAATCAAACTTCATTTCAAAAAGCTATATATGGAAATGAGAATGAATTTTCATATCTAACTTTTTTTTCACAATCAACAGAAAATTTTACATATAAGTAAAACAATTTCATGAAACTCATTTCCATGCTAAGATAGGGAAGTCCACCAATCCAAGCCATGGTGTTTGAACCTTCCACCAATACAAGGGTCAAACTAGTGCTCTATGAGTGTTTAGCTTATAAATCTCTTTCATTTTACTTATTAATACATGCTTTGGGTGAATTAGTCAGATTGCCAGTTAGACCCTATTGTACCGGACTGCCAATAAAAATGGTGAGGCTTGGTTCCATTTTCGAAACATTGCTAAAGATCATCTAGCGAAACAAAGGAGCTGGCTTGATTGAGTCTTCGGCCTGATCAGATCGGTTTGAGCCGACTCAAATCTTTACTAATTACAAATCATACAAAGAAAAGTTTTTGTTATGAAAACTAATCTGGATCCAGACCATATCTAAGAGACTAAGACCCAATTCCATTCTGAATTCCATTTTTTTCTTGAAATTAGACCCAACAGGAACCCAACTAGACAACCCAAATTTGATCACATTCTCATTTGTTACATCTTACATGCGACCATAACCCGAGTGGCCCAAGTACAATTTCCTTAATACATTACGGCTGTGGTTGCTCCCTTTTGGTTTTGACCAAATACCATAGCCTCTTAAAATACCTAGAGGAGTTATATGTTCTTCATCAGTAGCAGCGGCATCACTGAAGGAATTTTTGATGCCACACATGGTAAAACATTTACACTCCAACACATTACATGAGCTAAAATATCATGCAGTATCTCAACTGCAAGATAAAATATACATTGAAAAGACGACAAGCCCTAATACAACTTGTTTGGTGTGGAAGCAACCTTAAACGGAATCAAACAGTGCAATAGAAAAAAAATTCAAGCAACAGAGAACGTATGAATCTTATGTGAAAATTTCTTATGGAAAAAAACCACAACACCGAGCGATAAACAATTCACCATGAATAGAAAGTTCCAAGAGACGAAAAACTTACATATACAAAACCATCGTCTATATAAACAATTTCTTCTTCTCAAAACTCCATCTTTCCCTTTTTCACAACATGATTGACTGTAATCCTATATTAATAAGGGTGCATTAGATGGGATTAGGTGGGATGGATTTGGAATTGCATTAGGTCCGTGCCAATTCTACTCAATGTTATCAAGTTGTGTAGGTCCCACCATGATGTGTGGGCTATATCCATACTGTCCACCCATTTTTTGAGATGATTTTAGAGCATAGGCCAAAAAATCAGGTAGATCTAAAGCTCAAGTGGACCCCACCATAGAAAGCAGCGGGGAATGAATACCTACTGTTGAAAGCTTCTTTGGAGCCATATAAGTATTGGATCTGCCTCATTTTTAGGCTCATGCCATGATAAAATGAGGTTACAAAACAGATGAATGGTTTGGATATAACACGTGTTATTCTCAAGAGTTTCAAATGATGGTGGGTATATCCATTCAATAATGTACCACCGTATTACAATCATAGCATATAAAATTAAGCTAATCCCATGGTACCAGGGACTGCCACGTGTAATAATTATGTTGTTTTTAATCCCATCCCACTCAATCCTTTCCAATACTATGCGCCAAATGCACCCAAGGTTTTTATAACCCTCGTACAGAATTAGAAACAAAACCAGAGTCTTTCACAGTTGTGCAAACTGTCAACTGAACATTTGATCAATTAGGCTCCAATCTACGACCCATTGATCGAATTGATGCCTTAGTTGATAGAATCAGCATTTCCCAAAAGTATTAAGAGAGCAAATTAAAAATTTTGAAATTTTCTCGAATCAACACAAAATCCTATTTCAACAACATATTGAAGGCTCTCAATGTACAATATATTCCTTGAAATGATGTGCTAAAAACTTAGAGAAAATGACCACTGTAGACAAAACCTTTTACCCAGCGGTTTTTATCGCGGAATAGAAACTTAAGTTACCAACTTAGACTAGCACGTGCGGACAGCGACGTTGAGGACGAAACTACCCCTCCTTTTCACTGCGAAGACGAGAGCCGACGCTCCTCCAACTGAGAGTTGTACGAACGGCTTAGGAGAGATCAAAGTTACATGGCCCCACAGCTATGTATTTATCATATCCACAACGTTCATCCATATTTCAAAATCATTTCGGAGCATTATCCCAAAAAAAATAAATCATATCCATAAATCAATGGACCACACCACAAAGAACAGCGGGAAAATTGATTTTCACCGTTAAAAATTTTTGTAAGGCCCATCATAACATTTATTTTCCATCCAATCTATTCATAAGGTCACAAAGGCCTGGATGAATAGGAAAAACAAATTCCATGATGATCCAAAACTTCTGCAACCCCTAAAAGGGTTTCAATGGTAGACATTCAATTCCCTATTACCTTTTACTGTGTGGTCCACTTGATAGCTAGATCTGTCTTATTTTTCATCCCAAGCCTTAATACGAGTTCACCGAATAGATGGACGGTTTGGATATAACATATACCTCATAATGGGACCCACAAAAATCAGTGGGGATTACAACTGGGAATTGGAAAAAAAAAAAAAAAAAAGTGAAAAAGAAGACAACAAGTTGGGGTCGACTGGGTCAATCCGGTCGACAGTCCTATGGCTACGGCTTATAACCGTAGCCAAAACTACAAAGCTATGCTATTTTTTTGCCCTTTTCCTTGTTATGTTTTATTTTTAATTTTTACATGGAGAATTTTATTGTACATATATTTTTTTTTAATACATGTTGATATAAATATGTGTGTGAGTGTGTGTGTGTGTGTGTGTATATATATAAATTTTTCTCTTTTTTTTTTTTTCATTTCTTTCTTTATTCATTTAACAAGAATATCTTCTAAACTAAAATTAGTTACTTGACGTACCACATATGATTTTGGGGTAGGAGAAGCTATTTTGGCTAACCAACCTAGTTATTTTTCAAGATTTCAGTAAGTCAATGGTCGAAAATACGTTTCATTCACTTCATGGTAAAACTAAAAATTGAGCGAGGCAAATATGAAATTGAGTGAGTAAATTGAAAATCGAGTAGGATAAGGTATGAATTGAGTGAGGGAAGCTAGAAATTGAGCGAGGTAATAGAAATTGAGCGAGGTAATATAGGAGTTCAGCGAGGGAATCTAGAAATTGAGCGAGGCAACTTAGGATTTGAGCGAGGAAAGCTAGAAATTGAGCGAGGGAAGCTACAAATTGAGCGAGGTTTAGGCTACGTTGAAATTGAGCGAGAGAATCTCGCTCAAATCCTAAGTTGCCTCGCTGAATTTCTACGTTGCATCGCTCAATTGATAGGTTGTCTCGCTCAATTCCTAGGTTCCTTCGCTCAATTTATATATTGCCTCACTGGATTTCTAGCTTCTCTCACACAATTCGTAGGCTGTCTCGCTCAATTCATATATTTTTCCAGATCATTTTATGGCATGAGACCAAAAATGAGATATATCTAGTTCTCAAGTGTACCACATTACAGGAAATAGTGTTGAATGAGCGTCAACCATTAGAAACCTTTAGGGGGCCCACTGTGATGTTTGTGAGAAATCCTCCTCGTGTAAGTTCATTCATAAGGTCAAAAAGACCTGGATGAAGAGGGAAATTTTTTTTTATAATGATCCAAAACTTCTGTAACCCCTAAAAGTCAATGGTAGACGTTCAATTTTCCATTGCCTTTTACAGTGTGGTCCACTTGATAGTTAGATCTATCTTATTTTTCGTCTCAAGCCTTAATATGAGCTCGTAAAATATATGGACGGTTTGGATATAACACATATATCATGATGGGACCCACAAAAGTAACATAGCAAAAAAAAATAAAAAAAATTTCAGTTTGCCCCGCTCAATTTCCAGTTTTCCCCGCTCAATTTCCAGTTTTCCCCGCTCAATTTTCAGTTTCCCCCACTCAATTTCTAGTTTGACCCGCTCAATTTTCAGTTTGCCCCGCTCAACTTCCAGTTTGCCCTACTCAATTTCCAGTTTGCCCCGCTCAATTTCTAGTTTTTCCCGCTCAATTTCTAGTCTGCCCCTCTCAATTTCCAGTTTACCCCGCTCAATTTCGAGTTTGCCCCGCTCAATTTCCAGTTTGCCCCGCTCAATTTCCAATTTACCCCGCTCAATTTCTAGTTTGCCCCGCTCAATTTCAGTTTGCCTCGCTCAATTTCTAGTCTGCCCCTCTCAATTTCCAGTTTACCCCACTCAATTTCCAGTTTGCCCAACTCAATTTCCAGTTTACCCTGCTCAATTTCTAGTTTAGGTTTAGGTTTAGGGATTTGAGTTTAGGTTATAGGTTTAGGTTTTGGGATTTGAGAATGGGTTTGGGTTTAGGTTATAGGTTTTGGTTTCAATTTAGGTTATAGGTTTTGGGATTTGATAATAAGTTCTGGTTTAGGTTATAGGTTTTGGTTTTGGTTTAGGCTATAGGTTTTGATTTAGGTTTAGGTTGTAGGTTTATGTTAAGGTTTAGGTTTAGGTTATAAGTTTTTGGATTTGAGAATGGGTTCGGGTTTAGGTTATAGGTTTTGGTTTAGGTTATAGGTCTTGGGATTTGATAATGGGTTCTGGTTTAAGTTATAGGTTTAGGTTTTGGTTTAGGTTATAGATTTTTATTTAGGTTTTGGTTATATGTTTTGGTTTAGGTTTAGGTTATAGGTTTTGGTTTAGGTTATAGATTTATGTTAAAGTTTAGGTTTATGTTATAGGTTTTTGGATTTGAGAATGAGTTCGGGTTTAGGTTATAGGTTTTGGTTTTGATTTAGGTTATAGGTAATAGGTTTAGGATAAGGTTTAGGTTTAGGTTTAGGTTATAGGTTTTGGGATTTAAGAATGGGTTCGGGTTTAGGTTATAGGTTTGGTATTGGTTTAGGTTATAGGTTTTGGTTAAGGTTATAGGTTATAGGTTTAGGTTTAGATTAAGGTTAAGTTTAGGTTATAGGTTTTAGAATTTAATAATGGGTTCGGGTTTAGGTTATAGGTTCTGATTTTGGTTTAGGTTATAAGTTATAGGTTTAGGATAAGGTTTAGGTTTAGGTTTAGGTTATAGGTTTTGGGATTTGAGAATGGGTTTGGTTTTAGGTCATAGATTTTGGTTTTAGTTTAGGTTATAGGTTTAAGTCAATTTCATGTTTGTCCCGCTCAATTTTCAGTTTGTCCCGTTCAATTTCTAGTTTTTCCCGCTTAAGTTTTAGTTTGCCCTGCTCAATTTTCAATTTGCCCCGCTCAATTTTCAGTTTACCCCGCTCAATTTCTAGTTTGCCCCGCTCAATTTTCAGTTTATCCCGCTCAATTTCCAGTTTGCCCTGCTCAATTTCTAGTTTGCCCCGCTCAATTTCTAGTTTGCCCCGCTCAATTTTCAGTTTGCTTTGAGTGGGGCAAACTGAAAATTGAGCGGGGCAAACTAGAAATTGAGTGGGGCAAACTCGAAATTGAGCGGGGTAAACTGAAAATTAAGCGGGGCAAACTAGAAATTGAGCGGGGCAAATTGAAAATTGAGTGGGACAAACATGAAATTAGCTTAAACCTATAACCTAAACTAAAACCAAAACTTATGACCTAAACCCGAGCCCATTCTCAAATCCCAAAACCTATAACCTAAACCTAAACCTAAACCTTATCCTAAACCTATAAGCTATAACCTAAACCAAAACCAAAACCTATAACCTAAACCTGAACCCATTCTCGAATACCAAAACCTATAACCTATCCCTAAACCTTAACCTATAACCTAACCTAAACCTATACTTATAACTTAAAACTATTCCCAAATCCCAAAACCTATAACCTAAACCTAACCTTTTCCTAAACCTATAACCTAAACTTAATTTCTAAAGTGAAACCTACACCTAATTCTAATCTCAACTCCCTAACATAAATGTAAACCTAAACTTAAAAACCCAAACTTAAACCTAATCCCGAACCTGAACCCGATTTTCTAAACCTAAACCATAATCCATTCTCAAATCTAAAAACCTATAACCTAAACCAAAACCAAAACTAAAACCTATAACCAAAACTCGAACCCATTCTCAAATCCCAAAACCTATAACCTAAATCCGAACCCATTCTCAAATTCAAAAACCTATAACCTAAACATAAACCTATAACCGATAACCTTAACCAAAACCTATAACATAAACCAATACCAAAACCTATAACCTAAACCCGAACCTATTCTCAAATCCCAAAACCTATAACCTAAACCTAAACCTAAACCTTATCCTAAACCTATAACCTATAACCTAAATTTCTAGTTTGACCATGAAGTGATTGAAATTGACCGTGAAGTGAATGAAATGTATTTTCGACCATTGACCTGATGGAATCTTAGAAAATAACTAGGTTGGTTGGCTAAAATAGCTTCTCCTACCCCAAAATCATATGTGGTACGTCAAGTAACTAATTTTAGTTTAGAAGATATTCTTGTTAAATGAATAAAGAAAGAAATGAAAAAAAAAAAGAGAAAAATTTATATTTTTATATATATACACACACACACACATATTTATATAAACATGTATTAAAGAAAAATGTAGGTACAATAAAGTTCTCCATGTAAAAAATAAAAATAAAAAATAAAAAAGAAAAAAGAAAAATAAGTGCAGAGCATTATAGCTATGGCTACGGTTATAATCCGTAGCCATAGCCGGTCGACCCCAACTTGCTGACTTCTTTTTCATTTTTTTTTTTTCCTTTTCCCTGTTATAATCCTCATTGATTTTTGGGTTTTGGGATTTGAGAATGGGTTCGGGTTTAGGTTACAGGTTTTGGGATTTGTGAATGGGTTCGGGTTTAGGTTATAGGTTTTAGTTTTGGTTTAGGTTATAAGTTTTGGTTTAGGTTTTAAGTTTAGGTTTAGGTTTGGGTTTGGGTTTTGGGATTTGAGAATGGGTTCGGGTTTAGGTTATAGGTTTTGGGATTTGAGAATGGGTTCGGATTTAGGTTATAGGTTTTGGTTTTGGTTTAGGTTATAGGTTTTGGTTAAGGTTATAGGTTATAGGTTTAAGTTTAGGTTATAGGTTTATGATAAGGTTATAGTTTTTGGGATTTGGGAATAGTTTTAGGTTATTAGTATAGGTATAGGTTAGGTTATAGGTTTTGGAATTTGAGAATGGATTCGAGTTTAGGTTATAGGTTCTGAGATTTGAGAATGGATTCGGGTTTAGGTTATAGGTTTTGGTTTTAGTTTTGGTTTAGGGATTTGAGTTTAGGTTATAGGTTTATGTTTAGGTTTAGGTTTAGGTTTGGGTTTGGGTTTGGGTTTGGGTTTTGGGATTTGTGAATGGGTTCGGGTTTAGGTTACAGGTTTTAGAATTTGAGAATGGGTTCGGGTTTAGGTTATATGTTTTAGGTTTTGGTTTAGGTTATAGGTTTTGGGATTTGAGAATGGGTTCGGGTTAGGTTATAGGTTTTGGTTTTGGTTTAGGTTATAGGTTTTGGGTTTTGAGAATGGGTTCGGGTTTAGGTTATAAGTTTTGGTTTGGGTTTAGGTTATAGGTTATAGGTTTAGGTTTAGGTTATAGGTTTAGGATAAGGTTATAGGTTTTGGGATTTGGAAATAGTTTTAGGTTATAAGTATAGGTTTAGGATAAGGTTATAGGTTTTGGGATTTGAGAATGGGTTCGGGTTTAGGTTATAGGTTTTGGTTATGGTTTTGGTTATGGTTTTGGTTTAGGTTATAGGTTTTAGGATTTGAGAATGGGTTCGGGTTTAGGTCTTAGGTTTTGGTTTAGGTTATAGGTTTTGGTTTAGGTTATAGGTTAGAGGTTTAGGATATGGTTTTATGTTTAGGTTAGAGGTTTAGGTTATGGTTTTAGGTTTAGGTTATAGGTTTTTGGAATATTTGATAATGGGTTCGGGTTTAAGTTATAGGTTTTGGTTATGGTTTTGGTTATGGTTTTGGTTTAGGTTATAGGTTTTGGTTTTGGTTTTAGTTATAAGTTTTGGTTTAGGTTATAGGTTATAGGTTTAGGATAAGGTTTAGGTTTAGGTTATAGGTTTTTGGATTTGAGAATGGGTTCGGGTTTAGGTCATAGGTTTTGGTTATGGTTTTGGTTTAGGTTATAGGTTTTGGGATTGGAGAATGGGTTCGGGTTTAGGTCTTAGGTTATGGTTTTGGTTATGGTTTTGGTTTAGGTTATAGGTTTTAGGATTTGAGAATGGGTTTGGGTTTAGGTTATAGGTTTTGGTTTTGGTTTAGGTTATAGGTTTTGGGATTTTATAATGGGTTCAGGTTTAGGTTATAGGTTTAGGTTTAGGTTTAGGTTATAGGTTTTAGGATTTGAGAATGGGTTCGGGTTTAGTTCATAGGTTTAGATTTAGGTTATAGGTTTTTGGATTTAAGAATGGGTTCGGGTTTAGGTTATAGGTTTTGGTTGTGGTTTTGGTTTAAGTTATAGGTTTTAGGATTTGAGAATGGGTTCGGGTTTAGGTTATAGGTTTTGGTTTAGGTTATAGGTTTTGGATTTTAGAATGGGTTTGGGTTTAGGTTTAGGTTATAGGTTTTGGGATTTGAGAATGGGTTCGGGTTTAGGTCATAGGTTTTGGTTTTGGTTTAAGTTATAGGTTTTGGGATTTGAGAATGGGTTCGGGTTTAGGTCATAGGTTTTGGGATTTGAAATTGGGTTTGGGTTTAGGTTATATGTTTTGGTTTCGGTTTAGGTTATAGGTTTTTGGATTGCAGAATGGGTCGGGTTTAGGTCTTAGGTTTTGGTTTAGGTTATAGGTTTTGGTTTTGGTTATAGGTTATAGGTTCAGGATAAGGTTTAGGTTTATGTTATAGGTTTTTGGATTTGAGAATGGGTTTCGGGTTTAGGTTATAGGTTTTGGTTGTGGTTTTGGTTGTGGTTATAGGTTTTAGGATTTGAAAATGGGTTCGGATTTAGGTTATAGGTTTTGGATTTGGTTTAGGTTATTAGTTTTGGTTTTGGTTTAGGTTATAGGTTTTGCTTTAGAATGGGTTTGGGTTTAGGTTATAGGTTTAGGTTTAGGTTATAGGTTTTGGGATTTGAGAATGGGTTCGGGTTTAGGTCATAGGTTTTGGTTTAGGTTATAAGTTTTAGGATTTGAGAATCGGCTCGGGTTTAAGTTATAGGTTTTAGTTTTGGTTTTGGTTTAGGTTATAGGTTTTGGGATTGGAGAATGGGTTCGGGTTTAGGTCTTAGGTTATGATTTTGGTTATGGTTTTGGTTTAGGTTATAGGTTTTAGGATTTGAGAATGGGTTTGGGTTTAGGTCATAGGTTTTGGTTTTAGTTTTGATTTAGGTTATAGGTTTTGGGATTTTAGAATGGGTTCGGGTTTAGGTTATAGGTTTAGGTTTAGGTTTAGGTTATAGGTTTTAAGATTTGAGAATAGGTTCGGGTTTAGTTCATAGGTTTAGGTTTAGGTTATAGGTTTTGGGATTTGAGAATGGGTTCAGGTTTAGGTCATAGATTTTGGGATTTGAGAATGGGTTCAGGTTTAGGTCATAGGTTTTGGTTTAGGTTATTGGTTTTATGATTTGAGAATCGGCTTGGGTTTAGGTTATAGGTTTTGGTTTTAGTTTTGGTTTAAGTTATAGGTTTTAGGATTTGAGAATGGGTTTGGGTTTAGGTTATAGGTTTTAGTTTAGGTTATAGGTTTTGGAATTTTAGAATGGGTTCAGGTTTAGGTTATAGGTTTAGGTTTAGGTTTAGGTTATAGGTTTTAGGATTTGAGAATGGGTTCGGGTTTAGTTCATAGGTTTTGGTTTTGGTTTAGGTTATAGGTTTTGGGATTTGAGAATCGGTTCGGGTTTAGGTCATAGGTTTTGGTTTTGGTTTTGGTTATAGGTTTTGGTTTTGGTTTTGGTTTTGGTTTAAGTTATAGGTTTTTGGGTTTGAGAATCGGTTCGGGTTTAGGTTAAGGGTATAGTACCTGCAAATACAAATATAAACATGGCCTGTCCAAATTACCAGGCCCTTCCAATGCCGTCCATAGGAAATGGACAACTTCATCATAGTCATAACAGCGGTTCCCACCTTCCAGGGACCCCCGCTCTTCCGGATAGCTCCGACGCATATTCGGGTCCGCTCCATTAATTTCGAGCAAATACATAAATACGGCCTGTCCAAATGGCCAGGCCCCTCCAATGCTGTCCATAGGAAATGGACAACTTCATCATAGTCATAACAGCGGTTTCCACCTTCTAAGGACCCCCGCTCTTCCAAATAGCTCCGACGCACATCCAGGTCTGCTCCATCAATTTTGAGTAAATACATAAACACGATCTGTCCAAATGGCCAGACCACTCCAACCATGTGCATTGTTGAGTCAAGAGACGTACCAGATGCTTGAATCTGAAATATGCATTTAAACATAAAATGGCATTAGGAATCGCTTCTCAAAACAATCAGTTCTATGAAATCTCGGTATGTAAACAAGATATTCAAACAATCAGTTCTACCAAATGAAAAATTACAAAATCTGTTACCAATTAGAAGGCACCTAACGAATCGGTAAGCTAGAAGTAGTTTGAAAAATTAGTAATCTTTTATGAGATTGAAAACAAACCAAGAGGAGTTATATGATCGTCTGTCTGATGACTGATGACATGTAGAGTAAGCTCACATTCTGATTTGTCACAAGTGGAAACCACAACTGGTGTAAAATTGAATGCGCAATCTTTAAAATCACAAATGAAACATGTGATAATAATCTCAAATTGAATGCACAACCTCAAGGTAGCAGCAAGGCTCCATTCAATTGAGTTGTAAAATATATGATTCTTACAAAATTTACAAAAAGAAGAATATTCAAAAAGCAATACTCCATAACAATGAGAAAGCGACAATAAAAATAAGAAAAAGGCAAGCAAAACTCCCATATTGATACTTTCTTTACCTTGAAAATCTGAGAAGGATAATAGACAAGTATATGAGATTCTTCTCCTCCTGATATATACTAGCCTGAACAAAGAAAACAAGCGTTGCACATGAATGAATTTGTCTCATGACTTGAACTCATTTAACCTATAAAGCATCCAAGAACCAAGGCCCACAAGTCATATTGTTTTGACATACATCAGGATCCATAATTACATATTAAGTTCAATATTGTGCTAAAAGTGAAATCGATCAATTTCTAGACAAAACTAACAGTAAATTTTTATTTTTTTTTTAAAAAAAGATCACTTGATCTTTCTTTAATAAATGGGAGATTTAATATTGTTGCAGCATTTTCTTAATGATCTGTTTGCAACTAGCACATCTGTAGTTGGCTCAGATTAACAGCCTAACTCACCAAACCAGGGACTGTTCTTGCATCTTTTTCCTAACCAACTGTTTTCTTAACCGATGGTTTGCAAATAGAAGGTTAAGAAAAAGCTGAAACAACAATCGAAATTTGATAGAAAAAAGACAAAGATTGGACCTATTTACAATAGTCACTTGTCCATCAATTGGGTCAGCTTAGCATTAAATTCCTTCTTCAATTTCACTTCTTCTTCCAAATACCTCTACTTCAACTCTGTCTTCTTATCTTCATGCAATTGTATCAGCCTCTCTCTCTCTTTGCTTCAAACTCTTTAATCTAATTTGACTGGCTTTCAATGAATCGAGCAATCTCTTCAAGCCTACTTTAAGGACTGTTTGGATTTATGAATTTTTTCTTTTTTATTTTTGAAGAAAATGGAGTTTTTTGAAAAACTCCAAATCTAGAAAATAGTCGAAAATGAAAATTTGTTTCCCACGATTGTCTTTCAGCAAGATTTTCATGAAAAAATTTCTTCATTTACAAATCTATATTCATGGAAAATTTGTTGCCAGTCTAGGCAAGGAAACTAAAAGGGGGCATTTTTCAGGAAATGGGGGAAATGGAAATGAAATTTTCAAAAA
Organism: Magnolia kwangsiensis; assembly: GCA_037074715.1. Lineage (NCBI taxonomy): Eukaryota > Viridiplantae > Streptophyta > Magnoliopsida > Magnoliales > Magnoliaceae > Magnolia > Magnolia kwangsiensis. Next base: position 191,321,057 of record CM073571.1, on the reverse strand, counting down.
ATTTACAAAAACAAACAAAAAATGAAGTCCATCCGATCAATTCCTAGGTTCCTTCGCTCAATTGCTAGGTTGTCTCGCTCAATTCCTAGGTTCCTTCGCTCAATTTATATATTGCCTCACTGGATTTCTAGCTTCCCTCGCACAATTCGTAGGCTGTCTCGCTCAATTTATATATTTTTTCAGATCATTTTATGGTATGAGACCAAAAATGAGATATATCCAGTTCTCAAGTGTACCACATTACAGGAAATAGTGTTGAATGAGCGTCAACCATTAGAAACCTTTAGGGGGCCCACTGTAATGTTTGTGAGAAATCATCCTCGTCTAAGTTCATTCATAGGGTCAAAAAGACCTGGATGAAGAGGAAAAAAATTTCATAATGATCCAAAACTTCTGTAACCCCTAAAAGGGTTTCAATGGTAGACGTTCAATTTCCCATTGCCTTTTACAGTGTGGTCCACTTGATAGTTAGATCTATCTTATTTTTCGTCTCAAGCCTTAATATGAGCTCGTAAAATATATGGACGGTTTGGATATAACACATACATCATGATGGGACCCACAAAAGTAACATAGCAAAAAAAAAAAAAAAAAAATTTCCAGTTTGCCCCGCTCAATTTCTAGTTTGCCCCGCTCAATTTTCAGTTTCCCCCACTTAATTTCCAGTTTGTCCTGCTCAATTTTCAGTTTGCCCTGCTCAAATTTTAGTTTGTCCCGCTTAATTTTCAATTTGCCCTGCTCAATTTCGAGTTTGTCCCGCTCAATTTTCAGTTTCCCCCGCTCAATTTCTAGTTTGTCCCGCTCAATTTTCAGTTTGCCCCGCTCAAATTTTAGTTTGCCCCGCTTAATTTTCAATTTGCCCCGCTCAATTTCGAGTTTGTCCCGCTCAATTTCTAGTTTGCCCCGCTCAATTTCTAGTTTGTCCTGCTCAATTTGTAGTTTGGCCCGCTCAATTTCTAATTTGCCCCGCTCAATTTTCAGTTTGCCCCGCTCAATTTCCAGTTTGCCCCGCTCAATTTCCAGTTTACCCCGCTCAATTTCCAATTTGCCCCGCTCAGGGCAAACTGGAAATTGAGTGGGGTAAACTGGAAATTGAGCGGGGCAAACTGAAAATTGAACGGGGCAAACTAGAAATTGAGCGGGGCAAACTAGAAATTGAGCGGGGCAAACTGCAAATTGAGCGGGACAAACTAGAAATTGAGCGAGGCAAACTGGAAATTGAGCGGGGTAAACTGAAAATTGACCGAGGTAAACTGAAAATTGAGCGGGACAAACATGAAATTGACCTAAACTTAAACCTATGACCTAAACCCGAACCCATTCTCAAATCTCAAAACCTATAACCTAAACCTAAACCTAAACCTTATCCTAAACCTATAACCTATAACCTAAACCAAAACCAAAACCTATAACCTAAACTTGAACCCATTCTCGAATACCAAAACCTATAACCTATCCCTAAACCTTAACCTATAACCTAACCTAAACCTATACTTATAACTTAAAACTATTCCCAAATCCCAAAATCTATAACCTAAACCTAACCTTTTCCTAAACCTATAACCTAAACTTAATTTTTTAAAGTGAAACCTACACCTAATTCTAATCTCAACTCCCTAACATAAATGTAAACCTAAACTTAAAAACCCAAACTTAAACCCAATCCCGAACCTGAACCCGATTTTCTAAACCTAAATCATAACCCATTCTCAAATCCAAAAACCTATAACCTAAACCAAAACCAAAACCAAAACCTATAACCAAAACCTATAACCTAAACCCGAACCCATTCTCAAATTCAAAAACCTATAACCTAAACTGAAACCTATAACCTAAACCTGAACCCATTCTCAAATCCAAAAACCTATAACCTTAACCTAAACCTATAACCTATAACCTAAATCAAAATCAAAACCAAAAACTATAACTTACCCATTCTCAAATTCAAAAATTATATCGACGCAATTATAGCTACGGTTATAATCCGTAGCTAAAGTGTATCAAAAATTGTTATCCCTAAACCTAAACTTACACCCTAAACCTAAATTTTTAAATCCCTAAACCTAAACTTACACCCTAAACCTAAATTTTCAGTTTGCCCCGCTTAATTTTCAGTTTGCTCCGCTCATATATGGACGGTTTGGATATAAGACATACATCATGATGGGACCTACAAAAGAAAAAAAAAAATATTTCGGTTTACCCCGCTCAATTTCTAGTTTGCCCCGCTCAATTTCCAGTTTGCCCCGCCAAACTGGAAATTGAGCGGGGCAAACTGAATTTATTTATTTTTTTTTGCTATGTTGCTTTTATGCGAGGGAAGCTAGAAATCCATTGAGGCAATATATAAATTGAGCGAAGGAACCTAGGAATTGAGCGAGGCAACCTAGAAATTGAGCGAGTGAACCTAGAAATTGAGTGAGGTAACGCAGGAATTGAGATAGGAATCCTAGGATTTGAGCAAGGGAAGCTAGAAATTGACCGAGGCAACCTAGGATTTGAGTAAGGTAACCTAGGATTTGAGCGAGGAAAGCTAGAAATTGAGCGAGGGAACCTATAAATTGAGCGAGACAACCTACGAATTGTGTTAGGCAATGTAGGAATTCAGCAAGGTAACCTAGGAATTGAGCGAGGGAAGCTAGGAATTGAGCGAGGAAAGGTAGAAATTGAGCGAGGCAACCTAGCATTTGAGCAAGGCAACCTAGGATTTGAGCGAGAAAAGCTAGAAATTGAGCGAGAAAACCTAGAAATTGAGTGAGGCAACCTAGGAATTGAGCGAGGCAACGTATGAATTGATCGAGGAATCTTAGGATTTTAGCGAGGGAAGCTAGAAATTGAGCGAGGGAACCTAGGATTTGAGCGATGCGATCTAGAAATTGAGCGAGGCGAGAGAAGCTACAAATTGTGCGAGGGAACCTATAAATTGAGCGAGGCAACCTACGAATTGAGCGAAGAAGCTAGAAATTGAGCGAGGCAACCTAGGATTTGAGCGAGGGAATATCGAAATTGGAGCGAGGCAACTTATGAATTGAGCGAGGGAAGCTAGAAATTGAGTGAGGAAAGCTAGAAATTGAGCGAGGCAAGCGAGGCGACGTAGAAATTGGAGCGAGGATTGAGCAAGGGAACCTAGAAATTGAGCGAGGGAACCTAGGAGTTGAGCAAGGCAACGGAAAAATTCAACAAGGCAATCGAGAAATTGAGCAAGGGAAACATCAATTTGAGCGAGGCAAGCTTGAAATTGGGTGAGGCTAACATGAATTGGAATGAACTTTAAATGTAATTGACCTAGCCTAACAATTTGCTTTGTTGAATTTGACCGATCAGTTAATGAAATTGACCGAGATTTACATGAAATTCTCTTCGGTGAATTTGATCGAGCAATTAATGAAATTGACCGAGCAATTCATAAAATTTTCAGTACGCACTTATAGTGCTGAGTTAACTAAGTTGGGCACACCCAGATCCATAGCTCAATTGGCAGATTGAGTAGAGATACCTCATATCAACACTTGAGGTCCTGGTATCGATTCCTAGCAGGGGTGGCTAACATGGAGTGTGTGTATTGACATGGGTGTGTACTAACAAGGTAACCTAAAAAAACTTTTTTTTAAAAATTAATAGTAAAATATTAAAAAAATTAAAAAATTAAAAATATTGAGTTAGGCCCACCTTGAATGTATGTGGACTATCCATGACGTTCATCCATTTTTCCATCTAAAGCAAGGGTTTCGGCCCAAAATGGTGGCATATTGAAATATCAAGTGGATCACACCATAGGAAACAGTGTTTCCACCGTGGAAACCTTTTTATGCCCCTACAATGATGTTTTACTTGTAATCCATCATGTCCATAGGATGATTTTCGCATGGATGAACCAAAAACCAAGATGGGAGCTTTATTCGGCATTTCAATGGCCCACAAAAAATTTACGCCGTTTAGGTAAATGTATATCATACCTATCATGCGTACTGTCTTTCATGGAGGGAACATTTTCAGGAAAAATGAGATAATGTTGATGAATAAAGAGGGTGGGATTAGTGGTGTACATCGAGTCAAACCGAGTCGAGTTGGCCTCAGCTCGACTCGGCTCGAACAGTGGCTAACCTCAGCTTGAACTCGGCTGATCTCGGTCCTCGGGCCTGATTGGCCAGCTCAGCTCAGTTCAATTAACAGATCGGGCTGAGTTCGAGCTAAGATCGAACCGAGTTTGCTATTGAGGCATTTCCACAAACACCTTAATTGCAACTTCAAAATCCCACTGTTTTACCTACAAAGGCAATGATTTTATAGGTATTTTCTCAAACACCTTCTAAATAATAATAATAATAAAGAGAAAAAAAAGTATTTGTTCCATGTACATACCTTCCTTTCCACCTTGCACTAGCCAAATCTTCATTGCCACTAGCCACATGTCGTTCAATCATTTTATCAAACAGTTGGTGAGCAACATTAATGACAAAGTAACCAAGTCACCGAACTAGTTCGATTCAAGTTTGATTCAAGCTAGATTTGATCCGAGTCAAGTTGAGCTGGCCTGCTCGAACTCATTTTTGAGCTCAAAAAATCAATTCAACCTTGCTTGAACTCAACACCGAACTGAATCGACCTTTTTTCAGATTGAGTAGAGCGAGCTAACCGAGCTAGCTCGAGTCGTGTACACCCCTAGGTGGGATCCAGCTAGAGCGTGGTGCGATCCAAGCAACAGATGTAGCGGTGGAGTTTTCGTCCTTTTTTTATGAAAAAAATTGGAGCGAGAGAAGGGAGGGAGAGGAAAAGCAACGGCAGTAAAAAGGAGGGGTAGTTTCGTCCTCAACGTCGCTGTCCGCACGTGCTAGCCTAAGTTGATAACTTAAGTTTCTATTCCGCGATAAAAACCGCTGGGTAAAAGGTTTTGTCTACAGTGGTCATTTTTTCAAAAACCTATAAAAATGCGCTAATGCATATGCATCATGTGTTGGGAGAAACAAAATGACAGAAACTTGCATGAGATGTTATGAAACTTCTCAATCACTCCCAACTATGGCAGAAAACAAAAAGAATAGAAGAATAGGGGTATAAAAAATTTGGAGTGCAGAACAATTGTATAAACTATGGTCTTTAATTGATAATTATGATTAAACAAGACGGAGAGAACTCATTTTTTAAAGTGGAACCATCGGTCCAAAGCAAGATGGTCTACTGACGTCTACTGACCGTATACCGCTGCGCATCACTCTAAAATTTTCTCAGCGTGAATGCACCCAGGGTCGTATCCTGGATCTCCTGGTTGATTATGGGCTGTTTGCAGGCTACCAATCATCCTTTATAATCCAATCCATTTAAATTTCCTCATTAGATGTAATCATAGGTAGTCACATGTGTGGTGGAGATGCAGACAGCCTGTTAGCTGCTAAAGTTAAATGGAGAGTGGAGTTCTGTTTGGGGTGTCCTTTTAATTTAAGATAGGCTTAGGTCCAACTAATTGGATTACCCTACAGTCTACCTTGAGGATAAGTTCCAGCTTATTAATTTGAAGTTAAATCCAATCCTTACAATAGATTGGCCTCACTGTAAGTATCATCTAATGAAAAAATCAGTCCTATACACTCATCATATAGGCTACAAAATAGAAAACAATTTCTACCATTGATAAATAGAGAAACAAAAGTACAGTTTAGTCAATGAAAGGATATCTCTGAATTTTACCTAAAGTGATCATGCTGATAGGGCCAACCTACTGGATGATTTGGATTTGTCACGTATAAGAAATATTGGAAGTTATTCACTGGATGGACTTATAACTTATAGCCCGACCAGTTGGACAGCAGACCCCTTATTAAAGAGGTTCGGTCTGCGTCTGCTCAGTCCACGTGTATGGTTCAGCCTCGCAGCCGCCCGCGGATTAGGTACTACGTCGGCCTGTTCGGAGCTCCGGAGAGGCGGAGGCTCCGACGGCCACTGAGGGGCCACCGTGATGTATGAATTTTATCCACACCGTCCATCCATTTTTCCATATCATTTTTATTTTTCATCCCAAAAATCGAAAAGATCTAAAGATCAAATGGAGCACACGGTGGGGATTAAATTTATACTGTTGAAAATTTCCTAGGGACTACGGAAGTTTTGGATCAACATATGAAAATTGTTTTTTCACTTCATCCATCTGTATATGATCATATCAACAGGTTGGATGGAAAATAAACTACATGGTGGACCCTACGAAGGTTTTAATGGTGGACGCCCTTAGCACCGCTACTTCTTGTAGTGTGATCCAGTTGAGGATTGGATCCGCCTTATTTTCCGTCAAGCAATCTAAAATGATGACAAAAAATAGATGGACGGTGTGGATAAAATTCATACATCAAAGTGGCCCCTTAGTGGCCGTCGGAGACTCCGCCTGTCCCGAGCTCCGAACAGGCGGGGGTAGTACCTAATCCGCGCTGCAGCCAGCCCATCTATCTGCCGTTTTATCGGGTACACGTGGCAATCTGGCATCCGTTTGCAAGATCATATCCATCCCTTATATGTAGATCAGGTTCCGTGTCCTAAAACCTGAATCATGCAAAAGCCACAATGGTGGGACGATCCAAACCATCTTGTTCGGCCTTATTTTCTATATCCATCTGCTTTCTAAGGCATGGATGGGACTTCTCCATTTTGATTCTTTAGAAACACAAGCAATCCATGATTGGTCCTAACAAGTAGATGTCTCAGATTTTTTATTTTTATTATATTTGTGCAAATAATATTGACCGTCCACATTAAAAGCCATGGATCAAATGGCTAATAGTTCAAATTGGCGTGGTTATTATATTGTAACTCATGAAATGCGTGTTGGACCTAATGAACGGTTTGGATTTTTATCATTCTTTCATGGAAGATAAATAGATTACTTGCGTGTACACCGCATATGGGTACATAACTGGTATGGTTTTTTTCTACTGCTTTACCATGGGACGCGGATTGCATCCTACCCCCGCCCGTACAGTATTCCGTCCGGGCAGGTCTCAGTGGGGCCTAACGTGATGTAAGTGTTTCATCCGAGCTGTTAATCGCTTTTCTCATAACATTTTACGTTACGAGCCAAACATTGAGTAAGGTACATTCCTAACTGGACCACAAAGTAGCGATTTAATTTCCACCATTTAAAACTTCTTGGGAGCTGGATAAGTTCTCGGATCAAGCTAATATTTGTTTTATCACTTCATCCACATCTACATTACCTTATTAATAGGTTCATCCATGTCTATATTACCTTATTAATAGGTTGGATGATATAAAAAAAAAACATCACGGTGGCCCTTAAAAAGGTTTCAACGGTGGGTGTCATTATCACTGCAGCTTCCTCCGGTGTGGTCGACTGGAGTTATAGACCTGCTTCAATTTTACAGATGTACTTTAAAATAATCTGAGAAAAGTAATTAACAGCTTGGATAAAACAATTACATCAAGGTGGGCTCCACAGAGACCTACCTGGACGGATTACAGTCCGGGCGGGGGTAGGACGCAATCCGCGTCCGTTATGACTGCGTTGACTAACGCTTGAGTAATTACTGTCCAGGCGGGAGTAGGACGCTAACATCGTCTCACCCCAGTGCTTCTTTCTCGGACCGATCTGCAAAAACCATCTCCCTCATCGCTCTCTTTACATGCTCTCCAATCACTCAGGTTTGCACCTTTCTGCTGCTTTATCATGACTCATAAGGGGAGGAATCCTATCCCTGTGAACGATGGATTTATTTATTTATTTTATTTTTTATTTTTAATAATAACCATCCATTTTATAATACAGTGTTATTTTAGAAACATAAACAATACGTTGGTGGATGAGTAGATGCACAAGTTTATTATTAGACCTGGTTTTCTTTGCTCGATCTTGATCTTCCAATCTTGCATGCTATTGATCAGGACGTTGGATCATTAATTTAATTTATGTGATTCTTGCATCTTTAACTGATGTTGTTCCATGTTTCGAGAACATGTCCAAAGTTGTGAATTCCATTACATCTGGTCTAATCTTCTTTGGCCACTAATAAAAACTATAACAATCGGGTTGTGGTTAGAAACATCGGTCGCTAACTCATCTTTAATGAACAATTTTGTCCACCAATCTTTGCAAGCCACTGAATAGGCTCTATAAATCATCTGTCTATGAAGAGCAAATGATTCGGATAGTTCGATGTGACTAGCAAGTCTTGTTGGGTAGGCTCTATTCAAAATTTTGATTTAGCCCAGCCTATAATATTTTCTACCTTACTTGAATAGATGTAGGGGTGCAAGTGTACCGAATCAACCCAAGGGTCATTGGACCTGAGTGGGCCCAAGTGGAAAATTTGGTCCATGGGGTGGCTCTAGCCTCTCAGTCTAAAAGTTGCTAAATGAGTCTAGGTCCCCTCGAAATCAACTTGATCCAACCCATTTGGAGCCAGTTTTTAAATGGACCTGATTTTGACTTTGGTCCAGAGTAAAATGGAACCAAGTTAAATTCCACCCAGATTCAAGAAAAAACAATAATTGAGCATATTGGTCATTGAATGCCTGCCATTAAAAACTTCCTAAGATTCACCCTAATATTTATTTACTGTCCAACTTGTTGATAAGATTGCACAAACCTGGATGAAAGAAAGAAAAACAAATATCAGCTTGATCTTAAACTTTTCTTACCAACAAAAGATTTTAATTGTCAATAATCAATGTTTCCCATGGTGTGGTATGAAATTTGTATTTGCTTCATTTTTTGGACCATGTCCTAAAATATGCTGGAGAACAGATATATCAGCATGGATGTACAATGTCTCACCCTCACGCTGGTTGTAGGGTTGCATCCAACCTGTGCTCAACACGAGAGCAGATTAGGCCTCACCCGTGCCACCTTACCATAGGGCTCACCTCAATGTATGTATTCCATATTCACTCACGCTGTCCATTATTTTTGTCAAATTATTTTAGTGATCGAGCCCAAAATTGAATAAGTTTAAGGGACCACTATGATTTATATGTTTTATCCATGCCCTCGGTCTTTTTACTCCCTCATTTTAGGGCATGAGCCCAAAATTGAAGCATATTTCAAACTCAAGTGGACCACACTACAGCAAATGTAAGAATTGAAGGTTCACCATTGGAAACTTCTTCGTGCCAGAAGTCTTGGATCAGGCTGATATTTGTATTTTCACCTTTCGTCTGTCCTTTTGTTACCACAACAGCCTATACTTAGGACATTCAAGCTGGTATCCAATAAATATTATTGTGGGCCCTATGAAGGTTTCAAGGATATCAATATCCCCACTGCTTCCTACAGTGAGGTTTACTTAAGCTTTTGATATGCCTCAATTTTGTTCTTTGTCCTAAAATGAGTTGGTAAAACAGATTTACGGCATGAGTTGGTAAAACAGATTTACGGCATGGATAAGTCATATGAGGCTTTTAAGAGTTTACCTTACACTAGCTGAGTGACTCAGTAGGTAATCCGCGTCCCACACCCACAGCTAACTGTATATGAGAAAACCGTGCAACAAACTGAAGTAGGTGCATGCTTGCTGTAAAATCTAACTGGCACATAAGAGTTGTCCCACTGTAAAAACGGATTGCCTCTAAAAATAGCCATTCCATTCATCAGGTGGCCACACTTTATATCAAAGAAAACAATGGACAACCACCAATAATTCTCCAAATTCTTGTGGCGAGGATGATTTTTGGGTGAGGCAAATCTGATGAACGTATTAAAGGCCCGGTGGCCTCCACATGCAACTTCAACTAGTTGTAGGTGAGACATTCCATCTTGCCACTAGTTGTATTGTAGGCTCACGGCCCAACTAGTTGCTTTGTACACTGGATATTAATGATGGCTATTCAATCACTATTGTTTTTCTATGGTGTGGTCCACCTGAGATTTACATCCCTCTCATTTTTTTGCATTAAACCATAAACTATTCTGTAAAAATGGATGAACGGCATGGATGAAACAAATACATCATGGTGGGCCCACAGAGCACCGACCATCAGCCACCGGGCTGGTGACAGGGGAGTAGCCAATCCGTTTCCGTATCCTGGATCGCCAGGCTGATTATTGTCTGTTTTCAGGCTGCCCGTACCAATCATACTTTATTTGTAGATGTAATCATAGATAGTCAAATGTGTGGTGGAGATGCCGACAGCATGTTAGGTGCTAAAGTTAAATTGGAAAATGAAGATCTGACACGAGTGTCCAACCTATTACGTGCAAATGACATCCAATCCGCATGTATGGTTCAGCCTGGCAGCCGCGCGCGGATTAGGTACTTCCCCCACCTGTTCGGAGCTCCGGACAGGTTGGGGCTCCGATGGCCACTGAGGGGCCACCGTAATGTATGAATTGAATTTTATCCACACCGTTCATCCATTTTTTTATATCATTTTTGTTTTTTATCTCAAAAATACAGAAGATCCAAAGCTCAAATCGATCACACAGTAGGGATTAAATTTCTATCGTTGAGAATTTCTCAGGAATTACAAAAGTTTTATATCAAGATGAAATTTGTTTTTTCACTTCATCTATCTTAATACGACCATATCAACAGGTCGGATGGAAACTAAATGACACAGTAGACCCTACGAAGGTTTCAATGGTGGACGTCCTTAGCAGAGCGTGGTCCACTTGAGGATTGGATCTGCCTTATTTTTCCTAAAGTACTCTAAAATGATAACAAAAAAAATGGATGGATGGTAAACGTGGCAATCTGTCGTTCATTTGCAAGATCATATCCATCCCTTATATGTAGATCATGTTCCCTGTCCCAAAACCTGAACCATGTAAAAACCACGATGGTGGGATGATCCAAACCATCATGCTCAGCCTTATTGTCTATACCATTTGCTTTCCAAGGCATGGATGGGACTTTTCTATTTTAATTCTTTCACAAGCAATCCATGATTGACCCTAACAAGTAGGTGGCTCAGATTATTGATTTTAATTATTTTTGTGTAAATAATATTGACCATCCACATTAAAGGCCATGGATCAAATAGCTAATAGCCCAAATTGGTGTAGCAATTGCATCGTAACCCATGAAATGTGTGTTGGACCTAATGACCGGTCTGGAGTTTTATTATTCTTTCATGGGAGGTAAGTAAATTAGTTGCGTGTACATTGGCAGATGGGTGGATAACTGGTATGCTTTTTTCTATTGCGTTATCATGACTGCAAAGGCTCATGATTGAGTGGCTAACATTGTCTTACTTTTTTCTACTGCCTTAACATGACTGCAAAGACTTATGATTGAGTGGCTAACAGCGTCTCAACCATGTGCTTCTTTCGCAGACTCATCTGCAAAAACCATCCTCCATATCGCTCTCATTACAAGCTCTCCAATCACTCCGGTATGCATCTTTCTGCCGCTTTATCATGACTCATAAGGGGAGGAATCCTATCCATGTGAATGCTGGATTTTTTATTTTTATTTTTTAATTATAATGACCATCCATTTTACAGTACTGTGTTTTTTATTTTTATTTTAAAGAAACATAAACAATCTTGGTAGATGAATAGATGAACAAGTTTATTATTAAATCTCGTTTCTTTGCTCGATCTTGATCTTCCAATCTTCCAATCGACCATACAACAGTGTTAGTACGGTTTAAATATTGGCTGGTGTGATTACTTGTGGGAAAACGAGTGCTATACAAACGGTTCAAAGGAGTTCAAACTTACATGGCCCCACAATGATGTATTTATCATATCTACACTGTTAATCCATTTGGCGAGTTCATTTCAGGTCTTGGTTCCAAAAATGAGTAATTATCAAGGCTCAAGTGTACCACACCACAAATAGAAATGGAGACAATGATTCTCACTGTTAAAACATTCATAGGGCCCACCGTAATGTTTACTTTCCATCCAATCTGTTCATAAGGTCACATAGACCTGGATGAAGATAAAAAAATAAATATCATATTGATCAAAAATTTATGTAACCTGCAAAATGGTTTCAATGGCTGGTGTTCAATACCCCACTGCTTTTTACAGTGCGGCCCAAATGATTTTTGGATCTGTCTTATTTTTAGTTTCAAGCCTTAAAACGAGTTCACTAAGTGGATGGACGGTTGGATATTACTCATACCTGATGATAGGACCCACAAAACTCACACCAGCCAGATCGATAATGGTTTGGATGGTTGATGCGACTAGCTAGGCTTGTTGGGCAGGCTCTATTCAAAATTTTGATTTACCCCAGCCTAGAATATTTTCCACCTTACTTGAATAAATATAGGGGTGCAAGTGTACCGAATCAACCTAACGGTCATTGTACCTGAGTGGGCCTAAGTGGAAAATTTGGACCATGGGCTGGCTCTAGGTCTAAAAGTTGCTAAATGAGTCTAGGTCCCCTCAAAATCAACTTGATCCAACCCATTTTGAGCCAGTTTTTAAATGGACCTGATTTTAGAGCCAGTTTGTTTTTTTTGGCGTTTCGTTCTAGCTACGATAGGCTCCGGCTAGGTTTTGTCTGCCGAGCCCGAATGAATAGCAGCTGTACATCTTCTTCTATGATATAGAAATCCATTTAAAAAAAAAAAAATAAAAAATAAATGGAACCAAGTAAAATTCCACCCAGATTCAAGAAAAGAAAAAACGGTAATTGAACATTTTGGTCATTGAATGCCTGCCATTAAAAACTTCTTAGGATTCACTGTAATATTTATTTAGGGTCCAACTGGTTGATAAGGTCATACAAGCCTGGATGAAAGAAAGAAAAACAAATATCAGCTTGATCTAAAACTTTTGTTACCAACCAAAGATTTTAATTGTCAATAATTGATGTTTCCTATGGTGTGGTCTGAAACCTGTATCTGCTTCATTTTTCGGACCATGTTCTAAAATAAGCTGGAAAACAGATAGATAGCATGGATTTACAATTTCTCACCCACAGGCTGGTTGCAAGGTTGCATCCAACTTATACATGCTCAATACAAGAGAGCAGATTAGGTGTGGCCTCGGCCTCACCTGTGCCACCCTTACCATAGGGCTCACTTCAATGTACGTATTCCATATTCATGCTGTCTATTCTTTTTTCCAAATCATTTTAGCGCTTGAGCCCAAAAATGAATAAGGTCCAAGTCTCGGGTGGACCATATGATAGGAAACAACGGTGATTAAACCCCCTACCATTAAAAGCTTCATAGGGCCCATTGTATAATGTTTCTGTAATGTAATGTTTCTGTAATGTTTGTTTGCCATCCAACCTATTGATAAGGTCACAACAACCTAGATGAAGGGAAAAAACAATTATCAACTTCATCAGAAACTTTTGTGACCCATTAATAGCCCATTACCATTGTTTTCTATAGTATAGTCCACCTCAGAATTAGATATCTTCATTTGTGGGCATGGATATAAAATAACTACGTCAAGTTGGGCCCCACAATAAAGGCTACACCTAGTCTACTACCTGGACACAATTATATGGTTTTCATCCACTCCATGTTAATGGTCTATATAGATGTAATTGAAGATGGCTGGGTCTGGTGGAGATGTGGACAACCTTAGCTGCCAAAGTTGAATGGTAAAGGGAGACCGTGGTGTGTATGGCTCAACATGCTAGCCATCTATCTAGTCTGAGAGTAGATTATGTGCGGACATTTCCACGCGGTGCTTTGATGTATATATTCTATATCCGCACCATTCATCCGTTTCGCCGGATCATTTTAGGCCATGAAAATGTCCAATTCTCAAGCGGACCATACAATAAGAAATAGTAGTGATTGACCATTAAAAGGCCACAAAAGTTTTAGATCAAGCTGATATTTGTTTTTTCCTTGCATCAAGCTTTATGTGACGTTACCAATAGGTTAAATGGCAAACAAATATTATGGTGGGCGGTAGGGCGTTAATCCCCATTGTTTGCTATGGTATAGGCAACTGGAGATTTGTATCTTCTTCAGTTTTGAGCCTATGTATAAAATGATCCTCGAAAACAGATGGATAGCATGCATATAGAATACATGCATCAAATTATTATTATTTTATTTTTTATTTTTATAGAAAGGTGGAATCATTCCACCTTCATTTTATTAAGTTGAAAAAGATTATACAGCCATTCGAGCAGTCCCAACAAAAAGATTTCGAACCATGCATCAATTTGGGTCCCATGGGCCACACTATCTTGAGTGAGGCCAGGTTGCAACTAAGCCACTCCCTCAACACAATTATATCGTTTTCATTCAATTATGTGAATGGTCTGTAAAATTGTAATCAAAGATGGCCACGTGTGGTGGAGATGTGGACTGTTCATTAGCCACCAAAGTTGAATGGTAGAGGCAGATGGTGGTGTGCACCATATGGCTCTCAGCCTACTGGCTATATATCTATCTAGATAGGTCTTCTCTGCATGTCCACGTGGCAAGCTGGCATTTATTTGTAATCTTCTTCCGTTGGATGGGAAGCCAATTGCCTACTGACTTAGTGTACTGAGTAAGTTCTTTGGGGCTCATCATGATGTATCCTATGATCAGCACTATCAATCTACTTATCAGCACTGTCAAACTATTTTATCAACCAGTTTTAGTGCACAACCCAAAATAGAAGCATTTCCAAAGTTAAAGTGGACCATTCCACGTAAACAGTGTAAATTGAACGAATGCCTACCATCGAAAACTTCTTAGGAGCCACGAAAATTTTGAATCATGCTGGTATTTGTATTTTCCCTTCACCTGTCTATGTGACCTTATGAACTGGTTTAATGACAAATAAATGACACCATAGCCCTTCTGAGGATTCAAGGGTGGATGTCATTATCCCCACTGTTTCGTATGGTGTTGTCCAATTGATTTTTAGATAGAGGGCTGGTGCCCTAAAATGAGCTAAAAAATGAACTGACAGCTTCAAAAAACAGTAGGCAATTAATTTACATCCACATGTCCAAAGTTGAATGGTAAACTGCGATGTTATTGTATGTGAAGAAATTAATTTTTTTCTCACTAAATATATATATGAAAGATTGAAAGTTGTCTACCGGGTGTATCATAACTTACAATCGATCTCTAGCCATGCCCTGTTGGAGTAGTACCCAATCCCCACACCTAAGGAACAGCTGGGTATTACCCAATCTACATATTGAGTACATTTAAGGGACCACTATGATCTATATGTTTTATCCACACCCTCGGTCTTTTTACTCCCTCATTTTAGGGCATGAGCCCAAAATTAAAGCATATTCCAAACTCAAGTGGACCACACTACAAGAAATGTAGGAACTGATCTCGCCATTGGAAACTTCTTCATGCCAGAAGTCAATCTTGGATCAAGCTGATATTTGCATTTTTCCCTTCATATATGTCCTTTTGTTATCACAGCAGCCTATACTTAGGACATTCAAGCTGTTATCTCCATCCCCTGACCAATAAATATTATTGTGGGCCATATAAAGGTTTCAAGGACATCATTATCCCCACTGCTTCCTACAGTGAGGTCTACTTAAGCTTTTGATATGCCTTAATTTTGGTCTTTGCCCTAAAATGAGTTGGTAAAGCAGATTTACAGCGTGGATAAGACGTATGGGGCTTTTAAGAGTTTACCTTACACTGGCTGAGTGACTCAATAGGCAATCCACGTCCCACACCCACAACTAGCTGTATATGAGAAAACTGCACAACTAACTGCAGTAGGTGCATGCTTGCTGTAAAATTTAACTGGCACATAAGAGTTGTCCCACTTAAAAACGGATTGCCTCTAAAATTAGCCATTCCATTCATCAGGTGGTCCACACTTTATATCAAAGAAAACAATGGACAACCACCAACAAATCTCCAAATTCTTGTGGCAAGAATGATTTTTGGGTGAGGTAAATCTGATGAACGGATTAAAGGCACGGTGGCCACCACATGCAACTTCAACTAGTTGTAGGTGAGACATTTCATCTTGCCACTAGTTGTATTGTAGGCTCACGGCACAACTAGTTGCTTTGTACACATGGGTGATCAGATCATTCTACCCATTGAATGTTGGAATTATCGTTTTGTAATAACCATACATTTTACAATTCATAAACTGACCAAAACGTTTCTTTATAAACATAAATAATCCTAGGCAGCTTTCCTTTAGTAAACGTGTCAAGTTTATGGTTGGACCTATTTTTTTCTGATCATTTTTTGACCCTCCAATCTTACTTGCTATTGATTGGATGGTTCAATCATTTGATTGATGCAATTTTTGTTAGAAAATCAGATACATTTTCTTTATATGTATAAATTAATGGGATTAACAATATAAAAAATTTAAAGGATGAAAATCACTTATAACACTAACAAGCAAATCATCAAACATGTAAGATGCAGAAGAAACTAAGATTTTTTGTATGTGGAAAGCTCTCGGCTGTGAAGGAAAAATCCATTGGACTTAGTACAACACAAATACAATATAATAGAAATATTGAAAGTACAATCATCAAGAAACATCTTTGGAATACCCAAACTACATTATCTAAGCAACATGAAGGAAATGAATTTCTCACCAACTAATGATGTTAGAAAATTTCCAATACAATCCTTGGAAAAGACAATCCAAGAAACCGGCCTTGTAGATAGACCATCACAAACTCAATGTAAAGATTTAAGTAGTATAAGGACTTTTGTTCTTCTCTTCTACCAAATCCTTCATTTATTCTTCTTTTTCCCTTTTTTTCCAAGAAAAAATAAAATAAAATAAAACCTATATTACTAGAACTCTTTCTCTAAGCAAAAAGCGCTTTTCACTCCTCTTTACCTTACTTGGACAAAAGACCAAAATACCACATACACATGTGGCCAAAGAAAACCACTTAAGCCTGCACACGCGGGTCACACCTCCACATGAAGAGGGACCCAACCATTCTTGCGTATTTTTCTGATGTGATTTGATGTTTCAACCGTCCAACATGTTGCAAAGACATTAATTCCATTATATCTAGTTCAATCTTCTTTCATCACAATACAAAAAACTACAGCAATATATATCATGTGGTACCAAACATCCGAGTGGACTTGAGACATCTGATTTAAGAGGTTCCAACGTTATCTGCATGTTGTATGGCTCAGTCTACTGGCACCTGTCTACAATATCATATTCGGACGCGGATTTCCTGCGAAAGCCTTTCGCAGGAAGTTCCTGCGCAAGAATGCTGTGTGGGGCCCACCACCATGTTTTTGAGAAGTGTACTCCGTTCATCCGTTTGGTGAGCTCATTTTAGGGAAATCGACCAAAATCGAAGAGGATCCAAAACTAAAGTGGGCCACACAAGAGGGAAAATTGGGGAAAGAAATACCTACCGTTGAAACTTTCCTGAGCTCCACCTTGATGTTTATATGCCAGCCAAACCGTTTATAAGGTTATTAACACAAGGATAAGTTTAAAAAAAAAAAAAAAGCCTGAAACAAAGTTTTTATGGTCATAAGAACGTTTCAACGGTTCTAACTGAATCCCTACTATTTCCTCTCGTGTGGCCCACTTGAGTCTTAGATCCACTCAATTTTTAAGCTTGTCCTAAAATTATCTTACAAAACGGATGAACTGAGTATATTTCCCAAGGTCAATGGTGGTGGCCCCACCCAGCATCTTTGCGCAGGATCTTCCTGCGAAAGCCTTTCGCAGGAAATCCATCATATCCACACCTCATATATATGATATCGGTTCCTGGCCCACAACTCAGGATATCGGTGGATTCCTCTTATTGTGCGGCCAACTGTGATGTACAATTTCTTACATTTATGCCATAGATCTGTTTCACCATATCATTTTAAGCACGATAAAAAAATGAGTGGTGATATTGACGCTTACAAACTTATTGTGGGCCACAAAAATTTTGGATGAACCTGATATTTTTGTGGTCCCTTCATCCATGTCTTCGTGAATTTTATGAACTGGTTGAATGGCAAATAATAATTGCGGTGGCTACTAAGAAGTTTTTAATGGTGAAAGTTCAATCACCACTATTTCTTGTGGAGTGCTCCACCTGAGTTTGGGATGATCTGCTGCATTTTTCAGATCATGTCCTAAAATGAGCCGGAGAAGTGGATGGATAGTGTGGATATAAGATAAATATATTAAGTTAGGCCCCATAGCCAGGGATCTACTGAATCGTTGTTCCTATTTTGCTAATCAACTTGGTCACAGTTAGAGCTGGGCATTGAGTCGAGTTGGACCGGGTTAGGGTTGACCTAACTTGATCCGGTTTTGAAATAGGCTTGACCCGAACTCGGCCCAATTCCGTACCGAGTCTAGCATGCCTAACCTGATCCGAGTCCGGGTCTAACCTAGACAAATTCGAACTAAGTCCGACCCGATTAAAAGTACTGAGTCGGTTCGAGTTGGCACTGAGTTAGATTAAGAGATGATATAGAGAGGAGGGTGATGATGGTGGTGGGTGGCTGCCGGGCTTGGAAGAGGGAGGGAGTGGAGAGGAGAGAGAGAGGAGGAGGAGGGTGGTGGGTGGGTGCCGGGCTTGGAAGAGGGAGGGAGTGGAGAGGAGAGAGAGAGGAGGAGGAGGGTGGTGGGTGGGTGCCGGGCTTGGAAGAGGAGGATGAGGGAGGGACAGAGAGAGTTTGGGACTGGATTGAGGTCGAGTGCGGATGCGGCGAGTAGGGTTAGAAATACTTAGAAATTAGGGTTTATTTATTTTAATTTATTTTATTTTATATATATACTCGAATCTGAGTCGAGTCGAATTTCAGATCGAGTCAAGTCTGACCGGATCAAGTTTTTGGTCAAGCCGGGTCGAGTTACTGATTAACTCAGACTCGACTCGTTTTGAGTTCGGATTGGGTGAAGCCTACTCGGTTTGGATTGACTCACTCATTCGGTTCGAGTCGAGTCGAGTCAGGTCTGAACGAGTCGGACGAGTTGAGTTGGGCGAGTCAAGTTGTCCCATGCCCAGCTCTAGCCACGATGTCCGAAGCAAATCAAATCACACAACCAATGGGCCCTAACAAGTAGATGGATCATATTGTTGATTTGAATTATTTTTCTTTAAACAGTATTGACCGTCCACACTAAAGGCCATGGATCTAATGACTAATATTTGTCACGATTCCATGGTAGCCCATGAAATGTGTGCTGTACCTAATGAACAATTTACAATGACAGATGGGTAGATTACCTGCTTTTCCCTCAGATGGATGAATAGGTTCCTAACAACCGAGCATCTCACATCATTCAAAAAGTTCTTTAAATGCTTTTTCTTTTTTGTTTTTGTTTTTTCTTCATTTTTTTCAAAGTAAAAAGTGCTTTATAGCTGGCCTTATCTATTTCTGTCTTGACTGATTGCAGAGCGATTTTTCATCCTCCTCTTTCTACAAGCTTAGAGTGATTGTGGAAGCCATCTTCCTTCTTTCTCCTGCTAAAAGCTCTCCGCTCATTTTGGTACGCTTTCTTCTATCGTTTTATCATAGTTATAAGAGAAGGGATGTTATACAATGGTAACATCTCACCCACAACCAGCTGTATATGAGAAAGCCATACAACTAGCTGCTTGTGTTTTAAGAGAGTTGTCTCATTGTAAAAAGGGGATGCCTGATGGTCGGATGAGGATGATTTTTGGGCCATCACATACACCGTTACTCAAACCCATTACCTTACCGGTGAAACTCTTGTGAGTCTACCGTTAAGCCAAGAGTAACTGATGTTGTTTGATGTTTGGATTGTCCATACATGTTCAAAGTCGTTATCTCCATTAGATCTAGTCAATCTTCTTTGATCATCACTATACAAAAACTGCAACAATTAGGTGGTCTTAAACATCACGACTCATCTTTAATTAACAATACCGTCCATCAATTTCTGCAAGCCACTAAATGGACGATTTAAATCATCAGATATTATGATTTTTCAAAGCTGTCTGTGAAGAGCAAGTTGGACTTGATGGACGTACGGTTCGGATAGTTGATTTGGATGCCCGTGATTCCAATTGCAGCTATGTGCATGGCAAGGTTTCCATACATAAAGCCCACTATATTATTTCTCAACTAGAATGTATATTTCAACAAGAGGTCAAGAGTTCAAATATCCGTCGCTGTGAAATTCCACTGGTGTGAGTGCATACGTGTGTAAAAAATAAAAATAAAGTGTGGTTCTATCATTTAGATTTTTTTATTAAGTTGTTCATGGTGACCAGGAGTGGATTAAATATTAGTGAGTTTTATAAAATACTGTCTCATTAATATTGTTTTTATATCCCAATACCTTTTAAAATTAACTTTTCATTAAACTATCCTATTAATCAAGATAAACTACCTTAAAATTAACTTCAGTTAGTTTTCTTTCAATTCTATCTTGGTTTTTTTTTTCTTTTTAATAAATAAAATGTCAAAAATGCCCATCCTACCATTAACTTAATTACTTGACTGTAAATATTGACTTCCAGAGCAAGCGCTAATGTGTACTGTGTTGACATGGCAAAGTTCTGTGGGCCTCAACATGATAATATCCACACCGTCCATCCATTTTGCCCAATCATTTCAAGGCATGAGCCTAAAAATGAGGTAAATCCAAAGATCAAGTAGACAATACTCAGAAAATAGTGGGGACAATGATGCCCACCGTTGAAACCTTCCGATGACTACATGATGTTAATTTGCCAACCAATAAATTCATAATATCACACAAACTTTTGGCTGTAGAAAAGCACGAATATCAGCTTGATCCAAAACTTGTAGCCCACTTAATGAAGGGTCTTTCTAAATTTTAGGCTCAGCAGAGGTCAAGTAGGGTCAACATAATGAACGGCTCACATCTATCATCCAAATGGATCAAATCTGATCTTTGAGAGAGCGCTTGGTGGACAGAGACTGAGACGGGATAAGGTGGGGAGAGAGAGGGAAAGATTGGGATCGCAGATTAGTTGCACGCCAGCCTCACCCAAGACGGTCGACCATTGCCGTAGGGTGCAAACCTATGTTTGTATTGTATATCCACTCAATCCATCCATTTTGCCTGATCATTACAGGGCAACAACCCAAAAATGAATCAGATCCAAATCTAAGATGGACCACACCATGGGAAACAACGGTGGTTGACCATTAACACCTCTTGGGTCACAAGAGTTTTGGATAAGCTGATATTTGTTTTTCACTTCATCCAAGTTGTATGCCTTATCAACCATTTGGATGGCAAATAAAAAGGATGGTAATGATACAGCAGGCCTTAGGATGTTTTTAATGGCAGAGCATTTTAACCGCTACTATATTTTCTTGTAATATGGTCCACCTAAGATTTAGATATCTTCCATTTTTGAGATCATGCCATAAAATGAGTTGACAAATGATATAGAATGGGTAAGTTGACAAATGATATAGAATGGGTTGCAGATTTGTTTATGATTAAGATGGACCAAAGAAAAGAAGTTAAGAAGGATCGAACACACTCGGCATAGTTTAACCGATTGAAAAATCTAATTGATAGATCATTTTAAGCACAATAAAAAAATGCAGTAGATCGAAATATCAGGTGGACTACACCACTGGAAAAATTGGTGATATTGACCCTCAAAAACTTATTATGGTCCACACAAGTTTTGGATGAATGATACAAGGATGAATATGATGAGATCGATTCCTTCTTTCTTGAGGATGATTACTTCAAATCTACGGAGCTTATTTGGACTCCTCGTAGAGACTTCTCGAATCTACGAGAAAAGAAAGCAAGAAAATAAAAATAAATTCTAATAAATTCTAAATTTAATTGATGAATGAAATAAACAAATTCACAACCCTTTAAATAGGGACACCAAGAGAAATCAGAGGCAAATTATAACTAAAACTCCTAGAAATTCATAACTTACTATAAATAGTAAATTTACTTTTTTATAATAAGTTTAGTATTTGGTTTAACCATGTTATTCTCCTAATTATTTTAAGAACTTTTCATAGTGGACACAACTCCTAAAGTCCAAAGGATGAAGAGTTATAATCAAACTAAAACTTACTATTTATAATAAAAATAGAATTAAATATAGAATTCGACCGTCGATATGATGGAATTTCGTAAATTCTGCGTGTGGGCAACCCAGCTTATGCCGTGTTGGTTGGCTAAATTAGCTCGTTCTACCCCCAAAATCATATATTTTACGCTCGATAACTCATTCCAAATTATGAGATACATCTGATCTAAGCTCCGACGGTACAGATCACTCAAGTTATCAACCGGGCCTTTTCTGAACCATCTTAACTATGAAACTGTCCAAGACCTGCTCTACATCAATGAACCTGATATTTCAGTGGTCCTTTCATCCAGGTCTCTATGAATTTGTCAACCAGTTTGAATGACAAATAAACTTTATGCTGGTCCGGAAGAAGTTTTTAATGGTGGAAGTTCAATACTGGCAGCTTCCCGTGGTATGGTTTTTTTGTGATTTGGATGATCTGCAGCATTTTTCAGCTCATGCCCTTAAATGAGCTGGAGAAATGGATGGATGGTGTGGATATAAGACAAACACATCGCAGTGGATCCCACCGAAGCTCTGTCCCTATTCTGCTAATCAAGTTGGTCGCAGTGTCCAAAACAAATCAAATCAGATAGACATTTGTGTAGCAGTCCGTTTATTTCGTTTTAGCTAACCTTTCATCCGTTGCGTTAGTATATATGTAACAGAAAACCACACAAAAATATCACTGATGAGATGATCCAATCTATCCTTTAGTCGGCCTTTATCTTCTGTATCCATCCGTTTTCCAATAATCAATGTGATTCTTTACAAACACAACCAATTCATGATGGTCCCTGATAAGTAAATGGATCATATTGTTGATTAATTCGAATTATTATTCAACAAACAATATTGACCGTCCACACTAATTAAAAGCCACGTATAATATTTGTGACGTACGTTTTCATGGTAGCCTATGAAATGTGTGGTGAACCTAACGAACAATTAAGAATTTATTTCTCTTGCGTTTACAATGACAGATGGGTAGATTCCCTGCTTTCCCCTCAGATGGATGGATAGGTTCCTAGCAACCGAACATTTCACATCCTTCAAAAAGTTCTTTATATGCTTTTTTGTTTTTTTATTCATCTTTTTCAAAGTAAAAAGTGCTTTATGGCTGCTGCCTTATCTATTTATGGCTGCTGCCATCTTCCATCTTCCATCTTCCTCTTTTTACAAGCTCTCTATTCATTCCGGTATGTTTCTTTCTCCCGCTCTATCATGACTTACAAAGAAATAATGATAGAGTGGCTAGCACCGACTTACCAACTTGCGTCTTTCTCAAGATTGATTGCAGAAGTGATCTTCCTTCTTTCTCTTTTTAAAAGCTCTCCGTTCATTCCGGTACGCTTCCTTCTATATCATATACTTATAAGAAAAGGGATGTTATACAATGGTAACATCTCACCCGCAACTTGCTGTAACTAGCTGTATATGAGGATGCATGAGGATGATTTTTGGGCCATATATAAACTTCCAAATTCACGAGGATAAGGATGATTTTTGGGCCATATATATATAACGGTACACTAGTTGTATTGTAGGCTCATTATACAAGTAGTTGCTTTGTACACGTGGCAATCCAAGCATGGACTTGAGCAGGGATTCATTAGAATCAGCTGTTGGCAGGTTACGAAAAGAGGATTCCTGGTGATCAGATGAACTAGCATCATCTGAACATAAACGATCCTAGGATCTTGACCTTCCAATATTGGATCCTATTGATCAGAAGCTTAAATCATTTTATTGATGTGATTCTTTCATTTTTTGTTCTAAACACCCGCACACCACAATGGGTACTCGAACCCAAGACCTCATTGGTGAAAATGTTGTGAGTCTACCAGTGCGTTTGATTTTCCTAATGCCGTTAATAATTATTTCATTGAGTAATTACAATACCCATGCTTGATTTTAAGTTTTTTTTTTTTTTTAGTGACAAGACGGAGGACGCGGTCAAACACACGTGGAGCCTACTGTGATGTACGTGGCTTATCCACACCGTCCATCTGTAACCCCAGATGAATTTAGGGCATTACCGAAGAGATGAGATGCATACAAAGCTCAAGTGGACCACACTACAGGAATTGTGGAATCAAACACCTACCTTTAAAAACTTCTTGAAGCCCCTGTTTTCTTTGGTGAGGGCCACTTGAGTAATGGATTTGCCTCTTTTTTTGG
Organism: Magnolia kwangsiensis; assembly: GCA_037074715.1. Taxonomy (NCBI): domain Eukaryota; kingdom Viridiplantae; phylum Streptophyta; class Magnoliopsida; order Magnoliales; family Magnoliaceae; genus Magnolia; species Magnolia kwangsiensis. The sequence goes on along the minus strand of CM073571.1, from coordinate 191,296,977 downwards.
CTCATACCTCAAAATGTTACGTTAAAATGGATGGACGGTGCAGATACATCATATATATATATATATATCACAATGGGGCCCAAAAATTTAAACCAATCCTTTTAGACCGGTTTTCCAAGCAAAAATACAAATACATTTTCAAAGAGGGTAAAAAAGTAATTAATTATTACTTTTTTGTAGGGCATTTAATTTGGATTTGGAAAATTAAACAGGAAAAGCCAAGAGTAACTGATGTTGTTTGATGTTTGGACTGTCCATACGGGTCCAAAGTCATTAATTCCATTAATTCCATTAGATCTACTCAATCTTCTTTCATCACTGTACAAAAACTGCAGCGATAAGGTGGTCTTAAGCATCCGTTAATCGACTCAGTCTTTAATGAACGATCTCGTCCATAAATTTCTGCAAGCCACTAAATGGGCAGTTTAAATCATCTGCTATTATGATTTTTCAAGGCTGTCTGTGAAGAGCAAGCTGGACCTAATGGACGGTCGGGATAGTTGATTTGGATGCCAATGATTCCAATTGCAGCTACGTACCATGGCAAGGTTTCCATGCATAGAGCCTTCTCATATAGCACGTGTGGTTGAACATGGGGTCATGGGTTCGAGTAATCATTGTGGTGAAATTCCACCGTGGTGTGAGTGCTTGTCGTCCCAGGTCGTTCGGCAGCATAAAGCAAGGGTTTCAAGTAAATCATTTCAATAGTTCCAGGTGTAAAAGTTGTGTTACTATACACTATCATTCTATTAACATGACCCACCAATGATGATCAACACCATCCATGTAAATCAGCACCGTCCAAACATTGTCCATGTAAATCAATGATTAAAAATCGTTGGTTAGTAACCCAGACATGATCTTGTGCTTGTGGCCCATTCGAGACTTGGAATTTCATTATTTTCGAGCAAAGCATATATATTTCAGTGGGCTTATCACAGCCATTGTGTCAAAAATTACATATCTCACTCATTAGAGATATTAAAGTTGATTTATTAATTAAATTTAAACCCTTGTAAATATACATGGATAAGTACTTTTGGATTAAAGTTGAGTCACACTCCAGGGTGCCAAACATACGGGGAGGATTGCAAATCCTGGGGTTCCTAATCCAGGGTTTCCAAATCCACGCTCACAAACCGGCCAAAGTTGTTCACGGTGACTAAGAGTGGATTAAATTTAAGTGATTTTTACAGAATACTATTTAATTAATATCATTTTTACTTCTTAGTACCCTTTAAATTAACTTTTATTAAACTACTTTATTAATCAAGATAATTGTCAATGGCCTTCCTTATATTATTTTTCTTTCATATCTATCACTTTTTAAAAAAAAAAATAATTTAATAAAATGTCAAAATGCCCATCGTACTGCTAACTTAATTACTTGAATGTAAATACTGACTTACAGATAGCACCAACGTGTACTGGTGTTGACGTGGCAAAGTTCTGTGGGCCTCATCATGATTTTATCCACGCCGTCCATCCATTTTGTCCGATCATTTTAGGACATAAGCCTTAAAAGGAGGCAAATCCAAAGCTCAACTAGACCACGTTCAGAAAATAGTGTGGAGAATGATGCCCACTGTTGAAACTTGCTTAGGCCTACCATGATGCTAATTTTCCATCCAATCAGTTCATAATATCAGGTATGAACAGCTATTACTGATCGAATTACCGGATTTCATAATTTTGTTTGTGCCCGGTTACTCTTTCCGATATTCGATGGGCTGCTTCTATATGCCTGTTGGCTTAAGAAGATGGATGAGTGTAAGGACAATTTCATAATGGATGAAAGTGTGTGGAAAAAAGAAAAACTAACCTTTTACCCACAATGGTCAAGATTATAGGCAGAGCGACTCACTTGCCCGAACTTCCAATCTGCTGTCGCACTACTAAAGTACCAAGGCAAACATTAGGTTCCCTTTGTTTGAATAAACGCTGCCGCCTATTAGTTAGTATACATTACAAAGTCAACCAAGCCGGAACAAACCATCATGGTCACAACATGTTTGTTGATAATGATCGAGGAGTTTGATGGAGTTTAGCTTACTTCATCCATAAACCAAGCTAGAAAGTGGCTCCTATTGACTAAAAGTACTTCAGTTTCCTTTAGAATGAAAGTCACTAGGAAGCCCCTACTATTTTGGTTCAAAAGGGAGACAGATGCTTGTGGGAAGCTGCCTTGGATATTAGGAATTCCTTGAAAAAAAAGAAAAAGAGAGGCAAATATCATTCTATAAATAGATAGGAATGAGTGTTCGACATAGGGGATAGATTCAAAACTTTTTGCCCCACAAGAAGTTTTGAATGGTAGATGTTCATTTTTTAAAGCCCACCTAATTAAAGGTCTTTCTAAGTTTTGGCCTCATCACAGGCCAAGTGGGGTCAACATGATGAAAAGCCCACATCTATCATACAAATGAGCCAATTACCTGGTCTTTGAGAGAGAGCTTGGTGGACGGAGACAAAGGGTCGGGATATGTGACGCAGGGATGAACGTGATGAGGTCGATCACCGTCTTCCTCAAGGATAACTACTCCGAATCCACGGAGCTTCTCTGGACTGCACACAGAGACTTCTTGAATCCACGAGGAAAGAAAGCAAGAGAGTAGAAATAAACTCTAATAAAATTCGAAATTAATTGTTGAATGAATAAAAACGAGTTTACACCCCTTTAAATAAGGGAACCAAGCAACATGAAAGAAATCAGACTCAAACTACAACTAAAACTCCTAGAATTCGCAACTTACTATAAATAGTAAACTTACTATTTATAGACGGTGGTGATGTCTACTAGTGCGCAAGGTTTTCAGCCAAAAATAGTAAGTGTCCTATTTGGCTTCACCAAACCGTTCTCCTAATTATCCTAAGCACTTTTCATGTCGAACACAACTCCTAAAGCCCAACGGATGAAGAGCTATAAGCAAATTAAAACTTACTATAAATAGTAAAAACGAAATTAAAACGGGGAAATGACCGTTGATCAGGGGGTTTCTCGTAAATTCGGGCTACGCAACCCGGCATAGCAGGGTTGGTTGGCTAAAGTAGCTCGTTCTACCCCAAAATCATATATTCTGCGTCGGATAACTCATTCCAGATTGCGAGATACGCCCGATCTAAGGTCTGATGGTCCAGATCACTTCTGTCGCCGACTGTGCCTTTTCTGATCCATCCTGGCCATGAAATTATTCGCGACCCGCTCTACATCAGTCCCCTCTACTTGAAAAGAATTCGTCCTCGAGTTCTCCTCCTGCGCTGGTTCATGATACTCGGTCAGGTCCGCGACGTTGAAAGTCCGTGAGATTGCCATGTCATCTGGAAGATCAACAACATAAGAGTTGTCATTGATCTTTCGGATGATCGGTACCGGTCCAATCTTCTTATTTTTCAATTTTTTATACGTCCCGGTCGAAAATCTCTCCTTACACAGATGAACCATAACGCGGTCGCCCACCTCGAACACCTTTTGTCGCCGGTGCTTATCCGCTTGTTCCTTGTACTTCTCGTTCAAGGCATGTTTCTTGGCCTGTACTTCCGCATGAATGCCCATGATCTTATCTGTCATATGATCTGTTGCAACGCTCGTGCCTGGGTGCTTGGGCAAAGGGACCAAGTCAAGTGCGTGGTGAGGCACTCGTCCGTAGATAATCTGGAACGGCGATTTTCCTGTCGAGCGGTTCACCATGTTGTTGAACGCAAACTCTGCTTGAGACAAGGCCAAGTCCCACTGCTTCGGCTTTTCTCCTGCAATACTGCGAAGGAGGTTTCCCAATGTGCGATTCACAAGTTCGGTCTGCCCATCAGTCTGTGGGTGGTAAGCACTGCTGAATTGAAGTCGTGTATCGAATTGAGTCCACAAAGTCCACCAAAAGTGGCTAATGAACTTCGTGTCACGATCAGAAGTAATGGTCTTAGGGATCCCGTGTAGCCGTACGACCTCCCTGAAGAAGAGATTCGCCACGTGTGTTGCGTCGAGGGTCTTCTTGCATGGGATAAAGTGTGCCATCTTGGAGAAACAATCGACCGCCACGAACACCGAATCCATGCCGCGTTGTGTTCGTGGAAGACCAAGCACGAAGTCCATTGATAAATCCTCCCATGGACCATTAGGCACAGGTAACGGGGTGTAGAGTCCCGTATTCTGAGATTGCCCCTTAGAAGTTTGACAAATATGACAACGTTGTACGGTTCTACCTACATCATGTATTAATTGCGGCCAGTAATATCGTTCTTCTACAAGAGCTCGCGTCTTATCTCGCCCAAGGTGTCCACCGAGGCCACCTCCATGTAGTTCCTGAATAATCTGCTCCCTTAGAGAACTTTGGGGGATGCACAATCGATTCCCTTTGAAGAGAAAACCATCCTGTATATGAAGGTCATTCGGGTGACCTTCTTGGCACTTTATCCAAGAATCCTTAAAATCCTCATCCTCGGCATACAGCTCCTTGAGACAGTTGAAGCCGACCACCTCGTTGCTCATTGTAACAAGTAGTGATGCACGACGGCTAAGTGCATCAGCCACCTTGTTCTGCTGACCTGACTTGTGTTTCAGAACGAACGTGAATTCCTGTAAAAATGCAACCCATCTAGCATGCACACGATTCACGTTAGTCTAACTATTAATAAATTTTAATGCTTGATGGTCAGTGTACAGAACAAATTCTCTTTGAATCAGGTAATGCCGCTAATGTCGCAGCGTCTGAACAACTGCATACAACTCAAGCTCATAAGTCGACCACTTCTTTCGGGCTTCGCTGAGCTTCTCGCTGTAGAAGGCTACTGGCCTGCCTTCCTGTGATAATACTCCCCCAATTCCGATGTATGAAGCGTCACACTCAACCTCAAACAATTTGTCAAAATTAGGAAGCACAAAGACTGGTGTTGTAGACAAACGATGCTTGATCTCTTGAAAGCTCTTGTCAGCTTTATCGGTCCACTGGAACGGTCCCTTCTTCATGGAATCTTTTATAGGCGTGACTATGGTACTAAAATCTCGCACAAATCGACGATAGAAAGTCGCCAACCTGTGAAAACTCCTCACCTCATGAATGTTTGTCGGGATCGGCCATTCCCTAATAGTTCGCACTTTTTCATCGTCCACCCGAATGCCTGTGGACGTTACAACAAATCCTAGAAACAACAGGCTGTCAGTTAAAAAACTACACTTTTTCAAGTTGAGGTACAATTTGTTATCTTGTAGGACCTGCAGCACCTGCCTGAGGTGCTTCTTGTGCTCCGCCTCATCCTGGCTATATATCAATATATCATCAAAATATACTACCACAAATCGGCCAGTGAATGGTTTTAGAACTTGATTCATTAAATGTAAAAAAGTACTTGATGTGTTTGATAGGCTGAAGGGCATGACCAGCCACTCATACAACCCTTCCTTTGTCTTGAATGCCGTTTTCCACTCATCACCAGGTCGGATACGAATCTGATGATACCCGCTCTTTAGATCTAATTTAGAGAACACTTTAGCCCCTCCCAGCATATCGAGCATGTTGTCCAACCTTGGTATTGGGAACCGATATTTGATGGTAATTTTATTGATTGCTTGGCTGTCGACACACATGCGCCAGCTTCCATCTTTTTTTGGCGTTAATAATGCTGGTACAGCACATGGGCTTATGCTCTCTCTTAACAGACCCTTACAGAAATGGTGGAGCCTATAACCATACACCAGGGATGTAACACAATACAATTTTAACATTGGTTGGTGTGTAACTTTATCGATTTTATATAAGTTCAAGTTCAGTTCCTGAGGCATTGAGTAAAATTGGGCTTGTTATTTGCCCTAGCCAGAATGGTAGCATAACACCATCTATCATTAATGATGCTAAGCAAATACCATACAATTTAGTATATGGATGAACGCCAGCCATATTAACAATGTATATGTTCCAATAACAACTCAGGTACATTAGATGGACTATGAAGTAACATTGTAATCAAGTTGCTTTGTTCGTTCTTTTTTTTTTTTTCACCATAGTTTTTTCACTCTATAAAACTCGCCCAAGTAACTTAAAACTTGGTCAGTCTAATGAGCTAGTGCATGACATAGGTGAGTTTATAGAGAACTTAATGAGTCTTGTAACAAAACTCAGGTAAGATCTTTGTTTATGTTAGAGGAGGTGGGTTCAAACCTCCACTTTATATATATATATATATATATATATATATATATATATATATATATATATATATATATAATTATTATCAAACCTTGTCACTCGATAAAACTCGACCAATAACCCAAAACTTGGCAATCCCACAGAGTTAGTGAAAAACTCAGGTAAGATTAAGGAAACCCAACCAGTCTTGTAATAACCTGAGTCATATAGGAACTTGGCACAATTTCATGCTAATTCGAGTTCATGACAAAGCCGAGTTCTGAGTTAACTTGCCAATTTTCTTACTAATGCATCAAGCTTAAAGGAAAATGATTGAAAAATAAATGGAAATATGTTTGTTGAAGGAATACTTGTGCAATTACTTTCTTGCAGCCAATTAAATTGCAATATTTTCTACTTTAGTTTTTAGTTTTTACTCTTTTCCTTTACCTAGTTTTGAATTCCATTTTCATAAAGGGATGATACTATTTCACAGGGAAATGGCAGATGCTGTTGTCAGTGTTCTCCTGGATAATTTGCTGTCAATACTCGAAACCAAAGGTCGTCAGCTAGTTGAGTTTGATGACCAGTTTGAGGAAACAAAAGAGGAGCTTCAGTACATGCAAAGCTATCTCAAGGAAGCTGATCAGGTGAAGAGAAGAGACAGGAATGAGATTCTCAAGAGGGTAATGAGCAATTTAAGAGACTTGGTATACGATGCTGAAGATGTAATAGCAGATTGTCAACTTCTATTCCAGAAAAAACACGAAGGGTGTGCACCAAATTTTACAAGTTATTGCTTTCCTACTCATTTGAAATCCCGTCATCAGTTGGGAAAGCGGCTGAGGAATATAAATCAAGGGGTAAGGAAGGTGAAGATGAATATGAAGTCCTACTTGCAAACAGCTCCTCGCCAACCTCGCAAAGATGAAGACGGTGGGAATATGCAAATGATGTACCCAACCTTAATAGATGAAGATGAAATGGTAGGTTTAGAAGATGACTCAACAAAGATTATAAATTGGATCTTAGAAGCGGATGGACCCTCGATGGTGATTGGAATAGCTGGAATGGGGGGAATTGGTAAAACCACACTGGCTCAAAAGATATATGATAGTGCGAGTGTGAAGGACTCTTTTAAGCACTTGCTTTTTGTTACTGTTTCTCAGAGTTTCAAATTGGTTGAATTGCTGAAGAAAATGTTGGGGAAACTAAAGGTAGAAGAAAGATTTATGAGGGAAAATGATGTTCGTGACCTGTTGGAAAGGCTTAAGGCCAAGTTAGATGATAAGTACTTGATAGTTTTGGATGACGTTTGGGAAACAGATAAAAGCGGGTGGTGGGAAAGCTTGAAGTCCGCTTTGCCCAAAGTGAGTGGTAGCTATGTCATTGTTACAACAAGGAATGGGGAAGTTGCTAAATCTATGGGAACTACTGACAATCGCATACATCATCCACAAATTCTTTCGGACGAAGATAGTTGGTCCTTGTTCAGGAAAGTAGCTTTCGCAAGAAATGGAGGTAAATGCACAAAGTTGGACTTGGTGGAAGTGGGTATGGAGATTGTTGCCAAGTGCAAGGGGCTTCCTTTGGCAATCAAGGTTGTGGGCGGAATGATGGCACGGAAGAGTGGTTCCATCCATGAATGGAGACGAATATCAGAGCACCTAAAGGAGGAGTTGAAAATCAGCAAGAAAGATGAGCCAGTCATTTCATGTCTAGAGTTAAGCTATGAAGAGCTACCAACATATTTAAAACCTTGCTTCTTGTGCTTTGCCATGTTTCCTGAAGATTTTGTAATTAATGTTGCAGACATGGTTAACTGGTGGATTGGTGAGGGTTTTGTTTGGGGAGAAAATGGGAAAATGGCAGTTGAGATAGGAGAAGAACGACTTTCAGAATTATTTAATCGATTTTTGATACTTGGAGTGAATAAAGATGTCTCCGAGAGAAGCTATTTTAATTGCAAAATGCATGATATGGTTCGAGATATGGTTATAAGAATTGCAAGAGAAGAGAGCTTTTTTGTGAGGTTGGACTGTGGAGGTAGTCCCGCATTCAGTGAGCAGTCTCGCCGTTTGGGAATTGTAAAGAATACAGCTGTAGAGAGCATCGCAAACAGTCCCACCAAGCTGCGGACGTTGGTTGGGATGGACATTCAGAGCATAGAGATGATTGCAAGTCTAAAAGCAAAACTATGCAAAGTAAGGTGGTTGAGGGTGTTATCTCTTTCATTGTCAGAGAGTGATCTCGATGGGGATGTGGTGTGCAGCGATTGGTTGAGTGGGATAGGGTCATTACAACACCTCGTTTATCTTTGCATAAAGAGTAGCTCTGCCTTAACATCACTGCCTGATTCAATAGGAAATCTTCGTAATCTTCGGAATCTATGTTTATGGTACTGCCCCAATTTGAAAAGGCTTCCTGTGTCAATCACAACATTAGAGAAGCTAACAGCTATCCAAATTATTAGGTGTAATTCTTTAGAATGCATGCCGGAAGGGCTTGGAAAGCTTTCAAATCTCGAACGGTTAGGATGGTTTAGTTCTGTGAATAAAAATGGATCCGGTATTTCGGAGTTGAAGAGCTTGACAGAACTTAGAGAACTTAGGATGAAGATAAAATCAATAGAAGAAGGGGAATGGAATGTGTTATCAATGCTCCAGCATCTGCAAATTCTAGAGTTACGTTTTGAGAGATTTTCTGTTGAAAGAGATGGAGTTGTAAGGAAGATTGAAGGTGAGCTTTCTCCTCCTCTTAAATCCTTGAGAGAGTTGTATATTTTGGACTGGCCAGGAGAAAGGACACCAGCGTGGCTCAGTCCTACTTCCCTTCCCAATCTTCAGTTTCTTAGGATTTGGGCAGGAAGGATTAGGGAGATGGGTCCCAGATTTTGGGACAGCGAGAGTGGGGTATGGAAAGTGGAGGTATCGGTGCTAGATGAATTGGAAGAGATGGAAGAGGAGTGGCAGAGGATGCGAAGGGCAATGCCGTCTTTAAGGCTCCTCAAGGTTTGGGACTGTCCGAAGCTAAAGTCATTCCCATTCGATGTTAGAGATCGTTGGGAGTGGAAGATATGGAGGAGAGAAGAAGAAGATTCAGGTAATTAAAGGGTAACCGAAACTTTATTACTTTTTGTATATCCAAAACCATTTGTGAAGCCTGCGTTAGAGGCATTGAAGAGGCGATTCGCGAGCACTGCACTATGCAACGCCATTCCTTCTTTTTTTTTTATTACTCTTCGTACGTGTGCCGTGCTGGCAAGTGTGCCGCGAATTACCCATTCAATCTCCGGAAGCGGATTGCGTCCACACCGTTCAATCTTCGGAGTAAACTGTGCGGGACCCACTATAGATGCATGTATTCTATGAGCCCGGATTCGTATTCTATTCACACCCTTCAATTGTTTTTCCAGATAACTTTAGGGCAGGAGCCAAAATTGAATCATATCCAAAGTCCAAAAGTTGAGCGTGGGCTGTAAAAAAAAGGTGGACCACATTGGGGATAATGACATCCACCGTTGAAAACTTCCCAGGCCCGAAAAAAAAAGGATGTTTATTTCGGACGCGGATCAGATACAGGTTGAGTAGTGAGACTTGAAGTGAAGTGGCCCACAATGATGTATGTTTTGTATCCACACCGTCCATCCATTTGGAGAGTTCATATTAGGGCATCATCCAAAGAATGAATCAGATCCAAATATCTAGTGAACCCCACCACAGAAAACAGTGGGGAGAGTGACACCCACCATTAAAAAGTTCTAAGAGCCACGAAAGTTTTCAATCAAGTTGATATTTGTGTTTTCCCTTCTTTCATGTTTGTGTTAACACATGAACAGTTTGGATCTCAAATAAACATCATGGTGGACCTTCCAAAGGTTTCAATGTTGGGCGTCACTCTCTCCACTGCTTTCTGTGGTGGGGTGCACTCCAGCCTTGGATCTGCCTCATTCTTTGTGTCATGCCCTAAAATGATCTCTCGAAATGTTTGGACGGTGTGGATACAAAATATCATCATGGTGAGGCCCACATAACTTGGTGACATTACTTAGTCTCGCTACTCAACCTGTCAGTAGCTAATCCTCGTCCGTTTATTTCTTATCCAACCAGTTAACGAGATCACATAGACATAGATGAAGGGAAAAATACAAATATCAGTTTGATCTAAAATTTCTGTGGCCCCACAAAAATTTCAATAGTAAGCATTCAATTTTCACCATTTCCTGTGGTGTGGTCCACTTGAGTGCTTTGGATATGGTTCAATTCTAGGATCGTACCCTAAAATGAGCTGTCAAAACTGATGGACGGCGTAGATAAGCCACATACATCACCATGGGCATCGCAGAGTTTACTTAGTCAATCCGCTACCTTAATCTCTTCCATGAATTCGCTACAATCTCTTAATCTTTTTGTTTACCTCTTTACTTTCAAATCTTGGAATGTTAGGATAGATATTGCGTCCTCATAGCCAACCTCTGTCAGTCTATCACTTTTGACAGACCTTACATGGAACTAATATGCTGCTGGTCAAGCTATTTGTTACTCTAGCCATGTTTCACACTTGATACACAGGCATTTAGAAGTGGCACACATGACATTAAACCACTATCTCTATATTATAGCCCAAAATTTAGATTGGTCCAACAATCCTAAGCTCAAATTCAGGGACACTTGTTTGTTGAAATACAAAACATTGGAATTTTTTTTTTCTTCAATCAATAAATGTCCCCCAATCTAATAGTCAAATAATCAAATAAGTGCCTAATTATCACGATGACACTTTGTTAGAGTATCTAAGTTTTATCAAATCATTGTCTTTTGGAATTAAAATTTAATTCTAGAGCTACTTTAGAATTTTGGCAATGGGGAATTTAGCTGGAATTCAATTTCTGATTTTAAGCCATTTACAACTCTTCCTGAAAAGTAACTTTTCAAATTCTTAGAAATAGGATTCAAATTCTAAAGTGTCGAAGGTAACTTGACACATGAAATTCTCAAGAATCCAATTACTAGACTTGAATTCTTCAAATATCTATTTGCCAAATCACTCCTAAGTTTCTTTGAAGATGTCTCTAACCTCTCTTTCATCTCTCTTCACTGTTTGAAGTTTCAGGTGCTGCCAAAGAGGAAGAAGAGGAGGAAAAAGATGAAGGTATGTTTTTTCTTTTTTCATTTTCAATCATCTGTCACATTCTCTTCACACAACATTTTTTGGTTTGAATGCCATCATGTAATTTAAACTGCTCGATGAACATCGCATATCCTACACATGTTTTGTATCTCCACATATGTAGAGAATGACAATTTTTGTCAGTATTTGTATACACCCATTGATTTGATAAATTCAATAACCCCCTTTCCTTTTGCTTTTAGTCATATAATGATACAAATAAAAAGAAGACAGTCAGGGTACATTCTTAGATTGATCTGAACCATTTATGTTCTTACCAGTGCCATATAGATGTTACTTTATTTCAATCATACACCATTGATGATCCTAACCTTTGAATCTTGAATTTCAACACGAGTTGTTGAAAATTTTACTTTATTCATTTTCAATAATCAGAAGAAAAAAAAAAAATCTTCAAATTGCCCTTGTTGTTGGTGGAAAATGATTAGAAATATAAAAATTGGATGATCCTTGCCATTTGGTTGGAAGATTCCAAACCAATGGTTGAAAAAAAGAAAAAAAAAGGTTAATGGCCCACATTTGGTGAGAAGATGAGAAGAAATTTAGTCTTGGATTACCTAATATCTTTTTTTTAGAACATGATCTGAGTGGGTCCTACTAGATGGATGGTCTCAATTGACACATGAGACATGACCATAACCATGTACAGTAAATGGGTTCTACTGGCTCTGCCTTATCAATTTTGTTGTTCTCTTAGGCTGTTACCATTTTCTTTTGTAGTGATATACCCACAGTACCTCCCCACTTTATGTATTGTACAGATGAGCTATTTCAATCTGATGGTTCCAATGCATATGTGACCATAACGAAAACAGGTAGGGAAACTCATCAGGTGGGCCACACATTCATGAGAGAAAAGAAATAAATAAATGATTTACAAATTCATAGCAATGGCTCACATGCCCAACTTGTTGGCAGTTTCTTTTGCTTAATCACTTTGTAGTGTTCACATTTGAGAAATGATCTAGCTGAGTACGTGTATAGAAACCTTCACATGCACATGGATGCATTTGGCATCCAAGTCCCCCTGTTTGGCTAATTGTAATTGGTATATGATTCACTTTGATTTTCATCCAACTGTTTTCTTTGTGAAGGAACATCACTAGGGGAGATTACTGCCGCATGACTCGAGGAAAGGAAATTTCTATCATATAGAGGCAACCCCAAAGTCCTGGCGCTCACCCGAGTCTTGTCTTCCAACAGTCTATACAGTTCATCATGTGATTTTTCGCTTTTAACTTCCTGTCTCCATTAAAAAATCTGTGAACTCTAGTTCCTTTCTATGTTATATTTGTACCCAATAAACATTTGAAATTAGTACATTGTGATAGCTAGGGACATACTCAATTTCACTATCAGATATATTTCATTGACGATGTTAATAGATTTACATGACATTCAGTGTTTTTTTCAAAGACTTAAATCCAGCATTGAGAATATGTTTGTGTGCATAATGAAAATATTCAAACTAATGGTAGCAGTGAACACTGCAAATTCAAAACGTTTCTTGAAAAACATGGCATTGCTCACCGTTTCTCTTGTGCTCATACCCATGAGCGAACGGTCTCGTTGGTTCTGTAAGGTGACCAATGCCCCCATCCCGCCTGTTATGTGATTCAATTCCGTCGTTTTCTCATTAACTGTCTATTTTCTTAAAACACACAGTAAATCCTTTTAATTCTTTTTTTTTTTTTTTTTTATTATTAATTTCTTAAGGTTCTGTGTATGAATGTTTTAATTAGGTTATGGCTATGTAGTGACTCATCCTCCTCAAACGTGGCACAAATGTACATCTAGATGATCCAAAATTGTGGGGTCCAATTGTGAACGGAGTGTATCTCTAAAATCACAATAATCATCAATTAATTGCTATCAAATGGATGGCTAAAACTAAAATATATAGTGGTCCAAATTTGAAGGGAAAAGTCAGAAGGTGATGTAAAGTAGGTCACAGATACTTTCATGGCCAAGTTGGACCAGAAAAGGCTCGATGGGAGACAGAGATTATCCAGACGGTCAGAACTTAAAATGGATGTATCTTGCAAACTGGAATGAGTTATCGAACATAAGATATATAATTTTGGGGTAAGATCATTTCCCTATTTTAATTCTGTTTTTACTATAAATAGTAAGTTTTAGTTTGATTATAACTTTTCATCCATTGGGCTTTAGGAGTTGCGCCCAACATGAAAAGTTCTTAGAATAATTCGAAAAACGGCGTGGTGAAGCCAAACAGGACACTTTCTATTTTTAGCCAAAAACCTTGTGCACTAGTAGACATCACGACTGTCTATAAATAATAAATTTACTATTTATAATAAGTTGCGAGTAAGTTTACTATTTATAGTAAGTTGTGAATTCTAGGATTTTTAGTTGTAGTTTGATTCTGAAATTTCTTCCATTGATTAGTATCTCTATTTAAAGGGTTATGAACTCATTTATTTCATTCATTGATCAATTTCGAATTTTATAGAATTTATTTTCTATTTTCTTGCTTTTTCCTTCATGGATTTAAGAAGTCTCTGTGAGGAGTCCAAAGAAGTTTTGTGGATTCGAAATAGTTATTCCCTTGAGGAAGATGGTACTCAACCTCACATCCTTCCCTGCATCAGATGATCAATATTACCTACTCAGTGCAAATTTTCATTTATCCTCCATTGATGGTTGGGTCAGCCATTTAAACAATTTGGATTGACATGCAACTATGCAATCAAAGAGTTCCCACCATTTTCCAAATGGTACCAAGTTAAGACTGATGGGACCCTCTCATTTGATCATACAAAGATAATAGATCATCCAACCGATGAGATTCAGGGCCGCCGATCCCTACGAACCATCACGATCCCCATACAAGAGATGGGGAGCATATGATAGGAATTGTTGATTTGTAGAAACACTCTCATAAAGGAATTACACAAGGAAGAATTCTCAAATAGAATTAAAAAAGGGAAATGATATTGGTCCCGGCCTTGTTTTCTAATTGCACATTTCTCTACTTTTGGTCAAGGTTTTTTGGTTCCAATATACACCAACCTATATTCGTTGTTGCCTGAAACTGATGGCCCATTACGTTGGCCCACACATGGGATGAACAGGATTGTCCAATTGCTGTAAAAAACAAGAGGTATTTATACAATATTCAATATACAACTCATTCTCCATTTTACATGGAGCTTATTGTTGGCTTATTTTGCTAGGCCACCTTTTTTTTAAATTTAATAATGAGGGAAAGGTGGGACCACACCACTTGAATTTTATTGAAATCGAAGATACAGCACAACCATTCAGACAAGCCCAACAGAAAAAGAATTTAAGCCACACCTATCATAAACCATTACTAGGGTGAGTCAAGTCAATTTATATACTTTTTTTTTTTTTTTTTTCCTTTTTGAACTAGAAATCAAACTTCATTTCAAAAAGCTATATATGGAAATGAGAATGAATTTTCATATCTAACTTTATTTTCACAATCAACAGAAAATGTTACATATAAGTAAAACAATTTCATGAAACTCATTTCCATGCTAAGATAGGGAAGTCCACCAATCCAAGCCATGGTGTTTGAACCTTCCACCAATACAAGGGTCAAACTAGTGCTCTATGAGTGTTTAGCTTATAAATCTCTTTCATTTTACTTATTAATACATGCTTTGGGTGAATTAGTCAGATTGCCAGTTAGACCCTATTGAACCGGACTGCCAATAAAAATGGTGAGGCTTGGTTCCATTTTCAAAACATTGCTAAAGATCATCTAGCGAAACGAAGGAGCTGGCTTGATTGAGTCTTCGGCCTGATCAGATCGGTTTGAGCCGACTCAAATCTTTACTAATTACAAATCATACAAAGAAAAGTTTTTGTTATGAAAACTAATCTGGATCCAGACCATATCTAAGAGACTAAGACCCAATTCCATTCTGAATTCCATTTTTCTCTTGAAATTAGACCCAACAGGAACCCAACTAGACAACCCAAATTTGATCACATTCTTATTTGTTACATCTTACATGCGACCATAACCCGAGTGGCCCAAGTACAATTTCCTTAATACATTACAGCTGTGGTTGCTCCCTTTTGGTTTTGACCAAATACCATAGCCTCTTAAAATACCTAGAGGAGTTATATGTTCTTCATCAGTAGCAGCGGCATCACTGAAGGAATTTTTGATGCCACACATGGTAAAACATTTACACTCCAACACATTACATGAGCTAAAATATCATGCAGTATCTCAACTGCAAGATAAAATATACATTGAAAAGACGACAAGCCCTAATACAACTTGTTTGATGTGGAAGCAACCTTAAACGGAATCAAATAGTGCAATAGAAAAAAAATTCAAGCAACAAAGAACGTATGAATCTTATGTGAAAATTTCTTATGGAAAAAAACCACAACACCGAGCGATAAACAATTCACCATGAATAGAAAGTTCCAAGAGACGAAAAACTTACATATACAAAACCATTGTCTATATAAACAATTTCTCCTTCTCAAAACTCCATCTTTCCCTTTTTCACAACATGATTGACTGTAATCCTATATTAATAAGGGTGCATTAGATGGAATTAGGTGGGATGGATTTGGAATTGCATTAGGTCCGTGCCAATTCTACTCAATGTTAGCAAGTTGTGTAGGTCCCACCATGATGTGTGGGCTATATCCATACTGTCCACCCATTTTTCGAGATGATTTTAGAGCATGGGCCAAAAAATCAGGTAGATCTAAAGCTCAAGTGGACCCCACCATAGAAAGCAGCGGGGATTGAATACCTATTGTTGAAAGCTTCTTTGGAGCCATATAAGTATTGGATCTGCCTCATTTTTAGGCTCATGCCATAAAATGAGGTTACAAAATAGATGAATGGTTTGGATATAATACATGTGTTATTCTCAAGAGTTTCAAATGATGGTGGGTATATCCATTCAATAATGTACCACCGTATTACAATCATAGCATATAGAATTAAGCTAATCCCATGGTACCAGGGACTGCCACGTGTAATAATTATGTTGTTTTTAATCCCATCCCACTCAATCCTTTCCAATACTATGCGCCAAATGCACCCAAGGTTTTTATAACCCTCGTACAGAATTAGAAACAAAACCAGTCTTTCACAGTTGTGCAAACTGTCAACTGAACATATGATCAAATCGGCTCCAATCTTCGACCCATTGATCGAATTGATGCCTTAGTTGATAGAATCAGCATTTCCCAAAAGTATTAAGAGAGCAAATTAAAAATTTTAAAATTTTCTCGAATCAACACAAAATCCTATTTCAACAACATATTGAAGGCTCTCAATGTACAATATACTCCTTGGAATGATGTGCTAAAAACCTAGAGAAAATGACCACTGTAGACAAAACCTTTTACCCAGCGGTTTTTATCGCGGAATAGAAACTTAAGTTACCAACTTAGACTAGCACGTGCGGACAGCGACGTTGAGGACGAAACTACCCCTCCTTTTCACTGCGAAGACGAGAGCCGACGCTCCTCCAACTGAGAGTTGTACGAACGGCTTAGGAGAGATCAAAGTTACATGGCCCCACAGCTATGTATTTATCATATCCACAACGTTCATCCATATTTCAAAATCATTTCGGAGCATTATCCCAAAAAAAATAAATCATATCCATAAATCAATGGACCACACCACAAAGAACAGCGGGAAAATTGATTTTCACCGTTAAAATTTTTTGTAAGGCCCATCATAACATTTATTTTCCATCCAATCTATTCATAAGGTCACAAAGGCCTGGATGAATAGGAAAAACAAATTCCATGATGATCCAAAACTTCTGCAATCCCTAAAAGGGTTTCAATGGTAGACATTCAATTCCCCATTACCTTTTACTGTGTGGTCCAATTGATAGGTAGATCTGTCTTATTTTTCATCCCAAGCCTTAATACGAGTTCACCGAATAGATGGACGGTTTGGATATAACATATACCTCATAATGGGACCCACAAAAATCAGTGGGGATTACAACTGGGAAATGGAAAAAAAAAAAAAAAAGTGAAAAAGAAGACAGCAAGTTGGGGTTGACCGGGTCAATCCGGTCGACAGGCCTATGGCTACGGATTATAACCGTAGCCAAAACTACAAAGCTATGCTATTTTTTTGCCCTTTTCCTTGTTATGTTTTATTTTTAATTTTTACATGGAGAATTTTATACCTATATTTTTCTTTAATACATGTTTATATAAATATATGTGTGAGTGTGTGTGTGTGTGTGTGTGTGTGTGTGTGTGTGTGTGTGTATATATATATATATATATAAATTTTTCTCTTTTTTTTTTTCATTTCTTTCTTTATTCATTTAACAAGAATATCTTCTAAACTAAAATTAGTTATTTGACGTACCACATATGATTTTGGGGTAGGAGAAGCTATTTTGGCTAACCAACCTAGTTATTTTCTAAGATTCCATTAAGTCAATGGTCGAAAATACGTTTCATTCACTTCATGGTCAAACTAAAAATTGAGCGAGGCAAATATGAAATTGAGTGAGTAAATTGAAAATTGAGCAGGACAAGGTATGAATTGAGTGAGGGAAGCTAGAAATTGAGCGAGGTAATAGAAATTGAGCGAGGTAATATAGGAGTTCAGCGAGGGAATCTAGAAATTGAGCGAGACAACTTAGGATTTGAGCGAGGAAAGCTAGAAATTGAGCGAGGGAACCTAGAAATTGAGCGAGGTTTAGGCTACGTTGAAATTGAGCGAGAGAATCTCGCTCAAATCCTAAGTTGCCTCGCTGAATTTCTACGTTGCATCGCTCAATTAATAGGTTGTCTCGCTCAATTCCTAAGTTCCTTCGCTCAATTTATATATTGCCTCATTGGATTTCTAGCTTCTCTCACACAATTCGTAGGCTGTCTCGCTCAATTCATATATTTTTCCAGATCATTTTATGGTATGAGACCAAAAATGAGATATATCCAGTTCTCAAGTGTACCACATTACAGGAAATAGTGTTGTATGAGCGTCAACCATTAGAAACCTTTAGGGGGCCCACTGTGATGTTTGTGAGAAATCCTCCTCGTGTAAGTTCATTCATAGGGTCAAAAAGACCTGGATGAAGAGGGAAAAAAAATTTCATAATGATCCAAAACTTCTGTAACCCCTAAAAGGGTTTCAATGGTAGACGTTCAATTTCCCATTGCCTTTTACAGTGTGGTCCACTTGATAGTTAGATCTATCTTATTTTTCGTCTCAAGCCTTAATATGAGCTCGTAAAATATATGGACGGTTTGGATATAACACATACATCATGATGGGACCCACAAAAGTAACATAGCAAAAAAAAATAAAAAAAATTTAAGTTTGCCCCGCTCAATTTTCAGTTTTCCCCGCTCAATTTTCAGTTTCCCCCACTCAATTTCTAGTTTGACCCGCTCAATTTCCAGTTTGCCCCGCTCAACTTCCAGTTTGCCCCGCTCAATCTCTAGTTTGCCCTGCTCAATTTTCAGTTTGCCCCGCTCAATTTTTAGTTTTCCCCGCTCAATTTCTAGTCTGCCCTTCTCAATTTCCAGTTTACCCCGCTCAATTTCGAGTTTGCCCCGCTCAATTTCCAGTTTGCCCCGCTCAATTTCCAATTTACCCCGCTCAATTTTCAGTTTGCCCCGCTCAATTTCCAGTTTGCCCCGCTCAATTTTCAGTTTGCCCAGCTCAATTTCCAGTTTACCCTGCTCAATTTCTAGTTTAGGTTTAGGTTTAGGGATTTGAGTTTAGGTTATAGGTTTAGGTTTTGGGATTTGAGAATGGGTTTGGGTTTAGGTTATAGGTTTTGGTTTCAGTTTAGGTTATAGGTTTTGGGATTTGATAATAAGTTCCGGTTTAGGTTATAGGTTTTGGTTTTGGTTTAGGCTATAGGTTTTGATTTAGGTTTAGGTTGTAGGTTTATGTTAAGGTTTAGGTTTAGGTTATAAGTTTTTGGATTTGAGAATGGGTTCGGGTTTAGGTTATAGGTTTTGGTTTAGGTTATAGGTCTTAGGATTTGATAATGGGTTCTGGTTTAAGTTATAGGTTTAGGTTATGGGTTTTTATTTAGGTTTTGGTTATATGTTTTGGTTTAGGTTTAGGTTATAGGTTTTGGTTTAGGTTATAGGTTTATGTTAAGGTTTAGGTTTATGTTATAGGTTTTTGGATTTGAGAGTGAGTTCGGGTTTAGGTTATAGGTTTTGGTTTTGATTTAGGTTATAGGTAATAGGTTTAGGATAAGGTTTAGGTTTAGGTTATAGGTTTTGGGATTTGAGAATGGATTCGGGTTTAGGTTATAGGTTTGGTATTGGTTTAGGTTATAGGTTATAGGTTTAGGTTTAGGTTAAGGTTAAGTTTAGGTTATAGGTTTTGGAATTTAATAATGGGTTCGGGTTTAGGTTATAGGTTTTGATTTTGGTTTAGGTTATAAGTTATAGGTTTAGGATAAGGTCTAGGTTTAGGTTTAGGTTATAGGTTTTGGGATTTGAGAATGGGTTTGGTTTTAGGTCATAGATTTTGGTTTTAGTTTAGGTTATAGGTTTAAGTCAATTTCATATTTGTCCCACTCAATTTTCAGTTTGCCCCGCTCAATTTCTAGTTTTTCCCGCTTAAGTTTCAGTTTGCCCTGCTCAATTTTCAATTTGCCCCGCTCAATTTTCAGTTTACCCCGCTCAATTTCTAGTTTGCCCCGCTCAATATCCAGTTTGCCCCGCTCAATTTCTAGTTTGCCCTGCTCAATTTCCAGTTTGCTTTGAGTGGGGCAAACTGAAAATTGAGCGGGGCAAACTAGAAATTGAGTGGGGCAAACTCGAAATTGAGCGGGGTAAACTGAAAATTAAGCGGGGCAAACTAGAAATTGAGCGGGGCAAATTGAAAATTGAGTGGGACAAACATGAAATTAGCCTAAACCTATAACCTAAACTAAAACCAAAACCTATGACCTAAACCCGAACCCATTCTCAAATCCTAAAACCTATAACCTAAACCTAAACCTAAACCTTATCCTAAACCTATAAGCTATAACCTAAACCAAAACCAAAACCTATAACCTAAACCTGAACCCATTCTTGAATACGAAAACCTATAACCTATCCATAAACCTTAACCTATAACCTAACATAAACCTATACTTATAACTTAAAATTATTCCCAAATCCCAAAACCTATAACCTAAACCTAACCTTTTCCTAAACCTATAACCTAAACTTAATTTCTAAAGTGAAACCTACACCTAATTCTAATCTCAACTTCCTAATATAAATGTAAACCTAAACTTAAAAACCCAAACTTAAACCTAATCCCGAACCTAAACCCGATTTTCTAAACCTAAACCATAATCCATTCTCAAATCTAAAAACCTATAACCTAAACCAAAACCAAAACTAAAACCTATAATCAAAACTCGAACCCATTCTCAAATCCCAAAACCTATAACCTAAACCCGAACCCATTCTCAAATTCAAAAACCTATAACCTAAACATAAACCTATAACCTATAACCTTAACCAAAACCTATAACCTAAACCAATACCAAAACCTATAACCTAAACCCGAACCCATTCCCAAATCCCAAAACCTATAACCTAAACCTAAACCTAAACCTTATCCTAAACCTATAACCTATAACCTAAATTTCTAGTTTGACCATGAAGTGATTGAAATTGACCGTGAAGTGAATGAAATGTATTTTCGACCATCGACCTGATGGAATCTTAGAAAATAACTAGGTTGGTTGGATAAAATAGCTTCTCCTACCCCAAAATCATATGTGGTACGTCAAGTAACTAATTTTAGTTTAGAAAATATTCTTGTTAAATGAATAAAGAAAGAAATGAAAAAAAAAAAGAGAAAAATTTATATTTTTATATATATACACATACACACACATATTTATATAAACATGTAATAAAGAAAAATGTAGGTACAATAAAGTTCTCCATGTAAAAAATAAAAAAAAAAAAGAAAAAAGAAAAAAGAAAAATAAGTGCAGAGCATTATAGCTATGGCTACGGTTATAATCCGTAGCATAGGCCAGTCGACCCCAACTTGCTAACTTCTTTTTCATTTTTTTTTTTTTCCTTTTCCCTGTTATAATCCTCACTGATTTTTGGGTTTTAGGATTTGAGAATGGGTTCGGGTTTAGGTTACAGGTTTTGGGATTTGTGAATGGGTTCGGGTTTAGGTTATAGGTTTTAATTTTGGTTTAGGTTATAAGTTTTGGTTTAGGTTTTAAGTTTAGGTTTAGGTTTGGGTTTGGGTTTTGGGATTTGAGAATGGGTTCGGGTTTAGGTTATAGGTTTTGGGATTTGAGAATGGGTTCGGATTTAGGTTATAGGTTTTGGTTTTGGTTTAGGTTATAGGTTTTGGTTAAGGTTATAGGTTATAGGTTTAAGTTTAGGTTATAGGTTTATGATAAGGTTATAGGTTTTGGGATTTGGGAATAGTTTTAGGTTATTAGTATAGGTATAGGTTAGGTTATAGGTTTTGGAATTTGAGAATGGATTCCGGTTTAGGTTATAGGTTCTGAGATTTGAGAATGAATTCGGGTTTAGGTTATAGGTTTTGGTTTTAGTTTTGGTTTAGGGATTTGAGTTTAGGTTATACGTTTATGTTTAGGTTTAGGTTTAGGTTTGGGTTTGGGTTTGGGTTTTGGGATTTGTGAATGGGTTCGGGTTTAGGTTACAGGTTTTAGAATTTGAGAATGGGTTCGGGTTTAGGTTATATGTTTTAGGTTTTGGTTTTGGTTTAGGTTATAGGTTTTGGGATTTGAGAATGGGTTCGGTTTAGGTTATAGGTTTTGGTTTTGGTTTAGGTTATAGGTTTTGGGGTTTGAGAATGGGTTCGGGTATAGGTTATAAGTTTTGGTTTGGATTTAGGTTATAGGTTATAGGTTTAGGATAAGGTTATAGGTTTTGGGATTTGGGAATAGTTTTAGGTTATAAGTATAGGTTTAGGATAAGGTTATAGGTTTTGGGATTTGAGAATGAGTTCGGGTTTAGGTTATAGGTTTTGGTTATAGTTTTGGTTATGGTTTTGGTTTAGGTTATAGGTTTTAGGATTTGAGAATGGGTTCGGGTTTAGGTCTTAGGTTTTGGTTTAGGTTATAGGTTTTGGTTTAGGTTATAGGTTAGAGGTTTAGGATATGGTTTTATGTTTAGTTTAGAGGTTTAGGTTATGGTTTTAGGTTTAAGTTATAGGTTTTTGGAATATTTGATAATGGGTTCGGGTTTAGGTTATAGGTTTTGGTTATGGTTTTGGTTTTGGTTTTGGTTTTAGTTATAGGTTTTGGTTTTGGTTTTAGTTATAAGTTTTGGTTTAGGTTATAGGTTATAAGTTTAGGATAAGGTTTAGGTTTAGGTTATAGGTTTTTGGATTTGAGAATGGGTTCGGGTTTAGGTTATAGGTTTTGGTTATGGTTTTGGTTTAGGTTATAGGTTTTGGGATTGGAGAATGGGTTCGGGTTTAGGTCTTAGGTTATGGTTTTGGTTATGGTTTTGGTTTAGGTTATAGGTTTTAGGATTTGAGAATGGGTTTGGGTTTAGGTTATAGGTTTTGGTTTTGGTTTTGGTTTAGGTTATAGGTTTTGGGATTTTATAATGGGTTCAGGTTTAAGTTATAGGTTTAGGTTTAGGTTTAGGTTATAGGTTTTAGGATTTGATAATGGGTTCGGGTTTAGTTCATAGGTTTAGATTTAGGTTATAGGTTTTTGGATTTAAGAATGGGTTCGGGTTTAGGTTATAGGTTTTGGTTGTGGTTTTGGTTTAAGTTATAGGTTTTAGGATTTGAGAATGGGTTCGGGTTTAGGTTATAGGTTTTGGATTTTAGAATGGGTTTGGGTTTAGGTTATAGGTTTAGATTTAGGTTTAGGTTATGGGTTTTGGGATTTGAGAATGGGTTCGGGTTTAGGTCATAGGTTTTGGTTTTGGTTTAGGTTATAGGTTTTGGGATTTGAGAATGGGTTCGGGTTTAGGTCATAGGTTTTGGGATTTGAGAATGGGTTTGGGTTTAGGTTATATGTTTTGGTTTCGGTTTAGGTTATAGGTTTTGGGATTGCAGAATGGGTCGGGTTTAGGTCTTAGGTTTTGGTTTTGGTTTTGGTTTTGGTTTAGGTTATAGGTTTTGGTTTAGGTTATATGTTATAGGTTCAGGATAAGGTTTAGGTTTATGTTATAGGTTTTTGGATTTGAGAATGGGTTCGGGTTTAGGTTATAGGTTTTGGTTGTGGTTTTGGTTTAGGTTATAGGTTTTAGGATTTGAAAATGGGTTCGGATTCAGGTTATAGGTTTTGGATTTGGTTTAGGTTATTAGTTTTGGTTTAGGTTTAGGTTTAGGTTATAGGTTTTTCTTTAGAATGGGTTTGGGTTTAGGTTATAGGTTTCGGTTTAGGTTATAGGTTTTGGGATTTGAGAATGGGTTCGGGTTTAGGTCATAGGTTTTGGTTTAGGTTATAAGTTTTAGGATTTGAGAATCGGCTCGGGTTTAAGTTATAGGTTTTGGTTTTGGTTTTGGTTTTGGTTATAGGTTTTGGGATTGGAGAATGGGTTCAGGTTTAGGTCTTAGGTTATGATTTTGGTTATGGTTTTGGTTTAGGTTATAGGTTTTAGGATTTGAGAATGGGTTTGGGTTTAGGTCATAGGTTTTGATTTTAGTTTTGGTTTAGGTTATAGGTTTTGGGATTTTAGAATGGGTTCGGGTTTAGGTTATAGGTTTAGGTTTAGGTTTAGGTTATAGGTTTTAAGATTTGAGAATAGGTTCGGGTTTAGTTCATAGGTTTAGGTTTAGGTTATAGGTTTTGGGATTTGAGAATGGGTTCAGGTTTAGGTCATAGATTTTGGGATTTGAGAATGAGTTCAGGTTTAGGTCATAGGTTTTGGTTTAGGTTATAGGTTTTATGATTTGAGAATCGGCTCGGGTTTAGGTTATAGGTTTTGGTTTTAGTTTTGGTTTAAGTTATAGGTTTTAGGATTTGAGAATGGGTTTGGGTTTAGGTTATAGGTTTTAGTTTAGGTTATAGGTTTTGAAATTTTAGAATGGGTTCAGGTTTAGGTTATAGGTTTAGGTTTAGGTTTAGGTTATAGGTTTTAGGATTTGAGAATGGGTTCGGATTTAGTTCATAGGTTTTGGTTTTGGTTTTGGTTATAGGTTTTGGGATTTGAGAATTGGTTCGAGTTTAGGTCATAGGTTTTGGTTTTGGTTTTGGTTATAGGTTTTGGTTTTGGTTTTGGTTTAAGTTATAGGTTTTTGGGTTTGAGAATCGGTTCGGGTTTATGTTAAGGGTATGGTACCTGCAAATACAAATATAAACATGGCCTGTCCAAATTGCCAGGCCCTTCCAATGCTGTCCATAGGAAATGGACAACTTCATCATAGTCATAACAGCGGTTCCCACCTTTCAGGGACCCCCGCTCTTTCGGATAGCTCCGACGCATATCCGGGTCCGCTCCATTAATTTCGAGCAAATACATAAACACGGCCTGCCCAAATGGACAGGCCCCTCCAATGCTGTCCATAGGAAATGGACAACTTCATCATAGTCATACCAGCGGTTTCCACCTTCCAAGGACCCCCGCTCTTCCGGATAGCTCCGACGCACATCCAGGTCTGCTCCATCAATTTTGAGTAAATACATAAACACGATCTGTCCAAATGGCCAGACCACTCCAACCATGTGCATTGTTGAGTCAAGAGATGTACCAGATGCTTGAATCTGAAATATGCATTTAAACATAAAATGGCATTAGGAATCGCTTCTCAAAACAATCAGTTCTATGAAATCTCGGTATGTAAACAAGATATTCAAACAATCAGTTCTAGCAAATGAAAAATTACAAAATCTGTTACCAATTAGAAGGCACCTAACGAATCGGTAAGCCAGAAGTAGCTTGAAAAATTAGTAATCTTTTATGAGATTGAAAACAAACCAAGAGGAGTTATATGATCGTCTGTCTGATGACTGATGACATGAAGAGTAAGCTCACATTCTGATTTGCCACAAGTGGAAACCACAACTGGTGTAAAATTAAATGCACAATCTTTAAAATCACAAATGAAACATGTGATAATAGTCTCAAATTGAATGCACAACCTCAAGGTAGCAGCAAGGCTCCATTCAATTGAGTTGTAAAATATATGATTCTTACAAAATTTACAAAAAGAAGAATATTCAAAAAGCAATACTCCATAACAATGAGAAAGCGACAATAAAAACAAGAAAAAGGCAAGCAAAACTTTCATAATGATACTTTCTTTACCTTGAAAATCTGAGAAGGTTAATAGACAAGTCTATGAGATTCTTCTCCTCCTGATATATACTAGCCTAAACAAAGAAAACAAGCGTTGCACATGAATGAATTTGTCTCATGACTTGAACTCATTTAACCTAGAGAGCATCCAAGAACCAAGGCCCACAAGTTATATTGTTTTGACATACATCAAGATCCATAATTACATATCAAGTTCAATATTGTGCTAAAAGTGAAATCGATCAATTTCTAGACAAAACTAACAGTAAATTTTTATTTTTATTTTTAAAAAAAGATCACTCGATCTTTCTTTAATAAATGGGAGATTTAATATTGTTGCAGTATTTTCTTAATGATCTGTTTGCAACTAGCACATCTGTAGCTGGCTCAGATTAACAGCCTAGCTCACCAAACCAGGGACTGTTCTTGCATCTTTTTTCTAACCAACTGTTTTCTTAACCGATGGTTTGCAAATAGACGGTTAAGAAAAAGCTGAAACAACAACCGAAATTTGATAGAAAAAAGACAAAGATTGGACCTATTTACAATAGTCACTTGTCCATCAATTGGGTCAGCTTAGCATTAAATTCCTTCTCCAATTCCACTTCCTCTTCCAAATACCTCCACTTCAACTCTGTCTTCTTATCTTCATGCAATCGTATCAGCCTCTCTCTCTCTCTCTGCTTCAAACTCTTTAATCTAATTTGACTGGCTATCAATGAATCGAGCAATCTCTTCAAGTCTACTTTAAGGACTGTTTGGATTTGTGAATTTTTTTCTTTTTTATTTTTGAAGAAAATGGAGTTTTTTGGGAAACTCCAAATCTAGAAAACAGTCGAAAATGAAAATTTGTTTCCCACGATTGTCTTTTAGCAAGATTTTCATGAAAAAATTTCTTCATTTACAAATCTATATTCATGGAAAATTTGTTGCCAGTCTAGGCAAGGAAACTAAAAGGGGGCATTTTTCAGGAAATGAGGGAAATGGAAATGACATTTTCAAAAAATTTACAAAAACAAACAAAAAATGAAGTCCATCCGATCAATTCCTAGGTTCCTTCGCTCAATTGCTAGGTTGTCTCGCTCAATTCCTAGGTTCCTTCGCTCAATTTATATATTGCCTTACTGGATTTCTAGCTTCCCTCGCACAATTCGTAGGTTGTCTCGCTCAATTCATATATTTTTCCAGATCATTTTATGGTATGAGACCAAAAATGAGATATATCCAGTTCTCAAGTGTACCACATTACAGGAAATAGTGTTGAATGAGCGTCAACCATTAGAAACCTTTAGGGGGCCCACTGTGATGTTTGTGAGAAATCATCCTCGTCTAAGTTCATTCATAGGGTCAAAAAGACCTAGATGAAGAGAAAAAAAATTTCATAATGATCCAAAACTTCTGTAACCCCTAAAAGGGTTTCAATGGTAGACGTTCAATTTCCCATTGCCTTTTACAGTGTGGTCCACTTGATAGTTAGATCTATCTTATTTTTCGTCTCAAGCCTTAATATGAGCTCATAAAATATATGGACGGTTTGGATATAACACATACATCATGATGGGACCCACAAAAGTAACATAGCAAAAAAAATAAAAAATTTCCAGTTTGCCCCGCTCAATTTCTAGTTTGCCCCGCTCAATTTTCAGTTTCCCCCGCTCAATTTCTAGTTTGTCCCGCTCAATTTTCAGTTTGCCCCGCTCAAATTTTAGTTTGCCCCGCTTAATTTTCAATTTGTCCCGCTCAATTTCGAGTTTGTCCCGCTCAATTTCCAGTTTGCCCCGCTCAATTTCTAGTTTGTCCCGCTCAATTTGTAGTTTGGCTCGCTCAATTTCTAATTTGCCTGGCTCAATTTTCAGTTTGCCCCGCTTAATTTCTAGTTTGCCCCGCTCAATTTCCAGTTTATCCTGCTCAATTTCCAGTTTGCCCCGCTCAATGAGCGGGGCAAACTGGAAATTGTGAGCGGGGCAAACTGGAAATTGAACGGGGTAAACTGGAAATTGAGCGGGGCAAACTGGAAATTGAGCGGGGCAAACTAGAAATTGAGCGGGGCAAACTGAAAATTGAGCGGGGCAAACTAGAAATTGAGCGGGGCAAACTGCAAATCGAGCGGGATAAACTGGAAATTGAGCGGGGTAAACTGGAAATTGAGAGAGGTAAACTGAAAATTGAGCGGGACAAACATGAAATTGACCTAAACTTAAACCTATGACCTAAACCCGAACCCATTCTCAAATCTCAAAACCTATAACCTAAACCTAAACCTAAACCTTATCCTAAACCTATAACCTATAACCTAAACCGAAAGCAAAACCTATAACCTAAACCTGAACCCATTCTCGAATACCAAAACCTATAACCTATCCTTAAACCTTAACCTATAACCTAACCTAAACCTATACTTATAACTTAAAACTATTCCCAAATCCCAAAACCTATAACCTAAACCTAACCTTTTCCTAAACCTATAACCTAAACTTAATTTTCTAAAGTGAAATCTACACCTAATTCTAATCTCAACTCCCTAACATAAATGTAAACCTAAACTTAAAAACCCAAACTTAAACCCAATCCCGAACCTGAACCCGATTTTCTAAACCTAAATCATAACCCATTCTCAAATCCAAAAACCTATAACCTAAACCAAAACCAAAACCAAAACCAAAACCAAAACCTATAACCAAAACCTATAACCTAAACCCGAACCCATTCTCAAATTCAAAAACCTATAACCTAAACTGAAACCTATAACCTAAACCTGAACCCATTCTCAAATTCAAAAACCTATAACCTTAACCTAAACCTATAACCTATAACCTAAATCAAAATCAAAACCAAAACCTATAACTTACCCATTCTCAAATTCAAAAATTATATCGACGCAATTATAGCTACGGTTATAATCCGTAGCTAAAGTGTATCAAAAATTGTTATCCCTAAACCTAAACTTACACCCTAAACCTAAATTTTTAAATCCCTAAACCTAAACTTACACCCTAAACCTAAATTTTCAGTTTGCCCCGTTTAATTTTCAGTTTGCTCCGCTCATATATGGAAGGTTTGGATATAAGACATACATCATGATGGGACCTACAAAAGCAAAAAAAATATATTTCGGTTTACCCCGCTCAATTTTTAGTTTGCCCCGCTCAATTTTCAGTTTGCCCCGCCAAACTGGAAATTGAGCGGGGCAAACTGAATTTATTTATTTTTTTGCTATGTTGCTTTTATGCGAGGGAAGCCAGAAATCCATTGAGGCAATATATAAATTGAGCGAAGGAACCTAGGAATTGAGCGAGGCAACCTAGAAATTGAGCAAGGGAAGCTAGAAATTGACCGAGCCAACCTAGGATTTGAGTAAGGTAACTTAGGATTTGAGCGAGGAAAGCTAGAAATTGAGCGTGGGAACCTATAAATTGAGCGAGACAACTTAGGAATTGTGTTAGGAAATGTAGGAATTCAGCAAGGTAACTTAGGAATTGAGCGAGGGAAGCTAGGAATTGAGCGAGGAAAGGTAGAAATTGAGTGAGGCAACCTAGCATTTGAGCAAGGCAACCTAGGATTTGAGCGAGGAAAGCTAGAAATTGAGCGAGGGAA
Source organism: Magnolia kwangsiensis (assembly GCA_037074715.1). Taxonomy (NCBI): domain Eukaryota; kingdom Viridiplantae; phylum Streptophyta; class Magnoliopsida; order Magnoliales; family Magnoliaceae; genus Magnolia; species Magnolia kwangsiensis. The sequence continues at coordinate 191,267,854 of CM073571.1, read as the reverse complement.
CCTAGAAATTGAGTGAGGCAACCTAGGAATTGAGCGAGGCAATGTAGGAATTGATCGAGGAATCCTAGGATTTTAGCGAGGGAAGCTAAAAATTGAGCGAGGGAACCTACGATTTGAGCGATGCGATCTAGAAATTGAGCGAGGCAACGTAGGGATTGATCGAAAGAAGTTAGAAATTGAGCAAGGTAATGTAAAAATTCAGCAAGGAATTCTAATTATTGAGCAAGGGAACTAAGAAATTCAGTAAGGCAACCTAGGATTTGAGCGAGGCGAGGGAAGCTACAAATTGTGCGAGGGAACCTATAAATTGAGCGAGGCAACCTACGAATTGAGCGAAGAAGCTAGAAATTGAGCAAGGCAACCTAGGATTTGAGCGAGGGAATATCGAAATTGGAGCGAGGCAACTTAGGAATTGAGCGAGGGAAGCTAGAAATTGAGTGAGGAAAGCTAGAAATTGAGCGAGGCAAGTGAGGCGACGTAGAAATTGGAGCGAGGATTGAGCGAGGGAACCTAGAAATTGAGCGAGGGAACCTAAGAGTTGAGCAAGGCAACGAAAAAATTCAACAAGGCAATCGAGAAATTGAGCAAGGGAAACATCAATTTGAGCGAGGCAAGCTTGAAATCGGGTGAGGCTAACATGAATTGGAATGAACTTTAAATATAATTGACCTAGCCTAACAATTTGCTTTGTTGAATTTGACCGATCAGTTAATGAAATTGACCGAGATTTACATGAAATTCTCTTCGGTGAATTTGATCGAGCAATTAATGAAATTAACCGAGCGATTCATAAAATTTTCAGTACGCACTTATAGTGCTGAGTTAACTAAGTTGGGCACACCTAGATCCATAGCTCAATTGACAGACTGAGTAGAGATACCTCATATCAACACTTGAGGTCCTGGTATCGATTCCTAGCAGGGGTGGCTAACATGGAGTGTGTGTATTGACATGGGTGTGTACTAACAAGCTAACCTAAAAAAACTTTTTTTAAAAAATTAATAGTAAAATATTAAAAAAATTAAAAAATTAAAAATATTGAGTTAGGCCCACCTTGAATGTATGTGGACTATCCATGACGTTCATCCATTTTTCCATCTAAAGCAAGGGTTTCGGCCCAAAATGGTGGCATATTGAAATATCAAGTGGATCACACCATAGGAAACAGTGTTTCCACCGTGGAAACCTTTTTATGCCCCTACAATGATGTTTTACTTGTAATCCATCATGTCCATAGGATGATTTTCGCATGGATGAACCAAAAACCAAGATGGGAGCTTCATTCGGCATTTCAATGGTCCACAAAAAATTTATGCCATTTAGGTAAATGTATATCATACCTATCATGCGTACTGTCTTCCGTGGAGGGAACATTTTCAGAAAAAATGAGATAATGTTGATGAATAAAGAGGGTGGGATTAGTGGTGTACATCGAGTCAAACCGAGTCGAGTTGGCCTCAGCTCGACTCGGCTCGAACAGTGGCTAACCTCAGCTTGAACTCGGCTGATCTCGGTCCTCAGGCCTGATTGGCCAGCTCAGCTCAGTTCAATTAACAGCTCGGGCTGAGTTCGAGCTAAGATCGAACCGAGTTTGCTATTGAGGCATTTCCACAAACACCTTAATTGCAACTTCAAAATCCCACTGTTTTACCTACAAAGGCAATGATTTTATAGGTATTTTCTCAAACACCTTCTAAATAATAATAATAATAAAGAGAAAAAAAAGTATTTGTTCCATGTACATACCTTTCTTTCCACCTTGCCACTAGCCAAACCTTCATTGCCACCAGCTACATGTCATTCAATCATTTTATCAAACAGTTGGTGAGCAACATTAATGACAAAGTAACCAAGTCACCGAACTAGTTCGATCCAAGTTTGATTCAAGCTAGATTTGATCCGAGTCAAGTTGAGCTGGCCTGCTCGAACTCATTTTTGAGCTCAAAAAATCAATTCAACCTTGCTTGAACTCAACACCGAACTGAATCGAGCTTTTTTCAGATTGAGTAGAGCGAGCTAACCGAGCTAGCTCGATTCGTGTACACCCCTAGGTGGGATCCAGCTAGAGCGTGGTGCGATCCAAGCAACAGATGTAGCGGTGGAGTTTTCGTCCTGTTTTTTTGAAAAAAATTGGAGCGAGAGAAGGGAGGGAGAGGAAAAGCAACGGCAGTAAAAAGGAGGGGTAGTTTCGTCCTCAACGTTGCTGTCCGCACGTGCTAGTCTAAGTTGATAACTTAAGTTTCTATTCCACGATAAAAACCGCTGGGTAAAAGGTTTTGTCTACAGTAGTCATTTTCTCAAAAACCTATAAAAATGCGCTAATGCATATGCATCATGTGCTGGGAGAAACAAAATGACAGAAACTTGCATGAGATGTTATGAAACTTCTCGATCACTCCCAACTATGGCAGAAAACAAAAAGAATAGAAGAATAGGGGTATAAAAAATTTGGAGTGCAGAACAATTGTATAAACTATGGTCTTTAATTGATAATTATGATTAAACAAGACGGAGAGAACTCATTTTTTAAAGTGGAACCATCGGTCCAAAGCAAGATGGTCTACTGACGTCTACTGACCGTATACCGCTGCGCATCACTCTAAAATTTTCTCAGCGTGAATGCACCCATGGTCGTATCCTGGATCTCCAGGTTGATTATTGGCTGTTTGCAGGCTACCAATCATCCTTTATAATCCAATCCATTTAAATTTCCTCATTAGATGTAATCATAGATAGTCACATGTGTGGTGGAGATGCAGACAGCCTGTTAGCTGCTAAAGTTAAATGGAGAGTGGAGTTCTGATTGGGGTGTCCTTTTAATTTAAGATGGGCTTAGGTCCAACTAATTGGATTACCCTACAGTCTACCTTGAGGATAAATTCCAGCTTATTAAGTTGAAGTTAAATCCAATCCTTACAATAGATTGGCCTCACTGTAAGTATCATCTAATGAAAACATCAGTCCTATACACTCATCATATAGGCTACAAAATAGAAAACAATTTCTACCATTGATAAATAGAGAAACAAAAGTACAGTTTATCAATGAAAGGATATCTCTGAATTTTATCTAAAGTGATCATGCTGATAGGGCCAACCTACTGGATGATTTGGATGTGTCACTTATAAGAAATATTGGAAGTTATTCACTGGATGGACTTATAACTTATAGCCCGACCAGTTGGACAGCAGACCCCTTATTAAAGAGGTTCGGTCTGCGTCTGCTCAGTCCACGTGTATGGTTCAGCCTCGTTGCCGCCCGCGGATTAGGTACTACGTCGGCCTGTTCGGAGCTCCGGAGAGGCGGAGGCTCCGACGGCCACTGAGGGGCCACCGTGATGTATGAATTTTATCCACACCGTCCATCCATTTTTCCATATCATTTTTATTTTTTATCCCAAAAATCGAAAAGATCTAAAATTAAATGGAGCACACGGTGGGAATTAAATTTATACCGTTGAAAATTTCCTAGGGACTACAGAAGTTTTGGATCAAGGTGAAATTTATTTTTTCACTTCATCCATCTCTATATGATCATATCAACAGGTTGGATGGAAAATAAACTACATGATGCACCCTACGAAGGTTTCAATGGTGGACGTCCTTAACACCGCTACTTCGGTCCAGTTGAGTATTGGATCCACCTTATTTTCCGTCAGGTAATCTAAAATGATGACAAAAAATGGATGGACGGTGTGGATAAAATTCATACATCAAAGTGGCCCCTCAGTGGCCGTCGGAGACTTCGCCTGTCCCGAGCTCCGAACAGGCGGGGGTAGTACCTAATCCCCGCTCCAGCCAGCCTATCCATCTGCCGTTTTATCGGGTACACGTGGCAATCTGGCATCCGTTTGCAAGATATATCCATCCCTTATATGTAGATCAGGTTCCCTGTCCTAAAACCTGAATCGTGCAAAAGCCACAATGGTGGGATGATCCAAACCATCTTGTTCGGCCTTATTTTCTATATCCATCTGCTTTCTAAGGCATGGATGGGACTTCTCCATTTTGATTCTTTAGAAACACAAGCAATCCATGATTGGTCCTAACAAGTAGATGTCTCAGATTTTTTATTTTTATTATATTTATGCAAATAATATTGACCGTCCGCATTAAAAGCCATGGATCAAATGGCTAATAGTTCAAATTGGCGTGGCTATTGTATTGTAGCTCATGAAATGCGTGTTGGACCTAATGAACGGTTTGGATTTTTATTATTCTTTCATGAAGATAAATAGATTACTTGCGTGTACACTGCATATAGGTACATAACTGGTATGGTTTTTTTCTACTGCTTTATCATGGGACGCGGATTGCATCCTACCCCCGCCCGGACGGTATTCCGTCCGGGCACGATGTAAGTGTTTCATCCGAGCTGTTAATCGCTTTTCTCATAATATTTTACGTTACGAGCCAAACATTGAGTAAGGACATTTCTAACTGGACCGCAAAGTAGCGATTTAATTTCCACCATTTAAAACTTCTTGGGAGCTGGATAAGTTCTCGGATCAAGCTATTATTTGTTTTATCACTTCATCCACATCTACATTACCTTATTAATAGGTTCATCCATGTCTATATTACCTTATTAATAGGTTGGATGATATAAAAAAAAAACATCACGGTGGCCTTTAAAAAGGTTTCAACGGTGGGTGTCATTATCACTGCAGCTTCCTCCGGTGTGGTCCACTGGAGCTATAGACCTGCTTCAATTTTATAGATGTACTTTAAAATAATCTGAGAAAAGAAATTAACAGCTTGAATAAAACAATTACATGACAGTGGGCCCCACAGATACCTGCCTGGACGGATTACAGTCCGGGCGGGGGTAAGACGCAATCCGCGTCCGTTATCATGACTGCGTTGACTAACGATTGAGTACTTACTGTCCAGGCGGGGTAGGACGCTAACATCGTCTCACCCCAGTGCTTCTTTCTCGGACCGATCTGCAAAAACCATCTCCCTCATCGCTCTCTTTACATGCTCTCCAATCACTCAGGTTTGCACCTTTCTGCTGCTTTATCATGACTCATAAGGGGAGGAATCCTATCCCTGTGAACGATGGATTTATTTATTTATTTTATTTTTTATTTTTAATAATAACCATCCATTTTATAATACAGTGTTATTTTAGAAACATAAACAATATGTTGGTGGATGAGTAGATGCACAAGTTTATTATTAGACCTGGTTTTCTTTGCTCGATCTTGATCTTCCAATCTTGCATGCTATTGATCAGGACGTTGGATCATTAATTTAATTTATGTGATTCTTGCATCTTTAACTGATGTTGTTCCATGTTTCGAGAACATGTCCAAAGTTGTGAATTCCATTACATCTGGTCTAATCTTCTTTGGCCACTAATAAAAACTATAACAATCGGGTGGTGGTTAGAAACATCGGTCGCTAACTCATCTTTAATGAACAATTTTGTCCATCAATCTCTGCAAGCCACTGAATAGGCTCTATAAATCATCTGTCTATGAAGAGCAAATGATTCGGATAGTTCGATGTGACTAGCAAGTCTTGTTGGGTAGGCTCTATTCAAAATTTTGATTTAGCCCAGCCTATAATATTTTCCACCTTACTTGAATAGATGTAGGGGTGCAAGTGTACCGAATCAACCCAAGGGTCATTGGACCTGAGTGGGCCCAAGTGGAAAATTTGGTCCATGGGGTGGCTCTAGCCTCTCGGTCTAAAAGTTGCTAAATGAGTCTAGGTCCCCTCGAAATCAACTTGATCCAACCCATTTGGAGCCAGTTTTTAAATGGACCTGATTTTGACTTTGGTCCAGAGTAAAATGGAACCAAGTTAAATTCCACCCAGATTCAAGAAAAAACAATAATTGAGCATATTGGTCATTGAATGCCTGCCATTAAAAACTTCCTAAGATTCACCCTAATATTTATTTACTGTCCAACTTAAGGTTGTACAAACCTGGATGAAAGAAAGAAAAACAAATATCAGCTTGATCTTAAACTTTTCTTACCAACAAAAGATTTTAATTGTCAATAATCAATGTTTCCCATGGTGTGGTCTGAAATTTGTATCTGCTTCATTTTTTTGGACCATGTCCTAAAATATGCTGGAGAACAGATATATCAGCATGGATGTACAATGTCTCACCCTCACGCTGGTTGTAGGGTTGCATCCAACCTGTGCTCAACACGAGAGCAGATTAGGCCTCACCCGTGCCACCTTACCATAGGGCTCACCTCAATGTATGTATTCCATATTCACTCACGCTGTCCATTATTTTGGCCAAATTATTTTAGTGATCGAGCCCAAAAATGAATAAGTTTAAGGGACCACTATGACTTATTTGTTTTATCCATGCCCTCGGTCTTTTTACTCCCTCCTTTTAGGGCATGAGCCCAAAATTGAAGCATATTCCAAACTCAAGTGGACCACACTACAGCAAATGTAAGAATTGAAGGTTCACCATTGGAAACTTCTTCGTGCCAGAAGTCTTGGATCAGGCTGATATTTGTATTTTTCCCTTTCGTCTGTCCTTTTGTTACCACAACAGCCTATACTTAGGACATTCAAGCTGGTATCCAATAAATATTATTGTGGGCCCTATGAAGGTTTCAAGGATATCATTATCCCCACTGCTTCCTACAGTGAGGTCTACTTAAGCTTTTGATATGCCTCAATTTTGTTCTTTGTCCTAAAATGAGTTGGTAAAACAGATTTACGGCATGGATAAGACATACGGGGCTTTTAAGAGTTTACCTTACACTAGCTGAGTGACTCAGTAGGCAATCCGCGTCCCACACCCACAGCTAACTGTATATGAGAAAACCGTGCAACAAACTGAAGTAGGTGCATGCTTGCTGTAAAATCGAACTGGCACATTAGAGTTGTCCCACTGTAAAAACGGATTGCCTCTAAAAATAGCCATTCCATTCATCAGGTGGCCACACTTTATATCAAAGAAAACAATGGACAACCACCAATAATTCTCCAAATTCTTGTGGCGAGGATGATTTTTGGGTGAGGCAAATCTGATGAACGGATTAAAGGCACGGTGGCCTCCACATGCAACTTCAACTAGTTGTAGGTGAGACATTCCATCTTGCCACTAGTTGTATTGTAGGCTCACGGCCCAACTAGTTGCTTTGTACACTGGTGATCAGATCATCCTACCCATTGAATGTTGGAATTATCGTTTTGTAATAACCGTCCATTTTACAATTCTTAGCGTGGTCTAACCAAAACATTTCTTTATAAACATAAATAATCCTAGGCGGCTTTCCTTTAGTAAATGTCTCAAGTTTATGGTTGGACCTATTATTCTCCTATCATTTTTTGACCCTCCAATCTTGCATGCTATTGATTGGATGGTTCGATCATTTGATTGATGCAATTTTTGTTAGAAAATCAGAAACATTTTCTCTATATGTATAAATTAATGGGATTAACAATATAAAAAATTTAAAGGATGAAAATCGCTTAAAGCACAAACAAACAAATCAACAAACATTGTTTAATGCAAAAGAAACTAAGATTATTATTATTTTTTTTAATGTGGAAAACTCCCGGTTGTGAAGGAAAAATCCGTGGAACTTAGTACCACACAAATACAAAATAATAGAAATATTGGAAGTCCGATCATCAAGATACTTCTTTGGAAGACCCAAACTACATTATCTAAGCAACATGAAAGAAATGAATTTCTCACCAACTAATGATGTTGGAAAATTCCCAACACAATCCTTGAAAAAGACAATCTAAGAAACTGGCCTTGTAGATAGACCATCACCTCGAAAGTGAAAATTTCAGTAGTAAAAAACTTAATGGGCTGCTCACGAACAGCCTCAGTGATTTTGAGAAGGCAGGGGGCTGACCTCTTTCTTCGCGTGTATCGCTCGCTGGTGGGGGTGTGCGATAGATATGGCGAAGTTCGAGTATAACACTCCACTCGCTATCACTCGCTGCTCATTACCATTCGCCGATTCTTGGATTTTGAGATCAGAGTCTCGTGGAGTAAAGAGAGTTTGAGATTCGTAGCGGAGTAAGATGCTGACCTCATTTGTCAAAGATATGGATCCTATCAGAATCTTCGGATGGAGTCTCGCTTAGTTACTCGCTCGGATCTATAAGATCAAATTCAAATCCAATGGAACCGGTGCTCGCTTAGTGGCTAAGGGTGTTCTTCTCTTCTATAAAATCCATCGTTTATTCTTCTTTCTCATTTTTTATCCCATAAATTTTATAAAAAAGAAAAAAGAAAAAAAAGGTGCTTTTCCCTCCTCTTTACCTTGGCCAAAAGACCAAAATGATACACCGTGCCGCCAAAGAAAACCACTTAAACCTACACATGTGGGTCACACCTCCACATGAAGAGGGACCGTTCTTGCATATTTTGCTAATGTGGTTTGATGTTTCAACCGACGTCCTTTTGGGGGCCTTGCACAAAACCTTAGGATCTAGCCCTCCAGAACAAACCAGAATTATGGGATAATAAAAGCAATGAAGTAAATCAAAGCATCAATCACACAAGATCAGGAATTTTTACGTGAAAAACCCTCAAAGAGATAAAAATCACAGGACCTCGTCCAGATCAACAATCCACTATAAAGCAGAACGTTACAACTGATCATAAGGGCACACCGCTTGGATCAAACCTTCTTCACTCACGCAGGAGCGGATAAACAGTAAGAGAAACAAAGAAGACGGAGAGATCTCACCGATTACGAGGACGTGAAAGCGCTGAGATATGGTAGATCACCTCTACGAGCATAGCCTCCCTTCCACAAGCTTCCTCTCTCTATTTCTTTTTCTCTCACAACCCTAAGCCCTTTAGCAAACCCTTGCAAAGCTTTAGAAAATCCTAAAATACCCTGATATACACCCCAATCCCGGATACACCCCTTTATATAAGAATAGAAAGAGGTAGAACCCAAATAGGAAACAAAATTCGCAAAATCTGCGCTTCCGCAATCGCATCTACGAAAATCTTCGATCATATCGATGGTCTCTCGATAACAGCGTTGATGCCATCTGAAAGTCGCTCGATCATATCGAGACAGGACCAAAACTGTCCAGCAACCAGGGGTAAAATTTCATCAATTATCGATGCCATCGAGACACTCTCGATACATCCTCGATATGATCGGCAGGTCACTCGATCATATCGACAGGACAAAAAACAGTCCAGCGCCCAGGATTGAAAAATCCTGCAATTATCAATGATATCGAAACTCATTTGATTTCATCGATTCCACCAATGAGGAGAAAATTCCCATTAAATTTTTTCCTTTTCGACTCAAGAGGAATCCACCTTCTTCAAGCCAGCCTGGTTTATACAAACCTCAAACTTGCCCTTGAGCAAAGCCTTGGTCATCATGTCTGACCCATTATCGTCCGTGTGGACCTTCTCAAGCTGTAACACCTTTTATTCCAAAGTATCCCTAATCCAGTGATACCGAACCTCTATGTGCTTCGACTTGGAGTGCTGACTTAGATTCTTGCTCAAGTGTATAACACTTTGGCTATCACAATAGACCACGTACTAATCTTGCTTCAGGCTAAGTTCCTGTAGGAACCTTTTCATCCAAAGCATCTTTTTATATGCCTCAGTGACTGTAATGTATTCGGCCTCTGTAGTCGACAATGCTACAACCTTCTGTAGCTTGCTCTGCCAAGAAACAGCTCCCTCTGCAAACGTGAACATGAACCCCGATGTAGACTTCCTGGAGTCTATGTCACCTGCCATATCTGCATCTGTGTAGCCCTCTAACACAGGTTTTCCGTCACCATAGCATAGGCTCAACCTGGATGAGTCTCTTAGATACCGCAGTATCCATTTCACCGCTGCCTAATGTTCTTTATCAGGATTGGTAAGATACCGGCTGACCACACCAACCACATATGCTATGTCTGAACGTGTACATACCATAACATGCATTAAACTTCCTACAGCTGACACGTAGGGTATCTTCTGCATATCTTCCACTTCTGCCTTCGTCTTATGATATTGCTTGTCGCTCAATCTGAAGTGACCATCCAGTGGAGTACTGACCGGCTTCGCTGCATTCATATTGAACCGCTTTAGGACTTTCTCAATATACCGCTCTTGTGACAGTCAAAGCTTCCTTCTACTTCTGTCACGGGTTATCTCCATTCCTAGGATTTGTTTAGTAGGGCCCAAGTCTTTCATCGCAAATGACTTTTCCAACTCTTATTTCAGCCTGTCGATCTTTTTAATATCTTTTCCCATGATGAGCATGTCATCAACGTATAAGAGTAGAACTAACAAATCACCATCTGAGAACTTGCGCGTGAACACACAGTGGTCCGACTCCGTTCTGTCATACCCATACTGTAACATAAACGAATCGAACTTCTTGTACCATTGCCGTGGAGCTTGTTTCAGCCCATACAAGCTCTTCCTCAGCCTACACACTATATGTTCCTTGCCCTTGATTTCGAACCCTTCTGGTTTGTCCATGTAGATCTCTTCTTCCAAGTCACCATGGAGAAAGGCAGTTTTAACGTCTAACTGCTCTATCTCCAGATCCATGCTAGCTGCCAACCCAAGCAACACCCGTATGGATGTTATCTTCACCACATATGAGAATATCTCCTCGATGTCTATGCATTTCCTCTGATCGAACCCTTTCACCACAAGTCTGGCTTTGAACCTCGTTTATGAATTCTTCTGTTCAACCTTCTTTTTGAACACCCACTTGTTGCTCAAAGATTTCTTGCCCTTAGGCAGTTTCACCATGTCATAGGTGTGATTCTTATGCAAGGATTCCATCTCCTCTTGCATAGCTTTCAACCACTCCTCTTTATGCTCGTCGGCTAGGGCCTCAGAATAGTCTTTTGGTTCTCCCCCATCAGTCAGCATAATGTACTCATGCGGCGAGTACCTCTTGGACGGCTATCTGTCCCTAGATGACCTCCTCACCTGTGGCTCAATAGGTGGATCAAGTGGAGGCTGCTCCCCCGGTCCATCTTATATAGGAACTCCCTCGTCCTCTACACCTTGTTGTACTCTCCCGTCATCAGGCACCACGGGAGGAATAACTGGATCCATGTCTTCTAGCTCACCTGAACCAGGCTGGTTCTTCTCTGGCTTACCAATGTCTTCTATACACTGATCTTTAAAGAAAACCACATCTCTGCTCGTGATAAGCTTCCTCTCGGTCGGATCCCATAATCTGTAACCGAATTTTTCATCACCGTACCCCAAGAACACACATTGCCTGATCTTCATATCGAGCTTGGACCTCTCGTCCTTCGGTACGTGAACGGATGCCCTGCATCCAAACACCCTGAGATGACTGTACGATGGATCATGTCCAGTCCACAACTTCTCGGGTACTTCTCCATTCAATGGGGCTGATGGAGACCTGTTTATCAAATACACCGCCGTGTACATTGCTTCTCCCCAGAACGTCTTGGGCAACTTCGCATGGGATAACATGCATCTGATTCTCTCAACAATGGTGCGATTCATTCGCTCAGCTACACCATTATGCTGGGGGGTCTTGGGAACCGTCTGTTCATGCCGTATACCCAGGGACTTGCAGTACTCATGAAAGTCGCCAATGTATTCACCACCATTATCAGTGCCGATGCACTTCAATGATCTACCTGTCTCTCTCTTAACCATAGTATGAAACAACTTAAACACACCAAAGACCTCGTCCTTGAATTTCAATGCATAAACTCAAACCCTCCTAGATGCATCATCTATAAAAGTAACAAAATACAATACCCCACCCAAGGTTTTTGTCCTCATAGGACCACACACATTAGAATAAACTAAATCTAATGCATGCACTTTATTTACATGAGAAGCAGTTTTAATGAATGAAACTCTATGTTATTTCCCTGATAAACAATTAAGACAGGTTTTGAGAGGCACACCTGTCACGTCTGGAAGGAGCCGCTTCCTCGCTAGTAGCTGAAGCCCTTTTTCACTCATGTGGCCTAGATGCCTGTGCCACATGTCAATAGCTGAATCTTCCGCTGCGTTCAACTCACCCTTGCACACACTGACACTTGCCTTGTAAAGGGTGCAACACTTCTTTCCTCTAGCTGCGATCAACGAACCCTTGATGAGCTTCCAGCGCCCACCAGCAAACTGACTTTCATAGCCATCATCATCCAACCTTCCCGTCGACATCAAGTTGAGGCGAAGGTATGGGATATGCCTCACATCCCTGAGAACCAATGTGCAGCCCACATCGGTCTTCACACAAATATCACCGACCCTTACGATCTTCGATATGCCAGAATTTTTCATCTTCACGGTCCCATAGTCACCTGACTTGTAGCCTGTGAAGAAGTCCCTGCGTGGAGTCGCATGAAAAGAAGCTCTTGAGTCAATCACCCAGTCGGTGTCCTGACCCGTAGCCTTGAGACAAACATCATGATCTGTGGAAAGAATAATAACTATGTCGCCATCTGAAGCAACTGCAGTAGAATCTGATTCATTTTTCTTTTCTTTTCCTTTTCCTTTCCTGTTGTTCTTATTCTTACGACATTCATGCTTGTAGTGACCCTTCTTGCCACAGTTCCAGCATTCAACATCCTTTCTGTTACTTGACTTGCCTCTTGATTTATCTCGGGCCTTCCCGCCCTTCCTGTTCTTTCCTCTTCCTCGTTGTGTCACAAGGGCCTCTTGATGAGTAGACTCCTGAGACTTCCTCTTTGTCTCTTAATTGAAGAGACAGCTAGTAACTTGTTCCATCGATATCTTTCCATCTGGCGCGGAGTTACTTAAAGACACCACCAATGTCTCCCAACTGTCAGGCAATGAACTAAGCAATAGTAAAGTCTGCAATTCATCATCCAGGACCATCTTCATAGCGGAGAGCTGGTTCATTATATTGCTGACCTCATTCATGTGCTCGGCCACAGAACCACCATCCTTGAACTTGAGATTCACAAGTTGTCTTATCAGAAAAATTTTATTACTGGCTGTCTTCCTCTCATACATCCCTTGTAGTTTCAGTCATAGGCTAGTGGCTGAGGTTTCCGTAGACACATGGTGGAATACAGAATCATCCAGCCATTGTCTAATCAACCCCACCGCCTTTCGGTCCAACTTCTTCCAATCATCATCGGTCATATCCTTGGATTTTGCTGATATGTCTAAAATTGGAGAATATAAGTCCTTGCAATAAAGCAAGTCCTCCATCTTAGCCTTCCATATGGTCCAGTTAGAACCATTGAGGTTGATCATCCTTGATGAGCCACCTTCCATAATTCCAAACCGATCCTACCCGTTCAATGAACTTAACTCTGATACCACTTTATTGGGGGCCTAGCACAAAACCTTAGGATCTAGCCTTCCAGAACAAACCAGAATTATGAGATAATAAAAGCAATGAAGTAAATCAAAGCATCAATCACACAGCACCAGGAATTTTTACGTGGAAAACCCTCAAAGAGGTAAAAACCACGGGACCTCGTCTAGATCAACAATCCACTATAAAGCAGAACGTTACAACCGATCACAAGGGCACACCGCTTGAATCAAACCTTCTTCACTCACGCAGGAGTGGATAAACAGTAAGAGAAACAAAGAAGACGGAGAGATCTCACCGATTATGAGGACGTGAAAGTGCTGAGATATGGTAGATTACCTCTACGAGCATAGCCTCCCTTCCACAAGCTTCCTCTATCTATTTCTTTTTCTCTCACAACCCTAAGCCCTTTAGCAAACCCTTGCAAAGCTTTAGGAAACCCTAGAATACCCTGAAATACACCCCAATCCCGGATACACCCCTTTATATAAGAATAGAAAGAGGTAGAACCCAAATAGAAAACAAAATCCGCAAAATTTGCGCTTCCGCAATCGCATCTGCGGAAATCTTCGATCATATCGACGATCTCTCGATAACAGCGTCGATGCCATCTGAAAGTCGCTCGATCAAATCGAGACAGGACCAAAACTGTCCAGCAACCAGTGGTAAATTCCATCAATTATCGATGCCATCGAGACACTCTCGATACATCCTCGATAACATCCTCGATATGATCGGCAGGTCACTCAATCATATCGAAAGGACAAAAAACAGTCTAGCGACCAGGATTGAAAAATCCTGCAATTATCGATGATATCGAAACCCTTTCGATTTCATCAATTCCACCAATGAGGAGAAAATCCCCATCACGTCCAACATATTGCAAAGACATTAATTCCATTAAATCTAGTTCAATCTTCTTTCATCACTATTAAAAAACTACAGCAATATCATGTGGTCCCAAACATCCGAGTGGACTTGAGACCTCTGATTTAAGAGGTTCCATCCATCTACGTTATCAGCATGATGTATGGCTCAGTCTACTAGCACCTGTATACAATAACGTATCCACACATCATATGCGGAATGGGGAAGCGTATTGGCTGATGTACCACACACCAGCTATATAGCTGCTGTAGGTACGTGTGTGCGAAGATGAGCACGGACGCTCCTCGTGCTCCAAGCTGTACGAACGGTTCAAAGGAGATCAAAGTTACATGGGCCCATAGTGACGTATTTATTATATCTACACCGTTAATCTATTTTTAGAGATCATTTTAGAGCATTATTCAAAAAATGAATCATATCCAAAAATCATTTGGACCACACCACAAATGGCAGTGAAGATAATGATTTTCACCGTTAAACAATTCATAGGGCCCACCATAACGTTTATTTTCCATGCAATTTGTTCATAAGGTCACAAAGACGTAAATTAAGAGGAAAAACAAATATCATATTGATCCAAAACTTCTGTGACCCCAAAAAGGGTTTCATTGGTAGACATTCAATCCCCCATTGCTTTTTGCAGTGTGGTCCACTTGATAGTTATATCTGTCTTATTTTTCATCTCAAACCTTAAGACAAGCTTGCCAAATGGATGGACGGTTTGGATATAGCACATACCTCATGATTAGCCCCATGTAACTTGCTGACCTCAATACATCAGCTATATAGCTTGTGTGGGGTACACTAGCCAATCGGAAACGGATTGGCTACTCCCCCTGCCACTAGCCAATGGCTGGTGGTTGGTGCTATGTGGCCCCATCATGATGTAAGTGTTTCATCCATGCCGTCCATCTACTTTTCCAGATCATTTTATGGTAAGTAACGAAAAAAGAGATATATCCCAATCTCGAGTGGACCACATTACATGAAAAAGTTTTGACTGAGCGTGGACCATTAAAAACTTTTTGAGGGCCATTAAATTTTTGGATCAAGCTGATCTTTGTTTTCTCCCTTCATATGGGCTTGTATGACCTAATCAACAGATTGGATGTCAAATAAACAGTACAGTGGGCCTTAGGAGGATTTTAATGGTGGTTTTCCTTTGGTGTGGTTCACCTGAGATTTATATCACACTCATTTTTTATATAAAGCACTAAAATGATCTGTAAAAATGGATGATCAGGATGGATGAAACATATACATCATGGTGGGGACCACAGCACCGACCACCAGTTACGGGTCTGGTCGCAGGCGGAGTAGCCAATCCGCTTCCGCAGATCGGTTCCTTTGCCCGGATCTTAATTCTTAGGCTATCAGTGGATTCCTATATACACTGAGGTCAGTGGATCCCTGATTGCGCGGCCAACTGTAATATACTTTTCTTAGATCCACACCATTAATATTCCGTTTCACCCAATCATTTTAAGCATAATCCAAAAAATGCAGCAGATCAAAATCTCAGATACCACACCACAGGAAAGAGTGGTGATTGAACCTTAAAAACCTATTGTAGGCCACAAAATTTTGGATGAACCTGATATTTCTGTGGTCCCTTCATCCAAGTCTTTGTGACTTAATCAATAGGTTGAATGACAAATAAACATTGCGGTTGCCCCTAAGAAATTTTTAACGGTGTAAGTTCAATCACCACTGTTTACCGTGGTGTGCTCTACCTGAGATTTGGATGATCTGCTGTTTTTTTCGGCTCATGCCCAAAAATGAGTGGAGAAGTGAATGGATGGTGTGGATATAAGGAAAATTCATCACGGTCAGCCCCATGGTCAGAGATCCACCGAAACCCAGTCCCTATTATGCTAATCAAGTTGGTCATACGTGTCCGAAACAAATAAAACCAAATAGACATTGTGTAGCCGTCCATTTGTTTCGTTTTATCTAGCCTTCCATCCGTCGCGTTAGTTGTTGTTGTTTTAGCCGTCTGTTTGTTTCGTACAGCACAGCCACATGATTGAAGGGATCAGGATGCCCTTCGGGCCAAAGTATATAACAGGCTGGAAACCATACAAAAATAGCACTGATGCGATGATCCAATCTATCCTTTACTCGGCCTTATCTTCAGTTTATGTAATCAATATGACTCTTTTAGAAACAGAACCAATGCATGATGGGTTGAATTATTTTTCTATAAACAGTATTAACCGTCTTTTGACTGATTGCAGGAGCCATCTTCCATCTTCTTCTTTCTACAAGCTCTCTATTCATTTCAGTATGTACTCGTTCTCGACCTTCCAATCTTGGATCCTATTGATCATAACCTTCAATCATTTTATTGATGTGATTCTTTCTTTTGTTTTTTTACGCACCCACACACACCACAATGGATACTTAAACCCATGACATCGTTAAGCCAAGATTAACTGATGTTGTTTGATGTTTGGACTATCCATACGTGTTCAAAGTCGTTTATTCCATTAGATCTAATCAATCTTATTTCATTACTGTACAAAAACTGCAACAATGAGGTGGTGTTAAATGTCCTTTACTTGAGTCATCTTTAATGAACAATCTCGTCCATCAATTTCTGCAAGCCACTAAGTGGACGGTTTAAATAATCTGATATAATGATTTTTCAAGGCTGCCTGTGAAGAGCAAGCTGGACCTAATGGATGGTCCGGATATTTGACTTGGATGCCAATGATTCCACCTGCAGCTATGTGCATGGCAAGGTTTCCATGGATAGAGCCCACTAGATTATTTCTCAATTAGAATGTGTGGTTCAACATGAGGTAATGAATTCCGAGTATCCATTGTGGTGAAATCCCACTTGGTGTGGGTGTGCGTGCATGTGTAAAAACCTGTGTCATTCTATCACTTAGGTTTTTGTATTAAGTTGTTCATGTTGACCAGGAGTGGATTAAATTTAAGGGCCTGTTTGATTTTTCAGTCCTCCGTGGATGTACAGTAAATAGGCAATTATTATTGTTTTAGTTTATTTGAAAACCAGGTTGTATTTTTATCTTAAAAACCGGTTCAAAAAGATTGACTTAATTTTTTGGGCGCCACTGTAATATATGAGACATATCCACGCTGTACATCAGTTTTACCAAAATATTTTGGGGTGTGACTCAAAAAATTAGGCAGATCCAAAGCTCAAGTGGCCCACACCAAGGAAAACAGTAGCCTTAAAATGTCCATCGTTGAGAGTTCTTACATATATCAGGCCCACATTGATGCCTATTGGTCATCTAATTGGTTGATAAGGTCACACAGACATGGATAAGGAGAAAACACATGTAGCAGGTTGATCCAAAACTTTTTCGGGGCCTTTTGGTTTCTATGGATAGGCGTTCAATTCCCACTATTTCCTATGGTGTGGTCCACTTGAGTTTTGGAGATGCCACATTTTTGGGTTAATGTCCTAAAATCAGATGGCATAACAGATGGACGGTGTGGATAAGACGTGCATTACATTGGGCCCCATATTTATTTGGCATTGGTGCTCGATTTTAGTGTTAACACGTCAGCCTTAGGAGTGATGTAATTATTACTTATTTACAAAGTATTTACACGGTATATTTGAAAAATCAAATAGCCCTAAGTAGGGTGTACACGAACCGAATTAGCTCTCTCGAATCGACTCGAAAAAGCTCAATTCGACTCAGTTTAAAGTTGAGTTTGAGCTGAGTTGAGCTGATTTTTTTACCTCAAAAATCTCTTGAACTAATTTCGAGCTTGCCTGAGCTCGACTCAACTCGAATCGAACTCGGATTGAACCAGTTCGGTGACTCGGTTACTTTGATATTGATGTTGCTCACCAAGTGTTTTATGAAATGACTCAACGAAGTGTCAACTAGTGGCAAGGAAGGTATGTATGAAACAAATACCATTTTTTTTTCTTGATTTTGATGTTTCCTACAAGGTGTTCGATGAAATTCTTCTAAATAACTGCTGATGTTTTACATACAGTGAGAAATTGAAAGTGTATTCTATCTGTTTGTGAAAATGCCGTGGAGGCTCAATCTTGGCTCAAACTGGGCTTGAACCAGCTCGAGCTATTGACCGAGCCGAGTCGAGCTGGCTAGTCAAGCTCGAGGACCAAGCCGAACCGAGTTCGAGCTAAGGTCAGCTAGTGGCCGAGCCGAGAAGCTCGACTTGGTTCGACTCATGTACATGATGTAGAGCGGGTCGCGGACAATTTCATGGCCGAGATGGATCAGCAAAGGCACGGTCGACAACATAAGTGATCCGAACCGTTGGACCTTAGATCGGGTGTATCTTGCAATCTGGAATGAGTTATCTGACGTAAAATATATGAATTTGGGGTAGAACGAGCTACTTTAGCCAACCAACCCTGCTATGCTGGGTTGCGCAGCCCAGATTTACGAGAAACCCCCTGATCGATGGTCATTTTCCCATTTTAATTTCGTTTTTACTATAAATAGTAAGTTTTAGTTTGCATATAGCTCTTCATCCGTTGGGCTTTAAGAGTTGTGTCCAACATGAAAAGTGCTTAGGATAATTAGGAGAACAGTTTGGTAAAGCCAAATAGGACACTTAATTACTATTTTTGGCCGAAAACCTTGCGCACTAGTAGACATCACGACCATCTATAAATAGTAAGTTTACTATTTATAGTAAGTCGCGGATTCTAGGAGTTTTAGTTGTAGTTTGAGTCTGATTTCTTTCCTGTTGCTTGGTTCCCTTATTTAAAGGGGTGTAAACTCATTTTTATGGATTCATCAATTAATTTCGAATTTATTAGAATTTATTTCTAGTTTCCTGCTTTCTTTCCTTGTGAATTCGAGAAGTCTCTGTGAGGAGTCTAGAGAAGCTCCGTGGATTCGGAGTAGTTATCCTTGAGGAAGACTGTGATCGACCTCATCACGTTCATCCCTGCATCAGTACACCTCTAGCCCTAAGTGAATTTTACAAAATACCACTTCATTAATATCATTTTTACATCTTAGTACCTTTTAAAATTAACTTTTTTTTTATTAGACTACCTTATTAATCAAGATAATTGTTAAAGGCCTTCCATCAGTTATTTTTCTTTCATTTCTATCATGTTTTTTTTTTTTTTTTTTTGAAATAAAATGTCAAAATGCCCATAGTATTGCTAACTTAATTACTTGAATGTAAATACTGACTTCCAGAATACACACCAATGGTATACTATGTTGACGTGGCATGTTTTGTGGGCCTTAACATGATTATATCCGCACCGTCTATCCATTTTGCCCGATCATATTTTAGGGCATGGGCCTAAAAAAGGAGGAAAATACAATGCTCAAGTAGACCACTTTGAAAATAGTGGGGACAATGATGCTCACCGTTGAAACCTTCTTAGGGCTACCATGATGATAATTTGTCATCCAACCAGTTCATAATATCACACAAAGCTGGATTATGGAAAAACAAGAATATCAGCTTGATCCAAAACTTTTTATCGAGCAAGAAGTTTTGAATGGTAGACATTCATTTTTAACTTGATCAACCTAGTAGCCCACCTAATGAAAGGTCTTTCTAAGTTTAGGGCTAGCTTAGCATAGGCCAGGTGGGGTCAACATGATGAACGGCCCACATCTATCATACAAATGAGCTAAACCTGATCTTTGAGAGAGAGCTTGGTGAAAGGGGAGACATAGGGACGGGATATGGTGGGGAGAGAGGTGGTGCTCCTCAGCCTCCCCATATATGGTGGGGTGCACCTTGATGTATGTATTGTATATCTACTGAGTCCATCCATTTTGCCGGATCATTATAGGGCATGAGCCCCAAAATGAATCAGATCCAAATCTCAGATGGACCACACCATAGGAAACAATGATGATTGACCATTAACAACTTCTCGTGGGTCACAAGATTTTTGGATCAAACTGATATTCATTTTTGCCCTTTATCCAAGTTGTGTGACCTTATCAACAATTTGAATGGAAAATAAACATTACGGGAACATTACAGGGGGCCCTAGGATGTTTCCAACGGTTGAGCATTTTAACTACTACTGTTAATTTCTTGTAGTATGGTCCACCTAAGATTTGGATATCTTTTATTTTTGAGATCATGCCCTAAAATGAGTTGAAAATTGATGTATAATGAGTCGCAAAATCATTCATGACTAAGATGGACCGAATAAAAGAAGCCAAGAAGGATCGAACACATTGAGTAATACAGTTTGACTGATTGACAAATCTAGTCGACCGGTCGAAATTCCTCCAAAAATTTTACATTGCTTGCTAGCTGATTTCTTCCAATTTAGATAAGTCCAAATATTGTTCGAAAGGACGAAATATTGTTCCAGATTGCTTGCTTGCTGGCTGATTTATGCCAGTTTAGACAGGTCGCCAGATCTTGTCGACAGCTCAAAATCTATTTCGACAGGTCGACGGATCGAGTCGACAGGTCGAAAATCATAGAATTTTTTGTTTAAATCTTTGGACACTTTTTTGTTGTTTTGACAGGTTGATGGATGCAAAAAATTTACACGATTTTTAAAATTTTTTTCCTAGTTTGATTAGAACTCTTTGATTATGTTTTTGGGATTTATTTAGGGTTATTTAAAGGGGTTAAACTCACTTTTATTATGGAATCAATCAATAAACTTCTTAAGAATTTTCTAATTTTTTCTCATGGATTCAAGAAACCTCTCATGGATTCAAGAGTACCATGTGGATTCAAGGTATTTATCAATCGAGGAAAACAGTGATTGACCTTATCGCGTCCTTCCCTGCATCAATTAGTATCAGAGCGAGTCTTTCTCCTCGAATATATGGCTTCTAACAACGGATCAGGCAACATTCCCATAAACCATGCTCCAGGGAATCTTTCCTTAACAGTGGCGGGTTTTAAAGCGGCACAGTGAGAGAATCGGTGAGGGCTGCAGGTTGTCATCGATTGCACGACAGAGGCTATAAGGCAGCTCCGTGTTCGTGGTAGTGATCCACCCTTGGTGGTATGAAAATTCGTAATCATGTCAATCGTAGGGAGATGTTGGCAGTAAACCACAGGATCATGCTTGAGGAGGTGGGATCCAACAATGAAAGGATCAACAACATGATCCTCCAATATCCTGGACAAGGCGACGATCAAGTAGATCGGGCAAATCAAGAATTCAGGATGAAAGTCAATCTGTCTAACTTCAATGGTTAACTTCATATTAAGAATTTTCTTGATTGGCTTTCTGAAGTTGAGTGATTCTTCGACTATATGAAAATTCTTGAAGCGAAGAAGGTTAAGCCTGTGGCTTAAACGTTAAAGGGCGAAGCTTCAGCTTGATGGGAATAACTTCATCTTGCATGGATGAGATAGATTAAAGCACCAATCTGTACATGGCAGCGAATGAAGCAGCTGTTGTGTGCGCGATTCCTCCTTAACGACTACGATCAGGTATTGTTCCAATAATACCAAAAATGTCGACGGAGTAGTCAGTCAGTGAGAGATTACGTATAAGAATTCTACTGCTTAGTAGCATGGAATGATTTGGTTGAAACTGAATCACTGTAAGTTACCCGATTCAAAGGTGGGTTGAATGTTGCAATCCAAGATCGGGTTCAGATGCAACCCGTGTGGATGATAAATGAAGCGATCAAGTTAGCCACATGAGTGGAAGCACAACTTAAGTGTCCCAACACACAAACTTATCCTACCACTAGGGTCATGCAGTGAGCCCATCCCAGGGAGCTTCACAGGCGAAAGGGAAAGAACTTATAAGGGTGCAATCAACCTCCTACATACGTGAACTGAGATTCAGGAAGTGGGCAAGTTGGACCCCAAAGGGGCATGTCCACTGTTGTCGATCTGGGTAGGATCTCGAACCCTTATGATTGGCTAAGGCCCGACCATTGTTATCATTATGGCCAACCAGGTCACTTATCAAACACTTGCCTTAACGACAAGTTTCTAACCTCGCCATCAATGATGATAGTACTGGAAACACTGATGAAGACTTGGATGTTGATGATTTGGTGCACATCGATCACAGAGGATGAAGAGGATGAGGCAGATTGGGTTACGCATGATCATGGTGAGTCGCTCATCGTGAGGCGACTATTGTATGCACCAAAGAAGAAGGTAGACCCACAGTGACACAATATCTTCCGAACTAGGTGTACGGTGAATCGAAAGGTTTATGATGTGAATATCAACAGTGGAAGCAACGAGAACATCATTTCCAAGTTCATGGTGGAGAAATTATAGCTGAAAACGGAGCATCATCCCTCCCCGTTCACGATCGACTGGATTAAGAAGGTCAGTAAAACGAATGTAACTGAACAATGTACAATAAATTTTTCAATTGGTAAACATTATAAAGGCCAAGTTGTATGTAACGTTGTTAACATGGAGGCTTGTCACATTCTACTCAGTCCTCCAACCATGGCACCACTCATAGAGGAGAAGATAATGTGTACGTTTTCGTCAAGGATAGCCGAAAAACTATACTAGCCCCTATGAACCTAGAAGAGCCACTCGAAGCTTCTAAAGTTGAGGGATGTTCTTTCCTAACCATACGAGACTTTGTGGAGGAATTAAAAAAGACGGGACAAACTTATGAATTAATTATAAAAGGAAAAGAACCCGAGACCACCATCATTCCCGAGAAACTAAAACACTTACTACTTAAATTTAAATAAATTTAGCTCGACAACCTTCCCGATGGATTGTCTCTCACTCGGGATATTCAACACTATATTGAGCTTGTCCCAAGTCCAGCTTACCCAATTGTCCTCAATATCAAATGATTACGAAGGATTACGATATTTTGCAAGGCCAACTGAATGAGTTGATTTGTAAAGGTTTATTTTAAGAAAACATGAGCCCATGCGTCATTATTACCCTATTAACTCCTAAGAAAGATGAGAGTTGGCACATATGCATCGATAATCGAGCGATCAATAAGATTACCATAAAGTACAAATTTTTCATACCATGGTTGAAAAAGATGTTTGATATGCTAGAGGGTGCAAAGCTATTTTTTAAATTAGATTTAAGGAGTAGCTACCATCAGATCTGAATATGGCCAAGTGATGAGTGGAAGATAACTTTTAAGACCAAGGATGGGTTGTACGAATAGTTGGTCATGCCCTTTAGTCTTTCAAATGCACCTAGTACATTCACGAGGTTGATAAACCAAGTTCTGAAGTAATCCATGGGGCGGTTCGTAGCGATCTACTTTGATAACATTTTGATATACGGTTAGGATGAAGCAAGCCATATGGGACACCTCAAACAGGTCCTTTAAGTGTTCATCGCAAATAAAATGTGTCTCCATAAAAAATGCAACCTTTTAACCATTAGCCTGCTATTGTTTGGCTTTTTCATGACGTCCACGGGCATCCAAGTGGACACTAAAAAGGTGAAAGCCATCAGCGAATGGCTAGTTCTAATAAACATCTATGAAGTATGAAGTTTTCATGGGTTGGCGATATTCTATCATCGGTTCATGAATAATTTCAGCATCATTGTGTCACCGATTACAAATTGCATGAAGAAAGAGCCATTTCAGTGGACTAAGGAAGCTAATATGATTTTTGCTGAAATCAAGCACAGATTGTCCATAAGGCACTCTTGAATCTACAAGGCACTTTTCCATCCACAAGAGGTTTCTTAAATCCACAAAAGAAAATAAGAAAACTCTTAAGAAGTTTATTGATTGAATCCATAATAAAAATGAATTTAACCCCTTTGAATAACCCTAAACAAACCCTAAAGATATAATTAAAGAGCTCTAATTAAATTATGAAAAAAATTCAGAAAATCGCATAAATTTTCCACGTCCATCAACCTGTCGCCGACCAGTTGAGTCAATAGGTCAAAACAATAAATTAAAAATTTTTTTTTTAAAAAAAAGTGTCCAAGATTAAATCCAGAAATTATGTGATTTTCAACCTATCGAATTGGATTTCGACCTGTCGAACTATAGATTTTGACCTGTTAACAAGATCTGTCAACCTGTCTAAATTGGCAGAAATCAGCTAGCAGGCAATCTAGAACAATAATTTGACTTGTTCAATAGTATTTCGATCTGCCTAAACTGGTAGAAATCAGCTAACAAGCAATTCGGAATTTCTTGCAGAATTTAGACCCGTCGACTAGATTTGTCGACCCGTCAAAGAGTTTATTCGATCCTTTTTAACTTCTTTTCTTCGGTCCATCTTAGCCATGAATGAGTCTGTGACCGTTCTACATCAACAAAATAAATGTATGAAATGAATATATAATCCATACATCAAGGTAAGCCCCACGGTCAGGGCTTGAACGTGTTGGGTGAGGTCAGGACATACTTAATTCGCGCCTTGCCTATTGACGGCCTACAACAACCTGTTGCAAAGGAAACTGGGTAGGGCCTATATATCGTGATGTACGTTTGCCAGAAATCCGCCTCATCCATCCGTCTTTTTAGATTATGTTAGGAAATGAGGCCAAAAATGAGATAGCTCCAAAATTCAAGTGGACTGTAGGATAGGAAAAGGTGGGTATCAAATGCCTAACGTTGACACCTCCCTGGGTCTATTATGATGTTTTATATGCCATCCATGCCGTTCATATGGTTGGAAACAAGTTCCTCGTTTGATCACCCAATTGCATGTGTTCCATGATCTCTCTGCACAATTAGTCATAACCTGATCGATGGTTCTTGCATGTAATTTTGAATTTGATGTGGTAAAGTTCTGTAGGCCTTGGCAAGGGTGGTAATAATCTAGAAACGCCACTTTTCTTTAATAAAATCTTGATTTTAGATTTAGTAATAGAATGATACCTGAATCCATTTATGATAGAGTTTCAAGGCACATGACACTTTCGCTTGAGTTGAATCCATTTATGATAGAGTTTCAAGGCACATGACACTTTCGCTTGGGTCGAGGTTGCCACTCCGCTCTGAGATGGATCAAAGTAGAGTGAGCTCATTCCTACTCGGATGAACTAAAAATACAAAAACATTAGCCTAATCCAAAACTTTTGTGACATTTAACCCTCATTGTTTCCTGTCATGCTGTCCACTTGATTTTATATTTGCCTTATTTTTGGCCCATGTCCTAACATGATATGGAAAAATGGATAGATGGGGTGGATTTCTCACAACCTTCATAGTGGACCTCACCTAGTTTTCCTGTTGCAAAAAGTTTCTACATTCGACGGATGCTGCTATTAGTGAAGGGCTACTGGTCGGTGCTCTGTGAGCCCGACCATGATGTATGTGTTTTATCTATATCGTCCATTTATTTTTCCATATTATTTAAGAGTATAACCCCAAAAATGAGTCATATCCAAATCTCAAGTGGACCACGCCTAGGAAAACAGTGGTGAGGGAACACCCATCATTAAAAACTTCCTATGGTGTACTGTAATGTTTATTTACCATCCAACCCTTTGATTAGGTCACATAGGGAAAGCACAAGTATCAGCTTGATTCAAAACTTTCATGGCCCCCAATAAAGTTTTTAATGGTGGGCACTCAATGACTATTGTTTCCCATCGTGTGTTCCACTTGAGATTTGGATTTAGCTCTTTTTTTTTTCCTCATGCCAATTGGATGGATGATATGGATAAAACACATACATCATGGTGGGGCCCATAGAGCACTGAGGCCTGT
This sequence comes from Magnolia kwangsiensis, assembly GCA_037074715.1. NCBI lineage: Eukaryota > Viridiplantae > Streptophyta > Magnoliopsida > Magnoliales > Magnoliaceae > Magnolia > Magnolia kwangsiensis. The sequence continues at coordinate 191,242,091 of CM073571.1, read as the reverse complement.
AGTGTCGGTGGGCAATCTCATTCGGAAAGAAGACTTTTCTTTTTTAATTAACAATAAATAAATCATAAGTTACTTGGTGTGTAACTTTATCGATTTTATTTAAGTTCAAGTTCAGTTCATGAGGCATCGAGTAAAATTGGGCTTGTTATCTGCCCTAGCCAGAACGGTAGCATAACACCATCTATCATTAATGATGCTAAGCAAATACCATACAATTTAGTAGCCATATTAACAATGTATATGTTCCAATAACAACTCAGGTACATTAGGTGGACTATGAAGTAGCATTGTAATCAAGTTGCTTTTGTTCATACTTTTTTTTTTCACTCTATAAAACTTGGTCAGTAGTGCATTGTTAGAAAATCTTCAATTCATCAACCAAGTTCTGTAGTTCGGCTACTTGGGAGAGAATTGGCTGATCATTTTTAAACTTGAAGTGGACGTAATTGTCGATCAGAAATTTCTGAGTACTGATTTCTTCAGTTTTATATTTTTGATCCAATTTTGTCCACAGTTCTTTAGCAGAGGATATTTTACGGTATGAATTATAGATTGAATTAGAGAGAGCGTTTAGGATATGACCTTTGCATAAAAAATCATCCTCCTTCCTTTTCTTTCGTTCTTCCTTTACTTGAACTGAGTCGTCTTCCTTTGGCTCGGGTAGAGAAGACAGATCATCATCTAGAATGTAGGATAACTTGAGAGTAGTCAGAAAGAAAAACATTTTCTGTTGCCATCTTGAGAAGAACTGACCGTCGAAACGATCCAGTCGTACAAAGTCTTGGTTCATAACTTGAATTGAATGAATTGCCTCCATTGTGAAAAGATAAAAAAAAATCTGTCTTGAATGTTAGAAAATTGTAGTTCTTTGTACACAACGGAGGATAGAAGAAAATGATAACGAAACGATCAGATTTATGGGGTTCAAGGCTTGACTTGAATAGTCAATTTCTCAAGACAGATTTGCTGCCCTTTTTCTGGAATTTCCAGCAAGTGCAAATGAAGGAAATCTGCAAATTGTCTTCAGGATACAATGAACTCTCAATCCGATTTTCAACACGAAAATTTGCACATTTAAGTGTTGAACAGATCTCTAGTTTAAACACTGATATGCCGTAAGACGTTCAGAAAAAATTCAGTAAGAGATTAGATCGAGAGTAATTGCTCAGAAGATGATATAATCTTAAGGATAAGAATTACTTCATTTGGATTATAGCATCCAGGATTTATATCAATTGAAGGGTTATGGATTTCTTCCTGAAGAGGTGCTAAAGAGACTCTTCAAGAAATCCACACCCATTCACAGCAAATAATTGCCTTCCATGAAAGGACATGACCTTTTGTCCTATGGCAGTTATTTCTGTACCCATTCAGACAGAAGCAGTTATCCAACAGGAAAAACTGTATCCACATAAGCGACACATGGCATAGGTGCCACATGTACAATTATGTCATAATTACTCTTAATCAACAAAAGATAATAAATCATCAGGGTTCAATTCCATGACCCAAAAAATTTGAACCATGTGCCAAAAAGACTAAGTTCTTTTAGCTCCTTGCGACGATGCGAACGTGCGAAGTGCTAAGTGCGCCTAATAAAGCGCCAAAAAGCGCCCAAGCAGCCCTACAGCCCACGCCACGCGCGCGCGTGCGCGGACGGTGCTTCGCACCGTCCTCGAGGAGATTTGAACCCTGGTTGCATAAGCAAAAACCCCCCCTCTCTTACCGACAGGCTATTCATACTATTTATGGAAAGTTTTAAATAATTAATATATTTATTTACTTTGTAAAAATAACTTTATTTTTGAAATTTATTTCTAATTTTTTTTTTTTATATACAAAAAAAAAAAAAAAAAAAAAAAACATAACAATCCCCCACAATTTCAAAAATAAAATCAGATTCTGAAACGAATGGCATATCAGTATAAATAGGTGCATAAGTAAAGGTATCTTTTGGATTTGAACCTTTACATTAGTGTATACGTATCAAAGTTATGCCAGGTACTTAGTGACCCATTAGTCTTGAACTAAGGACCTTATATGACTCGCCGGACACATAACACACATCTATTCATATATAACTGGAGATCTAAAAGTTCGCACATTTCTGGCCTTGTGCGTATCCCTATTTCATGAGTATTCTAGAGACGATCCCAATCTCTTCAAAAGCGGCCTCACTTTTCTACCCATATAGGTAGATCTATCAAAGATGATTCTTCTTCATCTCAGCAAAGTCTGCTTATAGATCTATTAAGAGTTAGTACTCACCCTCTTATGAAATGCAGAAACCAAACACTAGACTTTTAGGAATGAGACTCTGTTTTTCTTTTTCTAGTGTATGTTTCAGTCACATACTTGATTTGTTTGTCCCTTTGAACCTAGCCTATATTTCAAAACATAGGTAGGGTTGCCATCAAGAGTGAAAGTTACATCTTTATGGATCTTAGTCCCATTCCTTTAGTGGTTCTTCTTATTTGATCTTTTGATAAACCTTTTGTTAAGGGATCTGCTAAGTTCATGATGGATTTAACATATTCCACTGTGATTACTCCATCTCTGAGCAATCCTTTAACAAAGTTATGCCTTAGACCTACATTTCTAGACTTACCATTATAAGTCTTACTCATTGCACGACAAATATTCCACTGTGGTCCACTTGAGTGCTTTGGATATGGTTCAATTCTAGGATCGTACCCTAAAATGAGCTGTCAAAACTGATGGACGGCGTAGATAAGCCACATACATCACCATGGGCATCGCAGAGTTTACTCAGTCAATCCGCTTCCTTAATCTCTTCCATGAATTCGCTACAATCTCTTAATCTTTTTGTTTACTTCTTTACTTTCAAATCTTGGAATGTTAGGATAGATATTGCGTCCTCATAGCCAACCTCTGTCAGTCTATCACTTTTGACAGACCTTACATGGAACTAATATGCTGCTGGTCAAGCTATTTGTTACTCTAGCCATGTTTCACACTTGATACACAGGCATTTAGAAGTGGCACACATGACATTAAACCACTATCTCTATATTATAGCCCAAAATTTAGATTGGTCCAACAATCCTAAGCTCAAATTCAGGGACACTTGTTTGTTGAAATACAAAACATTGGAATTTTTTTTTTCTTCAATCAATAAATGTCCCCCAATCTAATAGTCAAATAATCAAATAAGTGCCTAATTATCATGATGACACTTTGTTAGAGTATCTAAGTTTTATCAAATCATTGTCTTTTGGAATTAAAATTTAATTCTAGAGCTACTTTAGAATTTTGGCAATGGGGAATTTAGCTGGAATTCAATTTCTGATTTTAAGCCATTTACAACTCTTCCTGAAAACTAACTTTTCAAATTCTTAGAAATAGGATTCAAATTCTAAAGTGTCGAACGTAACTTGACACATGAAATTCTCAAGAATCCAATTACTAGACTTGAATTCTTCAAATATCTATTTGCCAAATCACTCCTAAGTTTCTTTGAAGATGTCTCTAACCTCTCTTTCATCTCTCTTCACTGTTTGAAGTTTCAGGTGCTGCCAAAGAGGAAGAAGAGGAGGAAAAAGATGAAGGTATGTTTTTTCTTTTTTCATTTTCAATCATCTGTCACATTCTCTTCACACAACATTTTTTGGTTTGAATGCCATCATGTAATTTAAACTGCTCGATGAACATCGCATATCCTACACATGTTTTGTATCTCCACATATGTAGAGAATGACAATTTTTGTCAGTATTTGTATACACCCATTGATTTGATAAATTCAATAACCCCCTTTCCTTTTGCTTTTAGTCATATAATGATACAAATAAAAAGAAGACAGTCAGGGTACATTCTTAGATTGATCTGAACCATTTATGTTCTTACCAGTGCCATATAGATGTTACTTTATTTCAATCATACACCATTGATGATCCTAACCTTTGAATCTTGAATTTCAACACGAGTTGTTGAAAATTTTACTTTATTCATTTTCAATAATCAGAAGAAAAAAAAAATCTTCAAATTGCCCCTGTTGTTGGTGGAAAATGATTAGAAATATAAAAATTGGATGATCCTTGCCATTTGGTTGGAAGATTCCAAACCAATGGTTGAAAAAAAGAAAAAAAAAGGTTAATGGCCCACATTTGGTGAGAAGATGAGAAGAAATTTAGTCTTGGATTACCTAATATCTTTTTTTTAGAACATGATCTGAGTGGGTCCTACTAGATGGATGGTCTCAATTGACACATGAGACATGACCATAACCATGTACAGTAAATGGGTTCTACTGGCTGTGCCTTATCAATTTTGTTGTTCTGTTAGGCTGTTACCATTTTCTTTTGTAGTGATATACCCACAGTACCTCCCCACTTTATGTATTGTACAGATGAGCTATTTCAATCTGATGGTTCCAATGCATATGTGACCATAACAAAAACAGGTAGGGAAACTCATCAGGTGGGCCACACATTCATGAGAGAAAAGAAATAAATAAATGATTTACAAATTCATAGCAATGGCTCACATGCCCAACTTGTTGGCAGTTTCTTTTGCTTGATCACTTTGTAGTGTTCACATTTGAGAAATGATCTAGCTGAGTACGTGCATAGAAACCTTCACATGCACATGGATGCATTTGGCATCCAAGTCCCCCTATTTGGCTAATTGGTATATGATTCACTTTGATTTTCATCCAACTGTTTTCTTTGTGAAGGAACATCACTAGGGGAGATTACTGCCGCATGATTCGAGGAAAGGCAATTTCTATCATATAGAGGCAACCCCAAAGACCTGGCGCTCACCCGAGTCTTGTCTTCCAACAGTCTATACAGTTCATCGTGTGATTTCTCGCTTTTAACTTCCTGTCTCCATTAAAAAAATCTGTGAACTCTAGTTCCTTTTTATGTTATATTTGTACCCAATAAACATTTGAAATTAGTACATTGTGATATCTAGGGACATACTCAATTTCACTATCAGATATATTTCATTGACGATGTTAATAGATTTACATGACATTCAGTGTTTTTTTTTTAAAGACTTAAATCCAGCATTGAGAATTTGTTTGAGTGCATAATGAAAATATTCAAACTAATGGTAGCAGTGAACACTGCAAATTCAAAACGTTTCTTGAAAAACATGGCATTGCTCACCGTTGCTCTTGTGATCATACCCATGAGCGAACGGTCTTGTTGGTTCTGCAAGTTGACCAATGCCCCCATCCCGCCTGTTATGTGATTCAATTCCGTCGTTTTCTCATTAATCGTCTATTTTCTTAAAACACACAGTAAATCCTTTTAATCCTTTTAATTCTATTTTTTTATTATTAATTTCTTAAGGTTTTGTGTATGAATGTTTTAATTAGGTTATGGCTATGTAGTGACTCATCCTCCTCACATGTGGTACAAATGTACATCTAGATGATCCAAAATTGTGGGGTCCAATTGTGAACGGAGTGTATCTCTAAAATCACAATAATCATCGATTAATTGCTATCAAATGGATGGCTAAAACTAAAATATATAGTGGTCCAAATTTGAAGGGAAAAGTCAGAAGGTGATGTAAAGTAGGTTGCAGATAATTTCATGGCCAAGTTGGACCAGAAAAGGCTCGATGGGAGATGAAGATGCTCTGGACGGTCAGAACTTAAAATGGATGTATCTCGCAAACCGGAATGAGTTATCGGACATAAAATATATAATTTTGGAGTAGGACGACGGTCGTTTCTCTATTTTAATTCCGTTTTTATTATAAATAGTAAGTTTTAGTTTGATTATAACTCTTCATCCATTGCGCTTTAAGAGTTGCGCCCAATATGAAAAGTTCTTAGAATAATTAGAAAAACAGCGTGGTGAAGCCAAATAGGACACTTTCTATTTTTAGCCAAAAACCTTGTGCACTAGTAGACATCACGACTGTCTATAAATAGTAAATTTACTATTTATAGTAAGTTGTGAGTAAGTTTACTATTTATAGTAAGTTGCGAATTCTAGGATTTTTAGTTGTAGTTTGATTTTGAAATTTCTTCCATTGCTTAGTATCTCTATTTAAAGGGTTATGAAGTTATTTATTTCATTCATCGATCAATTTCGAATTTTATAGAATTTATTTTCTATTTTCTTGTTCTTTTCTTCATGTATTCGAGAAGTCTCTATGAGGAATCCAGAGAAGTTCTGTGGATTCGGAATAGTTATTCCCTTGAGAAAAATGGTACTCAACCTCACATCCTTCCCTACATCAGATGATCAATATTATCTACTCAGTGCAAATTTTCATTTATCCTCCATTGATGGTTGGGTCAGTGATTTAAACAGTTTGGATTGACATGCAACTATGCAATCAAAGAGTCCCCACCAATTTCCAAATGGTACCAAGTTAAGACTGATGGGACCCTCTCATTTGATCAGACAAAGATAATAGTGATGGGTTTTTTGACATGTCTTTGACCGGTCGAGAGCTCTGCTTGACCGGTCGTGGGTCGTTGCTCGACCAGTCATGGGTTGCATGACTCAAAGTGTAGCGAATGCGAACTATTTTTTCAGGGGTGCTCGACTGGTCATAGGTAGTCCACGACCGGTCGTAGGAGGTCCATGACTGGTCGAACCTACGCTGCAGATTCATTCCGCGATTTTGTACGGATTTCGTGTCGTAAGTCCTTTCGCAACTGGGATGCGGAAAGGAGTTTCCTAAAACTATAACTAGGGGTCCCTAAGGTTTTTCTAGGACATGTTGGATTAGAAAAACACAAGAGGGCTATCAAGGGTGAGAGAGAGAGAGAGGAAGAGAGGGAGGAAGCTTGTAGAAGGGAGGTTATACTCGTGGAGGTGATCTACTGTGCAATTTACATCTTAGTGCTTCTACGTCCTCGTAATCAGTTAGATCTCTTTATTTTCTTTTATTCTCTTATTGTTCATCCACTCCTGCGTGTATGAAGAAGGTTATAACGTTCTGCTTTATAGTGGATTGTTGATCTGAACGAGATCCCGTGGTTTTTACCTCTTCGAGAGTTTTCTACGTAAAAATCTCTTGTGTGGTGTGTGGTTGTTGCTTTGATTTATTTCATTGCTATTATTATCCCATAATTCTGGTTTGTTCGAGAGGCTAGATCCTAAGGTTTTGTGTAAGGCCCCCAACAAAGTGGTATCAGAGCGCTCAGTTCATTGAACAGGTAGGATCGATTTGGAATTATGGAAGGTGGCTCATCAAGGATGAACAGCCTCAATGGTTCTAACTGGACCATATGGAAGGCTAAGATGGAAGACTTGCTTTATTCCAAGGACCTATACTCTCCAATTTTAGGCATATCAGTAAAATCCAAGGATATGTCTGATGAAGATTGGAAGAAATTGGACCGGAAGGAAGTGGGGTTTATTAGACAATGGCTAGATGATATTGTGTTCCACCATGTGTCTACGGAAACCTCAGCCGCTAGCCTATGGCTGAAATTAGAAGAGCTGTATGAGAGGAAGACAGTCGATAATAAAATTTTTCTGATAAGGCAACTTGTGAATCTCAAGTTCAAGGATGGTGGTTATGTGGTCGAGCACATGAATAAGGTCAGCAATATAGTGAACCAACTCTCCTCTATGAAGATGGTCCTAGATGATGAACTGCAGGCTTTGCTATTACTTAGTTCGTTGCCTGATAGTTGGGAGACATTGGTGGTGTCTCTAAGTAACTCCACGCCAGATGAAAAGTATCCATGGAACAGGTTACTAGTTGTCTCTTCAATGAAGAGACAAGGAGGAAGTCTCAGGGGTCTACTCAGTAAGAGACCCTTGTGACACAGGAATGGGGGAGAGAAAATAACAGGAAGGGTGGGAAGGCCCGAGATAAATCAAGAGGTAAGTCGAGTAACAGAAAAGATGTTGAATGTGAAATTGTGGCAAGAAGGGCCACTATAAGCATGAATATCGTAAGGCTAAAAATGACAAGAAAGGAAAAGGAAAGGAGAAGGAAGAGGGATCGGATTCCACTGCGGTCGCTTCAGATGGAGATATTTTTATTATTTTTTCAGTAGATCACGATGTATGTCTCACGGCTACGAGTCAGGACACCGACTAGGTGATTGACTCAGGAGCTTCTTTTCATGCGACTCCATGCAGAGATTTCTTCACAAGCTATAAGTCAGGTGACTATGGGACCGTGAAGATGGGAAATTCTAGCATATCGAAGATCGTAGGGGTTGGTGATATTTTTGTGAAGATCGATATGGGCTGCACATTGGTTCTCAGGGATGTGAGGCATATCCCAGACCTTCGCCTCAACTTGATGTCGACGGGAAGGTTAAATGATGATGGCTATGAAGCCAGTTTGCTGGTGGGCGCTGGAAGCTCATCAAGGGTTCGTTGATCAGAGCCAGAGAAAAGAAGTGTTACATCCTTTACAATGCAAGTGTCAGTGTATGCAAGGGTGGGTTGAACGCAGCGGAAGATTCAGCTATTGACATGTGGCACAGGCGTTTAGGCCATATGAGTGAAAAAGGGCTTCAGCTACTAGCGAGGAAGCAGCTCCTTCCAGATGTGACAGGTATACCTCTCAAAACTTGTCTTAATTGTTTATCAGGAAAACAGCATAAAGTTTCATTTGTTAAATCTGTTTCTCATGTTAATAAAGTGCATGCATTAGATTTGGTTTATTCTGATGTTTGTGGTCCTATAAGGATAAAAATCTTGAGTGGGGCAATGTATTTTATTACTTTTATAGATGATGCATCTAGGAGTGTTTAGGCTTATGCTTTGAAATCCAAGGACGAGGTCTTTGGTATGTTTAAATTGTTTCATGCTATGGTCGAGAGAGAGACAAATAGATCATTGAAGTGCATCCGCACTAACAATGGTGGTGAATACATCGGCGACTTTCATAAGTACTACAAGTCCTTGGGTATACGGCATGAACAAACGGTTCCTAAGACCCCCCAACATAATGGTGTAGCTGAGCGAATGAATCGCACTATTATAAAGAGAATCAGATGCATGTTATCCCATGCGAAATTGTCCAAGACGTTCTGGGGAGAAGCAATACATACGACAGTGTATCTGATAAACAGGTCTTCATCAGCCCCGTTAAATGGAGAAGTACCTGAGAAGGTGTGGACTAGACAAGATCCATCGTACAGTCATCTCAGTGTGTTTCGATGCAGGGCATCCGTTCACGTACCGAAGGACGAGAGTTCCAAGCTCGATATGAAGATTAGGCAGTGTGTGTTCTTAGGGTACGGTGATGAAAAGTTCGGTTACAGATTGTGGGCTCCGACTGAGAAGAAGCTCGTCAGGAGCAGAGATGTAGTTTTCTTTGAAGATCAGTGTATTGAAGACATTGGTAAGCCAGAGAAGAACCAGCCTAGTTCAGGTGAGCTAGAGGACATGGATCCGATTATTCCTCCCGCGGTGCCTGATAACGGGGGAGTACAGCAAGGTGCAGAGGACGAGAGAGTTCCTTCAGAAGATGGACCGGGGGAGCAGCCCCCACTTGATCCACCTGTTGAACCACATGTGAGGAGGTCATCTAGGGATACACAGCCGTCCAAGAGGTACTCACCGTATGAGTACATTATGCTGATTGATGGGGGAGAACCAGAAGATTATTCTGAGGCCCTAGTCGACGAGCATAAGGAGGAGTGGTTGAAAGCTATGCAAGAGGAGATGTAATCCTTGTATAAGAACTACACATATGATATGGTGAAACTGCCTAAGGGTAAGAAAGCTTTGAGCAACAAGTGGGTGTTTAGAAAGAAGGTTGAGCAGAAGAATTCACAGACGAGGTTCAAGGCCAGACTTATGGTAAAAGGGTTCGGTCAGAGGAAAGGCATAAACTTCGAGGAGATATTCTCACCAATGGTGAAGATGACATCCATACGGGTGTTGCTTGGGTTGACAGCTAGCATGGATCTGGAGATAGATCAGTTGGAAGTTAAAAATGCTTTTCTCCACGGTGACCTGGAAGAAGAGATCTACATACACCAACCAGTGGGGTTCGAACTCATGGGCAATGAGCATATGGTGTGTAGGTTGAGGAAGAGCTTGTATGGGCTGAAACAAGCTTCACGACAATGGTACAAGAAGTTCAATTCGTTCATGTTACAGCATGGGTATGATAGAACGGAGTCAGACCACTGTGTGTTCACGTACAAATTCTCAGATGGTGATTTCTTAATTCTGCTATTATACGTTGATGACATACTCATCATGGGAAAAGACATCAAGAAGATCGACGGCTGAAACAGGAGTTGGGCAAGTCCTTTGCGATGAAAGACTTGGGCTCGGCTAAACAGATCAGGAATGGAGATAACCTGTGACAAAAGTAACAGGAAGCTTTGGCTGTCACAAGAGCGGTATATTGAGAAAGTACTAGAGCGGTTCAATATGAATGCAGCGAAGCCGGTCAGTACTCTATTGGATGGTCACTTCAGATTGAGCAACAGGCAGTGTCCAAAGACGAAGGTAGAGGTGGAAGAGATGCAGAAGATACTCTACCGTCAGCTGTAGGAAGTTTGATGTATGCTATGATGTGTACACGCCCATATATAGTATATGCGGTTGGTGTTTTTCAGCCGGTATCTTGCCAATCCTGAAAAAGAGCATTAAGCAGTGGTGAAATGGATACTGCGGTATCTAAGAGGCTCATCCAGGTTGAGCCTATGCTATGGTGATAGTAAACCTATGTTAGAAGGCTACACAGATGCAGATATGGTAGGTGAGATAGACTCCAGGAAGTCGACATCGGGGTTCATGTTCACGTTTGCAAGGGGAGCGATTTTGTAACACCTCAAATTTTTTTCAACCTGGAGTTAGACGTCCTTAGGCAATGGGTTAACCATATCACTCTCAAAGCTCAATCCCAAAGTCTAAAAATCATTTTTTTCAACCCATTTCCTTCAAAATCTTACCTTTCACCACCTCATTCTTCAAATTTCTCCAAGTACTTTCATATTAGACATAAATCCTAAAGTTTAAATGGTGAAGAACTATACTTAAACTAAAACTTACCATAAATGGTTCATATATGCATAAAATGTGATTTTGACTATGGAATTCTTAGAATCTCATGATGTAGATAGGTTATTTGGTTGGATTAGCTTCTTGTACCCCAAAATCATATATTGTGCTTCGCGTAACTCATTTCAGTTTGCAAATGAGACTCGATAAACGCCTCGACAAACTCGTGAGCTCAAACGGCTCAATTCAGGGGGACCCGAGGTGGGTCTCACATGTTTCCGGCATCCCCAGGGGAGGAGGACCTCACCCCTGGGGCGAGCCCTCACCAAATAGGTCAGTGATCGGCGAGGCCATCACCGAGTTGGTAAGGCCTCGTCCGTACAGCGGTCAGGCAGCCCGGTTTCTGCATTTTTTTGCTCATTTCATCCAACTTTGAAAAATCATATCTCTTTCGTTATAGCTCCGATTTAGGTGATTTAAAAAATCAGATTGAAGATAAATGAGTCTATTTTTATATAAAAATATTTTAAAATATAATAAAAAATTAATATAGTTTAAAGTAGGACGTTGTGCCAATGTCCGAAAATCACTTGTTAGACAGCTGCTACTTCGTAAATTTTTAGAATTTTTCTACAATTCAAAATCTTATGAAATTTGGTGGGGCCTGGGTAAACTTGATGATGAACCACTAAAAAAATAATTAGAATAATATGATAACTAAAAGTACCCAAAATGGGGTATAGAATGGCCCTAGGACCGTATTCTGCCATAATTAGGGTAGAATTTGGTTAAGTACCAAACTGAATACTCAGTAGAATTAACTTGAACCACTTTAAATATGAACTACAAGACCCAAAATGAGTAGGACTGTTAAAACTATGTTACCTAGAAACCTAGGATCAATCTCTAAACCCAGTTGCTCTCGGGAGCATTCAGAAACTTCGTATCGGACCTGGACCGCCCGTTGAAAGTCCGATAGCGATGAACTTAGACCATTATGACCGCCTAGGTGGACTTGACTATCACCTTAAAAATTAAGCTCAAACGATGTCCTGAGACCATTTTCTTTAGTCTGGAGTGAAGAGAGTGAGAAAGTGAAGTTTTTAAGAAAATAAATATGATTTTATGAAATCTGAGTCGTGTCGCTTGCGCATTATTTCTAAGCGTTCTGACCGTTAGATTTCGACCCAAATTCACCCTCGGATCAGGATAGGTGGCCCATACATGTCATAGCACTTGTGGCTTTGATCGACTTTCCGTAACTGTTGAACTGAAACTGGTACGCTACGGTCGATCTGAAAACCCGACCGGACTAAAAACTTAGCTTGACCTAGATCCGATGTTAGAGAGCTTAAGTCCGACCGCATTTAGTAACAGGACCTCCAGAAGTGCTCCATTGGATCGGAACAGACCCGATTTGGTTATAACATAAGTATACCTTGGTCCTGAGTCTAATTTGGTGAGTTTTTAGCCTATATAAGGACCTTAAACCCTCTCTCACAAATCCCATACAAATTTGAGAATACCTAGGAGAGAAGAGAGTAAAGAGAGAGAAAGTGTGAGAGAAGTGGGAGAGGTTTCTTGTTACTCTATCTTGCCGTTCATACGTGCTTAACCATCACTGTTTGATCGATTTTCCGGTGATTCCAGCGTCATTCTTAGGTAAGAAAACCTAACCCTATTCTGTTGTAGGGTTTCATGTAGTGTAAGTTATGAAATAGCTAACCTAATTCATGCTATAGGTTGTCAATCCACCGTTGACAAAGATCAAGTATCTAAAATGAATCTGTTACACGTTTATCAGCGTAAGGTGCAGATTATAGCTATATAGGTTATGGTTTTCAAGGCTTTCAATGTCGGTTAATGATTTATAACTGACATGTGTGTTATTTCACATGCAAAATGCGTTGCCCGTTTCACTTTACAATTATATATGAACTATGTGTAAAATAGTGTATTCTATGTATATGTTGAAATGTTCAAATATGTATGGAATTTGGATTTGTGCTTAACATGATTAATTACCGTGAATATATGCTTGTTACATGTGTGACAACTCCTTAACGAAAGGACTTGCCGGCAAATATACGTATATTGTGATAAAGTGTGTAGCCCAAGTATTTGTAGAAATGTCCAAATGAATATGGAACCTGGATTCATGCTTTCCATGACTATCCGTAGTGGGTGCACACATGTTACAAATGGGGCAACTCCCTAGTGAAAGGATTTGGCCTAATACCTGTGTGATCAACATACGTCATGTATGTTGATGTATGTAGTCTAAAGTGTTTGTTGAAATGTTTGAATGAGTAAGTAGTTAGTAAATTGTAATGTATCAGGATGTTGAGATATGATTCTCAACTCCTTTAACTATGTGTATGCTTTCCTCCATGTACCGTATATTATAGTGTCTGTTTATCTATATAATGCATATGTATGATTCCATGTTTAAGTTGTATTCTATAAAATGTAGAAATAAAGCCGTGAAGGGTGATGGGAGAGTGGTGTAATGATTCCGTGCAACAGCCTTGACAGCCCTAAAGCGGACAATATTGGACCTGTGATTGTATACTTTGAAATATGTTCATTACTACTTTAACTTTTTCATATGATTACTTGTGGAAATAGAATGTGTTTGGGGCTATGTTATGGTCCAGGCAATCGGTAACAGGTTTGGAATTCGTGGCTGAGATTTATTTCGTCACGAAGGGTGTGTATGACGAACCCGTTTCGCACTAGAGTTGTCGGCAGTGGTTAGGCCACACGAAGTGCTTATGCACTTCATGTCGATCGTTTCGACGTGCGCTCGTGTTAGTCGGACTCTTCAAGTAACCCGATTGACCCGATGTATGTTAACCATGTATGGACACTACTGTTTGAATCTAAAGTACCAAACTTACCAGTGAAAATTCCGTTAACCATGGTATCTCGATCCGCTAAGACTCATGAGCGGGGCATGGTAGTATGGGACACCGTGGTCGAGCTATCGGCCTACGCCGGGGCGACAAGCCCACCCGTTGTGACCAGTGAGTAACCAGACTCGTGAGCCGAATACGGTGGTATGGGACACTGTATTTGAGTTGTCGGCCTACATTGATAAGGTGATGGGGGAGTGGTGTAATGAGTTCGTGTAACAGTCCTGACAGCCCTTTGTAGTGATCTCGAGCATACTCTGAGTCTACGTGGAGGCGATGACCCTTCCGTAGCAACAAGAGGTCAAACTAGGCCTATATTGCTAAGGTGATGGGGGAGTGGTGTAACAAGTGCGTGTAACAGTCATGGCAGCCCTTGCAGCAACCTAGAACTGCACTTCGTATGAGATATGCTAGGACTGACAACCCTAGACTGGATCATTGTTGAGAATTGATATAGGGGAGGTACCTTAGCTTCCCAATCCTGCTGTATGAAAAGGACTAATAACAACTCGGTAATCATGTTCATATCGCACTGCATGTGCCTGGAAGATGTGGAGCATTGAGGGACGAAAGCATGCCACGAACCTAAGATGGTGTCGCATGAGGGAGTATGTAGGCGAGGGCATGCATCATTATTGCATCTCATCCTTGCATTAATCACAGTATTTAGGAATGTTTGGTTTGCTTGTTTTATCATTACTACTTGACTGAATTGATAACATGTTAACCTTTGCTCTATGATTCCACTGAGTTGATCACTCACTCCCACGTTACGGGACGGTGTTGTACACACCAACCAGTCCTTATTTTAATTTCAGATGATGGCGCTGCTTGTGAAGTGGAGCCGGACTTGTATGATGATGAAGAGGATTTCTCCTATAGGCGGTTATCAGGCGGGTCTATGTAGACCGTGCTCTGATCGACGGGATTACAGGGATGTTGATTAGACGCCATGACACTGGTCATTTTGCACTTTTGGAGCACTTATGTATATTCTTTTTGTTCATTTTTGGGGTATACATGTATATATTGAACCTGGTAACATGTTCACACTCTAGAGACTTACAACAGTTCATATATTTTATATATTTATCACAGTCTTCCGCTTGCTTATTTAACTGTCTCTGGAGTATGATATGTTGTTTTGGTATAATCTCACTCATGTTTAATGCCCTAATACGAACAACATTCAATCATCCTTATTTATGTTGCATAAGTGATGCGTTGGAACTCGGGAGTGGAGCTTATGCTCGACCCCCGATTTTCAGGGTGTTATAGATGGTATCAGAGCATGATTTGGATTAAACTGGACCTGGTTTATGGTCACACAACGCACGCTGACGCTTTTCAACTTAGGTGGGTACGAGAAAAATGTAGAAACATTCATAGGATTTTCGGTTTCGCCAGATGACAAGGTTCATCGAAATCGATCGCCTAGATCGAGTCCGTACACCTCCGTGATCGCTTGAGGTGACCCTAGATCACTCCTAGACCATCTATTATCGGGTCTAGATCGCATACAATCTTACCCCAGCCTTCAGAAATCGCTAAATGCGAATATACATTAGATAGTATCCGAAATGACCCGAATAAACTCAAAACGGAGGTAGGGCCCAATCGGGGTAGTTTTAGGGTGCCCCCTAGTGCACGGTTTTTCGATAAAATCTTCCTAAAAGTCGCCCCTCCTTCACAAAGTGACCCCCCAAGCTCTCCTCTCTCTCCTAAACGTCTGATTTTTGACAAAAACCATCCCTCCAATCACTTCCTCTTTCACTTTCGTGCAGCACTGTCCCTACCCATTCAAAACCCATCCCCATTGCTGTCTACACTCTCTGTCCTCTCTCATTTGACCTCTCAAATCTCCATTTTGTGCCTCAAAGGCGTGGGAACTTGATATCCCACCTTGTTCTTCTTAGAGAATAAGTTTTTGTTTTTACATTTTATTCTCCCAACTGCCCTCTACAGGTACATGCATCTCCCATCTCCTTCTTTTCCTTGCCTTAAGCTCACGAACCCCCTCTTGTGATTCACTACTTCATAACTTGTTGAGCCTTGAGGGTGAGAATAATTTTTAAGGGGGATAGAACATTAAGAGCCTAACCTAGTTAAGTTAGTTTATACATCCTTTTGATCAGAGTGGCACAGCAGAAGCGTGGTGGGCCCTTGCCCCATTGGCCCAGGATCGAAGGAAATTGATTCATGTTAGACGTAAGGTTAGGTCATTAGATGGGACCTGAATCTTCATTAGAATGTCACTAATGAAGTCATTAAGGGAAAAAAAAAATAGGGCTTAAGTGTTGAACTCATTCTCATTCATAGCCTTTGCCCACTCTATACGATTAAAAACTCTTTTAGGATGATCTATTAAGCTATGTATTAACTCCTACCTTGGACCAAGACGAGGACTCTCTTAGACCAAGACCTAAAGAGCAACCTTAGAAATAGAAAATTTGAACCTTTTAGTGATGGGCATTCCCTAAGCTTTTACAGTGATCGAACTACGGAGTTACTGAAATATACAATTGCGAAACATTCACGGCTTGACCCAATTCTCAATCCTGGGTGACTATCAATGGACTCACTGCTTTGACCGAGCAGAAGACCAGGATCTACCAGGACTGAAAAGGGATATGATGAGCCTTCTACCCTGGTCAGGTAGATGATCGATGTATCGGGATCAAGTCCACTACAACCGTCTCTCCGTACTGGTCAACCACTGAAAACATATATCTTACTCTAAGTAGTTGGGAATCGTCGTCAAGACTTCAAATAGATGAAGAAATCAATTGTAGCCAACCATCAAGGTATAAGCAAAAGATAAAGAGAAAATTTTAAGAAGGATAGACAAAAATGTGCCAGACTAATATAGATGTATAAACCCCACCATGTATATAAACTTGAATCAGTACAATTTAGGCAAAAGGCATAATAGGATCTTTACTCATTACCCTTCGCCAATTTCGGGGACGAAATTATTTTTAAGGGGGGGTAGATTGTAACACCCCAAATTTTTACCAACCTGGAGTTAGACGTCCTTAGGCAATGGGTCAACCATATCACTCTCAAAACTCAATCCCAAAGTCTAAAAATCATTTTTTTCAACCCATTTCCTTCAAAATCTTACCTTTCACCACCTCATTCTTCAAATTTCTCCAAGTACTTTTATATTAGACATAAATCCTAAAGTTTAAATGGTGAAGAACTATACTTAAACTAAAACTTACCGTAAATGGTTCATACATGCATAAAATGGGATTTTGACTATGAAATTCTAAAAATCTCATGATGTAGATAAGTTATTTGGTTGAATTAGCTTCTTCTACCCCAAAATCAAATATTGTGCTTCATGTAACTCATTTCAGTTTGCAAATGAGACTCGATAAACGCCTCGACAAACTCGTGGGCCCAAACGGCTCAATTCAGGGGGACCCGAGGTGGGTCTCACATGTTTCTGACATCCCCAGGGGGGGAGGACCTCGCCCCTAGGGCGAGCCCTCGTCAAATAGGTCAGTGACCGGTGAGGCCATTACCGCGTTGGCGAGGCCTCGTCTGTACAGCGGTCAGGCAGCCCGGTTTCTGCATTTTTTTTGCTCATTTCATCCAACTTTGAAAAATCATATCTTTTTCGTTATAGCTCCGATTTAGGTGATTCAAAAACCAGATTGAAGATAAATGAGTCTATTTTTATATAAAAATATTTAAAAATATAATAAAAAATTAATATAGTTTAAAGTAGGACGTTGTGCCAATGTCCGAAAATCACTTGTTAGACAGCTGCTACTTCAAAAATTTTTAGCATTTTTCTACAACTCGAAATCTTATGAAATTTGGTGGAGCCTGGGTAAAATTGATGATGAACCACTAAAAAAATAATTAGAATAATATGATAACTAAAAGTACCCAAAATGGGGTATAGAATGGCCCTAGGACCGTATTCTGCCATAATTAGGGTAGAATTTGGTTAAGTACCAAACTGAATACTCAGCAGAATTAACTTGAACCACTTTAAATATGAACTATAAGACCTAAAATGAGTAGGACCACTAAGAATATGTTACCTAGAAACTTAGGATCAATCTCTAAACCCAGTTGCTCTCGGGAGCATTCAGAAACTTCGTATTGGACCTGGACGGCCCGTCGAAAGTCCGATAGCAATGAACTTAGACTATTATGATCGCCTAGTTGGACTTGACTATCACTTCGAAAATTAAGCCCAAATGATGTCTTGAGACCATTTCCTTGAGTCCGGAGTGAAGAGAGTGAGAAAGAGAAATTTTTAAGAAAATAAATATGATTTTATGAAATCTGAGTCGTGTCGCTTGCGCGTTATTTCTAAGCGTTCTGACCGTTAGATTTCGACCCAAATTCACCCTCGGATCAGGATAGGTGGCCCATACATGTCATAGCACTTGTGGCTCTGATCGACTTTCCGTAACCGTTGAATTGAAACTGGTCTGCTACGGTCGATCTGGAAACCCGACCGGACTGAAAACTTAGTTTGACCTAGATCCGATGTTAGAGAGCTTAAGTCTGACCGTATTTAGTAACAGGACCTCCAGAAGTGCTCCGTTGGATCGGAACAGACCCGATTTGGTTATAACATAAGTATACCTTGGCCCCGAGTCTAATTTGGTGAGTTTTTAGCCTATATAAGGACCTTAAACCCTCTCACACAAATCCCATACGAATTTGAAAAAACCTATGAGAGGATAGTAAAGAGAGAGAAAGTGTGAGGGAAGTGAGAGAGGTTTCCTCTTACTCTATCCTGCCGTTCATACCTGCTTAACCATCACTGTCTGATCGCTTTTTTGGCGATTTCGGCGTCGTTCTTAGGTAAGAAAACCTAACCCTATTTTGATGAAGGGTTTCGTGTAGTGTAAGTTATGAAATAGCTAACCTAATTCATGCTATAAGTTGCCAATCTACCATTGATAAAGATCAAGTATCTAAAACGAATTTGTTACACGTTTATCGGCGTAAGGTGCGGATTATAGCTATATAGGTTATGGTTTTCAAGGCTTTCAATGTCGGTTAATAATTTATAACTAACATGGGTGTTATTTCACATGAAAAATGCATTGTCCATTTCACTTTACAGTTATATATGAACTATGTGTTAGATAGTGTATTCTATGTATATGTTGAAATGTTCGAATATGTATGGAATTTGGATTTATGCTTAACATGATTAATTACCGTGAATATATGCTTGTTCCATGTTTAAGTTGTATTCCATAAAATGTAGAAATAAAGCCGTGAAGGGTGATGGGGGAGTGGTGTAACGATTCCGTGCAACAGCCCTGACAGCCCTAAAGCGGACAATATTGGACCTGTAATTGTATACTTTGAAATATGTTCATTATTGCTTTAACTTTTTCATATGATTACTCGTGGAAATGGAATGTGTTTGGGGCTATGTTATGGTCCAGGCAATCAGTAATAGGTTTGGAATTCGTGGCTGAGATTTATTTCGTCACGAAGGGTGTGTATGACGAACCCGAGTAGCACTAGAGTTGTCAGCAGTGGTTAGGCCACACGAAGTGCTTGTGCACTTCATGTCGATCATTTCGATGTGCGCTCGTGTTAGTCGAACTCGTCAAGTAACCCGATTGACTCGATGTATGTTAACCATGTATGGACGCTACTGCTTGAATCTAAAGGACTAAACTTACCAGTGGAAATCCCATTAACCATGGTACCTCGATCCGCTAAGACTCATGAGCCGAGCATGGTGGTATGGGACATCGTAGTCGAGCTGTCGGCCTACGCCGGGACGACGAGCCCACCCGTAGTGACCAGTGAGCAACCAGACTCGTGAGCTGAATAGGGTGGTATGAGACACTGTATTCGAGTTGTCGGCCTACACTGATAAGGTGATGGGGGAGTGGTGTAACGAGTGTGTGTAACAGCCCTGACAGCCCTTTGTAGTGACCTCGAGTGTACTCTGAGTCTACGTGGAGGCGACGACCCTTCCGTAGCAACAAGAGTACAAACTAGGCCTGTATTGATAAGGTGATGGGGGAGTGTATAAAGAGTGCGTGTAACAGCCCTGACAGCCCTTGCAGTGACCTAGAACCGCACTTCGTATGAAATATGCTAGGACTGACGACCCTAGACTGGATCATTGTTGGGAATTGATATAGGGGAGGTACCTTAGCTTCTCAGTCCTGCTGTATGAAAAGGACTAATAACAACTCGGTAATCATGTTCATATCGCACTGCATGTGCCTAGAAGATGTGGAGCACTGATGGACGAAAGCATGCCGCGAACGTAAGATGGTGTCGCATGAGGAAGTATGTAGGCGAGGGCATGCATCATTATTGCATCTCATCCTTTCATTAATCACAGTATTTAGGAATATTTGGTTTGTTTGCTTTATCATTACTGTTTAACTGAATTGATAACATGTTAACCTTTGCTCTATGATTTCACTGAGTTGATCACCCACTCCCACGTTACGGGACGGTGTTGTACACACTAACCAGTCCCTGTTTTAGTTTCAGATGATGACGCTGCTTGTGAAGTGGAGCTGGACTTGTATGATGAGGAGGAGGATTTCTCCTATAGGCGGTTATCAGGCGATTCTATGTAGACCGTGCTCTGATCGACGGGATTACATGGATGTTGATTAGACGCTATGACACTAGTCATTTTACACTTTTGGAGTACTCATGTATATTCTTTTTGTTCATTTTTGGAATATACATGTATATATTGAACCTGGTAACATGTTCACACTCTGGAGACTTACAACAGTTCATATATTTTATATATTTATCACAGTCTTCCGCTTGCTTATTTAACTGTCTCTTGAGTATGATATGTTGTTTTGGTATAATCCCACTCATGTTTAATGCCCTAATACGAACAACATTCAATCATCCTTATTTATGTTGCATAAGTGATGCGTTGGAACTCAGGAGTGGAGCTTATGCTCGACCCTCGATTTTTAGGGTGTTACAGTTTTCTTGGCAGAGCAAGCTATAGAGGGTTGTAGCATTGTCGACGACAAAGGCCGAGTACATTGCAATCACAGAGGCATGTAAAGAGTTGCTCTGGATGAAGAGGTTTGATGTAGAGTGGGTCGCGGACAATTTCATGGCCAAGATGGATCAGAAAAGGCACGGTCGACAACATAAGTGATCCGGACAATCAGACCTTAGATCGGGCGTATCTCACAATCCGGAATGAGTTATCCGACGCAGAATATGATTTTGGGGTAGAACGAGCTACTTTAGCCAACCAACCCAGCTAAGCTGAGTTGCGCAGCCCGAATTTACGAGAAACCCCCTGATCGACGGTCGTTTCTCCGTTTTAATTTCGTTTTTACTATTTATAGTAAGTTTTAGTTTGCTTATAGCTCTTCATCCGTTGGGCTTTAGGAGTTGTGTCCAACATGAAAAGTGCTTAGAATAATTAGGAGAACGGTTTGGTGAAGCCAAATAGGACACTTACTATTTTTGGCCGAAAACCTTGCGCACTAGTAGACATCACGACTGTCTATAAATAGTAAGTTTACTATTTATAGTAAGTTTCGAATTCTAGGAGTTTTAGTTGTAGTATAAGTCTGATTTCTTTCATGTTGCTTGGTTCCCTTATTTAAAGGGGTGTAAACTCATTTTTAATCATTCATCAATCAATTTTGAATTTATTAGAATTTATTTCTATTTTCCTGCTTTCTTTCCTCGTGGATTCGAGAAGTCTCTGTGAGGAGTCCAGAGAAGCTCCGTGGATTCGGAGTAGTTATCCTTGAGGAAGACGGTGATCGACCTCATCATGTTCATCCCTACGTCAGTTTGGTATCAGAGCGAGGATTCCCCTCGGGCCGATGGCAAATAATGAAGGTATGAATCAAAATCCTGTGGACGGTGATCCAGGGATTCGTTATCTTTTGGAAAGAATAGAAGCTTTCCACCGGGAGAGTCAGTTGACCATGCAAGGGCTGCAGACAACCTTCAACCGTATTGCGGATGCGCTGATTCTGCCTCGAGCTCAAAGTGATGCTCAACCACCTATGGCCGCTGTACGATACAATCCCAATTTTTGCAAGGCACCATCAGATGATGGTTCATCACAGGCCACCACTTCGATTATGAGGAAGCCGTTTTACATGCCAAAGGTAGAGATAGAATTAGAGAGAGACAACATCTTTAGAACAAGGTGCACTGCATACAAAAAAGTCTGCAATGTGATCATCAATGTAAGGAGCGATAAGAATTTCGTGTCAAAAATAATGGTGAAGAAGCTACAACTGAAAACAGAAAGACACCCATCTCCATACACGATTGGATGGATCAAAGAGATCAACAAAACAGAGGTAACTGAACGATGTCGTATATCTTTTTCCATTGGTAAATATTATAAGGATGAAGTAATGTGTGACGTAGTCGACATGGAAGCTTGTCACTTGTTACTTGTTACTTGGTCAACCCTGGCAAAATAATATTAATGCTACACATAGGGATCGAGATAACTTATTTATCTTCTTTATTAAAGATGACAAAAAGATTATCCTCGCCCTTATGGGAAGGGAGAACCAACTCAAGACTTCTAAAGTTGAAGAACAGTCTTTCACAATTGAATAGGCTTTTGTTAAACAATCTGAGGAAAGAAGATATATATATCCATTAGTTGAAAAGAAAGAATATATGGAGCCTGTGAATATCTCAAAAGATTTATAGCCGATGTTGCAGGAGTTCAAGGAGATTGTGCTCAATGAACCCTCCAATAAATTCCCTCTCATACGAGATATACAAAATCACGCTGATCCTGTCTCAGGAGCAAGTAGAGGAATTGATCTGTAGGAGTCTATTGAGAGAGAGCATGAACCTATGTGCTATACCAGCATTATTAACGCCAAAAAAAGATGAAAGCTGTCAAATATCGGTTCCCAATACCACGGTTGGACGACATGCTCGATATGCTAGGAGGGGCCAAGGTGTTCTCTAAACTCGATCTAAAGAGCGGGTACCATCAGATTCGTATCTGACCTGGTGATGAGTGGAAAACGACATTCAAGATAAAGGAAGGGTTGTATGAGTGGCTGGTCATGCCCTTCGGCCTATCGAACGCACCAAGTACTTTTATGCGTTTGATGAATCAAGTTCTAAAACCGTTCACTGGCCGATTTGTGGTAGTATATTTTGATGACATATTGATATATAGCCAGGATGAGGCGGAGCACACGAAACATCTCAAGCAGGTGCTGCAGGTCCTACAAGATAACAAGTTATACCTCAACTTGAAAAAGTGTAGTTTTTTAACTGACAGCCTGTTATTTTTAGGATTTGTTGTAACGTCTACAGGCATTCGGGTGGACGATGAAAAGGTACGAGCTATTAGGGAATGACCAATCCCGACAAATATTCATGAGGTGAGGAGTTTTCATGGGTTGACGACTTTCTATCATCGATTTGTGAGAGATTTTAGCACCATAATCGCGCCTATAACAGACTGCATGAAAAAATGGTCGTTCCAGTGGACCGATAAAGCTGACAAGAGCTTTAACGAGATCAAGCATCGTTTGTCTACAACACCGGTCTTGGTGCTTCCTAATTTCGATAAATTATTTGAGGTTGAGTGTGACGCTTCATACGTTGGAATTGGGGGAGTATTATCACAGGAAGGCAAGCCAGTAGCCTTCTACAGCGAGAAGCTCAGCGAAGCACGAAAGAAGTGGTCGACTTACAAGTTGGAGTTGTACGCAGTTGTTCAGGTGCTGCGACATTGGCGGCATTATCTGATTCAAAGGGAGTTTGTTCTGTACACTGACAATCAGGCATTAAAGTTTATTAATAGTCAGACTAACGTGAATCGTGTGCATACTAGATGGGTTGCATTTTTATAAGAATTTACGTTTGTTCTGAAGCATAAGTCAGGTCAGCAGAACAAGGTGGCTGATGTACTTAGCCGTCGTGCGTCACTACTTGTTACGATGAGCAATGAGGCGGTCGGCTTTGACTGTCTCAAGGAGCTGTATGCCGAGGATGAGGATTTTAAAGATTCTTAGTTGAAGTGCCAAGAAGGTCACCCAGTGACCTTCATATACAGGATGGTTTTCTCTTCAAAGAGAATCAATTGTGTATCCCCCAAAGTTCTCTAAGGGAGCAGATTATTCAGGAACTACATGGAGGTGGCCTTGGTGGACACCTTGGGCGAGACAAGACGCGAGCTCTTGTGGAAGAACGGTATTACTGGCTACAGTTAATACGTGATGTGGGAAGAACCGTACAACGTTGTCATATTTGCCAGACATCCAAGGGGCAATCTCAGAATACTGGCCTCTACACCCCGTTACCTGTGCCTGACGGTCCTTGGGAGGATTTATCAATGGACTTCATGCTTGGTCTTCCACGAACACAACGCGGCATGGATTCGGTGTTCGTAGTGGTCGATCGCTTCTCCAAGATGGTGCACTTTATCCCATGCAAGAAGACCCTTGATGCAACACATGTGGCGAATTTATTCTTCAGGGAGGTCGTACGGCTACACGGGGTCCCTAAGACTATTACTTCTGATCGTGACACGAAGTTCATTAGCCACTTTTGGCAGACTTTGTGGACTCGATTCGATACACGACTTCAATTTAGCAGTGCTTACCACCCACAGACTGATGGGCAGACCGAAGTTATGAATCGCACATTGGGAAACCTCCTTCGCAGTATTGCAGAAGAAAAGCCGAAGCAGTGGGACTTGACCTTTTCTCAAGCAGAGTTTGTATTCAACAACATGGTGAACCGCTCGACAGGAAAATCGCCGTTCCAGATTATCTACGGACGAGTGCCTCGCCACACACTTGACTTGGTCCCTTTGCCCAAGCACCCAAGCACGAGTGTGACAGCAGAACTTATGGCAGATAAGATCATGGGCATCCATGTAGAAGTGCAGGCCAAGCTACATGCCTCGAACGAGAAGTACAAGGAACAAACGGACAAGCACCGGCGGCAAAAAGTGTTCGAGGTGGGCGACCGCGTGATGGTCCATCTGCGTAAAGAGAGGTTTCCGACCGGGACATACAACAAGTTAAAAAATAAGAAGATTGGACCGGTACCAATCATCCGAAAGATCAATGACAACACTTATGTTGTTGATCTTCTAGATGACCTAGCGATCTCACGGACTTTCAACGTCGCGGACCTGACCGAGTATCATGAACCAGCGCAGGAGGAGAACTCGAGGACGAGTTCTTTTCAAGTGGAGGGGACTGATGTAGAGCAGGTCGCGGACAATTTCATGGCCAAGATGGTTCAAAAAAGGTACGGTCGACAACATAAGTGATCCGGACCATCAGACCTTAGATCGGGCGTATCTCACAATCCGGAATGAGTTATCCGACGCAGAATATATGATTTTGGGGTAGAACGAGCTACTTTAGCCAACCAACCCAGATACGCCGAGTTGCGCAGCCCGAATTTGTGAGAAACCCCCTGATCGACGGTCGTTTCCCCGTTTTAATTTCGTTTTTACTATTTATAGTAAGTTTTAGTTTGCTTATAGCTCTTCATCCGTTGGGCTTTAGGAGTTGTGTCCAACATGAAAAGTGCTTAGAATAATTAGGAGAACGGTTTGGTGAAGCCAAATAGGACACTTACTATTTTTAGCCAAAAACCTTGCGCACTAGTAGACATCACGACCGTCTATAATTAGTAAGTTTACTATTTATAGTAAGTTGCGAATTCTAGGAGTTTTAGTTGTAGTATGAGTCTGATTTCTTTCATGTTGCTTGGTTCCCTTATTTAAAGGGGTGTAAACTCGTTTTTAATCATTCATCAATCAATTTCGAATTTATTAGAATTTATTTCTATTTTCCTGCTTTCTTTCCTCGTGGATTCGAGAAGTCTCTGTGAGGAGTCCAGAGAAGCTCCGTGGATTCGGAGTAGTTATCCTTGAGGAAGAAGGTGATTGACCTCATCACGTTCATCCCTGCGTCAAGGTTCCTACAGGAACTTAGCCTGAAGCAGGAGGAGTACATGGTCTATTACGATAGTCAGATTGCTATATACTTAACCCAGAATCCAAGTCAGCATTACAAGTCGAAGCACAAAGAGATTCGGTATCACTGGATCAGAGATACTTTGGAACAGAAGGTGTTACAGCTTGATAAGGTCCACACGGATGATAATGGGTTAGACATAATGACCAAGGCTTTACTCAAGGGCAAGTTTGAGATTTGCAGAAACCAGGTTGGCTTGAAGAAAGTGAATCCTTCCTGGGTCAAAAAGGGAGAGTTTTTATGGGTTTTTTGACCTATCTTCGACCGGTCGAGAGCCCTGCTCGACCGGTCATGGGTCGTTGCTCGACCAGTCGTGGGTTGCACGACTCAAAGTCTAGCGAGTGTGGACTATTTTTTCAACGGTGCTCGACTGGTCGTAGGTGGTCCACGACCGGTCATAGGAGGTGGTCGACCGGTTGTAAGAGGTCCATGACAGGTCGAACCTACGCTGATTCGTTCCGCGATTTTGCATGGATTTTATGTCGCAAGTCCTTTCGCAACTGGGATGCGGAAAGGAGTTTCCTAAAACTATAACTAGGGGTCCCTAGAATTTTTCTAGGACATATTGGATGAGAAAAACACAAGAGGACTATCAAGGGTGAGAGAGAGAGAGAGAGGAAGAGAGGGAGGAAGCTTGTAGAAGGGAGGTTATGCTCGTGGAGGTGATCTACTGTGCAATCTACTTCTCAGCGCTTCTACGTCCTCGTAATCGGTCAGATATCTCTGTTTTCTTTTATTCTCTTATTGTTCATCCACTCCTGCATGAGTGAAGAATGTTGTAACGTTCTACTTCATTGTGGATTGTTGATCTGGACGAGGTCCCGTGGTTTTTACCTCTTTGAGGGTTTTCCACGTAAAAATCTCTTGTGTGGTGTGTGATTGTTGCTTTAATTTATTTCATTGCTATTATTATCCCATAATTCTGGTTTATTCGGGAGGCTAGATCCTAAGGTTTTGTGCAAGGCCCCCAACAAATAGATCATCCAACCGATGAGATTCAGGGCCGTCCATCCCTACGAACCATCACGATCCCCATACAAGAGATGGGGAGCATATGATGGGAATTGTTGATTTGTAGAAACACTCTCATGAAGGAATAGAATTAAAAAAGGGAAATGATATTGGTTACCCTGTTTTCTAATTACACATTCCTCTACTTTTGGTCAAGGTTTTTTGGTTCCAATATACACCAACCTGTATCCGTTGTTGCCTGAAACTGATGGCCCATTACGTTGGCCCACACATGGGATGAACATGATTGTCCAATTGCTGTAAAAAAACAAGAGGTACTTATACAATATTCAATATACAACTCATTCTCCATTTTACACGGAGCTTATTGTTGGCTTATTTTGCTAGGCCACCTTTTTTTTTTTTTTTTTTTTAATAATAATGGGGCAAAGGTGGGACCACACCACTTGAATTTTATTGAAATCGAAGATTCCGTACAACCATTCAGAGAGGCCCAACAGAAAAAGAATTTAAGCCACACCTATCATAAACCATTACTAGGGTGAGTCAGGTCAATTTATCTTTGATTTTTTTTAAAAATTTTTTTTTGCCCTTTTTGAACTAGAAATCAAACTTCATTTCAAAAAGCTATATATGGAAATCAAAATGAATTTTCATATCCAACTTTATTTTCGCAATCAACAGAAAATGTTACATATGAGTAAAACAATTTCATGAAACTCATTTCCATGCTAAGAAAGGGAAGTCCAGCAATCCAAGCCATGGTGTTTGAACCTTCCACCAATACAAGGGTCAAACTAGTGCTCTATTAGTGTTTAGCTTATAAATCTCTTTCATTTTACTTATTAATGCATGCTTTGGGTGAATCAGTCAGATTGCCAGTTAGAACCTATTGAACCGGACTGCCAATAAAAATGGTGAGGTTTGGTTCTATTTGCGAAACATTGCTAAAGATCATCTAGCGAAATGAAGGAGCTGGCTTGATTGAGTCTTTGGCCTGATCAGATTAGTTTGAGCTGACTCAAATCTTTACTAAATAAAAATCATATAAAGAAAAGTTTTTGTTATGAAAACTAATCTGGATCCAGACCATATCTAAGAGACTAAGACCCAATTCCATTCTGAATTCTAATTTTTTCTTGAAATTAGACCCAACAGGAACCCAACTGGACAACCCAAATTTGATCACATTCTCATCTGTTACATCTTATATGCGACCATAACCCGAGTGGCCCAAGTACAATTTCCTTAATACATTACAGCTGTGGTTGCCCCCTTTTGGTTTTTACCAAATACCATAGCCTCTTAAAATACCTAGAGGAGTTATATGTTCTTCATCAGTAGCAGTGCACTGAAGGAATTTTTGATGCCACACATTATAAAACATTTACACTCCAACACATTACATGAGCTAAAATATCATGCAATATCTCAATTGCA
The DNA here is from genome assembly GCA_037074715.1 of Magnolia kwangsiensis. Taxonomy (NCBI): domain Eukaryota; kingdom Viridiplantae; phylum Streptophyta; class Magnoliopsida; order Magnoliales; family Magnoliaceae; genus Magnolia; species Magnolia kwangsiensis. Next base: position 191,213,854 of record CM073571.1, on the reverse strand, counting down.
AGATAAAATATATATTGAGAAGACGACAAGCCCTAATACAACTTGTCTGGTGCAGAAGCAACCTCAAACGGAATCACACAATGCAATAGGAAAAAAATTCAAGCAACAAAGAACGTATGAATTTTATATGAAAATTTCTTACGGAAAAAAACTACGACACCAAGCGACAAACAATTCACCATAAATAGAAAGTTCTGGGAGATGAAAAACTTACATATTCAAAACCATTGTCTATATAAACAATTTCTTCTTCCCAAAACTCTTTCCCTTTTTTACAACATGATTAACCCTAATCCCATATTAATAAGATTTTTATAACCCTCACATAGAATTAGAAACAAAACCGCAGACTTTCACAGAAGTTGTGCAAACTGTTGACTGAACCTTTGATCAAATCGACTCCAATGGATGACCCATTGATCGAATTGATATCTTTGTTGATAGAATGAGCATTTCCCAAAAGTATTTAGAGAGCAAATTAAAAATTTTGAAAATTTCTCGTATCAACACTGCTGTTGATCAAATTGAAAATCCTATTTCAACAACAGATTGAAGGCTCTCGATGTACAATATATTCCTTGAAATGATGTGCTAAAAACCCATAAAAATGTGCTAATGCATATGCATCATGTGTTTGGGGAAACAAAATGACAGAAACTTGCAGGAGATGTTTTGAAACTTCTCAATCACTCCCAACTATAGCAGAAAACAAGAAGAATAGAAGAATATGGGTATAAAAAATGTGAAGTGCAGAACACTTGTAGAAACTATGATCTTTAATTCATAATTATGATTAAACAAAACGGGGAGAACTCATTTTTTAAAGTGGAACCATCGGTCCAAACCAAGTACAGTTTAGTCAATGAAAGGATATCTCTGAATTCTATCTAAAGTGATCATGCTGGGGCCAACCTACGGACGATTTGTATGTGTCACGTATGGGAAATTTTGGAAGTTATTCACTTGGTGGATGTTGATGACAAAATCTGATTGGCCCTCTGCACGTTGCTCTCCACACGTCGCCCTCGAAACCTACACCACGAGAACAGGCAAAGGTGACCCTGGCTAAGCCGGGGGATCCTCCGATGCCTAAATCAGGACAAAGGAATCAGGGTCTAGGTTGAGTAGAAGAGAGTTCAATTTCGCGTACCTGTAGATGTGGCGATGTGTGCCATTTATACTTGCCTGTGGGGCGGTCTGGATCCAATGATCTCGGCATGATCAGAGGGATTCTGGGATCATGGAGATACTGCCCGCAATCTATTGATTGCGCAGCGTATCTGGCGGATCGTGCACAGCTGCGAGCGAAGTTATCGGGCACGTTCGATTATGGCAGTTTCCATGTTCGGCAAATGGGATTGGGCATCGGAACGTCTGTTCGGCTCGGCTCATCTAAGGATACAACCGATCCGATCCGCCTGGTCGGCTCAGTTGGTTCCATCATAGTTGGTATGGCTGATTTAGCCGAGCAAAGTGTGATTACGGCGTGGGAGGCTATCCGATTGGAGTATGGTCCCAAGTCGCGTCTCAACCATGTCGTCTGCTCGGATGGGTCATGTCCCGAAACAGGTTGGAAGGATCACGCCTCGGATCGGATGGGCGCTCGGAGCAGTGTTCTATTGTGATTTCGGATTTCCCATAGCAGTGGACTTATAACTTATGGCCCAACCAGTTGGACAGCAGACCCCTTATTTAAGAGGTTCGGACTGCGATTGCCCAATCCACGTGTACGGTTCAGCCTCGCAGCCGCGCGCGGATTAGGTACTAACTGTTCGGAGCGGCGGAGGCTCCGACGACCACTGAGGGGCCACCGTGATGTATGAATTTTATCCACACCATCCATCCATTTTTCCATATCATTTTTGTTTTTATCCCAAAAATAGAGAAGATCCAAAGGTCAAATGAGCACACGGTGGGGATTAAATTTATACCATTGAAATTTTCATAGGGACTACGGAAGTTTTGGATCAAGATAAAACTTGTTTTTTCACTTCATCCATCTGCATATAGGACGCGGATTGCGTACTACCCCACCCATCCCTAGCTCCGAATGAGCAGGTCTGTGGGTGGACCCACCGTGATGTACATCCAAGCCGTCAATCCCTTTTCTCATATTATTTTAAGGCATCAAAACAAAAATGAGACAGATCCAACTATCAAATGGACCACACCAAATAATAAGCTTGGTTGCATTAAAATACACATCAATAAATGTCAATTGCATTAAATGCAAGTCATATGTGTTGTGGTCCATTTGATCGTTGGATCTGGCTCATTTTTGTTTTGATGCTTTAAAATAATCTGAGAAAAGGGATAGGTGGCTTGGATGTATAGATATATCACAGTGGGCCTGCTCATAGGCCTGCACATTCGGAGCTAGGGACGGGCAGGGGTAGTACGCAATCCGCGTCCCTGTAAACAGGTTGGATGGAAAATAAACGACTAGTGGACCCTACGAAGGTTTCAATGGTGGACATCCGCAGCACCGCTGCTTACTGTAGTGTGGTCCACTTGAGGAATGGATTTGCCTTATTTTTAGTCAAATATTCTAAAATGATAACAAAAAATGGATGGACGGTGTGGATAAAATTCATACATCACAGTGGCCCCTCAGTGGCCGTCGGAGCCTCCTCCTGTCCCGAGCTCCGGACAGGCGGGGTAGAACCTAATCCGCGCTCCAGCTAGCGCATATATCCACGTTTTGTCGGGTACACGTGGCAATCTGGCGTCCATATGCAGATCATATCCATCCCTTGTATGTATATCAGGTTCCGTGTCCTAAAACCTGAACCATGCAAAAGCCACAATGGTGGGATGATCCAAACCATCTTGTTCGGCCTCATTTTCTATATCCATCTGCTTTCTAAGGCATGGATGGCACTTCTCCATTTTGATTCTTTAGAACCACAAGCAATCCATGATTGGTCGTAGATGTCTCAGATTTTTTTATTTTAATTATATTTGTGCAAATAATATTGACCGTCCACATTAAAAGCCATGGATCAAAAAGCTAATAGTGCAAATTGGCGTGGCGATTGTATTGTAGCTCATGAAATACGTGTTGGACCTAATGAACGGTTTGGATTTTTATTATTCTTTCATGGAAGATAAATAGATTGCTTGCGTGTACACCGCAGACGGGTACATAAGTGGTAAGTTTTTTTTCTACTGCTTTATCATGACTGCGTTGACTCTCATCGTCTCACCCAAGTGCTTCTTTCTCGGACCGATCTCTGCAAAAACCATCTCCCCCGTCGCTCTCTTTACAAGCTCTCCAATCACTCAGGTATGCATCTTTCTGCTACTTTATCATGACTCATAAGGGGAGGAATCCTATCCATGTGAATGCTAGATTTATTTTTATTTTTTATTTAATAATAACCAAGCATTTTATAATACAGTGTTATTTTAAAAAACATAAACAATCTTGGTAGACGAGTAGATGCACAATTTTATTATTAGACCTGGTTTTCTTTGCTCGATCTTGATCTTCCAATCTTGCATGCTATTGATCAGGACGTTGGATCATTTTATTTATGTGATTCTTGCATCTTTAACTGATGTTGTTCTATGTTTCGAGAACATGTCCAAAGTCGTGAATTCCATTACATCTGGTATAATCTTCTTTCGCCACTAATAAAAACTATAACAATCAGGTGGTGGTTAGAAACATCCGTCGCTAACTCATCTTTAATGAACAATTTTGCCCACCAATCTCTGCAAGCCACTGAATAGGCTGTTTAAATCATCTGTCTATGAAGAGCAAATGGTTGGGATAGTTCGATGTGACTAGCAAGTCTTGTTGGGTAGGCTCTATTCAAAATTTTGATTTAGCCCAGCCTAGAATATTTTCCACCTTACTTGAATAGATGTAGGGGTGCAAGTGTACCGAATCAACCCAAGGGTCATTGGACCTGAGTGGGCCCAAGTGGAAAATTTGGTCTATGGGGTGGCTCTAGCCTCTAGGTCTAAAAGTCGCTAAATGAGTCTAGGTCCCCTCAAAATCAACTTGATCCAACCCATTTGGAGCCAGTTTTTAAATGGACCTGATTTTGTCTTTGGTCCAGACTAAAATGGAACCAAGTTATATTCCACCCAGATTCAAGAAAAAACAGTAATTGAGCATATTGGTCATTGAATGCCTGCCATTAAAAACTTCCTAAGATTCACGGTAATATTTATTCACTGTCCAACTTGTTGATAAGGTCGTACAAACCTGGATGAAAGAAAGAAGAACAAATATCAGCTTGATCTTAAACTTTCGTACTAACAAAAGATTTTAATTGTCAATAATCAATGTTTCCCATGGTGTGATCTGAAATTTGTATCCGCTTCATTTTTTGGACCATGTGTTGAGGGTCAAATAGTGCATATTAGACCCCAAATATTGTCTGAATTTACGAGCATAATAGTGTTTAACGGCTGATTTAATCGTGTTTATGTTGCAGGTTGATTTTACAAGCTTGGATCGAAATAGGATACTAAATGCATGGATTTAACGCTCCAAATTCACCAAAAGCATGGGACACACTCAAGGGGACCAAGATTGACAGATATACACGGTCAGAAATCCGAGAAAACTAAGAAACTGAAGCTCAAGTGGCTTGAAAAGCATCCAGAACGCAAGATCACGGGGTTCCCAATATCGGTTTGACTCGAAACTTCATACGTTGCTTGAGGATCATAAATTAACCGTACACATCGAATTTCAGCTCTTGGATCATTATATAAGTGTCTCAATAGACATATCAGCTCATAAAATCTTGAATTGGGGCCCACTTGATATCTGGATATGCTCCAGTTTTGGTCCCAACCGTTTAAATGAGACGAGAAAATGGATGGACGGCACAGATTTCTCAAAAACATCACAGCGGACCCCACATGGGGGGTGTGCCAATACAAGGGCGGTGCACTCTCGCAGTGCACCGACTTTCTAAAAACGGGTCAGCGCTACTGACCCGTATCTCCTTCTTCTTCTCTGTTTTAAACATACGCAGCCGCGACCGCTGATTTCGCTAGTGGGGCCCACCAGTGATACATCTTGATAATCAGGACCGCTCATCAGAATCCCAGCGTTCGTCTTCCGGAAACCAAGATGATGGAATAAAAAATAGTAGTAAAAATCGGTTTTCGACCGTCCCAATGCAATTTGGACGGCGGTTTAAAAGACTTAGTAGGTCACGCCAACTCTAGTAAAAAACTACTGGTTCTATCTGGTTTTTCGAAGGCTAAGCAATGAACGGAGTGGATTCCCACTAAGACGTTGATGATAGGCCCATCGAGTTTCACAGCGTAAAGGAATCCGCAGCCTCTGCTTTGTACTCGCCCGAGAAGTCTGTCCGCAGTGGGCCTCTGTACGATCAAAGGGATGATCAGATCAATGATCTGATCCTTCTAGAAGATGTAGAGGGGGGTCTTGACCCCATTAATGGAAACGAATAAGAGTTTTGGACGATCTTTTGTCCCAAAATTCAATCCAAACGCAAGTGAGGTTTGCGTTTCCGCTGCGTGACAACCCCGTTTCCACCGACTTGCGGAACCGACGGTGTGCGAAATAGCTCCACCGACTTCAGCCTTCCGCACCATCTCAAGCTGCAAAGTAACCTCCCTCTCTACGGCCTTCATCGCCTATAAAAGGAAAGAGAGAGAGCAGGAAAAAAAGAAGAGAATTTTACATATCCATTCACGGCTGGGGCTGAGGAAGGAAAGGACGTGAAGAGCAAGAGACGTGGACCACAAACGAGCAGGAGAGAGAGAGAGAAAGAAGAGAGTAGTTTTTGTTTCTTTCTTTTTCTTTGTTTTCTTTCTTCTTTTCCTTTGATTTGTGTATAGATCTTTTGCTAGATCATGTCTAGCTAAACCTCTTAGCTAGGGCTAAGAGGAGAAGCTTGTGGATAGATGGGAGACTTTACTTTTAGCCTTGATTTATTCTGAACCAACATTGATTTTAGTTTTATTAACGGCATGTTTTGTTTAGTCTTTAATGGTCTGTTGTGACAGAAATTACAATGGGTCTGCAATGGCTTGGAGCATGTCCTTTTTCCTTTATGTTTATGACGTCAGGAAGCCCTGTTGTTCACCATAGTCTCCTGGGCATGGTTGGATGACGGTACCCTTCCTAACCTTCATACATGTGATTGGGTGATAATTAGTTTAATTCTGTTGTTTGCCATAGTCTTTTGGGTATGGTTTGGTGATGGAATCCATTCTAATTCATATACCTTTCATCTCTTGAAAACTAGATCAATGTCAGTCCAGTTAATGTCCATAGAACATGCATAAGGTCTCCCTGATCTCTACAAGTGGATCCTCTGAATCCCTAGTTTCCTATCTCTGATTTGTTTCCTAAGTTTTAGATTAATTATTCTACAAGTATTCCACCATTGCTAATTGATTTAGAATTCATATTAGCCTAGTTCTAATTCTAGTTAGTTTTAGATAACGTACAGGTATCAGTCCCTTGGGATTCGACCTCGGTCTTACCGAGTTATTACTACATCACAACCCTGCACTTGGGGAGTGAACAAGTTTTTGAGCTCATGGCACAACTAGTTGCTTTGTACACATGGGTGATCAGATCATCCTACCCATTGAATGTTGGAATTATCGTTTTGTAATAACCGTGCATTTTACAATTCATAAACTGACCAAAACATTTCTTTATAAACATAAATAATCCTAGGCAGCTTTCCTTTAGTAAACGTGTCAAGTTTATAGTTGGACCTATTTTTTCTGATAATTTTTTGACCCTCAAATCTTGCTGGATGGTTCAATCATTTGATTGATGCAATTTTTGTTAGAAAATTAGATACATTTTCTTTATATATATAAATTAATGGGATTAACAATATAAAGATTTTAAAAGATGAAAATCACTTACAACACTAACAAGCAAATCATCAAACATGTAAGATGCAAAAGAGACTAAGATTTTTTTTTTATGTGGAAAACTCTCGGTTGTGAAGGAAAAATCCATTGGACTTAGTACAACACAAATATAATATAATAGAAATATTGGAATTAAGTACAATCATCAAGATACATCTTTGGAATACCCAAACTACATTATCTAAGCAACATGAAAGAAATGAATTTCTCACCAACTAATGATGTTAGAAAATTCCCAACACAATCCAAGAAACCGGCCTTGTAGATAGACCATCACAAACTCAATGAAAAGACTTCAGTAGTAAGAGACTTTTAATCTTCTCTTCTACCAAATCCCTCATTTATTCTTCTCTCCCTTTTTTTTCCAAGGAAAAAAAAAAAACAACCTATATTATTAGAACTCTTACTTTAAGCAGAAAACACTTTTCTCTCCTCTTTACCTTACTTGGCCAAAAGACCAAAATACCACATACACGTGGCCAAAGAAAACCACTTAAGCATACACATGTGGGTCACACCTCCACATGAAGAGGGACCCAACCATTCTTCCATCTTTTGCTGATGTGGTTTGATGTTTCAACTGTTTAACATGTTGCAAAGACATTAATTCCATTAAATCTAGGTCAATCTTCTTTAATCACTATAAAAAACTATAGCAATCATGTGCTCCCAAACATCCTAGTGGACTCGAGACCTCTAATTTAAGAGGCTCTACAACATTATCTGCATGTTGTATGGCTCAGTCTACTAGCACCTGTATACAATATCATATCCACTCCTCATATGCAGATCGGTTCCTTTGCCCGGATCTTAGGCTATCGGTGGATTCCTATATCCACGGAGGTCAGTGGATCCCTGATTGTGCGGCCAACTGTGATATACTTTTCTTACATCCACACCATTGATCCGTTTCACTATATCATTTTAAGCACAATCCAAAAAATGCCGCAGATCAAAATCTCAGGTGGACCACACCCTAAGAAGTTTTTAACGGTGTAAGTTCAATCACCACTGTTTACACCGTGGTGTGCTCTACCTGAGATTTGGATGATCTGCTGCATTTTTTCGGCTCATGCCCGAAAACGAGTGGAGAAGTGGATATAAGACAAATACATCACGGTCAGCCCCATAGTCAGGGATCCACCGAAACCCAGTCGCTATTCTGCTAATCAAGTTGGTCACACGTGTCCGAAACAAATAAAACGAAATAGACATTGTGTAGCCTTCCGTTTGTTTCGTTTTATCTAGCCTTCCATCCGTCGCATTAGTTATTGTTGTTTTTAGCCGTCTGTTTGTTTCGTACAGCACAGCCACATGATTGAAGGGATCAGGATGCCCTTCGGGCCAAAGTATATAACAGGCTGGAAACCATACAAAAATAGCACTGATGAGATGATCCAATCTATACTTTACTTGGCCTTATCTTCAGTTTATGTAATCAATATGACTCTTTTAGAAACAGAACCAATGCATGATGGGTTGAATTATTTTTCTATAAACAATATTGACCGTCTTTTGACTGATCCATCTTCCATCTTCTTCTTTCTACAAGCTCTCTATTCATTCCGGTATGTACTCGATCTTGAACTTCCAATCTTGGATCCTATTGATCATAAGCTTCAATCATTTTATTGATGTGATTTTTTCTTTTGTTTTTTTTACGCACCCACACACACCCAATGGATACTCAAACCCATGACCTTACGGGTGAAACTCTTGTGAGTCTACCGTTAAGCCAAGATTAACTGATGTTGTTTGATGTTTGGACTATCCATACGTGTTCAAAGTCGTTTATTCCATTAGATCTAGTCAATCTTATTTCATTACTGTACAAAAACTGCAACAATAAGGTGGTGTTAAATGTCCTTTACTTGAGTCTCTTTAATGAACAATCTCGTCCATCAATTTCTGCAAGCCACTAAATGGACGGTTTAAATAATCTGATATTATGATTTTTCAAGGCTGCCTGTGAAGAGCAAGCTGGACCTAATGGACGGTCCGGATATTTGACTTGGATGCCAATGATTCCACCTGCAGCTATGTGCACGGCAAGGTTTCCATGGATAGAGCCCACTAGATTATTTCTCAATTAGAATGTGTGGTTCAACATGAGGTAATGGATTCCGAGTATCCATTGTGGTGAAATCGCGCTTGGTGTGGGTGTGTGGGTGTGCGTGCATGTGTAAAAACCTGTGTCATTCTATCACTTAGGTTTTTGTATTAAGTTGTTCATGTTGACCAGGAGTGGATTAAATTTAAGGGCCTGTTTGATTTTTCAGTCCTCCGTGGATGTACAGTAAATAGGCAATTATTATTATTTTAGTTTATTTGAAAATCGGGTTGTATTTTTATCTTAAAAACCGGTTCAAAAAGATTGACTTAAATTTTCGGGCCCCAATGTAATGTATGAGACATATCCACGCTGCCCATCGGTTTTAACAAAACATTTTGGGGTGTGACTCGAAAAATTAGGCAGATCCAAAGCTCAGTGGGCCCACACCAAGGAAAAAAGTAGCCTTAAAATGTCCATCATTGAAAGTTGTTACATATATCAGGCCTACATTGATGCCTATTGGTCATCTAATCGGTTCATAAGGTTACACAGACATGGATAAGGAGAAAACACAAGTATCAAGTTGATCCAAAACTTTTTTGGGGCCCTTTTCATTTCTATGGATAGGCATTCAATTCCCACTATTTCCTATGGTGTGGTCCACTCGAGTTTTGGATATGCCTCATTTTTGGGTTCATGTCCTAAAATCAGATGGCATAACGGATGGACAGTGTGGATAAGACATGTGCATCACAGTGGGCCCCACATTTATTTGGTATTAGTGCTCGATTTTAGTGTTAACACGTCAGCCTTAGGAGTGATGTAATTATTACTAATTTACAAAGTATTTACATGGTATATTTGAAAAATCAAATAGCCCCAAGTAGGAGTGTACACGAACCGAATTAGCTCAGTTAGCTCTCTCGACTCAACTCGAAAAAAGCTTGATTCGACTCGGTTTAAAGCTGAGTTCGAGCTGATTTTTTGAGCTCGAAATTTTTTTGAACTGAGTTCAAGCTTGCCTGAGCTCGATTCAACTCGAATTGAACTCAGATTGAACCAGTTCGGTGACTCGGTTACTTTGATATTGATGTTGCTCAGCAAGTGTTTGATGAAATGACTCACTGAAGTGTCGGCTGGTGGCAAGGAAGGTATGCATATGAAACAAATACCATTTTTTTTCTTGATTTTGATGTTGCCTACAAGGTGTTTGATGAAATTCTTGTAAACAGCCGCTGATGTTTTACATACTGTGAGAAATTGAAAGTGCATTCCATGTGTTTCTGAAAATGCGCAGAGGCTCAATCTTGGCTCGAACTGGCCTCGAACTGGCCTGAGCTACTGACCGAGCCGAGTCGAGCTCGCTAGCTAGGCTCGAGGACCGAGCCGAACCAAGTTCAAGCTGAGATCAGCTAGTGGCCGAGCCGAATCGAGCTTGGCAAAGCTCGACTCGGTTCAACTTACTCATGTACACCCCTAGCCCTAAGTGAATTTTACAAAATACCACTTTATTAATATCATTTTTAAATCTTAGTACCTTTTAAAATTAATTTTTTTATTAAACTACCTTATTAATCAAGATAATAGTCAAGGGCCTTCCATCAGTTATTTTTCTTTCATTTCTATCATGTTTTTTTTAAAAAAAAAAAATAAAATGTCAAAATGCCCATCGTATTGCTAACTTAATTACTTGCATGTAAATACTGACTTCCAGAATACACACCACCGTATACTATGTTGACGTGGCAAAGTTTTGTGGGCCTCAACATGATTATATCCACACCGTTTATCCATTTTGCCTGATCATTTTAGGGCATGGGCCTAAAAAGGAGGCAAATCCAATGCTCAAGTAGACCACTCTGAAAATAGTGAGAACAATGATGCCCACTGTTGAAACCTTCTTAGGGCTACCATGATGCTAATTTTCCATCCAACCAGTTCATAATATCACACAAAGCTGGATTATGAAAAAACAAGAATATCAGCTTGATCCAAAACTTTTTGCCGTGCAAGAAGTTTTGAATGGTAGACGTTCATTTTTAACTTGATCAACCTTATAGCCCACCTAATGAAAGGTCTTTCTAAGTTTTGGGCTAGATTAGCACAGGCCAAGTGGGGTCAACATGATGAACCGCCCACATCTATTATACAAATGAGTCAAACCTGATCTTTGAGAGAGAACTTGGTGAACTGAGACAAAGGGACGGGATACGGTGGGGAGAGAGGGAAAAGAGCAGATTTGGTGCTCCCCAGCCTCCCTAGATATGGTGGGGTGCACCTGATGTATGTATTGTATATCTACTAAGTCCATCCATTTTCGATCATTATAGGGCATGAGCCCAAAAATGAATCAGATCCAAATCTCAAATGGACCACACCTTATGAAACAATGGTGATTGACCATTAACACCTTCGCGTGGGTTACAAGAGTTTTGGATCAAGCTGATATTCGTTTTTGCCCTTTATCCAAGTTGTATGACCTTATCAACAATTTGGATGGAAAATAAACATTACGGGAACATTACAGCAGGCCTTAGGATGTTTTCAACGGTGGAGCATTTTAACCACTACTGTTTCTTGTAGTATGGTCCACCTAAGATTTGGATATCTTTTATTTTTGAGATCATGCCCTAAAATGAGTTGACAAATGATGTAGAATGGGTCGCAGAATCGTTCATGACTAAGATAGACTAAATAAAAGAAGCCAAGAAGGATTGAACACATTCAGTAATATAGTTCGACCGGTTGACAAATCTAGTAAACCGATCTAAATTCCTCCAAAAATTCTACATTGCTTGCTAAATATTGTTCGAAAGGTCGAAATATTGTTCCAGATTACTTGCTTGTTGGCTAATTTATGCCATTTTAGACAGGTTGGCAGATCTTGTCGATAGCTCGAAATCTATTTCGACAGGTTGACGAATTGGGTCGATGGGTTGAAAATCATAGAATTTTCGGTTTATATCTCTAGACACTTTTTTGTTGTTTTGACAGGTCGATGGATGCCAAAAATTTACACGATTTTTTGAATTTTTTTTCCTAGTTTGAGTAGAACTCTTTAATTATGTTTTTGGAATTTATTTAGGGTTATTTAAAGGGGTTAACCTCACTTTTATTATGGATTCAATCAATAAACTCCTTAAGAATTTTCTTATTTTCTCTCGTGGATTCGAGAAACCTCTCATGGATTCAAGAGTACTATGTGGATTCAAGGTATTTATCAATCGAGGAAGACAGTGATCGACCTCATCACTTCCTTCCTTGAGTCAATTAGTATCAGAGCGAGGCTTTCTCCTTGAATATATGGCTTCCAGTGACAGGTCAGGCAACATTCCCATAGACGGTGCCCTAGGGAATTTTTCCTTAACAGTGGTGGGTTTCAAAGCGACATAGCGAGAGAATCGGCAAGGGTTGCAAGTTGTCATCGATTACATGATGGAGGCTATGGGGCAGCTCTGTGTTCGTGGCGGTGATCTGCCCCCAATAGCGTGGAAATTCATAATCGTGTCGATCGTAGGGAGATGCCGACAGTAAACCACAGGATCATGCCTGAGGAGGTGGGATCCAGCGATGAGGAGATCGACAACATAATCCTCCAATATCCCGGACAAGGCGGCAATCAAGTAGATCGGGCAGATCGAGAATTCAGGATGAAAGTCGATCTTCCTAACTTCGATCTTCCTAACTTCAATGACTAACTTCATATTGAGGATTTTCTCGATTGGCTTTCTGAAGTTGAGTGATTCTTCGACTATACGAAAATTCTTAAAGCTAAGAAGGTTAAGCCTGTGGCTTAAAAGTTAAAGGGCGAAGGTTCAGCTTGGTGGGAGCAACTTCATCTCGCACGGACGAGATAGATTAAAGCATCAATCTGCACATGACAATGGATGAAGTAGTTGCTGCATGTGCGATTCTTCCCTAACGACTATGATCAGGTATTGTTCCAATAATGCCAAAATTGTCAGCAGAGTAGTCGGTCGATGAGAGATTACATAGAAGAATTCTACTGCTTGGCAACATGGAATGATTTGGTTGAAATTGAATCATTGCAAGTTGTCCGATTCAATGGTGGGTTGAATGTTGCAATCCAGGATCGGGTTCAGATGCAACCCGTGTAGATGATAAATGAAGCAATCAAGTTAGCCACATGAGCGGAAGTGCAACTTGAGTATCCCAACACACAAACTTATCCTACCACTAGAGTCACCACAATGAGTCCATCCCAGGGAGCTTCACAGGCGAAAGGGAAAGAACTTACAAGGGTGCACTCAACTTCCTACACACGTGAACCGAGATTTAGGAAGCAGGCAAGTTAGACCCCAAAGGGGCATGTCCACTATTGTCGGTCTGGGTAGGATCTTGAACTCCTATGGTTGGCCAAGGCCCGACCATTGTTATCATTGTGGCCAACCAGTCACTTATCAAACACTTGCCCTAACGACAAGTTTCTAACCTCGCCATCAATGATGGTAGTACTAGAAACACCGATGAAGACTTGGATGTTGATGAATTGGAGCACATCACAGAGGATGAAGAGGATCAAGCAGATTGGGTTACACATGATCATGGTGAGTCGCTCGTCGTGAGCAACTATTGTATGCACTAAAGAAGAAGGTAGACCCACAATGACACAACATTTTCCGAACTAGGTGTATGGTGAATCGAAAGGTCTGTGATGTGATTATCGACAGTGGGAGCAACGAGAACATCATTTCCAAGTTCATGGTGGAGAAATTATAGCTGAAAACAGAGCATCATCCCTCCTCGTACACGATCGGCTGGATTAAGAAGGTCAGTGAAACGAATGTAACTAAACAATGCACAATAACTTTTTCAATGCATAAACATTATAAAGGCCAAGTTGTATGTAATGTTGTCGACATGGAGGCCTGTCACATTCTACTCAGTCCTCCAACCGTGATGTCATTCATAGAGGACGAGATAATGTGTACATTTTTGTCTAGGATAGCCGAAAAACTATACTAGCCCCTATGGACCTAGAAGAGCCCACTCGAAGCTTCTAAAGTTGAGGGGTGTTCTCTCCTAACCATACAAGACTTTGTAGAGGAATTCGAAGAGACGAGACAAATCTATGCATTAATTATAGAAGGAAAAGAACTCGAGACCACCATCATTCCTGAGAAACTAAAACGCTTACTACATAAATTTAAATAAATTTAGCTCGACAACCTTCCCTATGGATTCCCTATGGTGTCCCAAGTCCATCTTACCCAATTTTCCTCAATATCGGATGATTACGAAAGAGTGCGATATTTTGCAAGGACAAGTGAAAGAGTTAATTTGTAAAGGTTTATTCCAAGAAAACATGAGCCCATGCGGCGTTCCTACCTTATTAACTCCTAAGAAAGATGAGAGTTGGAGCATGTACATCAATAATCGAGCGATCAATAAGATTACCATAAAGTACAAATTTCTCATACCACGGTTGAACGATATGTTTGATATGCTAGATGGTGCAAAGCTATTTTTTAAAATTAGATTTAAGAAGCGGCTACCATCAGATCCGAATATGGCCAAGTGATGAGTGGAAGACAACTTTTAATACCAAGGATGGGTTATACGAATAGTTGGTCATACCCTTCAGTCTTTTAAATGCGTTTAGTACATTCATGAGGTTGATGAACTAAGTTCTGAAGCAATTCATAGGGTGGTTCGTAACAGTCTACTTTGATAACATTTTGATATATAGTCAGGATGAAGCAAGCCATATGGGACACCTCAAACAGGTCCTTCAAGTGCTCATCGTAAACAAGATGTGTCTCTATAAAAAAATGCAACGTTTTAACCATTAGCTTGTTATTTCTGGGCTATTTCATGACGTCCATGGGCATTCGAGTGGACACTGAAAAGGTGAGAGCCATCAGGGAATGGCTAGTTCCAATAAACATCTATGAAGTATGGAGTTTCCATGGGTTGTCAACATTCTATCATCGGATCATGAATAATTTCAGTATCATTGTGTCACCGATTACAAATTGTATGAAGAAAGAACAGTTTCAGTGGACTAAACAAGCTAATAGGATCTTTGTTGAAATCAAGCACATATTGTCCATAAGGCACTCTTGAATATACAAGGCACTCTTGCATCCACAAGAGATTTCTCGAATCCATGAAAGAAAATAAGAAAATTCTTAAGAAGTTTATTGATTGAATCCATAATAAAAACAAGTTTAACCCCTTTAAATAACCCTAAACAAATCCTAAAGACATAATCAATGAGCTCCAATTAAATTCAGAGAATCGCATAAATTTTTCACGCCTGTCGACCTATCGTTGACTGGTTGAGTCAATAGGTCGAAACAATAAAAAAAAAAAAAAAATTTAAAGTGTCCAGAGATTTAAACCATAAATTATGTGATTTTCAACCTATCGAACTGGATTTCGACCTATTGACAAGATCTGTCAACCTGTCTAAATTGGCAGAAATCAGCCAACAGGCATTCCGGAACAATAATTTGATTTGTTGAACAATATTTCGATTTACCTAAACTAGTAGAAATCAGCTAACAAGCAATTCGGAATTTCTGGCGAAATTTAGACCCGTCGACTAGATTTTTTGACCCGTCAAAGAGTTTGTTCGATCCTTCTTGACTTCTTTTCTTCGGTCCATCTTAGCCATGAACGAGTCCGCGACCCATTCTACATCAACAAAATAAATGTACGGAATGAATATATAGTACATACATCAAGGTAAACCCCACGGTCAGGGCTTGAATGTGTTGGGTGAGGTCAGGACATACTTAATTCGCTCCTTGCCTATATTGACGGCCTACAACAGCCTGTTGCAAAGGAAGTTGGGTAGGGCCTATCCTGATGTACGTTTTCCAGAAATCCATCCCATCCATCTGTCTTTTTAGATCATGTCAGGAAATGAGGCCAAAAATGAGATAGCTCCAAAATTCAAGTGGGCTGCAGGATAGGAAAAGGTGGGTATGAAATGCCTAATGTTGACATCTCCCTGGGTCTATTATGATGTTTTATATGCCATCCATACCGTTCATATGGTTGGAAACAAGTTCCTCATTTGATCACCCAATTGCTTGTGTTCCATGATCTCTCTGCACAGTTAGTCATGACCTGATCGATGGTTCCTGCCTGTAATTCTGAATTCGATGAGAAATTGAGGTGGTAAAGTTCTGTGGGCCTTGGCAAGGGAGGTAATAATCTAAAAACGCCACTTTTCTTTAATAAAATCTTTATTTTAGATCTAGTAATAGAATGATACCTGAATCCATTTATGATCCTGAGTTTCAAGGCACATGACACTTTCGCTTGGGTCGAGGTTGCCACTCCGCTCTGAGATGGATCAAAGTAGAGTGAGCTCATTCCTACTCGGATGAACTAAAAATACCAAAACATTAGCCTGATCCAAAACTTTTGAGAATTTAACCCTCATTGTTTCCTGTCATGCTGTCCACTTGATTTTATATTTACCTTATTTTTGGCCCATGTCCTTACATGATATGGAAAAACGGATAGATGGGGTGGATTTCTCACAACATTCATGGTGGACCTCACCTAGTTTTCCTGTTGCGAATAGTTCCTGTATTCCACATGCTGCTATTAGTGAAGGGCTAACGGTCGGTGCTCTGTGGGCCCAACCATGATGTATGTGCTTTATCTATATCGTCCATTTATTTTTCCATATTATTTTAGGGTATAACCCCAAAAATGAGTCATATCCAAATCTCAGGTGGACCACACCCAAGAAAACAGTGTTGAGGGAACACCCATCATTAAAAACTTCCTAGGGTGTACTGTAATGTTTATTTGCCATCTAACCTGTTGATTAGGTCACACATACTTAGATGAAGGGAAAGCACAAGTATCAGCTTGATTCAAAACTTTCATGGTCCCCACTAAAGTTTTTAATGGTGGGCACTCAATGACTATTGTTTCCTATCTCGTGTTCCACTCGAGATTTGGATTTGACTCATTTTTTTTCTCATGCCAAATGGATGGATGATATGGATAAAACACATACATCATGGTGGGGCCCATAGAGCACTGAGGCCCGTAGTGTCGGTGGGCAATCTCATTCGGAAGAAGACTCTTGGTGTTTTTTTTTTTAAAAAAAAAAAAAAAAAAAATTAACAATAAATAAATCGTAAGGTCTCGTTTTTTTTTTTTTTTTCAAAAAGGAATCTCAAAATTTCATGAACACGTCGAAATTAGGTTACAAAAACAATGAGAGGGGGCTGAGGCAAACAGTAGCCTAAGACCCCTAGCTGTACAGAAATTCACATTCGGGAGGAACAACCTAAAGGCCCTCCTATCATATAACAGAAAAAAAAATCAGGAAAGAGTTAGGAGATTCGGACTGCCCCTAATCCTGTCCTATCTAGGACCAGCTCCCCTTTGGCGAAGAAAGGGAGGTCAGACGCCGAATTGAAGAACCTAGTCTGCTGAGAAGAGCTACTCCATCTGGCGAGGAAGTCCGCAACGGTGTTAATTTCTCTGGGGATATGCTTGATTGTAATAGACAGCGAGACTCTCAGAGCTTGAAAGTGGTTTTTCTAATAGAAAGCATTCCAAGGAGGGTCCCCTGCTGTAGAAAAAAGGCCAACCACAATCTGGCAGTCGCTTTCCACCTCGACGTAGGAGAGGCCCATATCCTTGCAAAACTTGAGGCCATCAATTACTGCCTTCATCTCTGCCTGAAAGCTCGATCCCATGCCATGGCCTTTTGAGAAGGCAAACATGTAGGCACCCTTATCGTCCCTACACACCCCCACTCCCAGAGAGGCCCGGATTACCCCTGAATGAGCCATCCACATTAAGTTTCACCCAGCCCCGAGGAGGTTTGATCCATTTTACCAAGGACCGTGAGGGCGTGGGATTTCGCCTTGGGACTAGCCGAAGGTCAGCTACTGCTTCCCTGTCTTCCTGGGATTTGCATGGCGGAAGGGGAAACGCATTGGATAGGAGGAACAACCAGGACCTGACCTAGCAGATGGCGTGGGCGATTCTGGAGCGGGAGTCTTCAAAACGACGTTCGTTTCTGGCCTTCCAGATTTCCCAAAGGATAAGGCCCGGGGAAAGCCCTCTAAGGACTCCCAAAGTAGAGGAATCGTTGGCAATCGCCCACCATTGGGATGCTCTACCCCCTGCAGATTGGTTCGGAAGGAAAGAGACACCAAGGATGGCTAAGAAATGGGCCCAAATGGAGAGCGCAATCTCCCCCTTGGCAAAGAGGTGGTCGAGGGATTCTTCTTGGTGGCTAATAGACGAGCAACAAACACAGGCGGAAGCCATCTGAATACCTTTCTTCTTAACGCTGATGTCGACTGGGACCGCGCCATTTAGAATCTTCCACGTAAAAACAACAATTTTGGGAGGGAGGTGCGGGTGCCAAGCCCATTTGGCCTAGTTGCGCACCTGGCCTGAGGACCTGATGAGGTGCCACACCGATCGAGTGGAGAAAATCCCTGACTTTTCCTTGGTTCAAATGACGCTATCAGTCCCATGATTCAGCGCCAGCCCTTCAGATTGCATGTGATGCCGAACAAAATCAGGAAGCATTTCAGGGAAACGAGCATCGTGAAGGATACCTTCAGGGCCCATAACGTCTTTAATCTTCAGGTCGTGGGGAAGAGAGGGACATTGGTTGGAAGCCAGCCTTTTAAAGGGCCCAGCCCCTAAATAAATAAATCATAAGTTACTTGGTGTGTAACTTTATCGATTTTATCCAAGTTCAAGTTCAGTTCATGAGGCATCGAGTAAAATTGGGCTTGTTATCTGCCCTAGCCAGAACGGTAGCATAACACCATCTATCATTAATGATGCTAAGCAAATACCATACAATTTAGTAGCCATATTAACAATGTATATATATGTTCCAATAACAGCTCAGGTACATTAGGTGCACTATGAAGTAACATTGTAATTTACTTTTTTCTTTCACCATAGTTTTTTCACTCTATAAAACTCGCCCAAGTAACTTAAAACTCGGTCAGTCTAATAAGTTAGTGCATGACATAGGTGAGTTTATAGAGAACTTAATGAGTCTTGTAACAAAACTCAGGTAAGATCTTTGTTTATGTTAGAGGAGTTGGGTTCAAACCTCCACTTCTTTTTATTATTATTATCAAACCTTGTCACTCAATAAAACTCGACCAATAACTCAAAACTTGGCAATCCCACAGAGTTAGTGAAAAACTCAGGTAAGTTTAAGGAAACCCAACCAGTCTTGTAACAACTTGAGTCATACAGGAACTTGGCACAATTTCATGCTAATTCGAGTTCATGACAAAGCTGTGTTCTGCGTTTACTCGCCAAGTTTCTTAATAATGCATTAGGCTTAAAGGAAAATGATTGAAAAATAAATGGAAATATGTTTGTTGAAGGAATACTTGTGCAATTACTTTCTTGCAGCCAATTTAATTGCAATATTGTCTACTTAGTTTTTAGTTTTTCCTCTTTCCCTTAGTTTTGAATTCCATTTTCATAAAGGGTTGATACTATTTCACAGGGAAATGGCAGATGCTGTTGTCAGTGTTCTCCTGGATAATTTGCTGTCAATACTCGTAACTGAAGGTCGTAAGCTACTTGAGTTTGATGACCAATTTGAAGAAACAAAGGAGGAGCTTCAGTACATGCAGTGCTATCTCAGGGAAGCTGATCAGGTGAAGAGAAGAGATAGGAATGAGATTCTCAAGAGGGTAATGAGCAATTTAAAAGAGTTGGTATATGATGCTGAAGATGTAATAGCAGATTGTCAACTTCTATTCCAGAAAAAACATGAAGGGTGTGCACCAAATTTTACAAGTTATTGCTTTCCTACTCATTTGAAATCCCGTCATCAGTTGGGAAAGCGGCTGAGGAATATAAATCAAGGGGTAAGGAAGGTGAAGAAGAATATGAAGTCCTACTTGCAAACAGCTCCTCGCCAACCTGGCAAAGATGAAGATGGTGGGAATATGGGAATGACCTACCCAATCCTGATGCACGAGGCTGAAATGGTGGGATTAGAAGATGACTCAACGAAGATTATAAATTGGATCTTAGAAGCGGATGGACCCTCAATGGTGATTGGAATAGCTGGAATGGGGGGAATTGGTAAAACCACACTTGCTCAAAAGATATGTGATAGTGTGAATGTGAAAGACTCTTTTAAGCACTTGCTTTTTGTTACTGTTTCTCAGAGTTTCAAATTGGATGAATTGCTGAAGAAAATACTGGGAAAACTAAAGGTAGAAGAAGGATTTATGAGGGAAAAGGATGTTTGTGACCTGTTGGAAAGGCTTAAGGCCGAGTTAGATGATAAGTACTTGATAGTTTTGGATGACGTTTGGGAAACAGATAAAAGCGGGTGGTGGGAAAGCTTGAAGTCCGCTTTGCCCAAAGTGAGTAGTAGCTATGTCATTGTTACAACAAGGAATGAGGAAGTTGCTAAATCTATGGGGACTGCCAACCATCGCATACATCGTCCGCAAATTCTTTCGGGTGAAGATAGTTGGTCCTTATTCAGCAAAGTAGCTTTCGCAAGAAATGAAGGTAAGTGCACAAAGCCGGACTTAGTGGAAGTTGGCATGGATATTGTTGCCAAGTGCAAGGGGCTTCCTTTGGCAATCAAGGTTGTGGGCGGAATGATGGCACGGAAAGGTGATTCCATCCCTGAATGGAGACGAATATCAGAGCACCTAAAGGAGGAGTTGAAAATCAGCAAGAAAGATGAGCCAGTCATTTCATGTCTAGAGTTAAGCTATGAAGAGCTACCAACATATTTAAAACCTTGCTTCTTGTGCTTTGCCGTGTTTCGTGAAGATTTTGTAATTGATGTTGCAGACATGGTTAACTGGTGGATTCGTGAGGGTTTTGTTTGGGGAGAAAATGGGAAAACGGCAGTTGAGATAGGAGAAGAACGTCTTTCAGAATTATTTAATCGATTTTTGATACTTGGAGTGGTTAAAGATACGTTCGAGAGAAGCTATTATAGTTGCAAAATGCATGATATGGTTCGAGATATGGTAATAAGAATTGCAAGAGAAGAGAGCTTTTTTGTGAGGTTGGACTGTGGAGGTAGTTCCGCATTCAGTGAGCAGTCTCGTCGTTTGGGAATTGTGGGGAATACAGCTGTAGAGAGCATCGCAAACAGTCCCACCAAGCTGCGGACATTGGTTGGGATGGACATTCAGAGCAAAGAGATGATTGCAAGTCTAAAAGCAAAACTATGCAAAGTAAGCTGGTTGAGGGTGTTGTCTCTTTCATTGTCAGACAGGAATCTCGATGGAGATGTGGTGTGCAGCGATTGGTTGAGTGGGATAGGGTCGTTACATCACCTCGTTTATCTTAACATAGAGAGAAGTTCTGCCTTAATATCACTGCCTGATTCAATCGGAAATCTTCATAATATTCGGATTCTACGTTTATGGGACTGCCCGAAATTGAAAAGGTTTCCTGTGTCAATCACAACATTAGATAAGCTAACAGCTATCCAAATCTTTAAACCTCATTCTTTAGAATGCATGCCGGAAGGGCTTGGAAAGCTTTCAAATCTCGAACGGTTAGGATGGTTTAGTCTTGTGAATAAAAATGGATCCGGTATTTCGGAGTTGAAGAGCTTGACAAAACTTAGAGAACTTTGGATGGAGATTAAGTCAGTGGAAGAAATAGAAGAAGAGGAATGGAATGTGTTATCAATGCTCCAGCATCTGCAAATTCTAAAGTTAGATTTTGAGGGAATTTCTGTTGAAAGAGATGGAGTTGTAAATAATATTGAAGGTGAGCTTTCTTCTCCTCTTAAATCCTTGAGAGAGTTGTATATTTGGGACTGGCCAGGAGAAAGGACAGCTGCGTGGCTCAGTCCTACTTCCCTTCCCAATCTTCAGTTTCTTGAGATTAGGAGAGGAAGAATTAGGGAGATGGGTCCCAGATTTTGGGACAGCGAGAGTGGGGTATGGAAAGTGGAGGTCTTGGTGCTACTATTCTTATCAGAGATGGAAGAGGAGTGGCTGAGGATGCGAAGGTCAATGCCGTCTTTAAGACTCATCAAGGTTCGCAACTGTCCGAAGCTCAAGTCATTCCCATTCGATGTTACAGAACGTTGGAAGGAGAATATGTGGAGGAGAGAAGAAGATTCTGGTAATTAAAGGGTAACCCAAACTTTATTAATTTTGTATATCCAAAACCATTTGTGAACCCTGCGTTAGAGGCACTGAAGAGGCAATTCACGAGCACTGCACTATGCCATGCCATACCTTTTTTTTTTTTTTTAGGTAATTTTTCGTACGTATGCCGCGAATAACCCATTCAATCTTCGGAAGCGGATTGCATCCACACCGTTCAATCTTTGGAGTAAACTCTGTGGGACCCACTATAGATGTATGTATTCTATGAGTCCGGATTCATATTCTATTCACACCGTTCAATTGTTTTTCCAGATTACTTTAGGGCAGGAGCCAAAATTGAATCATATCCAAAGTCCAAAAGTTGAGTGTGGGGTGTAAACAAAAAAAAAAAAAAAAAAAAAAGTTGACCACAGTGGGGATAATGACATCCACAGTTGAAAACTTCCCAGGGCCCACAAAGGATGTTTACTTCTTATCCAACCAGTTAACAAGGTCACATATACATAGATGAAGGGAAAATACAAATATCAGTTTGATCTAAAATTTCTGTGGCCCTCACAAAAATTTCAATCGTAAGCATTCAATTTTCACCATTTCCTGTGGTATGGTCCACTTCAGTGCTTTGGATATGGCTCAATTCTAGGCTCGTACCCTAAAATGAGCTGGTAAAATAGATGGACGGCTACTCAGTAAGCAATCCGCTTTCTCAATCTCCTCCATGAATTCACTACAACCTTTTTATCTGTGTTTAATTCTTAATTTTCAAATCTTGGAATGGGATGACAGATATTAAGTCCTCCTAGCCAAATCTCCTCCATGAATTCACTACAACCTTTTTATTTGTGTTTAATTCTTAATTTTCAAATCTTGGAATGGGATGACAGATATTACGTCCTCCTAGCCAACCTCCATTGTCAGCCTATCACTTTTGACAGACCTTACATGGAACTAATATGCTGCTGGTCAAACTATTTGATACTCTAACCATGTTTCACACTTGATACACAGGCATTTAGAAGTGGTACACATGGCATCAAACCACTGTCTCAAAATTATAGCCCAAAATTTAGATTGGTCCAACAATCCTAAGCTCAAATTCAGGGACACTTGTTTGTTGAAATAAAAACATTGGATTTTTTTTTTCTTCAATCAATAAATGTCCACCAATCTAATAGTCAAATGACCAAATAAGTGCCTTATTATCATGATGACACTTTGTTAGAGTATCTAAGTTTTATCAAATCATTGTCTTTTGAAATTAAAATTTAATTCTAGAGCTACTTTAGAATTTTGGCAATGCGGAATTTAGCTGGAATTCAATTTCTGATTTTAAGCCATTTACAACTCTTCCTAAAAAGCAACTTTTCAAATTCTTAGAAATAGGATTCAAATTCCAAAGTGTCAAACATGACACATTAAAATTCTCAAGAATCCAATTACTAGACTTGGATTCTTCAAATATCTATTTGCCAAACCACCCCTAAGTTTCTTTGAAGATGTCTCTAACCTCTCTTCCATCTCTCTTCACTCTTTGAAGTTTCAGGTGCTGCCAAAGAGGAAGAAGATGAGAAAAAACGAAGAAGGTATGTTTTTTCTTTTTTCAATTTCAATCATCTGTCACATTCTCTTCACACAACATTTTTTGGTTTGAATGCCATCACGTAATTTAAACTGCTCGATGAACATCACAGATCCCACACATGTTTTGTATCTCCACAAATGTAGAGAATGACAATTTTTGTGTCAGTATTTGTATACACCCATTGATTTGATAAATACCCCCATTCCTTCTGCTTTTAGCCATATAATAATACAAATAAAAAGAAGACATGATGGGTGTATTTTTACAGGGGTGGCAACAGTCAGGGTACATTCTTAGATTGATCTGAACCATTTATGTTCTTACCAGTACCATATAGATGTTACTTTATTTCAATCATGCACCATTAATGATCCTAACCTTTGAATCTTGGATTTGAACACGAGTTGTTGAAATTTTTACTTTATTCATTTTCAATCATCAGAAGAAAAAATAAAAAATAAAAAATCTTCAAATTGACCCTTGTTGTTGGTGGAAAATGATTAGAAATATAAAAATTGGATGATCCTAGCCATTTGGTTGGAAGATTCCAAACCAATGGTTGAAAAAAAAAAGGTTAATGGCCCACATTTGGTGAGAAGAGGAGAAGAAATTTAGTCTTGGATTACCTAATATCTTTTTTTTAGAACATGATCTGAGTGGGTCCTACTAGATGGACGGTCTCAATTGACACATGAGACATGACCATAACCCATGTACAGTAAATGGGTTCTACTGGCTGTCTTATCAATTTTGTTGTTCTGTTAGGCTGTTACCATTTTCTTTTGTAGTGATATACCCACAGTACCTCCCCACTTATGTATTGTACAGATGAGCTATATCCATCTGATGGTTCCAATGCATCTGTGACCATAACAAAAAGAGGTAAGGAAACTCATCAGGTGTGCCACACATTTATGAGAGAAAAGAAATAAATAAATGATTTACAAATGCATAGCAATGGCTCACATGCCCAACTTGTTGGCAGTTTCTTTTGCTTAATCACTTTGGAGTGTTCACATTTGAGAAATGATCTAGCTGAGTAAGTGTAGAAACCTTCACACGCACATGGATGCATTTGGCATCCAACTCCCCCTATTTGGCTAATTGGTATATGATTCACTTTGATTTTCATCCAACTCTTTTCTTTGTGAAGGAACATCACTAGGGGAGATTACTGCCGCATGACTCGAGGAAAGGCGATTTCTATCATATAGAGGCAACCCCAAAGTCCCGGAGCTTATCACCCAAGTCTTGTCTTCCAACAGTCAATACGGTTCATCATGTGCTTTCTCGCCTTTAACTTCCTGTCTCCATTAAAAAATCTGTGAACTCTAGTTCATTTTTATGTTATATTTGTACCCAATACACACTTGAAATTAGAACATTCTGATATCTAGGGACATACTCAATTTCACTATCAGATACATTTCATTGATGATGTTAGTAGATTTACATGGTATTTTTCCTTGTTATACATTCAGTTTTTTTTTCAAAGACTTAAATCCAGCATTAAGAATATGTTTGAGTGCATAATCAAAATATTCAAACTAATGGTAGCAGTGAACACTGGAAATTCAAGACCTTTCTTGAAAAACATGGCATTGCTTACCGTTTCTCTTGTGCTCATACCCATGAGCAAACGGTCTCGTTGGTTCTGTAAGGTGGTCAATGCCCCTATCCCACCTGTTATGCGATTCAATTCTGTCGTTTTCTCATTAACCGTCTATTTTCTTAAAACACACAGTAAATCCATTTAATTCTGTTTTTCATTATTAATTTCTTAAGGTTTTGTGTATGAATGTTTTAATTAATGTCTATGTAGTGGCTCATCCTCATCACATTGGCACAAATGTACATCTAGACCACCCAAAATTGTGGGGTCCAATTGTGGATGAAGCATATCTCTAAAATCACAATAATCATTAATTAATTGCTATCAAATGGATGGCTAAAACTGAAATATATAGTGGTCCAAATTTGAAGGGAAAAGTCAGATGGTCAATATTATCTACTCAGAAAAAATTTTCATTTATCCTCCATTGATTGTTGGGTCAGCGATTTAGACAGTTTGGATTGACATGCAACTATGCAAGTGTGCAATCAAAGAGTCCCCACCATTTTTCAAATGGTACCAAGATAAGACTGATGGGACCCTCTCATTTGATCAGACATTATAGATAATAATAGATCATCTGACCGATGAGATTCAGGGCTGCCCATCCCTACGAACCATCACGATCCCCATGCACGAGATGGGGAGCATATGATGAGAATTGTCGCTCCGTAGAAACGCTCATAAAGGAATTACACAAGGAAAAATTCTCAAATAGAATTAAAAAAGGGAAATGATATTGGTCCCTGTGTTTTCTAACTACGCATTCCTCTACTTTTGGTCAAGGTTTTTTTGTTCCAATTACTTACAGCAGTAGAAAAGTAGCTTATTTGAGATAGGTAAGTTCAGTTTATGATCAGTTGTAAGTAACGCTTTTATTTGTATTTACTCGATCACTTCAATTTAATAAGTAGAAATCAAGATAAGCTACTTGAGGCATAAGTAGCTTAAGTAACTTACGATCCAAACGCCCCCCAAATGGAGTTCGGCAGATCTACCTTCTGCTGATTCAAGAGCAAGGCTACCGAGAGAGCCGCTTGCCTAACAAAATTTTATATCAAACCATGGCTAATTAAAAAAAAAACATTACACAATTTAAATCAAAATTTTATTTCTAAAATTTTATATCTTTATTATCTTAGTCTTCCTACTAGCAACTAGGATCAACCTTTAAATGTCTGATTGGCAAAAGTTTTATGATTGGGTGCCCTCCAAACATCAACCTTCCTCTTTTACTTGGGTTCTAGATCTAGCCATGGTAGAGATTGATGTTGATAACAGTTTGATACCAATACAGTCCCCAATACTAACCCCGAACCCAACAAATACATCTACCCCAAGCAAATAAGGGATAATCATGGAGTGGAAGTTGCCAAACATAACACTGACTGAGTACAAGGCGCATGCATCGTGGAATTACTTTCCCCATATCAGGTAATCAACAGATACATGGGTCCCCAATGAGGCATACACATGTACCACCTCAAACCAAAGATGGAAAAGTGATATTTAAGTAGTTGGTTTAAGGAGCAGAAGGCAACCTACTATACAGATATTAAACACCACTCAAATCTAAATGCTTTATTTTAATTTAAATAGTTGGATTCCATTTCCAAAACTTTAAAAAATATATAAATTGAAATTATAAAAACTTAGCTTGAAACTATGGTTTTAAGAAACTCGCCCAAGCCCACTCGAACTTGATTGAACCCAACCCAATTCGATGTCATGGTTCGATTACTCAATATAAGGTGGTGGACATGCCCCCGTCCTAACATAGTTCGTCACGAGAAGACGAAGCCTCCTTGCACTCCTCGGCGTCGTATCAGGATGTTCTGGTGAAGCCTTACTTTCAGAAACGAATCGCGAATGTTCACACTTATTCTGTGTCAAATGGCGAGAAGACGAAGCGTCCAACTGAAGTTAAAGAAGCATACAAGATCCGAATCTGTGCTGAGCGTATAGCTCAGTCAAAAAAGGACCTCCAGGATTCCGTGGTGATCATAACAAGAGATGGGGTTTCTATTCCTCAGGTCAAGGAATGGGTTAATAGTGTCTACCGCATCCGACCAGCTCAGTTCTCTATCCAACCTATAGGGTATAACGAACTCTGGGTAAAGCTCACGCCGGGCCTCAACCCGGATATTCTGAAAATGGCAGGGGCTCTTCACAACGACAGGACAGTTCGATCAGTTCTTAGTTGGGATGAATTCTCCATTTTCGGATTCGAGGAGGTATGGATCCTAATTTGGGGGATCCCGTTAGAACTCTGGTATGACGAGTTTTTCATTCAGGTGGTAAAAGAGCTAGGGCAGCTGATAGAGTTGGATCAGAAAACAAAGCTAGGGGAGGAAATGGGAGTGGCTAGGATGCGGATTAGAAGGAAGAAAGGAGTCGCCGCCCCCTCTCTGATTACCGTCATCGTCGAAGACAAGGAGATTCCCCTTTCGATCCAGCAGGAGGACAAATCATCCCTATATCCGAGATGGGGAGACCTATGGCGTGCCAGGGAAATTCCTTCTGATCTCTGTCATGGTGTGGTGAATGATGGTTCTCCATTTCAATACTCCCGCGGAGCACCAAATCTCTCGGTAGCGCCTCTGCAGCTTATCATAAATGCATCTGGCTGTTCCCCTTCCCAACGTCAGACGTGTGGAGCCCTATCGCCCGCGTACTTCATCCGAGACGCCCCCCATTTGACAGCTAGCACATCCTCTCTGTATCGGGAGGCGTTCCAGTCAGCCGAAGTCGCTGGTATTAACCGTTCATCGAGGGAGAGCGAACGCCGGATTATGACACGTGGCCCCTCTTTTTCTGCAAATGTGTCGGTGAAGCTTCGTGACTCTCGGGATGATCGTTCGCATCTATCGGATTCGGGACTCGAATCCGTCCTCTATTTGGATACCGAGCCTGCGGGTTTGGCGGGTCTAGCGGGCACCTCAAAACAGTGCTCGGGTATAGCAGGCACTTCAAAATAGCGCTTGGATACCGATTCTGCGGGTCTGGCGGGTCTAGCGGGCATTTCTAAACATCGCTCGGGTCTCGCGGATCCAGCGGGCACTTCAAATCAGAGCTTGGGTCTCATGGATCGCGGGCCCAATGTGCCAGATCCGACACGACTCAATTTAAATGTTCCTCTTTTATCTGATCTACCGACTGACACAGGCCCCAATTCGCCTAATCCTACTGACGCGCTCATTCTTCACCCTGCCTCTTACAGTCAATCCATCCATTATGAAGAATCATATTAGCAGGACCAACCCTTTCCTCAATCCCTCTCCAATCCAAGGAAGTTGATCACGGGAGTTGAAATAGACCAAGGGTCTCTCTATTCCGATAATCCCCCCTCGCAGGATTCTGCCCCTTCTTCCCCTCTGTCTTATCGCTGCTCAGATCACGGTCTCCTTGATTTGTTCCAGGAGCATCCTGATACAGAGGTTATTGAGGCAGAACCTCTCCAATCCAGAGGAGGAGGGATGTTGACTGGTACGGAAGGCACCTCTCAGCCCCCAAAAAATGTCAGATGTGAAGATGTCTTAGAGAAGATCCCTAACAAAAAATGGATACAAGACGCTATGGGACATGTGGGCAGAGCTTTAGGGCTATCTTTCGGGGATTGTCTAGAAGACTTTTTAATGCTATTCCAATGCGTCAAAGCCAGTGGAAGACCTCTACCTGAGCAAAAATCTTCCAATGTGCGAAGATCAGCGCCAATGCCCAAGAGGAAAGTGCAGACGAACCGCAGCAACAAGGAATTGTAGAAGTTATTAATAGGACAGGGACCTTCAGTCACTCCTTCGAAAAGGAGTTTCTGTCAGGGTAATCGGGGAAGATCGGTATCCAAATGAAGTTGATCTCTTGGAACGTTAGAGGGGTGGGGTCTAAACAGAAACGAAGCATCATCAACGACTGCTATGTCAAATACAAACCGGAGATTATCTGCTTTCAGGAGACCAAGTGCCCCAATTTTAACGACAGACTGATGAGCTCTCTATGGCAGGTCGCAGGTGTGACTTGGGTGGCTAAGGACTCTACGGGTAGTGCAGGGGGAATTCTCATTACCTGGAGGAGCTCACTTTGGCAGGTCCTCAACAGCTGGTCAGGTAATTTTTCTGTTACGGCTATTCTTCAGCATATAACATCAGGCTTCACTTGCCTTTTTTCTTCTGTTTATGGGCTGAGTCAGGATGGGGATAGAAAAGCTCTGTGGGAAGAACTATCCAGCACTAAGAAGAAATTTGCGGAAGCTTGTTGCATAGTTGGGGATTTCAACATCGTCAGGAACAGCTCTGAAAAATCCCACGGCAGGACGGCTTCGCCTGCTATGAAGCAGTTTTCGGATTGGATCGAAGAGGAGGAACTTGTGGATCTTCCCCTTCTTGGCACAAAATTCACTTGGTCCAACGGGAGATCGCCCCCCACTATGTGCAGGTTAGATAGGTTTCTTGTTTCTTCTGAGTGGTTAGATCAGTTCCCCTCAACTGCTCAGTCTGTGCTTCCCAGAATCACGTCAGATCACTGCCCCATATCCTTGGAAGATACGGAGCAGAACTGGGGACCTAAACCCTTTCGTTTTGACATCTCTTGGCTTAAAATCAAGGGATTTTCTTCCAAGATTGCCGATTGGCGGAAAAGTTTCAATGTTCAAGGTTTCGCTGATTTCAAACTGTCTGTCAAGCTGAAGATGTTGAAAAAAGAGCTAAAAGAGTGGCACAAGAGCGACACGCAAAATAGAAATCTGGACTACTCCAACCTCCTTTCTAAACTCTCAGTCCTGGATGCGCACTTGGAATTAGGTAGGCCCTCTTCAGTTTTGCAGGCCTCTCGGGTGCATTTGATTCAGGCCAAAAGGAAATTTCTTGGAAGCAAAAGGCGTGTCTGACTTGGTTGAAGGAAGGCGACAGAAACACTCTCTTCTTCCACAGGGTGGCTAATTGGCATGCTTCTAATAACAGAATCAACAACATTTTGGTGGAAGGGAATCGAGTGGAGGACAAAGACGAAATCTTTGACATTATGATATTCTATTTCAAATCGCTTCTCAATGCGAATCAGTGGCGCAGGCTGGAGCTAGGTGGCATTCATTTCAACGCTATTTCGGTAGAAGAAGCGTCTTCTCTCGAAGCCCTTTTTACGAAAGATCAGACAAAACGGGCTATAGACGCTCTCGGTTCTGAAAAGACGCCAGGTCCAGATGGATTTCCTATGGCGTTCTTTGCCCAATTTTGGGACGTTATCAAAACTGACGTCATCGACTTTTTCAAGGAGTTCCATTCAAAAGGTAAGATCTCCACCCCCCTAGGGCTACTTTTATCGCTTTGATTCCAAAGATGGCCAGTGCGACGTCGCCCAAGGATTTCAGGCCCATTAGTTTGGTGGGAGGTTCTTATAAGATTCTGGCTAAGGTCTTGGCCACTCGTTTGGCGAAGGTTATGGGGAAGCTAATTTCGGAAAACCAGTGTGCTTTCATCGCAGGAAGACAGATAATTGATGCAGCCTTGAGTGCTAACGAAATTCTAGATTCTGCCTCTAACTCGGGTCAGAAGTATATTGCCTGCAAGCTTGATATCGAAAAAGCCTACGATCATGTAGACTAGGTCTTCCTCCAATATTTGCTTAAGCGTATGGGATTCGGGGTAAAGTGGAGAGCCTGAATGAAAGAATGCACAGGATCAGCCCATTTCTCTATTTTATTAAATGGCTCTCCTAAAGGCTTCTTCCCAAGCAACAGAGGCCTTAGACAGGGAGATCCTCTCTCCCCCTTTCTATTTCTTCTAGCAGGAGAGGCTTTATCTAGAATGCTCACAAAAGGTCAAGAGGAAGGTATTCTTCGTGGGATTGAAATTAATGGTTTGCCGTGTCCAGTTACCCACATCCAATTTGTGGACGATTCCCTTATCTTCTCTGAAGCATCGCTGGTTTCGCTGCTTTCAAGCCATCTCCGGTCTCAAGGTGAATATGACAAAGTCGAAGATCTATGGGATAAACATGAATCGTGAGGAGGTGGACACTCTCGCACATTCTTTAGGCTGTTCCGTGGATTCCTTTCCGTCTTTTTTTGTAGGCTTACTGCTTTGCATTGGAAGACCTCCTATTTCTTCATGGGATAAAGTGATATGCAGTTTTCAGTCAGTTCTCTCGAGATGGAAGAGTCGATATTTGTCTCTCGGTGGTCGCCTTACGTTAATTAAAGCCGCCCTCTCCAATTTGCCAATTTATTATATGTCCCTTCTGAAATGCCCGGCTACGGTTAGAATGTCGATCAACAAGCTGAGACGTGATTTTCTATGGCAAGGAAAGGAAGCGGGTAAGAAATTTCATCTTCTTAACTGGTAGGAAGTTTGTACCCAATTGTCCAACGGTGGAGCTGGTATCAAAGATCTTAAAGATATGAATAAAGCTCTTCTAGGTAAGTGGATTTGGAGACTTGGGACTGAAACTGGCAGCTTTTGGCGCTCCATTATTCAGAGGAAATATGGCAGCTCTTCTAATGGGTGGTGGGTGAAAGAGCAACCGCCTCACAAAGTAACTCACATTGGGCAGGAGATAATGAGAATGAAAAAGGAAGTCCTTCCGAACATTGGTTTCAGTCTCGACAATGGTGAAAAAAATCATTTTTGGAAGGATATCTGGCTTGGAGACCAACAATTAAATCTCAGGTTCCCCCTATCCTACCGGGTTGCGTCATCCAAAAATGGCTTTCTTTCGGATTTTTTCTCCTATTCAGGGGGAAAGTGCGTTTGGACTGTTAACTGCAGAAGAAGCCTGCAAGATTGGGAGGTTTTGGAGTACACAGACCTTCTGCAACATCTCTACTCGGTTCCCAATCCTAATTCAGGCGATGGAATTTATTGGAAGCCTGAGAAGTCATCCCTATTCTCAGCGCGTTCTCTCTACAACCAGTTGCACAAGTGTTAAGACTCAAATATTGTATAATTTTTCCTATTTATCTCTTGATTTTATGAATATAAATCATCTTAATATTCTATTTTACTCATGCATGTGTTGCAAGGTAAATTTAAGTGCTTAGATTGAAAGGGTGCTAAAAAGCATGGATTTGATGCTCAAGATTTACCAAGGAAAGGGATGGATTTTAGGAGACCAAGATTGAAGCATTCACATGTCAAATATCCAAGAAAATCAAGTGACGAATGGAGAGAATCGACGATTTGAAGTGAAGAATGCTGAAATCGTCCTGAAAAAGTGTATTTTAAAGCTGTGAAGTTTATTTTGGAAAAATGTGCAGCAGGAAGTCTGTTTTAAACGAACTAAGCAGCGAGAAGTCTATTTTGAAAAAATACATATATTTTATGCGGTTTCTAGGGTTTTCAACTTTGTGCAAAAATTGGAGTTCCCTACTTATAAATAGGGCCTACTAGGGCATTCCAAAAAATCATTCAAGGCATCCCAAAGCAAAGTTTAGGGTTTTTAAAGAGCTTTTTAGTTTTATTAAAGCTTGTTGTTCTTTTTATTTTAGATCTTTTCTATTTTGTATTTTTTTTCTTGTTGCTTTTTATTTCTGCAATTTAATTATGCTTTTCTAAGTTCCTTCTAGCCTAAGGTAGAAGGGAAGCACATGGGTTTAATAGTTCTTTAAGATTATGATGATTAATTGTTTTAATGATGAGAAGAATGGTGTATGCATGTTGTCTATTATTTAGGTTTTATTTTTTTTATCCTCTTGTGAAATCCTTATGTTTCCATCATATGAGATTCACATTGATGGATAGGCTTAGCCTAGATCAATCAGATTTCCTAGATAGGAGAGGTTCTCAACCTATTATATTTCTTTGATATTCATTATCGTATAGATTTTGAATACTTAGAATCACTGGCGCTTGAGAATATGTGTCAATGATGCAGATCCATTATTTTCTAATATTTTATATCACTTTTTAATATTTAAACTGTCTTATTTTCCGACTAGGCTGACCATAGTGCTCAGATCCTAGTTGTATTATCCAAGTATCATGATTTTGGAACATTAACCTATGTGTGGAACTTTGAAGCTTGGGTGCTATTTTAATTCATTGAATTACATCCATTCAAAAATCTCAAAATCAAATCATTGGTTTAGTTTTTATTATTTAGTTTGTTTTGCATTTGATTTTTTTTCTTCTCACAATTCATCTCCCTGTGGGATCGACCCCGTATTCACGGGATACTACTTACGAACCTCTATACTTGGAGGCAAGCAATCAAGTTTTTGGCGCCGTTGCCGGGGAGAGACTGAGATAGATCAGATCTGTGCAAGATACCTAAGGTAAGTTCTCTTCTAAACCCTCCAAATTTTCTGTAGATTTTTTTTTTCTTTGAAAATAAATTCAGTTGGGTCTTTCAAGCATTAACTATGACATAAGGTTGCCCTGCTTGGGATTTCATCACCCAAGTGCTACGGTTGTCCTACAGTTGTTGTTTGATCACACAGATCATCCGTTGAATCTATTTTCCAGATTAGCATAGTTTAATTTCTGCAGTAGTTTTCCTTTAATTGATTTATTTTTTTATTTTTTTATTTTAATGGACTGAACTCTCATGTTTGGCCCTGCCGTCTGGGTTGTTGATTTATTTTTTCTTTGTGGACTGAACCTTCATGGTCGGCCCTGTCACCGGAGTTGTTGATTAAGTTTTTATTTTTATTGTACGTTATATACTTGCTATTAAAATTAGTGGTATTTATTGTGTGGTGTGGATGGTTTATGTCCCGTTGGAGAAGGGATCAAAATAATCGACTCTACTCCGAAGGCGGACTAGTTTCAGGCCTTGATCATTTACTTAGAAGAGGCACTCAACATCACTTGGATTTCATGGCAGACCCAGTTGATAATCCAAATCCAAATCTGTCAGATCCAATTATAAATCAACCTAATCCTTCTCTTGAGGATGAAAATGAGGTTCATAGGAATGTGTTAAACCAACCACGGACTTTACGTTTACACCCTGAGAGATCAACTTTACCATCTTGCATAGTGTTCCCTGCTCACACAGGGAACAATGATTTTAAAGCAAGTGTGATTTAATTAATTCCTAAATTTCATGCCTTGGATTCTGAAAGCCCCTACTTGCACCTCAAGGACTTTGAGGAAGTAATTGCAACGTTACAAGTAAATAATGGCAATAGGAATGTACTTAAGCTTAGGTTATTCTCGTTTTCTCTAAAGGATCGAGCCAAAGCATGGCTTAACTCTCTAAGACCTAATACCATCACTTCATGGCAAGCCTTAAGTAGAGAGTTTTTGAAAAAGTTCTTTTCCGAACACAAAATAAATGCATTAAAACAAGAAATCATGTCATTCTCCCAAAAGGGGAATGAATTATTTTTCCAAGCTTGGGAGCGCTTCAAAGACCTTCTAATTACTTATCCACATCATGGTTATGAACCATGGCACGTGATTGATGCTTTCCGAAAGGGGCTCACCATGATACCCGTCAGTTCATAGAGATGATGTGTGGTGGAACCTTTCTTGACAAAGATCATAATGAGGCTT
This sequence comes from Magnolia kwangsiensis, assembly GCA_037074715.1. Classification (NCBI taxonomy): domain Eukaryota; kingdom Viridiplantae; phylum Streptophyta; class Magnoliopsida; order Magnoliales; family Magnoliaceae; genus Magnolia; species Magnolia kwangsiensis. Next base: position 191,179,140 of record CM073571.1, on the reverse strand, counting down.
GGGATTTTCTAGATATGTTAGCAGAGAATACGCAGACATGGGATGTCTCTGCTAAATCAGACCGAACTAGACCCAGTCCTAGAAAGAAAGCGGGGATGTATGTCCTAAGAGAGGAAGACGACCTTAATGCAAAATTCACTGCATTGGCTAGAAAAGTCGAAGCCTTGAAAATTAGGAAGGTTGATATGGTTAAAGCAAACACTTCCTTAGATAATTTTTGTAGCATTTGTGGTGGTACAGACCATGACACAAATGATTGTCTAATAATCTCAGTTGTACAAAATATCACGCATGAGCATGATCAAGCAAATGCTATAAAAAACTACCAAAGGTCAGTTATACAACCAATAGGAAACACATATAATCTAAATTGGCGTAACCATCCTAATCTTAGCTGGAGGAATGGACTACAAATTAATGCGCCCAATGCACTTCAAATGCCTCCACAAAATAACTTTTTTGGGGCACTTAACAATGCACTATATGTGCCCCCACCAAAGCGATCATCTGTGGAGGATACATTGACCGTATTCATAAACTCTCAAACTCAAATGAATCAGTCTCTAATCCAATCAAATCAGGAATTAAAGACAGTTGTGGCTAGGATTGAGACTCAACTAAATGCTAGGAAAAAATGCACCCTTCCTTCTCAACTTGTGCCAAACCCTAGAAATACACATTTCATTGGAGACTCAAATCCAAATGAGCTACATTATGAACAAGGTAAGGCCATCATTACCTTGAGAAATGGAAAAGAGGTTGATAACAAGATAATGCAACTGGTAGAAATACTGGAGGATGAGCCATTGTCTCAAGAAAATGATGAACCGGCTATGGTTCAAGAGCCACAACAGCAAAAGGATAAAGAGACTAAGTCATATGAGCCTCCAGTTACATTCTCATCTAGACTTCAGAATCTGACTGTCCCTATGAAATATCAAGAGGTGTTGGATGTGATTCAAAAGGTTGCTGTCAATATTCCTCTATTGATGCCACTAGACAAATTTCATCATATGCTAAATATCTCAAGGACTTGTGCACTGTAAAGAGGAAATTAAATGTGCACAAAAAGGCCTTCCTTACCGAGAAAGTGAGCGCTATCATTCAACAAAGGGTTGTACCCAAATACAAAGACCCGAAAAGTCCCACTATTCCTTATATTATTGAAAATTTTCAAATTGAGCATGCTTTACTAGATTTGGGTGCAAGTGTCAACTTAGTACCTTATTCAGTTTACAAACAAATGGGGTTAGGCGAACTTCAACCAACCACGATTACACTCCAACTCGCTGACCGCTCCATTAAGGTACCAAGGGGAATTTTAGAGGACGTACTAGTCCAAGTGGAGAAATTCTACTTTCCCGTGGATTTTATTGTACTAGACACTGAACCATGTGTAAATGCTAGCGCTCAAGTTCTTATCATTTTAGGCCGCCCATTCCTAGCAACTTTAAATGCAATCATAAATTGTAGGAATGAAATGATGAACTTGTCTTTTGGTAACATGACTTTAGAGCTAAATATTTTCAATCTATGTAAGCAGCCCATTGATAATAATGAAATCCATGAGCTGAATTTCATGGACTGCTTGATAGAATAAGAGGAATTGGAACTAGTCTAACTGAAGAATTGATTCAAGTCATTGGGGACTTAAAAAATTTTGAGTTAGAAAAAGTGCTTGCTGAAATTTGTGATGATAATGAGAGCACTACCACCTAGGACATTGGTATGTACCAATGGAGACCATGCCCTCAAATCCTATCTATCGAGGACTCGGGACCTTTACCATCACCAACAAATTTTTCAAAGTTTAATTTAAAACCACTACCAAATGAGCTTAAGTATGTATACTTAGGTGAAAATAAAACTTATCCTGTGGTGATCTCTTCATTTTTAGACAATGATCAAGAGATTAAATTGTTGAAAGTTCTAAGGGACCACAAAGGAGCCTTGGGGTGGATCATTTCTGACATCAAGGGTATAAGCCCTTCCATATGCACTCATCGGATCCACCTCGATGAGGACGCCAAACCAATTAGACAACCTCAAAGGCGTCTCAATCCAAACATGATGGAAGTTGTAAAAAATGAGGTGATCAAATTGTTAGATGTGGGAATCATCAACCCAATATCCGATAGTGTTTGGGTAAGTCCAACTCAAGTAGTCCCAAAGAAATCCGGAATAACTATTGTACAGAATTCTAATAATGAAATCATACCAACACGTGTCACCACAGGTTGGCGTGTTTGCATTGATTATAGAAAATTAAACCAGGTCACAAAGAAGGACCATTTTCCTCTACCATTCATTGATCAAGTTTTAAAGAGGGTAGCAAGTCACTCATTCTATAGTTTTCTAGATGGATATTCCGGATATAGCCAAATAGAGATAGCCCTAGAAGACCAAGAGAAAACCACTTTCACTTGTCCATTTGGCACGTTTGCTTTCAAACGAATGTCATTTGGATTGTGTAACGCTTCAGCAACTTTCCAACGGTGTATGTTAAGTATTTTTTCAAATATGGTTGGGAAGTTTCTTAAGGTTTTCATGGACGACTTCTCTGTATTTGGGAGTAGTTTTGAGGAATACATCAACAATTTATCTCTTGTCTTGTCTAGGTGTGAAGAGAAACACTTTGTCTTAAATTGGGAGAAATGTCATTTCATAGTTCAAAAGGGAATTGTTTTGGGCCATGTTATCTCCAAAAATGGAATCGAGGTAGATCACTTAAAACTCGACATTATAGCTAATCTACCTATCCCCCAAACTGTTAGAGATATTAGATCACTTATAGGGTGTGCTGGATTTTATAGAAGATTCGTCAAGGACTTTAGTGCCATTACTAGACCCTTGACTAATCTTCTTCAAAAGGATGTTCCATTTAAGTGGACAGATGAGTGTGCAAGTGCTTTTAATAAAATTAAATCATCCCTTACCACTGCACCTATCATGCGTCCTCCAGATTGGACACTTCCTTTTGAACTAATGTGCGATGCAAGTGATTATGCCATAGGGGCTGTTTTGGGTCAAAGGAAAGATAAACGGCCCTACGTTATTCACTATGCAAGTAGAACTCTAAACTCGGCCCAAGTGAACTACTCAACAACTGAAAAAGAGCTACTTTTAGTAGTTTTTACTTTGGATAAGTTTAGGTCCTACTTGCTGGGATCTAAAGTGGTCATTTTCACGGACCATTCGGCTTTGAAATATTTGTTATCTAAGAAGGATGCAAAGTCGAGACTTTTGAGATGGATCCTCCTACTCCAAGAATTTAACTTAGAGATAAAAGATAAGAAGGGAGTAGAAAACGTAGTGGCCGATCACCTTTCCAGATTGGTGTTAGATGATTCCACTGAGGAGATGCATATCCAGGACACTTTTCCTGATAAAAAATTATTTACGATCTCCAAATTGCCTTGGTATGCGGATATAGTGAACTATCTTGCAACGGAAAAAATGTCATATCATTGGAAGTCGCAAGATAAGAAGCATTTTGAAACCGAGGTTAAGAACTTCTTCTGGGATGACCCGTATTTATATAAATATGGGACATCAAATTTTTAGACGTTGTGTCCCAGAGGATGAAGTTCAAAGTGTTATTTCCTTTTGTCACATGGAAGCATGTGGTGGCCATTTTTCTGCTAAGAAAATCACTGTAAAAATCCTGTAGTGTGGTTTTTACTGGCCCACCATGTTTAAAGACACTCATGCTTTCTGTGTTGCTTGTGATAGATGTCAAAGGTTGGGAAGAGTGTCCCAGCGGAACATGATGCTTTTATCCTCAACTTTACCATTAGAGATTTTTGATTGTTGGGGTATTGATTTTATGGGCTTATTTCTATCTTCTTTTGGATTTCTTTATATATTGGTTGGTGTGGACAATGTTTCAAAGTAGATTGAGGCAGTTCCAAGTAGGACCAAGGACAACAAAGTGGTCATACGATTCTTAAAGAAAAATATTTTTTCTAGATTTGGAACTCCAAAGGCCATCATTAGTGATGGCGGGTCTCACTTTTGTAATAGGACATTTGAGGCTTTGATGAAGAAATATGACATTAAGCATAAAGTGAGCACCCCATACCACCCACAAACGAGCGGACAAGCTGAGATTTCTAATCGGAAAATCAAACACATTTTAGAGAAAACTATAAGGCCAGATAGGAATGATTGGTCCCTCAGACTATCCGACGCTTTATGGGCTTATAGAACTGCTTATAAAACTCTGATTGGAATGTCTCCATACAAATTGGTGTATGGGAAGGCTTGCCATTTACCAGTGGAATTGGAACATAGAGCCTACTGGGCAATAAAGAAATTAAACTTTGATATGGACCAAGCAAGTAGACAAAGAAAATTAGAATTGAATGAATTAGAGGAGCTGAGGAGAGACTCCTATGAAAATTCTAAAATCTACAAAGAGAGGACCAAAACTTTTCATGACAAAATATCCTAAGAAAAAATTTTGAACCTCAGCAAAAGGTCCTATTGTACAATTCTAGTCTCCAGTTCTTTCCGAAAAAGTTAAGATCAAGATGGACAGGCCCCTTCATTGTGAAGAATGTTTATACTCATGGGGTTGTTGAAATTAAGAATCCACGTAATGACAATGTGTACAAGGTTAATGGTCAGAGATTGAAGCCTTATGTGGAAAACTTTCATTTGAGAGAGGAGTCCGTCCCTCTTCATGAGCCAGAATATTCAGAATGATACTCCTAGTCTGACGGAGCAATTGTAGATCTGTATCATATTCAATTCTTTTTAGTGTCACATAGTAGGTGAGTTTTTCATGGTAGATACTATCTACCCTTTCTTTTATTTTTATTGTTCTCTGCATTACATTATCATTACATTGGGGACAATGTTGATTTTAGGTTGGGGGGTCTGGATAGTCATCCATGTGATTTTTGTTTCTTTTTTTGTTTCAATTTATTTTATTATTATTTTTAGATTTCAGTTTTTTTTTTCTTTAGGTTTATGAAATTTTTTTCAACATTTTCAAAATAATATTTTTATATATAAAAATGTAAACATGATATTATGCGAATTCCAAAAGCAAAGTTAATATTTACTCTAGGTTAATAGTAGTCAGAAATCTGACAGCACAAAAAATTATAGACTTGAGTTCAATTATCTAATCACTAGTTTAAAGTAAGTTGTAATTTGATGTACAAAATTCACAATACACCCTAGCTAACTAAGTGAGGAATATGATATGTGAATTAGAATAACAACTTTTGATTCATACAAGGTTGAATGAACTGGTATCATTGATATATGCTTAAAAGAGAGAATATTGAAGGAAAAAAATAGTGAAATTTTTTATTATTATTATAGAGAATGAATGTAATGAGCATAACAATCGTGTCAGTAATCTGGAGTAAGGATACCTAAGTATCCATTACTGTTACCATTACAAGTACGATACCTTATATTATGAAGCAAACCCATGGGAATCTTCATCTAAGGGTGGTCTATAAAAATGAGGATATGATGATAAAAGAAGAAATGACATGAAAAAAATAAGATAACTAGAGATTTCATATTCTTGGAATGATTGAAAGGAGTTAGGATAGAGAACATGCATATTTCTCAAAGTTAGATTATTGTCATGGAGCACCTAAGGATATTGGATCATAACTATTCTAAATTTTAATTAGGTCTCTGAACTCAAGGATGTAATGGATTAGAAAATTGAGATTCTAACTAACTTCAGACTTAGGTTAAGTATTGGTTTGTTTTGGAATTCATATGATGAATGAAGGCATAATTGTATAAATTTCTAAGTGTTGAACTATTTTCCATGTTGTCAATGTTTGTGGGTAACATTTCTGAAAACCCTCACGAGACTATAACTCGTCCACTAGGGGAAACCTAGGGGTTTAAAGGCTTGTTGCATATGCTAAATGCAATCGAGATTACCTGCGAAAGTGGTGTAGTTAGAATTTTGTTTTCATTTTAATTTTGTTTCTAGAATTAATTTTTATTCTTATTTTTATTTTTCTTCGCTTATTTTGCTCGGGATTAGCAAAATGCTGGTTGAGAGGTGTGTTGAGACTCAAATATTGTATAATTTTTCCTATTTATCTCTTGATTTTATGAATATAAATCATCTTAATATTTTATTTTACTCATGCATGTGTTGCAAGGTAAATTTAAGTGCTTGGATTGAAAGGGTGCTAAAAAGCATGGATTTGATGCTCAAGATTTACCAAGGAAATGGATGAATTTTAGGAGACCAAGATTGAAGCATTCACATGTCAAATATCCAAGAAAATCAAGTGACGAATGGAGAGAATCGACGATTTGAAGTGAAGAATCTTAAAATCGTCCTGAAAAAGTGTATTTTGAAGCTATGAAGTTTATTTTGAAAAAATGTGTAGCAAGAAGTCTGTTTTAAATGAACTAAGCAGCGAGAAGTCTATTTTGAGAAAATACGTATATTTGATGCGGTTTATAGGGTTTTCAACTTTGTGCGAAAATTGGAGTTCCCTACTTATAAATAGGGCCTCCTAGGGCATTTCAAAAAATCATTCAAGGCATCTCAAAGCAAAGTTTAGAATTTTTAAAGAGTTTTTTTAGTTTTATTAAAGCTTTTAAATTGTTCTTGTTATTTTAGATCTTTTCTATTTTGTATTTTTTTTTCTTGTTGCTTTTTATTTCTGCAATTTAATTATGCTTTTCTAAGTTCCTTCTAGCCCAAGCTAGAAGAGAAGCACATGGGTTTAATAGTTCTTTAAGATTATGATGATTGATTGTTTTAATGATGAGAAGAATAGTGTATGCATGTTGTCTATTATTTAGGTTTTATTTTTGTATCCTCTTGTAAGATCCATATGTTTCCATCATATGAGATTCACATTGATGGATAGGCTTAGCCTAGATCAATCAGATTTCCTAGATAGGAGAGGTTCTCAACCTGTTATATTTCTTTGATATTCATTATCCTATAGATCTTGAATACTTAGAATCACTGGCGCTTGAGAATATATGTCAATGATGCAGATCCATTATTTTCTAATATTTTATATCACTTTTTAATATTTAAACTGTCTTATTTTTCGACTAGGCTGACCATAGTGCTCAGATCCTAGTTGTGTTATCCAAATATCATGATTTTAGAACATTAACCTATGTGTGAAACTTTGAAGCTTGGGTGCTATTTTAATTCATTGAATTACATCCATTCAAAAATCTCAAAATCAAATCATTGGTTTAGTTTTTATTACTTAGTTTGTTTTGCATTTGATTTTTTTTCTTCTCACAATTCATCTCCCTATGGGATCGACCCCGTATTCACGGGATACTACTTACGAACCTCTGTACTTAGAGGCAAGCAATCAACAAGCGTCAATGTCAGCAGTAGTTCAATCTCTCTTTTATTTGGAAATATAAAGCCCCTCCGAAAATTCTGGTATTTGGGTGGTTGGTAGGAAAAAAGAAAATTCTTACCATAGATAACCTCAAGAAAAAAGGTATGATCCTTCGCAATGTGTGCCTATGTTGTATGCGATCGGAGGAGACTGTTGACCACCTTTTGCTCCAATATCAGTTCGCCCATAGCATCTGGGCTGAATTTTTGAATAGTTTCAACATTTGCCGGTGCTTTCCGGGAGTAGCAGATCAGTTCCTCTTGGCGTGACATGGTATGAACTTTGGTAAAACGCAAACTATTATCTGGCGTATGGTGATTCTTGCCGTTTGGTGGTCTGTTTGGAGGGAAAGAAACAACAGATGCTTCAGAAATCTTTCCACCTCCGCCGGGTCTGTGGCGTCAATGGCAAAGCGTCTTATTATAGAGTAGGCTGTGAATGTTAAGGATCTGTCGGGCCCAGATTTCTTCTTTCTGGGAGTGTAATCGGAGGCCTGCTCTCTCAGCAGCCTCCTTTTTGCCTTTTGTTTTAGTCTTGTTCTTTGTTCTCTCTTTTCTTAATGAATTATCTCTTTCATCTTTCAAAAAAAAAAAAAAAACAGTCCGTCATGAGGAGAGAGGGAGGAAGTTCGCACACTTGCCACTTTTTGGATTGGTGCTGGATGTTTATTATTTGATTTGGCTACTCATTATTCCTCGTTTTTGCAATACCTTTTAAAGGTGGCCAGAAAATGGTACTTTTGAATTTTTAGAGTCGCCGCTAGCCAATTAGGCCTACTCGTATCCACGGTTGGCTAGCCTCAAGGTCAAGGGATCGCAAAACCTCTTGACCTAAATAACTCATGTAATTGACTTGCGACCGGAAAATCTGGGTAAGGGTCTCAGTGACCCTCTTCTGGCCACACACTATGCGGTTTCTACTCTATGGAATATGCAAATTTCAATGAAATTTAAATTTGCAAGAGTGTTATATGTCTAGCCGTGCTTCGTGTAGTTCTATAAGAAGACCGAGTAGGAAAAAGTAGAATAAGTCCTAGCCTTACTGTGCATAATCAAGTGACCCTAGGCAAGCGGACAAGATAAATAAAAATATTTATAGAAAAAAAAAAAAAAAAAACAGGCGAAGAATGCGAATGATGATAGATAATATGTTAGAAATATGTGGAATAGACTGCATTCTGAGCTTGATTGAAATATGAGAAAGAAATAAGAAAATCAAACACCATTTTTATTCAAAGGGGATAGTCTGACATCCCTAAGTCTGACCCTATTCCTAACTCGGCTGATTTCCTCTGATGGGTTGACTTTCAAAGGACGGATTATTGAATTGGTTAGGATCACAATGTCAAGGCAAATATTAAGGAAGGACAGGGGACACCTAACTTTGTTTCACTGGCCGGCTTTGTATCCCATTTTCATGCCTTCTCTTTCTTCATTTCTTTCTATCTCAGACTTCTCACGACGACCCCTCCGTGGACCTTTTTTCCTTCATCGACTATTGGGGGTGAATTTATAGACCAAACCATTACCAAACCATTAGCTCGTGGTAGGCCGACGGTGGACAATTGTCAATTTTTAGGCAACCCAAGAGGATAATTGTCAATTTTTAGGCAACCCAAGATCTGTAAGAAGGGATCCAGATCTCTAGTAGGTGGAAAGATTGTCAGGTGGTCATCGGTTCGGGGCCAGTCGACGGTCTACTAACTTTGAGTTTTGGCCCAGCAGCATATTTCTAGCATTTTTCCCTTTTCTTTTGTCTCTCTAGGGCTTATTTTAGTCTATCGGATCAGTGGTTGGGTGATCCAAACTATTCGGTACCTTTAGAGGGCGATCTAGGCCTATTATTTTCTTTCAACTTGGTTTTCAAAGCTTCCTCTAGTGGACAAGTGTGGCCTTATTAGAACACTACCTGGGTTGTAGTGAGTGTTGATCATTGGGTCTTCTTGAAGAGCCAGGGATTGGGAATATCTTGATCAGGTCTAATGGTCTAGTCCAGGATGAGCCAGTGATTCTGCCTCTGAATTTGGTCAGGCGTCCAATGGTGACTGAGGGTTTCAGGTGCGGTTTTATTGAGGTATAGGCAAACAGTTTAGGAGTAGCTAGTTTCTTATGATTTAGGAAAGATGTCTATACTTACGTGCACCATAAAGTCTATATACTAGCACATATAATAATATGAAGAACTTTGATATCATAGTATAGTTTCATGGATCATACATGGGTACTTATAAAGTGTTCAAATTGTGAACCCTACTTTTAAGCAATAAATAATATATTGATACACTTATTAAGTCCATGCATATGTTGAATAATTGGGTGAGGCAAATGCTTGGTCAATAAATGATCTTATTTGACAAAGGTATACCACAAAAAGATTTTTTATTCACTATAAAAGCACGATGGTTCATAAACACACAATAGTACATCAATTGTACATACAGCATATGTAAAACTTATCTTTAACTTATAAGGCCAGCCTTGACCCAGCTTTAACCGTTAAGGCGAGGAACAAGGTCAAGGTCTCTCCATCCCATTAGGTCTTGGACCTGGCTAATTAGGACCTGGCTTTAGGGCTGTAAGGCTGAGCCACGGCCACCCTTGGCCCAACCCTAGCCCAACCATTGCCACCCCTAAGGATCAAGGTTGCTACCCTAGACAAGATCACTAGCATACGCGTCTTTGGTAGTACTTATGTCAACCATTTTAAATCATTCAACTACTTACAAACCAACCAGCATGAGTGAACACTCATGTTACACCCTGATCCATAGTTGTAGTGGTAGAAGACTAAGTGAAGATGTCTCATTTCAACACTGAGGTCTTGGAATCGATTTCCTAGTGGGGGTGGCTAACAGTGGAGTGTGAACTGACAAGCTAACCCAAAAATAAAAAATAAAAAAATAGTTGAATCTTTGAGTTAGCCCAATCTTACCAGACATTGAGTTGAGTCCAACTTTTGGGTTTCTAAACTATGGGATATATTTATTATTTGAAGGAAGTGGATCAACCAACATCTCTCATCTTGCCATAGCTTTCGAACGTGGCTTCTGTTCATAGTGCTAAAACTTACTTTGAATTGAAACAGGGCCAAGTCATCTCCGAGTCACTAGTCATTGACTGACTAGCATGACTCGGTCTTGACTCTAACGAAACTTGTCGTGTTGAGACCTGGTTGAATTAGCTTGACTTAAACCGTGTTAGTTGTCTGGTCAAACTTCCTCTTTTACTTAAATTAGCATCACTCCACCCAACTTGAACTAATTCGTACTTTCTTGTGTGTGAAAAAGCCTCACCAGCACCATGAAGGTAAGATTTTTTATTTTTATTTTTTAAAATGGCTAATCCATAACTAAAATAATTCTACAATGCTCCTATTGTTGTTATGGCCCATCTGAGATTTTCATCGGACTGATCTTTCTTATGTACGGTCTATATGGGGAGGAAACGGATTGGCTACTCCCCCTGCCAGCCGCCCCGGGGCTGCTGATCAGTGCTCTGTGGGCCCACCCACTATGATGTATGTGTTTCATCCATTCCGTTCATCATTTTTACAGATTATTTTAGAGTTTAATAAAAAAATGAGAGGGATATAAATCTCAGGTCGACCACACCACAGGAAAACAATGGTGATTGGATATCCACCTTTAAAATCCTCTACGACCTACTGTACTGTTTATTTGACATTCAATCTTTTGATTAGGTCAAACAGGACCAGATGAAGGGAAAAACCAAATATCAGCTTGATCCAAAACTTTTATGGCCCCAAAAGGTTTTTAATGGTCCACTCTCATTCAACACTATTTCCTGTAATGTGGTCCATTTGAGATTGGGATATACCTCCTTTTTGGTCTTATATCATAAAATTATCTGGAAAAATAGATAGACGGCATGGATGAAACACGTACAATGTGTTGGGGCCCACAGAGCACCTGCCATCAGCCAATATTAGCTAATCCGTTTCCATATGGGGAGCGGATTAACCGTTACCTGGATAACAGCTTAGTGGGTGTTATCCTGATCGTGTGGGGCTCATCTTGATGTATTTTTTGTATATCCCACCGTCCATTTATCTTTACATTTCATTTTAGGAAGCAATCTCAAAAATTAAGAAGATCTAAATATCAGGTGGACCATACCACTAGAAAAAGTGACGAATGACTATGAAAAACTTTTGGTGGGCCAAAAATTTTTTGGATCAATCTGATCTTTGTATTTCCCTTCATCCATTTCTTCTTTACATTATCAACAGGTTGGATGGCAAATAAACTTTAAAACATTATAAGGGGAACTTTGGAATGTTTAAATGGTGAGGCACTCAAACACCATTGTTTCCTGCGGTGTGGTCCACCTGAGATTTGGATCTTCTTAATATTTAGTTCCGCAAAGAGGATGGAGAAACGGATGGACGGCATGGATATACAAGAAGTCATCAAGGTGGGCCCCATGGTAAGGGTAACGCCCACTGAGCTGTTACCCGGGTAACACCTAATCCGCTCCCATCCATGTAAGGATTTTCACACGTGGATGGAATGGATTTCATATATATATATATATATATATATATATATATATATATATATATATATATATATATATATATATATATATATATATATATAGGGAAAAGGTACCATACGCTCGACCGTTCTATAAGGTCGAGTGCTGGCTGCACGCTATTCGTAAGATGGTGAAAATTTTAAACAAATGAAGAGATTTTTTGTGAAAGCCTTAGCATACTATTTAAACCTTCCTAAGGCCCATTATGATATTTATCTATTTTCTGTAGTGGTATCTACACTGTCCATCAATTTTGAAATATAATTTAAGGCATGAGTCAAAGAATGAGGAAATAAAATTTTGTAGTGGATCCCACTACAGAAAATAGTGGGGAGAGTGATTCCTACCGTTGAAACTATCCTAAGGCCCTCCATAATGTTTATTTTAAATCCAACCTATTTGAAAGTTGAAAAAGACATAAGATAAGAGAAAACACAAATATTAGCTTGATCTAAAAATTTTATAGCCTTTAAAAGTTTTTAATGGTGGGTGTCACTGTCTCAACTGTTTTCTATGCTGGGCTCTACGGGAGTTTTAGGTTTAACTCATTCTTTGGATATTACCCTAAAATGATCTCTCCAAATGAAGGAAAGGTGTGGATACAAAATATACATCATGGTGGGGCCTAAAGAACTTGGTAATATCACATCGGTAGTGAGTCTCGCTACTCGACCGATTGGTAGCCAATCCTCGATTGCGCTCGAAGTGGATAAAAACGGGAGCGCATTAGATACTAAACGCTTCGTTAGCCTATACTGAAGTGACGTGGTGAAATAAATGTCTCTCTCCGTTTGGCTGGCGGTGCACACACTCGACCATGTAAAGGTAAGTGCTGAAGTGACATCACGATGATGTATGTATTATATCCACACCGTCCATCCGTTTCGCAAGGTCATTTTAAGGGCATAATCCAAAGGGTGAGAAAGATCCAAGTTTCAAGTGCATCCCACCAAAGAAAACAATGGGTGGGGATTGAACGCTTACCATTAAAACCTCTTTGGGCCATAGAAGTTTTCCATTAAGCTAATATTTATCCTTTACCTTGTTCAATGTCTTTTTTAACTTATAAAAAATTTAGATCTCAAATAAACATCATGGTTGGCCCAGGAAGGTTTCAACGGTGGCTGTCACAGTCCCATTTTTTTCCTTGGTGGGGTCCACTTGGACTTTGGATCGGCCTGATTCTTTGGTTCGCTCTCTAAAATGATCTCTCCAAATGGGTGGATGGTGTGGATACAACACATACATCATGATGGGCCCAAAGAATGTGGTGACATCACATCAGTAGCCAGACTCCCTACGGTCTGGTTAAGTAGCCAACCGGCTTCCGTTTCCAATGGACGCGGAACTTCCCTCAACGGCAAGCTAGGTGGGGCACACCATGATGTTTGTGCGAAATCCACTCCATCCATCCTTTTATCCATATCATCTTATAATAGGGACCCAAAAACGAGGCAGATCTAAAACTCATGTGGGCTATACGGCTGGAAACAGTAAGTGGGGGAATTCCTATCGTTGAAAATTCCCTGGTCCACCATGATGTATATATGCCATACATATGGTTCATGAGGTTATTCTTACAGGGATGAACTGAAATGATAAAAACGTTAGCATAATCCAAAACTTTTGTGGCCGCTTGAATGTTTAAATGGCAGAAGCTGAATCTTCACCTTTTCCTACTGTGTGGCCCACTCGAGGTTTGGATCAATATCATTGTTAGGTCCATGTGGTAACATAATCTGAAAAAAAAAAACTGATGGCAGGGATAGACTTATCAAAAACATCCACTTAGACATGTTACTACTTTTAATACCCTATATGACAGCATTTTAGTAATTTATAGAGGATGGGATTTTTAATTGAGAAAATTCTTTAAATTATATAGCGTAGGGTAGCGGGCTGGCTGCTCAACCAGATGGTAGCGAGTCTCGTGAGACGTAACCACGTCCTATGGGCCCCACCATGATGTATGTATTGTATCCACACCATCCATTCATATGGAGAGATTATTTTAGTCAGTGAACCAAAGAATTAGGCAGATTCAAAGTTCAAGTGGACCCCACCACAGAAAACAGTGAGACAGTGACAGCCAGTGTTGAAACCTTCCTAGGGCCAACCATAATGTTTATTTGAGATCTTACTTTTGTACACGTTAAAAAAGACATGGAATAAGGTAAAGCATAAATATTAGCTTGATTGGAAGCTTCTCTGGCTCAAAGAGGTTTTAATGGTAAGAGTTCAATCCCCATTGTTTTCTGCAGTGGGGTGCACTTGAAATTTAGATCTTTCTCAATCTTTGGATTATGGCCTAAAATAATCTCACGAAATGAATGGGCGGTGTGGATACAATACATACATCATGGTCCAATGTAAAGAGCATTTATCCTTATGTGGTCGAGTGCCTGCACTACCAAACGGAGAGAGAAGCGTAACCGAGGTCTAACCTGTTTCACCGCGTGCTCTGCCTATGATTGCTTCAGGTGTGAATTGGATTTCTATCATTAAGAAATTCCATGGGCGTTCAGGGTTGTACTGTTTTCTATCATGAAACTGTAGTATTTGTGAGAAATCCATCTCGTCCACCAGTTTTTGGAGATTATTTTAGGATATAAAGACAAAAATGAGTCGGATCCAAAACTTAAGTGGCCCGCATAAAAAAAAAAAAAGGTGAGTAGAAAAATTTCTACCGTTGAAACCTCTTTGGGTCAAAAGTGATGTTTCAATTGCATTCATACCATTCATAACAATATTCTCAATGAAATGAAATGAAAACAAAAATATTATCCTAATTTAAAACTTCGGTGACCCCACGAATATTTCAACTATGGATGTTCAATTCTCATGTTTTTAGCCCACTTGAGCCTTGGATCCGACTCATTTTTGGCCTCTTATTGTAAAATGATATGGAAAAACGGATGAATGGGGTGAATTTCTTTTTTTTTTTTTTTTTTAAAAAGACCACAACATTCCCCACATAAGTTTCTAGCGCAAGGTTTTTGGCATAAAATAAGCGTGAGAGAGATAAAGGTAGAGAGGTATTTTAGTAGCCAGTTGCACCAGTTTTGTTTATCCGGTTTCTTTATAAAAATTTTCAGTTGATTTAAATTTTTTACCATCCGATGAATAACGTGCCGCCAATACTCGACCTTATAAAATGTATAATACGGTCGAGCGTATAGTACCTTTTCCCTATATATATATATATATATATATATATATATATATATATATATATATATATATATAGCGGAACGCTCACCTGCGAACTGGTTCGTACGTACTACGTACGAACTTGTTTGAAAACCCATCATACGTGATTTGGGTCCAAATTCTGAACCGTTCATGTGAAACAGCACCTCTTGAAACCCCCCAGGCCGAAGTTTTACTTTGATCTAAAACTTGTTGGGCCATGAAAAATGAAAACAATTTCCTCCCTTGATTTGCATTTCTCTTTGCTCTGGCCCACCAGAATTTTAGATTGGGGTAAAAATTTGTTACATGAGGTTTCATGGAATTCCGCATCACATGAACCGTTCAGATTAGACACTCATAGCACGTGTGCAAAGGTGCGCATGTGCGTAGGTGCATAGGGGAGCATGACTCTCTCTCTCTCTCTATATATAACATTGTGGGCCAGAGCCTGGGTGTTTCACGTGTTTTGCGTTGGAAATGATTGCGGCATAAAAAAAAGGAGTTAATTGGAGCATGACTCTCTCTCTCTCTCTCTCTCTCTCTATATATATATATAAATAACATGGTGGGCCATACAGAGCCTGGGTGTTTTACGTGTTTTGCGTTGGAAATGATTGCGGCATCAAAAAAGGAGTTAATTGATACTTCGGCTGCGTATGACACTTGATACAAATGCACTTAAAAATTATTGATTAAGCATTCGTTAACTCAAACTAAACTGTATAAGTAGTAGGTCCACCATTTCAAAGTTAAGAGTCCAAAAATAATATTGGTTAAACGAAGCCTCTGATTCATGGATACTTGTTTGTTGAATTAAGACTTCTGGTTATATTCGGGTCCTTACTCTTGCCCGGGTGGTAGACTCCCAGGAGTTTCAACTCCCGGTCAAGGGTTCAACTACCAGCGTGAGTGTGTGGGGTGTGTGTGGGTGTGTAATAAAAATAAAAATAAAAGACTTCTAGTTATATTTCACTTTCTAACTGTCCAATAAATGTCAACTAATCTGATGGTCAGATGATCAAATAAGTGCATTTTTGGTTCGTGATACTTAAACTAGTATACTTAAATTGGACGGTTTAACTTATCACTTGTATGCCATGTAAGCAATATCTAAGTAAATTTATAACTGCCCATATAATATTCATTACCCAGTGCTAGAGTACTAGAGTTTTAAAAACACACAATAGATCTGTACACAGGTCGAGTTAACTCAGTCAGTTCACTCAACTCAACTCAGAAAAGCTCGGCTCACTTTGGCTTCGGACCAAGTTGAGCTGGTTTTTCGAATTTGAAAATTTTTGAGATGAATTCGAGCTCGACTCAACTTAGCTCGAACCCCGACTTGAATCAACTCGGATCAATTGGCTCAATGACTTTGTCATTTTGATTTTGATGTTGTTCACCAAGTGTTTGATGAAATGCCTCAACGAGAAATTGTTTCCTAGAGTGCTCTTATATCAAGGTATTTTCGAAATGAATATTCGAGAGAAGATTGAAGAAGCAAATTTTCACAAAAAAATAAAACTTTACATTGGAGGATCGCCCTCACATCTTGATCTTAATGTTGCTCGCCGAGTGTTTAATGAAATGCCTACAAAGCGCTCTTATTGATTTGCATTCGAAGTATGAGAGATTAAATATGCAATTAATATGTTTGAGAAAATATCACACAGGTTCAAACTTGGCTCGAGTTAGCCCGAGTTGCTGACTGAATTGAGCCGAGCTGGCCAACCAGGCTCAAGGACCAAATCAAGCTGAGTTCGAGCTAAGGTTGGCTGCCAGCCAAGCCGAGCCAAGCTGTGCCAAGCTCAACTCAGTTCAACTTGTGAACAGCTAGCTCTACATACACATACAAAGGGAGAGAGAACCTGGTTTTATGATGATTTTTTAAGACTAAGGGTGATTTTGTACGCGCATACATCACTAGATCAGATGAACCTGGTTTCTACCAAGAGAATCCCCCATGTATCAGGGATACATGATGAGACCCACTTCATGAAGTCTTTTTTTTTTCCCTTAAATCTCCTTTAAAAAGGGATACAAGATAATTAGCAGTTAAAAACAAATTAAAGGAGAAATAGGCCAATATTGGACATTTTTTAGGGTCGATTAGTTGTTCAAGTGTTTAATCAAATCAGGACATGGGTTTGAAGAAATCTTTACCCGACAATCAGATTCGCTACAATTTGCAGCCTTTTCATCTTCTTTGACATGTTGAGACTAGGAGTTATTCCTGAAAAGAGTGGCCATATGCATAGATTAAAAACTCGAAATAGCTCGAATCATCTCGCCTGATTCAACTTGATTTTACCAGATTTCACCAAGAGTTGAGAAAACCTCAATTTGGTCATGACTCATCTTCAGAAAAACCTGCTTGACTCGAAAAGGAAAAGGAAAAAAAAAAAAAAACTCTGACTAGGAAAAATTGATTCAACTCTACTAGGCCATTAAAATCCTCTGTTATGAAATCTAGCCAGGTTGGCCAATTGCATGGGGTTGATCTTCCTCTTTATTAGGTTTCTATCTTGTACATTGAGACTCTCTACATTGGTTTCTACCTTGAGTTACAAAGAGATGGACAACTAGCTGTTTGAGGTGTGTGTTTGAGGATGTTATTTCATTTGTTCATTATGCTGCTGGGAGCCTGCAATCTGTAGATCTGACGAGCACCTGGTATGACTTTCATGTGCCATCATCTAAATACTTCCCACGAGGTGTCCTGATCTGACCTCAACTTTGTGTGAGTGGTCAGTTTTGTAGGTGGGTGATGATACTACAGTTATAAATGAGGCAGCTGGGTTTAGTTCACTTGAATAAAAATAGCTTATCTACAAAGGAAAGATCTTTTGGCATCTACACCATCACTTCAGATGTAATATGGAGTTTTTTTTTTTGGGGGAAAATGTTTTACAAACTATGTTCAAAAGAAACATACTCATAGTATTTTATCTTAGGTTGTGCTAGGTTGCAATAAAAAATTATGAAATTTCATTATTAGTAAGTCCAAGTTGGTGCAAAATATCATGAAATTTCATGATATCTGTTTCAGCCAAAACATCCTTCACTAAGAAGAAAATGTTTTCAAAATATTATTTTACCTATCAAGCTCAATGTATGTTTTCATGGATTGGATTTATATCAAGATTGAGAGATCTAATGTGCTATTGTGGGTCTAACTTAGACTTCCCAAGGTTTAGGATGATAAGTGCATTTGCTACATCCGTGGGAGACAATGGAGTCCTGGTTGGTCCCACGCCTTAGATCTGCTTAAGAAAAACCATTCTTTGATTTACTTGAAATTTCATGAACAAAGAAAGATGAATAGTTTCCCCCATTAGAGAGAGATGTTGGATGTGGGACCCATGCTCATGATGCCCTTGTTGAGGGAGGAGCCTTCGCATGCATACATCCATAGGTATCATTTTGCATATGGTATGTGTCCTGGAATAATGTTACATTGACCAAATACAGTGGCTGCATTTGATCTGCAAATCTTTTTTTCACCAAACCGAAATAATTCACAAACAAAAATTATATATTTTTTAAAATCTCACTATATCGAGACTCAGACTTGGGGGCTTTGTTAACCTTCACCACCTTGGTAAAGACTGTTAACCTTCAATGGCCCAACCAGGTGAATGTGCCCATTGATATTGGATTTCATCTAGAATGGCAACCTCTAGGATCAGCCACTGCCCAAATCCCAAATTGGTTGGATGGTCCAATCCATGCGTGTGCCCGCACACACACAAAAGAAAAAAAAAAAGCAGAAGAAGACGAAGATACAAGATCCCACAATGTGTATAGATTGGATTGTCAATGCAGTTTTAGAGGACATTATAGGCTACCTTTTACATGGTTCAGACACTAGGTGTTGGACAGTGAATTGTATTGAAGGTGGCCATTTAAACAAACGGATAGGATCAATGGGCACATTCACCGTAGAGGCTGAGTGAATGTTAGCATTCTTCACCGACGTGATGAAGGTTTTATCCATTGTTCAAAATTCCAACTGTATTGCATGTTGCACTTTTTGGTATTTTGAAAGAGTGCTGAGAAAATTCTCAAAACGTGGTTGATGATTCAGGGTACAAGAAACACACATGCAGAGCCAATAGCAAGAATCCTACCCAACTCATTGTGGTGCAAGTTTATGTGGCGCCCAGGTGGTTCCACCTGTGGCCAGAGTGAGCGTTGGATGGCGTCTATCATGGATTGCACATGGCCCAAAAATCACCATGATTGAATGATCAAATACATTTGTTTAAGTGAAAGGAAAATGGAAGGATGAGTAAAATGGCTGTGATTGTACATTGGGGGTGGTTTTGGGGTCATGTATAATACATGGGGGAGCCCTCCTGCCCAATGGTCAACTTTGATTGTAGGTGGGCCCACATGGGCCCCACATGAGAATTCCCACCTCTTATAAGGTTAGTAGAATTCTTACTGTATCATTGCTCCGTATATGGTTCAAAACTCATGACAAACCAAAGAGGAGTTAAGAAGTCGGGTGTTTGTACAGCATATCCACATTGGATGAAGTGATGAACATACACATGCCATTGTCATCATCAAGGTGCTTGATTCACTAGAAACAACCAAACATTGATACAAAAGGGCAAAAAACTCAACAATATGCATTAACACAGGATTTTTCTTGACAACCTTTGTTTTGAAGTTTTCAAAAGCACACTACACATCTACATCAATTCCAAGCATTCATTTCAGATTCAAAAGCAATCCACTTCTCAAAATAATCCCTTCTTCCAAATCGAACTTAGGCACAACTTATGCAAAAACCTTCTCCTCTGCATGCTCCATTTAGAAATATCCGACTTCAAATGCATGGAAAGTTTCAATAGAAGCAGCTCAGTGACCTTGAAGACTTTCCAGTACTAAAGATGTTAGCTTATAAAATGGAGCAGCTCCATTGTTCCCTACAAAGACATTGGTCAATTAGTTAGTAGAGAGACAAAAGATGTTCAAATCCTACTGTTGAAGAAAAGGAAGGGCTACCCACTTCTTTGGGTCTTCATAATAGCACAAGGCTTCTTGAAATTTAGTCCAATACAGGCCTGTCTCCTGAAGATTAACTTTCTCCGGCCCTCCTCCAAGATAAGCTTGAACGATGAACTGATGAGTTCTTTGCCTGTCATTTTTCAGGCATGAGGCAGCAGAGACCCATTTGTTTAGTGGTTATGATTCTCAAGTGCATTTGGCACATAATGTTCAACGTTTGTGTCTTATCCATGTGACACGTAACCGTGTTAATCCAAGCTGTTCCAATTGTGGACCCTAGTGGATCGAGAATTGCACTGATTTCTCTGGACAGACGTCTGATTCCTCCCCATTGAAATTGATCATTTGTGTTTTTTCCCCGTAACCATTCACCTGATGAGATCCAATTGAATGGTTTGGATCATCCAATCCATGTGGCTTTGGGGCTATGCACATCCACAATGGGGGCCGTGATTTGGACTTTTTGGATTGGCATACATCTATGTTATGTGTGGGGTAGATGCCACCACCAATGAACATGGCATACCAAATTCACACCAGAGTCTAGCAGAAATTTGGTTAGAACATGAAAGATTTTGACATGTTGATAGACCTACCTCCCTTCATATTCTGATAGCCAGTTCAAGTAGGCTGCACCAAGTACATGGATATGAATGGATGGGAAAGATCCTCCACAGAGGTAACTTTGCAGGCCTTATAGCCCAAATCCCTTGAAATTAAATGGAAAAGTAGAGAAGGTTTCGGCCTAGAGATCACACATCAAAATTTTGATTATATTAAAGGTACAATCATATGTAATCTCTCCCTATACATGACATGAAGTTGGTTTCATGATGCCATAAACTTACTAGTAAAGCCACAAAGCAAGGGGATACTCGATTCCCATTATTCCACTATGTGGACCCACTACATTCACAAACCGCATGCTACGAATCTCAGCGATGGCAGCTAAAACTGTCTGTGTATAGGATATGTTTTAGGAAAATAAGCTTGGTTATCATCGAAATGCAAATCGAAAAGAGCTTAAGAGAGATCATGGAGGAGAGGCGTATGGAAAAGATAGAAATAAAAGAAAAATACACTTAAAGATTGGCTTAAGATGCGTTACAGTGCCGCTATCTTTAAGGTGATACTCGCACCCTACTGGTGTTTAAACCAGTTTGCAAGAGGGTTATAGCAAATCCACCTCCGAAATAAAAATAAGCCTCCTCTCCTAAATTGGAGAAATGTGGGCTTCGGCCTACAAAAATGAAAAACCGCACCCTAAATACACTTGTAGTATACACCCCTGACTTCTTTATTTTTTGCAGCTTAAACCTTGACTTCTTTTTTATTAGAAATTTATCCCCTAAAATTTTGCAAATTCTGCAACTTTTCAAAACATCCCATAACAAGAGAATGATGGAGAAGAAAATGGAAAGGAGATTACTGGAGTTGTTTTTCAAAATGATGCAGAGATGGATTTTTCTAAACCAACAAAGGACGCATAGAGTTCATGATGGTGTCTTTCCATTGTGTCTCTTCATAAATGGCAACTCTCCAGCAAGATTTTGAATTTAAAAAATGATTTATTCACCAAGATTCACCATGAATCACAAACAAAGGCACACTAAGAATCACCACAAGTCACAACTTTTTTTAAGTTTTTATGCTTAAAAAACCCAAAAAAAAATTCATTTTTTTAGAAGAAACCCACCGGTTCAAACGTAAAGGAAGATTGGAAAGTAATGTTTAGAGACAAGTGAAAAGAGAACTGCGAAGAAGGAGGTTTGATTCACATATATGCAAGATCTAGGCCTTTAATCAAGCAAGCCCCATCATGAATGTTCCTTAACCTAACAATCAAGTCGATTTAATCCAACATCACCAATCCCCTATGCTTTACATTCTAAATCATGTGATCTGACTTGGGGGTCTTTTGTGAACAGGGTTTCTATCTTTACCCACTTGAAATTTATGTTTTTTTTTTTTTTTTTTTTGACAACACAGGGTGTCCCCACCCCTTTTGAGGCAGGACTATTTCATGCGGATGCAAGCAATCAACCACAACCACGTGCATCGAGTAATGCTGCGGAGGGGAGTCATACCCACGCCTGTAGGGAGCAAACCCACAGTGTTGGTTTGATGCAGGACATGAAATTCAAATATGATGTGCAAGAATTCAAGCTTAAAATCACATTAGTTTAGAAACAACTATACAAATTCCATATCCCACATGAAAGTCTAAACATTCAATTAAGGGGAATCTATGCAGATCCAGGCCTACACAGGCTAGGGCCGAAACAATAAAAATTATAAGACAACCAATACTCAAAGGGAAATAGAATTCAGCCACACATGCATAGTAATCAGCCCCTAATTCAAGGGATTCCCCAATTTCAATTCGAGGAACCCTAGGATGAGAAAAAATGGAAAACAAATTATGGATAATGCAAATTAGGACTAGGGTTATGAAACTAGGTAAGAAAAAGAAAAAGAGAAGAAAATCCTGAACCTAAAACAGATCCCGCGTGTGGGCAACGGGGCATGGTACCGGCGCACGTGCCCAATAAGGGGGTCGTACGTTTGGAGGAGGTCCGAATCCCAAAAGGGGCTTCTTGGGCTTGGTCGGCCAGGGGGGTCTCCAACCCCTCCAAATTTGATGGCAATACGACGTACGGTTGAGGCGCGGTGCTCCGTCGAAGTTTCAGCCTTCCTGCAAGGCTAGATTCTGGAAACTGGCTGTAGAAAGACAAACAACTACAAAACAAGTGGATTTGAGGTGAAGATAATCGAAGGATGGATAAAATAAGATGGAGGGGCGGATTGGGATAAACGTGGTTTCGCACCACAGTATTTAGCCTTTCGAAAAAGGAGAGCTTCACACCCACTTGAATTTATCGATGGCTTTGACCTTCTCGAGATCCACCGATACGCCCTCAGCTGACACAATAAAACCTAAGAAGATCACACTACTAAACAAAAACGCACACTTCTTTAGGTTGGCATATAACTTTTCGGCCCTAAGGATCCCACAAACTTGCCTCAAGTGGTTGAGGTGTTGCTCCTTAGTCATCTTATAAATCAAGATATCATAAAAATATACGACCAGGAACTTCCTCATGAAGGGCCTCAACACTTGGGTGATCACACGCATGAAAGTGCTTGGGGCGTTAGTTAACCCAAAGGGCATAACTAGCCATTCGTATAACCCATCCTTCGTCTTGAAGGTCGTCTTCCACTCATCATCAGGGCATATACAGATATAGTAATAACCACTCTTAAGGTCAATTTTTGAGAAAATAGTACCATTGGCCATCATATCCAATATGTCATCAAGACGCATTATAGGAAACCAGTACTTGACTATGATTTTATTGATGGCCCTACTATCTACACGCATCCTCCATGTGTCATCCTTCTTAGGTGTAAGAAGGGCGGGCACAGCACACAGACTCATAATCTCCCGAATGAAACCCTTCTTTAGGAGTTCATTAGTTTGTCTCTTCAACTCAGCATGCTCCTTTGGGTTCATTCTGTAATGCAGGAGGTTTACTAGAGTCATCCCAGGCATTAAATCAATGGCATGTTGTATATCCCTCATAGGAGGAACCTCATTCGGTAGATCATCGAGAAAAATATCACGAAACTCATGTACTATCTGAATGGCCTCGGTGGGTAACTCTACGCTAGTCTCTGGTATACTCTCCCTAGCCACAAGGGCGTATACCATCAAGTCTGTCTCCATTTCTCGCTCAAAGTCTTTGGCATTCAAAATATGGAGCGGTTTGGACTTGGACTTCGACTCCTTCACTTCTTTTGGGCCACTCACACCACTCTGTGTGGTGGATTCCTTTCCAGTTGTATTCTTAGGTGGCAGAGGATTTAGCTTGACCTTCTTGCCCTCAAACCAGAACGTACACACATTTGAATGACCAAATATGGTGACATCCCTATCATAGAGCCACAGCCTACCCAGAATGATATAGCCCACATCCATAGGAATAACATCACACCAAATTGTGTCTTTATATGATCCAAACTGAATAGGGACAAGACAGCGGTGCGAGACTGGAATGGAAGTTTCATCAACCCAAGAGACTCTGTAGGGCTGAGGATGGGCTTCCAACTTCAAGCCCAAACGACTCACAGTGCTAGTCGATGCCACGTTGGCACAACTACCACTATCCACGATCATCTTACAGCTCTTTTTATCACATTTTACATAAGTGTAAAAGATCGTGTTGCGGCGCAAGTCATCAGTGTTCTTAGCTTGAGCCAAAGCACAACGCACAATTACGAGGGTCGTAGACTCTTACGTTCCCTCTTCTTCATCACTAGGGATTTTGACTGGCTCAATTCCTCCTCACCATCACTCTTTGGGGGCACTACTTCTACTTGCCCATCAACAAAGAGTACTTTAGTGCCCTCTCTCATGTTGCACTAGTGAGCAAAATGACCAAACCCCTGACACCTAAAACACCTAGTGGCCCCGCTTTCACGCGAACTAGACCCGACAATCTCTTTACCCTTATCATCCTTGGGCCTAGACTAAACATTAGTGGAAGTTTTGTTTTGGAATCCCGTGTTAAGTTTAGCCCCAGAGGGGTTGACCTTAGCACCAGATTCGCAAAAGTCAAACCGCCTTCCCACAAATGCTTTAAGGTATTGCTCGACGTCTAACACTACTTGGTACAACTGTTTAATAGTGTCTATGTCTTTGGCGAGCAATTCTCTCCTAATGTCAAGATGGAGGCCCGTTTTGAAACGAGCAAGGGTGAGTATCGGGTCCTTATCAACCTCACAGCAGGTTGAGTACTCTTCAAACTTCTCGATATAGTCCGCGACACTCAGGAAACCCTGCCGAAGAAACTGCCACTCAATCAACCGTAAGCGATAAGAGAAAGGGAGATACTTCTCTTAAAGTGTTTATTTTATGTCTCCCCAATGGACTATTGGGAGTTCCCTCGCTCTCTCTTTCTTTCGCTCAACCATCGTCCAAAACCTCTTTGCTTGGCCTACAAGCTTCATCTTGGCAAATCGGACTCGTCGAGCATCCGACATGTCATACCACTCAATATAATGGTCCATATCTGCCAACAAATCTAAAATGGCTTTAGAGTCCAAGTGGCCATCAAATGTACGGGCATCTACCCTAACTCCCTTGAGGAATTGTGCATCTGGGTCATATTGATCATGATGTCCCTCACGGGGTGGGTGCACAGGTACGTGCCCATGGCCGACTCCTTGGCCGCCCCCATTCCTTGGTCTAACCTCTTGACCACCCGCCTGAGACTGAACATCTTCCCTAATGGTAGGATTTGTCCCTATGGAGGCCTCTATTTGGTTAAGGCGTTGATCTATGCGTTCTTCCAAGCGCTTACTCAGGGAATCAACCTGTCGGGTTTAACTTGGCCATTGTTTCTTGCAGTTGCTCCATGTTTAGTGTTGGGTGCAAACTGAAACCGCGACCTGTACAAGTGGGCATACACTTGATAACTCCACCTAAGGACTTTCTAGGACGACTATATGTAATTAAATAGGACTAAATGATCCTATGAGACTATATGAGGGAACTATGCGGAGTTACTAAAAACCAGCAATATAGTTGATAAAAAGGGACTATGGATTCCTAAAAGCTACATGTGATGGACTGGATGCATGAAGGACTCAAACAACTTAACTCTAAACAATTAATGTATTCCCCTAAAAGAACCCTTCGCTCTGATACCAAATTTGATGTAGGACATGAAATTCAAATATGATGTGCAAGAATTCAGGCTTAAGATCACATTAATTCAGAAACAAGTACACAAATTTCATATCCCACATGAAAGTCCAAACATTCAATTAAGGGGAATCTATGCGGGTCGAGGTCTACACAGACTAAGGCTGGAACAACAAAAATTATAAATCAAACGATACTCAAAGGAAAATAGAATTTAGCCACACATGCATAGTAATCAGTCCCTAATACAAGGGATTTCCCAATTTCAATTCGAGGAATCTTAGGATGAGAAAAAAGGAAAAACAAATTATGGATAATGCAAATTAAGACTAGGCAAGGAATGCCAAATCGGTTACGTATCGGCCGATACGGCCGATACGTAACGGAAACGGTGGTGACCGTTACACGTTTCGGGGTCGTATCGGCCGATACGGTTTTTTGTAGCCGTATCGGCCGATACGGGCCCGTTACGGGGGCGTATCGGCCGTTACGGGCCCGTTACGGGCCGTTACAGGCCCGTAACAGGCCCGTATCGACCTTTTTCCATTTTAAGCTTTGTTTTTGCTGTTTTTTTGAAACTTCTTGCTTCCAAACTGTTTCTCACTCCTTTTACTACTAATTTCGACCAACTTTGGCTGGGTATTTGAGATAAAAACACATTATATTATGAATTTTCTTGAATCAAAGCTCGATGGGCCATTTTTCAGAAATTTGTCAAAAATAGGTATTTATATATTTTTAATACGTTTTGTTGTTTTAATCATACCATATGATGTGTTAATCATAGTAAAACATTTTAATGTGCATTTTACAGATTTTGGGTGTCATTTAATATTTTTTTTATATTTTTTTCTATTTACGCATGAATTTTAGCCCCTTTTTTTAAAATTCGAAAAATCAATTTTTAATGGTTGTATTGTTGTTTTAATTATGCCATTTGATGTGTTAATCATAGTAGGACATGTTAATGTGCATTTTATAGATTTTGGGTGCCATTTTATATTTTTTTCTATTTACGCATTTATTTTGGCCCTTTTTTTGAAAATTCGAAAAATCATTTTTTAATGATTCTTTTGCTGTTTTAATGATGCTATATGATGTGTTAATCATAGTAGAACATGTTAATGTGCATTTTACAGATTTGGGGTACCATTTTATATATAGTTTTATATTTTTTTTCTATTTACGCATGAATTTTGGCCCTTTTTTTTTAAATTCGAAAAATCAATTTTTAATAGTTGTTTTGTTGTTTTAATCATGCCATATGATGTGTTAATTATAGTAGAACATGTTAATGTGCATTTTATAGATTTGGGGTGCCATTTTATATTTTTTTCTATTTACGCATTTATTTTGGCCCTTTTTTTGAAAATTCGAAAAATTATTTTTTAATGATTCTTTTGATGTTTTAATGATGTCATATGATATGTTAATCATAGTAGAACATGTTAATGTGCATTTTACAGATTTGGGGTGCCATTTTATATTTTTTTTTATATTTTTTTCTATTTACGCATTTATTTTGACCCTTTTTTTGAAAATTCGAAAAATCATTTTTTAATGATTCTTTTGCTGTTTTAATGATGTCATGTGATGTGTTAATCATAGTAGAACATGTTAATGTGCATTTTATATATTTGGGGTGCCATTTTATTTTTTATTTTTACATTTTTTTCTATTTATGCATGAATTTTGGCCCTCAAAAATAATTGCAAACACCTAAATGTAAGATATTTTCATATTACATTCATTCTAATATATCTATCATTGATAGTAGATAGTTAGAAAATTAAATACATGAATTTTGTAGTCAAATTCAGGTTATCTGGTTCATAAATTCATCAGACAGTCCGATACAACTTCTGACCAAAGAGTGGACCGTTACACCACCATAAACATGTTCCAATTTATAAATGAATGCATATTTGGAATGCTTAGAATATTTCGGATTTAATCCATATTTATTCATATTTTTTTGGCAAAAAAAAAATTTTGCGCCGTTATGGGCCGTTACGCCCCCGTATCGCCGTTACGCCCCCGTATCCGTATCGGTTTCAGAGGGCACCGTTACGCCAACCGATACCGATACGGGACACCTTGAGACTAGGGTTATGAAACGAGGTAAGAAAAAGGAAAAGAGAAGGAAATCCTGAACATAGAACAGATCCCGCATGCGGGCAGCGGGGCATGGTACCGACGCATGTGCGCAGTAAGGGGGCTGTAGGTGTGGAGGAGGCCCAAATCCCAAAAGGGGCTTCTTGGGCTTGGTCTGCCAGGGGGGTCTTCAACCGCTCCAAATTTGATGGTGATCTGATGTATGGTTGAGGCGCGGTACTCCGTCGAAGTTTCAGCCCTCCTACAAGGCCAGAGTTTGAAAACTGGCTGTGGAAAGACAAACTACAAAACAAGTGAATTTGAGGTGAAGATAATCGAAGGATAGATGAAATAAGATGGAGGGGCGAATTAGGATAAACGTGGCTTCGCACCACGGTAATTAGCCCTTCGAAAAAGGAGGACTTTACACCCACTTGAATTTAGCCCTTCGAAAAAGGAGGGCTTCGCACCCACTTGAATTTTTTCATAACTCAGAAACTCAGAGAGTTTAAAAAAAAAAAAAAAAAAAAAAAACTTGTAGGAATTTTTATTAAACTTGAATGAATCAAAAGAACTACAAGAGATGCCTATTTATAGGAAAAACCTTATACTCCAAAACTTGTGCCATATACGTAACCTATTACTTGACGATGAAGTAAACTAAAATAAAAACTAATCAAAGAAATCTAAAGCATTCAGGATGTCCTAAATAACATAAATCAACAAAACCTAAAATATGAAATCAATCCGACTAGTGGATCACGATCATGAGATCCTATGATAGGCTTTTCTTGACTATCGAGCCCACTCTTTTGAATTAAAATTTCGTCTTCTAACTAAGAGGCCCTCCCTGGACATCGTCATCAAGCTAGATCGATGGTGGGGCCCTCCTTCGTACGTACGTGCATAGGGAGTGATGCAGGACAATTAACCACTTGCTCTAAAAGCTCGAACTGTTAGAGTATGGCGAATTAATCTCTTTATCTTATAGCCCAGGCCCCACATCTCATGAGTTTAGGACCTCGGCCGAACCCCCTTCGTGGCCTCCAAATCACATGAGCCGCCCACCCTTCCACGAGCTACCCCACTCGAGCCCAGTGTGAAATGCCCATTAATCACCCCTGGTGAGGAGACTGAGGAGTCTCGAACAAGAGACCTCCCCCATGGGCCCCAAATCGCATGGGTCACCCACTACGAGTGTGCCCCTGCATCTCACAGGCGACCCCACTCGAGCCCAGTGTGAAAATGCCCCTGCATTAGGGGGGGTGGTGTGCGTGCGCGTGTGGGCGGCGTGCAGGCGCGTGTGTGCACGATGTCCTCATCATGGTCACTCGCCCAAACCCTGTCGAGTCCCACTTGAAATTTATGTTCTATACTTCTTAGCACTAATTAAGTTGTAACATAAATTTATATATAGAATATAGAGATATGCATGCTATACCGCAATGCATGTGGTATCTATCACAATAACATTTGTTATTTCACATATAAATTAAATTATCAATTTGTATTATATAAAAAAAGTACATTGCTTATAGTTAGGGCATGTTCACCAAAAGTTTAGTCCTGTATAGCGTAAGTCAAGCTTGTTGGTCTTGTATGTTTTGGTCATGTTGTCCTACAATAATAAATCTTATGTTGTTTATCAAGCACCTAGAAAAAGAAAGGATTACCTGGCACATGTGGTGCTAAGGGTGCAACTTGTCCATGGAATTTCAAAGGTAACGATCATCAATGAATCATGATTATGGGATAGGGACTTATTATTGTAATAACGATTGTGGACAAGTGGTTCTCATGGCTTAGTGAATCAAATGGTTGATTTGATGATCCCCATGGTAGATAGGATGTGTTCAATGGTCTCCTAGGTAAAAGATCCCATCGATCCAATTCAAAGCTCTTCATAGTCGATTATAAAATTTTTATTGTATATTTCTTTGGACTCTCTATTTGATTTTGTGTTAGTTAACTAGTTGCTAGTATTAACTTGACCTAACTCGATCTAACCTGACCCAACCCATACTGTATTAGCATTGAGTATTCAATACCTTGGCTTGGGCTTGGGGTGGGTAGCCAAGTTGGGCTGTGCCTCAGGCCAACTCCCCTTTAGGTTTGGTTAGGCTTGGGTTGACCCTTAAACCAACTCAACCTACCTGAGTTGACCCTATGCAGCACATATACACAATGACAATTGGCACATGTGGCGCATATGTGGAACTTTAAAATGTCCAGTGGCATGTGCATGTAGGGTGCTTAAAGATGTACGGTGACACATGTGGGACATGTGCGGTGCTTGATGATGTACGATGTCACATAAATTGGCACATGTGGCAAATGCAAAACTTGAAGTGAACTATAAGGTTAAATGTGGCACATTTGTGGAGCTTAAAGATGGACGGTGACATTTGTGGCACATCAACACGTGCCACAAGAGAATAGTCAAACATATACCATAACATGAACAAGCAGGTCTCAAGTTTTTTTAGGAAAAGAAAGGCCCTAAAATAGTCAAAAGAGTTGGACAACTTGTCCTTGTTTTTCTGTTTCTATGGTAGAAAAATAGTAAGCAAACCATGGAAAGAGACTTGTCCCTGATTGACTAATCAGGAACTGAACTTTTGCCGCTACTAAAAAAAAAAAAACCTTATTGTATTACTTGAGCGACCCCTAGCAACCATGTATTGAAGGAAGAAGTGTATTGGTACTTGTTCCCATACATCATACTTAAGAGAAGCAGGCCACACATGGTAACATGAATCTTTGAGAATTTACCCTAGGGATCTCATGCAAATTGAATTGATTCACAAACTATAGAACTTGCAAACACAAAAACCATAATCAACAATGAAGATGCTTTATTTAGGAGAAAATCAAGATGATCAAGGATTCAAAACCACCGGTGTATAACAAATAATCCACAGAAATGACTTTATAGGTAAAAAAGAAGAAGATAAGAAAGAAACAAATGAACTCAAGATTTAGGTGGTCAAAGCTATCAGACCTTTTTCTCTTCACAACAAGCCTTTAACATGGGGGTCAAGGCTGTAAATGGGCCTTTTACAAGGGGAAAATGTCTTTTCTCAGTCCTCCAAAATTGCAAGACAGGACTTTCAAATTTGACTTTCTCCACCGATTTGATTTGAATCATGCATGTTTTTTTTTTCTGAAGGATGATGGATTATTTATTTATTTATTTATTTTTGAATCATGCATGTTAGACCAATTTGAGTCATGAATGCCATGTGTACAATTTCTGAGAGCATGCATATTAACCATCACACTCTTCCATAGCATATGACAACTCCCATTATACAATGCTCGGGCCGAGAGTATGTAGTTATATAATATGTACTCTAAATGAATCCAAACCTTTTGCCATCTCTTCTTTAGTGAATCAAAGCATATCTTACTCACTTTGATGACAAAACATAGGGGTTTCATATCCAATTCATCAGTGTCCGGAATGTTTCTCATCCTTCTAAAGTGAATCATATCTGCTTCTTAAGTACTAACGAATCCCAAACATTCCCATTTTTCATGTTATAAGTTTCTTATACATTTCCTCTGATGTTTCGCATTTTTTTTTTTCAATAGTTTCTTCCTTGCTTCAA
Organism: Magnolia kwangsiensis; assembly: GCA_037074715.1. Classification (NCBI taxonomy): domain Eukaryota; kingdom Viridiplantae; phylum Streptophyta; class Magnoliopsida; order Magnoliales; family Magnoliaceae; genus Magnolia; species Magnolia kwangsiensis. Next base: position 191,147,591 of record CM073571.1, on the reverse strand, counting down.
CATTTTTCTTTCATTCTTTTTTTCCTGTGTGTGTGTGTGTGTGTGTGTGAATTTGTTTCCTAGTGTGGTAACTATGGCTACAAGTACAATATATTAAAAGCAACAAGTTGGCATCCAATTTAATCTTGACCAGCTCCGAGCAAAAAGAGTTGATTCAAGTATAAATACTGGGCCAGACTACGGTGCACGTTCGCTAAATTGTCAGAAATTATCCACAGAATAATGCGGCATACATGAATGTCTTTCCAGGCTAAGAAACTTGCTAACCACATCTGCATGCGTGTAGACACAAACCATTTGTGAGTTGCCACAAAAACAGTTCGTAAGCTAGCTATTGAAAATACATGTGTTTAGAAACATTTTGATCTGTAATGTATCCAAGGATAAGAAATGCCAAATGATAAACATCAACATGGAACATCAAGAAAACAACATCTCGCATGCATGCTACTAACCAGACCACTCACAGCAACTAAGTAAAATCTGTGAACTACCTGGCATAAATTAACTCAAGAAATTTAGCCAAATTTAGTTCTGCATCAACACAAAAGCCCTAAGATGTCTAATAGCTTCGGTCAACTTACAGGTCGTACTCCCTTTCTGTTGAAATGTCTTGAGATAATAATCTCGGAAACTGCCTGCACATCAACTTTTAGATAAGAGACCTTCATTGTGAAACTATTGTGAAACTAAATAAACTTTTGAATAAGAGATTGGCATGGAGATAGTGAAAACAAGTGGATATACTGTGTCCAATGCCAATACCATTATCAAATTGCATCAACCTTGTAACTCCTAAGATTGTCACATGTTCTGATCAATCTGAACTGATCAATAGACTTTCCCAGTCTGTAGATGAACCAACAAGGAAAACATGGCAGTTGTTGGATGTTTCTAACATTCAATCTGTAAGTTTTATTCTGGACTGCCGAAAAACTTCTCTTCACTGTAGAAATGGTTGATGAATCAGATATAGTCATGGGTTTTTAGTTCATGTGAATTCCAAGCTACGGCTCATCCAGGAGGTATTCCATTGATTGGATGATGTATATCAATTGCTTTAGTGATTCAACTTAAGGCTTAGTTGTAATTATGAAATCCACTAAATAATAGTGTAGCCATCAATGTTACCTGAGTCTGAGAGCGGGTATCAAGTATTGTTAACTGTTGGGAAAGGTGGATCCTCCAAATCCTAGTTCTCAGTATGAAGGTACGACTTGGATTGGTAACACTCATAAGTATAATACATTAAATTATTCCCCTAAAAATATCACAAATTTGTAATCCAATTGGTATGGTTCCCAACTCTAAATAACTAAAATCTTTAAATTTTAAAACCCTATTATATATGGATATAAGTCTTGGAGAAGGGGGCCCCTTATCTAAGCGTTCAACTTTGGTACTTTTTTAAAACGCAACATACTTTCATAAAATTGTTATTGCATGAAGACAGGCTAATCGCATCCCCTCAATTCCAATGTGTGATCCAATCCATTCAAACAAAGAAGTTATTATCCATGGCATTATCAACCACTTCCAAACTATTTTTTCCCTACCAAGCCTACATTATGAGGTTTGTATTTTGATTCTTTACCTCCTAAAGAAGCAACTAGTTAAGTAGATTGTTTCAAGGCAGAAGAACTCGAGGGACAAGATTTCCTAAGCTAAAGGAGACCAAGCACCTTGGGACATCATTAAAGATTACATTCTATACTTGAATACCCTTTCCACCTTGTTTAGCCGATCGATGAAGTCGTCAACATGCAACTGACCATGAAATTCTAGAAGTTCTACCTTAATTCCGAGCTCTCTGTCACATTCCAACAATAGAAGGATTCGATCATTTATGTCTTTACAAATCAAGGCCACCCGTTGTTGGTTAGGACATTGGCAGGGACCTCCCCTTACATGCCCACGTGCTTCAACTTAAGTCTCTGGATTCCCTCCACACAAGAGCTCTCCCACTAGAATAGTGAGATTGCCTACCGTATGCGTAAGTTGATCTTCTCACTATATGAATGAGCCCACCAATTGAGCTAATTGTGTAAACTCTTCCTATGGCACCCCCTTTGGTGCCATTAGGAGATGATGTAGAGTCAAAAATCCTCAAAGATAACCCACTCTAATACCAAAATGAAAAAATAACTTTATTAATATCAAACTTCTTACAATACTTAAGAAAAACTCACACTTAGAAATTTTTGGAATGCCTACCTCCAACACCACCCCTCCTTTTACAGACCATAAATGAATCTTCAATATGAACATCGCCAACTAAGAAACTAGTTTCGAATCAATCTACTTAATATGGTGAAGCCTAATAATAATAAAAGAAAATCTTGAAAATAATCCTTCGGATCTTTAATCACATCTTCAAATTAGCCCATGTATCTTCAATCACATCTCCCCATATTTCCAATCACATCTTTAAATTAGCACCCATATATTCCACAAAATTACAAATCTTGATAGTCAACCCTTAATTTATAAATAAACAGTTTAAAATCAGCACATGTTGGGCCTTGCGGCAGGTCATGAGCCTAAGTGGACCATGGGCCTGTATCAATTCTCCTCGGCTCTAAAGGAATTTGTCCTAAAGTTGGAAACCAATATCAACCTTTAGACTTATACTACTTATACAATGAATCATCTTCTTTAGAGGAAACTGGTGATGCAACCCTAAGTGTTGGCTCAACACAACCTTTATTGGAGTCCACCATAGATGATGTCTCTTTCGCTTGCACTTTTGTGGGTCCCAATTTGTTTGTTATAATTCTAAAGTTCTCCATTGATCCGGAAACATTTGCCATGTTTTTCGTGCCATAGTCATCTTTTACAAAGGTAAAGGTGTTGAGACATATTTGCATGTCTATCAATGTGATTGCCACTGTAAATGGATCCATCAATTGATTAATGAATTCAAGTGTATGTTAAACGTTAATGCATCAATCACTTCAGATGTCAACTTTTCCTTCGACTCCATGGATCTCTTGGTCATTTCAGAAATTTCTACTTCTATTCCGAGTTCTTTGTCACATTCTAATGATCAAAGGATTCAATCTTTGGTGCCTTAATAAGCTGGGGCCATTGTATAAAAAACCGGTTACGTATCGGCCATTACGTAATAGTAACAACCATAACCGTTCCGCGTTACAGGACTGAAACGGTCATTACAAGAAAAACTGTCTGTAACGGTCCCAAAACAAGTTTTTTCAAAAAAAAAAAAAAAAAAGGCCGTAACGGCCCGTATGATAATGGTAACGACAGTGGCTGTTATGGCCACCATTACTGTTACAGAACACCTTGGCCGGGGCTGCCTGTGATTAGGACGTTGGTGGGCACCTTCCCCTATGTGTTCATGTGCTCCAACTTCGGTCTGTAAATTTCCTCCACACTGGAGCTCACCCACTTAATCAGTGTTATTGCCTACCGCATGCGTGAGTTGATCTACCCGCTCTATGCGTGTGTGGATCAATTGGATTGCTTGAATAAACTCTTTCGTGTCACCTCCTTTGAAGCCATTAAGAGATGATGTAAAGTAAATAGTTCCCCAATGATCACCTGCTATGATACTAAAATGGTACAACTCGGTTTATCGAGTCAATAAGATCCTGAAACCTAAATCACAAGAAATGGACAAGAGTTCACCCACGAGAATAATAGCGTTGAGAAGGAGAAATAATTTTATTGATAATAAACTTCTTCTCTTACAATACTTGAGAAAATCACACTTAAATTTTGGAATGCTTACCTCCTACACTACCCCTCCTTTTATAGATCCTAAATGAATCTTTAATGAGGATCCCTTCAACTAAGAGATTGATTTCAAATCAATCATAGTTTATTCAAAATCAATCTAATGTACCTAAGATGGTAAAAGCCTAATAATAGTGAAAGCAAATCTAGGAAATAATGCTAAAAATTTTCAATCACATCTTTACATCAGCCCCATATCATCCATCACAGCCCCCCATATCTCTCACAAAAAGAAAATTACATAGCTTGAAATCTAGGCCCCAAATCTATAAAAATAGTCCAAAATCGGCACATATTGGGCCCTACAATTGGTCGTGGGCCTACATCACCAATGGTGAAGACATTCCATCCCAACTCGTCATCGGTCCCCTCACAAAATATGACCACTTAAACTTTTCACAGGTAGCCCACTCCCAGTAATGGTCTTGGAATTTATGGTACTGAGATCCATGAAACAACTCTCTCATGGCATGTCGCCATGTCCACACACATTCCCCAAGGACATCAAAACCAAAAAACAAAAAATAACGCTCTCCTTCAACACGTAAATATCCACATGTTTTGATTAGTTCCAAACACATAATTAACTGAGGCAAAAGATATGCATTCCTTTAAAATAACTAAGGCCTAAGATGAAACATTGGCTTTCCAGTGCACGCACTACTAACAGAATGGAGTAGAGAAATTCCAATATTGAAATGCAACTAGCAGCTAAATACAATCCAGAGAATGGGTTGCATATGACAAAAGATAGGGTTCTACCATTTTGAAAGCCATATTCTCAGAATAATCGAGCTCCAACAACCATATTAAATACGAAGTGGGTCTAAGACAGATTTATATTTTGGGAGGACTGCTGGTCTGGAGAAATGCCTCTTGTTAGGAAATGTAAGAATTGTATGCTTCTGCAGTTCATAAAGGGAAATTGGTTCACAGGTTTTATCAAATAAATGTAGGTAAAGTAGCATGGGGCCTGGTCTTTTATCGTCACCTCATAAAGAAAGATTCCAATGCTTTCTGAGTTGATGAATCTTTTGGAGAATGTTTATGTTTCAAGATCAGGGAGACAGAAAATTCTGGGAATAGGAAGCTGACAGGTATTTTTTAGTCCACTCATTCCATCATGCATTACCAAATGAGCACAGGTATTAATCATCCCTATGGTGGAGTGTTTGTGTCCTTTCGTTCCCCTAAAGGTGAAAGTGTTTCGCTGGAGGACAGCCCACTTAGATAAGCTTCTCAACCATAATCATCTTATAAGCAGAGGATTTTCTATCCTTAGTGTGCACACGGAGTGTTGTGAAGCAGAAGGGACAGTTTCCCATTTTGCTCTTACATTGCGCTTATTCTTGGGGTGTCTGGTTAGAAGTTATTTTGCACTTTGAGATATCGGAAATTATTCCTGAGCCAATGGCAGATTTGTTTACCGATTGGTGGATGGAAGATTTTTAGACAGTGATTATCTTTTTCTAGGATTCTAGTTTCGATCTGCTATCTCAGCGGATCTTCCTTGTTTTTGTTTTCTGTTTTTTCCTTTAATGAAATCGTCATCTTTCAAAAAAAAAAAAAAAAACTTTGGGCAATTTCTCATTCTCTGGCACTTTGGATGTTGTGGCTAGAAAAAATCAATTGGATTTTCAAAGGGAAATCAAGCAGAATGGACTCCATGGTAGGTAAAGTCTTTAGATTGATTCTCAAATGGAGCATGGTTGACAAGTGCAAGGGAGTTATCTCCAAACACTGACGAGGTCAAATTCGAAAGAATTGATTGGGTGTAGCTGGGGGGTTAAGAAAGCCAGGCATTGTCCTCCTATAGGCTGGTACAAGATAAATTTCGATGGCAGTTCATTGTGTAACCCAGGTCTGGCAGGGATTGTAGGTCTAGCTAGAAATCACTGCGGTGAACAGGTGTTGGAGTTCTCCAACCTTACAAGCTTGTTTGGATCTAATTCTAAAGAAGTAGCAGCTCTTCTTGAAGGGTTCAATTTATTGGTCAGCCTCACTATTTGCCCGGAAGCAATAGAGTCAAGTGGATAAGATCTGGCAGATGTCCTGGGAATTGCTAACCTTATTGAAGATGCATGTGCCTAATGTGCTAATGGTGTAAATCATCAAATATTTATGTATGTATGTATGTATCAGGTGCATTTCTCCATGTTCATTGGAAGCAAAGTTTTAAATAGTGAATAGTATGTAGTGTAGCATTCACTACTCTGAAGTGTGAGGCGTAAGCTACACACTACTAGATTTTTGATCAAGGCTGTGATTGGTTTCACCAATTCATGATTTTCTCCACCAAGTTAGACTGATTAATAATAAAATTTAACAAAGTTTCATGATATTGGTGCAACCAAACGCAGCCTCAAGTATTAGGAAAGGGCAATGATTAAATATAAAGGTAAAGAAAGAGCAACGAAACTCATTTAATATTGTTACTTATATTATTTTACTAAAAGCATTGAAAAGGTTAACCAATTTTCATTGAAAATAATGCAACCATTCACTGAAAACTTTAGTTGATGTTAATATTGTAGTGAAAAATAACTTGTAATGTGAGCTACGTGGCATGTAGCATAGTGTATGTAGCATATAGCGTAGGGAAATTATCTATAGCGTAGGCTACACACAACTTAAGCTATTTTCATAAGTTACGTTTACGTAGCATCAAGGCTAAGCTACACTACATAGTGTAAGCTACACGCTACATAGCCTAGCTATTTAAAACACTAACTGGAAGCTAACTCCAAGGCAAACATGTTGGCTGAGTAGGGCATAATCAGAGATTTTATCCTCATTATAGAGTGATGCTACGACCAGGTTGGCCGTGATGGTAATTTAGGGATAGGGTGCCATTGTAACGTTTTTGTTGTCTCTTTGGAGCTGATGTATCTGTATCTCTCCCTTTTCGTTGCTTTCATAAAATTGTTGTTGTTCATAAATAATAATTAATATATATATATATATATATATATATAGAGAGAGAGAGAGAGAGAGAGAGAAGAAAATATCTAATCCACCTCTAGCCATATCTAGCATTAAAACTAATCCACCTCAATCCATCACCAACATTAAAACTTGAAAATCATGTTGAAAGTTGAAATTGATCTATTTTGCAAGAAAATACCTAATCCACCTCAATCCATCTCTAGCATTAAAACTAATCCACCTCAATCCATCACCAACGTTAAAACTTGAAAATCATGTTGAAAGTTGAAATTGATCTACTTTGCAAAAAGAGATTTCAATTCTTCATGAAGCGTACTAGTCTTGGTTTCTTACGGCTCCCAAAAAATATGGTTGTACAGGTAGAGAATCCGAATAATCAATCTAGTGGGCCCTTTTATTAATGGTCCACAATATGAAAACCACGCCACTTCTATCCATTCAACAGATAAGAGTTTTTCCTTTGGAATCTAGAGCATTAACCCTTTTTCAATTGTTGTTGCATCTATGTAATTATACAATTCATTATATTATTCTGTTCACCCAAATTTTAGGCCCATTATGAAACCTCTCCTAATTGATCAGCCCAAGGTGTAGCACCTCTCACCTACATGTTTGAGAGGCACTTTGGTATGTAAAATAGCATAAATAATTTTGTAAAATGGCATAAGCAATCGCATATGACCCAGGGGGTTGTCCGCATATGAGATCACACAGCCCTGAAAGCTTTTTACTATTATCACTAAAATAATAATAACAATAATAACAAAACAGAAAAATCAAGGAAAATGGAAAAAACTATATCTTGAAAAAAAAAATGAAAAACGAAATATGTAAAATACTACAAGTTGGTAGAATGTGAGATAAGAGTAATAGAGTAGGAGAGTTAAGCGAGGATGAGAATATTAGAGTGAGAGAGAGTGTGAGATAGTGAGAGAATAAGAGAGTAAGAGTGTTAAGAATAAGAGAATGAGAGTATTGGAGTGAGAAAGAATAAGATATTAAGCGAGTTAATTAGTTAAGAGCGAAGGAGAATATTAGAGTGAGAGAGAGAGAGAGAGAGAGTAAGAGAGTTAAGAGCATGGCATGCCAAATCAGTTATGTAATGGTAACAGTCATGACCATTACGCATTACATGGTCGAAACAGCCATAATGGCGATTATAGAAAAAATGAGCCATAACAGTCCAGAAACAGGTTTTTTTAAAACTAACATTATGGCCACCATTACTATTATGGAACACCTTGGTTAAGAGAGAATGGGACTATTAGAGTGAGAGAGAGTAAGAGAGTTACGAGAGATTGAGAGAATCAGAGTATTAGGGTGTGAGAGAGAGAGAGAGAGAGAGAGAGAGAGAGAGAGAGTAATAGAGTAAGGAAAAATGGGGGATGGGAGTGCATAATTATAGGCAAAAAGGAGAGAATGAAGGGTGGGAAAAGTCTCAACAGTCAGGAATCTGACCATTATGACATAATGCCATCGCATATGGCATAATCGCATAATAATGGTTTATGCAATCGCATAATAATGGTTTATGCAATCGCATAGTTCTCTGTACGACCACATAAAGCCCGCATAATCACATAATCATGGTTTATGGGATCACATACTTCGTTGTGCAACTGCATAAAGCCCAATATTCAAAAAACCACATATGCCACTATGGCATACATGGTCCTTGGTCCCAAAATGGCATATCCAACCCGATCGTATATGACAATACAAGGCATAACCCTTGTAATTAGAATTTGTGTCTCATCAGTCATGGCAACCAACCAATCTGACAATTTTCACCATCTCTTTGCAGGCCACAAATCAGACGTCTTCAATCATCACAATCCATTTGGAGGCCACAGAATGGACTTCTACAATCATGTTTTTAGACTGGCTTTTCTTCCATGAGCCACCCACAGTAGGGCCCAAAAGATGGACACTTTAGAGCCTGTTTGGATGCCTATAAGTTCTTTTAAGTTGTAAGTGACTTACCTGTAAGTCACTTATAGGTCAAAGTTACTTATAGGTAAGCTGTTTGGATGTAAGTTGTAAGTCACTTACAAGTAAGTTAGTTTTTCTGTTTGGATAACCTGTAAGTTACTTACAGGTAGAAAGCTGAATATTCACATCGAAAAAAGCTTAGATTGGGGAATCATTCTAAAATAGTGCCCATAGAGATCTTTATTTGTCATCTAACATGTTCATAAGATCACAAACACCTAGATGAAGGGGAAGAATAAAATAAAATCATCTTGATCCATAACTTTTGTGGCCTTCCAAAAATTTTCAACGGTATACACTCAATTCACACTATTTCCTATCTTGTGGTCCACTTGATCTTTGGATACAGCTACTTTTTGGGATCAGGACTTAAAATTAAGTATTAAAATGGATGGACAGTGTGGATCAAATACATACGTCATGGTAGATCCCACAGAGTTTACGCATTACTCAACACGCGATCCCTTCCGTTTTCAAAGAAGAAAAAAAGGTAGATGAAACCCTACCGTTTTTGGAGGAGAAGAGACGGAAGGAGGTAACTGCAACGAGAGATTGCAGAGACGGGGAGAGATTGCAGAGAGGGAGGGGGAGAGATTGCAGAGAGGCAGGGGGAGAGATTTCCGTTTTCAATGGTTGGTGCTTCTTCTTCATTGGCTGGAGCTTCATGGCTATATTGGTGGTTGGTGGGTTGGTGCGTTTCTCCCTCTTCCCCGCTTTTTAAAAATCTGACCGTTGAGCCTGCAAGTTGTTGCGCAGCACACCAACAACGCAGTGGGCCGAGATCCAATCTCAGGCCTCACCTACAAACGATGAACAGAAAAGGAATATAAACTAGAAACAGATCACAGCAATCCAAACAAACCACAAGACAAGATAGACATGAAAAAACCCCAAACTAGGGTAAAAAACTACGGATGCAAACTTCCGCTATGAAGAAACAAAGATTACAAGGTAAAATACTAACCTCTCCCTTGGAAGAATATAGAAAACCTTTAGCCCACACCTTTAGAAATATTTCCTAATATTTCTCATCTACCTAGAAAAGCCTTAGGAACCCCTATTTATAGTTTAGGTAACTTCCCTTCCGCACTCTTACGAAAGGCGACACCAAAATCTGCAATCCGTATCAGTTTCGGAAACAATTTGCATAACCTACGACTGGTCGTAGGAGAGCTATGACCGGTCGTAGGATCCCTACGACCGGTCTTACAGTCCCTACGACCAGTCCTAGGGCCCAAAACAACAAAAAACAGCATCGCTGAACTTTGAGTCGAACCGATCCACGACCGGTCGAACAGGCCCCTACGACCAGTCAAAGACGTCCTACGACCGGTCAAAGGCGGCCCAATGTGGCTCCACATTCTCAACACAAGTGACTTATAGGGAAGTGACTTCCCACCCCCAACCCCCTATAGTTTTTTGGTAGATTTGCCAGTAAGTGACTTACAGGTGATTTTTCTCCCCCAAACACCACCTGTAAGTGACTTCCCTATAAGTCACTTCCCACTTACCCAACTTACAGGCATCCAAACAGGCCCTTAGATTCACCCACCATACAACCATGTGTACAAAGGAATCGCAATGAACCAAGTCCATTTCATCAAGTGACCAGCAAGACTCTGCCTCTTGTGCAAATAACTAATGCAAAATGAATCGCATCTTGAATAAGCTCCAAAAACTGGACACCCCAACATGAAATTGCAACGGTCTGGTCACGACTGCATCACCGCTAAAATCAATAACTTACCACCTACTATGTATCATAGACGCCAAACTACAGCTAGACTTGTATGTTGGTTTTGCATCATTTTGAAAATGGCAGTGACATGTCCTCCTCACATGTGACATAGATGTACAATCCAAATTGTATATCCTGTTGTGGACGGATCAAAGATCTAAAATCACACTGATCAATCAATCCTAACCATCCAACTAATGTCTGTCAAATGAATGGTTAAAAGCCAAACAGCGAGAAGTCCAAATTCAAAGGGAAAATCAGAAGGTTAATATCATATCCTAAGCACGACTTGTCAGCAATGCTCCATCCACAGTTGGGTAAGCAATATGGACGGTCCGGATTGCCATACAACTACTCCACTTGTACATTTGACGATTAAAACGCAAGAAACCAACATCAGGGAACTTACAAAACCCCAATTCCTTTCAATCTACAGCTCTATGCATGATTATCTGGATGGCAAAGATGAAAGCTCGGATTCAGCAAAAAGGCGATTTGGGAAGAGAAAATTACTTATAATACGAGAAAATAAGAAAGAAAATTCAATTTACACAATCAAAACGAAGAAATGCCGATTATAAGAAATATAAGAAAAAAGAAAGAAATTTCTTTTCTTTTTCTTTTTTCCTTCTTCTTTTGACATGAGATTCTTATGAGGAGCAGATCCAACAGCTGTGATCGAATCTAGAGACTAAAGTCGAGAATCATAAGAAGAAGAAGAGATATTTCATCCGTACAGTACCTGAAAGGGAAGAAACGAAGGTTCGAATTGCCTTCTTCTTTTTTCAGTCAGTCTCGCTTTGTCACCTCAGAATGGATTTTGATTCACTTTCAGTCTCTCTCTCCACATATGTGACCTTTTGGACAAGACAATCTTTACCAGTTCAAGTTGGCCCCTTTTTCCGGCAATCTAGGCCTTTCGTATGATGGGCTCCACCGTTGATGGACTGTTTCCAAAATTACCAGATCAGATCATTTCATCTTATCCAATCTGTGACTATCTATTTTTGGACCGGTTTTTTATGTTTTGTTGCTGACCGTTTATTCATAGGCCACTTGTCCAAGGTGTATAACCTTACAAACTGGGAGATCGTTTGCGCATCATCAATCTATTGTCTTTGCTTCAAATCAACGGTTGTATCCTAATGCATCAGTGTCTACTTTTGGGGAGAGGATTAGGTGCGGTCCTGATCGTGGGGCCCACCTTGATGTATGTATTGTATATCCACACCGTCCATCTGTTTTTACAGATCATTTTAGGGTATGAGCTCCAAAATGAAGCATATCCAAATCTCAGGCGTATCATACCATAGGAAACCGTGGTGATTGAACGCCCACCATTAAAAACTTCTTAGGGTCCACTGTAATATTTTTTTTCCATCCAACCCGTTGATAAGGTCACACATACATGTACGAAGGGAAAAAAACAAATATCATTTTGATCCAAAGCTATTGTTGCCCACGGTAAGTTTTTAATACCGAATCATCATTTTTGCCTGTGCTATGGTCCACCTGAGATGTTGATCTGCTTCATTTTTTGGGCTCATTCCATAAATTGAGATGAAAAAACGGATGAACGGCGATGACATACAATAAGTACATCGAGGTGGGGCCCACGGTCGGGAATGCACTGAGTTGGGTGGGGCCAGGGCCACACCCAATCCGCTCCCCCTAACTTTCCACATTTCTACGTTTCAGGGATTGGAGGGTCAACGTGATACATACTGCACACGTGTAAAGATCTAGATCGTCCATCTATTGTCACCTACAATGGATGTCGCTTAAGCCGAAACCAGACTGATCTGTGCTTGTAGCTCTCACAATGGTTGGACGACTTCTGATGATTACAGATGAATGGGTGGAATAAAAATGCCCCACCAAGGATCTCTAAATTATCTGATCGGCGTCGATAGTTTTAATATGACACGTCCTTAATAAGGCCCAGTGGGTGAAAGGTCTAGATCTGAAACATGTGTGGGACTTCTGATAAGTGGGACCCTTGTAATGGGTGAAAGGTCTATATCTGAAACATGTGTGCCACTTCTGATAAGTAGGGCCCTTGTAAGGCCTGGTTTTGACCCCTGACAAGTGGGACCCTTGATTTGGTGATATGGACCGCTCAAAAATCTCCTTGGGGAAAACCGTGGCCTTCAATTAATGGCCTAGAAATAAACGGTTAAAAAGAGAAATCCCCAAGGGTTCACATCAAACCAAAGAAAAGGGACAGACCAATGAGATGGATCATCTCCAACTCGATGGGAGGATATGCACAGTTTCCACTGTGTAACCCAGACCATTTGTTTGATGTGACTCACTTTCAATTGATCGTGCCCGTGAAATGGCCCAGATCGAAGGATTTTAGCCGCTAATCTTGAGCTTTTTCCCATTGATTGAGGACCATTTATTGAATTTTTATTTTATTTGAAGGTCGGAAGTGAAAGGTTAGGATTTTTATACCAAGTCCACATTTCATTGGGGTGGGGGTGAACATAGAGAAATTTACAACTGTGGACCTCACCTTCTATCCAATGGTTTTTATAAAGCAATACAAACTTAACATACCCACTTAGACCTCCTCTTATAGACGACAAATTTTAAGATGAAAATACCCTTGCGTTCCTCTGGTTGAAGTGTAGAGACGAATGTTGACGGGCGGTCCGTTGATGGAAATTCAAGTGGGGCCCACTGTGATGTCTGTGAGAAATCCTCCCCATCTAAGTTCATTCATAGGGTCACAAGGACCTGGATGAAGAGGAAAAACAAATTTCATAATGCTCCAAAACTTCTGTAACCCTTAAAAGGGTTTCAATGGTAGACGTTCAATTCCCCACTGCCTTTTACAATGTGGTCCACTTGATAGTTAGATCTAACTTATTTTTCATCTTATGCCTTAATATGAGCTCGCCAAATAGATGAACGGTTTGGATATAACACAGACCTTATAATGGGACCGACAAAAACAATGCAGGAAAAAAAAAAAAAAACATAACAGAGGGTTGCGGCACTACTGCCTATTCGGTGGCACTGCCGCCGAACCTGCCGCTGAACCGGTGATAGTACCGCGGTAGTTTGGCTTTTTCTTTTTTTTTTTCTTTTTTTTGCAGTCCCTAACAATTTTCTCTTATATATATATATATATATATATATATATATATATATATATATATATATATATATATATATATATATATATATATATATATATATATTTTCTATCTTTTAATTCATTTCTGTCTATTTATTTAATAAGCATATCTCTTAAACTACTATGATTTTTTTTTCTTTTTTCTTTTTTTACAGGCACACACACCCTCATGCACTCACACTAGCGGAATTTCACCATGTATGGATACTCGAACGCTTGACTGGGTGTTGAAACTCCTAAGAGTCTACCACCCGAACAAGAGTAAGAATCCTAAACTAACAAGGCAAGTATGAAAATGAGCGGAACAAACATGAAAATGAGCAGGGGAAATTAGAAAATTAGCGGGGTAAACTAAAATATGAGTGGGGCAAACTAAAATATGAGCGAGGCAAACTAGAAAAGTAGCGGGACAAACTGAATTATGAGCAGGGCAAACTAGAACAGCAGGACAAACTGAAATATGAGCGGGATAAACTAGAATAACAGCGGGGCAAACTGAAATATGAGTGGAGTGAACTAGAAAAACAGCGGGGTAAACTGAAGTATGAGTGGGGCAAACTAGAAAAACAGCGGGGCAAACTGAAAAATGAGTTACGCAAACTAGAAAATCAGCGCGGGAAACATGAAAATGAGCGGGGGATCGAAGAAATTCAGCGGGGCAAATTTAACAAATAATTTCATGGCTTGAACCAAAAAATCTAAACATATCCAATGTTCAAATGGACTGCACCACATGAAATTTTGAATTGAACTTCTAATGTTGATCATTTCTTATGGGCCACAGAAGTTTTGGATCAAGCTTATAATTGTGTTTTCTACTAATCCATGTCTGTATGATCTTATGAACAAGTTTGATAATAAATAAACATCACTATTGGGCCGACTATGGTTTCAACGGTGGAAATCATTATGCCCACTGTTTCCCGTAGTATGATCCACTTGATCTTTTGATATGCTTCAATTTGGGGTTAAACCCCTTAAAATAGATGGAAAAGCGGATGGACAACGTGGATATACTACATACATTCAATGTGTGCCTAACTGAGTTAACTTAGTACAATGGGAGCGTACTGACTAACTCAGTACACAATCCGATTACGCTTGCTACGCCCCACAATGATGTTTTATTTGTAATACATCATGTTCATCGAGTATCCATAAGGATCCAAACTAGAATGATTTACTTAACGTACCACATATGATTTTATGCTAGGAGAAGCTAATTTAGCCAACCAACCTAGTTATTTTCCAAGATTTCATCGAGTCGATGATTAAAAATCCATCCCATTTAGCCGACCAACGTAGTTATTTAACAAGCATATCTCTTAAACTAGAATGATTTTTTTTTCTTTTTTTTTTACACATGCACACACACCCCCATGCACTCGCACTAGTGGAATTTCACCATGTACGGATACTCAAACACTTGACCGGGTGTTGAAACTCTTAAGAGTCTTTCACCCGAGCAAGAGTAAGAATCCTAAACTAGCAAGGCAAGCTTGAAAATTAGCGGAGCAAGCATGAAAATTAGCGGGGCAAACATGTAAATGAGCATGACAAACTGAAATATGAGCCAGGCAAATTAGAAAAACAGTGGGGCAAACTGAAGTATGAGTGGGGCAAATTAGAAAAATAGCGGGGCAAACTAAAGTATGAACGGGGAAAGCTAGAAAAACAGCGGGGCAAACTGAAGTATGAGCGAGGCAAAATAGAAAAACAGCGGGACAAACTAGAAAAGTAGCGGGGGAAACATGAAAAATAGCAGAGCAAACTAGAAAAATAGTGGGGAAAACATGAAAAACAGCGGGGCAAATAAGAAAAATAGCGGGGCAAACATGAAAAATAGCGGGACAAACTAGAAAAATAGCGGAAAAAATATGAAAAACAACGGAGAAAAAATGAAAAACAGCGGGAAAAATACACTGTAAAAGCAAGGATTGAATACCTACCTTTGAAAGCTTTCTAAAGTACACATGAAAAATAATGATTGAATGCCTACCTTTAAAAGCTTTTTAGAGTACACAGTAGTTTTTGGTCAAACTAATGTTTTTGTTTTTTATTCATCCAGAACTGTGTGACCTTAGGAATAAGTTTAATGAAAAATAAGCATCTTAATGGTCTTTAGGAAAGTTTCAACGACGAACATCATTATTCTCGTGTGTTTCACACGGTCCACTAGAGCTTTCGACATGCTTCCATTTTGGGCTCATGCCCTAAAATGAGCTTTAAAAAGGGATGACCGACATTAATAAAACACATACATTGTTGTGGGCCCCATACAGTCTAATCATCAAAGATATTGGTGGTGTTTGACTTACCACACAAGTCCACTCGAATGGATAAGGACCCCACTACCTAAGTTGTGTTCGAAAAGCTCTATAGGCCATCATGATTGTAACATCCCAAAAATCGAGAGTCGGGTAGAAACCCAACTCCCGAGTTCCAAAATGTTACTTATGCAACATAAATAATGATATATGCATGTCGTCTGTAGAATGGCATTAAACAAGATTGGGATTAAGCCAAAACAGCATATCATACTCTAGAGACAGTTAAATTTTACAAGGGAAAGACTGTGATAAATATATAATAATGTATAATTGATTGTAAGTCTCTATAGTGTTAACATGTTACCGGGTTAGACATATATATGTATACTCCAAAAATAATAAGGAGAATATATATGAGTGCTCTGAAAATATAAAATGACATGTGTCATGACATCTAATCAACCTCCCTGTAGTCTCGTCGATCAGAACACGCATATAGGAGAAATCCTCCTCATCATCATCAAGTCCGGCTCCACTTCACAAGCAGCACTATCATCTACAACTAAAACAGGGACTGGTTGGTGTGCGCGACATCATCCCGTAACGTGGGAGTGAGTGATCAACTCAGTGGAATAATAGAGCAAAGATTAGCATGTTATCAAATCAATCATGCGATAATAGTAGTGCAAACAATCAAACATTCCTAGATACTGTTGTTAATGCTTGCATGAAATGACATGATGAATGCCCTCACTGACATACTCCCTCATACGGCACCATCTTACGCCCGCGGCATGCTTACGTTCCTCAGTGCTTCACATCTTTCAAGCACATGCAATGCGATATAGATAATGATTACCGAGTTGTTATTAGTCCATTCATACAGCAGTATTGGGAATCTAAGGTACTTTGCTTATATCAATCCCAACACAGATCCTGTCTAGGGTCGTCACTTCTAGTAATCTCATACGATGTTATATTTATTGGTCGCTGCAAGGGCTGTCAGGGCTGTTGCACGCACTCGTTGCTCCTCTCCTCCATTACCTTATAAATACAAGCCTATTGTACTCTTGTTTTTACGTAAGGGTCGTCGCCTCACATATACTCAGAATACGCTCGCGGTCACTACAAAGGGCTCGTCACCTGATCAGTGTAGGTCGACAGCAAGAATACAGTGTCCCATACCACCATAATCTGCTCACGAGACTGGGTGCTCACTGGTCACTATGGGGAGATTTGTGGCCCCAGCGTAAGCCGACAGTTCAACCACGATGTCCCATACCACCATGCCCAGCTCATGAGTCTTTATGGATCAAGGTACCATGGTTATCAGGGGTTCCACTGGTAAGTTCAGTACCCTAAGTTCAAGCAGTTATGACTCATACAAGGTAAACATACAATGGCCAGTCGGGTTACTTGACGAGTTCGACTAGTACGAGCGCATCTCAAGCTGAGCGACATGAAGTACATAAAACACCTCGTGTGGCCTAACCACTGCCACCAATCCAAAACACGACTCTCGTTCATCGACGCGTCCTTCGTGGCAAATAGAAACCAACCATGAATTTAATCCATTACCGACTGCCTGGACTAGGTCATAGCCCCAAGCACTTGTAAATCACATCAGTAATCATATAAGAGTAACAGGAATGAATATAAATAATACAAGCATGTTGACACATGTTATAATATACGACGTAAGCAAATCAAACAACACATGCATTTCATACATATAAGGAAATCAATTTATATAGCAAGCATGTAGGAAATCATATACAACATCATGTGGATTGAGAATTCATTCTCAAAACTAATGTACCACACCATTTACTCAATACATACTAATACAAACAATTATACAAACACTTAGTCCACACACTTTAGTCCACATAGAGTATGTCGACTTTAAGTGCGCATTAGGGCGAATCTCTTCGCCAAACAGATCATGCACGCATTCCTAGTATCCTAACACGACAAATAACTATGACAAACATTTCAGCAAAATATGGGCGTAAACAGTATTTCTTACAAATGACTAAAATGCCCTAAATCTCATATTTTCCATACGTTTACGAAACGAAAAACGGACAGCATGTTGTACATGTCAAACAGCGTTGCTGTCGATAATCTACTATTAAACGACATTGAAAGCTTTAGAAACAGTCAATCAATGCATCTAGAATCCTCACCTTTCGCCTTAGACGTGTATCGGTTCGAATAGAATGTATACGCTTCATCAACGGCATAATGGCGACCTAATACACAAGATACATAAGCTACTTCGCCATTTGTATCAAAGGCATCCCTCAAACAGCGATAGGTTAGGGTTTTCTTACCTAAGAGTGCGTTGAAAATCACCGGGAAAGTGATTTGAACGCGTTGCTTCGGTATGTGCAAAAGCTGGTGTAGGTGACGGGAAATCTCTCTCACAAGTCTCCACAATCTCTCACTTTCTCTCTCTTTCAATCTAGGGTTTCTAGCAAATTCGGATGGGAGAGATATGTGAGGGTTTAAGGCCCTTATATAGGCTAAAAACTAACCTAAATAGACTCAGAACAAAGGTATACTTAAGTTATAACTAAATCGGGTCTCTTACGATCCAAAAGGAAGTTTCGGGAGGTCCTTTGGCCGAACGCGGTCGGACTTAAGCTCATGGTCATTGGATGTTGCACACATCAAGTTTTCAGAGCGGTAGAGTTCGCTAATCGCACGTGGTGGTCCAGTTTTAATTCAGTGGTCATCGAACATAAATCAAGTCTACAAGTTTCATGACATGAAAGAGAAATTTTTCCTGATCCGAGGGTAAAATTTGGCTGAATTCTAACGGTCAGAATGCTTAATAATAACGCGCAACAACACGTGCCAGATTTTGAATTAAATTTCTAGTTCTTTACCTTTTTCTCACTCTTCGCTGCAGGCTCAATGAAATAGCCCCAGAACATCGGTTGGGCTTGATTTTCGAAACGATTGTCAAGTCTAACCAAGTGGTCCTAACGGTCTGAGAATGTGAATATCGGACTTTCGACGCGCGGTCTAAATCCAATATGAAGTTTAAAAGGGTTCCTGAAAGCAAACGAGTTTAGAGTTTGATCCTAAATTTCAGGGTATTATAGCGTCGTTGATTCTACAAGTTTTTGGTCTTGCAGAACGTATTTAAAGCGATCAGGGATGATTTCACAGCTAAACTAGCATGGCGCTAGTTAACTTACGCTTAATTTCTAAGAGATTTGATTCTAAATGATTTCTTTGGGTTTGGAATTGGGTTCTTAGAGAGATATGGTTGACCCATTGCCTAAAGATCTCTAATCCCAAGTTGACAAAAATTTGGGGTTTTACAATTTACCCCCCTTAAAACACAATTTTGTCCCCGAAATTGGCTAAGGGTAATGAGTACTTAGAAAGACTGTAATATTGACATGCTAAGGAAGGTTCAAATCTTATGTAATGACCTAACCTTACGTATAACCTAAATCAACTTCTTTCGATCCTGGGCCAGTGAGGAAGAGGCCAACCACGCTTCCGCTGCGCTACTCTGATCCAACGGTTGCATCGGCTGACCTAACTAGATTGGGCTCAAAATGTTCTACCCCCCTTAAAACTTAGTTATACTTAAGGTTCAAGAATCTATGTCTCGATCCGTATATCGGAACGAGGCGTAACTTATAACCTATCCTTGACACGAAATGGGAAACAACCTCTCGCTACATTGGTCTTCCCTTACTAATGATGCGTTCTATGGCATTGGTACCTATGGTGATAGAGATGAGCCTATTCTCTATTATGGTTAAGTTCAGGGGCAGGTATGAGTTGGTGGCAAGATATCTAATTCTCTATTGGTTAAAGGTCCTCGCCATTTTTCAAAGACAAAGCAATAACTTTTGGTTGTATGTGGTCGGGCCAGCACGGAAGAAAAGTTGTGTAGTAGGTCTAAGCCGGATACATAAACTTCCTGCCTCGCGATGACAAAAAAATTATCGTATCAATTCTCAATCCGAGTCGATGCCGATCTTCTGCTTGATCAGAGCATTAGATTTATTAGTAACTACTAGGATTAAGAAGTCGATTCAAACCGCGAATACATCGCTAATATACAATTCCTTTACTCCGCGTTCCCGAATGCAATAAGCCCTTGGGGAAGGCAATTCTAGGGGGCGTGCTGGTGTATTCTAAGTTCAATCTGAGGGATTTATAAGTTTTCCCTGAGAGTGAATGTTCCTAAGTTAAAACAACTTTCCTAAGGGTTATAACAGAAATCTATAAGTATTAAGGGGATCTATCAAAGGAATGAGGTTCTACTCCAACCAAATCTAACCTATTATTCCTTAACATATACAGGTTTTACACTGTCTAATACAACTAGTAGCCTAGTCTGTAACTCACTAGCTGTAATCTAAAATCTAAGCTTCTACGCTAAATGGTTTCATACCATTTCTAATACTAGGGATTTATTCTATCGCTTAGGGTCAAACGTATCTAATTGAAATTTGATTTCCTATAGTGTCAAATCTTTCAAAAGCTAGGAGTACTAACTCTAGTCCAAAACTCTAGAGGTCCTAGCACCAGATGGTCATTATTTGTGGACTAAGCTACCGTATTTGGTCTCGCCCGACAATAAAGTGGAGAGATCGAGAAGACGGCTATAATTAGCTCGAAAGAGCCATGGAAAATGAAGGAAATGGGGAGAAATGACTGCTCTAATGGACTGAAACGAATCTAGGCCCTGTAAAGGGGTAGATCAGGCTCCCAAAAGCTGGATTTTCAAAGGAAAAAGAGAACAATAAGTAGGAATAGAGCTCACCCGACTTTCAGCCTTGAATGGAGGTTGTAAAAGCCTCTACGGACGAAAATGGAAAGAGAGGGGACTGTGAACAGCTGAAAATGGATGGGTTGGTGTCGGTTGAGGGAGAAAATGGGATGGGAGAGGTTTGACACCGGTATATGAGAGAGAGGCAGCAAAAAACTGAAAAAGGAGAGCTTGGGAAGGACTTTTGTGAAGGGGATAGGATTTTTGGGGGGTTTCAAGGTGCAACCCACATATAGGAGGCCTCCCCTAACCACCTAAGAGCGTCGGCCCGACGCATGGCCCGAGTAGGGACCACCGGTTGGCGAGCCCTCGCTGAACCGGCGAGGTCCTCGCCGGTCAACTTGCAAACCGGCGATGCCCGGCGTATGGGGCGTGGTCCCCCCGTCTTGTGGTCCCCAAAAATGTATGGGTCCCACCTCAGATCATCCTGGATTAACTTGGATAGGCCACGACTCCGTTTGAAGCGTTTTGGGGCCAATTTGCAAACCAGAATGAGTTTATGCATCATGTAGCATATGATTTTGGGGTATAGAGGCTAATCCATCCAACTAACCCATTTATTCTACGAGATTCCATAATTGGAATGGTCAAAAGTCTAATTTATACCTATACTTACGATTTATAGTAAATTTTTATTTAAGCATGATTCTCCATCATTTACACATTAGGATATATGTCTAGTATGAAAGGACTTAGAAAAAGTTGAAGAATGAGGTGGTGAAAGGAGAAATTTTGAAGGAATTGGATAAAAAGGGGTTTTAGGCCTTGAGATTGAGCATAAGGTGTTGTGGTTGACCCACAACCCAAGGACATTCATTTCTAGGTTTGGAATTCTTCAGGGGATGACTCAAACCCATCGACTGATAGCCTAGAGTCGACTTCGGTCGCTTCACGCGACCAAAGATACGTTATGCACTAGATTACCGTATCGTCTCACCTGTCGGTGGAACGTGGGATTCTAATATGGTTTCTAGGTTTCCATTGCCCCTTCCTAAGTCAGAGTGCGTCAGTGTGCATCGTGTTACCATAACCCAGGTCCAGTTTAATCCAAATCATGCTCTGATACCATCTGTAACATCCCAAAAATTGGGGGTCAGGTAGAAACCCAACTCCCGAGTTCCAAAATGTCACTTATGCAACATAAATAATAATATATGCATGTCGTCTGTAGAATGACATTAAACAAGATTGGGATTAAGCCAAAACAACATATCATACTTCAGAGACAGTTAAATTTTACAAGCGAAAGACTGTGATAAATATATAACAATGTATAATTGATTGTAAGTCTCTAGAGTGTGAACATGTTACCAGGTTAGACATATATATGTATACTCCAAAAATAATAAGGAGAATATATATGAGTGCTCTGAAAATATAAAATGACATGTGTCATGACGTCTAATCAACCTCCCTGTAGTCCCGTCAATCAGAACACGCATATAGGAGAAATTCTCCTCATCATCATCAAGTTCGGCTCCACTTCACAAGCAGCGCCATCATCTGCAACTAAAACAGGGACTGGTTGGTGTGCGCGACACCATCCCATAACGTGGGAGTGAGTGATCAACTCAGTGGAATAATAGAGCAAAGATTAGCATGTTATCAAATCAATCATGCGATAATAGTAGTGCAAACAATCAAACATTCCTAGATACTGTTGTTAATGCTTGAATGAAATGACATGATGGATGCCCTCACCGACATACTCCCTCATACGGCACCATCTTACTCCCGCGGCATGCTTACGTTCCTCAGTGTTCCACATCTTTCAGGCACATGCAATGCGATATTGATAATGATTACCGAGTTGTTATTAGTCCATTAATACAGCAGTATTGAGAATCTAAGGTACTTTGCTTATATCAATCCCAACATAGATCCTGTCTAGGGTCGTCACTCCTAGTAATCTCATACGATGTTGTATTTATAGGTCGCTGCAAGGGCTGTCAGGGCTGTTGCACACACTCGTTACTCCTCTCCCTCATCACCTTATCAATACAGGCCTATTATACTCTTGTTGCTACGTAAGGGTCGTCGCCTCACGTAGACTCAGAATACGCTCGCAGTCACTACAAAGGGCTCGTCACCTGATCAGTGTAGGTCGACAACAAGAATATAGTGTCCCATACCATCATAATCTACTCACGAGACTGGGTGCTCACTGATCACGACGGGGAGGTTTGTGGCCCCAGCGTAGGCCGACAGCTCGACCACGGTGTCCCATACCACCATGCCCAGCTCATGAGTCTTTATGGATCAAGGTACCATGGTTATCAGGGGTTCCACTGGTAAGTTCAGTACCCTAGGTTCAAGCAGTTATGACTCTTACAAGGTGAACATACAATGGCCAATCGGGTTACTTAATGAGCTTGACTAGTACGAGCGCATCTCAAGCTGAGCGACATGAAGTGCATAAAACACCTCGTGTGGCATAACCACTGCCGCCAACCCAAAATACAACTCGCGTTCATCGACGCGTCCTTTGTGGCAAATAGAAACTAACTACAAATTCAATCCATTACCAACTGCCTAGACTAGGTCATAGCCCCAAGCACTTGTAAATCACATCAGTAATCATATGAGAGTAACAGGAATGAATATAAACAATACAAGCATGTTGACACATGTTATAACATACAACGTAAGCAAATCAAACAACACATGCATTTCATACATATAAGGAAATCAATTTATATAACAAGCATGTAGGAAATCATATACAACATCATGTGGATTGAGAATTCATTCTCAAAACTAATGTACCACACCATTTACTCAATACATACTAATATAAACAATTATACAAACACTTAGTCCACACTCTTTAGTCCATATAGAGTATGTCGACTTCAAGTGCGCATTAGGGCGAATCTCTTCGCCAAACAGATCATGCACACATTCCTAGTATCCTAACACGACAAATAACCATGACAAACATTTCAGCAAAATATGGACGTAAACAGTATTTCCTAAAAATGACTAAAATGCCCTAAATCTCATATTTTTCATACGTTTACGAAACGAAAAACGGACAGCATGTTGTACATGTCAAACGGCGTTGCCGTTGATAATCTACTATTAAACGACATTGAAAGCTTTAGAAACAGTCAATCAATGCATCTAGAATCCTCACATTTCGCCTTAGACGTGTATCGATTCAAATAGAATGTATACGCTTCGTCAACGACGTAACGGCGACCTAATACACAAGATACATAAGCTACTTCACCATTTGTATCAAAGGCATCCCTAAAACAGCGATATGTTAGGGTTTTCTTACCTAAGAGTGCGTTGAAAATCACTAGGAAAGTGATTTGAACGCGTTGCTTCGGTATGTGCAAAAATGGTGTAGGTGATGGGAAATCTCTCTCACAAGTCTCTCACAATCTCTCACTTTCTCTCTCTTTCAATCTAGGGTTTCTAGCAAATTTGGATGCGAGAGATATGTGAGGGTTTAAGGCCCTTATATAGGCTAAAAACTAACCTAAATAGAATCGGAACAAAGGTATACTTAAGTTATAACCAAATCGGGTCTCTTACGATCCAAAAGGGCGTTTCGGGAGGTCCCCTGGCTGAACGCGGTCGGACTTAAGCTCATGGTCACTGGATATTACACACATCAAGATTTCAGATCGGTAGAGTTCGCAGATCGCACGTGGCGGTCTAGTTTCAATTCAGCGGTCATCGAACCTAAATCAAGTCTATAAGTTTTATGATATGAAAGAGAAATTTTTCCTGATCCGAGGGTGAAATTTGGCTGAATTCTAACGGTCAGAACGTTTAATAATAACGCGCAACAACACGTGCCAGATTTTGAATTAAATTTCTAATTCTTTACCTTTTTCTCACACTCTTCGCTCCAGGCTGAATGAAATAGCCCCAAAACATCAGTTGGGGTTGATTTTCGAAACGATTGTCAAGTCCAACCAAGCGGTCCTAACGGTCTGAGATTGTTAATATCGGACTTTCGACACGCGGTCTAAATCCAATACGAAGTTTCAAAGGGTACCTGAAAGTAAACGAGTTTAGAGTTTGATCCTAGATTTCAGGGTATTATAGCGTCGTTGATTCTACAAGTTTTTGGTCTTGCAGAACGTATTTAAAGCGATCAGGGATGATTTCACAGCTAAACTAGTATAACGCTAGTTAACTTACGCTTAATTTTTAAAAGATTTGATTCTAAATGATTTCTTTGGCTTTGGAATTGGGTTCTTAGAGAGATATGGTTGACACATTGCCTAAAGATGTCTAATCCCAGGTTGACAAAAATTCGGGGTGTTACAATTATAGATGCATTTTATACATGCTAGGTGGCTGTCCATTTTACCAGCTCCTTTTAGAGTATGAGCACGAAAGTGATGTAGGTGTAAACAAGTGCAGTTCAAAATTTTTGGGGGCCTTAGGCAAGTCATAAAAATAAGGCTTAGAATTTAATTTTTTTAGAACTTAATTAGCAATAAAGTAAGTAGTTGTGGTCCTAGGTTTTAGAAGAAGAAATTATTAAGAATGATGTTATTATTTTGAAAAGAGACGATAGAGTTGGACTGTTATTATTGATAGTGCTAGTTTCTAGGATTTATTTTTACTACGAGTTGAAAATATGAGCTCCGTTATTTTTCATGTTTCTATCGCTGTTTTTCATGTTTCCCCCGCTGTTTTTTTATTTTGGTCCGCTATTTTTCATATTTTTCCCGCTATTTTTTATGTTTCCCCTATTATTTTTCATATTTTTTCCGCTGTTTTTTTTAGTTTTTCCTACTGTTTTTCATGTTTCCTCCGTTATTTTTCATGTTTTCCCCGCTATTTTTCATGTTTCCCCCGCTATTTTTCTAGTTTGCCCTGTTGTTTTTCATGTTTTCCTCGCTGCTTTTCTAATTTGTCCCGCTGTTTTTCTAGTTTGCCCCGCTGTTTTTCATGTTTTCCCTGCTGTTTTTCTAGTTTGTCCCACTGTTTTTTATGTTTCCTCCACTGTTTTTCTAGTTTGCCTCGCTGTTTTCATATTTTTCCCGCTGTTTTTCATGTTTCCCCCACTGTTTTTCTAGTTTGCCCCGCTGTTTTTCATATTTTCCCCGCTATTTTTCTAGTTTGCTCCGTTGTTTTTCATATTTCCCCCGCAGTTTTTTATTTTTCCCCCACTGTTTTTCTAGTTTGCCCCGCGTATACTTCAGTTTGTCCCGCTGTTTTTCTAGTTTGCCCCGCTCATATTTCAGTTTGCCCCGCTCTTTTCATGCTTACCCTTCTCATTTTTATGTTTGCCCTGCTCTTTTTCATGCTTGCTCCGCTCTTGGGATCGATACCAAGACCTCAAGTGTTGAAACGAGGTATTTCCACTCAGTCTGCCAGTTGAGCTATGGATCTGGGTGATAGATAGATCTGTCTTATTTTTCGTCTTAAGCCTTAATACGAGCTCGTCAAATAGATGGACAGTTTGGATATAACACATACCTTATAATGTGACCCACAAAATGCCGTAAGGATTATAACGAAAAAAAAAAAAACAAAACTAGTGAATTAGGGTCAGTTGCACCCTATAGTTACGGATTATAACCGTAGCTATAACCTAACTTCGATATATCGAAAGTCTTTCGATATTATTGAAAAGGTCCAGAACTGTCCAGCGAGTTTGCCTAAAAAATACTAAAATTTTCGATACACTATAACTACGGATTATAACCGTAGCGATAACTGTAGCAAATTACATGACCAGCAGTGCCACTGCCTTCTTTGTTTGTTTTTTTTTTTTTTGGTATTACTTTTGTGGGTCTTATCATGAAGTCTGTGTTATATCCAAACTGTCCATCTATTTGGTGAGCTTATATTAAGGCTTGAGACGAAAAATAAGATAGATCTAACTATCAAGTAGACCACACTGTATAAGGCAGTGAGGAATTGAATGTCTACAATTGAAACCCTTTTAGGGGTTACAGAAGTTTTGGATCATTAAGAAATTTGTTTTTCCTCTTCATCTAGGTCTTTGTGACCTTATGAATAACTTAGACGGGGAGGATTTCTCGCAAACATCATAGTGGGCTCCACCTGAGTTTCTAATGGTTGACGCTCATTCAACACTTTTTCCTGTAATGTGGTACACTTGAGACTTGGATATACCTCATTTTTGGTCTCATACCATAAAATGATTTAGAAAAATATATGAACAGCATGGATGAAAAGGAAACATCATGATGGGCCCACATACCATTGACGGGTGGCAGGAGACGTACCCAATCTGTTTATGTAAAAAGGAGGGGTATTTTGGTGTTAGAATTTTTTGTCCGTACAAAGAGGTCTAAGTGTTTATGTTAAGTATGTATTGTTTCAAGAATATCTAATGGATATAAGGTGGGACCCACAGTCGTAACCTAGCTGTGTGACTGTGTTATGGATCACTGAAGGATGGAGGCTGCCACCGTAAGACTAAAAGCAGAGGACTCTGTACATATCCTCGATCGAGGATCCTCTCATTGTTCTTGATCCGTCAAACTATAAAATGGGTTTCTTTACTCGGTAATTTTACGTAAATGCCACCATCGCCAACTATGTCTGAACGAACCCAGACTAGAAGACGAGGAGTGGATTAGGTGTTACCCGGGAAACACCTTGCTGGGTGTTACCCTTACTGTGTGAGTCCCATATAGATTAATTTTTTGTATATCCAAGCTGTCCATCCATTTTTTCAGATCATTTTAGTATTTGATTCTAAAATTTAAGAAGATCCAAATCTCAGGTGAAACACACCATTAGAAAAAGTAGTAAATGATCGTTGAAAACTTTTGCAAAATAGTTTTGGATCAAAATGATATTTGAATTTTTCCCTCGCCTTAATATGTTTTCTACCTTATCAACAGCTGGATGGCAAGTAAATATTATCGTAGGCCCTAATAAGTTTTTATTGACAAGCTCGTTCCATGGGAGGC
Organism: Magnolia kwangsiensis; assembly: GCA_037074715.1. NCBI lineage: Eukaryota > Viridiplantae > Streptophyta > Magnoliopsida > Magnoliales > Magnoliaceae > Magnolia > Magnolia kwangsiensis. The sequence goes on along the minus strand of CM073571.1, from coordinate 191,120,023 downwards.
GGATTGATATTGAGGATGCCAACTGTGACTGCTAGTGGATATTCTTTTTTAATCATTAACACTAGAGATTGAATGCACACCGTTAAAAACTTGGCAGGACCTATTATAATATTTATTTTCCAGCCAACTTATTAATTAGTTAATAAAGAACTAAATTAAGGGCCTATTTAGGAGCGTGGATTTGGAACCCCAGGATTTGAAACCCGTGTTTTTTAAATCTTCCATTGTGTTTGGCACTTTAGATTGTGAATCCACTTTAATCCAAAAGTATCAACTTTAATATCTCTAATTAGTAATTAAGATATGTAATTTTTGACACAATGGTTGTGATAAGCCTAGTAAATATATATTTTGCCTGAAAATGATGAAATTTCAAGTCTCGAATGGACCACAAGCACAAGATCATGTCTAAGTGACTGACTAACGATTTTTAATCATTGATTAACATGGACAATGTCTGGATTGTGGTGGACAATGTTTGGATGGTGCTGATTTACATGGATAATGTTCGAGTAGTACTGATCATCATTAGTGGGTCATGTACCCAATAGAATGATAATATAGTGACACATATCACACTTGTAACTATTGAAATGATTTTAAGTATAATTTAAGCTCTCCCATTTCAAACCCTCTCAAAGAGGGAATTTGAAAGCCCTTGGATTTGAAACTCCCATTTACTTTATGCTACCAAACAACCAGGGATTTGGAACCCCCTCCAATCCAAGGTGCCAAACGACTTGGGTGACACCTTACTGGGTGTTACCCTTATCGTGTGGGTCCCATATATATTAATTTTTTTATATCCATGCCGTCCAACCATTTTTTCAGTTCATTTTAATATGTGATTCTAAAATTTAAGAAGATCCAAATCTCAAGTTAACCACACCATTGGAAAAAAGTAGTAAATGACCATTAAAAACCTTTATGGGACACAAAAGTTTTGGATCAAAATGATATTTGAATTTTACCCTCCCCTAATATCTTTTCTACCTTATCAATGGGCTTGAAGGAAAATAAACATTATAGTAGGCCATAGTAAGTTTTTAATAACGGGTGTCAAATAAACACTATAGTAGGCCCCAATAAGTTTTTAACGTCGGGAATATTCCTTGGGAGATGGATTGGGTGGTGAGGATGCCAACTGCAACCTTGCTAGTGGACGGTGCTTGGTGGCCCCACAATGATGTATTTTTATTCATGCCATCCATTTTTCTGGAATCATTATTTTAGGGCATGAGCCCATAAGAATTGATTGAATGCCCATCATTGAAAACTTTCTAAGGCCCGCTATAGTGTTTATTTCCGATACAACGTGTTAATTAGATACAAAGAACTAAATAAAGGAGGAAATAAATATTAACTTATCCACACCTTGATCCATAGCTCAAGTGGTAGATTGAGTGGAGATACCTCGTTTCAACACTTGAGGTCTTAGTATCTATCCCTAGTGGGGGTGGCTAACATGGAGTGTGTGTACTAACATGGATGTGTACTAACAAGCTAACTCAAAAAACCAAAAAGAAATTTAAAAAAAGAAACAAGAAAGAAAAAAAAAAGTGATAGATTGAGCAAATATACCTTGTTTCAATGTTGAGGTCTTCCCTCGAGGGCCACTGAAAACTTATGTGGTCCTAAGTTTTTTCAACAGAAGGATTTACTTCCCGCTATGTGGTCTAGTTGAGCCTCGGATCTTCCTTAGTTTCAACCAAAAAACAAAAAAGAAAAAAAAAAGAAAGAAAAGAAAAGTGGTAGACTGAGTGAATATACCTTGTTTCAATCTGGAGGTCCTCCCCCGAGGGCCACGGAAAACTTATGTGGTCCCAAGTTTTTTTCAACAGAAGGATTTACTTCCCACTACGTGGTACACTTGAGCCTCGGATCTTCCTTATTTTCAAGCTTGTAGTTTAAAATGTTTCGAAAAAAATAAATGGATGGTGTAGATGAAATCCATACATCACGGTGGCCCTGAGCCCAGCCTGTCCCGCTGTCCAGAACTGGGAATCGGGGTAGTACCTAATCCGTGTCCATCCGTTCCATGGGGACTTCGATTACACACATCGCCAGCCACGGTGGTGTTGATGTGATAAAGTTATGTGGCCCCACCTTAATAAATGTATTTGATCCATACTGTACATCCATTTTATAAGGAAATCGGATTGCCTATTGAGTTACTTGGTATGCTTTTATCATACTGAGTAAACATAGTTGGGCCTACCGTGAATGTGTTTGGATTATCCGTGCCGTACATCCAGTTTTTCAGCTAATTTTAGTAGTTGAACCGAAACTTGAAGCATGCCCAAATCTCAAGTGGACCACACCATAGGAAACAGTGGGAATAATGATTTCCACCGTTAAAACCTTGGTAGGCCACACAGTGATGTTTATTTTTCATCCAACCTGTTCATAAGATTATATAGACATGGATGAAAGGAAAACACAAATAACATAATGATCCAAAACTTCTGTTCCCCAGGAAATTTTCACCGGTAGAATTTCAATTCACACTGTTTGCCATGGTGAGGTCTCCTTGAGATTTGGATATACTTCGTTTTTGGTCTAGAGCTCTAAAATTATCTTTTAAAATGGATGGACGGAGAGGATAAAATATGTAAATCATGATGGACCCCACAGAATTTACTCACTACGCTTAGCGTACTGAGTTACACAGTACACAATCCGCATCCTTTTAAGAGATCATTTAAAGTCATGAACCTAAAATCGAGACAGATCGAAAGTTCAAGTGGACCGCATCACAAAAAGCAGCGGGGACCATGACACCCACCCTTGAAAAAGGCATGAGCCCAAAGTTCAAGAGGATCCAAAGTTCAAGTGCACAGTATCACTAAAAGTAGTGGGGACCATGAAACCCACCCTTGAAACCTTCGTAAGGTAAGCATGATGTTTATAAAAAGGGAAAATACAAATACATTCAAAACTATTGTACCCCCTTCAAGTTTTCAATGGTGAGCAGCTGTGGTACGGTTCACTTGAGCTTTGAGTCTGTCAATTTTTTAATTCATATCCTAAAATGATCTCACAAAATGGATGGACAATGTGGATAAAACCCACACATCATGGTGGAGCCCACTAAACCTTGCCACGTCAACACAATGTGTGCAGGGCTCACTTTAAACCAAATTCTGGTGATGGACGTCTCACAATGGTTGTGGCACACTCTAAGCTAATTTCACATTTGTCTAGTTATAGTCTATTTAGATAGGCTTGTATGGATAGCCTACTCTATTGATTATTATTTGATTGCGAACGGATAATAAATGGTATAAATCTTGTATGATGTTAATGTGTATGGCAATGGATAAGGACAGTTCTATTATACAGGGAAGGTTTGTTGAGCAGACACTCATTTTTGGAGCCCTACCTATGCATCTACTGGCATGGCAGGGATGTGTGAGATCCTAACTTTTCATCAAGTGGACCCCATTGTTTAGATTCCCTGGACTAAAAATCACGCTGGTTTCCTCTTATAGTGTCCAAAACAAACCCATGATTGAAATAATTTGTCTAGTCATCCATTTGACATGTATATGGTGTCATGCCCAAGGAGTGAAATGTCTTGATTTTCAAATCAAATGATCAAAATAATGTGATTACCCTATGAAAGCGAAAGCATCATAAAATAGGCTAATTTAAAATTCACATAAATAAAAGTATCTGAAATATGTAATCACAATTGTCATTTTCGCTACAAAGAAATGAGTTGATACATAAAATGAAAGTATACCAAGGATATCGATTCTTAGCCACAAAAAAAAAGAAGAAAAAAGAATAATATATATGCTATGGGTGAAAATGAACTCGTTAGATAGATGAGCTCGGATGTCTATAACGTGTTACATTGTCGACTAGTGCCAATCACAAACGAGGAGCTCTTAAACGGCCGGATAATGATACTCGTGTTTCGACTGTAGCTCCCCCAAGACCTCGTTTGTGCCCAACTTGACATTCAAATATTCTGAAAGAGCCTCTGAGGCACGATTCTGTGTAAGGATGAGCACGCCCTGCTCGAAAGGTTTGCAGAAGAACCCGTGCACTGAAAAATAAGATGAAGAGGATGGTCGTCCCGAATTTCGCTTTATGTCCTATTAAGGAAGAAAGCTCGGTCCTAATGTTCGTATACGACATCCAAGACCAGGTCTGCAGGTTGACAATTTTCTCAATACTAGTGGAAAGCTTGGTCATAACCATCAAAAGAGCCCATGTATCAAGTAGTCTAAAGAGGACGTCTAGATTTCTATATTAATAATATACACTATAAGATATCTAAATTTAATGAACCAAGGTTTTGTGAGGAAATAAATTTCCATAGGTTAACGTTTGAAAGAAAAGAATAAGTATTTCAAACCAAAATCCTACACTTATATTTATAAACCTTATAATTATGGAGAAATCAAGATTGGAAACAGCTTCAATATCTTTAATGCTATGGCGGTAATGAAGTGTACCAAATTGCCACACTCAATTAAGAAAACTCAATCGATACCTTTTAATCAGATAAATCAAGTACAAGACTTCTGATTATTATAATCCTCTTTAAGAGATGACATCACATTAAATATATGAAGAACTCAAGATTATTCATCTCAATCTACAATTGCTTGGGTTAAACTGTTAATCTAATTACACTTAATCAAGCACATTTGATTCTACATGTGCATAACATATTCCAATGCTTTTGATCATGATGTATGCTTAACTATTTTAAAGATCGAATGATTTTTTATTTTTATTTTACAAATATTATCAAGAAAAAATTATCAAAAATATTGATATAATAAAATAAAATTTTAAAAATTAGTTCGTAATAAACTCCAATTGTCCATTTTATCTAGTGCCTTAAATAAATTTTGTTGCGCAACATTACCATCATTTTTATTTATTTTTATACGCACAAACCCACGTGCGCCGCAGTGGGATTTCACCACCTATGGGTATCAAACCCAAGACCTCGTGTTGAAACTCCTCAGAGTCTACCACTGAGGTAAGGACTCAAACCCGCATCATCACCATCATACAATAAGATCTTTCTCTAACTAATCACCGTGACTTGATCTCAATTTAACTCATTTTTTAATGTGCTTTGATCCAATCAAATTTATGCACATGGCCTTAAGAATGCACATCAAAATAGTGTCACACTACTATAATCTTGTCATGTAATATATAGTAATAAATACTAAGAGTTATCTACGGGAGTAGCAAACTCATATAGTGATTGAATTAGAATAAATCTATTGCTTTTAAGTAATTAGTCTCGCAGCATGTGTAGCTTAATTCACAAATTGTGAATAATCAAGTGTTATTCATATATGCGATCATTATGTTGGATTCATCTAATCAATCAATGATACATCTTTACTATAATATATAAGCTTACATAATTTGACAAAGTACGAAGTGATTGTATTGATTAATTTCTATGAGATTTCTTTATGATCATTTCATAAATCAAGGCAGAGGTACATATCATATATATGTGCATCTCAACATGCATTATCCCCATTAAGTATTCCTTCAAAATCATCTTTATTGTGTGAGAAGTGGACCAAGTATTTAACCGATGAATATTTGCTTCATCTCACTATGATAGTCAATATAAATATTTGTGTACATATATAATCATAAAAAAAATAGCATTCATACATATTAAAAAATTTCATTATAATCCAATAGATAAATATAAACACCTGTCAATAAAGATCTAATGGGTTGCACAAAGTCTACCACCTTATGAATAGGTGTCAAGCCAACTTCTATAAGACAATAGCATCATTATCATCCAAACACATTGTACCATCCCACATGATGAACTGCATCTCACATACTACACACTAGGTTATAGTTATATATTTTAAGGGCTTGTTTGGAACGCAGGATTAAATGATATTGAATTGCATTAGGTGGAATTAACACTATTACTGTACAATGATTATATGTTTAGAAATATTATGGTATTTTAAATATCTGATCCGATGTTTGAGATCAAATTCTTTTTTTGAGAAAAACATTGTATTAAGCTAAATCTATGTTTGGTGGACTAAAATTGCAATGAATGGACCAAATTTCACAACTCATGCAGATCACATGAATGCATACGCAACTCAATTGTCACGTGTAAATGGTGCATATAGATGGACGGTGCAGATAAAACACATGCATCAATGTAGGGTCACATGTATAATAGATTTCAAAATCCACTAGAAATCTTATCTAATTGCCTACTAAGACTAGATGCTATGATACTTGGAATAATCTAATCATTTCAATATTTTTCACACACATGATAAAATTTACATTGGACCAAATGCAATTATATATCACCTAAAGCCCACTTAAACCCATGCTTCATACAAGCCCAAGATTTTCTTGCTAGGAACATTGTAATATTAAAGGTTGTTATACATCAAATAGCTATGGAGACCGATAAAAAAAAGTTTTAAATGACATTGGAAGGGATTTCAACCTTAGGAAAGGATATTTAGGGCATTCAAATGTTTGGGTCCATACTCAGGGCTCGATGGTATATATACTCACAAGAGTTGTTTCAACGTGGGAGTCATAGGTTGAGTACCCATTGTAGTGTGTGTGTGGGTGTGAGTGTGTAAAAAAGATAAAAGAAAAAAGAAAAGGTAATCCAAATGTTTGTGTCTTGAACCAGAGACATATATACCATTTAATACATTTTTTTACATGAGTAGCTTGCACCCTTTCTCTCCTCTCCATGCATATACGGCACCTACCGTCTCTTTGCATGTATCTCATGCCCAACAACCACCCACTTTCCGTTGCCATACCTTTTCCTCCTAAACCCCTCACCTCTCTCCCTCTCTCTCCTTTCTTCTCTCCACACCCACCTGCACATGCATACCTAGTAGACATTTCAACAAGAGAAAATGACGACTGTAGACAAAACGTTTTACCCAGCGGTTTTTATCACGGAATACAAACTTAAGTTACCAACTTAGACTAGCACGTGCGGACAGCGACTTTGAGGACGAAACTACCCCTCCTTTTCACTGCGAAGACGAGAGCTGACGCTCCTCCAACTAAGAGTTGTACGAACGGCTTAGGAGAGATCAAAGTTACATGGCCCCCACAGCTATGTATTTATCATATCCACAACGTTCATCCATATTTCAAAATAATTTTGGAGCATTATCCAAAAAAAAATAAATCATATCTATAAATCAATGGACCACACCACAAAGAGCAGCGGGGAAATTGATTTTCACTGTTAAAATTTTTTATAAGGCCCATCATAACATTTATTTAACATCCAAGCTATTCATAAGGTCACAAAGGCCTGAATGAAGAGCAAAAACAAATTCCATTATGATCCAAAACTTCTGCAACCCCTAAAAGGGTTTCAATGGTAGACATTCAATTCCCCATTACCTTTTACTGTGTGGTCCACTTGATAGCTAGATCTGTCTTATTTTTCATCTCAAGCCTTAATACGAGTTCACCGAATAGATGGACGGTTTGGATATAACATATACCTCATAATGGGACCCACAAAAATCAGTAGGAATTACAACTGGGAAAAGGAAAAAAAAAATAAATTTGAAAAAGAAGACAGCAAGTTGGGGTCAACTGGGTCAACCCGGTCGACCGGCCTAAGGCTACGGATTATAACCGTAGCCATAACTACAATGCTATACACTTTTTTTTTTCTTTTTTACATGGAGAACTTTATTGTACCTACATTTTTCTTTAATACATGTTTTTATAAATGTGTGTGTGTGCGCGTGTGTGTGTGTATATAAATTTTTCTCTTTTTTTTTTTCATTTCTTTCTTTATTCATTTAACAAGAATATCTTCTAAACTAAAATTAGTTACTTGACATACCACATATGATTTTGGGGTAGGAGAAGCTATTTTAGCCAACCAACCTAGTTATTTTTCAAGATTCCATCAGGTCAATGGTCGAAAATACATTTCATTCACTTCACGATCAATTTCAATCACTTCATGGTTAAACTAAAAATTGAGCGAGGCAAATATGAAATTGAGTGAGTAAATTGAAAATTGAGCAGGACAAGGTATGAATTGACTGAGGGAAGCTAGAAATTGAGCGAGGTAACATAAGAGTTCAGCGAGGGAATCTAGAAATTGAGCGAGACAACTTAGGATTTGAGCGAGGAAAGCTAGAAATTGAGCGAGGTTTAAACTACGTTGAAATTGAGCGAGGGAACCTCGTTCAAATCCTAAGTTTCCTTGCTGAATTTCTACGTTGCATCACTCAATTGCTAGGTTGTCTCGCTTAATTCCTAGGTTCCTTCGCTCAATTTATATATTGCCTCACTGGATTTCTAGCTTCCCTCGCACAATTCGTAGGCTATCTCGCTCAATTCATATATTTTTCCAGATCATTTTACGGTATGAGACCAAAAATGAGATATATCCAGTTCTCAAGTGTACCGTATTACAGGAAATAGTGTTGAATGAGCGCCAACCATTAGAAACCTTTAGGGGGCCCACTGTGATGTTTATGAGAAATCCTCCTCATCTAAGTTCATTCATAGGGTCAAAAAAACCTGAATGAAGAGGGAAAAAAATTTCATAATGATCCAAAACTTCTGTAACCCCTAAAAGGGTTTTAATGGTAGACGTTCAATTTCCCATTGCCTTTTACAGTGTGGTCCACTTCATAGTTAGATCTATCTTATTTTTTGTATCAAGCCTTAATACGAGCTCGTAAAATATATGGACGGTTTGGATATAACACATACATCATGATGGGACCCACAAAAGTAACATAGCAAAAAAAAAAAAAAAATCAGTTTACCCCGCTCAATTTCATTGAGCGGGGCAAATTAATTTTTTTTTTCAAATTGAGCGGCGCAAATTAATTTTTTTTTTCTTTTGTGGGTCCCATCATGATGTATGTGTTATATCCAAACCGTCCATATATGAGCGGGGCAAACTGAAAATTGAGCAGGGCAAACTGAAAATTGAGCGGGGCAAACTAAAAATTTGGTTATATGTTTTGGTTTAGGTTTAGGTTAAGGTTTAAGTTTAGGCTTAGGTTTAGGTTATAGGTTTTAGGTTATAGGTTAAAGCTTTAGGAAATTGAGAATAGGTTAAGGTTTAGGTTTAAGGAATCGGGTTTAGGTTTGAGATCGGATATAGTTTGGGTTTTCAAGTTTAGTATTAGGTTAAGGAGTTGAGAATAGGATTAGGTATAGGTTTAGGTTTAAGGATTTGAGAATACATTTAGGTTTTAAGTTTAGGTTTAGGTTTAGGTTTAGGTTTTAGGTTTAAGTTAAGGTTAGGTTTAGGTTATAGGTTTTGGGATTTGATAATGAGTTCGGGTTTAGGTTATAGGTTTTGGGATTTGATAATGGGTTCGGGTTTAGGTTATAGGTTTTGGTTTTGGTTTAGGTTATAGGTTATAGGTTTAGGATAAGGTTTAGGTTATAGGTTTTGGGATTTGAGAATGGGTTCGGGTTTAGGTTATAGGTTTTGGTATTAGTTTAGGTTATAGGTTTTGGTTAAGGTTATAGGTTTAGGTTTAGGTTAAGGTTAGGTTTAGGTTATAGGTTTTGGGATTTGATAATGGGTTCGGGTTTAAGTTATAGGTTTTGGTTTTGGTTTAGGTTATAAGTTATAGGTTTAGGATAAGGTTTAGTTTTAGGTTTAGGTTATAGGTTTTGGGATTTGAGAATGGGTTCAGGTTTAGGTTATAGGTTTTGGTATTGGTTTAGGTTATAGGTTTTGGTTAAGGTTATAAGTTATAGGTTTAGGTTTAGGTTAAGGTTAGGTTTAGATTATAGGTTTTGAAATTTAATAATGGGTTCGGGTTTAGGTTATAGGTTCTGGTTTTGGTTTAGGTTATAAGTTATAGGTTTATGATAAGGTTTAGGTTTAGGTTTAGGTTATAGGTTTTGGGGTTTGAGAATGGGTTCGGGTTTAGGTCATAGGTTTTGGTTTTAGTTTAGGTTATAGGTTTAGGTCAATTTCATGTTTGTCCCGCTCAATTTTCAGTTTGCCCCGCTCAATTTCCAGTTTGCCCCGCTCAATTTTTAGTTTGCCCCCCTCAATTTCCAGTTTACCCCACTCAATTGAGCGGGGCAAACTAGAAATTGAGCGAGGCAAACTAGAAATTGAGCGGGGCAAACTGATTTTTTTTTGCTTTTGTGGGTCCCATCATGATGTATGTGTTATATCCAAACCGTCCATATATGAGCGGGGAAAACTGAAAATTGAGCGGGGTAAACTGAAAATTAAGCGGGGCAAACTGGAAATTGAGCGGGGCAAACTAGAAATTAAGCGGGGCAAACTGAAAATTGAGCGGGGCAAACATGAAAGCCCTAAAATAAAAGGTGAGAAAACTAGATATTGACAGTGGGGTCAATTTAATATTTGCCCCGCTCAATTTTCAGATTGCCCCGCTTAATTTTCAGTTTACCCCGCTCAATTTTCAGTTTGCCCCACTCATATATGGATGGTTTGAATATAAGACATACATCATGATGGGACCTACAAAAGCAAAAAAAAAATATATTTCAGTTTACCCCGCTCAATTTCTAGTTTGCCCCGCTCAATTTCCAGTTTGCAATTAAGCGGGGCAAACTGAATTTTTTTTTTTTTTATTATGTTGCTTTTGTGCGAGGGAAGCTAGAAATCTAGTGAGGCAATATATAAATTGAGCGAAGGAATCTAGGAATTGAGCGAGGCAACCTAGCAATTGAGCGATGCAACGTAGAAATTAAGCGAGACAACTTAGGATTTGAGTAAGGAAACCTCGCTCAATTTCAACGTAGCCTAAACTTCACTCATTTTCTAGCTTCCCTCACTCAATTCATACCTTGTCTTGCTCAATTTTTAATTTACTCACTCAATTTCATATTTGCCTCGCTCAATTTCTAGTTTGACCATGAAGTGATTGAAATTGACCGTGAAGTGAATGAAATATATTTTCGACCATCAACCTGATGGAATCTTGAAAAATAACTAGGTTGGTTGGCTAAAATAGCTTCTCCTACCCCAAAATCATATATGGTACGTCAAGGAACTAATTTTAGTTTAGAAGATATTCTTGTTAAATGAATAAAGAAAGAAATGAAAAAAAAAAGAGAAAAATTTATATATATACACACACACACACACATACACACATATTTATATAAACATGTATTAAAGAAAAATGTAGGTACAATAAAGTTCTCCATGTAAAAAATAAAAAATAAATAAAAAAGAAAAAAAAAGAAAGTGCAGAGCATTATAGTTATGACTATAGTTATAATCCGTACCGATAGGCCGGTCGACCCCAACTCGCTGGCTTCTTTTTCATTTTTTTTTTCTTTTCCCTGTTGTAATCTCCACTGATTTTTGGGTTTTGGGATTAGAGAATGGGTTCGGGTTTAGGTTACAGGTTTTGGAATTTGAGAATGGGTTCGGGTTTAGGTTATAGGTTTTAGTTTTGGTTTAGGTTATAGGTTTTGGGATTTGAGAATGGGTTCGGGTTTAAGTTATAGGTTTTAGTTTTGGTTTTGGTTATAGGTTTTGGTTTAGGTTTGGGTTTGGATTTTGGGATTTAAGAATGGGTTCGGGTTTAGGTTATAGGTTTTGGTTTTGGTTTAGGTTATAGGTTTTGGGATTTGAGAATGGGTTCGGATTTAGGTTATAGGTTTTGGTTTTGGTTTAGGTTATAGGTTTTGGTTAAGGTTATAGGATATAGGTTATAGGTTTAGGATAAGGTTATAGGTTTTGGGATTTAGGAATAGTTTTAGGTTATTAGTATAGGTTTAGGTTAGGTTATAGGTTTTGGGATTTGAGAATGGGTTCGAGTTTAGGTTATAGGTTTTGGTTTAGGTTATAGGTTCTGGGATTTGAGAATGGATTCGGGTTTAGGTTATAGGTTTTGGTTTTAGTTTTGGTTTAGGGATTTGAGTTTAGGTTATAGGTTTAGGTTTAGATTTTAGGTTTAGGTTTAGGTTTGGGTTTAGGTTTTGGGATTTGAGAATGGGTCCGGGTTTAGGTTATAGGTTTTGGTTTAGGTTATAGGTTCTGGGATTTGAGAATGGATTTGGGTTTAGGTTATAGGTTTTGGTTTTGGTTTCGGTTTTGGTTTAGGGATTTGAGTTTAGGTTATAGGTTTATGTTTAGGTTTTAGGTTTAAGTTTAAGTTTGGGTTTAGGTTTTGGGATTTGAGAATAGGTCCGGGTTTAGGTTATAGGTTTTGGAATTTGAGAATGGGTTCGGGTTTAGGTTATATGTTTTAGTTTTGGTTTAGATTATAGGTTTTGGGATTTGAGAATGGGTTCGGGTTTAGGTTATAGGTTACAGTTTTGGTTTTGGTTATAGGTTTTGGTTTAGGTTTTAGGTTTAGGTTTGGGTTTGGGTTTTGGGATTTGAGAATGGGTTCGAGTTTAGGTCATAGGTTTTGGTTTTGGTTTAGGTTATATGTTTTGGGATTGGAGAATGGGTTCCGATTTAGGTCTTAGGTTTTGGTTTTGGTTATGGTTTTGGTTTTGGTTATAGGTTTTAGGACTTGAGAATCGGTTCGGGTTTAGGTTACAGGTTTTGGTTTTGGTTTTAGTTTTGGTGTAGGTTATAGGTTTTGGATTTTAGAATGGGTTCAGGTTTAGGTTATAGGTTTAGGCTATAGGTTTTGGAATTTGAGAATGGGTTCGGGTTTAGGTCATAGGTTTTGGTTTTGGGTTAGGTTATAGGTTTTGGGATTTGAGAATGGGTTCAGGTTTAGGTCATAGGTTTTGGGATTTGATAATGGGTTTGGGTTTAGGTCATAGGTTTTGGTTTCGGTTTAGGTTATAGGTTTTGGGATTTGAGAATGGGTTTGGGTTTAGGTCATAGGTTTTGGGATTTGAGAATGGGTTCGGGTTTAGGTCATATGTTTTGGTTTCGGTTTAGGTTATAGGTTTTGGGATTGGAGAATGGGTTCGGGTTTAGGTCTTAGGTTTTGGTTTTGGTTTTGGTTTTGGTTTAGGTCTTAGGTTTTGGTTTAGGTTATAGGTTAGAGGTTTAGGATAAGGTTTTAGGTTTAGGTTATAGGTTTTTGGAATATTTGAGAATGGGTTCGGGTTTAGGTTATAGGTTTTGGTTTTGGTTTTATGGTTTTTGTTTAGGTTATAGGTTTTATGATTTGAGAATGAGTTCGGGTTTAGGTCTTAAGTTTTGGTTTTGGTTTTGGTTTTGGTTTAGGTTATAGGTTTTGGTTTAGGTTATATGTTATAGGTTTAGGATAAGGTTTAGGTTTAGGTTATAGGTTTTTGGATTTGAGAATGGGTTCGAGTTTAGGTTATAGGTTTTGGTTATGGTTTTGGTTTAGGTTATAGGTTTCAGGATTTAAGAATCAGTTCGGGTTTAGGTTATAGGTTTTGGTTTTGGTTTTGGTTTTGGTTATAGGTTTTGGATTTTAGAATGGGTTCGGGTTTAGGTTATAGGTTTTGGGATTTGAGAATGGGTTCGGGTTTAGGTCATAGGTTTTGGTTTTGGGATTTGAGAATGGGTTTGGGTTTAGGTCATAGGTTTCGGGATTTGAGAATGGGTTTGGTTTTAGGTCATAGGTTTTGGTTTCGGTTTAGGTTATAGGTTTTGGGATTGGAGAATGGGTCGGGTTTAGGTCTTAGGTTTTGGTTTTGGTTTTGATTTTGGTTTAGGTTATAGGTTATAGGTTTAGGATAAAGTTTAGGTTTATGTTATAGGTTTTTGGATTTGAGAATGGGTTCGGGTTTAGGTTATAGGTTTAGGTTATGATTTTGGTTTAGGTTATAGGTTTTAGGATTTGAGAATGGGTTCGGATTTAGGTTATAGGTTTTGGTTATGGTTTTAGTTTAGGTTATAGGTTTAGGATAAGGTTTATGTTTAGGTTTTAGGTTTTAGGATTTGAGAATGGGTTCGGGTTTAGGTTATAGGTTTTGGTTATGATTTTAATTTAGGTAATAGGTTTTGGGATTTGAGAATGGGTTCGGGTTTAGGTCATAGGTTTTGGTTTTGGTTTAAGTTTATAGGTTTTGGGATTTGAGAATGGGTTTGGGTTTAGGTTATAGGTTTTGGCTTTGGTTATAGGTTTTTGGGTTTGAGAATCGGTTCGGGTTTAGGTTAAGGGTATGGTACCTTCAAATACAAATATAAACATAGCCTGTCCAAATGGCCAGGCCCTTCTAATGCCGTCCATAGTAAATGGACAGCTTCATCATGGTCATAACAGCGGTTCCCACCTTCGAGGGACCCCCGCTCTTCCGAATAGCTCCGACGCACATCCGGGTCTGCTCCATTAATTTCGAGCAAATACATAAACATGGCCTGTCCAAATGGCCAGGCCCTTCGAATGCTGTCCATAGTAAATAGACAGCTTCATCATGGTCATAACAGCGGTTCCCACTTTTCAGGGACCCCCGCTCTTCCGGATAGCTCCGACGCACATCTGCGTCTGCTCCATTAATTTTGAGTAAATACATAAACACGGCCTGTCCAAATGATCAGGTCCTTCCAATGCTGTCCATAGGAAATGGACAGCTTCATCATGGTCATAACAACGGTTCCCACCTTCCACGGACCCCCGCTCTTCTGGATAGCTCCGACGCACATCCGGGTCTGCTCCATCAATTTCGAACAAATACTAAACACGGTCTGTCCAAATGGCCAGACCACTCCAATAATGTTCATTTTTGAATCAAGAGACGTACCAGATGCTTAAATCTGAAATATGTATTTAAACATAAAATGACATTGGGAATCGTTTCTCAAAACCGCAAACTGTTTTCTTTTGAAACTCGTTCATCTCACCTGAAAACCTGTCACATAATGAATAACTATAACCACAATTATAACTACACATGTGCATTCTTGACAAGAGACGTACCAGATGCTTGAATCTAAAATATGCAGCTCCAATCCTCCCACATGCAACATACACCTGAAATTCCAATGGTATGCACTTCAACAAAATGTTCAGTTCAAGCTACAGTCTGCATTCCAGTTCAAGTTCAGTTCACAAATGAGTTCCAGTTCACAGTGTCTGGAGTTTAGTCTATGAATCAGTTGACAAATTAGATTAGGATCTGCTGCAATCACATGATACAATCCAGTTCACATGAGTGCATGAATCAGTTTACAAATGAGTGTAAGAAAGAAAAGTAACCATTGATTTGGAAAAAAAACCATTAATGTGCATCACTTCACAAAAACCTACAATCCATCACTGCAATCACAGAACAAGTCAATGAATCACTTCACAACCATCCATCGATCTGCATCACTTCACAAGCATGTGCATTAGTTACAAAAGTCTAGGATCTGTTGCAATAAGGAAAAGTCAATCAATTACACAAATAAGTTGATGAATCAGGCTATAAATGAGTACATGAAGCCCAAGAACCCATTCTCAAATCCCAAAACCAATAACCTAAACCAAAACCAAAACCTATAACCTAACCCAAACCCATTCTCAAATCCCAAAATCTATAACCTAAACCTAAACCTTATCCTAAACCTATAACCTATAACCTAAACCTAAACCTAAACCTTATCCTAAACCTATAACCTATAACCTAGACCAAAACCAAAACCTATAACCTAAACCCAAGCCCATTCTCAAATCCCCAAACCTATAACCTAAATCGAAACCCAAACCTATTACATAAACCCGAACCCATTCTCAAATCCCAAAACCTATAACCTAAACCAAAACCAAACATATAACATAAACCCGAACCTATTCTCAAATCCCAAAACCTATAACCTAAACCCGAACCCATTCTTAAATTTCAAAACCTGTAACCTAAACCCGAACCCATTCTTAAATCCCAAAACTCAAACCCAAACCTAAACCTAAACCTATAACCTAAACCAAAACCAAAACCAAAACCAAAACCTATAACCTAAACCCAAATCCATTCTCAAAACCCAGAACCTATAACCTAAACCAAAACCTATAACCTAAACCCGAACCGAACCAAACCTATAACATAAACCCGAACCCATTCTCAAATCCCAAAACCTATAACCTAAACCAAAACTAAAACCTATAACCTAAACCCAAACCCATTCTTAAATTTCAAAACCTATAACCTAAACCCGAAACCATTCTCAAATCCCAAACCTAAACCTAAACCTATAGCCAAAACCAAAACCAAAACCAAAACCAAAACCAAAACCTATAACCTAAACTCAAATCCATTCTCAAATCCCAGAACCTATAACCTAAACCAAAACCTATAACCTAAATCCGAACCCATTCTCAAATCCCAAAACCTATAACCTAAACCAAAACCAAACCTATAACATAAACCCGAACCCATTCTCAAATTCCAAAACATATAACATAAACCAAAACTAAAACCTATAACCTAAATCCGAACCCATTCTTAAATTCCAAAACCTGTAACCTAAACCCGAACCCATTCTCAAATCCCAAAACTCAAACCCAAACCTAAACCAAAACTAAAACCTATAACCTAAACCCAAATCCATTCTCAAATCCCAGAACCTATAACCTAAACCAAAACCTATAACCTAAACCCGAACCCATTCTCAAATCCCAAAACCTATAACCTAACCTAAACCTATACTTATAACCTAAAACTATTCCCAAATCTCAAAACCTATAACCTAAACCAAAACCAGAACCTATAGCCTAATCCGAACCCATTCTTAAATCCCAAAACCTATAACCTAAACCAAAACCAAAACCTATAACCTAACCCGAACCCATTCTCAAATCCCAAAACCTATAACCTAAACCTAAACCTAAACCTTATCCTAAACCTATAACCTATAACCTAAACTGAAATCCCAGCGGGGATTACAACAGGGAAAAGGAAAAAATAAAATAAAAAAGAAGCCAGCAAGTTGGGGTCGACCGGGTCAATGCAATGCACTTTTTTTATTTTTTATTTTTATTTTTTAGGGATTATCCCGAACCCGAACCTGATTTCCTAAACCTAAACTTTAACCTATTCTCAATTTCCTAAAGCTATTACCTATAACCTACACCTAAACCTAACCTAAACCTATAACCTTAACTTAAACCTAAAACCTAAACCTAAACCTAAACCTAAAATCTAAATGTATTCTCAAATCCTTAAACCTAAACCTACACCTAATCATAATCTCAAATCCTTAACCTAAACCTAAACTTGAAAACCCAAACTAAACCCGATCTTAAACCTGAAACCAATTCCCTAAACCTAAACCTTAACCTATTCTCAATTCCCTAAAGCTTTAACCTATAACCTAAAACCTAAAACCTAAACCTAAACCTAAACCTTAACTTAAATCTAAACCAAAACATATAACCAAATTTTCAGTTTGCCCCGCTCAATTTTCAGTTTGCCCCGCTCAATTTCTAGTTTGTCCTGCTCAATTTTCAGTTTGCCCCGCTCATATATGGACGGTTTGGATATAACACATACATCATGATGGGACCCACAAAAGAAAAAAAAAATTTCAGTTTGAGTGGGGTAAACTGGAAATTGAGCGAGGCAAACTGGAAATTGAGCGGGGTAAACTGGAAATTGGGCGGGGCAAATTAGAAATTGAGCGGGGTAAACTGGAAATTGAGCGGGGTAAACGGAAATTGAGCGGGGCAAACTAGAAATTGAGTGGGACAAACTGAGCGGGGTAAACTAGAAATTGAGCGAGGTAAACTGAAAATTGAGCAGGGTAAACGGAAATTGAGCGGGGCAAACTGGAAATTGAGTGGGGCAAACTGAGTGGGGTAAACTGGAAATTGAGCGGGGCAAACTGAAAATTGAGCGAGGTAAACTAGAAATTGAGCGTGGCAAACTGAAAATTGAGCGGGGTAAACTGAAAATTAAGCAGGGCAAACTAGAAATTGAGTGGGGAAAACTGGAAATTGAGCGAGGTAAACTGGAAATTGAGCGGGGCAAACTGGAAATTGAGTGGGGTAAACGCTCAATTGAGCGGGGTAAACTGAAAATTGAACGGGGCAAACTAGAAATTGAACGGTGCAAACTGAAAATTGAGCGGGGTAAACTGAAAATTGAAATTGAGCGGGCAAACTGGAAATTGAACGGGGCAAACTAGAAATTGAGCGGGGCAAACTGAATTATTATTATTTTTTTGCTATGCTGGTTTTGTGGGTCCCATCATGATGTATGCGTTATATCCAAACTGTCTATATATTTTACGAGCTCATATTAAGGCTTGGGACGAAAAATAAGATAGATCTAACTATCAAGTGGACCACACTGTAAAAGGCAACATAGGATTTGAGCGAAACGAGGGAAGCTACAAATTGTGTGAGGGAACCTAGAAATTGAGAGAGACAACCTACGAATTGAGTGAAGAAGCTAGAAATTGAGCGAGGCAACATAGGATTTGAGTGAGGGAACATCGAAATTGGAGCGAGGCAACTTAGGAATTGAGCAAGGGAAGCTAGAAATTGAGCGAGGCGAGCGAGGCAACGTAGAAATTGGAGCGAGGATTGAGCAAGGAAACCTAGAAATTGAGCGAGACAACCTAGGAGTTTAGCAAGGCAACGAAAAAAATTCAACGAAGCAACCAAGAAATTGAGCAAGGGAAACATCAATTTGAGCGAGGCAAGCTTGAAATTGGGTGAGGCTAACATGAATTGGAATGAACTTTAAATGTAATTGACCTAGCCTAACAATTTGCTTTGTTGAATTTGACCGATCAGTTAATGAAATTGACCGAGATTTACATGAAATTCTCTTCGGTGAATTTGATCGAGCAATTAATGAAATTGACCGAGCGGTTCATAAAATTTTCAGTACGCACTTATAGTGCTGAGTTAACTAAGTTGGGCACACCCAGATCCATAGCTCAATTGGTAGACTGAGTAGAGATACCTCATGTTAACACTTGAGGTCCTGGTATCGATTCCTAGAGGGGGTGGCTAACATGGAGTGTGTGTATTGACATGGGTGTGTACTAACAAGCAAACCTAAAAAAACTTTTTAAAAAAAATTAATAGTAAAATATTAAAAAAATTAAAAAATTAAAAATATTGAGTTGGGCCCACCTTGAATGTATGTGGACTATCCATGACGTTCATCCATTTTTCCATCTAAAGCAAGGGTTTCAGTCCAAAATGGTGGCATATTGAAATATCAAGTTGATCACACCACAGGAAACAGTGTTTCCACCGTGGAAACCTTGTTATGCCCCTACAATGATGTTTTACTTGTAATCCATCATGTTCATAAGATGATTTTCGCATGGATGAACCGAAAACCAAGATGGGAGCTTCATTCGGCATTTCAATGGCCCATAAAAAATTTACGCCGTTTAGGTAAATGTATATCATACCTGTCATGCGTACTGTCTTCCGTGGAGGGAACATTTTCAGGAAAAGTGAGATAATGTTGATAAGGGGTGTACATCGAGTCAAACCGAGTAAAGCTGGCCTCATGTCGACTTGGCTCGGCCACTGGCTGACCTCAGCTCGAACTCGGCTAGGCTCGGTCCTTGAGCCTGACTGGCCATCTCAGCTTGGTTTAGTCAGCAGCTCGAGCCGAGTTCGCCATTGAGGCATTTTCACAAACACCTGAGTTGCAACTTCAAAATCCCACTATTTTACAAACAAATGCAATTGTTTTATAGGTATTTTATCAAATACCTTCTAAGCAACATAAAAACCAAGAAAAACAAAGAGAAAAAAGGTATTTGTTTCATGTGCATACTTTCCTTGCCGCCGGCCACATTTCGTTGAGTCATTTTATCAGACAGTTGGTGAGCAACATCAATGGCAGAGTAACCGATTCATTGAACTGGTCCGATTCGAGCTGGATTCTGTCCAAGTTGAGTCGAGCTGAGGCTTGCTCGAACTCATTTTCGAGCTAAAAAAATCAGCTCAACTCAGCTTGAACTTACATTTGAACCGAGTTGAATCAAGCTTTTTCAACTCGAGTCGAGCGAGCTAACCGACCTAGCTCGGTTCGTGTACACCCCTAATGTTGATGAATAGAGAGGGTGGGATCCAGCTAGAGCGTGGTGCGATCCAAGCAACAGATGTAGCGGTGGAGTTTTCGTCCTTTTTAAAAAAAAAAATGGAGCGAGAGAAGTGAGGGAGAGGAAAAGCAACGGCAGTGACAAGGAGGGGTAGTTTCGTCCTCAAAGTCGCTGTCCGCACGTGCTAGTCTAAGTTGGTAACTTAAGTTTGTATTTCGCGATAAACCCCGCTGGGTAAAAGGTTTTGTCTACAGTGGTCATTTTCTCTTTCAACAATAGAGATTTGATTCCTAGGTATCATCCACGGACTAGGCTGAGAATATGTACATTTTGATAGGTGGGCCATTGTTAAGTGATCCAAATGTAGATATTATGGCTTCCATTGTCCGTTGATGAAAACATGTAATATCTTGGGCAAATCTTAGCCCTTCCAACTGGTGACCAACAAATAGACAGTAAAAAAGAACACACAGCTATCTTGCAACTCAACGAGAAAAAAATAAAATAAAAATCAAAGATCTTGACGGCCAGGATATTTTTGGGGCATGAGGCATCCAAAGAAGCATACCACATCAACCGTTCGGATCATTGACCAGTGCGTACGTTCCACTTGTACAAAATGGAAACACCACAAACCATACATATACCAGCGTCCAGCATGGTACAGGGATTTGATGAGGTGCCCCTTATTTTAACTTCTACAAATGTGGCATTCGTAAACAAGATCGAAACCATTATTTGCTCTTTTCCAACACTGAGTGAGCCATGGTCCAAAAATCACAATGCTTGGGCTATCCTTGGACTTTAACTGGCGGCATATAAATGAACATTGGAAAGAAAAAATCAGCAACTGATCTCCCTTCGATGAGAAAATTTCCATTTATTAGACGGTTAAGATAATCCATTCAAAGCATTTTGATTGATTGTGGTGGGCCCACAGGGATGCCTAGTTCTGATCATTATTCACACGTGCCACATATGTGGTACACAATCTAGAGTCACAAAAGTGTGGTGCCGCTAGTGAGGCACACGAGTTCGAGATTCAGCCCTGTCATTGAGTTCGGCCTACCGTGAACAGGCCCATCCCATAAACGGGAGCGGATTCGGTCAGGCCAAGGAAACAGCGAGTTAGGTCAGGCTATGACTGTGGGACCTACCTTGATATGTGTTGTATATCCACGCTGTTCATCTTCTTTTCCAGCTCATTTTAGGACACAGGCCAAAAAAATAAATCAGATCCAAATCCTAGCCAGACCACACCACAAGAAACAACAGTGATTGAACTCCAACCATTGAAAACTTACTAAGGCCACCATAATTTTTATTAACTATCCAACCTGTTGATAAGGTCACACATATCTGGATGAAGAGAAACCACCAATAACAGAAAAATTTTATAGCCCACAAGAAGTTTTTAATGGTGGGCATTCAATCATCACTGTTTCCTGTGAGGTGGTCCACCTGATATTTGTATTTTCTTTAATTTTGGGATCATGCCTAAAATGATCTGTCAAAAATGATAGACAGCATGGATATACAACACATACATCAAAGTATGCCCCACAATTCACGGCCTGACCGAATAGGGTGTTACCCCGGCCTGATTGAATACGCTCCTCTCATAAACCAGGCCATTTCATTCGTTGAGCAGACCACGTTCCTTCGAGGGACTGTTAACCCTCGTCCTCGAAAATTGCATGGCCCCAATGACCTGCCTCAATAGTTCAAAATTCAGGGCTAACACAACCCTAATCTTGAGCCATTGAAAGCTAATTACGAATGATCTATATTCAATGAACACATGGCCCATTAGGTGCTCGAGATAAGGCATGTTCATGTTAAGCCCCACCTGATGCTTGACCCGCATGTTACACATTCGCATCATCATCCACATTATCTACTAAATTCATTTGCTTGGTGGACAGTAAATAATAGTCCAACCAGTTGGACTAGAGACCTCTCTTAAGATAGTGTCAGCAGATGGTAGCTTGGCAAAAGTTTTATAATCAGCTGCCCCAGGACACCAATCTTCTCCTATTAATACTGAGGCTATCTTCACCATTCGATTGATAAGCATCAAATGGATGGTTAATGTACGTAAAACGATGAATGGTCCATTTTCAACGGTTGAAATTAGATGGTTATTATCATGCTTTCAGTGTTTTTTAAAGGGCCATCCTCCATCCACAATGGGGTCCGGAATTTGGACGTTTTGAATTGCTGTACAATTGTCCCATGTAAGGTGGATGAGTCATGGCCTTTTAAAAAAAAAAATGGTGGTGAACTATCAAGAAAGTTCACTCGCAGTGGAAGTTTGATCATCCCCACCCTAAATCCTGGCCCCACTTTGGATGGGACCATGAACCCAAAATCAGATTGATGGGACTATCATAACCTGCTGTTACTGGACACTTGCTTATTGAATTTGGATCGTTGACTACTTCTCAGACTGACCATCCGTTTAATAGCAACAAAATGAGCGGTTAGGATCATACCTTCAATAAAAAATTGTGAAACACCCTGATACTCTGGCAAAGTGTAATGGATGATACGCAGGCACTTAGGAATTACTTGAAAAAATATTCCCATCATTCACAAATAATTCAAATTAAAGTCTAAATTATATATACTGCTCATATGTTAATTTAATTATCTGAATATCAGATTGGTGGCCATCTATTAGAAGGTTGAAAATGAGAAGTATCCGATGGTCAGATTTCAAAAAACAAGCGTCCACGATCAGAGCTTAGAATTGTTCAATTTGAATTATGTATGCCACATCTACCAGTTTGCAAGTACCTGTGTATCAAGCATCACAAGCAGCCAGAGTATCAAGTAACTCCTCAAAAGTATAGATTAAGATACATGGGAGCCAGTGTCCTGATGCTAAGGGCATGTTTGTGGATTGACGTATCAAACAATATCTCTTCCAACTTGCTTTTGAAATGTGTAGCCAGCCACCGCCATTCTTGTTTGCTAATCTTCTTTTAAGAAATTCAATTAAAAAAGTCATATGGTTTTACGAGCTTTGCTAAGTTCACACGCGTGTGCAATAAAGCTCATGCATAAGCCACATGTGTGCGATCATGGCATGTAGGTAGGAGGTCCAATCAATTCATCATGTAGGTCTGACGTTCTATATATATGCTTAAAAATAAATCTGGTCTACTTAGCATATGGGCCCTATTATTAAGAAACATTAGCCAAAATTTCCAGAGCCGTACCTTTTTCTTCACAAACCGTGGCCCACTTGACCAATGGATGAACCTGATTCTTGGCCTAGTATGTCCATATAGTGGTAACTTTCTGATGGATGGAGTGGATCTTAGACCTATCATGCCATGCAGGCACATGGCACATGTGTGGTATGTACATAAGCTTTATAGCACACGCGTGTGGCTTGGCTAACCCTTACTAATTATATATAAATACTATTAAAATAACATTAGTTAATTATTTTAATAGAATCAAGAGAAATAAAAAAAGTAAAGCTCATAATAATTATATATAATTAATATTAAAATAACATTGGTTGATAATTATTAATAAAATCAAGAGAGAGAGAGAAAAAAGAAAAAAAAAAGAGAAAAAAGAGCAAGACCTCTAATTTTACTGAAGAATGACTTTAGAATCTCAGATTACAAGAAGGTCTGATTTTAGAGATACTCCAAGTATTAATGTAATATTTTTAATTTTAGAGATACTCCAAGTATTATCAGAGCACTATAAGTTATAGGCCAGCTTGGTCTGGACTGCTCATTAGATTCAATGCACATTTCCTGGGCTAAAATGAAAAAGTTACACTAATCCGAGAAACATTAGTCATTTGATCAATGGCCTTAAAATGGACGACCAAGATAATTTACACGAATAGGTTTAAGAAACAATTCTAACCTTCTATTTATTAGGGATGATGACGGATTGTTTATAATTATAAAGAATCACTTTTGTTACTATTGTAGCCATCTCACCATGGCTTGGATAAGACCAAATCAAGGATAGATTGGATCATCTCAACGGTGTGATTTTTGCAATGTAGTCATGAAATGTATCATGAATTTAGTGGACGGTTCAGATCCATGGATTGAACGGTTCAAGCGACCCGATGCAACTAGGAACACTATTATTTGCATTTCTCTTCAATTTTAAGGGAACATTAATGTTTAATATTAAAAATCTTGACCATTGATTTTGGGGAAGAATAGCAAGATACCCGAAATGAGTCCTATATATAACACTGATGAGTGGGACCCACGCTTCGTTAATCCAGACCATTGATAATGTTTGACCCACCATGGATGGACCATGCGCTAAAAGCTTCTGAGTTTAGAAGACCCTGTCAACCAATCTTGAGACTTTTTACAGTTGAATGTGGACCTTTGTCATATTTCACTTGTCAACCATCTATTTATAGGCCACAAATCCGAAGGTTATGATCGTCTACAGACGGCTTTTTCTTGGGCATGGTCCATCCACACCGGGATGCAACCGACCGCTGGTAAGGATTACGAAAGCATAGGTCCCACTCATCAGTATTGAAAACCTGCATGTCCTGTGCACGTACCCTATAATTCCTCCTCTTTCACGTGAGCCATGGGCTTTTCCATTACATCACTTTATTTATTTATTTATTTATTTATTATTATTATTATTATTATTTTAAACACACGCACACACACCCCCACACACCCACGCTGGTAGAATTTCACCACCTATGGGTACCCGAACCCTTGACCGAGGGTTGAAACTCATTAGAGCCTACCACCCGGGCAAGAGCAAGGACCCTTTCCATTACATCACTTGCATTCAAAGCGATGGAATTCACATTTTTATCTAGATGTGCATGTGTTTCTTTCTCATTTATATACATTCATGTGCATGCATGTGATTTTGTACATGCTAATATCATGCACAAATTTAGGGCTGTCAATGGGCTGGGCTCAGGCCAAGCCGGGTAGTTCCAAGCATAGACAGCTACCAAATCTAGCCCTGAGCCCAGGCCCATCCATCTATTTTTATGCAAGATCTATTGGGTTTGTCTATCATGCATGACATTACAAAAATGTCCATTTAGGATCTTGGATTTGGAATGCATTGGAATCCAAATGGCAATTACATTGGAATCAAGGTGATTCCAAATCCTCATTTGTGTATGGATGAAATGCACTAGCTAGGAATTCAAATTCTCCAATTGGAAGCTTCTATCCGGAGGGCATTGGGATTTTTCATTTTACTCATATGACTTAGATTTGGTTAACTAAATCAACCTTCTTACCCTACTTGATAAAATGTTTATAATAAGTAGAATGTTAAAATAAATACTTTGGCTAAAAAAAGAAAAACATTTGAGACTTAGATTGGCCACAAATGCCAGGATTATAAATAAGCAACTCAATGTCATTTTCTAACAATTCATTTAGATGCTTAACATTTGTACAGTTCAAATCATTTTATTGATGTAATTTTAGTGTTGCAGCTAATAATTAGATTATTTTACATAGCATTATTGTGCCATGTGTACAATGGATTAAATAGCCTAACGATACCTTTGTTACATGTGCAACTCCCCTTTTCTTAAAAAAGTGTTAACGAATGCATTTCTTTTAAATTACAATGAAATTTCAGTATTTTCTTGAGATTTCAAAATACACCAAAAAGATAAATTTGAAATACCTCATGTTCCATTTGCCTCCAAATCCACCTTTGCTAAACAAAAAAAGCAACTATTTAGATTTAAAATACACTCATTTACCACTAAATCTAAGGTGCCAAGGTGGGTGAATTTGGCTGGGTTAGGCTGGGCTGATGGGCTCTGCTTAAATTTAGGCCCGAGCAAGGCCATGGACCTTGGATTCCAGTCAAAGTGCCAGTCCATAAGTAGAGCCCAAGTTCGAAAGCCCAATATTGCTGGGATTTTGAAAATCTCGTGAATTTCCCATGGAAGTCCAATGGAATGATATTACCTTGGTTTTATAGCGAGATTCAAAATCCTGGGGTTTTAATTACTCCACATTTTAACATTAAAAAACATTTAGTAAGTGAAAATAGTTCATTTTAAGATGGGAAAAGATAATTATCTAGTCAACCCATCTATTCCATTAATCAGATGAAACCTTCCGTGGTGAGACATGGGCTTAGAAATTAGACCAATCCATGACTTAGGTGGGCCACACTGAAAACGACAATTGAGAGTAAATGCCTGCTCATTGAAATCTTCCTAAGTGTATATTAGCCTGGTGAAATTTGGTTTAGACATCCAAACCATCCATTATGTGTGTCCCAATTGGATGAGGGATCACACCAAATTTTGCTGTTTAAAAACTGAGGTGGGCCCCACCAAATGCTTTTAGATGTTTTAGGTATGATTTTCCATAATTTCATAGTTTTAAATGATGCGGCCCACCTGAGTCTCAAATACAGCTCATTTTTGGTACATCCTATAATTTAGAGGGCCTACCAAATACACAGCATGGATGTCCATTACGGAGTCACGGAGCTTGATTTCATGGGAAGCTCCCATGAGGTCAATCTCATAGTACCATTACCCTTTTACGACTATATATTTACATTTTGAGAATTATTTATTAATTTATAATAAATATTTTTAATATTTTATTTTTGACAGATTTCACTGATCCCAAGAAAACTTGTCTAAATATGAATAATCTCACTAGAAATTCCCAGGCTATGAAATTGCATACAAATAGATCCTTTCACTATTATCCAACGGCTTCAAATACCATACATGCACATGTATGATGCATGCATGTACATGTTCATTTTTCATCCATCCATGCATGCATGAGAGCACACAAGGCAAATGCAGGAATATAGCTATCCCACTATGGATAGTGCCTTCAGTGACACATATATAATAAGAATATACGGCTTGTTAGTTTATTAAAATGATGGGTGGTTGTACTCTACGCCACAAGCAAAGCATATTACTATATCATCTTGAAATTTGGGTGCGTTTGGATAAGGATCTCCAAAATGCAATTAACCCTAATGCTAATTTTGGTGGGCACCTTTACCTGATCTTTCATTGATCTAGTCGATGTGTTTTATGGGCATATTCAGTCCTTTGATAATTTAACTCCTTTTCTTTTCCTTTGAATATATATCATCCATTCTCTTAACCGTTGTTTTGCGGTCCATTGATAAAATATTCTAATCTTGGAAGTTTTTTTTTTTTTTTTTTTTTGGGTATCACCCATCAAGATGCAATGACTGCCGTCTCGACCTAAAAAATAGCAATTAATATTTTGAGGTTTGTTTTGCCAGATCTCTACTAACTTTGGTCAATCACGGTTTTATAAAGAAAAAGGGCTCAGGTCTAACGGGTTGGATCACAAGGTATGGTCTATTGGGTGGAGAACTTCTAACAAATTAAATGTATGTGCGACATCCAAACTTTCTAATAAGTTGGCCCTACCATAAGGATCATCTATGTCAAAAATCATCACTATCTACTCATTAGGTGGAGAACAATGTCTAGCCATTGATATATAACAAAATAACAGTGTTTTCCATTAGATGGATCCAGCTTAATTTTGCACAAGAAGATTTCATGATGGAGCCAATCTATTGGATGGGTTGGATTTCATGCACACATGAAAAGTTGAAAGATATTCACTGAGTGGACGGTAACTTATAATCGAACTGGTTGGACTTGACTTTCTCTTTTAAAAATACTTATTTTTATTAAAAACTTCAAAATATGTGATGAAGAGAAATGAAGTGTGGCTTTCAAGACAGAAAATTGATGTAAAAGGCATAAGGCTCCAATCCTTAGAGAAGATGGGTCAGACCGCTTGCTGGCCCGACGAGCGTAACCCAGCTCTGGACATGGTTTGGACCTACTAGCTTGGCCGGTTGGCCTGACTCAGGCCTAGAAGGCACAGTCCAATTAATTTTCAGACCAGTCGTAGGCAAAAGGCATTTTAGCCTGACCCGGCTGGGACCAGCTCTGCCCAACCCCACTTCAGATGTGCCTGTCTTACATGTATCTTATCTTGAATGTAGATCGTTGAATTTGTTCTTCTTAGTGTATGCTTCTTTGTACATGTGTGGCCCACTTTGCAAATGGATAGATTAGGAATATTAGAGGAGGAAATAGGGATTTTAGTAATTTCAGGTTGGGACAGGTCAAGCCCAGGCCTTACCAAATATTCAGGTTCAGGCTCAGGCTCAGGCATGCTGTGCTAGACCTATGTTCGGGTTGGTCGGACTTAATTGTTAGGGTACACTGAGCTGAACTTAGCCGCCAGGCTGCAGTGCCAACTTTAGTATATAAAATAATAATGATAATAAATTTAATGGCAAGCTGTCCACTTTCCTTGGCATAGAGTAAGGAGCTTTTATATACCACAGGTGTGCACAAGGCAGGTCATGTACACGCAATGTATATGTTGGGGAACAGCAGTAGCATATATAGATGAATTAAGCAAAGTACTTGCATAAAAAAGGATGAATGCAAACAAATCAAATTTTACATGGACAAATTTTTACAGGAAAAAAATCAACACAAAGCGGCATTAATGCACCATGAAAGTAAAAAATTATAAAAGAGAGATTATCAAATCGAAGAAGCTCGAATCTCCCTCACAAGCCCAATCTATACCCTTGAAACCTTAGAAATGAATTAGAAGGCCCTTTACATCTTCTAAATTCTGATTATAACAATTATATAAGTTTCCATGAGAATCACAATCTAAATAAGAAACAAATATCACTCTCCTGCACTTATGTAATTCTGTGCGCGCCCGATGACACCTTCGATGATATCAACGAACTATTGATAGTATCAAACACCTTCAATGTCATCGAGTAAAACATTAAAACATTTCAATAACTAAACACAGATTTTTAAAATTTTTCTGATGGCATCAAACACCAGTTTGATAGCATCGAGCATTCCGTTAATAACATTTACAAATCCTGTTGTTTACATAGACATTTGCAATAGTGTGCTAGCATGGCACATTGTTATTCCATTAATCAAGGGAATGCCACTACGTAGATGCAGTTTTCCCAAGAATCAGGTCCGTCCACGTCATTATGTGTGCCAGAGTTTCATAAAGCAAATGTACTTTAGAAAAACCCTGGCTGAAGGTTTTTAAACTGTAACATCACGGTCCACCTGCTTAATCGATCAGATCTATTTTTGGACGGGAACATGTACAAGGTCAGGTCTATTTCATAGACGGTTTGCATATTGCACCTGCTGACCAACATGGAACCTGTGATGGCGTGTACGTAACCTGCCTTGTGTATGCATGTGGGCTTAGTAGAGCTCATGGGACAATTAATGCCGAGAGTGGGTCTGGTCGGTTGAGTTCCGGTTGGGTTAGATTTGGATTAATTATAACCGCAGGATGGGTCTAACCTAAATTCAATCAAGATTTATTAAACAGGTTAAAAATATGGACCCACTTTAACTGATCACCTATAAATAGGTGAAGCTAAACCCAACGTATTTGATCATTTAATTAAATTTGAAAATAAAGATAAATTTTTTTATCACTTTATAGAAAAGATATATAAATAATATATATGTCAAGAATTCTTGATTAATATAAAATCAAACCCTTTCTATTACGAAGTTACACCGGTCTCACAACCAAGTTTAATAAAATGTGCAAGTAGGCAAGGTGCAGACCATTTTCATCATCCACTAGGTGTAGCTTAGCAGATGAAAACCTAACCCGCTTAATTTCAGTTTCACAAAACACAATTCAAACCCACCCAT
Source organism: Magnolia kwangsiensis (assembly GCA_037074715.1). Lineage (NCBI taxonomy): Eukaryota > Viridiplantae > Streptophyta > Magnoliopsida > Magnoliales > Magnoliaceae > Magnolia > Magnolia kwangsiensis. The sequence goes on along the minus strand of CM073571.1, from coordinate 191,090,348 downwards.
GTGGCAAATGGATCAACCCAAAAACTAACTTTTCAAAGTTGGGTCTGGGTTGAGTTTCACAAAACACAATTCAAACCCACCCAGTTGAGCTGCTTGGCCTGGCTTGGGTGCCCCAGCCCTAAAGGTTGTGGCTTGGGTCACTAAACTTGGCCCGAGAGCTTGAAGTCTAAGCTCACTGTTTAGGCTCAATTGGGTGAGGGCAGTTAGGCCAGGGCTAATGATTAGGGCTGAAAATTGGCTAGGTTGGGTTGGGTTGGTGCTCAACCCTAGCCCAACCTACCTCAACCCTAACCCAATCCAACCCAACCTCGGATTGAGAATTCTCAACTCAAGCCCAACCCAACCTCAGGTTGAGAATTCTCAACCCAAGCCCAACCCAAGCAGGCTCGGCCGGGTTGATACATGCTAATATTTTCGTTATTATATTAGTCTATTATATTTCAATACACTTCTTATTTTTTGTACCTATAATTTTATTAATTACATATGTAGTTATTTATAGAAAAGAACTTCATTTTTTAAAAACAAATAAACTAAAATATAGGACAACTATTCATTAAAAAGTCATATGGTGCAGTGCACAATCTTTTTGAGAGAGAGAAATCCAGCATATCTCATCAACTTGAGTTATTGGAAATGGTGTGGACCGATGAGACCTGAAGGCATTGGAATTTCTCGTGCCTTCAACACAGACGGTCCACACTCAATTATAATTTATAACTTATATATATATATATATATATATATATATATATATATATATATATTGGGGTTCGGGCAACCCGAGCCTGACTCAAGTTTTTTCGGGTTGGTGTTTATATAGCCTAATCTTGAGTCCAAACCCGATACATCATGCCCGAGCCCAACCCAATGTCAGGTTAGTTGGGTTGAACCCGCCTGACTTTCAACTTTCAGCCATACCAATGATGAATAGTTTGGGTTGCTTAGGTCTGTTCTCTTAGTACATTTTACATAGTACATGGGTGTTAGTAATTGTGAATGCCACCCGCAGGCTCGAACCCCATCTCAACGCAGTCTTTTGTGAGGAGAGAGTGAGGAAGTTTGTGCACTTGCTACTTTTTGGATTGGTGCAAGATGTTTATGATTTGATTTAACTACCTGTTGTTCCTTGGTTTTGCAATACCTTTTGAAGGCAACCTGAAAGAGACATGTTCAACTTTTGGCGTCGCCGCTAGCCGATCAGGCTTACTTGTATCCATGGTTGGCTAGAGTTTGTGGATTTGCCTCGAGGTCAGGAGATCCTGAAATTCCTTAATCTAAATGAGTCTTGTGATTGGCCTATGACCGGTGAATATGGGTAACGGTCTTGACCAGAAAAGAGGAAAGAGTTAAGCGCCCTCTTCTGCCCACACATTGTGTACTTTCTTTTCTACGGGATACGTGATTTTCAAGGGAATTTAAATCTGTAACAACGTTATATGTCTAGCCATACTTCGTGTAATTCTATAAGAAAACTGGACAAGCAAAAATAGAATAAGTTTCCTAGCCTTGTCACATGGAATCAAGTGACTCTAGGCAAGTGAATGAGGTAAATGAAAACATGTATATATAAAAAAAAAAAACCCAACTAATAATGTGAATGATGATAAATAATGTGTTACGAGAAAAATTGAACTGGTCCCTCTCATAGGAAGAATGATCGACTAAATACAAGAGAAACCAAACTGATGTGGTCGAGAGTCCCGGAAGGGTTTCTGAGTCGAGCTGTTCAAAGCACATGGCTCATAGATGAATGAGCAACTCTCTCGATGAAGGGACAAGCCCCTAAGTTGAGCTGTCCGAGGACAAAGCTTGGTGGGGGAAGATTCGTCTCACTAAGAATGTTTACAGCACAGGCAAAGGACCGGTAAGGCAAGAAGCTCAATATTCGAGCTCTCCCCACCTTCTGAGCTGACTCAATAAACCATCACCAATACGGTATAAGTAACCTGGAGCGAATTACGGCACAGATTTAGAAAAAGATGGCCCAACTTTATCTCGGCCGAAGATCACCCCGGTCGAGGCGGGCTCAGAGACTTTTGGGAGCAGTTTCCTACCCAAATAGGGACTCTCCAGCATATCCTATCAAGACACGACAATTTCAAAACCGCCAAAGGACCCTATAAATATAAATACCCTAAATATGAAGAGATAAGCTCTAAACCCAAAGCCTAGTCCTTGATCCAATTAGTTTATCAGCCAAAGTTAGGCATCGGAGGATCCACAACTGGTTACCGGCTCTCCCCATTGTCCATGTCTCCCTGGCCTTTGCAGGTCCATCGATGGGTATACATTCATGATCAACTATATTTGTTGGCCCAAAATTTAGTATATAAATAATAGGAATGTGTTAAATGGATTGCATTCTGAGCTTGATTGAGAAGTGAAAAAGAAAGTGAAAAATCAGACACCCATTTTATTTAAAAATAATAGTCCAACATCCCTTATTTTGACCCTACTCTTAACTTGAGTGACTTCCTCTGATGGGTTAGCTTTCAGAGGATGGATTTTTGAACTGGCAGGGATCCTATTGTCCAGGCAAAACTTATGATAAGGTCGGATGGCAATTAACCATCACAGTGAGCCTTAGACCTTAAGAAGGTTTCATCAGTAGGTGTCACTATCACCACTTCTTCGATGTCAATGAGCTAGGCACGGGCTGAAAAATCAGAATTTTGATCAATAGGGCTGGCTAATGGCCCTTCCCAAAACCGTTCAAAATCCAGGCTGAGACCTACCCCAAGCTTGACCCGTTGACAGCCCTACTACTTTGTGTGGTGTGGTCCACTTGAGCCTTGGATCTGCCTCATTTTTGGGGTTATGACTTAAAATGAATATGGTGACATGGATGTAACTTATCACAGTGTCCCCTTAGAGCCCCTAGTTGTTCATATAGCCAAGGCAATCAATCCTCACTAGTTTCAGTAGTGTGGTCCACTTGAACAGTCAATCTGCCTAATTGTTAGGCTCATAACTTAAAATGGATCATTGACAGCATGGATAAAACACATAGATCTTGGTGGGCTCCACATACCTCCTAACAGGACTGTTTGTCTCTAGCTACCCCTGCCGGGAGAAGTACCCAATCCTGGTGCCTAAGGATGGGCTGGGTATTACACAATCCACATACTGAGTAAATTCTACAAGGCCACTATGATTTTTATGTTTTATCCATGCCGTCGGTGTTTTTACTCCCTCGTTTTAGGGTATGAGCCCAAAATTGAAGCATACCACACTGCAGGAAATCTAGGAATTGAAGGCTCACAATTGGAATCTTCTTGGGGCCAGAAGTCTTGGATGAAGCTGATATTTGTGTTTTTCCCTTCTATGTTTTTTTGTTACCATAGCAGCCTATACTTAGGACATTCAACTAATAAACATCATTGTGGGCCCTATGACGGTTTTAACTGTGGACATCATTATCCCCACTGTTTCCTATGGTGAGGTCCACTTTAGCTTTTGATATGCCTCAATTTTGATCTCTACCCTAAAATGAAAATGAGTTGGTAAAACTGATTCATGGCATGGATAAGACATATGAGGCCTTTAAGAGCTTACCAGTATGCTATATGCTAGCAGAATCATATATATATATATATATATATGAGAAATGCTCACACACAACTAGTTGGACCGTCCAACTAGTTTGATTAATTAATGCTTTTTTTTTTCAAGGAAAGTGGACGTTTGCCACTAAAAGTTCATTAATCACGAGAATGTACAACTATTCAGGCGGGACCCAACAAAAAAGGGTTCAGATCCCACCTATTGTATTACCTCAAACTATATATAATTGGAACCACCAAAAAAAAAGAAACACCTCGGCCCAAACTGGGGGCACCACTACCACTATTTTTTCCTTCTCAGAGGAATCTAACTTCTCCTAATCCGGCATTGTCCAACATTAGAGCACCTCTGACTTTCCTGGGCAGCTGGCTACGGTATCTAAAAGTCTGATCCGGACATCCATTGCTAGCCAACCTAGCCAAAGCATCTGCGACCGAATTCCCTTCCTGGAAAATATGGCTAAAGATAAGGTTCATGGGCCGACGTCTTTGCTGGATAGCTTCCATTTTGTATCAGATATTCCAAGGGTGAGGAGCAAGCAAGTCCCTGTTGGATAAAATGTTGAATTAAATAGACTATAAAAATCGAGAACCAAAAAAGGAAAATAAATTTAGAGAAAGAAAAACTTATTGAATTGAGTCGAGGCGTGACTGAGTCACTCGGCTTGAAATCGAATTTGCTCCCCTTGGACAGCGTCCCAAGTGCAACAGGTTTCCAGAGCAATCGACCTCCAGGATACAACGACTATGACCCGGTCCCAGCGGTGCACTCACTGTACACGGGCTCGAACCACTTGCAGTTTAATCCGAAAGTGCTGAGTTGACTCAGCAATGAACTCAGTAACAAAACCGTATCAGAGAGAGTTTTATAAGGCAGAGAATTTTTCGTATTCGTATGTTGAAACTGGAATCGGAAGTCTTTATATAGACTTCGAAATGGTGCATAAGCACCCTTTACAAAAGGTTAGGTCCGTTGGGTTTAAACCCAACAGGGGCGACCAACCGGAAGGGAAGCATCTCTCTGGTTTAAAAACGAAAAGACGCAAGTGCGAGTACACTCTCGCACATACAGTCCTGCGAGTACCCATACACACACACCCACGCGAGTACACTTACACCGCACCCGCACCCGCACCCGCGCCCGTCCCGTCCCGTCCCGTCCCGTCCCGTCCCGTCGCGTCGCGCACGCGGACACGGACTCGGACTCGGCTCGGCTCGGCACGGCACGGCTCGGCTCGGCGCGCGCGCGCGCGTGTGTGGTTAATGGCATAGATTAGAGCTATGGGCATAGCCCCCCCACAGGACCAAATTCACATGCCCCCTGAAAGGGGCTCAAGCCCTAGGCAAAAAGTCTATCATATAAACAAGAGAATTTCTCTTGTCAAATCCGATGTGGGACAAAACCAACACCTCAAAAACACCAAAATTTAAATGTGGAGGGAAAACACCGAAATTTGAAAATTCAAATTTTTAATATTATTTTAAAACAAATACAACAGTCCCTACCCGAGTCCGCAATGAGCTTAGAATCTATTTCAACTATGATGTTATATAAGCCGAGGGAGAGACATATGTCCAATCCGTCTAGGATCGCCTGGGCTTCAGTAATCGTGTTGGAGGCAGACGCGTAGTATCTATGGAAGGCTAATTAATGTTGAGATGGAGATAGGACTTTGTTTCACGTTACCTTTCAAATGGGTCTTTCAAATTGGTAACTGGCTTGGGTGGGCCCTTTTGTGGTGTTAATGTAAAATTCACCTGATCATTATGTGTGTCACCCAATATTAGACTTATGGACTGAAAATCAACCCCATTGGTGGTTTAGGTGGACCGCACAGTTGGAAAAAGTGAGCTGAAATATCTCACCCTCCAAAATAATTTGTTTAATGAGGCCCACTTGAATCACGCGTGGATCTTATTTTTCGGTCTCACACCTAGAATTTTCCGTTGCATCTAATGGTTGGAGTGGATTTTACATATTTATCATTGGGGTCCTGTAAAAATCAAAGGTGGACGTCTCTTCCTCAAATGTTCTATTGGTGTGGCTCACTTGAATTACAAGTCTGCCTTATATTTAGGCTCTAGACCTACAATGAGGTTGCACATCTGATGGTCGAAGTAGATCTTATACATATGACTCGGTGGGCCATATCAAAAATCAAGGTATATTCTATGTATAAATTAATGGGATTAACAATGTATATAAAAAAAATTAAAGGATGAAAATCACTTCTAATTTAAATAAGCAAATCATCAAACATGTAGGATGCAAGAGACACCATGATTTTTTATATGGAAAAATTTTGATTGTGAAGAAAAAAACCACTTGACTTAATTAAGCACAAATCCACTATAATAAACTTTTTGCGAATTTCTTTTGGGGCTGGGATGGGCCTAAGAAAGAATGCCATTGGCGTAGCTGGTGAAGCATCTCGTTGCCAAAATTCGAGGGAGGGCTTGGCCCGAGATCCCTCAAATCTGTGATGAAGGCTGGCCGTCTAAAGATGGCCTGGACGGCCCTGTTTCGCGGCACAAATAGTTGTTGGTGCAAGTTCGTTACAGCTAAATACGTGGCCGATTAGCTAGCTGCGCCTACCACAACTCCTACCTCTAATGCTTCTCCAATATGGAAGCGTATCAAAGCAGTTTTTCCCCTCCTCTTGGAGAAGTCGAGATGGCTCATCGGGAAAGGCAACGTCAATATCTGGACCGAGGACTGGTCCGGTCTCGGTCCACTGCGGGATAAGCAACTTAGTCAGTAGGTTCACCCTCCTACCTTGGTTTGGGACTGGCTAGCTAGGCCCGTCTCGCTGGATTGATAGGGCCAGGGCCTCACGGGTCCTTCCCCCAGACTGTTGTGGACCATGTCTCAGAGCAAGCATCTGCACGTCCAACAACAACAACAACAAGCGCATCTGGTTGTCGGCTACTAACGGGGAACTCTCAGCGGCATTGGCGTGGTAGTGTATTAGGCCGGCAACACAAACAACATCGTGGTTTGCTTGGGTTTGGCACCCTAGGGTCCTGCCAAAAATCTCCCTCTTTACCTGAAAAATCCTCCACAACGCACTACTGGTCAACACCAACATTCAGCGTAAAGGAGTGAGTATGGCTTCCATGTGCTCTTGCTGCCCCCTGCCTTTCTCACCTGAGTGCGAATCGCTTGATCATCTCTTCGCTACTGGATCCCTAGCCACCCAAGTCGAGGACCGTTTTCGTATTGATTGTGGCATTTCCCAGACCCTTCTCCCCTCGGCAGCGAGTTGTGGATACCAATGGTGGAATACTTCCCAGGTGAAGACGTCAACTCTCAAAGACCTGATACCCATTTTCATTTTCTGAGAATTGTGGAAGGCCCGCAACTCTATTCAATTTGACAATGCATCTCCCACTGTCTCCCACATAATGCAGCGTATTCTAGCCCGGGCAAACCTTGTCAACTCTTCGCTTCCAGCCTTGTCGCGTCTCCTGAAGGCGGTGGCTGACATGTACAGAAGCTGGAACATGCCTAAGCCGCAGCCGTTTAAGCCTTCGATCTCCATTGTTAAATGGTGCAGACCCTCCCTGGGCTGGATCAAACTGAATGTGGACGGATCCGCGAGAGGCAACTCGGGGCCTTCGGGTGGTGGAGGTGTTGGGAGAGATGAGTCCGGTCGATTCCTCTTTGGGTTTGCCCACGGTTACAAAAGTGGCACCAACACGAGGGTAGAAGCTAAGGTTGTCCTGGATGCTCTCAAGCTCGCCCACCGGCTGGGCTACTCCAAAATCCTCCTAGCCAGCGATTCTAGGGTGGTGGTGCAAGCCCTTGCGGACACTTCCAACACCTGTTGTTTAATCTGGTACTAGAAGACACAAGTTGCCCTCCTCTCACACTCCATCCATCTTCAAATTGCCCACACCCCTGTTGGATAATATGTTGAATTAAATAGACTATAAAATCGAGAACCAAAAAGGAAAATAAATTTAGAGAAAGAAAAACTTATTGAATTGAGTCGAGGCGTGACTGAGTCACTCGGCTTGAAATCGAATTTGCTCCCCTTGGACAGCGTCCCAAGTGCAACAGGTTTCCAGTGCAATCGACCTCCAAGATATAATGACTATGACCCGGTCCCAGCGGTGCACTCACTGTACACGGGCTCGAACCACTTGCAGTTTAATCCGAAAGTGCTGAGTTGACTCAGCAATGAACTCAGTAACAATGGTAAAACCGTATCAGAGAGAGTTTTATAAGACAATATTTTTTCGTATTTTGAAACTAGAATCGGAAGTCTTTATATAGACTCCGAAATGGTGCATAAGCACCCTTTACAAAAGGTTATGTCCGTTGTGTTTAAACCCAACAGGGGCGACCATCCGGAAGAGAAGCATCTCTCTGGTTTAAAATGAAAAGGCGCAAGTGCGAGTACACTCTCGCACATACAGTCCTGCGAGTATCCATACACACACACCCACTCGAGTACACTTACACCGCACCCGCACCCGCACCCGCGCCCAGCCCAGCCCGTCCCGTCGCGTCGCACACGCGGACGCGGACACGGACTCGGACTCGGCTCGGCTCGACTCGACTCGGCACGGCACGACTCGGCTCGGCGCGCGCGCGCGTGTGGTTAATGGCATAAATTAAAGCTATTGGCATAGCCCCCCACAGGACCAAATTCACATGCCCCCTGAAAGGGGCTCAAGCCCTAGGCCAAAAGTCTATCATATAAACAAGAGAATTTCTCTTGTCAAATCCGATGCGGGACAAAACCAACACCTCAAAAACACTAAAATTTAAATGTGGAGGGAAAATACCGAAATTTGAAAATTTAAAAATTTAATATTATTTTAAAATAAATACAACAATCCCCCACATGTTTTTAAAATAAAATGCTTTCGGATTAAAGCGAAATAGTTGTGCAATGGTGCCGGTGTCACCATAGACTTGAACCGACATTAGAGTAAGCAAGACAGGTCTACAGGAATCAGGTGACACCATAGTCTTGAACCTAAATCCTTTTAATGTAGATCGCAAGTACATGCCACTCACACAACTCTTCCTCTGCAAGTGATTCTGTGGTTCGGTGCGTTTCCGCCATACACCATTACCTGAATTTCATGAGTGCTCTAGAGAATTCGCCTAGATTCTCATAGGAAGCGGCCTCCACCTCCATACCCATATAGGTGAATTCCATCAAGTGTATGTAGCAACTGTATACACCACCAAATATATGGCTATGGATCCATTAAGAGTTCTAAAAACTCATCCTTCTACGTTGTTGCTCGCACTGTACACCATAGAAGGGGCTCATATAACTCAGTGCAATCGTCTACCTCGTGTCTTGTTGTTTACCCATTGAACCTATCTCATGGGATCTCCACTTGTATAGGTTGGGTTACCGACACTGGCAGCTCATATATTAGGCTCAGCCTCATTCCCTTCGATGTATCATTGACTAACTTTTTAGATAGTCCTTTAGTCAGAGGATCTGCTAGATTCTTTTCTGACCTCACAAAGTCAATAGATATGACTCCATCACGCAACATATGTTTCACTATGTTGTGTCTGAGTCTAATATGCCTACTTTTACCATTATATATTTTACTTTTTGCTTTCGCTATAGCTGCTTGACAGTCACAATGAATAGACACGGCCGATACAGGCTTTGGCCACAATGGTATATCAGCTAAGAGATTTCTAAGCCATTCAGCTTCTGATCCAGCCTTTCTAAGGCAATAAACTCGGATTTCATAGTCGATCGAGCAATACATGTCTGCTTGGTGGACTTCCAAGAGACTGCTCCTCCACCCAAAGTGAAGACATATCCACTAGTGGATTTTGTCTCATCTGAATCACTGATCCAGTTAGCATCACTATATCCTTCTAATACAGTAGGATAACTATTATAATGTAAACCATATGTCATATTACCTTTTAGGTATCGCAAAATTCTAGACAATGCATTCCAATGTTCTTTTCCAGGGTTATGTGTATATCTACTTAGCCTTCCTACTGTAAAAGCTATGTCAGGTCTAGTGCAATTTGTTAGATACATGAGGCTACTAATTATTTTAGAATATTCCAATTGAGACACACTATTTTCTGTATTCTTCATGAGAGTCACACTATAATCATAAGGAGTACTAACAGGTAAACAGTCAAAATGGTTAAACTTTCTCAATATCTTCTCAATGTAATGAGATTGTGATAATATAATAACACCATTTTTCCTGGTTACTTCAATACCCAAGATTACACTTGCCTCTCCTAAGTCTTTCATGTCAAACTTAGATGACAAGAATTTCTTAGTTGCATTAACTAATTTAATATTAGTTCCAAAAATAAGCATGTCATCAACATAAAGACATATGATAACATAATCATTTTCAGAAATTTTACTATATACACATCTATCTACATCATTTATATGATAACCATTTGATTTTAAAACACCAGCAAATTTTTCATGCCATTGTTTAGGAGCCTGTTTTAAACCATATAGTGATTTAATTAGTTTACATACTTTATTTTCTTTACCTAATATCTTATAACCCTCAGGTTGCTCCATATATATTTCTTCTTCTAAGTCTCCATTTAGGAAAGCCGTCTTAACATCCATCTGGTGTACCACTAGTTTATATATGGAGGCTATCGCTATTAAGACTCTAATAGTTGTAATCCTAGTTACAGGGAAATATGTATCAAAATAATCTATTCCTTCCTTTTGTTTAAAGCCTTTCGCTACCAACCTAGCCTTAAACTTATCGATAGTTCCATCTGATTTTAGTTTCTTTCTAAACACCCATTTGCAGCCTATTGGTTTGTTACCAGGTGGTAGATCTACAAGTTTCCAAGTATTATTAGATAAAATAGATTCTAACTCATCATTTATTGCTTCCTTCCAAAAGGTTGCATCTGGAGAGTTAATAGCTTCTATATAAGTCGTAGGATCATCTTCTACTAAGAATATGAAAAAACCATCTCCTAGGTTAGTTTCTCTTCTAACTCTAATACTTTTTCTTGGTTGTATCTCTTCTACTACTTTCTCGTAAGCATTTTTACTAGTAGACGCAATATCTGATTCATTAACTTTTTCTATTCCTATAGATTTAGATTTCATAGGGAATACGTTCTCAAAGAACTCTGCATCCCTAGCTTCTATAATTGTATTAGGATTTAGAATATTATCCTTAGTTTTTAAAACTAGAAACCTATAGGCCGCACTGTTTTGTGCATACCCTATAAATACATAATCGGTTGTTTTAGGACCTAATTTTCTTTTCTTAGTTTCAGGCAATCCTACTTTAGCAAGACACCCCCACACTTTAATATATTTATAACTAGGAATATGATTCTTCTAAAGTTCATATGGTGTTTGTTCAGAAGATTTAGATGGAATCCTGTTTAGGATATAACAAGCAGACAGAATTGCTTCTCCCCACATATTTGAGGGTAAGCTTGAACTATTTAACATGGCATTCATCATTTCTTTTAAAGTTCTGTTCTTACGTTCTGTTATTCCATTTTGTTCTGGTGTATAAGGAGCTGTAGTTTCGTGAATTATTCCATTCTTTTCACATAATTCTCTAAATTGAGAAGATTCAAATTCACCTCCTCTATCTGTTCTAAGTCTTTTAATTTTTATATTTAATTGATTTTCAACTTCAATTTTGTATTTATAAAAAGCATCTAAAGCTTCATCTTTGTTCCTTAATAGATATACTCTAGTGAACCTAGAGTAGTCATCTACAAAAGTTATATAATATCTTTTTCCTCCTCTAGACATGTGATTTCTAAAATCACCTAAATCACTATGTATCAACTCTAATAGAACAGATGATCTTTCTATTTGTTTAAAGGGTTTTCTAATAAATTTTGATTCTACACATGTTTCACATTTTTCAAACTCATCATTAGATATATTAGGTAATAAATCTAATCTTTTCATTTTCTTTAAAGATGCCACATTCACATGACCTAATCTATTTTTATATTCTTTCCAGGAGGGCGGTAACTTTTCTATTAACGCTCCTGACAGAAACACCTCATCCAACTTAATTCCTTCTGTCGATAGTTCGTGAATTAGACTTTGAAAGTCATGAATCTAATTTATGACAGATTTATCGTCTATCATTTCATAGTGAAGGAATCGTCTATCATTTCATAGTGAAGGAAATTAGCAATTGCATGTTTCTTAGCGCCTGCATCTTCTAATATATATTTCTTTTCTAAAGCAATCCATATGTCTTTAGCAGAGGCGTAAGAAGCATACACATCATATAATTCGTTGGATAAAGAGTTTAGAATATAATTTTTGCAATTATTTTCATCTGTTACTTCATTTTGATTTGCTAGATCTATAGTAAATGATTCAGATAAAATGTATGAAACTTTTAGGGTGGTAAGAGCGAACATCAATTTCTGTTTCCACCGTTTAAAGGATTGTCCAGCGAACGGTTCGATTTTGGCTAACTCAGTAGAAGCATTTACTGTTACTGTAGCCATAGTCTATGTAATTCAACAAAATTTGATTTCAAGATTGTTGGATAATATGTTGAATTAAATAGACTATAAAATCGAGAACCAAAAAGGAAAATAAATTTAGAGAAAGAAAAACTTATTGAATTGAGTCGAGGCGTGACTGAGTCACTCGGCTTGAAATCGAATTTGCTCCCCTTGGACAGCGTCCCAAGTGCAACAGGTTTCCAGAGCAATCGACCTCCAGGATACAACGACTATGACCCGGTCCCAGCGGTGCACTCACTATACACGGGCTCGAACCACTTGCATTTTAATCCGAAAGTGCTGAGTTGACTCAGCAATGAACTCAGTAATAATGGTAAAACCGTATCAAAGAGAGTTTTATAAGACAGTATTTTTTCGTATTTTGAAACTGGAATCGGAAGTCTTTATATAGACTCCGAAATGGTGCATAAGCACCCTTTACAAAAGGTTATGTCCGTTGGGTTTAAACCCAACAGGGGCGACCATCCGGAAGAGAAACATCTCTCTGGTTTAAAACGAAAAGGCGCAAGTGCGAGTACACTCTCGCACACACAGTCCTGCGAGTACCCATACACACACACCCACGCGAGTACACTTACACCGCACCCGCACCCGCACCCGCACCCGCGCCCAGCCCAGCCCGTCCCGTCCCGTCGCGCACACGGACGCGGACTCGGCTCGGCTCGGCTCGGCACGGCACGGCTCGGCTCGGCGCGCGCGCGCCCGTGTGTGGTTAATGACATAGATTAGAGCTATTGGCATAGCCCCCCCCCCCCCAGGACCAAATTCACATGCCCCCTGAAAGGGGCTCAAGCCCTAGGCAAAAAGTCTATCATATAAACAAGAGAATTTCTCTTGTCAAATCCGATGTGGGACAAAACCAACACCTCAAAAACACCAAAATTTAAATGTGGAGGGAAAATACCGAAATTTAAAAATTCAAAAATTTAATATTATTTTAAAATAAATACAACAACCCCAAGAGAAGCCAACACAGTAGCTGATGGCTTGGCCCGGCTAGATAGCGCAACACAGTAGCTGATGGCTTGGCCCGGCTAGATAGCGCAACACGGTCCTATACTACTTTCCTCTCTTCGGCCATGCTTCCCGCTACCATCAAAGGTCTCATGTTTCTTGACAGAGTCAGGCTCGGGTCCTTACGCCTGTCCTAAGCCTAAGCTGGGCTTTTTGTTTTTCCCTTTTCCCTCACATGATAGGCGGGCCCTGTTTTTGTTTCCGGTCCCGCCCAAAATATTTCTTGTACGCCTTTCTGGCCTTTGCTGATTAATGCATATATTTTCTAAATAAAAAAAAAACATCTATTATAATAAAAATATTTGAAGTACAATCATTAAGATACCTCTTTTGAATATCCAAAACTACATTACCCAACCAACGAGAAAGAATTTAATTTATCACCAATTAAAGATGATAGAAAATTCCTAACACAATCCTAGAAAAAAACAATCCAAGAAACCAGCATTGTAGATCATCACCAACTCAAATGTGAGGATTTTGGTAGCAGAAGACTTTTGTTCTTTGTCTGCTACAAAATCCCTTATTTATTCTTCTTTCTCCTTTGGATTAAACAAAAAGAAAAAGAAAAAAAAAAGACCAACATTGGTTAGAACTCTCACTACAGGCAAAAGGCACTTTTCTCTCTTTTTAACCTTGCTTGCCAAAAGACCAAAATACCCCGTACACACGGGGCCAAATAAAGCCACTTAAGCCTACACATGTGGGTCCCACATCCACATGATGAGGGACGCAACCATTCTTGCCTATTTTGCTGATGTGGTTTGATGTTTCAACCGTCCGATAGGTTGCAAAGACATTAATTCCGGTAAATCTAGTTAGGTCAATCTTCCTTCATCTCAGTATTAAAAAACTACAGCAGTCATGTGGTCCCAAACATCCCAGTGTACTGAGACCTCTTATTTAAGAGGTTCGTCTACCCATCTGCCTGTATGGTTCAGCCTGCTAGGCCATCTGTGATGTATGGCTCAGTCTACTGGCACCTGTCTACAATATCATATCCACACCTCATATATATGAGATCGGTTCCTGGTCCACAAGTCAGGATATTGGTGGATTCCTCTGATTGTGCGGCCAACTGTGATCGATGTACAATTTCTTACATCCACGCCATCGACCTGTTTCACCAGATCATTTTAAGCACGATCAAAAAAATGCAGTGGATCAAAATTCAGGTGGACCACACACAGGAAAGAGTGGTGATATTGACCCTTACAAACTTATTGTGGGCCACACAAGTTTTGGATGAATATGATGTTTTTGTGTTCCCTTCATCCACGTCTTCGTGAATTTATCAACCGGTTGAATGGCAAATAATAATTGCGGTAGCCACTAAGAAGTTTTTAATGGTGGAAGTTCAATCACCACTGTTTCTTGTGGTGTGGCTCCACCTGAGTTTGGGATGATCTGCTGTATTTTTAGATCATATCCTAAAATAAGTTGGAGAAGTGGATGGATAGTGTGGATATAAAATAAATATATTAAGATAGGCCCCATTGTCAGGGATCCACCGAATCCCCGTTCCTATTTTGCTAATCAACTTGGTCACAGTTAGAGTTGGGCGTCGAGTCGGACCGGGTTAGGGCTGACCTAACTTGATCTGGTTTTAAAATAGGCTTGACCCAAACTTGACCCGACTTAGTACTGAGTCCATCATGCCTAACCCGATCCGAGTCTGAGTCTAGCCTAGACTAATTTGAACTGAGTCGGGTCAAGTTGGCACCGAGTCGGATTAAGAGATGAGATAGAGAGGAGAGTGATGATGGTGGTGGGTGACTATTGGGCTTGGAAGAGGGAGGGAGTGGAGAGGGGAGAGAGAGGAGGAGGGTGGTAATGGTGGTGGGTGGTTGCCGGGCTTGGAAGAGTACAATGAGGGAGGGACAGAGAGAGTTTGGGATCGAATCAAGTTCGGGTGCGAATGCAGCGAGTAGGGTTAGAAATACTTAGAAATTAAGATTTTTATTTTTTATTTTATATATATATATATATATATATATATATATATATATATATATATATATATATATATATATATATATATATATATATACACACTCGAATCTGAGTCGAGTCGGGTTTTGGATCGAGTTGAGTCTGACCAAATCGAGTTGCATCGGGTTGAGTTATTGGGTAACTCGGACTTGACTCGTTTTGAGTTCAGATTGGGTGAAGCCTACTCGGTTTGACCTGACTCACCCATTCGGTTCGAGTCGAGTCGGGTCTAAATGACTCGACGAGTCAACTTAGGTGAGTCAAGTCGTCCCGTGCCCAGCTCTAGCCACAGTGTTAGAAGCAAATCAAACCACACAACCAATGGGCCTTAACAAGTAGATGGACCATATCGTTGATTTGAATTATTTTTCTTTAAACAGTATTGACCGTCCACACCAAAGGCCATGGATCTAATGACTAATATTTGTCACGATTTCACGGTAGCCCATGAAATGTGTGCTGAACCTAATAAACAATTTACAATGACAGATGGGCAGTTTACCTGCTTTTCCATCACATGGATGAAAAGGTTCCCAGCAACCGAGCATCTCACATCATTCAACAAGTGCTTTATATGCTTTTTCTTTTTTCTTTTTGTTTTTACTTCATCTTTTTCAAAATAAAAAGTGCTTCATAGCTGGCCTTGTCTATTTCTGTCTTTTGACTGATTGGAGGAGTTATTTTCCATCCTCCTCTTTCTACGAGCTTAGAGTTACTGTGGAAGCCATCCTCCTTCTTTCTCTTTCTAAAAGCTCTCCGCTCATTTTGGTACGCTTCCTTCTATCGTTTTATCATAGTTATAAGAGAAGGGATGTCAAACAATGGTAACATCTCACCCATAACCAGCTGTATATGAGAAAGCCATACAACTAGCTGCTTGTATTTTAAGAGAGTTGTCTCATTGTAAAAAGGGGATGCCTGATGATTTTTGGGCCATCACATACAACGTTACTCTTTTTTTTTTTTTTTCAACACACACCCCCACGCGCTTACGCTAGTGGAATTTCACCGCCTATGGATACTCGAACCCTTGACCGGGAGTTGAAACTCCCGAGAGTCTACACCCGAGCAAGAGTGAGGATCCCACATAGTTGTTTGATGTTTCGACTGTCCATGGTGTTCAAAGTCGTTAATTCCATTAGATCTAGTCAATCTTCTTTGATCATCAATCCACAAAAACTGCAACAATAAGGTGGTCTTAAACATCCGTTACTCGACTCATCTTTAATGAACAATACCGTCCATCAATTTCTGCAAGCGGACGATTTAAATCATCTGATATTATGATTTTTCACCGGTAAGGTCATGCCGTAGGGTGCACCCCTATGCATGTGTTGTATATCCACTCAATCCATCCATTTTGCCTGATCATTATAGGGCAAGAGCCCAAAATTGAATCCGATCCAAATCTAAGATGGACCACACTATGGGAAACAACGGTGGTTGACCATTAACACCTCTTGGGTCACAAGAGTTTTTGGATCAAGCTGATATTTGTTTTATCCACTCCGTCCATCCATGACTCTTTTGGATTTTTATCTTTGTTTCTTTTGAAATAGGTCCCCAGCAGATGAAACTGACTCTGTCAGTTTCGCAAATGACTGTCTTTGTCGGTGGCCTTCAAAAGGGACAGTCAGAAACAAATGCTATCCACGAGCAGACATGTTCGTGCCGATCTGATGGTTAGGATCATCTGATCGGTGTTATTTCATAACAGTAGGGGATCTACCACATGGATTATCAAATGAACGGTCAGGATCACCTTACAATGCAGATCCGTGTATGTTGCTAATGAGCGATTGACCCATCTTAGTTAATCTGGGACTTGCCAAAAATTGGGCGAACTTGAAGTAAACATTTAGTCCATTGACATGAATCTATCGTGGGACCCACCACATGGGTTGTGTACAATTCCGAGGACAGAATCACGGGCATTTGTGGGAGTCGGACTCAGTAGTGGCCCTCCAGTACCGAGATGTCAGTATTGGTCGTTGTTGTGGACCCACTATTGATATATGTGTTTTATCCACTCCGTCCATCCATCTGCCTGCATGGCTCAGCCTGCTAGGCCATCTATCTACATTATCTGCATGTTGTATGGCTCAGTCTACTGCCACCTGTATACAAACAATATCATATCCACACCTCATATATATATGAGATCGGTTCCTGGCCCACAACTCAGGCTATTGGTGGATTCCTCTGATTGTGCAGCCAACCGTGATGTACTTTTCTTACATCCACACCATTGATCTGTTTCACCAGATCATTTTAAGCACGATCAAAAAATGCAGTGGATCAAAATCTCAGGTGGACCACACCACAGGAAAGAGTGGTGATATTGACCCTTACAAACTTATTGTGGGCCGCACAAGTTTTGGATGAACCTGATATTTTTGTGGTCCCTTCATCCACGTCTTCGTGAATTTATCAACCAGTTGAATGACAAATAATAATTACTGTGGCTACTAAGAAGTTTTTAATGGTGGAAGTTCAATCACCACTGTTTCTTGTAGTGTGCTCCACACGAGTTTGGGATGATCTGCTGCATTTTTCATATCATGTCCTAAAACGAGCCGGAGAAGTGGATGGATAGTGTGGATATAAGATAAATATATTAAGATAGGCCCCATAGTCAGGGATCCATTGAATAGTTGTTCGTATTTTGCTAATCAAAATAGGTTTGACCCGAACTCGACCCGAGTCGGTACTAAGTTCAGCATGCCTAACCTGATCCAAGTTCGGGTCTAGCCTAGACTAATTCGAACTGAGTCTGACCCGATCAAAAGTACTGAGTCAGGTCGAGTTGACACTAAGTTGGATTAACAGATGAGATAGAAAGGAGGAGGGTGGTGACGGTGGTGGGTGGCTGTCGGGCTTGGAAGAGAGAGGGACTGGAGAGGGGAAAGAGAGGAGGAAGAGGAGGGTGGTGACAGTGGTGACGGTAGCTGTTAGGCTTGGAAGAGGAGGATGAGGGAGGGACAGAGAGATTTTGGGATCGGATCAGGGTCGAGTGCGGATGCAGTGAGTAGGGTTAGATATACTTAGAAATTAGGATTTATTTATTTATTTTATTTTATATATATACTCGAATCTGAATCGAGTCGGATTTCAGATTAAGTCGAGTCTGACCGGATCGAGTTTTGGGTCGAGTCGGGTTGAATTACTGGGTAACTCGGACTCGGCTCGTTTTGAGTTCAGATTGGGTAGAGCCTGCTCGGTTTGGATTGACTCACCCATTCAGTTCGAGTCGAGTAGAGTCGGGTCTGAATGAGTCGATCGGGTCGGGCGAGTCAAGTTGTCCCATGCCCAGCTTTAACCACGGTGTCCGAAGTAAATCAAACCACACAACCAATGGGCCCTAACAAGTAGATGGATCATATTGTTGATTTGAATTATTTTTCTTTAAACAGTATTAACCATCCACACTTAAGGCCATGGATCTAATGACTAATATTTGTCACGATTTCATGGTAGCCCATGAAATGTGTGCAGAACCTAATGAACAATTTACAATGACAGATGGGTTGATTACCTGCCTTTAGCTCAGATGGATGAATAGGTTCCCAGCGACCGAGCATCTCACATCATTCAAAAAGTACTTTATATGCTTTTTTCTTTTTTCTTTTTGTTTTTTCTTCATCTTTTTCAAAGTAAAAAGTGCTTTATAGCTGGCCTCATCTATTTCTGTCTTTTGACTGATTGCAGGAGCTATTTTCCATCTTCGTCTTTCTACAAGCTTAGAGTGATTGTGGAAGCCATCTTCCTGCTTTCTCTTTCTAAAAGCTCTCCGCTCATTTTGGTACGCTTTCTTCAATCGTTTTATCATAGTTATAAGAGAAGGGATGTTATACAATGGTAGCATCTCACCCACAACCGGCTGTATATGAGAAAGCCATACAACTAGCTGCTTGTGTTTTAAGAGAGTTGTCTCATTGTAAAAAGGGGATGCTTGATGGTCAGATGAGGATGATTTTTGGGCCATCACATACAATGTTACTCTTTTTTCTTTTTTTCCTTTACGTTTACTTTTATTTTTATTATTTTTTATTTTTTACACACGCACACACACCCCCACACACTCACGCTAGTGGAATTTCACCACCTATGAGTACTCAAACCCTTGCTTGGGAATTGAAACTCCTGAGAGTCTACCACCCAAGCAACATACAACTTTACTCAAACCCATGAGCTTACCGGTGAAACTCCTGTGAGTCTACTGTTAAGCCAAGAGTAACTGATGTTGTTTGATGTTTGGACTGTCCATACATGTTCAAAGTCATTAATTCCATTAGATCTAGTCAATCTTCTTTGATCATCACTATACAAAAACTGCAACAATAAGATGGTCTTAACCATCCGTTACTCGACTCATCTTTAATGAACAATACCGTCCATCAATTTCTGCAAGCCACTAAATGGACGATTTAAATCATCTGATATTATGATTTTTCAAAGCTGTCTGTGAAGAGCAAGTTGGACCTGATGCACGTACGGTTCGGATAGTTGATTTGGATGGCAGTGATCCAAATTGCAGCTATGTGCATGGCAAGGTTTCCATACATAAAGCCCACTATATTATTTCTCAACTAGAATGTATATTTCAACTAGACGTCAAGGGTTCAAATATCCATTGCTGTAAAATTCCACTGTGGTGTGAGTGCATACGTGTGTTAAAAAAAAAAAGTGTGGTTCTATCATTTAGATTTTTTTTTATTAAGTTTTTCATGGTGATCAGGAGTGGATTAAATATAAGTGAGTTTTATAAAATACTATCTCATTATTAATATTGTTTTTATACCCCAATACCTTTTAAAATTAACTTTTCATTAAACTACCTTATTAATCAAGATAAACTTCCTTAAAATTAACTTCAGTTAGTTTTCTTTCAATTCTATCTTTGTTTTTTTTTTTTAATTTTTTTTATAAATAATAAATAAAATGTCAAAAATGGCCACCGAACCATTAACTTAATTACTTGAATGTAAACATTGACTTCCAGAGCAAGCGATCAATTCATAATGTTAATTTGCCCACCAATCAATTCATAAAATCACACAATCTTGGATTATGGAAAAACATGAATATCAACTTGATCCAAAACTTTTTGCCCCTCAAGAAGTTTCGAATGGTAGACATTCATCTTCGACTTGAACAATCTTGTAGCCCACTTAATGAAGGGTCTTTTTAAGTTTTAGGCTCAGCACAGGTCAAGTGGGGTCAACATGATGAACGGCCCACGTCTATCATCCAAATGGGCCAAATCTGATCTTTGAGAGAGTGCTTGGTGGACAGAGACTGAGACGGGATATGGTGGGGAGAGAGAGAGAAAGATTGGGATCGCAGATTATTTGCACCCCAGCCTCACCCAAAGCGGTCGGCCATTGCCGTAGGGTGCACCCCTATGTATGTATTGTACATCCACTCAATCCACCCCTTTTGCCTGATCATTATAGGGCAAGAGCCCAAAAATGAATCAGATCCAAATCTAAGATGGACCACACCATGGGAAACAACGGTGGTTGACCATTAACACCTCTTGGGTCACAAGAGTTTTGGATCAAGTTGATATTTGTTTTTTCACTTCATCCAAGTTGTATAACCATATCAACCATTTGGATGACAAATAAAAACGATGGTAACAATACAGCAGGCCTTAGGATGTTTTTAATGGCAGAGCATTTTAACCACTACTATTGTTTCTTGTCGTATGGTCCACCTAAGATTTGGATATCTTCCATTTTTGAGATCATGCCGTAAAATGAGTTGACAAATGATATAAAATGGATTAGTTGACAAATGATATAGAATGGGTTGTGTATTTGTTTATGACTAAGATGGACCGAAGAAAAAAAGCTAAGAAGGATCGAACACATTCAACATAGTTAACCGGTTGAGAAATCTGGTCGATAGGTCAAAATTCCTTCAAATTTTCTAGATTGCTTGCTAATTGAATTCCACCATTTTAGAGAAGTCAAAATACTGTTTGGCAGGTTGAATTACTGTTCCAAATTACTTACTGGCTGACTTCTACCAATTTAGATAGGTCGGCAGATCTTGTCAACAACTTAAAATCCAGTTCAATAGCTCGATAGGTCAAAATTAATAGAATTTTCAGTTTATATCTCTGGATACGTTTTTGTTATTTGGACTTGTTGACGATAGGTCGACGAATGTGATAAATTTATGCCATTTTCTGAATTTGTCTCCTAGCTTGATTAAAATTCTTTGATTACATTTTTGGGGTTTGTTTAAGTTATGTAAAGGAGTTAAACTCATTTTTATTATGGATTTAATAAATAAAAAATTTAAGAAATTTCTTCTTTTCTCTCGTGGATTCGAGAAACCTTTTGTGAATTCAAGAGTGCCTTGTGGATTTAAAGTACTTATCAATCAAGGAAGACGGTAATTGACCTCATCACATTCTTCCCTATGTCAGTTGGTATTAGAGTGAGGCTTTCTCCTCGGATTTATGACTTCTAACGGCGGATCGGGCAACTTTCCCATGGATGTTGCTCCATGAAATTTTCCATTAACAGCAACAATTTTCAAAGCGATGTATCGAGAGAATCGGCAAGTCATGTATGGGTTACAGGCTGTCATCGATCACATGACAAAGGCTCTATGGTAGCCTAGTGTTTGTGGCGGTGATGCTCCCGGTAGGCATGAAAATTCATAATCATGCTGATCACAAGGTGATAACGACAGTAAATAGCAAGATCACGCCTGAGGATGTGTGATCCAACGATGAGGAGATCAACGACATGATCCTCCAATGTCCCCGATAAGGTGACGATCAGGTAGATCAGACGAATCAAAAATTTAGGATGAAAGTTGATCTTCCTAACTTCAATGGCCAACTTCACATTGAGGATTTTCTCGATTGGCTTTCTGAAGTTGCGCGATTCTTTAACTATATCGAAATTCCTGAAGTGAAGAAAGTTAAGCTTGTGTTTTACAAGTTGAAGAGTGGAGCTTCCACTTGGTGGAAGTAACTTCTGCTAGCATGGATAAGATAAATGAAAACATTAATCTGCACATGGCAATGGATGAAGCAGTTGCTATATTCGTGATTCTTACCTAGCGACTATAATAAGGTATTGTTCCAACAATACCAAAATTTTCGTCCGGGTAGTCGATTAATGAGAGATTACGTAGAAGAATTCCTCTACTTGGCGGTACGAAACGATTTGGTCAACAAGTCACCTGATT
Source organism: Magnolia kwangsiensis (assembly GCA_037074715.1). Taxonomy (NCBI): domain Eukaryota; kingdom Viridiplantae; phylum Streptophyta; class Magnoliopsida; order Magnoliales; family Magnoliaceae; genus Magnolia; species Magnolia kwangsiensis. The sequence goes on along the minus strand of CM073571.1, from coordinate 191,068,058 downwards.
CAATGGCGGGTTACGTGTTGTGATCCAGGATCAGGTTTAAATGCATCGCATGTGGACAATGAATGAAGCACTCAAGTTGGCCACCCAAGCGGAAGCATATAGTTTGAGCATCCTTACACACAAACATATCCTAACACTAAGGTCGTTGCGGCGGGTCTGTCCTATGGACCTTCATAGGCCAAAGGGAAAGAACCTGTTGGGGGCGCACTCAATATCCTACCCCCGCAAATCGAGATTTAGGAAGTGAGCAAGTTAAACCCCAAAGGGTTGTGACCATTGCTGCTGGTCTAAGTATGATCCTGATCTCCTATGGTCGATCAAGGCCTACCATTTCTATCATTGTGGCCAACCAGGTTACTTATTAAAGACTTGCCTCTAGTGGCGAGTGCCTAACCTCGCCATCAATGATGGTAGTACTAAAAACATTGATGAAGACCCAGATTTTGATGAATTAGAGCACGTCACAGATGATGACATAGATTATGCAGATTGGGTACTGTAGGATCATGGTGAGTCACTCATTGTAAGACGACTATTGCATGCACCAAGGAGGAAGGTAGACCCCACAATAATACAACATCTTTCGAACTAAGTGTACATTGAATCGAAAGGTTTGTGATACGATTATTGACAATGGGAGCAATGAGAACATTGTTTCTAAGGTCATGGTGGAGAAATTGCATCCAAAAATGGAGCGTCATCCCTCCCCGTACATGATTGGTTGGATTAATTAAGAAGGTCAATGAAATGAAGGTAACTGAACAATGCACGATTTGCTTTTCAATTGGCAAATATTATAAAGGCTAAGTCATATGCGACATTGTTGACATGGAGTTCTTTCATACTTTACTCGGTCCTTCGACCATGACGCCACTCATAGAGGATGAGGTAATGAGTACATTTTCTTTAAGGACGTTTGAAAAAATTTGGCCCCTATCAACGAAGAAGAGCCTCCTAAAACTAGACAATCAATAACCATACGACTAAGAAGAGCCACCTAAAACTTTTAGAGTAGAGGGGATTTCTCTCCTAACTATATGGGACTTTGTGGATGAATCTAAAGAAATGAAAAAAAAAATTATTCATTAATTGTAAGGGGAAAAAAACTTGAGATCACCATCATTTCCGAGAAACTAAAATCCTTATTACATGAATTCAAAGAAATTTGGCCCGACAACACTCCCAATGGATTGCCTCCTATACGGGATATTCAGCACTATATCGACCTTGTCCCAGGGTCCAACTTACCCAATTGTCCTCACTATCAGATAATTCCGAAAGAGTGTAATATGTTTTAAGGACAAGTGAATGAATTAATCTGTAATGGTTAATCCAAAAAAGCATGGGCCCATGCGTCATTCCAACACTATTAACTCCTAAGAAAGATGGGAGTTGGTGTATGTGTGTCAACAACTAGACAATCAATAAGATTACCATAAAGTACAGGCTTCCCATACCGTGGCTGGATGATATGTTGGACATGCTAGAGGTTGCAAAACTGTTTTCTAAATTAGATTTAAGGAGTGGCTACCATCGTATCCAAATATGACCTAGTGATGAGTGGATGATAACTTTTAAGACTAAGGAGTTGTATGAATGGTTGGTCATGCCTTACGATCTTTCGAACGCACCTAGTACATCCATGAGCTTGATGAATCAAGTTCTGAAACCATTCATTTGGTAGTTCGTAGTGGTCTACTTCGATTATATTTTGATATACAGTCAGGATGAAGCAAGCCATATGTAACACCTCAAATAGGCCCTTCAAGTGTTCATCGAAAATAAGTTATATCTCAATATAAAAATATACATCTTTTTAACTTGATATCTTACTATTTTTTAGTCTTGTTGTGATGTCCACATGCATTCGAGTGGATGATGAAAAGGTGAAAGTCATCAGGGAATGGCCAGTTCCAACAAACACTCCTGAAGAACGAAGTTTTCATGGGTTAGTGACATTTTATTGTCAATTCATGAAGAATTTCAACACGGTTATGTCATCGATCACAGATTATATGAAGAATGAACCATTTCAGTGGATTGATGAAGCTGATAAAAGCTTTGCTGAAATCAAGCACAGATGGTCCATTAGGCACTCTTGAATCCACAACAAGTTTCTCAAATCCACGAGGAAAAAAAAAATCTTAAAAATTTTATTGATTAAATTCATAATAAAAACGAGTTTAACCCCTTAAATAACCTTAAACAAACCCTAAAAATGTAACAAAGAGTTAAACAAATCCAGAAAATCACATAAATTTTTCGCATCCGTTGACCTATTGTTGACCGGTCGAGTCAACAGGTCGAAATAACAAAAAAAAAAAGTGTCCGAAGATTTAAATCAGAAATTCTATGATTTTGGACCCGTCGACCTGATTTGTATGTTGACGGGTCGAAAATCACAGATTATATGAAGAAGGAACCATTTCAGTGGATTGATGAAGCTGATAGGAGCTTTGCTGAAATCAAGCACAGATAGTCCATCAGGCACTCTTGAATCCACAACAAGTTTCTCAAATCCACGAGGAAAAAAAAAATCTTAAAAAGTTTATTGATTAAATTCATAATAAAAACGAGTTTAACCCCTTAAATAACCTTAAACAAACCCTAAAAATGTAACAAAGAGTTAAACAAATTCAGAAAATCACATAAATTTTTTGCATCCGTTGACCTATTGTTGACCGGTCGAGTCAACAGGTCGAAATAACAAAAAAAAAGTGTCCGAAGATTTAAATCAGAAATTCTATGATTTTCGACTCGTCGACCTGATTTGTTGTCCCGTTGAACTAGATTTTGACCTGTCAACAAGATCTATCAACCTATCTAAACTAACAGAAATTAGTCAGTAAGCAATCTGAAACAATATTTCGACTTGTTGAACGGTATTTCGACATGTTTAAAGGGGCAGAAATCAGCCAACAACCAATCTAGAATTTCTTACAGAATTTTGACTTGTTGACCAAATTCATGGATCGGTCAAACTACGTTAAGTATATTCGATCCTTCTTGGCTTCTTTTCTTCAGTCCATCTTATTCATGAATAAGTCTGCAACCTATTCTACATCAACACAACAAATGGACGGAATGAATATATAATACGGAAAGTTAAGCTCCACAGTCAAGGGTGCACTATGTTGGGTAAGGCCAGGCCGTACTTAATCCGCTCCCTGACTACTAACAGCCTACATAAGCCTGTTGCATAAGTAGCTAGGCAGGGCCTATCGTGGTGTTTGTGAGAAATCCACCCCATCCATCTGTCTTTTTAAATCATGCTAGGAAATGAAGCAAAAAATGAGATAGATCCAAAATTCAAGTGGGTTGTAGGATAGGAAAAAATGGGTAGGGAAATGCCTAACGTTGAAACCTTCCAAGGTCTATTATGATGTTTTATATGCCATCCATACCGTTCATATGATTGGAAACAAGTTCCTCATTTAATCACTCAAGTGCATGTATTCCATGTTCTCTCTACATAATTATTCATGACCTGTTCGATGGTTCCGGCCCGTAATTCCGAATTCAATAAGAAATTAATGTGGCAAAGTTCTATGGGCCTTGGCAAGGGAGAGAATAATCTAAAAGGTCGTTTTTCTTTAATAAAATCTTGATTTTATATATAGCAATAAAATGATACCTGAATCCATTTATTATCTCGAGTTTCAAGGCACATGGCACTTCCGCTTGGGTTGAGGTTGCCATTCGGCTCTAAGATGGACAAAGTAGAGTAAGGTCGTTTCTATTCGGATGAACTAAAAATACAAAAACATTAGCATGATCCAAAACTTTCGTGACATTTAACCCTCACATACAGTTTCCTATCATACAGCCCACTTGATTTTGGATTTGCCTCTTTTTTTCGCCCATGTCCTTACATGATATGGAAAAACGGATGGATGGGGGTGGATTTCTCACAACCATCATGGCGGACCTCACCTAGTTTTCCTATTGCGAAAAGTTCCCGTGTCAGGCTGATGCTGCTATTAGTGAAGGGCTACAAGTCAGTGCTCCGTGGGTCAAACCATGATTTATATGTTTTATCTACATTGCCCAACTATTATTCCATATTATTTGATGGTATATATAACCCCAAAAATGAGTCAGATCCAAATTTCAGGTGGACCACATGCAGGAAAACAGTGGTGAGAGAACACCATCATTAAAAACTTTCTGGGGAATACTGTAATGTTTATTTGCCCTCCAACCTGCTGATTAGGTCACACATACAGGATGAAGGAAAGCACAAGTATCAGCTTGATTCAAAACTTCCATGGCTTTTTAATGGTGGGCACTCAATGACTATTGTTTCCTATGCTGTGGTGCACTTGGGATTTGGATTTGGCTCTCTCTCTTTTTTTTTTTTCATGCTAAATGGATGGATGATATGGATAAAACGCATGCATCATGGTGGGGCTCATAGAGCACTGACGCCGGTAGTGCCAGTAGGCAATCTCATCATGAAAGAAGACCCTTGGTGTTTAAAAAATAAAAATAATTTTTAACAATAAATAAATCATAAATTTAGTATTACGTTTGAGTAATTAAGCTACATCATAAATGATGAACATCTTTGTTATTTTATGAAATAACATGCCGAAAATGGGAGAGAACTGATCGGAAGGTATCCTTCAACAATTATTTTGATTAATGAGGTGGCTTAATGAAAAGATAATTTTAAAAGTATTAGGATGTAATTACAATATGATTGAGGCAGTATTTTGTAAAACTCCCTAAATTTAACCAAGGAAGATTCGTTATGCAGGAGAGACCTGTAATTTCATTTTCACGGAACTATTTAAGGCATTGATGGTTGGAGAAAGGAATTTATTATTATTATTATTGATAAAAGTGGATTTGTGCCCATAAGGTGAAATATACCTAGCTAGGGAACCTCCCTACCATAGCCTTTCTAAGCTATATACGAAATATAAATAGTAAATTTACTTTTTTTTTAATAGTATCGTTTACTATGCGGCTTAACCATGTTTTTCTCCTAATTATTCTAAGCACTTTTCATGTTGAATACAACTCCTAAAGTTCAAAGGATGAAGAGTTATAATTCAACTAAAACTTACTATTTATAGTGAAAACGAAATTAAATATGAAATTCCACCATTGATATAATGGAATTTTGCAAATTCTGTGTGTGGGAAACTCAGCTTATGGTAAACCCAGCTTATGGTGTGTTGGTTAGCTAAAGTAGCTCATTCTACCTCAACATCATATATTTTACACCTGATAACTCATTTCAGATTATGAGATATGCCCGATCTAAGTCCAACGATCTGAATCACTCTTGTCCCGGGCATTTTTTGATCCATCTTACCCATGAAACTATCCATGACCCGCTCTACATCAATGAACCTGATATTTCTGTGGTCCTTACATCCAGGTCTTTATGAATTTATCAACCAGTTGAATGGCAAATAAACTTTGTGCTGGTCCCCAGGAAGTTTCTAACGGTGGAAGTTCAATACCGGCTGCTTCCTGTCGTGTGCTTTATTTGTGATTTGGATGATCTGCAGCATTTTTCAGCTCATGCCCTTAAATGAGCTGGAGAAGTGGATGGATGGTGTGGATATAAGACAAATACATCGCAGTGGGTCCAATAGTTAGGGATCCTTCGGAGCTCTGTCCCTATTCTGTAATCAAGTTGGTCAGAGTCTCCGAAACAAATCAAATCAGATAGACATTGTGTAGGAGTCCGTTTATTTCGTTTTAGCTAACCTTTCATCCGTCGCATTAGTATATATGTAACAGAAAACCACACAAAAATATTACTGATGAGATGATCCAATCTATCCTTTAGTCGGCCTTATCTTCTATATCCATCCGGTTTCCAATAATCAATGTGATTCTTTACAAACACAACCAATTCATGATGGTCCCTAATAAGTATATGGATCATATCGTTGATTCGAATTATTATTCTACAAACAATATTGACCGTCCACACTAATTAAAAGCCATGTATAATATTTGTGACGTTTTCATGGTAGCCTATGAAATGTGTGGTGAACCTAACGAACAATTAAGAAATTATTTCTCTTGCGTTTACAATGACAGATGGGTAGAGTGCCTGCTTTCCCCTCGGATGGATGGATAGGTTCCTAGCAACCGAGCATCTCACATCCTTAAAAAGTTCTTTATATGCTTTTTTGTTTTTTATTCATCTTTTTCAAAGTAAAAAGTGCTTTATAGCTGCTGCCTTAACTATTTCTGTCTTTTGACTGATTGCAGGAGCCATCTTCCATCTGCCTCTTTTTACGAGCTCTCTATTCATTCCGGTATGTTTCTTTCTCCCTCTTTATCATGACTTATAAGTAAATGATGATAGAGTGGCTAGCACCGACTTACCAACTTGCGTCTTTCTCAGAGTGATTGCAGAAGTCATCTTCCTTCTTTCTCTTTTTAAAAGCTCTCCGTTCATTCCGGTATGCTTCCTTCTACCATTTTGTATATCATATACTTATAAAAAAAAAGGGATGTTATACAGTGGTAACATCTCACCCGCAACTAGCTGTATATGAGGATGAGGATGATTTTTGGGCCATACGTAAACTTCCAAATTCACGAGGGTAAGGATGAATTTTGGGCCATATACATACAACGCGGTAAACTAGTTGTATTGTAGGCTCATTATACAAGTAGTTGCTTTGTACACGTGGCAATCCAAGCATGGACTTGAGCAGGGATTCATTAGAATCAGCTGTTGGATGGACGGCGCAGATACATCATATATATCACAATGGGGCCCAAAAATTTAAACTAATCCTTTTAAACCGGTTTTCCAAGCAAAAAATACAAGTACATTTTCAACGAGGGTAAAAAAGTAATTAATTATTACTTTTTTTAGGGCATTTAATTTGGATTTGGAAACTCAAACAGGAAAAGCCAAGAGTAGCTGATGTTGTTTGATGTTTGGATTGTCCATACGTGTCCAAAGCCGTTAATTCCATTAATTCCATTAGATCTACTCAATCTTCTTTCATCACTGTACAAAAACTGCAGCAATAAGGTAGTCCTAAGCATCCGTTAATCGATTCAGTCTTTAATGAACGATCTCGTCCATAAATTTCTGTAAACCGCTAAATAGGCAGTTTAAATCATTTGCTATTATGATTTTTCAAGGCTGCCTGTGAAGAGCAAGCTGGACCTAATGGACGGTCCGGATAGTTGATTTGGAAGCCAATGATTCCAATTGCAGCTATGTGCCATGGCAAGGTTTCCATGCATAGAGCCTTCTCATATAGCATGTGTGGTTCAACATGGGGTCATGAGTTCGAGCAATGGGGGGCATGTAGGTTTTTGTATTAAGAGATCGTCCCGATCGTTTGGCAGCAGTTGGGGTTTCAAATCGAGGGGGTTTTCAATCCCTTCTTTGAGGGGGTTTGTAATCCACGGTGAGAGTTTGGATTACACCTAAAATCATTTCAATAGTTTTAGGTATAAAAGCTGTGTCACTGTACATTATCATTCTATTGGGCACATGACCCACTAATGATGATTAACAGCATTCAAACATTGTCCATAAACATTGTCCATGTAAATCAGCACCATCCAAACATTGTCCATGTAAATCAACAATTAAAAATCATTGGTTAGTAAGCTAAACATGATCTTGTGCTTGTGGCCTATCCGAGACTTGGAATTTCATTATTTTCAGGCAAAGCATATATATTTCAGTGGGCTTATCACAACCATTGTGTCAAAAATTACATATCTCACTCCTTAGAGATATTAAAGTTGATTTGTTAATTAAATTCAAACCCTTGTAAATATACATGGATAGGTACTTTTGGATTAAAGTTGAGTCACAGTCCAGGGTGCCAAACATACCGGGAGAATTGCAAATCAAGGGGGTTTCTAATCCTGGGTTCCGAATCCAGGGTTTCCAAATCCACACTACAAACAGGCCAAAGTTGTTCATGGTGACTAGGAGTGGATTAAATTTAAGTGAATTTTACAAAATACTATTTAATTAATATCGTTTTTACTTCTTGGTACCTTTTAAATTAACTTTTATTAAACAAATTTATTAATCAACATAATTGTCAATGGCCTTCCTTCTATTAATTTTCTTTCATTTCTATCTTTTTTTTTTAATTTAATAAAATGTCAAAATGCCCATCGTACTGCTAACTTAATTACTTGAATGTAAATACTGACTTCGCAGATAGCACCAACGTGTACTGGTGTTGACGTGGCAAAGTTCTGTGGGCCTCAACATGATTATATCCACACCGTCCATCCATTTTGTCCGATCATTTTAGGACATGAGCCTTAAAAGGAGGCAAATCCAAAGCTTGAGTAGACCACGTTCAGAAAATAGTGCGGAGAATGATGCCCACTGTTGAAACTTGCTTAGGCCTACCATGATGCTAATTTTTCATCCAATCAATTCATAATATCAGGTATGAACAGCTATTACTGATCGAATTACCGGATTTCATAATTTTGTTTGTGCCCTAGTACTCTTTCCAATATTCGATGGGCTGCTTCTATACGCCTGTTGGCTTAAGAAGATGGATGAGTGTGAGAACAATTTCATAATGGATGAAAGTGTGTGGAAAAAAGAAAAACTAACCTTTTAACCACAACGGTCAAGATTATAGGCAGAGCGACTCACTTGCCCGAACTTCCAATCTGCTGTCGCACTACTAAAGTACCAAGGCGTACGTTAGATTCCCTTTGTTTGAATAAACGCTGCTGCGTATTAGTTAGTTTACATTACAAAGTCAACTAAGCTGGAACAAACCATCATGGTCACGACATGTTGTTTGTTGATAACGATTGAGGAGTTTGATGGAGTTCAGCTTACTTTATCCATAAACCTAGCTAGAAAGTGGTTAACGTTGGCTAAAAGTTCTTCAGTTTCCTTAAGAATGAAAGTCGCTATGAAGCCCTACTATTTTGATTCAAAAGGGAGACAGATGCTTGTGGGAAGCTGCCTTGGATATTAGGAATTCCTCAAACAAAAAAAAGAGAGGCAAATATCTTTCTATAAATAGATAGGAATGAGTGTACGATATAAGTAGGGAATAGATTCAAGACTTTTTGCCCCTCAAGAAGTTTTGAACGGTAGGCATTCATTTTTTAACTTGAACAACCTTGTAGCCCACCTAATTAAAGGTCTTTCTAAGTTTTGGCCTTAGCACAGGCCAAGTGGGGTCAACATGATGAATGGCCCACATCTATCATACAAATGAGCCAAACCTGATCTTTGAGAGAGAGCTTGGTGGATGGAGACAGAGGGTTGGGATACGGTGGGGAGAGAGGGAAAGATTGAGAGCAGATTTGGTGCTCCCCAGCCTCACCCAAGACAGTCCGCCCTTGCCGTGGGGTGCACCTCAATGTATGAGCCCAAAAATGAATCAGATCCAAATTTCAGATGGGCCACACCATAGGAAACAATGGTGATTGACCATAAACACCTTCCCATGGGTCATAAGAGTTTTGGATCAAGCTGATCTTTGTTTTTGCCCTTTATCCAAGTTGTATGACTTTATCAACAATTTGGATGGAAAATAATATTCAGGTGGTATGCTCCCACCTTTCTTTTTTTTTTAAAAAAAAAAAAAAAAAAAAAAAAAAAAAAAAAAAAAAAAAAAACCAATTTGGATGGAAAATAAACATTATGGGAACATTACAGCAGGCCTTAGGATGTTTTCAACGGTGGAGCATTTTAACCACTACTGTTTCTTGTACTATGGTCCACCTAAGATTTGGATATCTTTTATTTTTGAGATCATGCCCTAAAATGAGTTGACAAATGATGTAGAACAGGTCGCAGACTTGTTCATAACTAAAACAGACCGAATATATAAAAGAAGCCAAGAAGGATCGAACACACTTAGTATAGTTTGACTGGTTGACAAATTTGATCAACAGGTCGAAATTCCTCCAAAAATTCTACATTGCTTACTAGCTGATTTCTACTAGTTTAGATAAGTCCAAATATTGTTCGAAAGGTCGAAATATTGTTCCAGATTGCTTGCTGACTGATTTATGACAGTTTAGAGAGGTCGGCAAATCTTGTCAACAGGTCAAAATCTAGTTCGATAAGTAAACGGATCAAGTGGACAGGTCGAAAATCATAGAATTTTCGGTTTAAATCTCTAGACAATATTTTGTTGTTTCGACAGGTCGACGATGAGGAAAATTTATGCGATTTTTTGAATTTATTTCCTAGTTTGATTAGAACTCTTTGATTATATTTTTGAGATTTGTTTAAGGTTATTTAAGGGGGTTAAACTCACTTTTATTATGAATTCAATCAATAAACTTCTTAAGAATTTTCTTATTTTCTTTCGTGGATTCAAGAGTGCCATATGAATTTAAGGTATTTATCAATCAAGCAAGACGGTGATCAACTCATCACGTCCTTCCCTACATCAATTGGTATCAGAGAGAGGCTTTTTTCTCGGATATATGGCTTCTAACGACGGGTCAGGCAACATTCCTATAGATGGTGCTCCAGAGATTTTTTTTTTCTTAACAGAGACAGGTTTCAAAGTGACGCAGTGAGAGAATCGACAAAGGCTGCTAGCTGTCATCGATCGCATGAGAGAGGCTCTAGGGCAGCTCCATGTTCGTAGCAGTGATCCGCCCCGGTAGGTGTAAAAATTCGTAATCGTGCCAATCATAGGGAGATGCCAACAGTAAACTGCAGGATCATGCCTGAGGAGGTGGGATCCAGCGATGAGGAGATCGACGACATGATCCTCCAATATACCGAAAAAGGCGATGATCGAGTAGATCAGGCAGATCAAGAATTCATGATGAAAGTCGATCTTCCTAACTTCAATGCTAACTTCATATTAAGGATTTTCTCGATTGGCTTTCTGAAATTGAACGATTCTTTGACTATATGGAAATTCCTGAAGCGAAGAAGGTTAAGCCTGTGGCTTAAAAGTTGAAGGGTGGAGCTTAAGCTTGGTGGGAGCAGCTTCATCTCGCACGTATGAGATAAATGGAAGCACCAATCTACATATGGCATTGGATGAAGAAGTTGCCGTGTGCGCGATTCCTCTCTAATGACTATGATCAAGTATTGTTCCAACAATACCAAAATTGTCGGAGAGTAGTCGGTCGGTAAGAGATTATGTAGAAGAATTTTACCGCTTAGCAACATGGAACGATTTGATCGAAACTGAATCACTACGAGTTGCCCAATTCAATGGCGGGTTGCGTATTGCGATCCAAGATCGGATTCAAATGCAGCCCGTATGGATGATAAATGAAGCGATCAAGTTGGCCACTTGAGTAGAAGCGCAACTTGAGTGTCCCAATATACAGACTTATCTTATCATTAGGGTCACCGCAGCGAGTCTATCCTAGGGAGCTTCAAAGGCTAAACAGAAAGAACCTGTAAGGGTGCACTCAACCTCCCACACCCGTGAACCGAGATTCAGGAAGCGGGCAAGTTATACCCCAAAGGAGCGTGACCACTGTTGTTAGTCTGGGTAGGATCTCAAACCCCTATGGTTGGCTAAGGCTAGACCATTATTATCGTTGTGGCCAACCAGTTACTTATCAAACACTTACCCCCAACGACAAGTTTCTAACCTCGCGATGGTAGTTCTAGAAATGTCGATGAAGACTTAGATGTTGATGAATTGGAGCACATCATAGAGGATGAAGAAGATGAGGCAGATTGGGTTACGCTTGATCATTGTGAGTCGCTCGTCGTAAAGCGACTATTGTATGCACCAAGGAAAAAGGTGGACCCACAGCGATACAACATTTTTCAAATTATGTGTACGATGAATCGAAAGGTCTACGATGTGATTATCGACAGTGGGAGCAATGAGAACATCATTTTCAAGTTCATGGTAGGGAAATTACAGCTGAAAACGGATCGTTGTCCCTCCCCGTAAACAATCAGCTGGATTAAGAAGGTCAGTGAAACGAAGGTAACTGAACAATGAACTATAACTTTTTCAATTGGCAAACATTATAAAAGTCAAGTTGTATGTGGCATTATTGGTATGGAGGCCTGTCACATTCTACTTCGTCCTCCAACCATGACACCACTCATAAAGGATGAGATAATGTGTACATTTTCGTTAAGGACATCCAGAAAACCATACTAGCCCCTATGGACTTAGAAGAGCTACTCGTAACTTTTAAAGCGAAAGCATGTTCTCTCCTAACTATATGAGACTTTGTAGAGGAATCCAAAGAGACATGACAAACCTATGCATTAATTATAAATGAAAAAGAACTTGAGACCACCATCATTCCTGAGAAACTAAAACCCTTACTAAATAAATTTAAAGAAATTTGGCCTGACAACCTTCCCAATGGATTGCCTCCCTCATGGGATATTCAACACTATATTGACCTTGTCCCAGGATCCAGCTTATCCAATCATCCTCAATATCGGATGATTATGAAGGAGTGCGATATTTTATAAGGACAAGTGAAGTAGTTGATTCGTAAAGGTTTATTCCAAGAAAACATGAGCCCTTGCGCCATTCCTACCCTATAAACTCCTGAGAAATATGAGAGTTGGCACATGTGCATCGACAGCTTGACCATCAATAAGATTACCATAAAATACAAATTTTCCATAGCACAGCTAGACGATATGTTTGATATGCTAGAGGGTACAAAGTTATTCCTTAAATTAGATTTAAGTAGTGGCTACCATCAGATCCGAATATGACAAATTGATGAGTGGAATACAACTTTTAAGACCAAGGATGGGCTGTATAAATAGTTGGTCATGCCCTCCAGTCTTTTAAATGTGCCTAGTACATTCATGAGGTTAATGAACCAAGTTCCCAAGTCATTCATAGGGCGATTCGTAGTGGTGTACTTCAATAACATTTTGATATGCAGTTGGGATGAAGCAAACCATATGGAACACCTCAAACGGGTCCTTCAAGTGCTCACTACAAACAAGATTTATCTTAATAAAAAATGAAACCTTTTGACTGATAGCCTGCTATTTTTGGGCTTTGTCATGACGTCCACGGGCATCTGAGTGGACACTGAAAAGGTGAGAGCCATCAGGGAATGACTAGTTCTAATAAACATTTATGAAGTATGGAATTTTTATAGGTTGGTGACATTCTATTATTAGTTCGTGAATAATTTCAGCATCATTGTGTCACTGATTATAGATTGTATGAAGAAAGAACAATTTCAATGGACTAACGAAGCTGATAGGAGCTTTGTTGAAATCAAGCACAGATTGTCCATAAGGCACTATTGAATCTACAAGGCACTCTTGAATCCACAAGAGCTTTCTCAAATCCACGAGAGAAAATAAGAAATTTCTTAAGAACTTTATTGATTGAATCCATAATAAAAATGAATTAAATGTATTTAAATAATCCTAAACAAACCCTAAAGACAATCAAAGAGCTCTAATTAAATTATGAAACAAATTTAGAAAATCGCATAAATTTTTCATGTTTGTCGACCTGTCGTCGACCGGTCGAAACAATAAAAAAGTGTCCAGGTATTTAACCGAAAATTCTATGATTTTTGACATGTCAACCCGATATATCGACATGTCAAACTGGATTTCGACCTGTTGACAAAATCTGTCAACCTATCTAAATTGGAAGAATCAGTCAGCAGGCAATCTGGAACAATATTTCTACCTGTTGAACAAAATTTCGATCTACCTAAACTGGTAGAAATCGGCCAACAAGCAAATTAGAATTTCTGACAGAATTTCAACCCGTCGACCAAATTTTTCAACCCGTCGAAGAGTCTGTTCAATCCTTCTTGACTTCTTTTCTTCTGTCCATCTTAGCCATTAACGAGTCCGTGACCCGTTCTACATTAACAAAATAAATGGACGGAGTGAATATATAATACATACATCAAGGTAGGCCCCACGGTCAGGGCTACAATGTGTTGGGTGAGGTCAGGCCATACTTCATTCGCTCTCTGCCTACTGACGGCCTACAACAGCCTATTGCACAGGAAGTTAGGTAGGGCCTGCCGTGATGTTTGCTAGAAATCCACCCAATCCATCCGTCTTTTTAGATCATGTTAGGAAATGATGCAAAAAATGAGATAGCTCCAAAATTCAAGTGGGTGGCCAACAATGAGATAGCTCCAAAATTCAAGTGGGCTGCTATGATGTTTTATATGCCATCCATACCGTTCATATGGTTGGAAACAAGTTCCTCGTTTGATCACCCAATTGCATGTGTTCCATGATCTCTCTACACAATTAGTCATAACCTGATCGACGGTTCCCACCTGTAATTCTGAATTCGATGAGAAATTGATGTGGCAAAGTTCCGTGGGCCTTGGCAAGGGAGGGGAACAATCTAAAAACACCACTTTTCTTTAATAAAATCTTGATTTTAGATCTAGTAATAGAATGATACCTGAATCCATTTATGATCCTGAGTTTCAAGGCACATGACACTTTCGCTTGGGTCGATGTTGCCACTCAGCTCTAAGATGGATCAAAGTAGAGTGAGCTCATTCCTATTTAGATGAAATAAAAATACAAAAACATTAGCCTGATCCAAAACTTTTGTGACATTTAACCCTCACTATTTCCTGTCATGTGGTCCACTTGATTTTATATTTGCCTTATTTTTGTCCCATGTCCTAACATGATATGGAAAAATGGATAAATGGGGCGGATTTCTCACAACCTTCATGGTGGACCTCACCTAGTTTTCCTGTTGCGAAAAGTTCCTGCATTCGACTGATGCAGCTATTAGTGAAGGGCTACCAGTCGGTGCTTTGTGGGCCTAACCATGATGTATGTGTTTTATCTATATCATCCATTTATTTTTTTTTTCATATTATTTTAGGGTATAACCCCAGAAATGAGTCATATCCAAATCTCAGGTGGACCACACCCAAGAAAACAGTGGTAAGGGAACACCCATCATTAGAAACTTCCTAGGGTGTACTGTAATGTTTATTTGCCATCCAACCTGTTGATTAGGTCACATATACTTAGATGAAGGGAAAGCACAAGTATCAGCTTGATTCAAAACTTTCATGGCCCCCCAAATAAAGTTTTTAATGGTGGGCACTCAATGACTATTGTTTCCCATCATGTGTTCCACTTGAGATTTGGATTTCGCTCATTTTTTTTCTCACGCCAAATGGATGGATGATATGGATAAAACACATACATCATGGTGGGGCCTATAGAACACTGAGGCCCGTAGTGTCGGTTGGCAATCTCATTCCGAAAGAAGACTCTTGGAGTTTTTTTTTAAATTAACAATAAATAAATCATAAGTTACTTGGTGTTTAACTTTATCGATTTTATCTAAGTTCAAGTTCAGTTCATGAGGCATCGAGTAAAATTAGGCTTGTTATCTGCCCTAGCCAGAACGGTAGCATAACACCATCTATCATTAATGATGCTAAGCAAATACCATACAATTTAGTAGCCATATTAACAATGTATATGTTCCAATAACAACTCAGGTACATTAGGTGGACTATGAAGTAACATTGTAATCAAGTTGCTTTGTTCGTACTTTTTTTTTTTCACCATAGTTTTTTCATTCTATAAAACTCGCCCAAGTAACTTAAAACTCAGTCCGTCTAATAAGTTAGTACATGACATAGGTGAGTTTATAGAGAACTTAACGAATCTTGTAACAAAACTCAGATTAGATCTTTGTTTATGTTAGAGGTGGTGGGTTCAAACCTCCACTTTTTTTCTTTTTTTTCTTTTTTATTTATCAAACCTCATCACTCGATAAAACTCGACCAATGGCCCAAAACTTGGCAATCTCACAGAGTTAGTGAAAAACTCAGGTAAGTTTAAGGAAACCCAACCAGTCTTGTAATTAACAACTAGAGTCATATAGGAACTTGGCACAATTTCATGCTAATCCGAGTTCATGCATGACAAAGCCGAGTTCTGAGTTAACTCGCCAAGTTTCTTAGTAATGCATTAGGCTTAAAGGAAAATGATTGATAAATTAATGGAAATATGTTTGTTGAAGGAATTAATACTTGTGCAATTACTTTCTTGCAGCCAATTTAATTGCAATATTTCTACTTAGTTTTTCGTTTTTCCTCTTTCCCTTTACCTAGTTTTCAATTCCATTTTCATAAAGGGATGATACTATTTCACAGGGAAATGGCTGATGCTGTTGTCAGTGTTCTCCTGGATAATTTGCTGTCAATACTCATAACCGAAGGTCGTCAGCTAGGTGAGTTTGATGACCAATTTGTGGAAACAGAGAAGGAGCTTCAGTACATGCAGAGCTATCTCAAGGTAGCTGATCAGGTGAAGAGAAGAGATAGGAATGATATTCTCAAGACAGTAATGAGGGATTTAAGAGAGTTGGTATACGACGCTGAAGATGTAATGGCAGATTCTCAACTTCAATTCCAGAAAAAAGACGAAGGGTGTGCACCAATTTTTACAAGTTATTGCTTTCCTACTCATTTGAAATCCCGTCATCTGTTGGGAAAGCGGCTGAGGAATATAAATCAAGGGGTAAGGAAGGTGAAGGAGAATATGAATACTTACTTGCAAACAGCTCCTCACCAACCTGGCAAAGATGAAGATGGTGGGAATATGGGAAAGACCTACCCAATCCTGGTGCAAGAAGCTAAAATGGTGGGATTAGAAGATGACTCAATGAAGATTATAAATTGGATCTTAGAAGCGGATGGACCCTCAATGGTGATTGGAATAGCTGGAATGGGGGGAATCGGTAAAACCACACTTGCCCAAAAGATATGTGAGAGTGCAAGTGTGAAAGACTCTTTTAAGCACTTGCTTTTTGTTACTGTTTCTCAGGGTTTCAAATTGGATGAATTGCTGAAGAAAATGCTGGGGAAACTAAATGTAGAAGAAGGATCTATGAGGGGAAAGGATGTCCATGACCTGTTGGAAAGGCTTAAGGCTGAGTTAGATGGTAAGTACTTGATAGTTTTGGATGATGTTTGGGAAACAGATAAAAATGGATGGTGGGAAAGCTTGGAGTCCGCTTTGCCCAAAGTGAGTGGTAGCTATGTCATTGTTACAACAAGGAATGAGGAAGTTGCTAAATCCATGGGGACTACCAACCATCGCATACATCGTCCGCAAATTCTTTCGGGTGAAGATAGTTGGTCCTTATTCAGCAAAGTAGCTTTCGATGGAGGTAAGTGCACAAAGCCGGACTTGGTCGAAGTTGGCATGGAGATTGTTGCCAAGTGCAAGGGGCTTCCTTTGGCAATCAAGGTTGTGGGTGGAATGATGGCACAGAAAGGTGATTCCATCCATGAATGGAGACGAATATCAGAGCACCTAAAGGAGGAGTTGAAAATCAGCAAGAAAGATGAGCCAGTGATTTCATGTCTAGAGGTAAGCTATGAAGAGCTACCAACATATTTAAAGCCTTGCTTCTTGTGCTTTGCCATGTTTCCTGAAGATTTTGTAATTTATGTTCGTGACATGGTTAACTGGTGGATTGGTGAGGGTTTTGTTTGGGGAGAAAATGGGAAAACGGCAGTTGAGATAGGAAAAGAATGTTTTTCAGAATTATGTAATCGATTTTTGATACTTGGAGTTTATAAAGATGAGTTGGAGAGAAGCTATGTTAGTTGCAAAATGCATGATATGGTTCGAGATATGGTAATAAGAATTGCAAGAGAAGAGAGCTTTTTTGTGAGGATGGACTGTGGAGGTAGTCCCAGATTCAGTGAGCAGTCTCGTCGTTTGGGAATTGTGGGGAATACAGCTGTAGAGAGCATTGGAAACAGTTCCACCAAGCTGCGGACGTTGGTTGGGATGGACATTCAGAGCAAAGAGATGATTGCAAGTGTAAAAGCAAAACTATGCAAAGTAAGGTGGTTGAGGGTGTTATCTCTTTCATTGTCAGACAGTGATCTCGATGGGGATGTGGTGTACAGCGATTGGTTGAGTGGGATAGGATCATTACATCACCTCTTTTATCTTAACATAGAGAGAAGTTCTGCCTTAACATCACTTCCCGATTCAATCGGAAATCTTCGTAATCTTCGGATTCTAAGTTTACGGGACTGCCCGAATTTGAAAAGGCTTCCTGTGTCCATCACAACATTAGAGAAGCTAACAGCTATCCAAATCTTTGAACCTCATTCTTTAGAATGCATGCCGGAAGGGGTTGGAAAGCTTTCAAATCTCGAACGGTTAGGATGGTTTAGTCCTGTGAATAAAAATGGATCCGGTATTTCGGAGTTGAAGAGCTTGACAAAACTTAGAGACCTTAGGATGGAGATAAAATCAGTTGAAGAAATAGAAGAAGGGGAATGGAATGTGTTATCAATGCTCCAGCATCTGCAAATTCTATGCTTAAAATTTGGGGGAATTTCTGTTGAAAGAGATGGAGTTGTAGAGAAGATTGAAGGTGAGCTTTCTCCTCTTAAATCCCTCAGAGAGTTGTTTATTTGCGACTGGCCAGGAGAAAGGACACCTGCGTGGATCAGTCCTACTTCCCTTCCCAATCTTCAGTTTCTTTACATTGATGGTTTCAAGGGAAGGATTAGGGAGATGGGTCCCAGATTTTGGGACAGCGAGAGTGGCGTATGGAAAGTGGAGGTATTGGTGCTACGATTCTTACCAGAGATGGAAGAGGAGTGGCAGAGGATGCGAAGGGCAATGCCGTCTTTAAGACTCGTCGAGGTTTACGACTGTCCGAAGCTCAAGTCATTCCCATTCGATGCTACAGTTGATACTTGGAAGGAGAAGATATGGAGGAAAGAAGAAGAAGAAGATTCAGGTAATTAAAGGAGGGTAACCGAAACTTCATTAAATTTGTATATCGAAAACCATTTGTGAAGCCTGCGTTAGAGGCATTGAAGAGGCGATTCGCGAGCACTGCACCATGCCACGCCATTCCTTCTTTTTTTTTATTACTCTCGTGCGTGTGCCGTGAATTACCCATTCAATCTCCGGAAGCGGATTGCGTCCACACCGTTCAATCGTCGGAGTAAACTCTGCGGGGCCCACTATAGATGCATGTATTCTATGAGTCCGGATTCGTATTCTATTCACACCCTTCAATTGTTTTTCCAGATAACTTTAGGGCAGGAGCCAAAATTTAATCATATCCAAGGTCCAAAAGTTGAGTGTGGAGTTTTAAAAAAAAAAATCGGGGATAATGACATCCACCGTTGAAAACTTCCCAGGCCCACAAAGGATGTTTATTTCGGACGCGGATTAGATACAGGGTGAGTAGCGAGACTTGAAGTGACCGCACCAACTTCTGTGTCCCCCACCATGATGTATGTTTTGTATCCACACCGTCCATCCATTTGGAGATTTCATATTACGGCATTGTCCAAAGAATGAATCAGATCCAAATCTCTAGTGAACCCCACCACAGAAAACAGTGGGGAGAGTGACACCCACCATTAAAAAGTTTTAAGGGCTACTAAAGTTTTCAATCAAGCTGATATTTGTGTTTTCCCTTCTTTCATGTTTGTGTTAACACATGAACAGGTTGGATCTCAAATAAACATCATGGTGGACCTTCGAAAGGTTTCAACAGTGGGCGTCACTCTCTCAACTGTTTTCTGTGGTGGGGTCCACTCCAGCCTTGGATCTGCCTCATTCTTTGTGTCATGCCCTAAAATGATCTCTTGAAATGTTTGGACAGTGTGGATACAAAATATCATCATGGTGAGGCCCACATAACTTGGTGACATTACTTAGTCTCGCAGCTCAACCTGTCATTAGCTAATCCGCGTCCGTTTATTTCTTATCCAACCAGTTAACGAGATCACATAGAAAATACACATATTAGTTTGATCTAAAATTTCTGTGGCCCACACAAAAATTTCAATAGTAAGCATTCAACTTCCCGACAGAAAATTAGGATATGAAAACGAAGGCGAGATTTTCTTGACCCTCCCCCATCATACCATCTAGTGAGTAGTCGTCCAATTCCGGCCGGTATTTGCTCCGTTTCTCCGGCAAAGACCACTACAATATATTAGCCGGGCTGCGCATGATGGCTATGATTTTCTGCCAACCTGGAATACAAATGTTGTTATGTCGGCTTAAAGCCAATCGAATCTTTGGTCCAGCCGGCTTCAAGTAACAGTTTCCTTATTCAATTTACACTTTTATTCTTACAGATTACAGGAGACTATTCCCTTCCCTTCTTTAGCCGCTTGAGTGCTTTGGATATGGTTCAATTCTAGGATCGTATCCTAAAATGAGCTGTCAAAACTGATGGACGGCGTAGACAAGACACATACATCACCATGGGCATCGCAGAGTTTACTCAGTCAATCTGCTTCCTTAATCTCCTCCATGAATTCGCTACAACCTTTTAATCTTTTTGTTTAATTCTTAATTTTCAAATCTTGGAATGGGATGACAGATATTACGTCCTCCTAGCCAACCTCCATTGTCAGCCTATCACTTTTGACAGACCTTACATGGAACTAATATGCTGCTGGTCAAGCTATTTGATACTCTAGCCATGTTTCACACTTGATACAAGGCATTTAGAAGTGGCACACATGACATCAAACCACTATCTCTATATTATAGCCCAAAATTTAGATTGGTCCAACAATCCTAAGCTCAAATTCAGGGACACTTGTTTGTTGAAATAAAAACATTGGATTTTTTTTTTTTCTTCAATCAATAAATGTCCACCAATCTAATAGTCAAATAACCAAATAAGTACCTTATTATCATGATGACACTTTGTTAGAGTATCTAAGTTTTATCAAATCATTGTCTTTTGGAATTAAAATTTAATTCTAGAGCTACTTTAGAATTTTGGCAATGCGGATTTTAGCTGGAATTCAATTTCTGATTTTAAGCCATTTACAACTATTCCTGAAAAGCAACTTTTCAAATTCTTTGAAATAGGATTCAAATTCCGAAGTGTCGAACATAACTTACTGCCGCATGACTCGAGGAGAGGTGATTTCTATCAAACATGACACATTGAAATTCTCAAGAATCCAATTACTAGACTTGGATTCTTCAAATTTCTAGTTGCCAAACCACCCCCAAGTTTCTTTGAAGATGTCTCTAACCTCTCTTCCGTCTCTCTTCACTCTTTGAAGTTTCAGGCGCTGCCAAAGTGGAAGAAGAGGAGGAAAAAGAAGAAGGTATGTTTTTTCTTATTTCATTTTCAATCATCTGTCACATTCTCTTCACACAACATTTTTTGGTTTGAATGCCATCACGTAATTTAAACTGCTCGATGAACATCACGGATCCCACACATGTTTTGTATCTCCACATATGTAGAGAATGACAATTTTTGTGTCAGTATTTGTATACACCCATTGATTTGATAAATACCCCCATTTCTTCAACCTTTAGTCATATAATAATACGAATAAAAAGAAGACATGATGGGTGTATTTTTATCAGGGGTGGCAACAGTCATGGTATATTCTTAGATTGATCTGAACCACTTATGTTCGTACCACTACCTTATAGATGTTACTTTCTTTCAATCACACACCCTTAATGATCCTAACCTTTGAATCTTGATTTTTTGAACACGAGTCACGTTTATTTATTCACAATCACCAGAAAAATAAAATCCAAATTGCCCCTGTTATTGGTGGAAAATGATTAGAAATATAAAAATTGGATGATCCTAGCCATTTGGTTGGAAGATTCCAAACCAATGGTTGAAAAAAAAAAAGGTTACTGGCCTACATTTGATCAGAAGAGGGGAAGAAATTTAGTCTTGGATTACCTAATATCTTTTTTTAGAACATGATCTGAGTGGGTCTTACTAGATGGACGGTCTCAATTGACACATGAGACATGACCATAACCCATGTACAGTAAATGGGTTCTACTGGCTCTGCCTAATCAATTTTGTTGTTCTGTTAGGCTGTTACCATTTTCTTTTGTAGTGATATACCCACAGTACTCCCCACTTTATGTATTGTACAGATGAGCTATATCCATCTGATGGTTCCAATGCATATGTGACCATAACAAAAACAGGTTGGGAAACTCATCAGGTGGGCCACACATTCATGAGAGAAGAAATAAATAAATGATTTACAAATGCATAGCAATGGCTCACATGCCCAACTTGTTGGCAGTTTCTTTTGCTTAATCACTTTGGAGTGTTCACATTTGAGAAATGATCTAGCTGAGTAAGTGTATAGAAACCTTCACATGCACATGGATGCATTTAGCATCCGAGTCCCCCTATTTGGCTAATTGGTATATGATTCACTTTGATTTTCATCCAACTGTTTTCTTTGTGAAGGAACATCACTATGGGAGATTACTGCCGCATGACTTGAGGAAAGGCGATTTCTATCATATAGAGGCAACCCCAAAGTCTCGGCGCTTATCACCCGAGTCTTGTCTTCCAACAGTCTACAGTTCATCATATGCTTTCTCGCCTTTAACTTCCTGTCTCTATTAAAAAATCTGTGAAATCTAGTTCCTTTTTATTTTATATTTGTACCCAATAAACATATGAAATTACATTGTGATATCTAGGGAGATACTCAATTTCACTATCAGATACATTTCATTGATGATGTTAGTAGATTTACACGGTATTTTTCACTTGTTATACATTCAGTCTTTTTTTCAAAGACTTAAATCCAGCATTGAGAATCTGTTTGAGTACATAATGAAAATATTCAAACTAATGGTAGCAGTGAACACTGGAAATTCAAAACCTTTCTTGAAAAACATGGCATTGCTCACCATTTCTCTTGTGCTCGGTCTCGTTGGTTCTGTAACGTGACCGATGCCCCCATCCCGCCTGTTATGTGATTCAATTCCGTCATTTTCTCATTAACCGTCTAATTTCTTAAAACACGCAGTAAATCCTTTTAATTATCTTTTTCATTATTAATTTCTTAAGTTTTGGGGTATGAATGTTTGAATTAGGTTATGGCTATGTAGTGGCTCATCCTCCTCACATGTGGCACAAATGTACATCTAGACCACCCAAAATTGTGGGGTCCAATTGTGGATGGAGCGCACCTCTAAAATCACAATAATCATAATCGTGGATTAATGGCTATCAAATGGATGGCTAAAACTAAAATATATATTGGTCCAAATTTGAAGGGAAAAGTCAGATGGTCAATATTATCTACTCAGTGCAAATTTTCATTTATCCTCCATTGATGGTTGGGTCAGCAATTTGGACAGTTTGGATTGACATGCAACTATGCAAGTGTGCAATCAAAAAGTCCCAACCATTTTTCAAATGATACCAAGATAAGACTGATGGGACCCTCTCATTTGATTAGACATTATAGATAATAGATCATCCAACCGATGAGATTCAGGGCCGCCCATCCCTATGAACCATCACGATCCCCATGCAAGAGATGGGGAGCATATGATGGGAATTGTTGCTCTGTAGAAACACTCTCATAAAGGAATTACACTAGGAAGAATTCTCAAATAGAATTAAAAAAGGGTAATGATATTGGTTCCTGTGTTTTCTAACTACACATTCCTCTACTTTTGGTCCAGGTTTTTTTGTTCCAATTACTTACAGCAGTAGATAAGTAACTTATTTGAGATAGGTAAGTTTAGTTTATATATGATCAGTTGTAAGTAACACTTTTATTTATAGTTACTTGATCACTTCAATTTATTAAGTAAAAATCAAGATAAGCTACTTGAGGCATAAGTAGCTTAATAACTTACCATCCAAACGCCCCCCAAATGGAGTATGGCAGATCTACCTTCTGCTGATTCAAGAGCAAGGCTGCCGAGAGAGCCGCTCGCCTAACAAAATTTTATAACAAACCATGGCTAATAAAAAAAAACATTACACAATTTAAATCAAAATTTTATTTCTAAAATTTTATATCATTGTTATCTTAGTCTTCCTACTAGCAACTAGGATCAACCTTTAAATGTCTGATTGGCAAAAGTTTTATGATTGGGTGCCCTCCAAACATCAACCTTCCTCTTTTACTCAGGTTGTAGAACTAGCCATGGCAGAGATTGATGTTGATAACAGTTTGATACCAATACAGTCCCCAATACTAACCCCGAACCCAACAAATACATCTACCCGAAGCAAATAAGGGATAATCATGGAGTGGAAGTTGCCAAACATAACACTGACTGAGCACAAGGCGCAAGCATCGTGGAATTAATTTCGTCATATCAGGTAATCAACAGATACATGGGTCCCCAATGAGGCATACACATGTACCACCTCAAACCAAAGATGGAAAAGTGATATTTAAGTAGTTGGTTTAAGGAGCAGAAGGCAACCTATTATACATATATTAAACACCACTCAAATCTCAATGCTTTATTTTAATTTAAATAGTTGAATTCCATTTCCAAAACTTTATAAAAAAATTATATTGAAATTATAAAAACTTAGCTTGAAACTATGGTTTTAAGAAACTCGCTTGAGCCCACTCGAACTCGATTGAACCCAAACCATTTTGATATTATGGTTCGATTACTAAATATAAGGTGGTGGACATACCCCCGTCCTGACACAGTCCGTCAATGAGGAGAGAGGGAGGAAGTTCGCATACTTGCCACTTTTTGGATTGGTGCCAGATGTTTATTATTTGATTTGGCCACTCATTATTCCTTGTTTTGCAATACCTTTTAAAGGTGGCCAGAAAATGGTACTTCCGAATTTTTAGAGTCACCGCTAGCCAATCAGGCCTACTTGTATCCACGGTTGGCTAGCCTCAAGGTCAAGGGATCGCTAAACCTCTTGACCTAAATGACTCATGTAATTGACTTGCGACCAGAAAATCCAGGTAAGGGTCTCAGTGACCTTCTTCTGCCCACACACTATGCGGTTTCTAATCTACGGAATATGCAAATTTCAGTGAAATTTAAATTTGCAAGTGTTAATATGTCTAGCTATGCTTCGCGTAGTTCTATATATAAGAAGACCGGGTAGGAAAAAGTAGAATAAGTCCTAGCCTTACTGCACAGAATCAAGTGACCCTAGGCAAGCGAACAAGATAAATAAAAATATTTATAGAAAAAAAAAAAAAGACAGCTAAGAATGTGATTGATGATAGATAATATGTTAGAAATATGTGGAATAGACTACGTTCTGAACTTGATTGAAATGTGAGAAAGAAATAAGAAAATCAAACACCATTTTTATTCAAAGGGGATGGTCTGACGTCCCTAAGTCTGACCCTATTCCTAACTTGGCTGATTTCCTCTGATGGGTTGACTTTCAAAGGATCAATTATTGAATTGGTTAGGATCACAATGTCAAGGCAAATATTAAGGAAGGACAGGGGACACCTAACTTTGTTTCACTGGCTGGCTTCGTATCCCATTGTCATGCCTTCTTTTTCTTCATTTCTTTCTTTCTCACGAGGTACCCCTCCTTGGACCTTTTTTCCTTCATCGACTATTGAGGGTCGAATTTATAGACCAAACCATTAGCTCATGGTAGGCCTACGGTGGACAACTGTCAATTTTTAGGTAACCCAAGAGGACAACTGTCAATTTTTAGGCAACCCAAGATCTGTAAGAGGCGATCCAGATCTCTAGTAGGTGGAAAGATTGTCAGGTGGTCATCGGTTTGGGGCCAGTCGACTGTCTACTAACCTTGTGTTTTGGCCCAGCGGCATATTTCTAGCATTTTTCCTTTTTCTTTTGTCTCTCTAGGGCTTATTTTAAGTCTATAGGATTAGTGGTTAGGTGATCCAAACTATTCGGTACCTTTAGAGGGCGATCTAAGCCTATTCTTTTCTTTCAACTTGGTTTTCAAAGCTTCCTCTAGTAGACAAGTGTGGCCTTATCCAAACACTACCTGGGTTGTAGATCCTAGTGAGTGTTGATCATTGGTTCTTCTTGAAGAGCTAGGGATTGGGAATCTCTTAATCAGGTCTAATGGTCTAGTCCAGGATGAGCCAGGGATTCTGCCTCTGAATTTGGTCAGGCGTCCAATGGTGACTGAGGGTTTCAGGTGCGGTTTTATCAAGTATAGCCAAACAGTTTAGGAATAGTATCTTATGATTTAGGAAGGATGTCTATACTTATGTACACCATAAAGAACCCGTATACTAGCACATATAATAATATGAAGAACTTTGATATCATAGTACAGTGTCATGGATCATACATGGGCACTTATAAATTGTTCAAATTGTGAACCCTGCATATATTGAATAATTAGGTGAGGCAAATGCTTGGTTAATAAATGATCTTATTTGACAAAGGTATACCACAAAAAGATTTTTATTTACTATAAAAACTCGATGGTTTATGAACACACAATAGTACATCAATTGTACATACCGCATATGTAAAACTTATCTTTAACTTATAAGGTCAACCTCGGCCCAGCTTTAACCGCTAAGGGCGAGGAACAAGGCCAAGGTCTCTCCATCCCATTAGGGCTTGGACCAGGTTAATTAGGACTTGGCTTTAGGGCTGTAAGGCTAAGCCATTGCCACCCTTGGCCCAACCCTAGCCCAACCATTGCCACCCCTAAGGATCAAGGTTGCTACCCTAGACGAGATCACTAGCATACGTGTCTTTGGTAGTACTTATGTCAACCATTTTAAATCATTTAACTACTTACAAACCAACCAGCATGAGTGAACACTGATGTTACATCCTGATTCCTAGCTCATGTGGTAGACTAAGTGAAAATACCTCGTTTCAACACTAAGGTCTTGGTATCGATTCCCTAGTGGGAGTGGCTAACAGTGGAGTGTGTACTGAAAAGCTAACCCAAAAAACCAAAAAACAAAAAAACAAAAAAAAAAAAAAACAAAACAAAAACAAAACAAAACAAAACAAAAAACAGTTGAATCTTTGAGTTAGCCCAATCTTATTAGACATTGAGTTGAGTCGAATTTTTGGGTTTCTAAACTATGGGATACATTTATTATTTTATGGAAGTGGATCAACCAACATCTCTCATCTTGCCATAGCTTTCGAACGCGCCTTCTGTTCATAGTGCTAAAACTTACTTTGAATTGAAACAGGGCCAAGTCATCTCCGAGTCACTAGTCACTAGTCATTGACTGACTAGCATGACTCGGTCTTGACTCTAACGAAACTTGTCGTGTTAAGACCTGGTTGAATTAGCTTGACTTAAACCGAGTTAGTTGTCTGGTTAAACTTCCTCTTTTCCTTGAATTAGCATCACTCCACCCAACTTGAACTGATTCGTACTTTCTTGTGTGTGAGAAAGCCTCACCAGCACCACGAAAGTAAGATTTATTTTATTTTACTTTTTTAAAGGCTAATCCATAACTAAAATAATTCTACAATGCTCCTATTGTTGTTATGGCCCATCTGAGATTTTCATCGGACTGATCTTTCTTATGTACGGTCTATATGGGGAGCGGATTAGCCCTCGTTACCTGGATAACAGCTTAGTGGGTGTTATCCTAATCGTCTGGGGCCCATCTTGATGTATTTTTTGTATATCCACACCGTCCATTTGTCTTTACATCTCATTTTTGGATGCAATCTCAATAATTAAGAAGATCTAAATCTCAGGTGGACCATACCATTAGAAAAAGTGACGAGTGACTATGAAAAACTTTTTGTGGGCCAAAAACGTTTTGGATCAATCTGATCTTTGTATTTTCCCTTCATCCATTTCTTCTTGGCATTATCAACAGGTTGGATGGCAAATAAACTTTAAAACCTTATGAGGGGCACTTTGGAATTTTTAATGGTGAGGCACTCAAACACCATTGTTTCCTGCGGTGTGGTCCACCTGAGATTTGGATCTTCTTAATATTTGGTACCGCAAATAGGATGGAGAAACGGATAGACGGCGTGGATATACAACACATCATCAAGGTGGGCCCCATGATAAGGGTAACACCCACTGAGCTGTTACCCGAGTAACACCTAATCCGCTCCCGTCCATGTAAGGATTTTCAAACGTGGACGGAGTGGATTCCACATATATATATATAACATGGTGGGCCTTACAGAGCTTGGGTGTTTCACGTTGGAAACGATTGCGGCCTCAAAAAAGGAGTTGATTGATACTCCGGCTGCGTGTGACACTTGATACACATGCGCTTAGAAATTATTGATTAGGCATACGTTAACTCAAACTAAACCGTATGAGTAGTGGGCACGCTATCTCAAAGTTAAAAGAGTCCAAAAACAAGATTGGTTAAACGATCACAGCCTCTGATGCATGGACACTTGTTTGTTGAATTAAGACTTCTAACTATATTTCACTTTCTAACCGTCCAATAAATGTCAACTAATCTGATAGTCAGATGATCAAATAAGTGCAATTTTTGGTTCGCGATACTTAAATTGGACGGTTTAACTTATCACTTGTACGCCATTACCCAGTGCTAGAGCCGTACACGGGGCGAGTTAGCTCCGTCAGCTCAACCGACTCGACTCAGAAAAGCTCCACTCACCTAGGCTTGAAACTAGATTTGGACCGAGTCCAGTTGGTTTTTGGAATTTGAAAAAATTTCAAGGCGAGTTCAAGCTCGACTCAACTTGGCTTGAACCCCGACTTGAATCAACTCGGATCAATCGGCTCGGTGATTATGTCATTTTGATTTTAATGTTGTTCGCCGAGTGTTTGATGAAATGCCTCAACGAGATATTGTTTCTTAGACCACCCTTATATTAGGGTATTTTTGAAATTAGTATTCGAGAGAAGATTGAAGAAACAAACTGTCACAAAAAAATAAAACTTTTCATTGGAGGATTGCCCTCATATCTTGGTCTTAATGTTGTTCGCCGAGTATTTAATGAAATGCCTACAAAGCGCTTTTATTGATTTGCATGTGAAGTGTAGGATCTTGAATATACAATCTATATATTTGAGAAAATATCGCACGGACTCAAACTCGGCTCAAGCTAGCCCGAGCTGCTGACCAAACTAAGCCAAGCTGGCAAATCAGGCTCAAGGACCGAACCAAGCCGAGTTCGAGCTGAGGTTGGCTGCTGGCCAAGTTGAGCCGAGCTATGCCAAGCTCAGCTCGGTTCAACTCATGTACAACTCTACACACACATACAAAGAGAGAGAACCTGGTTTTATGATGATTTTTTAAGACTAAGGACAATTTTGTACGCGCATACATCACTGGATCAGATGAACCTGGTTTCTACCAAGAGAATCCCCCATGTATCTAGGATAGATGATGAGACCCACTTCATGAAGTCTGTTTTTTCCGCTTAAATCTCCCTAGATGGGGTACAAGATAATTAGCAGTTAAAATCAAGTTAAAGGAGAAATAGGCCAATGGACATTTTTGAGGTTCGATTAGTTGTGAAAGTGTTTAATCAAATCAGGACATGGGCTTGAAGAAATCTTTACCCGACTATCAGATTCACTACAATATGCAGATTTTTCATCTGCTCACACATGTTGGGACTAGGAGTTACACCTGTAAAGAGTGGCCTAATCATACATAGATTAAAAACTCAAAATAGCTCAAATCATCTCGCCTGATTCGACTTGATTCAACCAGATTTCACCAAGAGTTGAGAAAAACTCAAATTGGTCATGACTCATCTTAAGAAAAACCCACTTAGAAAAAAAAAAAAAAAAAACTTGACAAAGAATTGATTCAACTCTACTAGGCCATTATAATCAACTGTTATGAAATCTAGCTAGGTTCGCCAATTACATGGGGTTGATCCTCCTCTTTCTTAGGTTTCTATCTTGTACATTGAAACTCTCTGCATTGGTTTCTATTTTGAGTTACAAAGAGATGGACTACTAGTTGTTTGAGGTGTGTGTTTGAGGATGTTATTTCATTTGTTCATTATGCTGCTAGGAGCCTGCAATCTGTAGATCTGACGAACACCTGATATGAGTTTCATATGCCATCATCTAAATAACATTGTGTGTTTCAACATCATTTGCAAGGAATGCTTCCCACAAGGTGTCCTGATCTGACCTCAACTTTGTGTGAGTGGTTAGTAATTTTGTAGCTGGGTGTTGATGCTACGGTTATAAATGAAGCAGCTGGGTTTAGTTCACTTGTCAAAAGATAGCTTATCTACAAAGGAAAGATCTTTTGGCATCTACACCATCACTTGAGATGTAATATGGAGTGGTTTTTTTTTTTGGGAAAATGTTTTACAAACTATGTTCAAAAGAAAGATACACAGTACTTTATCTTAGGCTGTATTTGGTTGCAACAAAAAATTATGAAATTTCATTATTAGTCAGTCTAAGTTGGTGCAAAATATCATGAAATTTCATGATATCTGTTTCAGCCAAACACATACTTCACTACGAAGAAAATGTTTTCAAAATATTATTTTAGCTATCAAGCTCAACGTATGTGTTCATGGATTGGATTTATATCTAGATTGAGAGACTATTCAATCTAATGTACTATTGTGCGTCTAACTCAGACTTCCCAAGGTTCAGGATGACGAGTGCATTTGCTACATCTGTGGGAGACAATGGAGTCCTGGTTGGTCTCATGCCTTAGATGTATGTAAGAAAAACCATTCTTTGATTTACTTGAAATTTCATGAACAAAGAAATATGAATAGTTTCCCCCATTAAAGAGAGAGATAGAGAGATGTTGGACGTGGTACCCATGCTCATGATGCCCTTGTTGATGGAGGAGCCGTCACGCAGACATCCATAGGTATCATTTTGCATATGGTATGTGTCCCGGCATAACATTACATTGACCAATACTATGGATACATTTGATATGCAAATCTTTTTTCATCAAACGATGAAATAAGTCACAAACAAAAATCATATATATCTTTTAAATCTCAATATATCGAGACTTTGTCAACCTTCACCACCTTGGTAAAGATTGTTAACCTTCAATGACCCAACCAGGTGAATGTGACCATTGATATTGGATTTCACTAGAATGGCAACCTCTAGGATCAGCCACTGCCCAAATCCCAAATTGGTTGGATGGTCCAACCCATGCGCGTGCCTGCACACACACAAGATGAAAAAAGAAAGAAGAAAAAAAATGAAAAGAAGAAGAAGAAACAAGATCCTACAATGTGTATAGATTGGATTGTCAATGCAGTTTTAAAGGACATTATAGGCTACCTTTTACATGGTTCAGACACTAGGTTTTGGACAGTGAATTGTACTGAAGGTGGCCATTCAAATGAAGGGATAGGATCAATGGGCACATTCACTGTAGAGGCTTAGTGAATGCTAGCATTTTTTACCAATGTGATGAAGGTTTTATGCATTGTTCAAAATTCCAACCGTATTGCATGTTGCACCTTTTGTATTTTGAAACAGTGCTGAGAAAAATTCTCAAAACGTGGTTGATGATTCAGGGTACAAGGAACACACATGCAGAGCCAGTAGCAAGAATCCTTCCCAACTCATTGTGATGCAAATTTATGTGGGGCCCAGGTGGTTCCACCTGTGGCCATAGTGAGTCTTGGATGGCCTCTATCATGGATTGCACATGGCCCAAAAATCACCATGATTGAATGATCAAATACATTTGTTTAAGTGAAAGGAAAATGGAAGGATGAGTAAAATGGCTGTGATCGTCCATTGGGGGTGGTTTTGGGGTCACGTAAACATGGGGGAGCCCTCCTGCCCAATGGTCTTGATTGTAGGTGGACCCACATGGGCCCCACATAAGAATTCCCACCTCTTTTAAGGTTAGTAGAATTCTTACTGTATCATTGCTCCATCTATGGTTCAAAACACATGACAAACCAAAGAGGAGTTAGAAGTCAGGTGTTTGTACTCAGCATATCCACATTGGATGAAGTGATGAACATACACATGCCATTGTCATCATCAAGGTGCTTGATTCACTAGAAACAACCAAACATTGATACAAAAGGGCAAAAAACTCAACAATATGTATAAACACAGGATTTTTCTTGACAACCTTTGTTTTGAAGTTTTCAAAAGCACAATACACATCTACATCAATTCCAAGCATTCATTTCAGATTCGAAAGCAATCCACTTCTCAAAAGAATCCCTTCTTCCAAATCAAACTTAGGCACAACTTATGCAAGAACCTTCTCCTCTGCATGCTCCATTTAGAAATATCCGACTTCAAATGCATGGAAAGTTTCAATAGAAGCAGCTGAGCGACCTTGAAGACTGTCCAGTACTAAAGATGTTAGCTTATAAAATGAAGCAGCTCCATTGTTCCCTACAATGACATTGGTCAATTAGTTAGTAGAGAGACATAAAACATGTTCAAATCCTACTGTTGAAGAAAAGGAAGGGCTACCCACTTCTTTGGGTCTTCATAATAGCACAAGGCTTCTTGAAATTTAGTCCAATACGGGCCCGTCTCCTGAAGATTAACTTTCTCCGGCCCTCCTCCAAGATAAGCTTGAACGATGAACTGATGAGTTCTTTGCCTGTCATTTTTCAGGCATGAGGCAGCAGAGACCCATTTGTTTAGTGGTTATGATTCTCAAGTGCATTTGGCACATAATGTTCAATGATTGTGTCTTATCCATGTGACACGTAAGCGTGTTAATCCAAGCTGTTCCAATCGTGGACCCCAGTGGACGGAGAATTGCTCTGATTTCTCTGGACAGACGTCTGATTCCTCTGCATTGAAATTGATCATTTGTGTTTTTTTTCCCCGTAACCATTCACCTGATGAGAACCAATTGAATGGTTTGGAACATCCAATCCTTGTGGCTTTGGGGCTATGCACATCCACAATGGGGCCCGTGATTTGGACTTTTTGGATTGGCTTACATCTATGTTATGTGTAGGGTAGATGCCACCACCAAGGAACATGGCATGCCAAATTCACACCAGAGTCTAGCAGACATTTGGTTAAAACATGAAAGATTTTGACATGTTGATAGACCTACCTCCCTTCATATTCTGATAGCCAGTTCAAGTAGGCTGCACCAAAGTACATGGATATGAATGGATGGGAAAGATCCTCTACAGAGGTAATTTTGTAGGCCTTATAGCCCAAATCCCTTGAAATAAAATGGAAAAGTAAAGAGGGTTTCAGCCTAGAGATCACACATCAAAATTTTGATTATATTAAAGGTACAATTATATGTAATCTCTCTCCATACATGACATGAAGTTGGTTTCATGATGCCATAAACTTACTTGTAAAGCCACAAAGCAAGGGGATACTCGATTCCCATTATTCCACTATGTGGACCCACTCCATTCACAAACCGCATGCTACGAAGCTCAGCGATGGCAGCTAAAACTGTCTGTGTATAGGATACATTTTAGGAAAATAAGCTTGGTTATCATCGAAATGTAAATTGAAAAGAGTTTAAGAGAGATCATGGAGGAGAGGCGTATGGAAAAGATAGAAATAAAAGAAAAATACACTTAAAGATTGGCTTAAGATGCGTTACAGTGCCGCTATCTTTAAGGTGATATTCGCACCCTACTGATGTTTAAACCAGTTTGCAAGAGGGTTATAGCAAATCCACCTCCGGGATAAAAATAAGCCTCCTCTCCTAAATTGGAGAAATGTGGGCTTCGGCCTGCAAAAACGAAAAACCACACCCTAAACACACTTTTGTTGTATACGCCCTTGACTTCTTTATTTTTTGAAGCTTAAACCATGACTTCTTTTTTATTAGAAATTTAACCCCTAAAATTCTGCAAATTCTGCATCTTTTCAAAACATCCCATAACAAGAGAATGATGGAGAAGAAAATGGAAAGGAGATTGCTGGAGTTGTTTTTCAAAATGATGCAGAGATAGATTTTTCTATACCAACAAGGGACGCATATGCTTCATGATGGTGTCTTTCCATTGTGTCTCTTCATAAATTGCAACTCTCCACCAAGATTTTGAATTAAAACAAAAAAAAAAAAGATTTATTCACCAAGATTCTCCATGAATCACAAACAAAGGGTCGCTAAGAATCACCACAAGTCACTACTTTTTTTCAGATTTTATGCTTGAAAAACCCAACAAATTTTTCTTTTTTTTAGAAGAAACCCACCAGTTCAAACGTAAAGGAAGATTGGAAAGTAATGTTTAGAGACAAGTGAAAAGAGAACTGTGAAGAAGGATGTTTGATTCACATATATGCAAGATCTAGGCCTTTAATCAAGCAAGCCCCATCATGAATGTTCCCTAACCCAACAATCAAATCGATTTAAGTCAACATCACCAATTCCCTATGCTTTACATTCTAAATAATGCGATCTGACTTGGGGGTTTTTTGTGAACAGGGTTCCTATCTTTACCCACTTGAAATTTACGTTTGTTTGTTTTTTTTTTTTTTGGTGACAACACAGGGTGTCCCTACCCCTTTTGAGGCGGGACTATTCCATGCGGATGTCGAGTCCCACTTGAAATTTATCTTCTATACTTCTTAGCACTAATTAAGTTGTAACATAAATTTATATATAGAATGTAGAGATATGCATGCTATACCGCAATGCATGTGGCATCGATCACAATTACATTTGTTATTTCACATATAAATTAAATTATCAATTTGTATTATATATATATATATATATATATATATATATATATATATATATATATATATATATATATAAAAGTACATTGCTTATAGTTAGGGCATGTTCAGTCCTGTATAGCGTTAAGTCAGGCTTGTTGGTCTTGTATGTTTTGGTCATGTTGTCCTACAATAATAAATGTTATGTTGTTTATCAAGCACCTAGAAAAAGGAAGGATTACTTGGCACATGGTGCTAAGGGTGCAACTTGTCCATGGAATTTCAAAGGTAACGATCATCATTGAATCATGATTATGGGATAGGGACTTATTATTGTAATAACAATTGTGAACAAGTGGTTCTCATGGCTTAGTGAATCAAATGGTTGATTCAATGATCCCTATTGTAGATAGGATGTGTTCAATGGTCTCCTAGGTAGAAGATCCCATCCATCCAATTCAAAGCTCTTCATAGTTGATTATAGAATTTTTATTGTATATTTCTTTGGACTCTCTGTTTGATATTGTGTTAGTTAACTAGTTGCCAGTATTAACTTGACCTAACACAATCTAACCTGACCCAACCCATACTATGTTAGCATTGAGTATTCAATACCTTGGCTTGGGTAGCCAGGTTGGGTTGTGCCTCAGGCCAACTCCCCTTTAGGTTTGGTTAGGCTTGGGTTGACCCTTAAACCGACTCAACCTACTTGTGTTGACCCTATGCAGCACATATACACAATGACAATTGACACATGTGGCGCATATGTGGAACTTTAAAATGTCCAGTGGCATGTGCATGTAGGGTGCTTAAAGATGTACGGTGACACAAGTGAGACATGTGCGGTGCTTGACGATGTATGATGTCACACAACTTAGCACATGTGGCAAATGCAAAACTTGAAGTGAACTATAAGGTTAAATGAGGCACATTTGTGGAGCTTAAAGATGGACAGTGACATTTGTGGCACACCAACACGTGCCACAAGAGAATAGTCCAACATATACCATAACATGAACAGGCAGGCCTGAAGATTTTTTAGGAAAAGAAAGGCCCTAAAATAGTCAAAAGAGTTGGACAACTTGTCCTTGTTTTTCTGTTTCTATGGTAGAAAAATAGTAGGCAAACCATTCGAAAGAAGCTTGTCCCTGATTGACTAATCAGGAACTGAACTTTTGCTGCTACTAAAAAAAACTTTATTGTATTACTTGAGCAACCCCTAGCAACCATGTGTTGAAGGAAGAAGTGTACTGGTACTTGTTCCCATACATCATACTTGAGAGAAGTAGGCCACACATGGTAACATGAATCTTTGAGAATTTACCCTAGGGATCTCATGCAAATCGAATTGATTCACAAACTATAGGAGAACTTGCAAACATAAAAACCATAATCAACAATGAAGATGCTTTATTAAGGAGAAAATCAAGATGATAAAGGATTCAAAATCACTGGTGTATGACAAATAATCCACAGAAATGACTTCATAGGTAAATAAAAAAATAAAATAAATAAATAAATAAGATAAGAAAGAAACAAATGAACTTAAGATTTAGGTGGTCAAAGCTATCAGACCTTTTTCGCTTCACAAAAAGCCCTTAACATGGGGGTCAAGGCTGTAAATGGGCCTTTTACAAGGGGAAAATGTATTTTCTCAGTCCAAAATTGCAAGACAGGACTTTCAAATTTGACTTTCCCCACCGATCTGATTTGAATCATGCATGTTTTTTTTTTCTGAAGGATGATGGATTTTTATTTTATTTTTTTGAATCATGCATGTTAGACCAATTTGAGTCATGAATGCCATGTGTACAATTTCTGAGAGCATGCATATTAACCAGCACACTCTTCCATAGCATATAACAACTCCCATTATACAATGCTCAGGCCGAGAGTTTGTAGTTATATAATATGTACAGATTTTCAATTTTGTACATGTGCGACATAAGGTTCAGATTTCAGAGATCCAAACTATTGATAGGATATGCCAAGCATTTAATTTCCACTCTAAATGAATCCAAACCTTTTGCCATCTCTTCTTTAGTGAATCAAAGCATATCTTACTCACTTTGATGATAAAACACAGGGGTTTCATATCCAATTCATCAGTGTCCTGAATGTTTCTCATCCTTCTAAAGTGAATCATATCTGCTTCTTAAGTATTAACGAATCCCAAACATTCCCATTTTTCATGTTATAAGTTTTTTGTACATTTCCTCTGATGTTTCGCAATTTTTTTCAATAGTTTCTTCCGTGCTTCAACATTTTTCATTCTTTTTTTTCCTGTGTGTGTGTGTGTGAATTTGTTTCCTAGTGTGGTAACTATGGCTATAAGTACAATATATCAAAAGCAGTAAGTTGGCATCCAATTTAATCTTGACCGACTCCCGAGCAAATTTTCCGAGTCAGAAAGAGTTGATTCAAGTATAAATACTGGGCCAGACTATGGTGCACGTTCGCTACAATTTAGTAAATTGTCAGAAATTATCCACAGAATAATGTGGCATACATGAATGTCTTTCCAGGCTAAGAAAATTGCTAACCACATCTGCATGCATGTAGACACAAACCATTTGTGAGTTGCCACAAAAACAGTTCGTAAGCTAGCTATTGAAAATACGTGTTTAGAAGCATTTTGATCTGTAATGTATCCAAGGATAAGAAATGCCAAATGATAAGCATCAACATGGAACATCAAGAAAACAAATCTCGCATGCATGCTACTAACCAGACCACTCACAGCAACTTAGTAAAAGCTGTGAACTACCTAGCATAAATTAACTCAAGAAATTTAGCCAAATTTAGTTCTGCATCAACACAAAAGCCCTAAGATGTCTAATAGCTTCGGTCAACTTACAGGTCGTACTCCCTTTCTGTTGAAATGTCTTGAGATAATAATATCGGAAACTGCCTGCACATCAACTTTTAGATAAGAGACATTCATTGTGAAACTATTGTGAAACTAAATAAACTTTTGAATAAGAGATTGGCATGGAGATAGTGAAAACAAGTGGATATACTGTGTCCAATGCCAATACCATTATCAAATTGCATCAACCTTGTAACTCCTAAGATTGTCACACATTCTGATCAATCTGAACTGATCAATGGACTTTCCCAGTCTGTAGATGAACCAACAAGGAAAACATGGCAGTTGTTGGCTGTTTCTAACATTCGATCTGTAAGTTTTATTCTGGACTGCTTAAAAACTCCTCTTGACTGTAGAAATGGTTGATGAATCAGATATAGTCATGGGTTTCTAGTTCATGTGAATTCCAAGCTACGGCTCATCCAGGAGGTATTCCATTGACTGGATGATGTATATCAATTGCTTTAGTGATTCAATTTATGGGTTCGTTGTAATTGTGAAATCCACTAAATAATAGTGTAGCCATCAATGTTACCTGAGTCTGAGAACGGGTATCAAGTATTGTAACTATTGGGAAAGGTGGATCCTCCAAATCCTAGTTCTCAGTATGAAGGTCCGACTAGGATTGGTTACACTCATGAGTATAATACATTAAATTATTCCCCTAAAAATATCACAAATTTGTAATCCAATTGGTATGGTTCCCAACTCTAAATAACTAAAATCTTTAAATTTTAAAACCCTATTATATATGGATATAAGTCTCGGAGAAGGGGGGGCCTTATCTAAGCGTTCAACTTTGGTACTTTTTTTTTTTGAGGATATGAATGTCATGAAGACACATGGTATATAACAAAGAGATGGGGACAGTTTTTTCATTTGGTACGACTAAATAAGATTCCCCTTTATCGCCATACTTATTCATTGTAGTAGCGGAAGCATTTAACAGTATGCTAACCAAAGGCCAAGACGCAAGGCTCATTTCAGGCTTTCATGGAAACCCGGGCGACACAATTATATCTCATCTCCAATTCACGGGTGATACACTTTTTATTTTGTGAAGCGGATGAAACCATGGTGGATGGCCTATGGAAAATAGTGGGGTGTTTCGAAGTGGTGTCTGGGCTAAAAATTAATGTTTCAAAAAGTGAGATGCTTGGAATAGGTTTATCTAACGAAGAACTATCTACTGTTGCAAACGTATTTCGATGTGGAATGGGATCTTTTCCGTCAACTTACTTGGAACTTCCATTATGTGTAGGCAAACCCCTGAAGCATTTGTGGAACAAGGTTATACGGAAATTTCAATGGAAATTATCAAAATGGAAAAGCAAACACTTATCCTTGGCAGGTCGAATTAATCTTATCAAGGTAGCATTATTGAATCTCCCCATCTATTACATGTCCTTATACAAATGCCTGAAGTTGGTGTTGGAAAATTAGAAAAATAATGAGGGGATTTCTTATCCTAAGGGGCAGAAGACAAATTCAAGTTCCACTTGCTCAAGTGGGAAGAATTGTGCAAACCTCTAGTTGAGGGAGGAGTAGGCATAAGAGATCTAGAAATTATAAACATAGCCCTCCTTGGAAAGTAGATTCGGAGGTTTGGAACCGAAGAAAGGAAACTATGGAGGGAAGTTATTGCCTCCAAGTATGGTACAAAAGTGGGAGGTTGGGAAACCAAGAGGTCATCTCTCTAAGGTCATCCAGAATTTGAAAGTCTATATCCACAGTTGCTCCTATAGTGAAAGCAGGAACGAAATTCTCCCTTGGAAACGATAATAGGATCCATTTTGGGGAAGACACTTGGTGTGGTGACAATTCCCTGGCGGCAGAATTCACATCTCTAGTTCGTCTAATGCCGGAAATCAATGTGTAAGTGGCCTCCTGTTTCTCATATGATGAGGGGAGAGGTGCATGGTGCCCCCATGCCGAAGGGCCTTAACTGATGAGGAGACGCTCAAGCTTGCAAGGCTTCTAGAGAGGCTTCACCTGTTCTACCCTTCCCTTAATTTGTCAGCAGCTTGATTTGGAAAGCTACACCATCACGAATTTTCTTGACTAAATCTCCGTATTCTATACTTAGTGGGGAGGGGGGGAATTCACGAGGTAGCAACTTCCCCTCTATTTTTGAGCATATGGGGCTCCCCCAAAAGTGGCTTCTTTTGCTTTGCTGGTGGAAAGATGCCGAATTCTCGCAGTGGACAACCTCCAGAAGTGAGCCATAATACTTCCCAATATTTATCTTCTTTGTATGGCTAATGCGGAATCAATCAACCACATTTTTTTACACAGTCCTTTTGCTTTCCTGGTGTGGTCTCATCCTCTCAAAATTTTTCAAGTTAATTGGGTTATGCCTCATTCTGTCAGGTCCATATTCTGGTCTTGGCACAGGGCCACCCTCCCAATGAAAGTGGCCCACCTGGTGCTTAACTCTTCTAGCAGATCTATGGAATATTTGGGGAGAACGAAATGTTCATTGCTTTCACAACGAGGTCGTTTGAAAAATCAAGAGGGATGACAGTGTGAATCAGTTTTCTCTTTTTGGGTCCAATATATAAAGTAGTCCCTGCTAGTAGTGTTGTATTTGTTGTTGTTTTGGCAAGTTGCCTTTCAGCTAAATCAATAAAAATTAATCATCATCCTTCAAATAAATAATAAATAAGATTCCCCTTTCAAATTACCAAATAACAAAAATTCCATGATGGCTTTATACAAATGCATTGGTGAATTTGAAAATGCCATGAATTTGCACAAACGCGTAAAGTGAACAACTGCTAATACATAAGACATTAAAATTATTAAAAGCATTGGAAAAACTTGGGTCAATCATGGGCTATTGTTGCCTATGGGATATAATGGCCTATAGTTGCATGAAGCATGAAGGGAAGCAGCAACAGAATAGTCTGTGGGAGCAGGAAGGCCATTTCAAAATGCTAGAAAGTATAAATGACTAGAAAAAGTGGGAGCAGGAACGTGGCTTGAAGAGGGAGTAGTGCATTGGTAGAAGGTTCATGCAACTAAATTCTGGCTAGATGTTTTCACTCCCATTTACTCAGACATGAGTTCTATCCCATCTTTTTAATTTATCAACTTATCCATATTTCCAATCAAAATAAATCATCATCGTCATCATCTAAGCCTTATCCCAACTAATTGGCGTCATCTACAAAAATCCTGATCCGCCAATTCCACTCTATCAAGGACCATGTCCTTAGTTAAAACCATTGGTCATCATATCTTTTCTTACTACCTCCACCCACATCTTTTTGGGCCTTCCCCTTGCCCATCTAGAGCCTTCAACTTGAATCGACTCACTCCTAACCAGTACATTTCCCATTGAACTAAATTAATAAAGTTACCCATTTCCATTCAATTGTCACTCACATTCCCTTTTCTCAATGTGTTTAATTTGTTGTGTTGTAGCCGAAAGAACCCAAAATGCTGTAAGACTGGAAATGTAGTAGGTAGGTTTACATGAATTTGTCAATGTAGAGACCATGGGTTGGTGACTGACTGTATGCTACAGATTTTGTCTGCTACACAAGCTTACA
Organism: Magnolia kwangsiensis; assembly: GCA_037074715.1. NCBI lineage: Eukaryota > Viridiplantae > Streptophyta > Magnoliopsida > Magnoliales > Magnoliaceae > Magnolia > Magnolia kwangsiensis. Next base: position 191,027,358 of record CM073571.1, on the reverse strand, counting down.
TAGTGAACTAACACCTCTTTTGACCACTCCATTAAAGTTTAGCTTCGGGGGGAAAAAATCATGTTAACCATGGATCATTCTTATAAGAAATAGGGGAGCTCAAACCACTCCAGCAAGGAAGAAAAGGCATGCCTCAGTGTTATCTGAAGAAATCTTGATCATAAACAAACTCGTAGAAAATCACCCAAAGGTAAGTAACTCTTTTTCCATTTGTCTAAGGTAACTATATAACATTATTTATGAGAGAAAAGGGAAAAAAAATACATAAAAAATCAAAGAAAATTGACTCGCTTGTATAGTTTCTACTGATTGTGACATACAATGATGATCAATAAGATTTTCTCATGTCCAAAAATGCTGGCTTTAGATATCTTGTAGATCTAGTAGTAGTACCGATCTTGTTCATTTATGGGTATATTCGACCACGGGTAAGTTTTCATCCAGAAGTTTCCTATTACAAATGAATGCCTAAGTGAAAGATTTTTTTTGAAAGGTAATGCTTAAGTTAATTTCATCACGAATAATGTGAGAATTGTTGTCTTCTTCCAAGTTGTTCATAAATGTGGATGTTATTTATAGTAACAAATGCTACAATTGGATGATTTTCTTTAAACGTACACAAAATTGGGAGCAACATTATTAGTGGGGACGTATTTTTGGAAAATTATAGTAATGGTTCCGAGATCCTTTTTAGTCCCTTGGGTTGCCCACCTCAAAAATGACAAGGAATGGCTAACATGTGTGAAACTATTGTTTAAAATAACATAATATTATAAATAATACATTAAAATTATATAAATATTGCATTTGGCAGTGTCCTTGAAGCCGGTGTGAAAATGCCCCTACATTAAACACACACTAAGAGTAGAAAAGACAATGAGGTCCAATGTAGGACCTTACTGTAAAAACCGAAAATGTAAAAAGAAAAACATTTATAAGTAGCTTGTGTCTTTTATGCTTATTATACCTTCACTTCTGCTCGGGAAAGGTATGGTCTTTTCTCGGCGTCATGCGAAAAGCGTACTTTTCCTCTTCTCTCTCCAGATTCTGTCCACTCTTTGAGGACATCAGGATGCTTCCACATCTCTTCCATATCCTCTGGTGAGGCTCTTGTATCCCAGTATGTCCATGCATCACCTGCTTTCATGTGGGCAACATAATGCATGATCCATAGATAAATACGAGAAAAAATGTTCCTGAAACATACACATTTCATTGGAAAAAAAAAATGGCTTTTTATATGATTTCTACTTCGAGTAGCTATTGGCAACCAAATCCTTTTACTAGGCCTGATTCTACCGCCCTTATGGCTGTGATGCATGTGTTACAAGCTACAACATTGTTATCATCACCACCACCACCATAGCTTTGTCCCAGCTATTTTGGGTCAGTTTTACTAAGCTCATTTTTCCAATCATATTTTAAATAGGAATTCCCATGATTACTTGGAAAAAGTTGTATGAGTGGCTGGCACCTGACTTCAACCTCTCTCTTGTGCCTTGGTTGGGACAGGCTAGCACATTGCTTCTAGGCAGAATTTTCAAGTTATAACAATAACAGCATAAGGGGTTAAATCCATCTAATAAATAGAAAAAAATGATGAATTAAATTTCTAGGTGATGTATTTATTGCTTTCTTGTATGGAGGAAGAGAGGGAGTGAAATTAATATATGTCCAAGAACAAGGTGGTTGAATTTAAAAGGAGAGAAAGCATTGTTATTTGGGAATAAATTGATAAAAGATGGAAAGCCCAATTCTAAGGAAGAAGTTAATGTTATATGGAATGAGATGGCAGTGTGCATAAAGTGGAGGAAAAAGTTTTAGCAGTATCCATAGGGAAAAGCCACTCTTGTAAGGCAGTGGAATGATGAGTCGAAAAGGCAATTAGTGAGAAATATCATGTTACAAGGCTTGGCATGCATTGATCCAAATATCGGCTATATTATCGATAATATTGGCAATATTATCGATATCGCCAGGTCAGCAATACCAAAATTTTCGACAGTTTAAAATTTTCAAAAATATCGCTGATACTTCCAATAATATCAACGATTTCATCGATATTGGTGATATTTTAAGAAGAATACCATATAAAAGTTCTTTGATGTCAGCAATACTATTGATAATATCCCTGATATCAGAAAGTATCCTTTTTTTTTCCTTTGTTCTTTTTTTTATTTGGTGGGGGGGTGTTGGGGTTTTGAAGTTGTTCCTTATGTGATTTTGATTGATCCCTCCTGGCTTTTATTGAATCAAAGTTTGAATTTAGGGAAAAATCTCAACTTGATAAGAAGAACAGCGAAAGTCAAGGGTGATGAAAAATCCATAGAAACATCACTTTTTTTTCTTTTTCAATTTTTAGAATGGATTGCAATGAAAATCCATGTTTATGCATGATTCCCATGAATTGACATAGATTTGTGACGAAAAAATTAACATTTAAGTGAAAAATAAGGGAATTGGTGAAATCCTAATTTTGTATTTTTATATTGCATATATGTGTTTTTAGCTGTTAATTAATGTCAGAATTTTATATATTAATGATTGGCTGATTTATTGATTGGCTACAAATTTATATATTTACTTTATACTAGTTTTTTCGATAACACAAGATTAGGCCCCTATAAAATGAAAAGTTATTATGTCTAGTTGTTTTTTGCAATATTTTTATTCCTACATGTGTAAACATGTGTCTTTTAATACCTCTCCAAGTATCATTGGAAAATTCTACCTTTTTCCTAACATTTCTCCAATGTTCACTCAGACAATGATATTTTTCTGAGTATTGGCAATACAGATACATGTTTTCATATCCCCAGTTATTGATACATGTAACAATACAAATACTCTGAAAATTGTTGGCAAGGGTCTAAAAATGAGGAAATTTTAGAAGAATAATTAAATGCCAAAAAGAACACTAAGAAAGTAGTAGGTGATGCTAAACTTAAGGCATGCAATGATCTGTACCATAGGCATAAGCTATCCTATAACTACCTTACCTCCCAAAAGATAGAACTTGTTGGTAAGAATGAAAGACCATAGAAGAGAACACTGACAATAACACAAGCCTTTTTAAATACAATCTTTTAATCCAAGGACAAATAGACTCGCATGATTTCCCAAGTTCATGAAGGAACAATTTCTTAAGAGTAGAATACCACTCAAAGCATTTTCACTATTAAAATCCAGATAGTGTCAGAATATCCTATAAGCTCGCCCAAGTCATTGAAGTGAATACCTGCCTTCGATGAAACATGTGCAGGGGGACCAGGAGCATGAGCTAACATGGCATGATTCTCAGAGATTTGTGGTTCTCTGCACAGAAATTAGAAAACAATGATCAATTTCAGCACTTCTGTTTCCATCATACTCAGATAAAAAGTTCGTTGAAAGGCAAGTTGAACCACTAGATATGCATCCTATACATGTTCCCTCCTAGCAACAACCTGAAACATATATTGAAGCAATGAACTTCGCTGTGCCTGCTTTGTGACACTCGAGTTGCACATCATATGGCACATAGTGTAGGTAACCTGGCCCAAATATCAGGCTCGCCCATTCATTATGAAGTATGTAAACAAAGGATTGCTTAAAAGAATTACAGATGGTCCACATTCAATGTACACATGAGACCTGCATGATGTGTATAGAGGAATGACTTTTGAGCTCAATCATCGTCATGATGGGGCCCACCTGATGAATGGATTGGATGTCCAACAAACATGACAAGTTGGCATTTGTGAACATGTGAAGAATTGATGGGTGTGTTTGGATGTATAAAATTCGTCACTTCATGAATTAGTAAAGTTCATTAATCAGTAACCTCATGAAATTGGAAGTTTTCAATTTAGCAATGTTGTTGTTTGGTTGTTTTCCTGTTGAATTCATGATTCAGTTGCTTTTCTGTTAGGCTACTTTATCATATTTATGTTTCGACAGAGAGATGGCCATCAGTAACTCATGCCCTTCAAGAATCACTTCAATCAAACAATCCTAAACATCTAACTGGTGCCCAGTGAAATGGAGAATCCATGTCGACTAGAATGGAATTACAAAGAAGGTTCATCCTTCATGTGGGCTCCACCTTGGATTGCCCATATCTCTCATGAATCATTTTGATCATAGAATCCTTACCATCTGAATAATTGTTAGCAAAATGGATGATCAAATCAATATAACGAAATGGTCCAGTGACTGATCTAGACATCTCACCATGTTCATCCACCACTGATTGTCGATATTGTGAATCACTTTGATTGGATGATCCTAACTAGTGTTTTAAATATCAACCGATATATCCCTGGATATATCTTGTATCCCACCTGTGTGATACAAAGCACAAAGTAGTGTTGATATATCCCACCTATTTGATCCAATGAGCATTTTCAATTTTTGATCCATATTTTTGTTGTAAATCACGCGAAACCAGTGTCAAATGGTTACAAATCTATGATTCTTCATGTTTTCCATCAAAAATCATTGGAACTCGGATTTCGAGATTTGGGAGAGATGGGTCAAGTTGTGGAAAATTGAGAAAAATTTAAATTTCTCAATTTCTCGCAAATCGGTAGCAATCTTTGTATCCAGATACAAAATTAAACATGTACGTAACCTGATCTAGTGATTCTTCTTTTTCTTTTCAATGTATTGCTTGGGTTTCCATACATGTCTTCTTACGTTTATAAATTATATGAATATACTTGCATCAGTTCAGTTGGAAAATGCATATATTAGGACCCCATACAAAGGAAACCCCTATTATGTGCACTTTTTTTTGTGATGTTTCAATTTCTAGGTGTGTATTGATGTCTTTTTCAACTATGCCTAAAGTTTCATTGAAAAAATCAACCAATTTCCTAATGTTCCCATGTTTCCCAACATCAACGATAAATTATGTGATACAGCCAATATATCCCATGCGATAACCGATATGTATCTGTATCCCAAGGGTGCGATACATTATGCGATAATGATATTTAAAACATTGATCCTAACATCCGATCAATACACAATAAAAGGATGATCGAACTCAATTATAACAAAAATAGTAAAGCAATCAATCTTATTCATTATGTGGTTCTAACATTGGATTGCCTATATCTGTCAAGAATCACTGAAGTTAAATGATTTTATCCACCTTATCGATGGCCAAATGAACCACACAATCCATATCCAATAGAATGGAGTCGTAAAGCATGATTTCTCAATCCTATGGGCTTCACCTTGAATGTCCATATGTCTCAAGAATACCGTTTCTCTAATCGATTGTCAGCAATGTAGGTTTTTTTTACCTAAAGATGACAAAAATAAGAAGCCAACCAACAAGCGGGGAAGGAATACAACATGACACAAAATCAAAAGGCCTAAGAGAGATTCACAGTTGCAGCTGCCTTTACATAAACTGCCCAATCCAAAACAAGACTTTTAGCCTTCCTAATAACCTCATCCATTGAGCCTTTTTCATCTGAAAGTATTGGCCATTACGAGCCCCCCAGATAACCCACAACATAGCCATGATGGTTAGCCTCTACACAACTTTACCGGCCTTCGGCATCACCCAATCAATATGGAGCAATGTTAGGATTTGTGCTACAGAATCACACAGATATGGATCTAGGATAGCAATCCAAGAGCACCAAGCAATCACAAGAGAATACAAAGATTTAATGTGAAACCTTTTCGGGAAAAAACCATGGCACAAAGCGACAGATCTTCACTATGAAAATAGAAATTAAAAGAGAGAGGACTTACCGGTTCGAACAACCTGCTACATCCTTTGATAAACCTAGAACCCTTCTAGAAACCCTTGGAATGCCTTTAGAAAACCTTAGAATACCTTAGAATGGCCCTAGGGACTCCTATTTATAGATGGAAAACTCCCACTTACGCACATCCCTAGAAACCGCCTCAAATTTACGCAGTCCGCGTAGAATCCGCGCACCATCTACGTAACCCTTGACTAGTCGAAAGAGGGCTTCAACCAGTCGAAGGGACCTTCAACTAGTTGAGTCAGTCCCTCGACTGGTCGAGCATCCCAGACTTACAAGATTTAAGACATCTCTTTAATAACAATCTCCACCATGTCTTCAATCTTTAACCGTGTAACTTCTTGACCTCTTCTCTTATCTCTACATCGCATCATAGATTCAATGAACGCTTCTCATGCACACTTCGTCCTTCTTTTACACCATCGCCAAGCCCAGAGAAATTACATAGAACTTGAACTTCTCTACAAGAACAACCTTAGTGATCATGTCTTCCGGATTCACGCTGGTGTGAATCTTCTCCAGAGTTACGCCTCCTTCCTCAAGCACCTATCAGATAAGTGATGACGAACAACAATGTGTTTAGTACGTGAGTGATAAACAGAATTTTCAGCCAAATTGATAGCCCCCTCGCTGTCACAATTAACCGACACGACTTCCTGCTAAAGCTCCAACTGATTTATCATGTCTCTCAATCAAACACCTTTCTTAAATGATTCCGCCACTGTCATATACTCGGCTTCGGTCGTGGAAAGAGCCACCACAGACTGAAGCTTCAACATCCAACTAATTGTTCCATCCGCTAGTACAAACAAATAACCTGAAGTCGACTTCCTGAAATCCACACTGCCTACCCTTCCAACTTTGCTCCTGTCTTCTCAAAAGTTAAGACTTAGTCTACTGTACCATCTCACCGCCACCCAATATTGCTTGTTGGGGTGTTTGCTCACAACACCGATAGCCTGTGAAATAACCTGTCTAATAGAGACCATGGCATGCACTGCCAACCGCATTCGAATAAGGCCCATGAGACATATACTGTCTTTCCTCATTTGTTTTAGGACATGTCCTAGGGAAAACTTGAAGTGAGCCGCGTAAGGAACGTTCACCGGCTTTGCCTAGTCCATCACACACCTACTCAAGGTATTCTACTTATGATTACCAAAGCTTGCTCCTCTTCCAGTCTCTATGAATATCAATGTCGAGAACCTTCTTTGCAGCCCCCCAATCCTTCATCCCGAATGTCCCACTTATCCGAGTCTTTAGTACATTGATTTCAGACAAGTCATGATTGGCGATCTACATGTCATCAACATACAATACTTGACTCACCATGAAGGAATCAAAATTTATATCACTACCTAGGCGACAGGTCGTGCAACAACTTCCTGCAAACTTTTTCTCAGCCCCTTTAACTTCAAACCGCTCTGGTTGCTTCATGAAGAACCTCTCTTCCAATTTCCAATGTAGAAGCGCAGTTCCTCATCCATCCTTTAAGCTAAAAATCGCATTAGGCAACCAGCGCTAATACGAATCTAATAGACATTTGTTATACTGTCAACGCAAATATCTCTGAGAAGTCGATCCCTTCTCTCTGAGCATAACCCTCCACTATCAGCCTCACCCTGTATCTATGTTATATCTTCTTGAAGATCCACCTGCATCCAACCGTTTTCTGGCCCACTGGAAGCTCCACCAGCTCCCATGTGTCGATCTAGTACAACGAGTCCATCACATCATCCATAGACACCTTCCACTTCTCAGCACCAGGCTCACCTAGAGCCATCTGAATAGAAGATGGATCTCCCTCGTCTGTAACAAGAGCATATGCGATATTGGAGTCGTTTATGTACCTCGCCGATATCCTGCGATTATGTGGTGTGATTCTTCTCACAAGTGGCTGCTCTACCTACCCCGTATCTCTGTCCACGCGTCTCAACCTTCATGCCCTGCCCACTCATGTGGCCATGCCCAGCATATCACACACACGCAGAGGTGGAATCCGCTACAGCCACTGCAGCTCTACCTGTCAAAGTGTTCCCGATCCACCTATAAAGATTACCGAGTCGTTGCACTTTCATGATTACCCGTGTCCCCTTAGATACTTTAAGAGCACCATCAATATCTGTGAACTTGCAGCGCATTGCCTCAAATACACCAAGAGAAATCGGATTCTTCTACAAGACATCACCATCACATCCACTCGATCCATCTAACATGGCAGCATTGGCTTCCCTGTATGAAGCCTCAGATTCTTCTCTCTTAGATTTAGAATTTGTACAATTCTTCTTCATGTGTCCTTCCATCCCAAAGTTCCAGCACTTCACATTTTATTTGCCCTTACCCTTGGATTTGGATTTAGAGCTTGAAGATCCTGTAACTTGTTCAGAATTCTTGCCCCTCGTAAACAGTGCATTAGAATATATCATCATATCGTCGTTTAGCTTTCTCATGGCCTTTCCTTGAAGGATTAAGATAACGATGTCAATACTCAGGGTTTTATTTGTGGTGCACATTGTGTCCTTAAATGACTCATACAATGCCAGAAGAGAATTTAACAACATGCATGCTTGTTCCTCATCTTTCATCACTTCCTCCATATCCAGTAATTTGCAAACCAATTTATTAAAGTTGCTGATGTGAGCCTCCAGATCTCTGCCCTCTACCATCTTGAAGTTATACCACAGACGCTTAAGTGTAGGCAATTTTCAGAGGATTTTTTCGTATAAACATCCTCTAACTTCGCCCACAACTTAGCCGCAGTTTTCTCCCTCATGACATTGTAAAGAACCTCATCTGTGAGATATAAACGGATCGAGGATAAGGCCTTCTTATCAAGTGTATTCCAATCATCATCAGTCATAGTAGACTTTCACTCCTCAAGAGCACCATCTTCGCCTTGCTTAATTAAGGAACTGATCATCTTGATCTTCCATAACTCAAAGTTATTTTTTCCTAAGTACTTCTCAATATCATACCTAGTGCTTACCATTATTTCTTATCCCTCAGATTCAGATCTATGCCCCAACGATTTCTCTGATACCACTTGTTGGGATTTGTGCTGCGGAATCACACAGATATGGATCTAGGATAGCAATCCAAGAATACCAAGCAATCACAAGATAACACAAAGATTTAACGTGGAAACCCTTTCGGAAAAAAACCACGGCACAAAGCAACAAATCTTCACTATGAAAATAGAAATTACAAAGAGAGAGGACTTACCCGATTCAAACAACCTCAAATCTCACCCTTGTTACACCCTTCGATAACCCTAAAACCCTTTTAGAAACCCTTAGAATACCTTTAGAAAACCTTAAAATACCTTAGAATGGCCCTAGGGACTCCTATTTATAGATGGGAAACTGCCCCTTATGCACATCCCTATAAATCGCCTCAAATTTACGCAGTCTAGGTAGAATCCGCGCACCATCTGTGTAACCCTCGAATAGTCGAAGGAGGGGTTTGACCAGTCGAAGGGACCTTCGACTAGTCGAGCCAGTCCTCGACTAGTCGAGCATCCCAAACTTACAATTTAAGACATCTATTTAACAACAAGCAAAACCAAAAAATGATCCCAAACTTTGCTGGTGAAGGAGTAGTGCAAAAAAAGAGGTGACCAATTACCCCACGCACATTAGACAAATGTTAGGGAGAACTAAGGATCAATGCCAAATCAATTATAACAAAATGGTCCGACAATTGATCTAGACCGCTCATCACGTGTACCCACATTGGATGTTCAATATATTTCAAGAATCACTTTGATTATTAGACCCTTATATCTAGCTAATGGAGAATAAAATAGGTGGTCAATATCAATTATAACTAAAATTATCCAACTTTCGACTTGACCATCCATGATGTGAGCCCCACCATAGATTGTGCAATCAATAATCACTTTGATTAGACAATTTTCACCATCCAATCCATGACAACTAAAAAAACATTGCCCATATTGTTTATGATGAAAAAAATAAAATGATTAATCTAGAACAGTCATCACAGTGATCCAACCATTGAGTTCATGACCAGTACTGACGAAGGTCTAAACCACTAATAAGAAATGGCTCCAATGATTAACTTGCATCCTCTATGGTACAATTCCCACCTTGGGTTGCCCATGTTACTCAAGATTTACTTAAACCAAGTGATTCCTAAGTAAAATGAACAATCCATGTTGATTGTAAAAGTGGACATTGAACTAGGTTGTTCAAACAATAGGATCCATTTTTTATTCTCCATTTATCTAAAGAATGGCTTTGATTGCAAAATCTTAACCATATGACCGACATGAACAAAATGGATGGTAATCCCAACCACTCAATTATTGGCCAAAAAGCCAAAGGTACATGTTGATTACAAAGCCCCAATCATCGATTGTGCCTATGGACCCAAATGTGATTACTAGTCGGCTGTTTGTTTGCTTGTTAAACTCAATACCTCTTTCGCAATAGAACTGGTCAATTCATCAATTGAAAAATCTCATCTTCTTTTCTGGCCTCTCATTCCATGAATTTGAGTTATTTTACTGATTGCCTAATTTACATATTGATAAAATTGCAACTGTCCTAAGTACACATTTTCAGAAACTCCAGGGAAATTTTCAAATTTCTAACTAAATTCAGGGGGGCAATAACAACCGCTTAGATGGCAGACTCTCCTTGGCAGAAAGATAGCGTTGCCAACAATCCAATGTTGACTTGTGAGTTGCCTTTTTTGTCCCACCATTATAAGCTCTAACTACAAACTCTTCACTTCTTTCCCTGCAAACATTAGTAATGGTGTTAACATTTCACTTGAGCAAACATGATTGGACAGATCTACTAATCCATGATAGAGAAATCACAGGGTGAAGAGCCTCAACAAAAGTAGCACAAAATTTCTTACATGCGGACACAGGTTGGTTGATCCAGAGAGATATGATGGACCCCACCGTGGTTATGAGATCCCCAAGAGATCTCCCTGATTGGGAGATCCCAACCTGCCAGCTTTATCCTGATCCCCATGGGATGTCGATGATTGCTGCATTTTTTCCCTTAATTGTCAATATTTAGGCCAATGATGGAAGACTTGGAATCTTTCAACTTGGAAAGTTCTTGGGGAATCCACCATCCATGGTGGGTCTCAGCAGATCAATAGACTGGATTTGTTGAGGCCCAACACCCACCCCTTAGGTCCTATATGAAAAAACTGCATGCTGCTACAAGAAAACCACGAGACAAAATAGTAAAGAAGCTATCTACTGCTTCAGTGAAATGCATTATAATGGGCCACATACTTTCCTTCAAAACCAGATAAATATTTTATATAAGCAGCACCAAGATACACACTTATGAAAGGCCTATATAGTAGTGTTGGGTTTCCCTCTATCTCGTAGATCCGATAACCCATCTCCCTGCAAGGAATGTCAGGCAGTAATTTAGAAACATAAGAGAATTATAGAGAAGCCATATATTCAAGAAATTCTCTTTGCTCTCACATTGTACCCCAACACAATAACAATCACGTATGTTGAGGTTCACTAATCAAACACTTGGTTGCACCTGCCATGCATGAGCCAGCAAGTTGCCCATTTGGCGGGCCCTGCCATGCAGATGACCTGGCCAAAAAGATCAAGTCCAGCTCACAAGTTAGGTGAGCCACACAGGTATAAAACAATGGGAGGTAAAAGACAAATGTTCAGCTGTCCATATTCACATGTACTTGTGAGGACCACCTGATTTGTGGAGCGACCTGGTTTCATCGACACGGTAAAGCCTTCTGGATGAGCAGCTTGAATGTTACCCACATGGCACATATTGCATTGTGCACCTGTATGTAGGTTTGGGGAGTGTGATTAGCAAACCTATGTAATACTAATACCTAAACAGCCATTCTGCAGCTTCTGGCAGCAGTTGCATGAGACCAATAGTAGTCTCCTTGGTTTTCCGATGATAGCGCTCAGCAAGGAGGTGTCTGCCACTTCCAATTTCAGCAATAGCACAAATCATGTCCTGCATAACAGGGTAAGATCGACAAATTTAGCAAGCTTAATAATGGTATAAATACTTAATATGGAAAATCTACCCTGACTGTAGAGTGCCAATTTGATTATCTGGTGAGCCGCACTCAAAATGTACTTGTGGCACCATGGTCCATGATCTTGACCTTTCATCATGTGGGTTCACTATCAATGACTGCTGTAAAAGAAGAACTCACTTATCAAATGACCTTACAAATGCGATCTGCCACTTAAAAATGAATGATAGATAAGATTCCAGCAGTCAATGATGACAGAGAAATTGACTGCCAATCGGATGGGTAAGAGTATCTGATTCATGCTATATGCAGATAGGTTGATGGTGGAACACATCCAATGAATGGGCTGGATAATGGACTATTGTCCCGTCAGTCTAATTTTTTAGTTTACTGCAACAGATAAGGAAACTGGTCCCAGTGCTCTATCTAGAATGACTTCCACGCAATAAGAGGACAGTATTATCATTGATTTGAGAATCACAAACTGCATGCGAAAAAAGTTTTACTGGAATAGGTTTGCACAGCACACTCATGTTATATATCCTAGCTTTACTAAGTCTCACTTTTCCCCTCCAGCAACGATGAATTTGATGCCACAAATAAGCAGTTTCTTGAAGAAATACCAATGCTGACAGCCAAGAAGAAACCACGCAATCAAATTAATACGCAATCATGGCAATATATTTTCACCGGTTTTAAAAGGTGGAAGAGTGAGGAGAGGCACCTAGGTCTCCTAGGAGGCTAGGTTTAAGCCTCAAGGCAGAGGCATAAGCTTCTTGGCATGCTTCCTGAATTCAATTTTTTATTTAAAAAACATCATCATCATCACCACCACCTAAGCATTATCTCAACTATTCGTGATTGACTTCGCAAATCTTGCTTGACATAAAGATTCCAGATGAGAATTCTCATGATTGCTTCACAAAAGTTGGACAGCCAGTGGTCCATATTTATTTAATAATTCAGTAATAAGTAATTAAATAGAAAATTAAGAAAAATATATAAAATAAAAGTTGAGAAAATTAAGGGAAAATTATGTATAATACAAGCAAAAACATATGCCATGCTTTGATATCTAATGCATTATAGTAACATGTGTAAGCAACTAAGCTTGTTTAGTATATCAGTAGAACAGTACCATTCTAGTGCATCAAAATTTCGGAATAGTTAAATATGATTATAAAAACTGAAGGTTAGAAATAAATTTGGAATATATAAGGCTCATTAATCCATTTCATAAAAAAAAGGTATCCAATTACATTGATCAAGTCATGAAATTTAATTAATAGCTTGCAGTGCCATGTCTTGTACTGTACTCTTCTCAAATTTAAATGACCTTAGTTTTCTCAAAAAAAAAAAAAAAAAAAGAAAAAAAAGAAGAAGAAGAAGAAGTCAATTTGTGCTCAATCTCAAATCATTCTTCTCAAAACATAATATCAACTTCTCCAACACTTAGAAATATACAACTCTAGATCTTCTTCATCTACCATCTCATGGGCAAATGCATCCGAGAGACCATATACTCATCATCACCTGCATCTTATGCCCCTCCCCCTCGAATATATAATCTGCAGTGACCCAGAAGTTTTCCCAACTGAAATAAGTAAGAATAAAATAAGATAACTAAAAAGAATAAAATAATTTATAATGATTAGTGCTACAGGCTGTATCATTACAATTTTTCTTACTAGAACCCAATAATGATTGCTTGGGGTTAGTGTTGCATTGACTTTTTTAGTGGGATTATCTACAATCATCATAGTGCCACTAACTTCAAAAGTCAAACAATCATCTTCCAAACGCGATGTGTCATTAGGGAGGATTGGATTTTTCTTCTCACTAATCCACTCATCACCTGAATCTCAGTTCCTTGTCATGCTTCTCTCCCTGGTTTCATCTTGTAAATAAATAAATAATGCACTTGACTTCTTATGCTACAATCATTTGCTTCTCGTGTCGTTGATGCCAACCATCGGAATGGATTATGGGGAGCTTTATTCGCCATGGAAGGACTGAATCACACAATTAAAGTTTTGGTCCTCCGAAGTTCTTGTTTTATTTTTATTATTATTATTTAAGGATAAATATGCAACAAGTATAGTATGTGTAATGACGGCATTTGTTCTTGTGGGGGGGAGATGGGGGACCCATTTAATTTCACATTTGGGGTTTCACATTTAATTTCACATTTGAGTCTACCAAATCTGAGCAGACATGCATCTTGCAATTCGACACCTTAAACAGTCAGAATTTAAGTAGAATGCTTACTCGATGCTCATGTATTTTATGATTTAAACAACATTTCAAGAAACAATTAACATACTTTGGGAACTATATTGATGGAAGATAAACTTGCATTTTCAGAAAGAGCAATTGCAAATGAAATGCATAAGCTAAAATGCCAATGACTAAGGAAGGTACCACATCAATTTGTGCTTTAAAGTGCCTCCGACAAATAATACCAGCCACAGCCTGAAAGGACAGAAAGGAAAAATGTCAGAATAAGAAGGCAACTATAGACTCATCCATGACACCAAAAAAATAGTTCTTTAATGTCTCTATTGAATTTACTAAAAGGCGGCCTTAAGAAGCTAAAAGGAATGGGAAAAGATTCTGTCTCCATAATTGACATAAAGTTCGGCATATAAAATGCAAAAAATCATAGAAGTCAATAACTTATGCAAGATCAGGACTATTCATCAGTTGGACCTTAGAGATGATAAATAATTCGAAATAATATTACTCTGATGATCCTTACCCTGCAAACAGAAGACTTTTGCCCATTGAATTTGTATCATTACTCAGCTTTATTACTACTACTACCACCACCACCACCACTTGTCTACCCACTTTTGGGCTGCTGACCAGTCTGATTTTGTAGCTATTAACTTTCCATGATAAGGCCCACCTGATCAATGGTCCATATCTTGCCACTGTGTGCCACATGTTGAGTTTGAATGCTGAAATATTTGTGTGCTGTTAGTCATGTAGGGAAGCGCGGAAGATGAGCCCTCAAGATCTGACGGTCTACACGAAGTTGGGACCCTCACAAAGCAGAAGAACGGTGTTCCAATGGCCCGCCTATCTACTACTAGAGCAGATTGAACTATTCACACCTCTGATCCTACGGTATATAGTGGCCCTGGATTGCGATCTATGGATCAGATCGTCCCAAGGACAAGCCAAAATAGACAGACTATAATGCACTCTCTTTCTCTCTGTATACTCTCGTGTTTTGCATGATTCGATGTGTTACATGAGAGAAACGCACTCTTTTTTATAACAAAGGAAGGAGAGTTTGGGTAGGATTGGGATACGGCCACATAACCCGATCACATCCTAACAGAGGAAGAAGAGTTTGAGTGGGATTGGGATAAGGCCACATAATCCGCTCACATCCCTATCTTCAATTAGAAATCAAATTCATATTCGAATTTGAAATTTAATTGAAAACAATCGTACCCACTAGTGATTGCTCACAAGTGGACCCTACTGGTCTACGTCCAACATCTCCCACTCAATCACATTGTGGGATAGACAATAAATCTGTCCAACTAACTTGTCTTATAATAATCAAATACCAAACATCGCGATCAAAAGAATCAAAGGCGTGGGACCAGCTGGATCACCGAAATCTTCTCACAGGTGTTTAAGTACTAAGTGACCACCTAACTAGTACTCAATAACCCAAGCTTTGCATTGTCTATCCTAGTCCGCATGACCACACTGGATAGAGTTAACTCCCGATCTGGAGTACTCGGCCAACATACGCACTTATCCAACTTATCGAGTTATTCTGAAAAACTTGATTTTTCACAAACTTCGACTAAAACCAATTCAAAGCAATACTTCTATATATATATATATATATATATATATATATATATATATATATATATATATATATATATATATATATATGCTTTTTAAGAAAAATATTGTTTGCAAAAGTCTAATAAAAATAACTCGATACTGCCGGCAAATAAGTCTTCAAGTGCGTATTAATAGTTCTAGAAACTTGGTGTAGCTGTCACGGGATCTTTCCCATGCAGATGTGTAATTTGAAATTAATCAAGCCGCTTTCCTAGCGTAACTGAGTCTGGCCAATCAAGGACCTTTCTTCATTGTACACTAAAGTAGCGACACTCAATCTCATCCTCATATACACAAGAGGAGGGTAGCTAAGGACATAAAGAGTCACCTACGGGACTGGCTACTTGCACGTTGCAATGATTAGATCGAATCAAAGCAATCTGTAAGTAATAGGTCCCAGCACGTGGCTACAACCCACGTCGTAAAGTAGACTATACTAGGCGTATGTCGGGTCTACAGAACGCAGGTTATTCTCCATAAGGTACGACTCATCTCATAACCTCATAAACTGGCTTTAAATCAGGCCATAACATTAATCGCATATAACGGAATGGTGAAATTATGTTATTCGACTTTATCAGTCTCATCTACAATCTTTATAAGATTGTAGGCGGATACGACTCACTCATATCCTCATCCCTTATTATTCAAAATAAGGAGAAGTTCATACCTCAGTGTATAAACATTGCCCCAAATGTACATCTCTTGTACATTCAAGGTTGGTCAACCCGTGCGAGTGGGTAACCGGCCTGCCGACAAAAATAGAAATCCTACATGATCTCAAGATAAATGCTGATGATCTTTATACCTAGTTATATTAGTGTTCAATACTGAATAAATGGAATATATTATTCATGAAAGATCAAAGGTATTACATGAAAGATCAAAGGTATTACAAAAACAAGGACATCAGTCAAGCTTTCCTCAATCTCATCTGCCTGATGTAACCTGAAATAGATCTCTAGCTATGGGTTTCGTCTTGGGATCAGCCATCATCTCCTTGGTAGGAATGTAGCTAAGGGCGACCTTCTTATCTCTCACTTGATCACGGACGTAATGATATTTGATCTCAATGTGCTTCGATTTCTAGTGGTGTTTAGGGTCCTTTGCCAAGTCAATAGCAGAAGTATTGTCTATCTTCAGCGATATAGGCTGACGAACACTTGGGACAACACGCAGACTCAATAGAAATCTGCGAGCCCATACACACTCCTGAACTGCAGCACAACATGTAATGTACTCGACCTCCATAGATGAAAGAGTTGTGGATGTCTGTTTCTTACTCGACCATGAGATAGC
Source organism: Magnolia kwangsiensis (assembly GCA_037074715.1). NCBI lineage: Eukaryota > Viridiplantae > Streptophyta > Magnoliopsida > Magnoliales > Magnoliaceae > Magnolia > Magnolia kwangsiensis. The sequence goes on along the minus strand of CM073571.1, from coordinate 191,010,400 downwards.
TCCTCCTCCGAGTAAGAATACATAGCCTGAAGTAGACTTTCCCTCGTCGACGTCATTACCCCAAGCAGCATCAGAATATCCTTTGAGCTCGAGGCTTGTGCCTTCATAACATAACATTAAGTCTTTTGTTCCTCTGAGATAGCGGAATATTCGTTTGACGGCTTACCAATGAGACTGTCCCGGGTTACTCTGATAACGGTTGACTATGCCAACTGCATAGCTAATATCCAGTCTGGTGCAAAGCATAGCATACATTAAGCTCCCTACTGCGCTTGCATAAGGTACTGAAGACATATCCAATTTCTCGGCTTCAGTCTGGGGACACGATTTCCTGTCTAGCTTAGTAGCTTTATCCATAGGGGTTTCAACAGCTTTTGAATTTTTCATCCTGAACCGCTCTAAGATCTTTTGTATATAAGTTGCTTGAGACAAGCCTAAAAATTTCTTAGGGCGATCCCTGATAATTTTTACCCCAAGAATAAAGTTGGCTTCATCGAGGTCTTTCATCTCAAAGTTCGAGAATAGCCAATCTTTAGTTAATATTAACAATTGCATGTCATTACCAGCTAACAGGATATTGTCTACATATAGAGATAGTATCAGAAAAGATCTTCCAGACCGTTTCATGTATACACAATGATCTTCTTCACTCATCGTGAATCCAAAAGTAGTGATGGCCAAGTGGAACCTCATGTACCACTGTCTTGAAGATTGCTTCAGCCCATAGATGGATTTCAGCAATTTGCAGACTTTCTTTGGATGTTTTTTGTCCACATATCTTATGGGTTGTTGCATGTATATTTCTTCATCCAAGTCACCATTTAAGAATGCGGTCTTTACATCCATCTGATATAACTCTAAGTCTAAACTTGCGACAATGGACAAGATCATGCGGATTGAGGAGAACTTTGCAACAGGTAAAAAGGTCTCCTCGTAATCAATGCCTTTTTGTTGTGTAAAACCTTTAGCAACTAACCGTGCTTTATACTTGTCCACTGTACCATCTGCCTTTCTTTTGATCTTAAGTACCCATTTATTACCTATCGCTTTGCGATGGGAAGGCAGATCAACAAGTTCCCAGACTTTATTCTTCTCCATGGAAGCGATCTCTTCGTCCATAGCATTCACCCAATCGGCCGAATTAGAAGATAATAATGCATCCTGATACGAATCAGGTTCATCATCATCAACCGCAATACAAGAGAATGTTTGCCCCTCAATATCGAAGTATCTTCAGGGAATCAATCCTCTTTCACTTCGACGTAACTAAGGAGCCTGCTGAGATGTCCTCCCACTGTCCTGACGAACTATAGGAGCATCATCATCGTGTAGAGCAGAACTCCCACTCTCCTGAGATACATCGGGTATTTCAAAAAATTCTAATGGAACCTTTTGCTTCATTCGGCTTGGGTATTTATCTTCAACGAAGGTCACGTCTCAGGATTCTATCTCAATCCATCGTCCAGGGTCCTCATAAACTAGAACGTATCCCTTTGAATGCATAGGGTACCTTATACACACGCATTCAATGGTTTTACTATCAAGTTTACCTCTATGCGGAGTAGGTAGCAAAACATATCCTAAAGATCCCCAGGGGCGTAGGTTGGTTAAAGAAGGAATTCTCCCAGACCACATCTCATATGGGGTCTTAGGAATAGATTTGGATGGGACTCTGTTAAGGACGTAGACGGTTGTTAACAGTGCGTCTCCCTAGAATGTGGTAGAGAGATTGGCTTATGCTATCATCGATCTAACCATGTCCAAAAGTGTCTTATTCCTTCTCTCTGCAACACCATTTTGTTGTGGAGTGTAAGCCATTGTGTACTGCCGAACAATACCAACGTTTTCACAATATGATTTAAACGTTTCAGATGTATATTCGCCACCTCTATCAGATCAAAGGATTTTAATCTTTTTCTCAAGCTGATTTTCCACCTCAGCTTTATATTTAAGAAAACAATCAAAAGCCTCAGATTTGTGTGAGATACACATATTCATAGCGCGAGTAATCGTCAATGAATGTGACAAAGTATTGACATCCATTTCTGGCATGTACATTAAGGGTTCACAGATATCTGAATGGATTATCTCTAGTGTGCCCTTTGACCTACCCGCTTTAGGAAATGGTTTCTTCGAAATCTTCCCGGACACACAATGTTCACAAAATGGCAAATCAACTTTGGGTAAGGAGTCTAACAGACCAGAACGTACTAGTCTTGTCATACGAACCTTTCTCATATGACCTAACCTCGCATGCCATTTTTGAGATTCAGATACTACAGTTTCATTCGACATAACAGATAAAGCAAGAGGGGCATTATCATAACCTACGTCCAGAATAAATAAATCTAAAATTAAATTACTCCATGCAAATATAAGGTTATTCAGTCTCAAAGAAACTCTTGTATCAGAAAATCGAACATCAAAACCATCAAATAATAACCTAGAAACAGAAATTAAATTTCGACGCATCCCCGGTGCATAAAGAGTATCACGGAGGATTATTGTTCGCCCTATGCGCGTACAGAGATGGAAAACGCCAATCCCTAGTACGTCTTCAACAGCGTTATTGCCCATGTACAGCTTGTAACTCCTCTTAGCTACAGGACGAAATTCCTCGAGTCCTCGACGACTACTTGTCACGTGCTTTGTTGCGCCTGAATCCAAAATCCACTCGTTAGATATAGTATCAATGGAAAGGATTTCAGGACAAACGCCTACATACAAAGTATCTAGTGACTAAGAAATTACCGTCTTTTTATGGGCGCACTATCGAGCATAATGGCCGAAATTTCCACAGACAAAGCAGACTACATTTGTCTTTTTCTGCTTCTTCTTTCCATTCCCCTTCTTGAGATTTAGAGCAGATGCTATGGTCTTCTGTTCTTGGTTATTCTTCTTCGCCTTCTTACGAGCTTTAGACCGTTTATTATTAGCTTTCCGATTATGGGTCTCTACTACAAGGGCCTTGGCCGAACTTGGCTGAATAGCATTCATTTCAACCTCACGTACCAAGTGGCCACAAAAGTCTCTGAACGTAGTGATAGAATCAGTATGGATCAAAATTCTTTTGATTTGAGCCCAAGATTCAGGCAAGGAACGGTGCATAGTTATAATCATTTTCAGTCAATTTACAGCCAACATTCCTAAGGTCACCTATCATTTGCTTCATCTTACGAATATGATCTTTGATGGAGCAGCCGACAAGCATCCTATACTCCTGGAGTTCTAATTTCATTGCCCTAACTCTCGCATCTGACTTCTGCGCATAGGCATCTGTCAGTGCTTCCCAGAATCCCTTTGCGGTTTCATGCACTTCATACGTAGGTATGAGTTCTTTGTGCATAGTGCTAAGAAGAACATTACGGGCTGAACGATTTTATTTTCGCCACTTATTGTAGCGAGTCATCGCAACCCTATGTTCTTGTAAATTTCCGTTTTCAGCCAATATGGTTTCCTCTTGAGCTCCATCCAGTGTGTGCGATATGTCGTCCTCATCCAGAAGGCATCGCACTGCGCGGGACTAGTCTTCGTAGTTGTTGCCGTCGAAATGTTGTCCTTTCAGCTGTTCAGCGATTAACACTTTGGTGGTCATCTCTACATTGCATGAGTATCACTACTTAGCTAAGATCTAAGGTATTGACACTAATCATCAGCATTTCTACTTGTTATACAAATTGTCAGAGTATAAAAGTAATCAACACATCTTAATGAGATCTGAAAGTCCATATACCCGAATGGGCGGTGTAGAACAATCAAGTTCTCAAATTGAGATGAAATTGGTACTTTTATAAAATTACAATTGTATAACACGCAACCTTCCATTACTTGGTTGCATGCATCATTTAGTGGAGGAGAATAAACTCTCACTCAGGTTATGCACAACCTTTATGTTTTAGGGAACATCTAATCACTAAGTTTTGTAATTTCTAATGGAAAATGTAAAGGGCTAAGATCTAATCACATCAAGCCGAATATATTTATGCATATTTACATCATCATCAGAAAGGAAAAATCAAGTGCTAAGATATCAAGAGAGTATAATCTTCACCTGTGATCATGACCATTAGTGATGGATCCGATCATTACCGTTAATGATCATTATTGATGATGGATCCTTTCATCAACATTGATCATCATGATAGATGATCGTTTCGATCACTAATGAGCTTTAGATCAACAGTGAAGAAGTTATAATAAAGGAAACATGAATTCAACAAATATCTGCATTCATCTTTCAACAGATATACTCATGTGCAATTAGCAAAACTAAAATATAGTTACTGCACATGTACATCAGCCAATACATGAGATGTACATCAGCCAATACGTATACACTTGCATATTGACCAAGTGCTTATTGTACTTCTCTGGCATAAATCTAAGCTCATCAGCTGGATGGACGGTTTGGATTCAACATATATCTAGTGAAGAGATCTGTGTAATACACGGATCAGATCCACATGTGCGGCTGATGTTTTGTACAGAATAATATTTTTATTTTTATTCAACATGGATCGCATGTACAACTCATCTCATAACCTCATAACCTCATAACCTGGCTTTAAATCAGGTCATATGTACGACTCATCTCATAACCTCATAACATTGACGTGTACATGTACATGTAATCTGTACACGTGTTGTGGTGTTACTGTACACGTGTTGTGGTGTTACTGTACACGTGTGATGTACACGTGTGATCTACATCAAGTGTGATATGAAAACAGCAATATGTCACGTGTGATATAAAAACAGAAAACATGTGATATGATAATGTGTACAGTAACCATACATTTGAAATAAAAATAAAAATAAAAATATTTTTCTGTACAAAACATCAGCCGCACATGTGGATCTGATCCGTGTATTACACAGATCTCTTCACTAGATATATGTTGAATCCAAACCATCCATCCAGCTGATGAGCTTAGATTTATGCCAGAGAAGTACAATAAGCACTTGGTCAATATGCAAGTGTATACGTATTGGCTGATGTACATCTCATGTATTGGCTAATGTACACGTGCAGTAACTATGTTTTAGTTTTGCTAATTGCACATGAGTAGATCTGTTGAAAGATGAATACAGATATTTGTTGAATTCATGTTTCCTTTATTATAACTTCTTCACTGTTGATCTAAAGCTCATTAGTGATCGAAACGATCATCTACCATGATGATCAATGTTGATGAAAGGATCCATCATCAACAATGATCATTAACGGTAATGATCGGATCCATCACTAATGGTCATGATCACAGGTGAAGATTATACTCTCTTGATAACTTAGCACTTGATTTTTCCTTTCTGATGATGATGTAAATATGTATAAATATATTCGGCTTGATGTGATTAGATCTTAGCCCTTTACATTTTCTATTAGAAATTACAAAACTTAGTGCTTAGATATTCCCTAAAACATAAAGGTTGTGCATAACCTGAGTGGGAGTTTATTCTCCTCCACTAAATGATGCATGCAACCAAGTAATGGAAGGTTGCATGTTATACAATTGTAATTTTATAAAAGTACCAATTTCATCTCAATTTGAGAACTTGATTGTTCTACACCGCCCATTCGGGTATGTGGACTTTCAGATCTCATTAAGATGTGTTGATTACTTTTATACTCTGACAATTTGTATAACAAGTAGAAATGTTGATGATTAGTGTCAATACCTTAGATCTTAGCTAAGTAGTGATACTCATGCAATGTAGAGATGACCACCAAAGCGTTAATCGCTGAACAGCTGAAAGGACAACATTTCGACGGCAACAACTACGAAGACTAGTCCCGCGCGGTGCGATGCCTTCTGGATGAGGACGACATATCGCACACACTGGATGGAGCTCAAGAGGAACCCATATTGGCTGAAAAAGGAAATTTACAAGAACATAGGGTTGCGATGACTCGCTATAATAAGTGGCGAAAACAAAATCGTTCAGCCCGTAATGTTCTTCTTAGCACTATGCACAAAGAACTCATACCTACGTATGAAGTGCATGAAACCGCTAAGGGATTCTGGAAAGCACTGACAGATGCCTATGCGCAGAAGTCAGATGCGAGAGTTAGGGCAATAGAATTAGAACTCCAGGAGTATAGGATGCCTGTCGGCTGTCCCATCAAAGATCATATTTGTAAGATGGAGCAAATGATAGGTGCTCTTAGGAATGTTGGCTGTAAATTGACTGAAAATCAGAAGATTATAGCCATGCACCGTTCCTTGCCTAAATCTTGAGCCCAAATCAAAAGAATTTTTGAACCATACTAATTCTATCACTACGTTCAGAGACTTTTGTGGCCACTTGGTACGTGAGGTTGAAATGAATGCTATTCAGCCAAGTTCGGCCAAGGCCCTTGTAGCAGAGACCCATAAGCGGAAAGCTAATAATAAACGATCTAAAGCTCGCAAGAAGGTAAAGAAGAATAACCAAGAACAGAAGACCACAACACCTGCTCCAAATCTCAAGAAGGGGAATGGAAAGAAGAAGTAAAAAAAGACAAATGTAGTCTGCTTTGTCTGTGGAAATTCCGGCCATTATGCTCGACAGTGCGCCCATAAAAAGACGGTAATTTCTTAGTCACTAGATACTTTGTATGTAGGCGTTTGTCCTGAAATCCTTTCCATTGATACTATATCTAACGAGTGAATTTTAGATTCAGGCACAACAAAGCATGTGACAAGTAGTCGTCGAGGACTCGAGGAATTTCGGCCTGTAGCTAAGGGGAGTTACAAGTTGTACATGGGCAATAACGCTGTTGAAGACGTACTAGGGATTAGCGTTTTCCATCTCTGTATGCGCATAGGGCGAACAATAATCCTCCGTGATACTCTTTATGCACCGGGGAAGAATAACTAAATCACGCTCTGATACCACTGTAGGGAAGCGCGGAAGATGAGCCCTCAAGATCTGACGGTCTACACAAAGTTTGAGACCCTCACAAAGCAGAAGAACGGTGTTCCAATGGCCCGCCTATCTACTACTAGAGCAGATTGAACTATTCACACCTCTGATCCTACGGTATATAGTGGCCCTAGATTGCGATCTATAGATCAGATCGTCCCAAGGACAAGCCAAAATAGACAGACTATAATGCACTCTCTTTCTCTCTGTATACTCTCGTGTTTTGTATGATTCGATGCGTTACATGAGAGAAACGCACTCCTTTTTATAACAGAGGAAGGAGAGTTTGGGTGGGATTGGGATACGGCCACATAAGCCGATCACATCCTAACAGAGGAAGAAGAGTTTGAGTGGGATTGAGATAAGGCCACATAATCTGCTCACATCCCTATCTTCAATTAGAAATCAAATTCATATTCGAATTTGAAATTTAATAGAAAACAATCGTACCCACTAGTGATTGCTCACAAGTGGGCCCCACTGGTCTACGTCCAACAAGTCAGAGAATGTGATAGCGCCACAATGGTATGAAATTGAGCTCCTTACAGATGTTTCAGCATAATTAATTCTTGTCAGGGTCCTTTAATATCTTCAACAACAAATGATGGAAATCTAAACGTTCACTCTAATGTGTCCATGCTAACAAATGCTGGCTAGCCTGACCACTCATCAGTAACAAAATAAAAAAGAATGGCTGCAACAACTAGATGATTGGGGTCTATGTTCTGTCTTTTTGTTTAGTTTCCATAGTAACTTCTTTTGAGTGGAAAAACTATTGAGAAAACAGAGAATCCATTATATGCCAATTCTGAGTATGTCCATCAGTAAGGAATATGTCTTCCAAATATCACATGATTATGTCCATTTGGAGTTTCTAAGAATGGAGCCCAAAGTGTAATAAACACACAATTTCGTTCTCTTACCTTCATTTCAGTTTGTGTCAGATAAGGCTGTCCATCAGGATCTCGTAACAGGTGAACTTTCTGTCCCTTGGTTTCTCCAACATCTATCCATTCCTTGCTCACCTCAGGATCCATCCACAATTCTTCCATGTCTTCAGGATCCACACAATCATCCCAAAATTTGAAGCTTACAGCCATCCTAGGAGGAAGTTGATGTTCCTTGCACCATCTAGCATCACAAGACCAGAACCAATGTGCAGTGCAGCATGAGCTTTGAAGAGGCCTGAAAGTAATGAGTACACATGAGACACGACATTTTAAAGAGGCTGCTAGTGCCATGTGCATGCCCCTCTACACCCCATCACATGGACCCCATCTGTCCACTCAGCAAGGTGGCATTAAAAAAATCAGCTCAAAAATATGGACATTTGGCCCTCTGACTGCCTGATTCAAGTGCAGGGCACATTCATGGTGGAAGCCACCTGCTAGAGAGGTTGGATCTTACAATGTTTGTCACGTTGTGCATGTGACGGGCCGTAGAGGATCTACAATATATACAGGTGTTAATTAGAGGAACTCTTGAGTATATGAAAATAAGAATCTGCATAGCCATAAACCATTCACGCACTTTCCGTCTGTATTAACTAAACCAAGCAGTATGCAAGAAAGTAAAAATGGTAACAAGTAACAAGTCTTTCAAATTAGACCATTGTATTTCCACTGAGAATTCACATGATGGCTATGGAGCATCCTCTTGTCCACACAATACATGATAAAAGCAATGACTAAACTCAGAGTTGAGTAATATGGTTGCAAAATGCAAAAATGGGGTCTCAAATAAAATCCTTATTGAAGACAAATGTACCATTGGTTCAAATAAAAGCTCAAGAATAATACCTTTCCATCTCATAGCTTCATAAATAGCATATGCATCTTATCTTAATAGAATCAGGAGATACAATAAATGGAACAAGGTCTCAAAACAATGCCAATAACAAATTAACATATTTAAGAGCTTTACTAAGCCCATGTTGTGGATTAAAGAAATTGTTTTAGTATGTAATCTGTCCAAGTATTGGTCGTTACCGGTACCGACGTAAATGGTCAGATACAGGGGGAGTCAACTCAACATTACACAATACACACACACACACACACGCTTTAAGTGCAAAAAAATCGTCAAATTTTTTTCCAAAACCTGTTAGATGATGACCACTTTGAGAGCTTAAGGGTAAAAGGAATCATAAACTTGAATGAGGCCGGAGACTAAAGAGACATTCATAGGATTAGGATATCTTAAGTGAAAGAAGCTTTGGGAAACATGAAGACAAGAATGTAACGGCACATGTATGTAACTAACATTCTAATAAGCTAAACAGCATCTAGTACTAGGTACAAAATGTATCAGTTGATGCTCGCAACTAACTTAAGCATGCAACAAGTAAACATGCACGAGGCATGTACTTCCACTAGATGGAGTGAAGTTCAAGAGGTTCCACATGATATGTGTTGTACCCTATTTCTGACCATTCCCAGAATAGTCAATAAGGTAATGACATGTGTTGTTGCACAAAAAGGATATAGCATGTGGAAAGATCTTCGAATATATTTGGAGCACTTTCTACAGAAGCACAGCTGGCGCTGAGTTGGATAGTACATGACATTTGGTGATAAGGGGCGGCCAAGAAGTTCAAGGGATAGAAAGCGGCCAAGAGAAGATGAACGGTTAGAAGAATAAAAAGAGGCAAAATGATCTAGAAGACTGACATGGCAATGATTCAGCTGCCATAATGGTTGAAGTAAAGAACAGAAACAGATGCAAAGCATTTGCGTAGTAGGGAAGTTTATAAATAGAAGGGAAATCAACAAAACAAATCGTCTCATACCAACCAAACAAACCAATCACTTTATCTTTCCTCATCATATATATATATTTATTTTTTTAAGTAACGGAAATATATTGAAAGCGGGAAAAAAGATACAAACAGGACTGCTGAGATAGCAGAAAAGCAAAAGCACAAAAGGGAAACTATAAGCCTAAAAAGAGAAAATCAAAGCCATAAAGGGCAGGCACATTCGAAGCCCATTCAATTAGAAGTTTTTTCGCTTTCAATCCCACAATCAGGGCCGATGTGTGAGCGTTGTCGAAACATCTATCATTTCTCTCCTTCCAGACAGCCCACTAGATGGCCCCAATTGCCATTTTCCAAGCCTTGGATTTCACTTTACCCAGCTTGAAACCGTGTCAATAAGCAAGAAGAGAGGAAGCAGAATAGGGGATACAGCCGGCGATGCTAAAGCGAAAGAGAAAATCCTGACGAATCTGAGAGACGACCAGGCAGTGAACGAGGAGGTGATCGACTGATTCATCACTGTTCATGCAGCATAGACAGATGGTGGCGAGTTGCATACCTTTCTTCATGAGGTTGTCCACTGTAAGAAACCGATTTCTAGAAGCGAGCCAGGCAAAACATATGTATTTAGGAGGAATGGGGTATTTCCAGATGAAATGGGAGGTCAACGAGACTGGGTGGTGGGGGTCAATCAAAGTGGAGTACAGGGATTTGACGGAAAACTTAGATGATTTATCTAAGGTCCAGATAATCTTATTAGGTTCTGAGGTAGACGGGTTAGCCCTAGATGGGTAAGAAAGAAAATCTGCATAATGGGTCACCTCCCAGTCACGAAGGTTTCTACGGCATCTGATATCCCAAACAATTCCAGAGTCCAAGATGGAAAAGAAACAATCGATATGTCTATTTTTATGAACAGTCAGGCGATAGATTGAAGGGAAAGAGTCCCGCAAACACCTGTCCCTAATCCATTGATCCTTCCAGAACCGAATCGTCGATCCATTCCCCAACTGGAACGCGATATTATCAATGACCACCTTTTTGTAACGTAAGATACCTTTCCAAATGGTAGAGTCTCTGTAAGCTATGGAGTCCCTTGTCCACCAGCCACCCGGAGTGGAACCATATTTCCCTTTGATGATGATATTCCACAAAGCTTCTGGTTCCAAGCCGAGTCTCCAGGTCCACTTCCCGAGCAGGGCCTTGTTCATGGCCTTCAAATTTTTTACACTAGCACCTCCATTTCTAAAGTGGCTGCAAACTTCTTTCCAATCCAAAAGGTGGAATTTCTTCTGGTTTTCCTTGCCACTCCACAAGAAGTCTCTCCTCATATTGTCGATCCTACGCAACACCACGACGGACAAATGAGGGAAAAGAAGTAAATCGGTATATTAGACATAGCGGCCTTGATGAGCTTGAGCCTTCCCCCATAGATAGGTATCTACACTTCCATCGCGCCAGCATCCTCTAAAATTTTTCAACTATGCTGTCCCACATGGATATCGGCAGAGTTGGAATAGCCAGTGGTAGACCCACAAAAAAGGTTGGGAGAGAGGTAGTGGAACACCCCAAAATCTGAGCATAGGAATTGAGTTCCAGGTCAGAGATGTTGATCCCAAAAACTTTGGATTTGGCCATGTTTATGCGCAGACCAGATACCGCCTCGAAGCATCTGAAGATAAGAAATAGTGTCTGAATCCACTTCGCAAGTAATCAGAGTCTCGTCCGCAAATTGAATATGCATAATCGGGATTTCAACCCTGGGCACCGAGATTCCAGAGAATAATCCAACATTTTGGCCCCTAAGCATCATCTGGGAGAGCGCTTCAGCAATCGTAAGAAACAGGAGAGGAGACAATGGGTCGCCCTAACGAATGCCCCTCAAACTGGAGAAGAATCCCTTCAGGTCGCCATTGAGAAGAACCAAGAAATGAGGAGATTCGACGCAGCCCCTCATCCATGTCCTCCATTTCACTCCAAAACCCATAAGGGTAAGCATGTAATGTAGAAAGTCTCAGTCCACATGATTGTAAGCTTTTTCAATGTCGAGCTTACAAAAGACCGCTTTAATCCCAGCCTTATGACAAGAATGGCGAATTTCATTGGCAATTAACTCTCCATCCAGGATCTATCTTCCTTTGATGAAGGCATTTTGATGTTTCGAGATTATCCTGTCCATAACCGAAGCCAGCCGAAGGGAAAGGACTTTTTGCCAGAATTTTGTAAGGACCCCCAATTAGACTAATAGGTCTGAAGTCCGAGAAGGAATTTGCTCCTTGGGCTTTAGGAATTAGAGCGATGAAAGTAGCTCCAATGCCCTTAGAAAGCTTTCCCCTTTCATGGAACTCATAGAGGAAATTCATGATATCAGAATGAATAACATCCCAGGAAGATTTGAAGAAGCACATAGGAAATCCATCAGGCCCTGGGGCCTTATCGCCAGCCATATCATCAATGGCCGCTTTAACCTCCTCAACCGAGAAAGGAGCCTCTAGGAGGTCAGCGTCTGAGCTAAGAAGTGAACAGAATTGAATGCCGTCCAATACGGGCCTGGACCAACCTTCAAAAGAAAGGAGGGATCTATAGTAGAGCACTGCCGCTTCTTCAATCTCCGTTTTGTCGTCGACTTGTCTTCCATTCATAGAAATGCTGTCAATAACTTTCGCTCGAGCTCTCATATTAGCGATACTGTGAAAATACTTGGTGTTCTTATCACCTTCGGAGATCCATTTTGCTCCCGATTTCACCTTCCAAGAAATTTCGTCTTCGAGAGCTCTGGAGGAAATGGATTGGATGATTTGTATGCGTCATGATAAAACATCCAGAGGAACGTCGTTGACATCAATGCTAGAATCGATCTGTTGAAGCTCAGCCAACAAAGCCTCAATTTTGCATTCTCTCTTCCTAAACTCTGCTTTCTTCCAGTCTTTCAATTTTTCCTTCAGAAGACAGAGCTTACACAAGAGCTTATGACCAGCATAACCATCAGTTGTAAAGGAAGTCCACCACTCCACAATCTTCTAATGAAAAACTTCAATCTTAAGCCACGCGGGGTTGAATTTGAAGGGTTTGGGGCCCTAGTCCACGTTGATCACCGAGATGAGGATAGGGCAGTGATCCGAGGTTGTCCTGGGCAGGGCAATCTGAACCGAAGAAGGAAACTGATCAATCCAGTCTATGGAGATGAGAAACCTGTCTAATCTGGATCTGAGCTTTGCGACCGTTGGACCAAGTAAATTTTGCTCCAAACAGGGGTAAGTCAACCAGTTCTTGGGCTTGAATCCAGTCGGAAAACGACTGCATTGCGAGACTTGATCTGCGATTGCGAGAGTGCTCCTGAGGATAGCGGACGACATTGAAATCGCCCACGAAGCAGCAAGGCCCTAAATAAGACTGTCTAACGGCAGTCAGTTTGTCCCAGAAATTGGACCTGAGTGAAGCATCATTAAGACTATAAACAGCAATAACGATACCACGAAAAGAAGAAAACTTATCTTGAAGGATGACAACTTTAGAGAAAATCCTGGTGAAGGAGAGCTACAAATCTCATTTGAAAGATTTCCACGCTATGAGAATGCCTCCTGAGGACTTAGAAGCGTCAAGCGAAACGAAATTGGCATCCTAGACACCCCATATCGTATTCAGAAGACGCTGCAAAAAAGACGGAACTTTTTCCTGAAGGCAAATAACGTCCGGGTCCTTTCTCCTGATAGAACTCTTGATTAGGCTCCGCTTCTGCTTGGAGCCAACACCCCTCACATTCCAAGAAAGAACTATCATTTGGGCACCGATTTGCCCTAAGGACCCTTTCTTCCACGTCTAGACGATGATGCAAAAACAATCGCAGGAGAAGCTTGAAGGCAGAGGAGTTCTCTGTTGCAAGAGGAGCGAGATACTTGCTTGACGGGAGTTCTCAGAGGGAGAAGAGGTCTTCCCCTGTTCTCAATGAATTGGAAGAGGTCTGTATAATCTTCTTCCCTGTTGCCAAAAGAGAGGCCTAGCGATCTTCCCACATTCCCCACTGCATCTTTGAACCATTTTTTTTCATGAATTTTCTTCTATCGTTGTTCTTTGCTCTGCCCGTCCGAGTGCACCACGGATTGATCGTCATGATGCTGTTGAGGAAGAACTGAGCACATCTGGAGAGGTTCTGTTGAGATTACTTCCAGAGTGTTCTCCTCTTAGAAGAGCGTGAGAGGGCCTAAATCAACCCAATCTTTAGATGTGGAATTGATGGGGGAGGAGGCTATGGATGAAACAGAGCGGGAGTCAGAGAAACGATTTTCTGACGAGTCATCTCGCAAAATGTCATCCCCCAAGGCAGGTATAGGTTGATTGCGGGAGGGGGAAATAGGATAGTAAGATATGGAATGGATCGGAATGGTAGGTTTATCGGGTCCAAAGATCGGGTGAGAGACATAGGAGGGGTTAATGGGTACGGGTTCGGATACCTTCAAAGATCCCCATTTGGACGGGGAGAGTCAGATATGGGTTGAAAACGGACCTGCATCGACAGATCCGACATCCACCTGGGCAATGCTTCGGTCGTTAATCTCGCTTTCAGAAGACATGTGCCGAGAATCCATCGATCTTCTATCGTCCTGATTAAAATCTCTCAATTGTATAGGATAAGGGGCGCCACGTGTCTGCACCAGGGTCATTTGATGAGAGAGGTGGTCCGTATCCCGAGAGCTTAGTGTACCCCCCAAGACGTGTGGAGAGGGATTTGGACACAAATCTATTCGCACCGACTGTAGAGATTTCATCAGCCGGAAGAGACGCCAAAGTAGACGAGGGCCCGCCCGTGTCACTTGAAAAGGCCTATCGCTATCTTTCTGTACTTTTGCTGCAGATGAGGTGACATGCCTCAGATTTGGTGGTCCACTAGAGTAGGCGAGTTGTGCTCCTTCTTCCCGCGTTGATGGTTGCATGTGCAACATCAACTGGCCTATCGATTCCTTAGCCCTCCAAACGTCCCCCCATCTGGGATGCGAAGAAATCGGCGAGTCTTTCTGGACTGGAAGATAGATGGTGCAGTTGTTGATCTTCACACTAACATGAGCCGGGAGGGGAATGCCTTTCCTCCTTCTCACCCTAGCTCGGATGACTCCTAGCTCTGTTCCAAGGCGAATCTTCGGATCGATTTCCAAAAGGAAACCCACTCTCGATGCCGCTTTGATGAGGAATTCGTCATACTAGCATTCTAAAGGGATGTCCCAAATAAGAATCCATATGTTTTCTTTACCGAATATGGAGAATTCTTCCCATGGCATAATTTTCGAAATCGGACCATCAAGGAGTAATCGGTCCGCCATAGATAGGATGTCAGGGTTAAGAGTTGGCCATATTTTTACCCATAAAATATCATGGCCCAACGGCTTGAAATCAAATATACCTAGTTGGATCCCTGTACATTGACGAATCCATTCTTTAACTTCTGGGATGAATGCACCTTTTGCTGTAAATATGACCACCGATTTAGCCAACTCTGCTCACTTCTTCTCAAAGATCTCCTGATCAACGATAATAGAACAGTCAGACTGATCATCAGAGCAGTCATCGTTATTAGGGAGAGGTAGGTTTTTCCTGGAATCATCCGACTCCAAAGAGGCTGAGGTAGTCTCCTTAGGATCTTGCAAAAGGGCTTCTCTGAAAGAACGCTCCTTAAAAAGAGAGACAAGTCTAAAGACCTTAGTAGTTACCGGAGCCTGAGGAGGCAGTGGTTTGGATGCATCCTAATGTGAGCGTGACTAAGAATGTGAAGCGGATATGGTCTCCAGACCGTAACGAGCCCTTTGGACTAACATCTTTTCCCGTCGTAACTCACGCCATGTAACATGGCAACCGCCTTGGCTAGCTCCGCCTCACTGCCCATACAAATAAGAGCGAAGCCCCAATACACACCTGATTCCTTGTCTCTAGGCATCACAGTGTCCATAACTGCTCCTGGTCGGCCGAAAATCCTCTCCAAGTTTAGGGGGAACCATCCATGGGGGTACCCTTTAACAAAGAGGGTCGGGTAGGAGGCGTATTTCCAGCGGACGTCACCCCCTAGTCTTCTAATCTTGTTTCTAGATTAAACAAGCTTCCAGTCATAGTCGCCACCACCGTTAGTCCTCTCGATGGCTTTCCCTTTGCCCTTAACGTCCCTAGCAACTGTAGAGTTTAGCACCATGATTAACTGAAAAAGAAGAGAGCAACAGAACTACATTGTATTCTTTGTCGTCGTCGTCTTTGTCATCGCCAGAGCGTCACAAGTCTACGCTATCTTATGAGTAGCGATAATCTTTAGCAGTAATTTTGTAAACCAAGTCTGCACTCTTACGTTGGACTATTTCCATTTCAATACAAACAGTTTTTCATTCAGAAAGGCTCCTTGCAGTTTTGCACAGTGGTCGATTGTAAGTATTCCATTTTCTATGTGATTGTTTCTAATTGCCTGGTATACCAAAAGTCCCTTCGTGCAGAAGGCAAACTGCAACCCATAAGAAGAACCCCACCCTCCGACAATTGCTTGATCATCTTGTGACAATCTTGTGCGAGTGGTTGAATAGGCCACCAATCTTCTCAAGTTTCGGTCATATACGATCGCATTCAACATATCTGCCTATCTTAGCGCTTGGGGTCAAAGTTGTTCGCTTTGAACAGAGCCGCACAATCAATTATGGCATGCCCGCACACACCACACATAACCAAAAACAAACCAAGAGCCAACAATATGATCAGCTTGAATGAGATGTTGTTCAACCCAATCAAGAAAGGTGATAGCCAACAGCTTGTCATGTTAGCAAGAGCAAGTCAACAACCCGATAGAAATGAAAGCCGAAAACGTCTCACCATATTGAGATGGACAAACCACCTCATGTCCTAACTGCCAAACTTCGAGCACAACCAGGACTAACCATACAAGTAGAGAAGGCACCACATGGCTTCAAGCAAGACCTGATCATCATCATCAAACCATTTGTCATGTGAAGCTTGGCTTATGTTCTCATGATTGCTTGGCAAAGGTTCAAGATTGTCTGCCTATTTGATATTAACCCTCTTCCTTTACCCAAGCTTCACATAATAAAACTGATGAAATTTCTGTGGACAACAAGTATATAGTTGGGTCAGTATATTTTACTTTTTCTACAAGAGAAGATAAAAGGTGGTGTTAGACTGATCATTCTTATATTGATCGACTTGCAACTGATGGTGATGAGAAGAATGGAAGTCATGAGAATGACTCTATTAGTTCAAAAATGAAGGGGCTCGAGCAATCTAGAGGCTGTGGTTCATTCCTGCTCCGGTCTTGTGCTCCTAACTGCCCGAACATGCACATGAGTGCACACACGCACAAATTCTTCATTGAAACAGTTAAGATCATCAAACTAGTTTGATTTTCAGTCTGTGATGGGGACAAAAAACACACAAACACATGTATATATACAGATACACCATTCAAACGATTAAGAGCATTGGATGAGGCACCAGTGTGATTCCTGGGCTACTGCCCATCCATGAAGTGGGGCAGGGGGTGAGCACTACAGTTCAAAGATCCAGACCATTGATTTGACGGGTCTCACCATGGATGTAACATGCTCCACGGATCTCCCCAATGGAACAATCCTCAACCTCCAATCGCTAACCCTACATAGACCATTAATAGAAGAATATACCAATGACACACATTTCAACAGAAATTGAAACAGAAAAACAGGCATATCAATTTCCAGTAGGCAATTTCAGGGCATCGTACATCCAAGGTGAGGCCCATCTGATCAATGGTCTGGATCATCAAACCAACGCCCCTAATTCTGTGCAATATGTGATTCCCTATCTTAACGGAATGTCAAAAGTCGAAATCAGATATGCAGATCAAAAAAAAATAATAAATGAAATGGATAGATGGAGTATTTTACCGATACAAACGCGGTTAACGTTGCCGGAGATGGGGAGAATCCTGGAGAGAGAGAGAGAGAGGGGGAGGTGAGAGGAAGATGCCGGAGAGAAAAGGGTTTGGTAGACAGAGAGAGATTTCATAACTGAAAGTAACGTAAATGTCTAGAGTTAGTTGGCGCGAGGTGACCACGGGGTGACACGTAGCGGGAACTGATGTGCTAAGGCGTGTGGCCCACTGATGAACGGACGTGGTTTGGCTGTTGATACCAACACCAGCTAACTAGCTTGTGCCAAAGCTCTGTGGTCCCTCAGTAATGTATGCGATTTATCCACGCGGTTCATCCATTTTGCCAGCTCATTTTAGGGTATGACCCAAAAATGAGACAGATCCAAAGTTAGACCACACCACATAAAACAATGGGGACATAATCTCAACCGTTGAAACCTTTCCAGCATCCACGGTAATGTTTATTTCTCATCCAACCTGTTCATAAGTTCACAAAGATTGTATAAAGGATAAACGCAAATATAAATATAGGCTTGATCCAAAAAAAAAAAAAAATCAAGCTTTCAATTCCCTGTTTCATGTGTTCTGGTCCACTTAAAATTTTGGATCTACCTCATTTTTTGAAATCTGCATTAAAATTAGCTGGATAAATAAATAAACGGCGTGGATAAAACACATATATCATGGGTGGGGCTCACAAGGCTTTGACACCACCTAATTGGCTGGTGTCGGCGTCACCAGCAAACTGGCAAACGGATTGGCTACTCCCCCTGCCACCAGCCCCGAGGCTGGTGGACGGTGCTCTGTGGGCCCCACCATGATGTACTTGTTTCATCCATTTTTACAGGGCTTGATTCCAAAAATTATAGGGATATAAATCTCAGGTGGACCACACCATAGGAAAACAATATTGATTGGATATACACCATTAAAATCATCCAAAGGCCCACTGTACTGTTTGTTTGACATCCAATCTGTTGATTAGGTCATACAGGCTCAGATTAATGGAAAAAACAAAGATCAGCTTGATCAAAAACTTTTATGGCCACCAAAAGCTTTTACATGGTCGACACTCATTCAACACTGTTTCATGTAATGTGGTCCACTTGAGATTTGGATATATCTTATTTTTTTCTACATACTATAAAATGATCTGGAAAAATATACGGACAGCATGGATGAAACACAAACATCATGGTGGGGTCAAAATAGCTCCGACCATTAGCCATTGGCTGGTGGCAGGGGGAGTACCAATCCGTTTACGCAAAACTGCCGCTCTGGATTTTCAATGGATGCGCGTGGGAACAGATAGACGCGGATTGGTACTACCCCATCCCGTTCCTACCTAGGTGCAGACAGGGGCTCTAAGGGCTCACATTGACGTATGGGGTTTATCCACACCGTCCATTCACTTTTCTATATCATTCTAGCTTCATTTTCAAAACGTAAACCAGATCTAAATCTAAAATGGACCACATTACGGGAAGCAGTGGTGATAATGACACCTACCGTTGAAACCTTCCTAGAGTCCACCCTGACGGTTAATTGACATATAACCTTTTATAAGGTCAAATAGACCTGGATGAAAGGAAAAAAGAAAAAAAAAAAAACAAATATAAGCTATCAAAACTTCTGTGACCACAAAAAAGTTTTCAATGGTAACTGTTTAATCCTCGATGTGTGGTCTGCTTACGCTTTGGAACTGTCTCAGTTTTGGGATTCTATAATAAAATGATATGAAAAAATTGAATAGACAGTGTGGATAAAATCCGTACATCAAGGTAACCCTCAGAGCTCATGTGCGTTAATAACTAGGGACTGGCAAGGTTAGATCCAATCCGCGTCTGGGACGGACACCATCGACCAGAATCCTCTACACCACCTGCTTTAGAAAGATCGTACAACACCCGAATTACGTCCCATTGTGATGTACCTATGAGATCCAATCCGTCCATCAGTTTGGAATCATTACAATAGGCCTTATTGAAATAAATCAGATAAATCCAAAGTCAAATACACCACAATATAGTAAATAGAGGGGATGGGAACGCACACCATAGAAACTGTCTTGGAGAACAATATGTTGTTTACAAAACATCCAACACGTTCATCATGTGAGAAACCTTATAATAAAGATATGCTCAAAAAATAATTCTGATTAAAAACTCATGTGAGCCACATTATTTGAATTTAGAAACTTTAATCATAATTTTATATTTTTCTCGTGGTTTGATCCACATAAGTTTTTTATGCATTTATTTTTGCGACATACTGTTAGAATTATGTGGTGCAACTTATGGACGGATTGGATTTTAGATATAAATAAAGCTTAACCCTACAGAGATTGGGTGTTGCACGGGCTTTCCACACGAGGTGTTGTAGAGGACTCCGGTGCAGATGCTTTTCTCGCGTGCAGATGTATTGCTGCGTATAGGATACCTTAACAGGCACGCGAACTGATCAGCTACAGCTGACTGCATGCTAAGTTTAGCATGCAAGTCTGTCTTTACGACCAACCTCTCGTGCGGATTAGCTGTGTGTTACCCTTACCGTGTGGGGCCCACCTTAATGAATTTGTTTAAAATCCACGTCGTCCATCCGTTTTCTCAGCTCATTTAAGGACGTTATCAGAAATTTTAGGCGGATCTAAATCTCCGGTGTACCATCACACTGGAAAAGGTGATGAATAACCATTAAGAGCTTTATGTAGGTATTCATCCATTTCAAGTTGACCTTATCAATGGGTTTGGATGGAAAATAAAAATTACCAGTATTCTTAAAGTGGGCCTTCAAAAGTTTCTAATGGTGAATGTTCAATCAAGACTCTTTCTTGGAGTGTGGTCCACCTGAAATTTGGATGTACTTAATTTTTTATAACATGTCCTAAAACGTACTGAAAAAACAAATGGACGGAGTGGATATACTTAATCAAGGTGGGCTCTACGGTTACACCACTAAGCTGTTACCCGGGTAACACACAATCTGCCACATGTATAACATCTAACCTGTACAAAGAGGGCCCTCCATGAAACGCACCTGTCAAAGAAAATCAGGCAGGTACATTTACGTGAACCAATCAAATACTGACACCTGTTGGCACTACATCCACTGAGATAATATGCATGCATACATGCATGTGCTACGTCCACTGAGGTAGTGTGCATGCATACATGTATGTCCACTTATTTGATGCTGACCAATCAGATGAATAAAGGTCATCCTATCCTTTCTGATTTTGACTCATTACCAGATCTTCCTCACGATTTGAAGGGCTGAATTTATGCACGTAAGTGCTATATCCACTGAGGTATCGTGCATGCGTATGCGCCTTCGTATTCCTGGGGCGATTGCGTGGGCGTAAAAAGGAAGGTAACGTGGAAGCCCGAAAAGGAAGTGGTTGTATGTAGATCTTGCACTTAAAAGCTAAGTGGACCACCTTAATGTTTGTGAGAAATCCACTCCATCCATCCGTTTTTCCACATCATGGTAGGATACAAGCCTAAAAATAAGGCAAATCTAAAAACTCGTGTGGGCTACACGATAGGAAAAAAAAATGAAGATTGAACGTCCACCGTTGAAACATTTATGGGCCACAAAAGGTTTAAATTATGATAATATTTTTGTGTTTTCGGTTCATGTAGGTAGGAATGGCCTTGTCAACCGTTTGGTTGGCATATAAGCATTATGGTGGACCTAGGTTTCCTATCCTCTTTTTTCTTGTGGTATAGTGTACTTGAGAGATTTTTCCGTCTAGAAAAATAGTTGGATGGAGGAAAATTTTCACAAATATTATGGTAGCCTCACCTAGCTTATGAACAGAGGAGCCGCTTGTGGCAATGGGACATACCTCACTTATGAGCCTAAGAACGTCTGTTGACAAAGTCATGTGAGGAGACAGCCCAAGGATGAAGTTGATCTCACATGGTATAATACAGTGAGGATCAAACATCCATGGTGAAAACATTCACAGTGACATGAAAGTTCCCATTAATGTTAATATTTCTGTATTTTCAATTTATCTCAGTAGAAATAACCTTTTGAGCTGTTTATACATATAAACATCATAATGGACCTGATGAGACATAGGTAGGTGAGTAACATTATATTTGAATCAAACAAGTAATGGAGGGAAAAAACAAAACCAACACAAAGTTAAAGAATTTTATGTGAAAAAATCTTTCAGGAAAGAACTATATAATAAAGTGACAATCAATCTTCTATAATCAAAATAATTATAAGAAATGGAACAACGTATGGTAGAAAATCCTATATCCCCCGCAAAAACCTTAGAATGTACTCAAGCTCTAACATCTCACATTCTTAACCCTAATTGTGATTACAAGGCTACTTAAATACCCCTACACAAGATCAGGAAACAAAACTTGCAATTACGCCAAACTTGTGCACATTGTTGATCTGACCGTCGATCAAATTGACAGGATTCAACCAACCATTGATTGAATTGACAACATCCAAAAATATCCAGTAAGCAAACTAGAATTTTCGAGAATATTTCAATCGAATCGACATATTTGTCAATGAAATTGAAAGTTTGCTTCTAACACTTGGATTTAAGGCACTTGATTAACAATCTCAACCGTGGATTCAATCTTTCAACTTCACTACTCCAAGTTGTCATCCATCTCAAATCTTCCATAGTAACACAATTATCATCGCTTCTCATGTACAATCCATCTTCATTTCTTCTTTGCCAAGCCCGGAGAAGTCAAATAAAACTTGAACTTCTCTACAAGAATAACATTCGCAAGCATATACATCGGATTCTCACTAGTATAAATCTTCTCAAGAGTAATATTGTCTCTCTCTAACATCTATTGGATAAAATGATGATGAAAATCAGTATGTTTAGTCCAAGAGTGATGCATCGAGTTATTCGCCAAATTTATAGCGTTCTTGTTGTTACAATACACAAGCATAGTTTCCTACTGAAACCCCAACTTATTCATCAACCAAACAACTTCCTTGAATGCTTCCATCACTGTCATATATTCTACTTCAGTTGCTATAAGTGCAAGCACGTATTGAAGCATCTGTCGGATAAAATGATGATGAACATCAATATGTTTAGTACATGAGTGATATATCGAGTTATTCGCTAAATTTATAGCGTTCTCGTTGTTACCATGCACAAGCACGATTTCTTACTGAAGCCCTAACTTATTCATCAACCAAACAATGTTTTCGTCATGTCATATATTCTACTTCAGTTGTGGTAAGTGCAAGCACATATTGAAGCTTCGATGTCCAATTGAAAGCTCTACCCGTTATCACAAATCAGTAAGTGAAAGTCGACCTTTTATTATCCACATTCCCCGTGTAATCCACATTTCATACGACTTATAAGTTTCTCCTCAGAATTTCTAAATATCAAAACGTAGTTTGTCGTACCTCGTATGTACCGAAGTAACCATTTTACTGCTTCTCAATGTTGCTTGCTAAGCTTTGACATATATCCGCTCACAACACCAACCGCGTGTAAAATATCTAGTATAGTATAGATTATGGCATACATAGAACTGTCAACTATGCTTAAGTAGGCACACGAGACATATACAATTTTTCTTAATTTAATGCATGGCATTGCTCCAAAGAAAGTCAAAAGTGAGCAACGTAGGGTCTGCTAACCGGTTTAGCCTTTTTTCAGTCTAAACTTGACAAATATCTTTTCAAGATACTCTTCCTTAGACAATCATAGACTGTTCATTTCTATGTATCTGTATATATTAATGTCGAGAATCCTATTTGCAGCTCTCAAATTTTTCATCTCAAATGTCATTGATAATCGAGCCTTCAATATTTTAATTTCTGACATGTAATTGCTGGCGATAAGCATATCATCAACATACAACACTAGAATCATAAACTTGCTATCACTTAGTGAGCTAGAATATACACAATATTCAATTTCGCTTCTGATAAATCGCTGACTCAATATGAAATAATTAAATTTCTTGTACCACTACTTATGACGATCATTTTAAGTCATTTAATGATCTCTTTAACCTACAAATTAAATTTTCTTTTTACTACTCCTTGAACCTTTCAAGTTGCTTCATGTAGATCTGTTCTTCTGGTTTCTCATGCAGAAATGCAAATTTCACATCTAACTGTTTCCAATTTCAGATTGCACTGAGCAACCAAAGCCAATACAAATCTGATAAATACTTGCTTGACCACATGCACGAATATCTTACCGAAGTTGACACATTCCTTCTGATCATAACCCCTTGCTACCAATCTAGCCTTATATTTATTCAATTTCTTTCAAAAAATTCACTTATAACCAATCGCTTTCCACTCATGGGTATATTCACCAGTTCCCACATTTTATTCTTATACAAAAAGTTCATCTCATTCTGTATCATTGTCATCTACTTCTCTAAATCGCTGTCTTCTAATGCTTTTTAAAAATTAAACGGATTCATTTCATCGATAACAAGAGCAAATACAACATTTGAGTCATCCTTATATCTCAACGGTACTCTACAATTTTTTAGTGAATTTCTCCTAACATGTGATGTAGTTACCTCTTTTTGTACCTCTTTGTCTGCAACTCAACTTCTTTAAATATTCTACCTTTAACCATTTTAACATCATTAACAAATTTTTCCATTTCCTTATGCTCATCTTTCCAAAACAAGGAACATTCATCAAACTTGACGTTCTGGTTAAATATGATTTTTTGTGAAACTCGATCATAAAATTTATATCATTTCACCCCATCACATAGTCGACAAAATTACACTTCTTAGTCATTTGGTCTAGCTCATCTTTATTAACTAACAATATGTGAGAGTAAGCATCACAATCAAATATCATTAGTCTCAAGTAATCAACTACATGATCACTCCATACTCTTCTGGAATCTTACAATCAATAGCTTTTTGGGGAGATCGATTCACTAAATAGTAAGCGGTAGAGATGGTCTTAGCCCATAATTCCTTACCCAATCTAAAATTATTCAATATATTTTAGGATCTTTCCAAAAAAGTCTGATTCATACATTCAACTAAACCATTCTTCTCTAGTGTATGCATCACCGTGTTAAGCCTTAATATCATCTTATTCTGATAATATCATTTAAATTCCCTAAAAGTAAATTCTCTATCGTTATCTGTCTTCAAAATTTTCGCCTTCCACCCTGTCTGCTTTTCAACCATTGCCTTACATATGATAAAAGTAAAAAATACATTAAATTTTATGTTTCATAAAATAAACTTAAGCATTTTTAGAGAAATCGTCAATGAATGTAACAAAGAGTCACAATCTTCCTCTAGAAATTACAGACAACAACTCCCACGTATTCAAATGCACATAATTAAGCTAACCTTTATAACGTGTTTCATGGTTTTAAAACTTAACATTATTTGTGTTCTCATATATGCAATACTCATATAATCTAAATTAAAACTTTTAAAATTATGAATCGAACAACAATCAATAAATATCTTCATATTGCTCTCACTCATGTGGCCTAGGCGCGCACGCCACAACGTGCCAATGTGGACTCTGATACAGACATTGCAAATCCACCTAATATAGTATTTTCGATTAACTTGTAAAGATTTTTACTTCTTTGTGCCTTCATAATAGTGAGTGCCCCTTTTAAAACTTTCAAGACATCTTCATAACCAGCGAATATATATTTAAGTGCATTTAGAGCTCTTAAAGAGATCATATTCTCTTTTTAGTTCAGAACTTGCCTCACATCGCTTAGACTATACTCCATCCCATCAAAATTTATGATATGAACCGAACCAATTCCTACATTTTGTAAATATTAACGTTGCCCATAAGAAGTAGGGCACTATCATACTCACTATATGCGGTGAACCAACTTCAATGAGGACACATAAGTTATGATGCCCCGTATCCAAAATTCATTCATTGTAGAGTGTGACTGACCTTAAACACCAACAACACGCACAACCACCCGATCATTTATCAGATTTGACTGATTTGGCTTCCTTCGGCGAATCGTTTGATTTATCCTCTTTTTTGGATTTTAGAAATTTAATAGTCCTTCTTCACATGTCACATTTTTATACAATTCCAACACTTCAACTTACTTTTACCCTTTGATTTGAATATATATATATATATATATATATATATATATATATATATATATATATATATATATATATATATATATATATATATATATATATTGTGACTTCCTATTCTCTCGCTTAAGCAGTCTTCCCCGAACAAACAATGCATCTGCAGAAGTACATTCGTCTCTACTCTTCCTTCTTAACTACTTCGATTAAAAGGCTAAGATAACAATATCGATGTCTATAGTATCATAACATAGTATAGAGTATCCGCCAAATATTTATAGGACTTTGGGAGAGACATTAACAAATTTAAGATTATTTTTTTTTATAATCGATTTTCACCTCCACACTTATCAACTTACAATTCAGTTTGTTGAAGACTTCAATGTGCTCAGAGAGATCTAACTATTCTACCATCCTAAGAGTATATAATTGTCTCTTCGGATATAAATGATTGGTGAGCGACTTCATCATGTAAATGTTCTCCAATTTTGCTCATAGTCTCGCTGTAGTTGTTTAATTAATGACGTCATAAAGGACCTAATCGGTCAAACACAATTGGATTGTAATAAGAGATTTTGCTCGTACTGACCTCGAAGTTTGGTCAAATTACCTAAAAAGCTATGATGTTCCATATATCCCAAGAGTGGCCTTCCAACAAGCCACAACTTTTGGATAGTGTTTCGGATGAAAATGCCCTTGTCCTTGGTTCAGAAGTCATACGGTCTTGGAGTGAATAAGAAGTTACCTTCTGTTTTAACCCCCGAAAAAGTGTCAGATTGGCTACTCCCCCTGCCACCAGCCAATGGCTGGTGCTCAGTGGTTTGTGGACCCCACCACCATACATGTGTTTCATCTATGTCATCGATCCTTCTTGCCATGTCAATTTAGGGCTAAGGCCCAAATATTATCTCGATCCAGTGCTCGTGTGGCCCATATAATAAAAAATAATGATGACTGTTGAAACTTTCCAGGCTCACTGTGGTGTTTGTTAGAAGTGTTCACTGCTCATGTCAGGACTTTTTGAACCCATGGTAAGCTAGCTGACAAGGTGGATGGATCGGATCGCCCCATTGTAAGCCTTAAGCTAAGGTACCAATGGTTTGTTACAAAAGAAAGTGAACAAGTGAAACCACGATCCAAGCAACATGACAACCACGACCCATATGGCCATGCCGCCCATCCTTTTGCCATGTCATTTTAGGACTACGACCCATATAACATGACAACAACGACCCATTTCACATGCAAACCATGACACATGTTAATAACTACGATCCATGATAACCACGACCCATTTAACATGACAACTACGACCCATATAACATAACAACCATGACTTCATGGGAAACCACGACCCATATAATGTAACTACCACGACCTATATAACATGACAACCATGACCATAATTACAATACAATATGAAGAATAGTTCTCTTCAACGGGCACCCAACAAGCTGAAAAACTCTGTTGAAAATGTCTTATTTAAGCCTAACCAAAAATTCTGTTGAGAAGGTCAAACTTAACAAGACATTTTCAAAAGAGTTTTTCAGCTCGCTGGGTGCCCATTGAAGAGAACTGTTCTTCATATTGTATTGTAATTATGGTCATGGTTGTCATGTTATATGAGTCGTGGTTGTTACATTATATGGGTCATAGTTGTCATGTTATATAGGTCGTGGTTGTCATGTTAAATAAGTCATGACTGTAATTTAATGAAATTGTTGAGTTGTCGGAGTTTGAAATTGTCTTCAGAATTTCCTGTGAAGGCCGTTGATCTTCAGGAAGATCGTCAACATCCCTGAAAAAGGGAAGAGATCATGTATAAAGGAAAAATACGAGAAGGACTCGATGGCTTCTTCAAATATCTCTTTTATTATTTTGATTGAAAGAGCAAAGAAATTCATGAATGCTTAAAGTGTTGCAATAAAGATTTTGGTTCAAATTAGCTTGTGAAAGTAATTTGAAACCCAAATGCCACTTTTATAGGTTGGTCAACCAATGGTTAAGATGTTGATTCCGAAGGGATTACGAGAAAGTAACGACATTAATGCGATTTCCTGAAAAAGAATGTAACGCTAATTCCAAAGGGTTGCGCTGATTCCAAAGGGAAGGGTCGTAGATATGATGAACAATGGGTCATGGTTGTTATCCACAATGGATCATGGTTAGGAACCACGACCTAGTGTATATGACAACCATAACCCTATCATGTGATTGTGGTTCACATGCACATTGGATCGTGATTTTTATCCACGTTGGATCATGGTTGTTATCCAATGTTGGATCGTGGATCGGGGGAAAACGGATTGGGAACCACGACCTATGTAACATGAAAATCATGACCCATATCACATGAAAACCACGACCCATATCACATGACAACCATGACCCATAGTCATCTCTACGTTATAGTCCATTAGTCGTGGTTGTCATATTATTTGGGTTATGGTTGTCATGTTATTTGGGTCGTAACTATCTATTAATAGACTGCAGGAGTAAGAAATGCAGCCTATATGGGTCTCGATTGTCACATTATATGGGTCGTAGTTGTCATGTGATATGGGTCGTGGTTGCAATGTGGTAAAGGTTGTAGTTAACATGGGTCGTGGTTGTCATGTGATATGGGTCGTGGTTGTCGTGTTATATGGGTCGTGGTTGTCATATTATATAGGTTGTGGTTATCATTTTAGGGCTAAGGCCTATAAAATGAAAATTACGACCCATATAACATGACAACTATGACCTATATAATGTGACAACTAAGACCTATATAGCTTACAATATTTTCTGCTCTTACAGTCTTTCAATAGTCATCTCTACGTTATGGTCCATTGGTCGTGGTTGTCATGTTATTTGGGTCGTGGTTGTCATGTTTTATTGGTCGTAGTTATCTATTTATAGACTACAGGAGATGGAAATGAAGGCTATATTTGGTCGTGGTTGTGGTTGTTATGTGATATGGGTCGTGGTTGTTATGTGATATGGGTCGTGGTTGTAATATGGTAAAGGTCGTAATTGACATAGGTCATGGTTGTTATGTGATATGGGTTGTGGTTGTCATGTTACATGAGTCGTGGTTGTCGTGGGTTGTAGTTATCATGTTATATAAGTCGTGATTCTTATGTTATATGGGTCACGGTTGTTACATGTTCACTTCCTTTACTACAAAATGTCTTGTTTAAGCCTGACTTTCTCAACAGAGTTTTTGGTTTAGCTCAAATAAAACATTCTCAACAGAGTTTTTCAACTCGTTGGGTGCCCGTTGAAGAGAACTGTTCTTCATATTGTATTGTAATTATGGTCATGGTTGTCATGTTATATGAGTCGTGGTTGTTATGTTATATGGGTCGTGGTTTCCTATGGAGTCCTGGTTGTTATGTTATATGGCTCGTGGTTGTCATGTTAAATGGGTTGTGGTTCTCATGTTAGATGGGTCGTGATTTTCATGTGATATGGGTCGTGGTTATCATGGGTCGTAGTTATCATGTTATATGGGTTGTGGTTCTCATGTTATATGGGTCGCGGTTGTTACATGTTCACTTCCTTTACTACTAAATGATAGGATGGTCATTGGTACAATAGCTTAAGGCCAACAATTGGGATATCCGTTCCGTCCACCTTGTCGGCTAGCTCGGTATGGGCCCAAAAAGTCCTGACTTAGGTAATGTTCACTTTTAACAAACATCACAGTGAGCCTGAAAAGTTTCAACAGTGGATTTCATTGTGACGATTTTTTTCTATTATGTGACCCGCATGAGCTCTAGATCCAGCTAATATTTAGGTCATAGCCCTAAAATGACACTACAAAAAGGATGGGTGGCATGGATTATACACATACATCAATATAGGCCGCATGAATTTGGTCTTTGTCCACATGCAAAAAAGGGTCCCACACGCATCACTTTATTGGCATTAAATACGTCATAACTTCTTATTCTCTAGAAAACTGTACAACTACTGAAATAAGGACAAGGGCATTTTGATCCAAGTAATTTTCAGAAGCTTGTCGGAAGGCCACTCTTGGGATATATGGAACGTCGTAGTTTTTTAGGTAATTTAACCAAACTTTGAGGTTAGTACAGTCAAAATCCCTTGTAATAATTACCCCCCTATCAAGTTCACCCAAATCCTCTTCATGCATTGATTCCGATCCGAACATTTTACTTTCCCAATGAGTGCATGGCGTGACCCTTACTAAACTAGGAGGGCTTTCATCTTCAATCTCCACATTTCAAAAATATTTTTTACCGGTGAACTTCTATATTTTGAATTTCATATTAGATCTCCGCGATGCCATGTTTCGAGATTCAATATAAAACCCAACCTTGGTCTTTGATACCACTTGTTGGGATGCAATAAGTCCAAACACAACTTATTGGGCATTGGAGCAACCTTAGATTTAAATCAAACAAGCAATGGAGAAAAGAAAAATCAAGTAAACACATAGGACGTAGAGTTTTTTACATGGAAAAACCGTGGGAAAAAAACCACAACACAACTTGATGATCAATATCTATTATAACCAAAAGAATTTTAAGGGATGAAACAATTTACGATAGAAAACCTTAGATCCCCTTCAAAACTCTTAGAACATGCTTAGGCTCTTTGACATTTTATGTTCTTAACCCTAATTGAGATTACAAGGCTAGTAAAATACTCACTTACAAGATTAGGAAATAAAACCTACACTTATACAGAACTTGTGTGTAATGTCGATTTGACTGCTGATTTAATTGATAGGATTCGACAAACCATCAATTGAACTGACACCTTTGTCAATTGAATTGATAACATTTTAAAAAGTCCACCAAGCAAATTGAAATTTTTCGAAATATTTTGATTAAATTGTCACATTTGTCAATTGAGAAGTCACTCAATCAATAGAACTTGGGGAGTTTTCAACCATAAACATGTTTCTACCTGCTTTTTGTATGGCGAGGTCCACTTAAGTTTTGGATCTGCCTCACTTTTTGTCTCATGCCCTAGCATGAGCTGAAAAACGGACGGATGGTTGAATTTCTCACACACATCTCGGTGGGCCTCACCTATATATCTTCTAAAGAAGTAACTTCTTGAGAGTCTGAGACCCACCTGGGTTTCCGATGTGCCTCATTTTTTAGCTGTAATACATGCCTGCCATTTTATTAAGTTGCCATTTCAGCGGAGACATGTTTCAATAATAAAACGTTTATATGATGGCTGTCATGTACATTATCAAAAAGATAAAAAGGAAAAAAAAAAAAAAAAAACTACGATTGGAATATTTAAACCCTTGGATCACAAAAGATAAAAAAGAAAAAAGAAAAAAGAAAAAACTAAGATTGAAATATTTAAACCCTTGGATCACATGTTTCCTTTGAACATGGGCAGCCTTCTTTATCCGCTATTTTATAGACTATTTCATGGGATCTTTCAGTTTATTATTATTATTATTATTCAGCAACCACACGGTGCGGCCCACCTAATGAATGGATTAGCCCAATTTTTGGGGTGCCCCTTAGGGTGACTGGACGCACCAGTTAGACGGTATGGATGTCATCCGCACTCCATGTGCTACTTGTTCCTGTTGAAACATTTTTTCGCAGTAGAATTTATGGTATTTCTCCGTGTTCTCATTTGGTTACCATGCATCTCATATCACACGTGTGATCATGTCATGTGTAGATAGGGAGCCGATTAGGTGCGCGGCCCTTACCATGGATCGCACCCTTGATGTATTTATTCTATATCCATGCCGTCCATCCATTTTGCTAGATGGTTTTTAGTCACGAACCCCAAAGATGAGGCAGATCCATATCTTAGATGGACCATACTACAGGAATTAATGGTTAATGAAGGTATCACAATTAAAAACTTCCCATCCAACCAATTGATATAGTCTGGTAAACCTGGATGAAAGGGGAAAAATAATAATTAAAAAAAAAACAAATATAAGCGTGATCCAAACTTTGTTGACTCGCTATAAGTTGTTAATGTAAAATTGCCAATGTTTATCTATTGTATGGTCCACTTGCGATTTGGATCAGCTCATTTTTGGGATCATACACAAAAAAATTCGGAAAAATTAATGGATGGTGTGGATATAGACTATATGCATCAGTGTAGGCCCCACAGTAAGCACTGCACGTAATGGACATGGATTGCCTACGCTATCAGTAGTAACTGTTGATCTGTGTGCCTCACCATGATGTATTTGTTTCACTGATACCTTTCTTTGGACATGAGCTCAAAAATACGATGACACAATTCATACAGCGACTGTACCAAATAAAACAACGGAAATTGAATGACCAAGGTTATATACTTCTCCGGGCAAGGAAGTTTTGGATAAAGCTGATATTTTTGTTTTTCCTACGTCAAGTATCAAGTATACGGGAGCTAACCAACAACTTTGATGAAAAATAAACACTATAATGGGGCATTACGGTGTTTTTAATGATAAACATTTAATCACCACTGTTTTCTTGTAGCATGGTCTAGTTGAGATTTGGATACATGTCACTTTTGGTCTTATCCCCTAAAATGATATTTAAAAAAATAGCTGACTGGTGTGGATAAAACACATATCATGGTGCCTCCATGGAGCATTGTCCAATAGCTACATCGCTATTGGACAGTATGCATCCACACTTAATCCTCACCATACATCCATTTGCACATATGATATTATGATAATATCTTAAAATTAAATCATATGCAAAGCTCAAGTGGACCGTATCAAAGGAATAACAATTTACACGGTTGAAACCTTCCTAGGGCTCACAGTTATGATTACTGGCCATACAACTTGTTCATAGATGAATGGAAAACACAAATATCGGATTGATCCAAAACTTACTGTCACTCAAGAAGTTTCGAACAACAGTCATTCAATTTATGTTATTTCTTGTGGTGTGGTCCACTTGAGTTTTTGATATGCTTCAATTTGAAGATCATGCACTAACATGATCTATTAAAATGGATGGACGACATGGGTAAAAGACATATATAATGGGGCCCATAAAGTTAGTAAGTACACAATCCACTTCCAAAGACATGGGGTATTGCCAAGTGGGTCTGTTGAGCTGACTACAGACTGACCAACCGAATGGAAGAGGATTGGATTGCGTAGTGACTCACTATGCTTGGAGTAAACTCTATGAAGTCCATAATTTATGGTATTTTATCCACTCCATCCATCCATTTTCCTAAATAATTTTAGGGATTGAACTCAAAAGCGAAGCATATAAAAAGTTCTAGTGGACCACACTACAGGAAAAATTAAATTAAACTTTTACAGATGAAAATTTCTTAAGGACTATAAGAGTTTTGGATAAGCTTATATACGTGTTTTCCGTTTATCTCTATATTTATGATCTTATGAATAGGTAGGGGTGTACATCGAGTCAAACCGAGTCGTGCTGGCCTTAGCTCGACTTAGCTCGACTACTGGCTGACCTCAGCTCGGTCCTCGAGCCTGACTGGCCAGCTCGGCTCAGGCTAACTTGGACTAAGTTTGAGCTAAGATTGAGCCAAATTCGTCATTAAGGCATTTTCCATAAACACCTGATCTACAACTTCAAAATCCTACTATTTTACATACAGAGACAATGGTTCTAAAGGTATTTTATCAAACACCTTCTAAATAACATAAAGACCAAGAAAAACAAAAAGAAAAATAGTATTTATTTCATGTACATACCTTCCTTGCCACCCGCTACATTTCTTTGAGTCATTTTATTAAACAGTTGGTGAGCAACATCAATGGCAACTTAACCAAATCACTGAACTGGTTCGATCCGAGTTCAATTCGAGCTGGATTCAAGATAGATTCGATCCGAGTTGAGTTGAGCTAGGGCATGCTCGAACTCAGCTGGAACTCATTTTCGAGCTCAAAAAATCAACTTGACTCAACTCGAACTCAGCTTCAAACCTAGTCGAATCGAGCTTTTTTGAGTCGAGTTGAGCGAGCTAACCGACCTAGCTCGGTTTGTGTACACCCTTATGAACAGGTTGGATGACAAATAAACATCACTGTGGGGCCTAGAAAGATTTCAATGGTGGAAATTATTATCCCTACTGTTTCCTGTGTTATGATCCACTTGATATTTGGATATGTTTCAATTTTGGACTCAACCCCTTAAATTAGATGTAAACACAGATGGATCGGTGTGGATAGACCACGTACATTCAAGGTGAGCCCAACTGAGTTTAGTTAGTCCGATAAGAGCGTACCGAGTCAATCCGATTTCGGCCCGAACCCGATCTCTCGCCAGCCGGGCCCTAAGTCAGCGAATCTCTTCTTTTCGCGCGCGCTATCTCTCGTATACAGTCCACTTACTGTCCACGACCCCAGCCCAGCATCAAAGCTAGGGTTTTTCTCTCCCTCTTTCGCGCCAAACCCATAAATCTACCGTTGATTTGAAAGGTATACCTCCTCTCATCTTTTAGTCACTCCTTCCATTTCTATCAATCTCTCCTTCTTGAATTCATTTTTTTGGGTTTTACGGATTTTTTAGTAGAATCCCACTCTTTCATTTCGAAATCTTGTGATTTTACAGGATTTGAAGTTCATGGGCTAGACTAGAATGAAAATTCTAATAATGAATTTCGTAGGGGCTGTTTGGATGCATAAATTGGTTGCTTTGTGAATTAGCTATTTCATTAATTCATGAAATTAGAAGTTCCCGATTTAACATTTTTGTTGTTTGGTTGTTTTCTTGCCGACCCAATTAGTTGGGATAAGACTTAGATGATGATTGGTTGTTTTCTTGTCAAAATCATGATTTTATAGGTTTCTTGTCTACCGCTTTATCAAATTTACATTTTGAGTAGGGATGCAACTTGAGTTCGGGTCAACCTGAACCCGACTGAACGAACCGAGTTCGGGCATGTAGGGTCCTCAGGTCGGGTTTGGGTTGGAAAACTCCAACCCGATTCGAAATTGGGTTGGGTTGAGAAAATTTGGGTCAAGTTAGGTCAGGTTGCGAATAATCACATGCATTTGGGTTGGGTTGGGTATAGAGGAATTCAGGCTGGGAACCTCCAGTGGCTGGAATTCGCGTTGGGTTGGGTTGCAGTTTGGTTCCTGTTGAGGTTGGGTCAAGCTCGGTTGGATCCTCAACCCGAGCCAACCTGCCCTAGTTGCAGCCTTAGTTTGGAGAGAGGTTCACTTCAGTTTCTCATGTCCTTTAGGAACCATTTTGATTGGATGGTTCATACCATCAATTCATTGGCACTCAAATTTATGGCCTGAATCAATTTTAGCATAAAAGTGTCCAATGATGGATCTGAACCGTCCTTTGAGACCCAATTTTAGTTGCACATGCCTTTTGGTTATCACTTTGGCCGGATTTCATAATCATCATGTCATTGGCCACCAAAATGCATGGCCCATATTGAACATAACAAATAAGTCAATACATAATTCGGAAAATCCATCATGTGGATTGCATATTAGACCTCCCAATAATAAAAATCCTTACCATCTAATCAACTATCAGTAAAATGGACAGCCAAATTGATCATTAAAAAAAATCATCCAATGATCCACCTAGACGTGGTAGACCCACAAGAGTTTCAACAAGAGGTCATGGGTTCGAGTACCCATTGTGGTGAAATCCCACTGTGGTGTGAGTGCATGGGGTTGTGAGTGCATGTGTAAAAAAAAAAAGAAGAGAGAGAGGCCATTCATCACATTCACAAACCTTGGATTGCGGATACCTCACAAAAAATCACAACAAT